>CM060376.1:181945237-183350944 GCA_030545235.1 Helianthus tuberosus
TTCATTTCTTTTCAAAGAGTTAACTTGATTGACATGATCTAAGTTAGATTTATTGGAAAATGTTTCAAGTTTATCTGTTCCCTTCGACTTCACAAAGTTCACTTTCTTGTTCTTCTTTTGGTTCGGTTCCTTTTGACCTTGAGTCGTTGATTTACCATTTGGTTTGGTATGATTTCGCTGCTTTTTCACTGTTGGTAATTTTTTATTGCCATATTGTTTTCGAACTTCGGCCTTTGGAATCGGAGGGCACTGTGTTACCACAACGTGTTAACCCGACTTTCCCAAAAACCTACTTGTCGAATCTTCAAAAACTTTACTGATTAAAGATTGATTTACATTCCTAATCGGAAAATCTTTGTCAGAAGAGATTTTATCATCACCAACAAGAGTTTACAACAAATTCACACTCTCTGACTCTTTTGCAGACGTGGACTCGACCAGAACAGTCTTAGCAGGTTTTGCGGGAGGATCACATAGAATATGATTCTCAAGAGGTATGTCCTCTTCTTTGATTACCACTTCAGACTGTGCTGAGTCAGTATCATCGGATTCATCATCTGAAGAATCAGCATCCTCAACAATGACTGGAGGATCCTGATTTTGTTCAGCAGTTGACATACTTGTAACTGTTGAAACATCCGAATCTGATGATACTTCATTTTTGTATCCAAGTCCGGTTGCAAATTCTTCAATGTCTAAAGGAACAGATTCCTCATAATAAGTTCTATTCTCCTCATCAGGCATTGCATCATAATTGTGTCTAACAGGTGGTGGACATTTCTTATATCCAATGCATGTGACATCCTTTTTCTCTTTTTGTGTGTCAATGATGTGATCCAGCACATATCTAGAGTTTGAATAACTGTCTAGCTTAAGCCGGATCGCCTCACTTTCACACTTTGCACAGGCTAATTCGTTTTGCATGATCTCAAGATGATCGATATAACAGTTTATGTCAGTTTGTTATCTTGAAACCATTTTTGTTAGCTCGGTTTATCTTTTCTTAAATTTGCAACCACCGTTTTAAACTCCTTTTCATGGTTTTCATAAAACATGTTAGCCTCTTTGCATTTCGAAAGATCCACTATCAACTTTTGATTGTGGATATATGTCACTTCATATTTGTTTTGCAACGCCTCATGTTTGCTTTGCAAATCACACCACTTAGCATCAAAAGAAACATGTTTGTTTTGCAAGTCAGACAATTCAGCATTTAAAGCATCATGTTTGCTTTGCAACTCAGACATATTAGCATCTAAATCAGCACATTTATCACTTAAGCTAGCACAATTTTCACAATTAACGACAGTTGGTTCATTGACACATACCTGGCTTGATGAATTGCCGCCATTAGCCATAAAGGCTGAATGAAGAGAAGAAGAAGAATAAGCAGCTTGATCCATCAGAATAGATCTTCTATCATTCCCTACTGCAGCTTCTCCTAACAATTCATCAATATCTGCATCGATTCTCCTACTAGATACATCATCAGAATAATCTTCGACTGAGGTTGAGATTTCCTCATCTGAACTCCTTGAATAACCAGAACTCTCTTCATCTGAAGATTCACCACCACTGGCGGAAGATTCTCCACCACTGGCGTGCTTCAAATCCTTAGCAGTTTTAGCAAAACAAGCTGCTCCTCCCTGATCACCAATGCCTAATTGCATTGACCAGTCGCAACCCTCATCTATTTGCACCACAATAGCTTGATTGGTGTTCGATGGTCCTGCTTGATTGTTTGCAGGGACCAAGGTGCGATTATCATTCCTGGTTTGATTCTGATTTTGTTGGTTGCCTTGACCTCTGAAAGGATTTTGGTTCCCATGTTGTGCTGGCTTTGTGCATTCCCTCTTGAAGTGACCACGTTCACCACAGTTAAAGCACTTGACGGATTGCTTGTCGAACCCATACTTGGTATCTTTCTTGCTTTCCAAGCTGGTTCTACCCATCCGTTCCATGAAGTCCTTAGCTCGCCTAACAGCACTAGCGAAAGCCCATTTGATGTCCATCATATCCATCTCTTCTTTATCGATCTGCTGATAATCTTCTTGAGTTAGATTGATGTTTCCCATCTGCCCTTCAATCAACCCACAATACGAGCTTACCAATGTGTTTAGTATCTCCATATGATTTTTAGCTACTTCAATGCTAACTTTGGAGAAGTTTGACGTGTCAAGCCGTACTGTATTTTACTTTGATGGCTGACCAGCAGATGATGTGCTTCCATAACAAGCTTGTTGTTGAACATGAAGTGGATTCCCATACAAATCAGTTGCTACGGTAGATGGCCGATAGCTTTGCTGTTGTGGAGCTGGTTGTAGTGGATTTCCATACAAGTCTGTGGTTGGAGCTGGCTTTACAGGAACTTGTATCGAATTGCCATATAAATCTGTGCTTGTGACAAACACCATTTGAAGTGGAGCATGTGAAACAGGTCTTGCAAAAGTGCTAGAAGCTCCATAATACATATCAGGATTTTTTCGCACTGGAACCCTTTTCGCCTTTAGGGTTTCTTCCTGATCTTTGTTCTCCAAGAGCTTAGCGAAGTCATTGATGTTCGTCGTAGCCAATGTGCCATTATATTTCAGGATTTCCAAGAAACCATTCCATTGAGGCGGCAGTGCATCGGCAAACTTTGTGACAACCTCTGCTGGAGTTGTTTCTACCCCATAATTACTCAATTCAGTCAGCAAGTGATAAAATTGACTTGTCATATCTCCTAAAGATTCATTTTCCATACATGTTAAGCCATCAAACTCCTTCTTGAGTAAATCATGTCGCAATTGGCGTGACTTTTCATTTCCTAGACCTCTTGTCTTCAATGCATCCCATAATCGTTTTGACGTCTTGAAGCTGACAAACTGATGATATATATCCTTGCTCAACACCTGAGTCAGAATAGCATGTGCTTTCTTTTCTAAATCATATGCCTTTTTCTCGTCTTCCGTAAGATCTGCAAATGTAACGGCAGTTGAAGCGGCAACCTCAAGAGCTTGATCGAAATCTGTAGTAAAACATAACCACAATTCCGTGTTTTACCCAAGGACATACGTATGGAATCTATCTACCCATCCAGGATATTCATTTATATGCATCAGTTTTGGTGGGCGATTTAGACTTCCTGTCTCGCTTTCGCTTAGAAGTATACTTTGAATACTTGGAGTTTGATTTGAAACAAACGCCCATTGACCTGTCGACATTGGATTCGCTTGCGAAGATGCGGTTGCTGGAGATTCGGCCCATGATGGAAACAAACCCGTGCTTCTATACTTGCTTTCCGTATTAGATGCGAGTGCGGGAGATTCGGCCCATGAGGGAGATAAACCCGTGCTTCTATATTTGCTCTCTGCATTTGACAGAGTACCCCACCAATCTGGATTCATTTTGGATGTCTATTGATGAAAACCTGCTTAAATCACTCAAAACAAACAGTTTAGTGTGAAATGGAAAGCTTCTGTTAGAAATTTTAAGTGAATGCGACGAAATCTATAAGGTGTTCGTCGAAGACATGTGTTGACGAAATCAGGAGTGTTCGTCTAGGACTTGTGTTGATGAAATCATGAGTGTTCGTCGAGGACTTGTGTGACGAAATCAGGAGTGTTCGTCGCTGAAATGTTTGACGAAGATAAGGGTGTTCGTCAAGCCCACATGTGACGAAGATTGGGTGTTCGTCAATCAACAAACATGACAAAATTAGGAGTCTTCGTTGACAAAAATACACACACAACTGTTATAAGATATTCTCAAAACAAAATCTTATCTTCTTAAATAGTTGGTGACACAATAGTCAAACACACACCTTACTTTCTCTGATATATAAGCTTGTTTTTCAACAACAAATCATCACATGTGCAATTTTGTCAAAGAATGATATAATAATATTACCAACACTTTAATTCACACAAGAATTCAGATCCAACACAGATTTTATATGAAGAATAATATGAACACTTTGAAGACCACCAAGAACAGTGATGAACTCGATGGGTTTTCCGGTCACCGGAAAAATTATCGAATACCATTTTGCTTAAAACTTCAATAAAAACCAACTGTTTAATCATGTAAACATGTAGGACAACAAGGTTTTTGTAAGAACTTATAGCAAAACAACAAGTTTAATCAGATTTTTAGCATATTTTCAGAAAAATACAAACTTTTTGTTTCAAACTTCAAGAACAAATCTGAAAATTTATGAAAAATCTTTGAAAACTCAAGAAAACAACTTGGTTTTAACAAGGAATCGAGCCAATGCTCTGATACCAATTGTAGGTCCACCCGGAGGATCGAATCAACCTCTATTCCTGTTTTTTGACGAACCCGAGAGTGCGGAATCCAAACGGGTAAGTTAAACCAAGTTACGAACACGTAAGACACAAGATTCAACGATTAACACTCAATGTATTAATGCTATGAAACGGTTACAGTGCATTGTTTACAAGATATCCTTATAAACTCACAGTGTGTGTGTGTTTACAGTGTGTTCGTTCTGAAATCTATTCAGACTTCTCTCATTATTTCTGTCTGTTTGTTGTGTTTATATACTAAAGGAAATGACGAAAACCTCTAGCCGACGAAAAATGATCGACGAACATACAATGTCTTCGACGAAATCCATCATCACGACGAAATCAAGGGATTTCGTCACATGTGGGATTTCGTCACATGCATGTTGGGCCTAAGGGATTTTGCCACTTGGGCTTCGACATGTTGGGCCAAACACAAACAGACAACACCTAAACACAATCTAACATGTATACTGCACACACGCAGTTACATGTACATCGAACAATACGAAGTAAATAGCATACCGAGTCAAGATAGGAGGATATCTTGACTACGGCCTTCACTTCGTAGCCAAGTCGAACCGAGCCGAGCCGTATCCACAAATATGTATCAACAACAAACAACCACATTTTTACTAGACATCTCATTTAACTTGGTAACTAACCTGGTTATTACAACCAACCTAATGTCTTCCAACATTTGAATTAAATGCTTTGATCTGGACTGTATGATGAAACCATTGAATGTTTCTGCCATATTGTTGACAATAACATCAGTCTTGTTCTCAAATATTAAGATAGCACCTACAAAAGCACTTAGGATTCTGGTTAATGAATACATCAGTTGCCTCTGGATCCACAATCCTCATTTCTTCAATTGCACTTTTGTGGTCAACAATATTATATGCTTTGGCAGCCCTCCAACACAACTCCATAAGATCATCACCCTTGTATTTTTTGTGCCATTTAGCATATATATGCCTAACACAATTCCTATCCTCAGAATTGCCCCAGACAGAGGCAACAACATTCAATAATCCCTTAAATAAGTCAATTAAAGCAGCATATTATACACCAAACATTTGTTAAAGAAGTAATCGGTATTTACACTATACAAACACTTACCTTTTGCTGGTCAGATACTAGTGTCCAACCCTTCCCTTCATCATAAACTTCTAAGCACTTCTTCAGTTCATTCATGAACCACCACCAACTGTCATTGTTTTCACCTTCCACAACTGCACAAGCAACTAGATACATCTGATCATTCCAATCCCTACCTATTGCCACCAATAACATACCGCCAAGAAATGTCTTTATAAAACAACCATCTAGACATAGAAGCCTTCTACATCCTGCTAAAAACCCCTTCTTAACTGGATTAAAGCAAATAAAAAGCCTAAAGAAAACCTTTGTACCATGTTACTGTCCATAATATTCTGATGGGACAGTCACAAGTTCAAAAGTAGATGTTGGATTGGCTTCTTTTAGTGCTGCTAAGTATGCACCCAGCTTCCTATAATGTTCTTTCATTGAACCATGAAGTTTGAGATGGGTATAAGTCTTTGCCTTGTAAACCAACCAATTACTCTCAATGACCTTGAACTTTTCTTTTACTGCACCCTGGATTTCCTTTGCCTTCCAATGAGGATTAGCCTTGAAAATATGTAGGAACTGACTTGCTATGAATTGTCCATTTAACTGTCTATTCTTCAACATATTTCTTTGACAACTATGTTCATTGACTACACTTTTAACAAGGAATCATGCCTTTTTAACAAGGTAAGACACATACACCTTAAAGGGACAATTTTTAACACATCTAACACCAACCCTTCCCAGCCTATTCTTGTCACTTACAGATACTTTAAGATTCCTACCATTGAAAATTGCATAATTTCTAAAAGCATCTTTCACTGCTTCCCTTGTTGGGAACCTAGTACCAACTACCCAAACCCACTTAGTCCAGTCAGTATTTTCACTTACAACTGGAAGAACTTCCATGTACTTCTTACCCCTAATGTCATTATCTTCACTCTCTCTAGGTGAATTAATATCCCCATCTGAGTCTTCATAGTTGTTAGCTTCACTAAATTCTGTTTCTTCAACAACCTTGTTACATTTGAAGTCTTTCAATAACCTTTCAACAATTTGTTTCTTTGATAAATTTTTTTGCTTTAATGCAGCCACAGATGCCCTCCACTCCACACCATCATCATTAGAACCACAATCTAACTGATCTTGCATCCAATCTGCATCTTCTTCTCCACTTTCTGATTCAGATCCATCTTTATCTTCATCAGATCCAGAAGGTTGTTTGGTAGGTGTTGACTGCCTAATCTGAATTGCCTTTGTGAAACCAACATGACTTATGTTTGTGTCAGGTGAATTAGTAAACTGTACAAGTTGTTTGGTAGGTGTTAGGTTCTTGTTTGTAGTACTTCTTGTAAAGCCTTTGAAGACTGTTAGGGTTTCAAATTGGGGTTCAGTTTGGGCTTCACTTTGGGCTACAGTTTGGGCTTCACTTTGGGCTACAATTTGGGCTACAGTTTGGGCTTCAGTTTGGGCTACAATATGGGCTTCAGGTATGGCATTAGGTATGGTTTCAAGAACTTGTTTAGTAGGTTTTAAATTCCTGTTTGTAGCTCTCTTGGTAAACCCTTTGAAGGCTACAGTTTGGGCTTTGAAGGCTATAGATCTCTTACCGTGTGCATACAAATGAAGGATGTGCCTGGCATCTTTCTCCCCCAATTTTTTCAGCATATCCATGACATCTTGGTCGTTGGAAATCTGCACAAGACCATCTGAAAATTCTTTCCAGGCATCAAGTAGAAAATTTCAATATTCTTATCTTGGTAAGACCCACCCTCAATCACATAATCAATCAGCTCAAAATAAGACATCTTGTCTACTTCTACTTCAAACATATGAGTATCACCTCCTTCATAGTGCAATTTAGGTTTTTTTTTTCCAGCTTACCACCGTGCCAAGCTTTGACAATAACCTTGTCATCCATCCTGTTGGTTTAAAGAATGAGAGAAGGATTAAATCAAGATTCAATCGCATATACAACAAGAATGTAGCAACAATTTTATCATACCTGATCGTTCGTTTGCAGCTTTCTTCTTGAGAAGGATTTTAGGGTTTTGAAGAGATGTGTTTTGATTGTTCAATTGTGTAATGTTTTGATCGTTCAAGTGTTAATGCCCCTTTTGTATACTGACTCAACAGTTTTGGATTAAAATAATCCATGTAATTAATCATTTAACATGTGGCAGATACATGTGGTACATAGGTGTAATTAAATAGCCACGTCAGCATTTTTCATTAACGACGTTAGCCTAAATTAATTGTGGAGTATTTAAAAAAAAAAAAATTGGACGAGGTCGGATTATTGGCGGCTAATTCGTGACTTGGGATTATTATTGGCCAATTTCAGAAAGATGGATTATTATTTTACAATTTGCCTTAAATTAAATATGACATCATACATTTTATTCACACCATGTATTTAATAAAATGCTTGAATGGAATTTTATGTTTGGTTGTTCGTGTATCATGTAACTAACTGGGAATGTGATAGGAATCAATCATTAATCTTCAAATGTTTAAATACAAGAGAGATTAAGTTTTTTTTATGTTGGTGTGATCAATTTTGATAAAATGCCTTAGAGAATGTGACTATGTGTGAGTGTGTGACCTCACCTGTTTGTTTTATGCATGGCCTGTTTACAAATTAACTGAATAATATGCCACATGAAGATATTTAACAAACTTTTAAGTGAGTTTTTTAAGTACTAATTGTATCCATGGTTATCGAGAATATGTTATATGAAGAATTTAACTTAAACTTAGAAAGTTGGTTTGAAAGCCATTGCGTATGTGTGTTAGCTTTGAGTTTTGAAAGTTGTATTCAAATCCAACTATAGTTGTTAATGTCAGGTAGTCCACTTGGTATAGACAATTGCCTCTTAAAGGAGAGTATTTAAAGATTATTGGTGTACAATAAAGTGGGAGTAACATTTGTCATTAAAAAAAATCCTACTGTAATTAAGGGAATTGATTATTTGTCATTCTGCCAAAGAATGATTTATATAGTAAACATGATAGTAGATAAAAATGGCTTTCTGATTGCACTGCTTTCAGTTTTTTTTTAATTACTCAAAATATCCTAAGGAAGCTCATCGTTGTTATGATAAGCAAAAGTAAAATAAAATAAAATAAAATAAAAAATTTCCATATATATTATGTTTCAAAATTTTCTACTGTTTGTTGTTCGAGTGAAGTTACCAGTAAATGAAAATATAAAATTAAGTTAGCTTCATACGCTGCAAAAGTCGAAGCATGTGGTTATGTCTTATATGCCAATCTTGATTCCTCCCAACAAGTGGACAGGGTAAGATGTAAGAAATATTTAATTCTTGAGCAAAACGTTTATATCACGTTGTCATATACCTGTTATGTAGCTCATTCTATGCATGTTTAAAAATATTGTAGAATTCGGTAATCACAGTAGGATAGATGTGTTGGTTCAGGCCCCTTCAAATGCACACTACCCTCACACAAATAATACTATCTAATATATATGTGTAACTGAACTTGAAAAAAGAAAACGAAATGAAAAAACTACTCTATTATTCAATAAACAAACAAGACTATAAATAGCCTATATATCCAAAGGAAACAAACAATTAACCCCTACAAATTAGACCCACATTCTCCTAAACTAATGCCACTCTCCAACGTTCACCTTAAACTCAGTTAACCCCATGACTTTCTACCATTTATTCGACCAATAATAAAATAACCTAATATACTAATTAATTAAACCAAATAATAAAAACCATACGTCAAGATTAATTCTAACATTCACCCCCTTAAACTTGACTATCTCGGTCTCGTTACACGAACCACACAGGTTCGGTCCTCCTCTTTCTAACGTGAAATCTTTCGGTCTCTCGTTCACGACTCGGTCTAATTTGAACTCTCGGTCTATGTTCACAATCTCGGTCTTTCTTTCGATCATTCGTTCTAAGCTTTCTTTTGATAAAAGCTTCTTCGGTCTACGATGTATCTCGGTCTATCTTGGTGTGAACCTCCGGTCACTGTCACACCCACGGTCTCGGTCACGCCGTTCGATCTCTAATGGCTTCAATTCTCCTTCTCCAGAAACGGTCTTGCAATCGCCAATGCTTTCTTTCTTCCGGCGAGTCAACGGTCTTCCTTTCACCGGTTTTTATTTCTCCAACTCGATCTCTTACTTCAGTCTTTCTTTGTCTCCCGTTGGAACAAGCTTTCCAACGGCTGTCTTCTTATCACCGGTTCCTCTTCCGACAACGACGGTCTTTCTCGCGTTCTTTCTGGCGACGACTCTTCTTTCTCACGTCGTTCGCTACTTCTATCTTCTTACTTCGCTGATTTCAATCAGCCGTTCTTCTTTCTTTCTTTCTGTTTCACTGACCTAGATCAGCCAAGTTGACCTGTTATTGGAAATGCCTTATCAGCAACATATTTTTGTGGAGTTATGGCACTTGTTGCTGCAGTTTGTCAAGGTGCGGGCATAATCACGCTTCTTGATAAGTTTTTTTTTTTTTTTTTTTTTTTTTTTTTTTTACATCTGAGTTATCTTCGCTGATTTCAATCAGCCGTTCTTCTTTCTTTCTTTCTGTTTCACTGACCTAGATCAGCCAAGTTGACCTGTTATTGGAAATGCCTTATTAGCAACATATTTTTGTGGAGTTATGGCACTTGTTGCTGCAGTTTGTCAAGGTGCGGGCATAATCACGCTTCTTGATAAGGTTTTTTTTTTTTTTTTTTTTTTTTTTTTTTTTTTTTTTTTTTTTTTTACATCTGAGTTATCTTTGAGGTTTGTTAAATATATCATGATCCAGGCACTACTTGGCCATAGAATCTACATTAAGAGTCATTTGAATAGGTACTCACATATGCATACATTTGAATAAATACTCACATGACGTAGTGTGGATAGACCAATAGGATGTTTTGTTCTTTTCTATTTGACTACAACTTTATATCCTCGTCCACTAATTCCAATTCAATATGTATTAGTACATAAATATAAGGGTTAAAGACGAAACTATTTTACATGGAATATATGATATGTAAAATTTTAAAATTTACTTGTTTACATGGGCTCGAATCTTTTTCAGGTTCTTGTAAAGGTTCTTCTGTTGCCCATACCTTTTGCTTATCCAACTGGGATTTAGCAGAGTAAAACAAAAAAATTATGTTAGACAGTGCCAAAAATAAAATGATATTTGTATATGTTAGGAGGATTTAACAGAATTTGAGTAACAAACTTAAGTGGCAACATGTACACAGTCAATAGTATCCCCATCTTGGCTCTGTTCAAATCATGAAAACAATGAATAAATTTCATTGTTTCTTAGCTCTAGTTACACACTATAGCTCTCAAATTGCCATCATTTCAAGAAAAGAAAGGTAAATTCGTATGAAAGCCATTTTTTACCTCAACTAATAAGAACCTAATCATAGTCACTAATCTTGCAAATGCTTGAAATAATATTTCATTTATAAAAACTTAGATACCTGTAATTTCAGCTCAAATTCATAGATGATGTAGAATAATTCTTGATATACAAACTAACAATATTTTTGTGGACATTGGTATTCAACAATAACTTTGGTAATTCAACGAATTAATGCAATACTGATAAGCTTTTTAACAATCTCAATCTCTGTAATTATGAAACAACCAAGAAAAACCCTAAATCATTGTTTAAATAATCAACACCTAAAAAAACTAATAAACCCCACCTCCACCAAACATACCTCAATTCTTAATTTAATCATTGGCACCAAACCCTAAATTAGCCAAAAAAAAACTGACGTGAAGAGTTTGGAGGAGTCAAGTAACATACCTCTGTTGGTTCTTAAATCACTTGTACCAGAGAAAAGAGAAGAAAGTCCAAGTCGACCAAAGCTGGTCTGAGGTGGGTGGTCAGCGACACTCCATTCGCTGTTAAACGTGACAACAATACATAGATCGGCAACCATCGCCACCATCCATCGTCATCTGAACCTCGGCATTCCATCGTCCTCTGAAACCAGAGACCATCGCCACTGGCCGACGGCCGTAACGGCAGGACACAGAAGGCGGCGGATCTGTGTTCATCGGCATTCCATCGTCCTCTGAAACCAGAGACCATCGCCACTGGCCGACGGCCGTAACGACAGGACACAGACGGCGGCGGGTGGTGGATTTCATCGGCGTTCCTCTCTTTATCTTTTGCCACTTTTGCCAAACGAAGAAGATAAACAGGGGTGTGATGGTGGAGACCCTTTCATTGCCCTTTTATTTTTCATTACTGTCCATTGCGTTTTGTTTTTAACTAGGAGATGCTTCAAGAAAGAAACCTCAAACATTAGCGGCCAATGCGTAAGAAGCAAAAAGTTCAATGGTCAATGTGTTAACATCAAAAAGCATCCTAGCGCAAACCAACATTGTAATTTGATATATATAATAATATATGTATAATTATGTGTCAGTTTTGATTATTTTTAGGGAAAAAAGAAATTTAGATAAAAAGATTAATATAATTAATAACCTCTTTTGTGGGCCAAATGAAAGGTAAAAGAAATTCCTATGCAGATGGGCCCAAAAGCAATGCAAACAAAAAACTATAGATGTTTCAAAAATTAAAAATTGAGTAGTTGCATTGCATGTTTTGATCTTGAGTTTCTTGTGAAACCAAGAAAGCCCCCAGCCAAGTCAGCTGAATTGAAATTATGAAATTAATTGGGTTCTATATATCTATATAGAAAACAAGTTTTTTTTAGGCTCCAAAAGGTTTTGGGCCCTGTTCGGTGGCCCACACTGCACACCCTTTGGGCCGGCCCTGACTAGTTTCGTACATACACTTAAGGTTAAATTGTTTAAATTTATACACAAGTTTTAGGAAATTGAAACTGGAGGGACCAAATTGTGAAATCAATAAAGCTAAAAAAAACCTTGTTTTATAATATCCCAACCCCAACCCGAACCCGCCCCCATACCTACGATCGCACCTACACCTCTCTTTCTCGGATCTCTCACACATGGCTCTCCCCTCTCTCTCGGCCCTCTCTCCTTCGCAGCCTCTCTCTCTCTCTCTCTCTCTCTCTCTCTTTCTCTCTCTCTCGGTAAACCCTAGCTCTCCCTCGTATATGTATTGTTCTTTGTGATGTATTGTTCTTTGTGATGTAGATGATATGTGTATTGTTATGTAACATGGTTATTGTTTTGTATAAAATCATATGTATTTGTATGTAATCGGATATGCATAGGTATAGAGATATGGTTGTAAGTTTGTTGTGAAAATTGTGCATGTACGGTTGTTATGTGTATAAAACCGAAAATATGTATGCATGTATAGAGATTAGGGTTTGTATAGAAAACATTATTATGATAGGATATGTGTTAAATATGACCCACAAGGGCTTATGCTTGCTAGAATGAAATACAGTTATACACAACTAATATGGGGAACAAGCTAACAGCTTCTCAAAAGCTATACATGATATATATCATGATCACATGGATAACTATATCTATTAACACATGTCTTGGCCTTTTGTCAACAAAAAATATTCTGCGGCGTGTATATATGCACAGGGCCGGCTCAAGCCTAAGCCAAATGAGGCTAGGGCTTTAGGCCCCAAAATCTATAGGGCCTCAATTTTCCAAAAAAAAAAAGTTATAAGTGTAACATTGGGCTGCTGTACTTTTCTACTTGAGGACTGTGATATAAGCCCTTTGCCTAATCGAGGTTTGTGAATTGTGATATACTTTTCTACTTGTGATATAGTAAGCTAAAAGGCATTAACTGAAATTAATTTGCTAGTTGATTAATCCAGAAAAAGTGTAACATTATATTCGACTGTAAGTCTACAACATGTTTGTGTGGTTTTTTTTTTTTTTTTTAATCCAGAGAAAGGCCCCGAATTTGTAACAAGCTTTGGGCCACTAAAATGGTTGAGTCGGCCCTGTATATGAACCATGACATAAAAGAACATGTACCAGTGTATTGTGATTCATCTTTTAAGTGCAGATGCACTATACTAAGTGTTGATTCAGGCCCCAAAATACACACAATATTTGGGACTTTTCTGTATTTATATCTCAAACTCCAAATAACGATTACAAGTCTGTTTAAAATGAAAGCATGATACTACTATTTATAATGAACAAACAAGAAAAAAACACATGCTAAATAAAGCCACTAGTTGCTGAATTTTAGAGCTACTCCAACGTTCCCAAGCTCACACGATCACACCCAACAAACAAACAACAAATACTCCTAACTTATCCAAAGGATCACTGACCCGTGGTCCGTTGAATAAAACGATTAACCCAACACTAAGTGCAATGCGAAAATTATCTTGGAACCATCTCAGAATTAGTAACATCATTGACAGAAACTAGTGGTGACTCGGATCTGTTACTACCCTCCTTTGAAGCATCAATAGTATTGTGATAGAAAAATGCAGGCTCTAATGGTACTTGTAGAGTGAGGGAGGAACTACCGAGCATCAAAACGACCTGAGACATAGTTGGTCTGTCGATGGCATTTTTTTGAACACACAATAATGCTATGTGAATGCTTCTAAAGATGTCATTTAATGAATTTGACCCTTTCAACAATACGGGGTCGATTATGTTTGCTAGTGTTCCATCTCGCCAACTTTTCCAGGCCTAGAAGAGATCAATATGTTTTTTATGATGTTATGTTCATTGCAAAAAAAAATGAAAAAAACAATATACTGGTTTTAATTTCGAAATGAATTAGACACTTACATAGCTGAGTAGGTAGACACCATCCTCTTGTTGGAAATTTTGGTTGCTTTGACCTGTTATAATTTCTAACACCAACACTCCAAAGCTAAAAACATCTAATTTGATTGAGAAATGACCATGCATAACGTATTCAGGTGCCATATAACCACTGCAAGATTGAATCAAGAGAATAAAAGTTAATACTTATAACAGGACTATGATAACATAATAAGCCACAAAACTTGCATCTGATAATGTTTTATTAACTTGTAAGAAAGTAGGTGGTGAACACTATGTCAACTAAGTCCCTTTAATTAAATTTGCGATAAATTATGTGACGTATGTTTGGAAATATTCACTAATCTAAGCTTAAACGTCGTATACTTACTAGGTTCCGACAACCCTGCCTGTATTTCCTTGTGTTTCATTAGGTTTAAACAATCTTGCCATTCCAAAATCTGTGATTTTGGCGTTCATATCATTATCCAACAAAACATTACTAGCTTTGAGATCACGATGGAGGATTCTTAGACGTGAGTCTTCATGAAGGTAAAGTAGTCCTCGAGCAACACCTTCTATTATGTTGTACCTTTTTTCCCAATCGAGAAGTGCGCTCTTAGTTGGATCTGCAAATTTACGCGTCAAAAACACATAAAAAAAATACTTCTTTACCAAATTCATTTGTGCATTGAGAGAAGAGCTTCGTTACCAAACAAAAACTTATCTAGGCTTGAATTTGGCAAATAATCGTATATGAGGAGTCTTTCCTTTTCTTCTAGGCAGAAGCCAAGCAACCCAACTAAATTACGATGGTGAAGCTTAGCGACCAAAAGTACTTCATTCTTGAATTGTTGTTCACCTTGTCCAGAATCCCTTGATAACCTTTTCACCGCTATTAGTCTTCCATCTTCTAGTTCTCCCTTGATAACATTAGGCCACAATTGTTTATTCCATTCATTTTACATGATGAAATCGAACCCTACTTCAGAGTCATTTATAAAAAATAAATTACCTTGTAAACTGATCCAAATCCACCTTGTCCGATCTTATTATCTTCACTGAAATCATTTGTTGCTGCCAACAATGTATCCAAACTGTATTCCAAAAATTCCAGAATGCTGATTTCCGTAATTTTACCTAGGGGGATTGGGAACAACAATATCAAGGTTTAGGTTTCATTCATCGTGAACCAACAAACCACAACAATCTTTTGGTGTGTTCAGTTTCACTACCAAAATGGTTTTATTATTCCCTTTGTAGTAAAACTAAGATATATTTTGGATGAATAGTAAAGATTATATTCGAAAACTTACTTTCTAAACTTGCTTCAAGCAATTTCTTCTTTTTCAATATTGCGAGGTTGCAAATAGTAACAGCTATTATAGCACAAGCAGCGGTTGTTATAACGATAGATGACACTATTCGAGTCAGGTTTTTTGGTTTTCCTCCTGTCACTATAGTAAAGAATAGTGGTCACATAAATGTTTGGTAGATTAGTTTAAAAGGCTCACATACCTACAAATTGTCTTTTGGAGTCTTTTTAACAAAACCTATGGTAACATTCTTAACCATACCTTTTTATTAAAAACTTGCCAAAAATAGATGTAATGTTAGATTTATTTCAAAACTCAGTAATTTTCTATTAATAACTCAGCATCAAAACAATTCTTAGTAATTATAAATATAAGTTCGCTACTTCTCTAATTTCTTGTTAAAGTAATCAAATTTGGTCAGGATATATCGACTCTTAAAAGACGAATATTGGGGTTTAATTTAATCATAAAAGTGCCAAACCAACAAATTACAAACAAATGGCAGGTAAACGGGTAACAAATTGTGCCGCAACCCCCTTTTGAATTGCAAAACTGATCCTATCAAAGACGAAGCGATTCTTAAGGGTCAAGAAATTACTATTCATGACCCGCTGGACCTTGTTCAGATCATTTAGGTAATTAGACATGTACTTACAAATATATAAGCTCATGATTCAACAACACTTTGACATATACAAATGTGTATAAAGTGAATTTAGTAGTCCTTAGATTACTATTGAAAATGAAAATATAGCGTACCAGATGGAGGTGGAGGTGGAGGAGGAGGACGTGGAGGAAGAACCGCAACGTCGTTATAAAACCGATTTGCTTCATACCTTAAATTGCACAGAGGGAGAAGCACCCTCGCCCCAGTTTGCCCGTAACAACATTTAGCAAGTTGACCAACCGCGTCCTCCAAGCAATTAGTACACTGTTGATTCGATAGATCCGGAGTACATTGCACAAGTCCATACGTGACAGTGGCATTAGGTCCTATCACTGTGCCAGTAGCATACTTAAGCAGACCGCCATCAGCCGCTTCAGCAGTCAGGTTTTCAAACAACTTCACCACATCCTGATGGAATCGGGCACCGTCAGTGGCGTTATTCGGACTAGCATGCGTTATAAAGTTTTTTATTTGAGTTTTCCCCAAAACAGTTTCATTGGAATACTTGACCATGCAATTATCATAATATACAGCTGAATCCATCTGATTGGGGCACTTCTGCCTCAATGTCACAATAGACCTATTCAAGCAATCACCACATGCATTCCTTTCGGTGTCACCCCGGCAAAGGGCGATGGCATTGGCTGTATCAGGGTTTCGGCCTGAAGAGCTGTTGAAGAAACCATACCCAGAGTTGGTGGTGGGAAGAATGGCGAGTGCCCGATCGAGATTTGTTCGGAAACTACTGTTGGAAGTGTAATTGAAACCTATTTCACATAGTTTATCAACGAAATCAGTATCAGTTTGAGCTAGCACGGAATATATGAAAATAAATGAGAAAAACAAATGTGTGAGTTTTGACATGTTTCTGCTATTGGTTGTGGTGAGTGTTGTCATTCGTCGTCAAGGTTATATAGAAGAAAGGAAGTGACGACTGAGGTTGACTCAGTCAATTGAGTAAACAAGGACACGCTTGACGACAGTGACGTACCTAATTGTGGAAAACTTAGCATAATCAATCATCTACGTTCTATCTTTTTTATTAAACAAATCTTGTATAAAAGAACACGTTATTAAATTTCATTATATACACACACCCACATAACGTTATTCTACTAAATCTGTGAAAATAACGTAAAAAGAGTCGGATGGTAATTAATCATGCATCATGTGGTAGCGTTGATAGCCGAAAGATAAGGGGGTACATGCACTAATCGGCATTTGTTTCAATTGGTGAGTGTTATTTGTCTTATGTCTAAGGCTTGACGCAAAACTACAATCGAGCCGGAGGTCTTACTGGAAGCAACTTCTCTATTTCTACAAGATAGAGGTAAGACTGTCTACATCTTACCCTCCTCAAACCCTACCTTAGCTTTGCTATTGGTTGGATTTATTGAGTATGATGATGACACACCCACATATACACAAAATTTATTATACTAATCCTGCTCACAGTCCAACAAAATATAGTCTGGTTTGAAATATTCAATTTATTATTTTTCAACATTTGTTGTAATTAGCATAAGGCTCGCATGTTGTGACAGTAGAGACTCACCTTTGAGTAAAATTTATGATGAAATGTTGATAAATTTAAGCAACACAGCTTTTTAAATTACATATAACAGCATGCATCAAATGTTATACATTAAAGGAAACCAAAACTTATTTAAAAAAATATATGTGTTACGTGAATTACCCTAATTTATTACAAACATGCTTTTTGAAAAAGGTGGGTACTAAAGGTAAAAAAACATAAAACCACATAGACCATCCGGGCAATTAACTCTAAAATAAATTGATGTGAAACTAAAGTTGTGGTTCATAAATCACGAAGAAAGAATATCTGAATTTAGACATGTGGGTCATCAATTCTCTTTTTATCAACTTTTATTTATAGGATTATTTTGTTTGTAGAGTTGTAATTATTGAATAAATAAATTTGGAGGACCCATTTATTTGCAGGGTTCTAATTAATGAATTAAGAAATAATTTTTTTTTTTTTTTGAAAGGTAACTTTCTTTAAGAGTGACCCTTAGTCACACCTGCCAATTGGAAGACCCATGTGTATATTGTCTTCCAATTGAAAAAAATGGGAACAAAATGTAATGACAAAGCTAGATCCCTGATAAACATATGAAGCAATTTAGCCGATTGTGCTACTATAGTTTTTGTTATTTGTCTCTGTTTACTCACACCCCTTTCAGAGGCGGAAGCGTGAGATGTGATCGTGATTGATTCTCATTACATACAGATTAGCAAAGATTCTATATGATTAAAAATAAACTCCTTTTGCCATTCATAGATTCATATTTCAAAACATAAGTTAAATAAAGTATTTACATCACTTCAAAAGATAAATGGTTTAAAAGTTTACAACACTTTCAATTTCTAAATGTTTAAGGATTTAAAGATGAATCCTACAAAAGTGGCATGGAGTAAAGACACATGACTTCTTGAAGCATGACTCGCAAAGCATTTCACTAATTACCTTAAATACATGTAAGTTTGGAAATCGTCAACGAAAAGTTGGTGTGAATTCATGCAGTTTGTATAAAGTGTAAGAGTTGTATTTGTATAAAACATGGTATGTAATTGTAAAATGTAAGATTATGAGTTGTAAATGTAAGGAAATCGAGATCGCTAATGTTTTGCAACGACATTAACATGTGTGACGACATAGGAAGCATCCAACTCTAGGCAATTTTTCGTCGTTTCTCGACTTGAGACCCAAAAGAACTCTTAGGCAAATGTAGGGGCCAAGAGTGAGGCTGCCTGAAACCCATTAGATCTAACATTTTGCTCCCCGGTCTAAATGTATACGTGATTAATGGTGCTAAAGTTTCACCCTATTCGTAACATGATCTATGTATCATTCCTTAGTTTTGTTTCAACATACTATAGTACATGTATTTTCCTTAGAGTTTTGAAAACAACAAAATGTTTAAAAGTGGGGACATGAACTCACTGTTTTGCGTCTTCAACGTCTAAACTCCACCGGTGTCTGCTTTGTATGCGACGTGACCTATAAATGTTCTACGTATGTTAATCACCTAAACTTGTAACTCACTAAGTACAAGTTACCATCTTGAGTTATGTATTTGTTTTGTTTTAATTGTATATGTTCGTCACATCTTGAAATATAAGTAGAACATATACAAATCTAAGTATAACATATACAAATTCATGATTAATTTGACGATAAGTTTATTGAGTTCACGATAATCGATGAATATAGATGAAATATAAGTAGAACATATACAAATCTAAGTATAACATATACAAATACATGATTAATTAGACAATATGATTGATTCAGAAAACAATACCTAGATGAAGAAGAAATCAATGTAGATGAAAGCAGGGGATGAATTAATTGTGAATGTAGAAGGATCGGCTAAGATTTAGGGTTTTTGATTTGCCATAAAGATTCAAAGGAGAGGTTGTAAACATTATGGAAGGTATTTTGTGAATGAAATCAGGGTGAGGAAAAAAAGGTGGACATATGATCCTTTGGTTTTAGCGCTCAAAATCAATCAAGTTGGAGTATCCCGGGCATACTCTAAGCTGCGCCAACGGGTGTAAGAGGTTGAAAAGTGATCATAGATTGTTTTGCTTTAGTATAAGGTATAAATTTAAAGAGTAAAATGCACGCATAGTCCCTGTGGTTTGGTGAAATTTCACCTTTAGTCCCCAACTTTTGGAAATTACACCCGTGCTCCCTGTGGTTTGTCAAGTTGTTGCTCGGATAGTCCCTAGAGTGGATGGCCGTTAGTTTTCGCCGTTAAGTCCATGTAAAATTACTAAAATGCCCTTACTCAAGAAAAACAATAATCTTTTTATTTATTTGTGGGACCCCATCCACCATCTACTTATTGCATTCTTCCAATTGCAAACATTCTAACGATTTCGCAGCTTCGAATTCAGTGAACGAAACCAATCCTTTATCAGACACAAAGCAAGAACCCGCAACCGTTGCCAATCGCTTCAAGGCCCAGATCTGTGATCCCGTAACACGATAGAACCTTCAACGACGGGCAGCCACAGTCAATCACTGTGAACCTTAATTTAGTAACTTTATTGATGCCCCTAACCGAAAGCTTGCCCAAACCACCACAAGCAGATGTACCAACAGCAACAGATTGAAGTCTACAATCCGTTGCTTTCTTTCCATCCAAATATCTCGTAAGAAACCCATCGTTTTCCTGAACCATCACAACATCATCAAACAATCCATGAACCATTTCTGATGCTCTAACGTTGCTTAAAACCGTGAGCTTTTTCATCACGCAATCACAATCAAGATTTCTCTTTTCTGATTCTACCGTTTGGCAAACGTCTGAAGATTTCGTAGAGGATTTTAATTGATGGCTTCTTTTCTTGTTCGAAGAAAAGGATTTATGAATTGCTGATTCTTTGACGTTTGCAAGGTGCCATAAACTGATAGTAAGAAAAGAATCTTTTGAGCAATGTGATCCACTTGTATGCAATTCATCATCACCTATAAATTGATAACCAAATTATTAAAATAAACAGTCTTTTGCCCAAATCAGGATAATTTAATAAAAGCAAGGGGGTAATTTGGTCATTTTACATAGATTTAACGGAGAAAACTAACGAGCATCCACTTCAGGGACTATCCGAGTAACAACTCGTCAAACCACAGGGAGCACCGGTGTAATTTCCAAAAGTTGGGGACTATAGGTGTTATTTTACAAAACCACAGGGACTA
Source organism: Helianthus tuberosus (assembly GCA_030545235.1). Classification (NCBI taxonomy): domain Eukaryota; kingdom Viridiplantae; phylum Streptophyta; class Magnoliopsida; order Asterales; family Asteraceae; genus Helianthus; species Helianthus tuberosus. The sequence continues at coordinate 181,966,029 of CM060376.1, forward strand.
TCCGGGCATTTTACTCAAATTTAAATATAAACTTTGTATGTGACCAATTATGACTTTTGAGTCGTTCTAAGTCTATAACCTGATATATTTTTGTCTTATTTGACAAGAATCTCGATAAGTATTAGACTAGGGATGAGCTCGGTACCGACCGGTACGGGAACCGAAAGTACCAGTACCGAAAATCCTTAAAAGTGGGTACCGGTACCGAATATACCCGGTACGGTACGGTTCGGTACCGGTTCGGTACCGAAAATGCCAAAAGTCGGTACCGAAAAGGTACCCGGTTCGGTAAATTCGTTTACCGATACCGGGTCCATTTTGCTCATCCCTATATTAGACCACCAACTTTTACTCCACATCACTGGCACATCATAAAGTAACTGTCACCTTATTGATACATCATCAAACCATTTTCCTACACTTTTTTTTTTCATTAAGCACTATTATGGTTTCTCTACTTTTCACTCACCCATTCATTTTTTAATCATTATCCACTTTTTAAATCTTTTATATAAACAATAAAATCACACTATTATTAAAATAACTAAAATAAAATGCATTCACCGATATATTAAAAAGTGGATTCAATAAACAGTAAACAAAATTTAATGAATATATATATATGGGAGCCGCTAGAATGAGAACCACCACGAGTTATGAGAACCGCGAGAACCACGTGCCACGGAGGGGCGTTGACCATGATTTTTTTTTTACAACTAGATCCGTATATTTTAACAACATTCGTAAAAAAAAAAATTCAAACGGCGCACCCGAGGGGGTAGTTTTTTACACCCAAAGTTTGGTGTTTTTATTATTTTTTTGTTTTTTCTTTTTTTTTTACAAACTTTGGGTGTAAAAAACTACCCCCTCGGGCGCGCCGTTTGAAATTTTTTTTTACGAATGTTGTTAAAATATACGGATCTAGTTGTAAAAAAAATCGTGGTCAACGCCTCTCCGTGGCACGTGGTTCTCGCGGTTCTCATAACTCGTGGTGGTTCTCATTCTAGCGGCCCCCATATATATATATATAGGACAATGCTCTACAAGAAACCCCATTTTTTTAAGAAACTTAGTAAACTCAACATGTGGCTCTCATCTGTCCACGTATCCCATAGCCATATCATCTTCCTTTTTGAATAGAAGGGTATATCAGTAATTGTCCCAACCTAAGATCTTTTCCCAAGTTGATTTGACTTTATCAATTAATGCCCATCAACTCCATTGTACAAATCACCAAACCCCATATTTCTTTTTCATTATTTCTTTTTACATCTTCTCCATTAACATCTTCTCAACAAGTTCATGCTTTCTCCATTAATGTCCATGGAGACAAATCCACCAACATCCGAGTTAATGTCGCCGGTCCACAAGCCACCGATATCCAGGCTGCCGCCGCTTGGGGAGTTGCTGCTTTCACCACCGTCGTTTGGCTCGTTCAGGTCCTTCATTTTTACCCCAATTTTATTAATTTTCATTTATTCATGACCTGATTCTTTAGATTATCAATCGTAATGCTAGTATTATAGATCTATTTCGTGAATTCTGATGGAAATTTGTTTTCGTAAAGCTGTTTCTTCATCGATTTATCTCGGTTATGATTGGCACAATTGTTTGTTTTTTTCCCGTTGTGGTTAATTTTTTGGACTATATTTTATGCAACGATGTAGATCTGGATCTTGATTTCGCGACCTGATTTTTCATAACTTGTTGAAATTTTGAGCTTGGGGATTGTGTGGATGTTTGAGTCATGGATAAATGCTTTTGGATGCGTTGGGAAAGTTTATTATGTTAAGATTATGATATGTAAATTGTAAATGGCTCGTTTCATATTACACGTTACATACTAAATTTCAAGTACATAAATGGCCGGTTTCATATTATACCTTACATGCTTGAATAGTTTGAATCGTTCAATTTCATTTTACCCATTTCACTTTTTTTCTTTTCAGCCGATTATAGAATATGGGTTTTGAAACACGAACACCAAGTATAATAGTTAATAGTTATGTCTGGTTAACGACTTAACGGTTATCTTATCTTTTTTGTTACTAGGATGGTGATGGATACAAGGGAAACAAGATCCAATTCTCGGGACCGTTGGTTTCGTCAAACGTGGATCAGATGCTTAAGGATCATGACCATGTTTATGTTACAGCACAACACAACTAACACGTGTTATAGTGTGAGCTTCAGGACATGCATGTGTTACATGTGACGTGAAACCCATGTACAACGTAACACGTGTTAGTGCTATGTATTTTCGTTTACTATTAATATGTAATGTGAGACTCTTGTTGTTTTCTCTAGTACACGATGTTAAAACGGTCTAGACTTAACACATTTTCTGTTGGAGGCGCCCGTATTTGTACCTCTACTGTTACAGCTACTATTGAAGTTTATGCATCCATTCTGGAAGTCCTAACACATGTTATAATAGATGCTTAACACACGTTATATCAGGTTTACTCTATTGTTATTAAGTTACTATTGGAGTTTATTCATCCATCATGGAAGTCTTTACACACGTTATAATATATGCTTAACACACGTTATACATTTCAGTCGCTTAACACATGTTACAGTATGTATATACACATCATGGTGTTTTGGAAACCAATAGCTTATACATGACATCATGTTAGGTAAACCAAGATTATAACAAAGGGTTAACACATTTTATCCCAGGTATACGGTGTTACGATATTAACTTGTATGTTCCATATTTAACTTGTATGTTCCATATTAACTTGTTCACGTGTTACGATCAGTATATGCACATCATAGTGTTTTGCAAACCACTTTCATATACATGAATACAACTCGGGTTACAACAACATTATAATGGATGCTTAACACATGTTATCATATGTATACAAGTGGGGTTACAACATTAAGATATTAACTAAACTCACCATTAAACCCATCGCCTTCGTCAACTGTTTTCAACCTTATCACATGTTAAGCAACTACATGTAATTTGAGACTCTTATTGTTTTGTCTAGTAGATGATGTTAAAACGGTATGGAGTTAACACATTCTGGAAGTCTTAACACACGTTATAATAGACGCTTAACATACGTTATATCAGGTATAATATGTTGTTATAATATATACAAATCATGGTGTTTTGGAAACTACTAGCTTATACATGACACCATGTTGGGATAAACCAAGATTATAACAGAGGCTTAACACATGTTATCCCAGGTATACGGTGTTACAATATTAACTTGTATGTTCCATATTAACTTGTACACGTGTTACGATCAGTATATGCACATCATGGTGTTTTGCAAACCACTTTTGATATACATGAATACAAGTCGGGTTATAATGGATGCTTACATGTTATCATATGTATACAAGTGGGGTTATAACAAGATTACGATATTAACTAAGCTCACCATTAAACTCATCGCCCCCGTCGACTGTTTTCACCCTTGTCACATGTTAATCAATTTCATGTTCCGAACAGAAAAATTGTAATACATGTTAGATCAGTATATACACATCATGGTGTTTTGTAAACCACTAGCTTTTACATGAATACATGTCAGGTTACAAAAAGATTATAACAGAGGCTTAACACATGTTATACATTCCAAATTGTGCAAAACAAACACATGTTATAAACGAACGAAGAGTTCTTTCCCACGTTACATATGTTACATGTCACATGTTAATCAATTTGTGCAAAACAAACACATGTCACTTGTTAATCAATTTGTGCAAAACAAACACATCTCACATGTTAATCAATTTCATGTTCCGAACAGAAAAATTGTAACACATGTTAGATCAGTATATACACATCATGGTGTTTTATAAACCACTAGCTTATACATGAATACATGTCAGGTTACAAAAAGATTATAACAGAGGCTTAACACATGTTATACATTCCAAATTGTGCAAAACAAACACATGTTATAAACGTAATACCTGTTACGATCAGTATATGCACATCATAGTGTTTTGCAAACCACTTTCATACACATGAATACAAGTCGGGTTACAACAAGATTATAATGGTGGAGGCGCCCGTGTTTGTACCTCTACTGTTACAGTTACTATTGAAGTTTATGCATCCATTCTGGAAGTCTTAACACATGTTATAATAGAGGCTTAACACATGTTATATCAGGTTTTTACTCTGTTGTTATTAAGTTACTATTGGAGTTTATTCATCCATTATGGAAGTCTTAACACACGTTATAATAGATGCTTAACACCCGTTATACATTTCAGTCGTTTAACACATGTTACAGTATGTATATACACATCATGGTGTTTTGGAAACCAATAGCTTATACATGACACCATGTTAGGTTAAACCAAGATTATAACAGAGGCTTAACACATGTTATCCCAGGTATACGGTGTTACAATATTAACTTGTCTGTTCCATATTAACTTGTACACGTGTTACGATCAGTATATGCACATCATGGTGTTTTGCAAACCACTTTCATATACATGAATACAAGTCGGGTTATAATGGATGTTTACATGTTAGGGTTACAACAAGATTACAATATTAACTAAGCTCACCATTAAACTCATGGCCCCGTCGACTGTTTTCACCCTTGTCACATGTTAAGCAATTACATGTTTCGAACAGACAAATTGTAACACATGTTAGATCAGTATATACACATCATGGTGTTTTGTAAACCACTAGCTTATACATGAATACATGTCAGGTTACAAAAAGATTATAACAGAGGCTTAACACATGTTATATATTCCAGAATGTGCAAAACAAATGACCCGTTTCATATTATATTTTCCAAAATTATCGGTACATATGTTACCATAAATGGCTCATTTCATATTACACGTTACATACTAACTTGTACATTTATTAGTTTTACAAGTTTTACGCTCAGTATCCACATTATCGGATATTTTAAACATCAACAAGATTATAATGGTGGAGGCGCCCGTATTTACCTCTACTGTTATAGTTACTATTGAAGTTTATGCATCCATTCTGGAAGTCTTAACACATGTTATAATAGAGGCTTAACACACGTTATATCAGGTTTTTACTCTGTTGTTATTAAGTTACTATTGGAGTTTATTCATCCATTATGGAAGTCTTAACACACGTTATAATAGATGCTTAACACACGTTATACATTTTCAGTCACTTAACACCTGTGTCAGTATGTATATACACATTTGTTATATTGCCTAAACATCCACAAATCTCAACAAAATAGGTTCATAACAAAAACAAATTAACGGAATCTTGAACAACTTCATCTTAATTAAAGAAACAAGAATAATAAGTGGGACACCTCATCCACCAAAGCCTAACACTCTCGATTCAGATTTAATTGGGGAAAAACATATGCTATAACTTAAGACCGATTTAATTGTGAAAAAACACCAAACCATGATTCAGTTGCAGAAGACGATGGCGGTTGTAGCAAGGGTTAGGTCAAAACAAAATCATCACCACCGAATACCGCCCCATCAACCATCACTGCCCACTACTGCCCCTGCCACCATCCAACAGAACACACCAAATCAAACCACAACCCCACCTGCCACCATCCAACACACGAAAACCCCCTTCTCAATTTCGAACAATCTCATCACCATCCAGCACCACCAACCACCCACCATCCACCACATTCTACAACCACCCACTATCGCCGCTATCAACCACCAACACCCTAGAATGAACCAGTCACCACATTCCACCAACCACCAGATCTGCAACCACCATCGTGCCTCACTCATTCCCCTGCCCCAACCATAACGGTTAACAACACCACCGCCACAGCGCTGCTGTTGCCGTGGGTGGCTGGAAACCCACCAGTTTTCTCTCTCTCTCTCTTTCGATTTCTCTGGACCTCTCTTTCTCTTTCGATTTCTCTGGTACTCTCTCTCACGGCTCTCACTCTTTCTCTAGGCTTGCAGGTTGTAAGTGTTGTGTAGAGAGAAGGGAAAGTCATGGGGGCTAGGGTTTTGATTCGGGGAGGAGAAGATGAGATCTGAGATTTTTAGAGAGAGGGATTGTGATTTTGAATTGGATATGAAGAGAGAGAAAGGGAGGTGCATTAAAGAGAGATGATAGGACTAGACAGTGGAGAGAGAAGAAATATACTACCCAAAATGCCCTTTTCAGTTGACTAATTGTACCAGCATGGAGTATTTTAATGTTTTAAATTCTAAAAGTTGTATAAACAAATCATGACCCTTAATCTATTAAGATGAAACAAGATCAATGGACCACATAGAGTTTCCATAGTTTCTTAAAAAAGATGGGGTTTCTTGTATAGCCCAACCCTATATATATATATATATATATATATATATATATATATATATATATATATATATATATATATTAATAAAAATAGAATTGAAGGAATAGTAATATTACTAAGGAATGAGCTGGTATCAGGTATCGGTATCAAATTTACCAAACCGGGTGTATTTTCGGTACCGGTTCAGCACCAGTATTCATCGGTTTTTACCCTCAAATGCCGGTGTCGTACCAGTACCGGTACCGAGCCGTACCGTACCAGGTATATTTGGTACCGGTACCCACTTTTTGGGATTTGGGTAACGGTATTTTCCGTACCGGTTGGTACCGAGCTCATCAAATCATGTAGCAACGTAGCAATGCAAGTAATTGCACTGTTTAGATTACTTTTTATACACACAGTAAGTAAACTGTATTTCGTTTGAATGAGGTTTTATATACACCACAACTTATTTTGCTTTATTTTTTGTCTTTGTCTGTAATGAATAAATTGTAGCATGTAAAATTAACTTGGATATTTAGATTATTGATGAGCAAATCGCATCAAATCCTGTAATCAAACCGGTATCGCATCGGTACCAAATTTACTATACCAAATCATTTTCGGTACCAATTTGGTACCCACCTTTTGGCGTTTTCAGAATCGTTACTTTCGGTTCGACACCGGTCTAGCACCATATCTGTATTTATTGATTTTTACCTTCAAATACCATCTTGTATTGTACCAAGCATTTTCGGTGCCGGTACCTAATTTCGATGATTTTCCGGATCGGTACTTTCGGTACCGTTACCGTTACCGAGCTCATCCATATTTTAACGTGTTAGCACCGTAATAACTGAACTGAAAATAACCAAATTTCTAACGTGTAGGATGTGTGGGTCCTATTATTATATATTAGGTTATTTAAAATCGTTTTTTTAGGACGGAGTGACTATCCTTTTCACGACATTTTTATTTATGTTTTGATATTCAGTATCTGTTTGCTGTTACTGACACGCGTTTTGCGTCATTGTGTCCCCGCCGCAATGTAGGACGTGTGGGTCCTATTATTATATATTAGGTCATTTAAATCACTTTTCTTAGGACGAAGTGACTATCCTTTTCACGACATTTTTATTTATATTTTGATATTCGGTATCTGCTTGCCGTTACTGACACGCGTTTTGCAGTTATTGGGTCACCGCCGCATCGCGCGTGCGGAAAATCAACTAGTTAACATTAAATTCGTAAATTAAAAATACATTAAGCATAAGATTGACGACGTCGGATATTCATTATAATCGACGGCGTCTTCATTCCATGCACCATAACATTAACGACGTCGGACTTTTGTTGTTTGAGGGCTAACAATTGTTTCGTACTCTCATCGAGTTTATTCATTTTGGCTTCGAGATAAATAGATATAGTTTTATAAAATTTTGAAAGAGATGAAGAGAAAAGAGGGTTGAAAATGTGTGTTGTGTTTAAAAATAGCAAGTGGGGTAAGGGGCTGTTTGTTTACCACTTAATGAGGCTCTTAATGGTTCAAACATCTTACTAGTTCAGCACTTAATGGTTCAGACTGTTTGTTTCACGAGCGGATGTCTGAATGGTTCAGACATTTGCCTCTGAATAGTTAAGAATTATACAGAGTCTGAATGGTTAAGACCTCTAATCTGAATTGGTCAGACATTTGCCTCTCAACTGTTAAGCATTATACAGACTCTTAATGGTTCAGACCTCTTATTGATTCACCATTTAATGGTTCAGACCTCTTACTGGTTCAGCACTTAACCATTCAGGTATTTTCAAATAGTCCCTAAGTGTTATATACATATCTGATTTTTACAAAATTACTTTTTTATGGCTGAATAGTCAAGTGACCGTTGGAGTGGTCCCTACATGCACAACACGTCCTCATGACATAGCCAGCCTCATGAGAAGCCCCCTAACGCCGCCTTTAATGCCGGCCAGCTAACCACCTGACAAAGGGGTAAGCCGATAATAAACCGTTTAATCAAAGGCTAGAAATCATATAGTTTACAATGACACAATAAACTAGTTTGCCAACCGTTTAATCAAGGGCCAAACTATCCACACACTAATTTTGCCTATATACACACCTAAAGGTGATTTTTGTCTTTACATGCACACCCTGCAGTGTCGAACTGTGGCCAAAACGGGGCGTTTTGGTCCGATTAACCAGACAAAGACTGACGGGTGTCTGACGGGTCTGTTGTCCGGACCAAAACGCCGAGCTTTGGCCGCGTTTTGGTCCTGTCAACCAGACCGGGTATCAGCCTTTTGTCTGGTTGACAGGACCAAATCGCGGCCAAAGCTCAGCGTTTTGGTCCGGTCAACAGACCCGTCAGACACCCGTCAGTCTTTGTCTGGTTAATCGGACCAAAACGCCTCGTTTTGGCCACAGTTCAACACTGCAGGGTGTGCATGTAAAGACAAAAATCACCTTTTTGAGTGTGTAGATAGTGAGATGAGTGTGTGGATAGGTACACTCTTAATCAAAGGCTAGAAATCATATAGTTTACAATGACACAATAAACTAGTTTGCCGTACGTACTTTTTTTACGCATATGAGATTATTCTTTTTGACTATTTTGTTTGGGTGATACTATTCCCACCCCCCTATGTACTAATTACACCCCCTATAAAAAACATAACATCCATCAATCATTTGTTTTTTGTTTTTAGTCTTTTTTGTCTTTTTGTTGTTTTTTTTGTTATATTTTATTGTCTTTTGTTATTATTATTATTTAATATTAGTAATGAATTATTATTATTATTATTACTACTTAAGCCTTAAACTTTTTTTTTTACCTTTTTAGTTTTTTTATGCTAGACAACGAACCGGTCGTTGTACTGGTTTATTGGTCGGACCGGTTGAACCGGTCGAACCGGATTTACGAACCGAATGCCAATATATAATTTATATAATAACAAATATAGTACGATAATTGGACAGTTTTGGAGTCTTATTTAAAATATTGCCACAAGCTTTGAAAGTCAAAAGAAGATATGGTAATGTTTACATATGCCATAACCATACCTTCCTGAAATTTCCTTTTCTTTTACCAGTTTGTTTTTGTTGACAACTTACACTACAACTTAGACTAGGCATATGGCCTATGAAGAAAAGTAGCTGCTTATTCGAGACTATCTACCAAATAAAATAAATCCTTTCCCTAGTTTCCACGCACAGTCCGTTTGGGAACTCCCAAGATCATGATTACACTCAAGAGTCTGCAAGGCACAATTCATTTACGAACTATCAAGAGCAGGATTACACTCAAGAACCTGCAGGGCATAGTTCATTTGTGAACTCCCAAGATCATGATTACACTCAAGAGCCTTGGAGACATAGTTCATTCGGGTATCTAGAGACTGATGATTATGTTGGTTACATCAGTCCAGACGTGAACTATCAAGTGCCTGGTGAAACAAGTCCGTTCATAAATCAAGATATTTATGGAAAAAAACCATTCAAGGACGATCCTGGTGAACCAAGTCCGTTCATGACACAAGATACAGACGGACAAGGTTTTTTTACCAACCTTTTAAACACACCGGGATATGATTTCATGGGGTTGAACCAAGATATTGTCGGACAAAGTTCTTTCGCCAACTCTACAAGTGCGCCAGGCTTTGACTTCATGGGGTTGAACCAAGATCAAGCATCACAGGTGATACACAACTATATTCATCTAATTCCAAAAATCTTCCATGCGTATGTTACACGCATACATAACGTGTTAGGTGATAGAAATTGTGGGTTTCGGGCGACAGCTTCTGCTCTCGGGTACGGTGAAGATGAATGGTTATTTATCCGGAGATCACTGATGGAAGAGCTACTCGAGTTTAGAAATAAGTACACTAAGGCTTTCTTAGGCTCATTCAAAGATGTGTTCACGTCCTTGGCTTGGTCAGGATCGGGGTTTGCACCTGAAAAACACTGGATGGTTATGCCAGAGGCAGGATTCTTGATTGCGAACAAGTTTAATGTGATCGTTCATTTTTTATCTCAAGAAAAAAGAAACAGTTCTACTTGTTTTTCGCTTTGGAGAGGCCCTCACGAGTTCCCAGAAAAAAAAATAATTACAATTGCACACGTGAATGGTAACCATTTTATAATGGTAGAATTGCAAGGAGAGTATCTAATTGCCAGCACAAACAACCTATGGAAATTAATGAGAGAAATGATGCAGCTGGCTGGGAGAATATATTTGAATCACGTCAAAATATGTATAAGTCTTGGATAGCACAACCTGCTACATTTTGGGGGTGTATAGATTAAACCTCGGTATGTAAATTATTAAATGATAATAATTTTGTAAAAAAGTACTTATTTTTATATAGCTTTTGTTACAGCTATAAATATAATTTGATAAATTATAACAATAAAAACTAATAATAAATAATATATCATTACTACTACTACTACTAATAATAATAATAAATATAATAATAATAATAATAATAATACTAACTAATTAAATAATAAACAAATACTAAATAACTAATAATTAAATAAAAGAATAAAAAAAGACAACAAAAAGATAAAAAAGACTAAAAACAAAAAGTAAATGATTGATGGAAGTGATGTTTTTTATAGGGGGTGTAATTAGTAAATAGGGGGTCAGAATAGAATGAGCCTTTTGGTTATCCGCACGAACAATGCATAAAATTTAAGCTTCTGTTTTTTTTTATCTCCATCTCATCTATAAATAATCATCCTTTTCTAAATCTATCTTTTAAGTTTTGTTAATTCTTCTGTGCCATATTCTCCAACTCTATCTGTACAATTTCTTTTACTACAATTTATTTCTCTTTCTTCTAGGTTTGAGGTACAAACTGAAATACTTCAGATAAAATCTTTAAACTTTGAAAATATAAATAGTGACTTTCTATATAAATAAAGATTTTTATTTTTTTGGAGATGGATATGGAGATTCCTGAATGCATAAGAAATATAAGATAAATATAAAATAGAGATATTGATCCCAATGTGAATACTATGTAATAAATATAAAATTTGAATGATATGTAGGGTATTTTTGGCATAAAACTTTTAGGAGCTTCTACCTCTAAACTTTCATACTTAATAAAAAAACCTTGTTTGGTTGAAGGAACTTGAAGCTTTTAGGTTAGGAGCTTGAAGCTTTTGGTTGAACGCTTCCACTAGTAGCGATTAGAAGGAGCTACAAGCTTTTAGGAAAAAAAATGACTATTTTAACCTCTAAATATAATGAATTTTTAATGCACAAACTTTTTAAATTTTTAGTTATGTCGATTTTGGTCATTTTATATATTTTATTAAAAGCGCCAGCTACTCTCTCAAACACCAAATATATCTAAAAAGCTACAAATACTAACCACCAGCTACAGCTACCAGCAACCAGCCAAAAGCTACTTTTGCCAAACATACCAGTAGTTATGAATAGTGAATTTCTATATAAATAAAGTTGGATAGTGGAAGAAAAATAATGATTGATAAGTGACATGTAAACGAACCAACGAAGCAACATCCAACCAAAAGTCATGAACACGTATCTTGGAAAATATTAGCAGCATTCATTGATTCTTGACCCAGGTCAAGCAACCGCGTAGTCTTTCTTATCAACCAAACCAAAGACTACCGAACACGGTGGTGATCGGATGCGTGATTAGAAAAGAGAAGACATTTTCATATTGATTAAGTTTCGGGCTTATTTTACAACAGTAACACATTTTTATATTCCATGAAAGTGTTTTTTAGAAGGGCAAAGTTTTAACAGAAAAACAACATCAACAAGATACTAAGTGGGGTGTATGCAACCAAAGATACACAATACACCTCCCTCATAGCAAGAATGGATTGGATACACCCACGGCTATAGAATGCAATAAAAACAGATTGTCTCCGGTGTAAACAAATACAACTAAAAACTGTAAATATTTATTAATAACTTCACCTTGTAGTTAGATCTGGTTCGACAAGTGGACCGGTAACACGACTGGTTTGTTGTACGATCTGTTCGGTGAAAGTAATACGTTTGTTATTTCAAAACAATAAATAAACAAGTAAAAATATTGTTGGCGCGTGCATGTCCATTGTATATTACTAGCATGGTTGTAAAAGTCACGCCTAGGCTCCGAGTACTTACCGAGTGCTCGCTACAAGGTAGCCTGCCGAGGCCCAAGTACTGATCGCCTAGGTCAATAACTCCCCGAGTAATCTCCGCCTATGACGAGTACTTCCCGAGTACTCTCAAATTCGACTAGGGAGCGCCTAGCGACTTTTACAACCATGATTACTATTTTTTACCCCTTCCGCGTTGCGGGGCGCTAGGCCAAATATTTCTCTACCAACTAAAACAAAACACTATCATAGTTTTGATAGAAAATAAAATAAAACAATGAGAAAACTGTAATTTTAAACTGAGGGCAAAACTGTAATTTGTCAAGATCAATGAGTGAGCGCTAGCGAATAAAAATTACATTGAGTCGAATAATTAAAACTAGGGGTGAGCAGAAAACCGAAATAACCGAACCGTAACCGAAATAACCGAAAAAGCCGAACCGAAACAAAAACCGACGGTTCGGATTTTTAATAACCGAAAATTTCGGTTCGGTTTTTGGATAACCATTTTCAATAACCGAAAAAAACCGAACCGAAACGAAAAAAACATATATTTTTACGTTTAAGTTTAAGTTGTTTAGGTGTTCAACCCATGCTACTAGAAATTATTAATTTTTATTCTTGAATATTAAGTATTTTATAATAAAACATTAACATGTTTGTTTATAATTGAGATGATTTATTTATTGCCTACAACAAATAACAAAATTTAATATAAAAATTAAATAATCTTCAAAGTATTATAAAAGAAAATGTCTTGATAAAAACTTTAGAGAAACATAAAAATATATTAGAAGATTAGGTTTATGTAAACATTATTAATTAAAAAGGCTAAATATAACAACTTAAATCTAAGTATATAAGAAAGATCCTTAAATTTTAAATTATATCTTTTATTTTTTAATCTTACATAATTTTGTTTCAAAAACCGAAATAATCAAAAAACCGAACCGAAACCGGTGAAAAAACCGAAAAAACCGAAACCGAAAAAAACTGAAACCGAACGGTTTTCAAAAACCGAAAACCGACATTTCGGTTTCGGTTTTAGTTTTGCCCAAAAACCGAACCGAACCGAACCGCGCACACCCTTAATTAAAACAAAACACTATCATAGGTTTGCAAGAAAAAAAAACGAAAATGATTGCAAGATTGTAATTTTTTACCGAGATAAAATTGTAAGCTTGACCAGGGTAAAATCACAATTTATCAAAAGCTACAACGATGGCAAAACTGTAAATTTGAACCGGGAGTAAAATCGAAATTTTGAACTGGGGACAAAATCGTAATTCTAAATTGAGGTAAAATCGTAATTTATTCGGGCCAATGGGTAAGTGTTTGTACATATAAATTTGATTTGTTTATATAAAAATAAATATATAGGTTAAATGCTAATCATAAGATGTCTATATGTTACAAAATATAAGGAGTCATACATATACTCTATAAACAAAAGATAAAAGTGTCCGATCATGTACACATTGCTATAAGTGTGTTACGTATGCAAATTTTAAGCACCATATACATATACATGTGTATTATTACGTTCCTCAACATAATGTACACACATATAATCAAGTACGAACGATTCTAATAATGCATTTCAAGAACATAAACCACATAATTTGAATCACTTTAACATACTCACCGGCGGCGGCAGGGATGATGGTGGTGGTGGCGGCAACGTCGGACATCGGAGCAGATTCCGGTGTGGAGGTGTGAAGGTGGTGATGGTGGTTTGGTTGTGTAGATCAGAAGGGGAAAGAGAGAAGAAAAGGGGAGATGGGTGGGGGTGGATAAAAGGCTTAGGTTTTTTTTTTAATAATTATTAAAGGCATTTTAGTCATTTCACCCCCTGCTTAACTGAGAAAACTAACCCAATCTGCGCTAGTGACTATCCGAGAACGAATTTGCCAAAATTGAGGACTATAGGTGTAATTTTGAAAATGTAGGGACTAAAGGGACTATCCGGGCACTTTATTTTAAAATCATACAAGATTTTATATAAAAAATGTACCTCTTCATATAATTGGTTTTTATAAAACATGTTTGTCAACGATAAGTCTTTCCAAAAAATGTATGTTTAAACAGAACTTGCAGAACCAATTTAGACCAATCATTGTATTTTAGATTAAAACTAGATAAAAAGGATATAGGGTTAGGATCAAATACAAATGATAAAATAAATAAGAAGGGTAAGAAGGTTTCTAGTCCACTGATCTTAGATTTTGAGGGTTGAGATTAGTTGTAGAAAAAAAAAAGATAATAGAAGGGCATAAAGGGAATCCTATATTTATGTATTTTCTCTCTCCACATGCAAGGCACATGCCAATTCCCCCATCGATTTAGAACATCCATAATTTTTTCATACGACATTTTTTTTTAAATTTCACCATAATAACGAGCGTTTTTTATCTTTAATATGAGTATCATATTATCATATAAAAATAAAATAAAAATTTTCATTTTTACTGGGTTTTTTCGCATTGTGTTAAAGGTTCAGTTCATTGTGTCTTTTAACTGGGTTTTGGTCATTGCGTTTTAGTAGAGTTTCTATACATTGTGTTATTATCAAAACCTATAACACAATGTTAATTTGGGTTCTATCCATTGCATTTTTATAAGAACCTATAACACAATATATGACACAAATGAAGATGGTGTTATATCTGGGTTTTCTATAAATTGTGTTATTAGTTCAGGTCATTGTGTTTAATATGTTTTCCATTGTGTTTTAATAATTTGTTCAATTTTTTTTATTATCTTGTTCATTGTGTTTTAGTTTGTTGTGTATCGTGTTTTTAGTTTGTTTTCTATTGTGTTTTCACTGCTCTCCATTGTGTCTTTTATCTGTTGTCATTAATTGTGTCTTCTATCCGTTGTCATCAATTGTGTTTTTATTTAGTCTGATATTTATTGTATTATATGTTAACGTCATTGTGTTATACGTTATGGTCATTGTGTTGTTTTCCATTGTGTTTTAATAATTTGTTCAATTTTTTTATTATCTTGTTCATTGTGTTTTAGTTTGTTGTGTATTGTGTTTTTAGTTTGTTTTCTATTGTGTTTTCACTGCTCTCCATTGTGTCTTTTATCTGCTATCATTAATTGTGTCTTTTATCTGTTGTCATCAATTGTGTTTTTATTTAGTCTGATATTTATTGTGTTATATGTTAACGCCATTGTGTTATACGTTATGGTCATTGTGTTGTTTTCCATTGTGTTTTAATAATTTGTTCAATTTTTTTTATTATCTTGTTCGTTGTGTTTTAGTTTGTTGTGTATTGTGTTTTTAGTTTGTTTTCTATTGTCTGATATTTATTGTGTTATACATTATTGTCATTGTGTTATACATTATGGTCATTGTGTTTTAGTATGTTGTCCATTGTGTCTTTATCTGTTGTCATTGATTGTATTTTTTATCTACTTTACATGGTGTTTTACATCATGTCCATTGTGTAATATGTAACTGGGTTTTTGATATTTTTTTTTTGAAAAATATAACAATATGGTACTCATATTAAAGATAAAAAACGCTCGATTTTATGGTATAATTTTTTTTTTAAAAACAATTGATGTATAAAAAAGTTACGGACGTTTTAAAATTGGGGGCGGGGGGTGGGGGGAATAGCATGTGCATATTCTCTTTCATCTTGTAGACAAAATTATCCTTTCCATTTAATTTCTCATAGGACACTTGTCACTCTCTGGTGGCTTCTTACCCTTCTTATTTTTAAATCCTTTGCGTTATAACTCAACCCAAAGGATATAATAGTAATTTGTTAAATATTACATTCTTTTGTCATTATTTTTTTATTCTCTCTCTCTCCTCTTTCTATTTTTTACTGATCAAATAACATGAAGATTTAAGTTTATACATTACATATTCATCATCATTTTCAAAGTAATTATTTGTTTACATGTGTAAACAATCACTTTAAATTTCTACAGACTTGTAAATAACCTATTTACATATTTGTAAATCTTCAAACTCATCATAAATTTCTTCATACCATTCATCATATAGATATTTAATCTTATTATATCAAACACATTTGTGTACATATAAATAACAAAAAAAAATATTTAATAAATTTATATTAACTGTAATATAAATCAAATCTATGTTTACACATATGTTAATAGATATCCAGGTACATATGTAACAATAAATTGATATTTACACATGTGTACAACCACCAAACTATTGAAAAATTGATATCAACACATGCATTTTCATTGGCCCCTTTCTCTTTCCTTTGATTTTCCCAAGTGACTCTGATGCTGTGACAACTGGCACAAACCGGTAATTTCCGTACACATTAATTATTGCTTAATGACTGCAATTATGAGTTTAATTGTCAGCAATGTCTGAACACATGATTAAACAAGTGAATTCATGCACGTTGTATACTACAAAATATTGCTTTATGCATAAACGAGAGCGTTGCGTCAGAATAATAGTAAACTCACCGGTAAGACACACTGTGTCGACTGAACTGCAGAAAGCAGTCAGACATAAGAATTGAGGCCTAGGTGTAGGTCCGACAACAAGAATGCATTAAAACCCAAGAGTACATACAAGGGTTAATATATATGCAATACGAAAGCAAAATTAAGCACTAAAAAGCACCCGAAACGCACTTTAAGTGCAGAATTTATACAAATCAGCAATAATTCAGCATTTAGACATATAAATATTATGCAGAAATGTCGTTTTATTATCCAGAATATTTCCCTAAGTGTTGGGAATTGAAAGAGTACAAGAAGGGTACTTAAAAGACACTAAAAAGTGTAATTTAGCACTTTAACGAATCGGTATGTAACCGAACAACCGGAGATTACCCGGAACATAAAAATAATGTCAATGACATTGTTTATACTTTTCTGAGCTAGTTAGGGTCCCCGAATACCCTAACACCCTTTATATTACACTACACACTAAGTGACCGGGTTAGGTACTTAACTAACCTATTTAACATAACTATTAACCTAACTATCTACTTGAGATCGAACTAGATACCCCCCCCCCCCCATTATAATCGGCCTAACCAAGGGGAGACATGGTTAGTACCCTTTTGATTATTTAAATCCTAATGTCTAGTATCTACACAACATATTACCCTTTGGATAAACATGATTTAACTTCCTATAAATACTAGAGTTCACTTAACATAATTCTCATCACACAACACAACTTACTCACTCTCTCTAGCCCTCCCTTCACCTTCGGCCGAACCCCACTCCACCCACCATCATACTTTCGGTTCTTGTTCTTGACATTCCATCATCATGCACACTTCAAGGATCGCGTATTAGGAGCTTTGGTGCACTCGGAACGCGAAGGACCACTTCCGTTAGCTTTTATCCACCCATTTTCCGTCAGGATTCTTCCCTAGCCCCGAGCTAGAGGTATATCACTTAAAACTCACTCTTGAACGTATCTAAGGTGGTTAAAAGGAATTTTGTCGATTAAATATCGATAACATACGTTTTGAAGCATTAAAGTCTAGTAAAAACACTAAAATGGTGGTTAATAGCTTGTAACTTGTGTAAAAGTTGTAGTACTTGGAATTTGTGATTATCTAGACCCGATCTATGTTATGGTAGCTCGGATCATCATTTAACCCGGTTTAGTCATGATCTTGGATTATGGCATAAAGCTTGTTTAAGAGTAACAAAGGTTAAATGATGAAACTCTACCACACACATCATGAACTTGTGTAAAAGCAATTTAACTTGTGAAATAGTGTTTAAAACTAGTAGATCTACGTATCTACAAGCGGTATTTTCGAAGGACCAAGTGTCCAAGAAATCACATGTTCTAAACCGGATCTTACACAGACAAAAGTGGTTTTTGTGGACAAACAAGTGTATGGATACTTGTGTAACAAAAGCTTTAACAAAGAAATAATTTTCGTAAAAACCGACTAGAAGTTGTAAAACTTCATAATCTTTAAAAATAAAGTTTTTAAGAAATTAAACTTATTTTTAAAGATAACAAGACTCACTAAATGTGCTAGTAAGTTACTACACATTTTTATAAATATGCAAGTTCATGAAATTAGTGATTATTGTTGACGATTATTGTTGATAATTGTTGTTGATGATTGATAATGATTTAAAAGAAAATAAACACACGTTTTGAAAACGTGGGAAACCTCCATTTTTAGGGGAAACTCTGTCAAAATTTTTATAAATTTTGACACTTAGAAAAATATAAGTTTTTGAGAAACTTATTCCCTAAAAATGTGTTTAGAAGTATTACTAAGGTTTCCCTAATTTTTGGTGATAAGAAATGAGGATTTCTTCAAGAATAAAATGGATATTAAGTATATATTTTTGAAAGAAAAATATATATTATTTGATCACCAACTTTTGTGCTAAGTATATATAGTATGTGTTATATGTGCTAGTGTATTAAGACTTAAAAATACACTAATTACTCTTGAGGAGTAGAAATATAAAAATACACATACAACATACAAGATACATAATTCGGGTGCAAAGTGCAAAACATAAAAGACTTATATTTATTTTTGGAGAAAATAATATAAGTAAGATACGTAGTTAAAAATATAGAATATTTTTAACACAAGAAAATATATACAAAAGAGAGTGACTGCACTTGTGCGACGCAAGTCTAGTGACTAACGTTAAGAAAACGCGTATAGGTTATGACGTTAATTAAGCAAATCCGGTGGAGTTTACGACGCTAGGAACGCAAAGTTGTGAGTTCATGCTCCCCCTTTTCTCTTTAACTGTTTTAAGTTTTTATAACTTCGGGGGTGAAATACATGTACAAATGTACAAAAATTTATAATTGGTATGATATAAATACAAGAAGTACACTTGGTGAGAACGAGAACCAAGTGTGGCGAAATATGAGAATATGAGAAGCGCACTTGGTGAGAACGAGAACCAAGTAAGAGGCGCCATGAGAAATGATAACAAGAAACGCGCTTGGTGAGAACGAGAACCAAGTAGGAGGCGTTATGAGAAATAGTGTCACGAATAGGGTACAGAAGCACCATTAATCAACAATATACCTAGACCGCAGAACAAAAGGTTAGATCTAACGGGTGCCTGGCAGCCACACTCCCGGTCGGGGCGAGAACCGAGGAAGTGCTTTTGTGTCTCAGAATATACCAATTAAATGCCTTAGGTTTGGTGGCTTCCTATGACGTGTCACGGGTTAATGGCTTTGCAACCCATTAACAATCCTGATATTTGCAGGAATATTTTAATTACATGAAATTCATACCATACTAAAATTGATGAATACTTGAGTACGTGGGGTACTCAAGAAAAGATTGAGTTATACTTGAAGTACGTGGGGTACTCAAGAAGAAATTAAATTATACAGATGTACGTGGTGTACACATGAAACTGGATTTATATATGAAAACTTGATTTACTCACAAACTATGTTTTCATACAAAGTATACAAACATGAAATACAAAACTGCATGAATTCACACCAACTTTATGTTGACGTTTTTTTCCAAAAACTCACATGTATTTCAGGAAACTAGGATGGATGTGCGCGTGGTCTTGCTTATGCTCGTGGATCTCGCTTGTGTTTAACTTTAAATAAAGTTGTAAACTTTTAAGACAATGTTTTTATGCTGTCTAGCGATGTAAACGCTAAACTTATGTTTTCAAATCATGGTATTTGATGTTATTTTACGAGCATGTAGCATGTTTACTCTTCGTATGCAATGAGAACCTTTCATGATCACACCTCGTGCTTCCGCCATAGAAAGGGGTGTGACAGATGCAATATGAACAGACCGTGGGGTATGGTGGGCTTGGGTTGGGGCATTTGTTGATACGTGGAATGGGAAAAAAACCCATGCCCATGGGGTATGGTGGGGCTTGGGTTGGGGGCATGAGTTGACACATGGCCATTGAGAGCCCGCCATGTCACCTTGCTAGCCCGCCCCACGCCCGACTTCAAACCCACGCCAAAGGGGCCACACCCAAACCTAAGCCCCAAACCAAGCCCCCGGGGTGGTGGCTTGGGCGTTTTCAGCCAACCCACGCCCCAACCCAAGCCCCATACCCCATAGCCTTAAATGGATCAAAAGCCCACAATCACAAAAACTTTTATAAATACAATAACAACAAACAAGGTAAATAAGAGTAGGATCAAAAGCTTAATAACATACCTATATATAAAATTAACTTTTATATTAAAGTTTGTACCTTAAAGTATAAATAATAAATAAAATTAAAATCTAAAAATAGGTTCTAAAATGTTAAACTAAAGAAAAACAATGACTACTTTTGAAACATGCTTTACAAGTGTGTAAGTCAACTATTTACATATATGTAGTTGTTCGACATACGTGTCATTGAAGAATTTACGTATGGGTGCTACTTTCTACACCCCATATTTACTTTTTTCACCCCCTCCTCTCACATACTTACGGGTGGGGCCTGTGTGGGACCGACAGTTTTCCTCTCACAAGGGGGGTATAATCAGGAAGGGGGGGGGGGGGGGGGGGGGGTTGTATAGAATGAGCCTTTACGTATATGTAAACATTTATTCAAACGCCTAGCATGCAATATTTTTAAGTTACAAATCATTTCAGTAATAAATTTAGCTTAGTTAAATAACTATCCGAATACATTAAACTAGCTAAATAGTTGGTAAAAATAGTTAGAACTCTTTGTCGTGTGGATCTTAAAAATCTATAATATCACTGTAGTCTCTATAACAAATAAATGAGGCACTATTCGAACCATCTTCTGCGAATCCAATGATTATAAGGAAACAAACAAGAAAAGGAACAAGTGTATAAATATATAATATAACCCAAAACAAATTGCATAGGATACCTTAAAGATCTGAAAATAAATGAAAATCTAAAGAACCTGAATACTTTTTCGATTACGGCCACATGAATACTTTTTCTTTACGGCCTTGATTATGTAAAATCCTCCGAATTATTTATTCCAATTAGCACTTGTGGATTTTGTAACAACTATATATTCTTTTCGATTTATGTAGATCTACAAATGAGAAAAAATAGGAAGTTAGTCAAAAATCAAATATTCAAATCGAAAGAAATTAGGATATACAAAAACATGTGATAATTTGGGATATGAAAATTTACCTTTTTACCCTTCATTAGCTAATATATTATTCTTAAACTTCTACATTATTACATGCCCTTGATCAAATGATCTAATGATCTAGTTGAGTTCTGTAAGTTATGAAAATATATAGGATTCTGAAATGATCCTGACCCTAAAAATTGATATGCTCAAACAGAGTTGGATTACATAAACAGGGAAATATCTAGCAAAAGAGGAACAAAAACAAACAAACAAACATTTCCTTTAAAATCTCACACATAACCAAACCGTCAATAGAGTTTGTGAAGAGTGGGATAGGAGTAAACATCCCCTCTGTCCCGAATGAGAGAAAGGTTTCATTCTTTGAGATCCCTAGCTCCCATCCAACCAAAGAGGAATAAAAAGAAAACTAATACTAAGGTTTTATAATAGATACTTTACTATCTTAGCTTTTGCCTCGGGCTCTCTCCTTATTGTTTAACTCAGGTCGCATTAGAATCACATCAACGCCATATAAGTAACTGCAGGGGATTTATTGTTAACTTGTAAGGTATGGAATAGAATCCCTCTCATCATTAATTTTATTTTAATTTATAAACATTAACAAATTAAAATAAAATTGCTTAAGTAAAAAAAAATTATGATAAAACATAAAAAGTACCATTAAACTAGAACTAGACCACTAGCTCACGATTTTAAGTGACCATAAATTCTGTATACATTAATATTTTTTAAAAAAATTACACCATAAAAGCGAACACTAGTATCATATTGCTATAGTTTATTTTTTTTAATTTAAAAAAAGTTACATTTTACGTGATTACCGATGTTTATGTTTCTGCTACATAGAGCAAGTACCCTTCAACATATGTGTATATATTATTTTATAATAATAATTTTTTAACCGAGGATATAGAAAAGTAAATTAAGTAAAAGAATAAACAAAATTAAATATCTAGGTATTTTTTAAATGAAATAAAATAAAGTAGTAAAAAAAAGTAAAACCTATGGTAAAATAAAGGAATTACTTTATATTATTATTACTAGTTTATAGACCCGTGTTTTACACGGATTAAATATATATAAATTATAAATTTCTAACACATCATGACTGAAATTACTTTTTACATATAATCATGAAAACAATAAATTATAGTCATACTTTATCGAAACAGGTCAACTGGGTAACATGTTTTATTATTAAAGAAGCAAAAAAGTGAAATGACAAATGGGTCAAAAGTATTCGAATACTTAAAATGTTTTTAATCGTTTTATTCAAAAAAATCTTATATCACTGATCTGATAATATATTTTCAGTACTCATAAACGATACTTTAAATTTTACAAAATGTGAAAGGAAGGGTGATTGCACGGTACCCCTGACTGCGAAAGGGATCTCCCTTCCCAAGCTAATGACTCGGCAACGCTGTCTGGCGGTGACTACCCAGCCGAGTTCGAGGGGAGCGAAGAGCCTGCAAGCAGGATTCGAACCCGCACCGGTTTTAGATGGGTGCCCCCGTGGTTCAAAATGTGTATATTATTGTAAATCGGGTTCTTACCACCTCTGCCAATATTTCAATTGTCTTCATTGTAATTAGCCAAAAACCAACCACACCCTTTTTCTGAAAAGTTATTCAAAATCATAAGATTGGTTTATGCACATATAAAAAAATGTGGGAATGAAAATATATATAATGTAACCATGTTACCTTCCTATGAATTCCAATATGCCTGGTCACTTGCATATTCGTCCTTTAATGCATCAATTTCAACAATAGTAAGGTTCATAGGGTTCTTTAATTCAAGTATTACCATGTTCAAATTAATTACAAGATCTCACACAAACACACATATAACAATAATAATATTGATCATTATTGTTGTTGTTGAAATCAACTCCACTATAACTAAGTCTAAATGGTATCAAAGTGTAAGTAAACTGCATCAAACTGCCAATCATTAACATTCGGGTCAAAAGATTACATAAAAAATGAACAGTTAAAAGGTAGTACCAGCAACAGAGGTCGAGCAAAACCACCCTCCATACTTCGAGCAACACATTAGCCTAATTATACGAACATCAAAATCCATGGTTTCCACTTTACTTGATTGCCATTATCTAATTGTATACTAAACAATTAACAATGTATCTGTATATTAACAAACAAAATCTATATCAATTCATGCTATATATGCACTAAGCAAATCATCTGTAACAATGATGATACAGGGATGAGAAACCACATATTTCTAGAAGCAAAGAAACAATAATATTACCTCACTGTAAATCCAACTTAGTTATCAAGGCGTGAATCTTCATATCCTTTATGAGAACATGATTATGATGTCTTAGCATGAAAATAGTCATGGATTTAATAATGAATTTCAGAAAGAATGAAAAAGGAAAACAATTTAAAAGAATATTATACAAGATTCCAACATATAGCAATACTGTTTCGGACCAAAAATGCAGGGTTCATCTTCACCTTAACATACTAAAAATTTATTTGTAAATAAACCCTTAACATATTAAAAATTATTGGTATAACCTCAATTTCATTAAGAACACGAAACCAACAGACTTTTGAATCTTTTGTTTTGATATTTTTTTCCTTTTTTATGGAGGTTGATTTCATGTAAATGGAATCTAGAAAACGGTATAGGGAATAAAAACCATAAATCTATTCAACTAATTAAAGAGCCATTCTTGATCGGCTGATAAACAAACTAAAGCATAAACAATTACACAATATAAGAATAAATCGGAAAACAACAACAACTAATATTATCATCCAATCCCTAACAACCGTGATCGGTGATTTGAATCAATAGGTAAAAGAATACATAAACCCTAAGATTCTGTCAGAATAATCAATTGTAGATACATATGATAAAGAATACGTATTTAGGGACATGAGGATCACGGGAGAGCATTCGCATGATAGAGATTTCTCGAAGTAGTTGGATGGACGCCTTAATCGTCTTTGTGAAGTTTGATGAGAATAGATGCAGGAGCGGATGAGAATTGAAAGGTTTTGTATCTGCTTGGAATGTTTGAGCAGCAGGAGAAATTGCCATCTGGCATTTAGAGCCGCTTGGAGTGTTTGAGCATGCCACCTGGCATTTAGAGGAATTCTTTATTAAGTTTAGATTGTTAATTTGACAAAAAAAAGTGTGATGACATTGATTAGTTGCTTGCTTTAGTAGAATTTTTTTGGGTTAGGTATGCTTAACTCCAAAATATCCCATCAGTTTTTTTTAACGGCAAGGAATGACATGCCAATCACTGTAACATCAGGCGCTAAGGTCAAGGTCGATTACTCGACCGCCGCTAGCCCCTTGGCTCTCTTCAGATGCGTGGAAACCCAACCTCCACCCACCCGAAGGCATGGCAGTGGAATAATCAGTAAAAACCACGCCTCCCATCCAAGTCGAACCGGCACCACCCGTATTCTCTCTTCACCTGGATGTGCAGAAAATAATAAGGAGAGTGGTAAACTTGGCCTATGAACTATATGGTAAACTTGGATGGTTTCAACACTTGTGGATTGTCTAAACCCTATCAAAACAGAAAGTTGGTGTTTGCACCTCTAAACTCATGAGAATCAAGCATACACAAGCTCTCAAACCATGGACTTGATTAGAGGCAAGGTAGGTACAAGATTTTATAAGTTAAACAAGTTCATAAAAATTCAAATAAAAGTTCTTCCAAAACAGAAAGTTTAGACCTTAAAATGGTGATGTTCCACCTTAGTTTACCATGGTAAACTTGTGGAAACACTCCTAGACGTGTTCCAAGCTTTGTAGTGGAAGAAAAGATGAAGAAAAGTGAGAAAAGTGCTCACTTTGACACTTACAATAATCTGCCTTTTCTTAGTGTTGCAACTGATTTGAGAGCAATTTGAGAGTGTATAGGAGTTGGGAAAGTGAAAATCGGGGGATGGAGGTGTCACACCCCAACCGATGGCAGAATCATCGGGGCATGGCACTGAGCGAAACAGATTGTCCAGAAGTTTCCATAACAATTATCATTACTATTCAATTTAAAATAACATGTCCCATACCATGTCTCAAACAGTAAACAAATTATTACAGATAAAATCTAGGCAAATAATTCTGTTCCGACAACTCAGATTTAAAATAGAGCAATTGTTTATCTTCTTCTAGAGACCCTTGATTCAATTACTACAGACAACTATTTGTTGGTCTCTAGAGCTTTATTCTAGCCTCGATTTCCTACCAGGTGTGCATCCTAAGCACCTGTCACATACGTTAAAATAAAGTCAATACATATAATGTAAATGTGAGCATACAAGTTTGATAATAGCATATAGAGTTCGAATTCGTTTACGAATAACCAGCACGTACACATAGTGAAATGAAGCACGTTAGTTATCGACATAGATCCATCGATACCAATGACTGCGGGTTGACTGCCTGAAGCATTTTGCAATACATGATTACCACCGTAATCCATGCAAGTAATTGTCCTTAACAACCCCTGCGAACAATTGCTGAGTCCAAACTATAGTACTATCGTTGCTAAGGTAGGTAGACAGCATTCCATGTGTAAACATAACAAACAAGCATTCATAAGCCACGTATAACATGCATTAACTTTTAGCGTTCAAATAGTATCGAGTAGTGTGTTTGTTGTGTTTTGAATATTCGTAACGTATGTAACACCCAAAAGTGCATAAAGCAAAAAGGGATCGAGTATACTCACAGCGGTTGATGGATTGAAGGGAGCGCTTGAGAGTAAGGTTAGCCTGAATGGTTCGATAGTACAATGATAAGCGACGCGTAGAATGGAAACAAGTGTCGATGGATCGGACAGCTGGTCGATCGGACGACTGACCGTGCAGTTGACAATCCGTTCGGACAGTTGTCCGGTCGGACGGTAGTCCGATCGGATGGCTGTTCGAGTGGATTGTTTCTTCCTTTGAGTGAGATGTGTTTGTGTATAATGGTTTGACTTTTGAAGTTTTTGTTGTAGCATATTAAAATTCTGAAGTATCTTTACCGTTCAGGTCGGTCGATCGGACGGTTGTTTGATCGGCGGCAACCCGATCGGTTAGGTACCTCAGCACAAACAAGTTCTCAGCAGAAGGCACTCGATCGGACAGTAGTTCGATCGGGTGGCATTCCTTGTGCCTTGAACATGTCGCAAAATCGATAAAGGATTAAAGTCAAGTATCTCATGATCCGAAGAGTAAGATTGGACATCAGTTCGTTCAATACTTAAACTTTAAAATAAGTTGACTAAGTGTGGGACCCATGTGCTAGCCGATCGGCTGGCCAGTCATTCGGCTGTCTGTCTGTTCGGTTGGCTGTCCGTTCGGACAGCAGTCCGATCGGACAGCGCCTTGTCCTGGTCGGCCTGTTCGTTTAACACTTGGTTGTTTTGTTTGTTTGTCGCTTTATCGAAGTATTTTGACAACGAGTCAAACAATTGGGACCTCGTCCTTACTTGGTTCTCCTGATCGGACAGGAATCACCCAAATTCGGTTGGTGAACGGTTCAGGACGGTGTTTATCGTCTAGCCCGTAATCGGTGAACCTCGTGGATGGAATCCGGATCTTGAGCCACACAACCACCAGAATGAGTAGTAAGTCGGCACAAGCCCCGTTTCTATCGGTTTTGAAGGTATTGAGTGTAAAAGAGTTGAAAGAAAGTTGGAAAACCATCTTTCAATCCTCTTCGCCGTGAATATGTTTAGATCTATGAAAGATCTTTGTTTGTTTATGTGGAAATCAGTTAGATCCAAGTTATTCTTGGTGGATTGAGGCCAAAACATGAAGTTCTTCAAGAACACATGATGACGTCATCCTAGAATACCTTGAATCTTGATGATTTCACGGTTAAAAGTTAAGATTTAAAAGATAGAAAGGAGTAGGAGTGCGTGTAGATCATGAAAGTACAAGATTTAAGACGAGATCTTACCAGAATCGTGAGAAAACTGAAGAAAAGTGAGGAGCACGAGCTGGTCGGACGTCACTTGCCAAAAGTAGTAAGTTGGAGAGTGACAAGGGGTATTTATAGGATGCCAAAAGAGGAAATAGCTGGCCGATCGGCCAGGCAGCTCGATCGGACAGCTTGTCCGATCGGACGGCTGTTCGATCGGCCGGCTGGTCGATCGGCTGGTAGCCTGATCGATCAGCTGCCTGATTCGAGTGTTCGGTGCGACGATTTGTGATATTTCGATTACGATTGTGAACGATGCGAATGTGATAGAGTTTCCTAGTCAAATTACTTTTAATCCCAACCACTCATATCGCGCGCTGGCCCTTCTCCACTAATTATTACACTATATCAACATATAATCATCCTTGTTTCGTATTCGGTTTGCGATTATGATTCGATTGCGATTGAATTCGATTGCGTTTCGATTGATTACCACACATACATAAATAACATGCACAAGTAACACATAAGGCACACACACACGTAGAACAATAACCAAAATGCGTTATTCGAGTTGCGAGTGCGATCGTGATTCGATGCGATTTATTCGGATTGATTAGCGTTTAGTTGACTTTATTACATTGTTACTTCCCATAGTTCACAGTCGTAAGTTGATTAAATTGCGAATAATATACGTCGATTGTTGTAATTATTGACACTTACTCCACATAATACATCTAAAATAAACATACAAAAGAAATCTACTACAAGTCAAGTCGCGCGAAATTGGTCGTTGACTTTGACCTTGACTTTGACCTTGACTTCTCGGAAACACGGGGTGTTACAGCCTCCCCTTGTTTATGGAACTTCGTCCCGAAATTAGGCTGAAGCCGTGACAAACAACTGCGGGTACTTCGCCTTCATGTCGCTTTCGAGTTCCCAAGTGAACTCTACGCCTCGTTTGCCTTCCCATCAGACTTTCACAATAGGAATGCGCGAGCGTCTGAGTTGCTTGGTTTGGCGATCCATGATCTCAACAGGCTTTTCCACGAAGTGTAATGTTTCGTTCACTTGAAGGTCATCGAGTGGAACATGTAAGTCGTGGTCGGCTAGGCACTTTCTGAGGTTTGACACGTGGAAAGTCAGGTGGACGTTACTAAGTTCCTCCGGTAGTTCGAGTCTGTAAGCGATTTTTCCGATCCTTTCCAGAATCTTAAAAGGTCCAACATACCGGGGCGCGAGCTTTCCTTTCTTGCCGAATCGGACCACACCCTTCCAAGGTGATACCTTTAGGAGTACGTCGTCACCAATGTCAAATTCAAGGGGCTTGCGTCGTCTATCGGCATAACTTTTCTATCGATTTCGAGCTTTCATTAGGTTGTATCGAATTTGGAAAATTGTGTCTGTCTTTTCTTGCAATAGCTCGGGACCGGTTAATTGCGAATGCCCGATCTCGTGCCACACAATAGGCGATCGACATCTTCTTCCGTATAAAGCCTCGAATGGTGCCATTTGAATGCTTGCATGATAACTGTTGTTATACGAGAATTCGACTAACGGCAGGTATTTATCCCAATTACCACCGAAGTCTATGACACACGAATGGAGCATGTCTTCAAGAGTACGAATCGTTCTTTCAGTCTGACCGTCGGTTTGAGGGTGGAAAGCGGTACTTAGATTAAGCGATGTGCCGAGTGCCATTTGAAATGTTTCCCACAGTCGCGAGGTAAACCAAACATCACGATCAGGGATGATGTCGCGAGGCGTCCCATGATTACAAATGATCTCGTCGGTGTAGATTCGGGCTAATCGTTCTACCTTGTAGTCTTCCTGTATTGGCAAAAAGTGAGCTGATTTAGTCAAACGGTCAACCACAACCCAAATGCTGTCGTGACCTAATGACGTGTGCGGTAACTTTGTTTTGAAGTCCATAGCTATACTCTCCCACTTCCACATAGGGATCGGTGGTTTTTCGAGTAAGCCAGAGGGTCTTTGATGTTCAGCCTTGACTCTCGCACATGTCAGGCATTTTCAAACGTAGAGAGCAATATCCCTTTTCATGCCGGGCCACCAGTACGTGTAGCGAAAATCCCGGTACATTTTGTCGGCACCGGGATGAATAGAATACCGGGATTTGTGGGCTTCGTCCATCAAAATCTGTCGCAAATCGGTCTGTTTAGGAATCCAAATTCGGTCCAGAAAGTGGAATATCCCATTTGATTTACTCACAAGCTGGGCTCCATCGTGGTAGATTCTTTCTTCTTCCGTGTGCGTTCGTTAAAACATGCATGCTAAGCTTTGCGGATGAGGGTTTCGAGGTCGTGTTGGGCTTGGACATTACGAGTGCTAAGCAGATAGCTCCGTCTGCTGAGTGCGTCGGCAACAACATTTGCTTTGCCTGGGTGATAACGAATCTCACAGTCGTAATCGTTGAGAATTCTACCCACCGGCGTTGATGCATATTAAGTTCCTTCTGATTAAAGATATGCTGTAGGCTCCTATGATCGGTGAAGATCGTACACTTGGTACCATACAGGTAGTGTCGCCAAATCTTTAATGCAAAAACAACTGCGCCTAGCTCGAGATCTTGGGTTGTATAGTTCTTCTCGTGGATTTTGAGCTGACGAGATGCGTAAGCTATAACCTTATCCCGTTGCATGAGAACACAACCAAGACCAAGGTTGGAAGCATCACAGTAGACAATGAAATCGTCGTTTCCGTCGGGCAATGTGAGAACAGGAGCATTGCAAGGCTTGTGCTTGAGGGTTCGAAAGGCAGACTCTTGTTCAGTTCCCCAAACAAAAGGCTTGTCTTTATGCGTGAGAGCGGTAAGTGGTACAGCGATCTTTGAAAATCCTTCGATGAATCATCGATAATAGCCCGCTAGTCCGAGAAAAGAACGAACTTCAGATGGGTTCTTAGGTGTAATCCAACTCTTAACAGCTTCAATCTTCGCAGGATCGACGTGAATACCTTGATTATTTACGATATGACCCAGAAACTGAACTTCCTCCAACCAGAATTCACACTTGGAGAACTTCGCATAAAGTTGGTTCCCTGGAGTAGCTCGAGAACCAAAAGTAGATGTTGCGCGTGTTCGGTTTTCGATTTAGAATAGATCAAGACATCGTCGATGAATACGATGATGAAACGGTCGAGATATGGTTTACACACGCTATTCATCAGATCCATGAAAACCGCGGGTGCGTTGGTTAAACCAAAGGGCATAACAATGAATTCGTAGTGGTCGTATCAAGTGCGAAACGCGGTTTTGGGTATATTCTCCTCTTGAATGCGTAGTTGGTGATAGCCTGAGCGTAGGTTGATCTTCGAGAAGCACGTAGCACCTTGTATCTGATCAAACAAATCGTCGATCCGGGGTAGGGGATAGCGGTTCTTGATAGTTAACTTATTCAATTCCCGATAGTCGATACACATCCTGAACGACCCATCCTTCTTTTTGACGAAAAGGACTGGCGCGCCCCAAGGAGAGGTGCTTGGGCGAATGAAGCCTTTCTCAAGTAATTCCTGGAGTTGGTTTGAGAGTTCGCGCATTTCAGACGGTGCGAGTCGGTAAGGAGCTTTGGCAATAGGGTTGGATCCAGGAATGAGGTTGATACGAAAGTCGATACCACGACTTGGCGGTAGACCGGGAAGATCCTCTGGAAAAACATTAGGAAATTCTCGAACCACAGGAACGTCTTTCACTTCCTTCTTCTCTTTTTTTTCCTTCTCCGCTATACAATGCTAGCCAAGAAAGCTCTGTATTCATTGCGGAGATAATTGCTAGCTTGGACACATGACATGAGCTGGAGACCTTTCGAAGCGGTTTCTGTCACACCCCGAAATCATCAGAGCTTGGCGTGACTGGACTGGTATCGTCATTGCACAGCGGAAGCAAATAAGCTAAGTCTTTCAAGAATTTGAACGCCCCCTAAGTACTCGACTCTTCATGGTTCTCCTATTCCAACCGTGCCTTGGCTTAGAAAAGTAACCTGAGAAAGAACATGCGAGAAAAATCAACATAATGTTGAGCGAGTTCATAGTTTGTTTGTAAAAGATTTGAAATAAATCTTTTAAGTTATGAAAGGTTTGAAATAAATCTTTGGTATTGTGAAAGATTTGAAATAAATCTTTGGAATAACCGGTTTTTGAAATAGTATTGAGAAAATGAGTTTAAAAATCATTTTCAACGTTGTGTTTGTAGCACGTTATGTTCATAAAACCATGTATTTGTAAAGCCTTGTATTTGTAATGTTTATATAACCGTCAATGCCCACCCTGACTTTGACTCCTTACCCGCATAATCATGTGCTTTGAATTTTGTATAAAACATGGTATTTTAATTTGTATGAACAAGTAGTTTCGTAAATATATATGTCCCTGGTATGTAGCAAATAAGGGAATTGAGATCACCAATATGTGAAGTGCAAGTAGGGAGACTCAAACCTAGCAGATTTTTGCCACGGCATTAGTATGTGGACAAAGTCACCCCGAGGTCCGTTTCTAGTTTGGCCTGGGGCTGGGCTCGCTACACCCAGATAGATCTACCGCTCATGTCCCTCGGTCCTACCATGAGGACTAATGGCCTCATGTTGCTCCTACCCACTCACATGATCTAAGTAGTAAACCTCCTTACGCTAACCATACCATGTATAAAATAACTCCCTGGTCACCCTGACCAGATTCCTGGTCACCCTGACCAGATTTCCTGGCTACCCTAACCAAATCCCCGGTCACCCTGGCCGAATATCATTCACATTTCGAAAATAAGCATTTGTTTTTGTAAAAACCGGTATGTTTAGTATAAACCTTTCGTAATTCATTTGTGTTCCTCGAAATCCATTCGTAATATGATTTAGAAATACGAGTTTTGCGTTTGTTCAAAACTTTGTATGTTTTTGCAAAATGTGCATGTCTTTCCACCCCGAAAACATTTACAAAAATGTAAAACAGTAAAAAGTGGGGGTTATGAACTCACCTGAATATTCTTGTGCAAAGCGAGCTATTTACGACCTCGTGATGTCGTTTCCAAGATGAGACTCGCTAGCGTGCATTCTACAATATTCGTAACACGGAATATCTAATAAGTTTCTAAATAAGCTTAGTAACTAACTACGTGTTACCGAGCTCTACCGAATCGTTAATCGAACGATTCAACGGTAAGTTGTTAACTTAATGGAGAGGATTAAGTTATACGTGTTAAGTCTCGTTTAGTGTCAGTAGCAGTTTAATAAGTCTTGAAAAAGACTTAGTTTCCGAGATACTTGAAAATATTTATATAAAAATATATAAATATATCGTTGAAATTGCGTTAGCCGTCTCGAGTAGTCGTACGTGTACAAAAGAATATTTGTGTGAAAATATCATATAACCAACTCGTATTATATATCACGTTTCGTATGATCTTTGTCAAAATATACGTATGTGCCGTTTAGGCATATAAAATAAATATGAAAAGTTATATTTATTTTATAAAGAAATCGTCGAGTTGTTATGTTTGAAAATAAATATATAAACCATATTTATTTTTGTAAAAGATTTCGCGTTGTACGACATTTAGAATAAATATATAACTATATTTATTTTAGTAACCCAATTGTAGTGTCGTTTGAAATACGAAATAAATATATGAGCTATATTTATGTTGTAAAAGTATACGAGTTGACGACGTTCGAAATAAATATAACATTATATTTATTTGTAAAAGCGTTTGGAATTATCAAGGTTTGAAGTATTATAAACGCGAGTTCCATTAAGCGTCGTTTTTGTAAAAGTGTCGTCGACAGAAACTATACGTTTGTATTTGTTTTTCTAAAAGATCCATTGAAATCGAAAGTTTGTTTTATAATAAAAACACTTTTTGTTTTCGGGTTTTTTCGAAAAACGGGCAGAGTTTCCTCTATTTTTGGACGCCCCGGACAACCAAGTTGTCGTTATTTTTACCAAAATTCAATCAATATTCAAACATAATATATTTACTTTGTCTAATATATCAAGATGTACGCTATATTTAAGTTGGTTCGAGCTCGTTCACGTGAAATAATGCCATAAAATACAAAGATATTAGACGTGTCGTGAACTTTTACCAAGTTTTTGTGTCGGAACGCCGAACGGCTTGACCGAGTCAACTGAGTTGACTCGGGTTGACTGAGTTTGACCGAGTCGACCGAACCGCTTCATAACTGACCCAAACCAAGCTGACCCGAACATGCTTGAACCACTGTTGAGCCGAACCCATCTGTTGACTGAGCTGAATCGGTTGACCGAGTCAACCCAGACCCGAAATCTGACCCGAAACCCGCTGACTTGTTGGCTGAACCGCGCCGAGACACCCGAAACCGAGCCGCAATACACCTCGAAGCCGAACCGTTGAACCACCCACCGTGAAACCCATCGGGTAATGTCGAGAACCGCCGGTCAACCAAACTGACCGGTGGTCCGAGTCTCCAACTCGTTCTCTGCTGCTTGAATCCCCAAAACGGAACCTGATTGAGCCCGAAATCGAACCTGAAACCGGTGAATTCGCCGGGTAAAGGCAGTGTCCGGCGGTCAAAGGTACCGACCGCCGGTTCCTTTCATTCTTCACGGCTCTCTCTCTCTCGTCTCGTCTCTCTCTCTCTCTCTCTCTTCCGCTTCTGTCTTCAGTCGCCGCTCACCACCACCCGACTGTGGTGGTGGTGGTCGTTTCTGGGTCAAAGAGGAGGGGTGGGGCCGGTTGTTTAACCGGAGAAAGGAAGGAGAAGAGGGGGGGGGGGTGTGGTTGGTTGGAGACGATCAGGGGAGGGGGGGTGTTGTGTGCAACCGGAGAAGAAGCCGGAGTAGCTCCGGTTGTCGGTTCATCGAGAGGGAAGGAGGGCTGGGATTCTTTGTTTGTGTTTTAATTTGTGTGTGTTGTGGGTCATGAGCCAGATATGTGTATTAATAGAATGGAGGGATGGATATTGTTTTTTAATTAGACAATTTACATCCAGGTCAAAACATATGTCCATTGAAACAAGATCTCATGAAGAGATTTATGTAGATTTTTACAATCTTGAGTATATTTTAGATAGATTTTGTAAAGATTTCTAAATCTTGTAGATTTTATACAGATTTTGTGTAGATCTTGAAGAGATCTAATATACATGTGCAGGCTTAGGCTTGTGGGTGTTGGGCTTGGGCCCAGGGCCCACAAGCCCATCTCGTGTATAAGTGGCCCGTAATTCCTACGAGACCCGTTGTCAAATCATGAACTCCGTTTAACGTCAAAAATTAAAATACACCAAAAATACGGTCGGTAGTCGTTGTTTGCGCGCCTGTTCGTCGGTCACGGTAATAATCGCGAAAAATTGTATCGTTGCCGTCTTTAATCCGTTTTCTAATCCGGTTTCAACTGTAGTTGCTAAAATTTCATTACGGAGCTAAATTTAGCGTAAAATATTCGTGGACAGTCCGTATTTATTGACGTTGTCCGTAACATTCAGCAGATCTTCTGTAAATCACCACACGCGCATTGTATAGCTGAACAAACGTTTCTGGGCACTCCAAGGGCCTGTTTAAGTTAATTAGCGTCGTAAACATTATTTATTATCGTGTTAATTACCTGTTAATGACGTAATTAAGAGCCGTAAATCACGGGTTGTCACAGTTTCCCCGTAAACACACAATAAATCACCAATCGCGAGCGAGAATCGGATCATCTTGTCGAAGCATACAATTTCAGCATGGTTTTCGCGAAGAAAATCCATGCCTACTATGACATCAAAACTTCCGAGTTGCATCGGAATAAGGTCGATTGGTAAAATGTGATTGTTGAGCTCAAGGGTACAATCACGAAGAACAGAATTAACGGGGACAGTTCTTCCGGTAGCGACTTCAACATCGAACGTCGAGGAGAGTTGGGAGCGTTTACGACTAAGGAGCTTCTCGAATTCGAACGACACAAAGCAATTATCAGCTCCAGTATCAAATAAACACGAAGCATAAATACCATTCACAAGGAACGTACCATTAACCACGTTGTTGTCGGCTTGGGCTTGACGCACGTTGATGTTGAAAGTTCTGGCGCGTGCGGCTTGTTGTTGCTGCTGCTGTTGCTGCTGGGGCTCTTGTTTCACAACCCTGTTTGGGCACATGTTGGCAAATGGTTAGGATCGCCACATGCGAAGCAGGCTCTGGCGTTGACCGCGGGTGCCGGAGGAGCTTGTTGACCCTGAGGGGCGGTGAGTAGAGCTTGATGAGCAGGAGCTTGTTAAGCACGGCAGTTGGTAGTGAAATGACCGTACATATTGCAATGAGCACAGAAGCAGCAAGCAATGGTAGTCGGGTGGTGGTAGGTACAAGTAGGGCAGAGCGGGTGTGGCCCAGTGTATGCACGCTTGGCAAGCGGTGCATTTGCCACAGGCGCCGCTACTTGACGCTGTTGGGCGGGTACAGCTTGAATCGGTGCAGCAGTGTTCGCACAGTTCTTGTTGCTGGAGCTGTTCTTTCTCTTGTTCTTCCTCTTATTGCTCGATGCGGGGGTGGTTTCAGCAGTTGGTGCGGTGGTGGTAGCTTGATGCAGGTGCTTTGGAGTTTTATCCCAGACACCAGCCTTGACCCGCTTGTCGTTGATTTCAGCGGCCAGTAGATAAGTCTCTTCGATCGTCTTATTCTTAGCCGCTTGCATGAAATCTGCAACACAGTCAGGCAGGGCTCGGATATACTTCTTGATTGCCATGTCCGAAGTCTTGACCTGATCGGGACAAATGATGCTGAGCTGTTTGAAGCGAGCAGTTGATACGTGGTCGAAAACTGGTTATTGTTTGTGCTTAACTTAATGTTTTTACATATGTTTAATCTCGAATAGCCTACTTGTAAAAGGAATTATGTTTTGTAGGTCTTGTGAAGATTAAGGAGCTAATTGGGAGCTTTACGGGTCACCGGGATCAACCGTCATCAACCGGGGATGTGAGATGAACAAAAACCGGGTTAACCACGAAGATTGGATGTGCTTTAGGTAATGTTAATGGAGTTAACATGAAGACATTGGAAGATATTATGATAGAGGCCGGAATTACGAGCACGTGGGCGAAAACGGTGCGTAAAACGGAGCGCGACACTCCGATCAAATTTTGGCGCCGTTGCCGGGGAGTGCGTGCGCTTTGTGTTTGGATTATTGTTTGAAATTCGTGATTATCTGTTTAAGTTGTTTAGTTTATTTTCTTTCCTTTGTCTTGTATATTTGTGATTTCACTTCGGGTGGTCGAGCTTGTTTGTGCAGGAACATGTTTTGCAGGTACCATCTTTCAATATGAATTGGGTGGATGATGATCCGTGTGAGTGTTGCGGAAGCGGAGAGCATTATTTAGAAGATTGCTATGTTTTCCATGAAAAAGTTCAAGCCAACAAGGAACGGGAAGACTACCTCAGCGGATTGTTTGAATACAGGAGGGAGGATTATGAAGATTTCAGTGGTCCATCCTCATATTATCCATATGATAATCCACCACCACCACATTATCAAGACTATTACTATGAACCCAAATCACCATATTTCTCAAGCTACCGGGATGAGGAGTATGATGATTATTATAATGAATACCCTCAACCGGTATACGAGAACCCACAAGATTCGATGCATTCTAAGCTTGATGCTCTCATGGACATGATGAAAGAATATCACCAGGATATCAAAGATATGAAGAAAGCGAATGAAGTGAGAGATAAAGCCCATGAAGCATTGGTGGTGCAAGTGGGTCAATTAGCGGAGGAATTAGCCCAACTTAAACGAGACCAAGAGGTTTGGGCCAATGGTACCATAGTAGATGGTGATGTGGTGGAAGAGGTTATAGATCTTCCGGAGCAAGAAACTGAATGTTTGAACCGAGCGGAAGACATAACGCCACGAGACGGGTCAGAGCCAAAAGAAGCCCAAATTCATATATATCCTTCTCCCATACTTATCACTCCAACCAACAAAGTTGGGGATGAGGGTTCGGGTATAATGATTCAAAGGGTGGAGTTGCAAGACATTGGCCAATTTGTTAAGAAACGACCCCAAAGTTGTACAATATGCATGCCGAGCAAAATAAAAAGAGAATGGATCCGGCATGCCAAATACCGAGCGTATGTAGGCAACTCGGTAGGAAAATGTGCACTTCGACCACCATGAGAGGTAAATCGGTTCAATGAACTTTGTGGGTGTGTTCCCTATATAACCCTCACGAGACCTCTCGTCC
This sequence comes from Helianthus tuberosus, assembly GCA_030545235.1. Classification (NCBI taxonomy): domain Eukaryota; kingdom Viridiplantae; phylum Streptophyta; class Magnoliopsida; order Asterales; family Asteraceae; genus Helianthus; species Helianthus tuberosus. The sequence continues at coordinate 182,003,609 of CM060376.1, forward strand.
TCCCAAGCTATTGGGAGGTTTAAAAAGGACTTGTAACATTTTAGTTAGAATTGTGTATAGTTTTAAATTTTTGTGTATTTTAGATATTATCGTAATCGTTTCCTACTAACCTTATTTGATTATGTGAAGTCCGAACATCATAAACGACTCTTGAAGACATAAGGTATGTTTTAGATTTCGTTTTGTGCATTGAGGAAAATACACGTTTATTTTAGGGGGTGGTAGAATCGTTACGATTTTTCGTATTTTTAATTTTAAAATTTTAGCTAATAAATTTTTACAAAAGTTTTTTTTTATAATTTTTAGGAATTTTTTATGTATATAGTCCCTTTATTAAAAGTTCTTATTTTTAAACATATTTCTCAAAAAAAAAAAAAAAAAATGAAAAAAAGGATAGCCGTCGGCGACGGGCTTCAAAGCCGTCGGCGACGGGCTACAAAAAACAGCCGTCGGCACAAAAAGCCCGTAGCCAGTAGCTTAAGCCGTCGGAAGATTTTGCTCAAACCACAAGCCGTCGGCGACGGGGCTTCTAGCCGTCGGCGACGGGCTTAAAAAAAAAATTGTTAAAAAAAATTAAATTTCGTTTTTAATAAAAAATAATAATAATAATAAATAAAAAAAAATATTAAAAATTAAAAAAAAAATTCGTTTTTAATAAAAAAATGAAAAAAAAAGAAAATAAAAAAAAAATCGTTTTTAAAAAAATAATAATAATAATAATAATAATAAAAAAATTAAAAAAATAAAATAAAAAAAAATAATTTTGTTTTTTTCCTAACCCATTTTAAGAACCTTTAAACCTTCAAACCTTCATAACTTCTTCAATTCTCACCCAAATCAGTTGATTCTTGAGCCTAAAGTGTGTAGTTTTTCGAGAGGAACAAAACCCCCATAACGGTTTCCATCAATTCTTGCTCGTTTGCAAGATTTCTGGGCGTGAATTTTTAGGGTTTTGAAGAGGTATGGTATGTTTCGTGTTGTTTATTTATTTTGTGTGCTTTATTTTTATTTCATCTTTTATTTGTTTTGCCACATAAATAAAGGTAAAATAATGCATGGCTTGGTAATATTTTCATAAAAATGGTAGAACTAGGTAACTAACAAATTTTGATGGTTGTGAGAAGCATGCTTCTACACAAGGGTTAGAATTTGTAGGTACATGAGATTCGTGAGACAACCGTTTTTATGAAGAGAAGAAGGAGATATGGACATCAAGCAACAAAATCAGGTGCATGCGTTTCCATTTTACCTTGACTGTTAGTGTGATAATAAGTGGATTGTATTTCGTATTTTGTATGTTCCGGGGTGAACTTTGGGAGGGTTAGCCGTGTCACATCCCTTGTGCGTTTTAAAACTCTAGTTCTTACACATTGAGGACAATATTTACCTCAAGTGTGGGGATGGGGGAGTAGTAGAAGCTTTCGATTTTGACCCATACATTTAAATACTACACATTGAGGACAATGTTTACCTCAAGTGTGGGGATGGGGGAAAATTTCAAAAAAAATTTCAAAAGTTTCTTGTTTCAAAAGCAATCTTAAAAGCACAAGTAGCTAAGTCAACGAGGGATGGCACAACCCATTTGGTCTTTTGTCATGGTCAAGTTCAAATTAATAGCATGAAGGGTATTTAGTGGGTGGTTATTTGGGAATAATTCGCCTAAGAAACTAGCATTTAATGCATATCACATATCATACCCTTATACGTGAGATTTTGAGCCATTATTCTACATCATATATACACATAATTCTTTGTTTGAGTGGACTATTAGTCATGTATTGTAGAACTTGCATCTTTTGATACGTTTGAGACCATAGACCGAATACAAGCACGAGAATGATTAAGGCATTAGGTGAACCTTTTCCTTTTAACACCATTCTTATACCCTTACCCAAAAATTATCCCCTAGTAGCCAATATTGAGCCTAAACTTTCGTTTGACAACCCACTTAGCCAACAACCATAAGCCTTTTTGTTTAAACCCGTGTGATGGAAATTCGATTATTGAGCAAAGTTTGTATAGTTGTATTTATTTGTATTGAAAAAAAAAATCAGAAAAAAAAATCAGAAAATGTTATGAAAAAGATGAGAAATTCATTGAGAAAAGAACAAAAATATGTGTTTCTAGTTGTTGAATAAAAGGTGAAAATCGTTGCCTTGTAGTTGATGTTTATAGTTTAATTAAGTTTGAAATAGTTGCGTTGTAATAAAAATCGAAATTTTCATCACCTTAGCCACTTAAAATATCCTATTCCCTACCTTTAGCCCTAGCCCCATTACAACCCTAACAAAGACCTTATGACTTGTGCTTAGTATTCGTGATCATTGGTGGAGAATGATTGAGTTGCAAGCCTATGCGGGTACGTGTTCTAATCGGTTTTGAGCGATTAATTATTGAAGTGCTAATGCATTACACATTAGCCAAATGTTAAGCCGAGTGGAGAGAACATTGTGAGGGATATGTATAACTTGTTAGTTTTAAGGGCAAATTAATCTTGGGTAACCATTTGTGTATGTGAAATCACATTACCATTAGATATTTCGAATTGTAAAGAGTTTGAACTTTTTTTATGACAATAGACCTTAACCTTTGTCTCGGGAATGGGAAGTGTATTCATTGTTCGACCCACGCGAAAGTGAAAACAGATTTGCTTGAGGGCAAGCAAAAGACAAGTGTGGGGATGTGATACGTGGTCGAAAACTGGTTATTGTTTGTGCTTAACTTAATGTTTTTACATATGTTTAATCTCGAATAGCCTACTTGTAAAAGGAATTATGTTTTGTAGGTCTTGTGAAGATTAAGGAGCTAATTGGGAGCTTTACGGGTCACCGGGATCAACCGTCATCAACCGGGGATGTGAGATGAACAAAAACCGGGTTAACCACGAAGATTGGATGTGCTTTAGGTAATGTTAATGGAGTTAACATGAAGACATTGGAAGATATTATGATAGAGGCCGGAATTACGAGCACGTGGGCGAAAACGGTGCGTAAAACGGAGCGCGACAATCCGATCAGCAGTGAGCGCAGCATTTTCACCATCCTTTTGCTGTATGTGCCAAAATTCATCCTCTAGTTTCTGACGTTCATGAGGAGGACATAATTCTTCCAGCATGACTTCCTTGGGCTCGTCCCACGACAGACCGTAGGCTGCATCGTTCCCTCACGTGTTCCTCTCGGCCGTCCACCAGTCTAATGCGCGGCACTGGAAGACGCCGGTAGCGTTCAGAGTACGGAGGTCATCAGGGCAACCGCTTTGTCGTAGAGTGACCTCAATGGAGTCAAACCATTGGAAGAACGCTGTGGGGCCTCCTTCGCCAGTGAATTCTTTTGGCCCACAAGACTTGAATTGCTTGAAATTGAAGGGAGCTTTGGGGGTAGCTTTAGGAGCTTCTGTTCTCGACTCCTCAGACGATTTGCTGATATTCTCGTAAACATCACTCACGGCCTTTGCTACTTGTTTAACAATGATAGCAGCAAGGCGTCTGTCTCTCTTTTCTTGACGAGAAAGTGAGGGATGACGGGATCCAGATGACATTGTCTGCAACAGACATCGTCACAGGACTCAACACATTGTATTCGAATCTCACCTCACGCGTCTACTACTTACTAAAGCTCAGGAACACGCAAAATCATGTAAACACATAGACACGTAACCACGTAGAACATAGAATCACATAAACACATAAGCACGTAGAGCACAGAAACACATAACCACATAAGCACGTAGAGCACAGAAACACATAACCACATACGCATGTAATCACAGAGGCAGTCAGAATACAGAAACCTATCATTTAAAGTCTGCGATTTGTTCAAATATAACGGTCTCGTCTAGTATATCGAATAGCGTAGTATAAGCGTATGAAATATCATAAGGTCGTCCATAATTCAGCGATTTGTTAGCAATGGGTAGTGTGTCGTGTGAGTAGAGGAAGAAAAAGGCGTTAGATCGAAACCAGTGATATCTCAAAAACGCTAACAAATAAACATAAATCACATAAAACACATAAAATAATTGAGTCATCAGAGTCAACAGTTGCGGGCTCAGAATCGAAGCACATAAAAATTGGGAAATAGATTGTCTGTGGCTATTAGACATTGACTAACCAAAGCGATTCGACTATTCACATGGATATGTTGTGCACATTTGACCTTCAGGGCAGTGCCTTTGCCTCGATTTTTGGGCATTGGGCACGCATCCCGTTGATCATATCGTGACTTCATGTAGTTGGAGTCCGTCGAGGCTTTGGTGAGAGTTTTGTAAAATGAGCGGAACATGTCGTCAAGGTTAGGGTTTCACCCCTAGCTTAACAACTTCATTCCTGTTTTTTAATAAAATAAAGGGGATTATTCATCAAAATACGGATTTCACTCCTGATTTGGCATAATTCCCCTCGTTTGTAGATAAAATGCGGGTTGATTAAGCAACTTTAGTCGAGAGTTTGCGGTTTTCACACCTAATCTCAACTTAATCGCTTATTCACAATGGAAAATTCGAGTGAAGTGATAGTGTAGCATAAGCGAGAATAGTGAGAAATAAGCTCGTACGTAATCCTTACTGGATATGCATAAGTCGGTCTGTTGGTTCCTAACTACAGACTAGGTCTCTGAGACATCGACCCGGACTAGGTCGAGTCTTGCCTAATTCCCTATAGTTATGGCTCTGATACCAATCTGTCACACCCCAACCGATGGCGGAATCATCGGGGCATGGCACTGAGCGAAACAGATTGTCCAGAAGTTTCCATAACAATTATCATTACTATTCAATTTCAAATAACATGTCCCATACCATGTCTCAAACAGTAAACAAATTATTACAGATAAAATCTAGGCAAATAATTCTGTTTCGACAACTCAGATTTAAAATAGAGCAATTGTTTATCTGCTTCTAGAGACCCTTGATTCAATTACTACAGACAACTATTTGTTGGTCTCTAGAGCTTTATTCTAGCCTCGATTTCCTACCAGGTGTGCATCCTAAGCACCTGTCACATACGTTAAAATAAAGTCAATACATATAATGTAAAGGTGAGCATACAAGTTTGATAATAGCATATAGAGTTCGAATTCGTTTACGAATAACCAGCACGTACACATAGTGAAATGAAGCACGTTAGTTATCGACATAGATCCATCGATACCAATGACTGCGGGTTGACTGCCTGAAGCATTTTGCAATACATGATTACCACCGTAATCCATGCAAGTAATTGTCCTTAACAACCCCTGCGAACAATTGCTGAGTCCAAACTATAGTACTATCGTTGCAAAGGCAGGTAGACAGAATTCCATGTGTAAACATAACAAACAAGCATTCATAAGCCACGTATAACATGCATTAACGGTTAGCGTTCAAATAGTATCGAGTAGTGTGTTTGTTGTGTTTTGAATATTCGTAACGTATGTAACACCCAAAGTGCATAAAGCAAAAAGGGATCGAGTATACTCACAGCGGTTGATGGATTGAAGGGAGCGCTTGAGAGTAAGGTTAGCCTGAATGGTTCGATAGTACAATGATAAGCGACGCGTAGAATGGAAACAAGTGTCGATGGATCGGACAGCTGGTCGATCGGACGGCAGTCCTATCGGACGGCTGACCGTGCAGTTGACAATCCGTTCGGACAGTTGTCCGGCCGGACGGTAGTCCGATCGGATGGCTGTTCGAGTGGATTGTTTCTTCCTTTGAGTGAGATGTGTTTGTGTATGATGGTTTGACTTTTGAAGTTTTTGTTGTAGCATATTAAAATACTAAAGTATCTTTACCATTCAGGTCGGTCGATCGGACGGTTGTTCGATCGGCCGGCAACCCGATCGGTTAGGTACCTCAGCACAAACAAGTTCTCAGCATAAGGCACTCGATAGGACAGTAGTTCGATCGGGTGGCATTCCTTGTGCCTTGAACATGTTGCAAAAATGATTAAGGATTAAAGTCAAGTATCTCATGATCCGAAGAGTAATCCAATCGGACGGTAGTCCGATTGGACATCAGTTCGTTCAATACTTAAACTTCAAAATAAGTTGACTAAGTGTGGGACCCATGTGCTAGCCGATCGGCTGGCTGTCCGTTCGGACAGCAGTCCGATCGGACAGCGCCTTGTCCTGGTCGGCCTGTTCGTTTAACACTTGGTTGTTTTGTTTGTTTGTCGCTTTATCGAAGTATTTTGACAACGAGTCAAACAATTGGGACCTCGTCCTTACTTGGTTCTCCTGATCGGACATGAATCACCCAAATTCGGTTGGTGAACGGTTCAGGACGGTGTTTATCGTCTAGCCCGTAATCGGTGAACCTCGTGGATGGAATCCGGATCTTGAGCCACATAACCACCAGAATGAGTAGTAAGTCGGCACAAGCCCCGTTTCTATCGGTTTTGAAGGTATTGAGTGTAATAGAGTTGAAAGAAAGTTGGAAAACCATCTTTCAATCCTCTTCACCGTGAATATGTTTAGATCTATGAAAGATCTTTGTTTGTTTATGTGGAAATCAGTTAGATCCAAGTTATTCTTGGTGGATTGAGGCCAAAACATGAAGTTCTTCAAGAACACATGATGACATCATCTTAGAATACCTTGAATCTTGATGATTTCACGGTTAAAAGTTAAGATTTAAAAGATAGAAAGGAGTAGGAGTGCGTGTAGATCATGAAAGTACAAGATTTAAGACGAGATCTTACCAGAATCGTGAGAAAACTGAAGAAAAGTGAGGAGCACGAGCTGGTCGGACGTCACTTGCCAAAAGTAGTAAGTTGGAGATTGACAAGGGGTATTTATAGGATGCCAAAAGAGGAAATAGCTGGCCGATCGGCCAGGCAGCTCGATCGGACAGCCTGTCCGATCGGACGGCTGATCGATTGGCTGGTAGCCTGATCGATTAGCTGCCTGATTCGAGTGTTCGGTGCGACGATTTTTGATATTTCGACTATGATTGCGAACGATGCGAGTGTAATAGAGTTTCCTAGTCAAATTACTTTTAATCCCAACCCGTCATATCGCGCGCTGGCTCTTCTCTACTAATTATTACACTATATCAACATATAATCATCCTTGTTTCGTATTCGGTTTGCGATTATGATTCGATTGCGATTGAATTCGATTGCGTTTCGATTGATTACCACACATACATAAATAACATGCACAAGAAACACATAAGGCACACACACACACGTAGAACAATAACCAAAATACGTTATTCGAGTTGCGAGTGCGATCGTGATTCGATGCGATTTATTCGGATTGATTAGCGTTTAGTTGACTTTATCGCATTGTTACTTCCCATAGTTCATAGTCGTAAGTTGATTAAATTGCGAATAATATACGTCGATTGTTGTAATTATTGACACTTACTCCACATAATACATCTAAAATAAACATACAAAAGAAATCTACTACAAGTCAAGTCGCGCGAAATCGGTAGTTGACTTTGACCTTGACTTTGACCTTGACTTCTCGGAAACACGGGGTGTTACAGCCTCCCCTTGTTTATGGAATTTCGTCCCGAAATTAGGCTAAAGCCGTGACAAACAACTGCGGGTACTTCGCCTTCATGTCGCTTTCGAGTTCCCAAGTGAACTTTGCGCCTCGTTTGCCTTCCCATCGGACTTTCACAATAGGAATGCGCGAGCGTCTGAGTTTCTTGGTTTGGCGATCCATGATCTCAACAGGCTTTCCCACGAAGTGTAATGTTTCGTTCACTTGAAGGTCATCGAGTGGAACATGTAAGTCGTGGTCGGCTAGGCACTTTCTGAGGTTTGACACGTGGAAAGTCGGGTGGACGTTACTAAGTTCCTCCGGTAGTTCGAGTCTGTAAGCGATTTTTCTGATCCTTTCCAGAATCTTAAAAGGTCCAACATATCGGGGCGGGAGCTTTCCTTTCTTGCCGAATCGTACCACACCCTTCCAAGGTGATACCTTTAGGAGTACGTAGTCACCAACGTCAAATTCAAGGGGCTTGCGTCGTCTATCGGCATAACTTTTATGTCGATTCCGAGCTTTCATTAGGTTGTCTCGAATTTGGAAAATTGTGTCTGTCTTTTTTTGCAATAGCTCGGGACCGGTTAATTGCGAATGCCCGATCTCGTGCCACACAATAGGTGATCGACATCTTCTTCCGTATAAAGCCTTGAATGGTGCCATTTGAATGCTTGCATGATAACTGTTGTTATACGAGAATTCGACTAACGGCAGGTATTTATCCCAATTACCACCGAAGTCTATGACATACAAATGGAGCATGTCTTCAAGAGTACGAATCGTTCTTTCAGTCTGACCGTCGGTTTAAGGGTGGAAAGCGGTACTTAGATTAAGCGATGTGCCGAGTGCCATTTGAAATGTTTCCCACAGTCGCGAGGTAAACCGAGCATCACGATCAGAGATGATGTCGCGAGGCGTCCCATGATTACAAATGATCTCGTAGGTGTAGATTCGGGCTAATCGTTCTACCTTGTAGTCTTCCCGTATTGGCAAAAAGTGAGCTGATTTAGTCAAACGGTCAACCACAACCCAAATGCTGTCGTGACCTAATGACATGTGCGGTAGCTTTGTTATGAAGTCCATAGCTATACTCTCCCACTTCCACATAGGGATCGGTGGTTTTTCGAGTAAGCCAGAGGGTCTTTGATGTTCAGCCTTGACTCTCGCACATGTCAGGCATTTTCCAACGTAGAGAGCAATATCCCTTTTCATGCCGGGCCACCAGTACATGTAGCGAAAATCCCGGTACATTTTGTCGGCACCGGGATGAATAGAATACCGGGATTTGTGGGCTTCGTCCATCAAAATCTGTCGCAAATCGGTCTGTTTAGGAATTCAAATTCGGTCCAGAAAGTGGAATATCCCATTTGATTTACTCACAAGCTGGGCTCCATCATGGTAGATTCTTTCCTTCTTCGGTGTGCGTTCGTTAAAACATGCATGCTGAGCTTTGCGGATGAGGGTTTCGAGGTCGTGTTGGGCTTGGACATTACGAGTGCTAAGCAGATAGCTCCGTCTACTGAGTGCGTCGGCAACAACATTTGCTTTGCCTGGGTGATAACGAATCTCACAGTCGTAATCGTTGAGAAGTTCTACCCACCGGCATTGATGCATATTAAGTTCCTTCTGATTAAAGATATGCTGTAGGCTCCTATGATCGGTGAAGATCGTACATTTGGTACCATACAGGTAGTGTCGCCAAATCTTTAATGCAAAAACAACTGCGCCTAGCTCGAGATCTTGGGTTGTATAGTTCTTCTCGTGGATTTTGAGCTGACGAGATGCGTAAGCTATAACCTTATCCCGTTGCATGAGAACACAACCAAGACCAAGGTTGGAAGCATCACAGTAGACAATGAAATCTTCGTTTCCGTCGGGCAATGTGAGAACATGAGCATTGCAAAGCTTGTGCTTGAGGGTTCGAAAGGCAGACTCTTGTTCAGTTCCCCAAACAAAAGGCTTGTCTTTATACGTGATAGCGGTAAGTGGTACAACGATCTTTGAAAATCCTTCGATGAATCGTCGATAATAGCCTGCTAGTCCGAGAAAAGAACGAACTTCAGATGGGTTCTTAGGTGTAATCCAACTCTTAACAGCTTCAATCTTTGCAGGATCGACGTGAATACCTTGATTATTTACGATATGACCCAGAAACTGAACTTCCTCCAACCAGAATTCACACTTGGAGAACTTCGCATAGAGTTGGTTCCCCTGGAGTAGCTCGAGAACCAAACGTAGATGTTGCGCGTGTTCGGATTTCGATTTAGAATAGATCAAGACATTGTCGATGAATACGATGATGAAACGGTCGAGATATGGTTTGCACACGCTATTCATCAGATCCATGAAAACCGCGGGTGCGTTGGTTAAACCAAAGGGCATAACAACGAATTCGTAGTGGCCATATCAAGTGCGAAACGCGGTTTTGGGTATATCCTCCTCTTGAATGCGTAGTTGGTGATAGCCTGAGCGTAGATCGATCTTCGAGAAGCACGTAGCACCTTGTAGCTGATCAAACAAATCGTCGATTTCCTACCAGGTGTGCATCCTAAGCACTTGTCACATACGTTGCTACCTGAGGCAGTTCGGAATAGATGATTACCACCGTAATCCATGCAAGTAATTGTCCTTAACAACCCCTGCGAACAGGTGCTGAGTCCAAACTATATTACTATCGTTGCTAAGGCAGGTAGACAACCGGATACCAATGACTGCGGGTTGACTGCCTGAGGCAGTTCGCAATACATGATTACCACCGTAATCCATGCAAGTAATTGTCCTTAACAACCCCTGCGAACAGGTGCTGAGTCCAAACTATAGTACTATCGTTGCTAAGGCAGGTAGACAACATTCCATGTGTAAACATAACAAACAAGCATTCATAAGCCACATATAACATGCATTAACGGTTAGCGTTCAAATAGTATTGAGTAGTGTGTTTGTTGTGTTTTGAATATTCGTAACGTATGTAACACCCAAAAGTGCATAAAGAAAAAAGGGATCGAGTATACTCACAGCGGTTGATCGATTGAAGGGAGCGCTTGAGAGTAAGGTTAGCCTGAATGTTTCGATAGTACAATGATAAGCGACACGTAGAATGGAAGCAAGTGTCGATGGATCGGACAACTGGTCGATCGGACGGCTGACCGTGCAGTTGACAGTCCGTTTGGACAGTTGTCCGGTCGGACGGTAGTCCGATCGGATGGCTGTTCGAGTGGATTGTTTCTTCCTTTGAGTGAGATCTGTTTGTGTATGATGGTTTGACTTTTGAAGTTTTTGTTGTAGCATTTTTTTAAATATTGAAGTATCTTTACCGTTCAGGTCGGTCGATCGGACGGTTGTTCAATCGCCCGGCAACCCGATCGGTTAGGTACCTCAGCACAAACAAGTTCTCAGCAGAAGGCACTCGATCGGACAGTAGTTCGATCGGGTGGCATTCCTTGTGCCTTGAACATGTTGCAAAATCGATTAAGGGTTAAAGTCAAGTATCTCATGATCCGAAGAGTAATTCAGTCGGAAGGTAGTCCGATCGGACAACAGTTCGTTCAATACTTAAACTTCGAAATAAGTTATCTAAGTGTGGGACCCATGTGCTAGCCGATCGGCTGGCCAGTCGTTCGACTGTCTGTCCGTTCGGCTGGCTGTCCGTTCGGACAGCAGTCCGATCGGACAACGCCTTGTCCTGGTCGGCCTGTTCGTTTAACACTTGGTTGTTTTGTTTGTTTGTCGCTTTATCGAAGTATTTTGACAACGAGTCAAACAATTGGGACCTTTTCCTTACTTGGTTCTCCTGATCGGACAGGAATCACCCAAATTCGGTTGGTGAACGGTTCGGGACGGTGTTTATCGTCTAGCCCGTAATCGCTGAACCTCGTGGATGGAATCCGGATCTTGAGCCACACAACCACCAGAATGAGTAGTAAGTCGGCACAAGCCCCGTTTCTATCGGTTTTGAAGGTATTGAGTGTAAAAGAGTTGAAAGAAAGTTGGAAAACCATCTTTCAATCCTCTTCGCCGTGAATATGTTTATATCTATGAAAGATCTTTGTTTGTTTATGTGGAAATCAGTTAGATCCAAGTTATTCTTGGTGGATTGAGGCCAAAACATGAAGTTCTTCAAGAACACATGATGACGTCATCCTAGAATACCTTGAATCTTGATGAATTCACAGTTAAAAGTTAAGATTTAAAAGATAGAAAGGAGTAGGAGTGCGTGTAGATCATGAAAGTACAAGATTTAAGATGAGATCTTACCGGAATCGTGAGAAATCTGAAGAAAAGGGAGGAGCACGAGCTGGTCGGACGTCACTTGCCAAAAGTAGTAAGTTGGAGAGTGAAAAGGGGTATTTATAGGATGCCAAAAGAGGAAATGGCTGGCCGATCGGCCAGGCAGCTCGATCGGACAGCCTGTCCGATCGGACGGCAGTCCGACCGGCCGACTGGTCGATCAGCTGGTAGCCTGATCGATCAGTTGCCTGATTCGAGTGTTCGGTGCGACGATTTTTGATATTTCGATTACGATTGCGAACGATGCGAATGTGATAGAGTTTCCTAGTCAAATTACTTTTAATCCCAACCACTCATATCGCGCGCTGGCTCTTCTCCACTAATTATCACACTATATCAACATATAATCATCCTTGTTTCATATTCGGTTTGCGATTGCGATTCGATTGCGATTGAATTCGATTGCGTTTCGATTGATTACCACACATACATAAATAACATGCACAAGTAACACATAAGGCACACACACACGTAGAACAATAACCAAAATGTGTTATTCGAGTTGTGAGTGCGATCGTGATTCGATGTCGATTTATTCGGATTGTTTAGCGTTTAGTTGACTTTATCACATTGTTACTTCCCATAGTTCACAGTCGTAAGTTGATTAAATTGCGAATAATATACGTCGATTGTTGTAATTATTGACACTTACTTCACATAATACAACTAAAATAAACTTACAAAAGAAATCAACTACAAGTCAAGTCGGGCGAAATCGGTCGTTGACTTTGACCTTGACTTTGACTTTGACTTCTCGGAAACACGGGATGTTACAGGAGGCTTGTTTATAAAGAGAGGAGGTAGGGTTTGTGTTTAATAAAGGTTAAATGGTGATTGGGGAGTGAAAATGGTGGCCAATCCATGCACAAGTAGCAGCATTCTGCGGATTGAGGACTCTTGCGACCCGAGAAGGAAAAGGGCAAGGGGCTCGCGCCCCGCGGCGCTACCTTTAGTTCCAGCAACATTTTTTATTACATTTTGGCCCCTGAACTTTCTTTTGTTATTATTTTGTGCTATAACTTTGCATTTTTGACAAGTTTTCAAGCACGGAACGCATATGTAAGTATAATTCAAGTATCATGAATGTAAGCGTGAATAATTTCACGTATAAAAAGTGTTGATTTGCGTATAAACACATATTTAAACGATCGAATGTGCGAATAACAAGTATGTATAAAACATGAATTTCATTATGATCAAACTCTCGAATTACAAAACTGGAAATAGAATACGAACATGATACGAATACAAGTTTCCATAAATAGAACTACGATTACACTTTCTAAATAAGGAAGGTACAAAATGCGAAACGTTACACCCGACTAGTCCTGACTAGACCGACTACTCCCCGATGTTGACCGCTAGTGACTAATTGAGTCTGCCTAGGAGAAATTCACCTTGGAGGGATTTCGCGGACCGACTACTTGTCGAGTAGAAGGCATTGGAATCCGACTTTTACAACACTGCCAACCCCTAATATGCCATTACCAGTAAGACCAACACTTCTAACACGGGGTGATTGAGCATTCCTTATTCTAATCCGTAAGTATGTAATAAATTATGTATGACCGGTGTATAGTACTATTAATAGTAACCGAATCATCTCTTTCATGCTTGAAGTTAGGCGTTTGGAAGCAAGGTTGGAGGAGAAAGGGGTGATAGTACAATCACATCTCTTTCTGAAGATGTGAAGACCGAACAATCACAAGCTACATTGAAAGGGAGTTTGTTGATGCACTTTTTGTGATCGTTTGTGTTTGTGCGAGATGCCCGAAGTCAAATGACATTCCTCTACCGTTTGACTTGGCTTGACAGTTCCAAACGACAAATAATATCCAAACTACATGTTTTGTAGTTTGGAACTGAGATGTAGTTTAAAAATATCCAAACTACATGTGGTGTAGTTTGGAAAAGTTTCCAAACTACATATGGTATCACATGAAAAGTCCAAACAACATACATGTGTCTTTTGATATTTAGATGTAGTTTGGAAATTCAGGGGTAGTTTGGAATTTATTTGACGTCGTTAAGTAGCTAGGTATCACAATATATATACCCAGTTGCCTTTAGGAACAAGTAGCTTGAATGAGCGTTTGAGGGACAGAGAGGGTTTGAGAGATTTTTTGTTATAAATCACACTGAACTCTGTTCGAATCAATATATGAACATTTGAAGTGAATATCTTGTGTTTATTGATTCCTATCTTGCTCGGTATGGGGTGTAACTTGGATTCCGCACTCGTTACACCATTCGAAACAAGAAATCCTTGTGTTAAAGATCCGATTTCAGGACCTACATTTTGTGAGTGTTTGTATATGGAAGAAAAATGTGTGGAATGTGTTTTTTAGGATAAAGATAGAGATGGAGTTTTTTTAAAAGATTAATAAAATAAAAAGATGAATGGTTTTTTTTGGCTAAACTATAGAGATGAAGAGAAGAACCCAATGTGAGTGCTCTTATCGTTGTAGTCATTGACGTGGCTGTCAGCATGGCTAAATCGAGCTTTGGTAAGCTGTTGGTGAACATCTTATTGGTGATTCGTCAGTAATCTGTTGGTAAGAATATATACCTCAATTCCGATAACGGTGAAATTTTCTATATTATATCGATTATACCATCCATCAATCACACATGGATAATTTTTTTCTCGCGTGCCATGTTTGCCAATGGAGTAACGGTGAGGGGGGCACTCCCCTCTTAGGGAGTCCCCTCTCTTACGCGCACCCAATCAGGTTATGCCACGTCAACTCCCTTCACACCCCAATTTGATGGCGGCACTCCCCTATTAGGTGACTTGTTTTTTTATTTAAAAAAAAAAGGAAATAATTGATTGGTTGAAAATGAGGGTGGCCCCACCATCTCCTCTCTCCTTCTTCGGTGAACAAGCCCCGAACACCCTCCCCGATTTGCCTCCCCTCTTTGTTGGCGGCACCCTTCCCGCTCGGTAACCCCCTCCCCGATTCCCCTTCCCGCATGCACCCCGCTCCCCCTAATACCTAAGAATTACCGACATATCTCACTTTCACCGAGATGCGTTTGACATCCGTCACTCAAAGCCTTTTAGAAGAAAATCATTAACCCACAAACCTAAATGAAAAGTCGAGAAGCTCCAACTACAGAGAACAACCAAATTATTCGTTTCAGCTCTTGAGAAGGGGAGAAAGCGAGAAGCATTCATTTTTTGGCCTACTTCTTTGTAAAAGTAAAATTTGTTAATTGGTAAGGTTCACGGTGTGAAACAGCGCTCCATGCCACATCACCCTCATAACGCCCCGCACACCGTTGTTGGGCGCATATTAAAAAACTTTTTTATTTTATTTTAAAACCTTATAAATACTCATTTAAACCACAACTCATTCTATAACTATCACACAACTCACTATATATCCTTCCACTCCCAATATTTTTTTCATTAATTTTCAAATGGCAAGACGTTGGACTGATGAAGTGGATATTGTTTTGGCAACGTGTTGGGTGCATGTCGTCGAGCAAGGGCTGCCTCAAGGTTTGTTTCTCGTTTTGGAACACAGTTTTTACACATTTCCATCAACATGTGTGTGAAATCCATCGTAATGTAATGTTGATCAAGTAACTTCAAGGTTTGTGGCTATCTGCACAAAGTCTGCCGGATTTGAGAGGCTCTTTAACAATGCGTTGAAGGGAGAAGAGGGTTTAATTAAGGATGAATCGGTTGACGCGTCCCATGAGTGACGCGACCCATGATTGACGCGCCCATGGCAAGTTCCTACGTCTTCACAACACTCATTGTGGTCCCGTTTCGGCTTGGAGAATTTTGAGAACCCATGATTAGTGTAGTGAAGCTGTTTTTTTTTTTTTTTTTTTCTTTTTAATTTCGTACCTTTTTTAAGTATGTAGTTTTAAATTTCATTATATACTTTTAACATTTAGTTATCTAATTTATAATTTAATTAAGCGTTATATATTTTACAATTGTTTTTTTATTTTACTATGTGATGTTAATTTAATTTTAAAAATATTCAAACTTTAAAAATAAATCAAAATTAAATTAAAAAACATAATTGAATAATAATGACTGAGGTTTTATGAGACTTTATTACACTGTATGGTAGTTCAAGGTGATGAGCTATAAAACGCCTCTGTCTACATGGTGCAGGGGTGGCGTGTTTATCCACACCATGTAGCCTAACCATGTAGGGGTTTTGTTAATTTATTTATGATTAAGTTAATTATTTAGGCATATTTGATGTGTGTGTCTATATGCACATATTTGAAGTTTTAGAACGAATATTGATATGTGAGTCACTAAAGATGTCCATGATAGTATATAAAAAACTCGTACTTTTTCCAGTTATTTATTCATCACTACAACAAAGATATGAAGTAGTTGTGCATGAGACAACAATCGGGTAAAATAATAATTTTTTTATCGCATTTATAAAAATGCCTAGAAATATTTACACTGAAAATTTCACATTTGTAAAGCAACCAACATAACTCAGCAAAAATAATTTATGTGATAGTTTTTATTGCAAGTGTTTCTATTGGGCTATGGTGTTCAGCGTGGGGTTATGGTCTCTAGTTATGAAAAAAAACAAGGCTAAAGAATAGAGCTACTGAGAATGTTTCTTCGTCTCTAGTGATGATCAATCATATTCATAGTAGGGTTGGCATAACAGGTCAACCGATCTGTTAAGACACGAATACTATAAGACACGAACTCAAAACACATAAACACGAACACGACACGAAATCTTATCGTGTCAGATTTTCGAAACACGAACACTAACCTATTAATAAACAGGTTACACGAAACAACCTGCTAAGACACAAAAAAATTACCAACGTATCATACGACCTGTTTAAGAAACGAACATGACCTGTTAATACATGAACACGACCTGTTTAAGACACGAACACGACCGAATTTGGGAAGCTGTGAACCGAATTGGGAATGGTGGTGTTTGTGGGGGAGATTTAAAAATTATGGTTTCGATTGTTGAAAAAGAAACGAGTGTGTTTGTGTATAATTTATCCCAAGTCCCACAACTGATGACCTCATGTCCACATTCACATATAATATTTTTAAAGTTTTAATTATTAACACGTACTTAACGGGTCTTAACATGTTAACGGGGTTTATCCTGTTTAGGCACGAAACCTGTTAAGGTCTTATCGTGTCAATCTGTTTTAGACACGAAACATGTTAAGGTCAAACACAAAACATGATAAATTTGTGTAGGTTCGTGTTGTGTTATCGTGTTTGTGTCAGAATTACCAGCCCTAATTCATAGTGCTCATTTAGCACAAACTGGGTCAGGTATGACACTAAAAGAAATTTTGTTGTCTGTTGGTTATTTTTCGCATCTTGCGTATGATTTGATTTCAATCATGGTTATTTCTGAGAACTACTTTACAAGATAATTTTTTTAAACAACTTCCTTTTCGTTAAAATTTATATCGGAATGCTCAGAAAATAAAATAAAATAAAATAATCAAGACCGTGTATTTTTTATATTACGGACCTCTTAGTTATTTGAGGATAATCAAAACATTATTATTTATTAAATAAGGAAACACAAAATTTAAATAATGAAAGGGGTGGGGTGGTGACAACTTATCGTCTTCAACAAAGAAAGAATTCAATCTGCAAGACCCACACCCAATGCCCCTTCGCGATTGAGCCTATCGTGCCCCTTTCACAGCCAAGGGGAAGTGTTCTATGCCTGTCAGCCAACTTGGCGCGGCTTCTACGCACCCTTTACCCTCTCATAACACACACTTTAATAAATGTATGAAAACATAGGTGTAATCTATGCATCAAAATCTGTATTACTATTCTAGTATCCTATATAGTACATCCAGCTGTTAGGCAAGTCGCATGCGTCGCAATATACATTAGAATAAGAGTAAACTTCCGTTTTGCTCCCTGTGGTTTGGTCACTTTAACGGTTTTGCCCCAAACCTTTAAAAATAGCCATTTTACTCCCTGATCTATCAAGCTTATCTCGATTTCACTCCCCGCCTCTACGCCATCCAATTCAACTGTTAAATCCTGGTAAAATGCCCCTCATGGAAAAGACTAAAATGCCCCTATTGTGAGGGGAATGTGACCAGGATTTAACAGTTGAATTGGATGGCGTTAGGGGCGGGGAGTGAAATGGAGATAAGCTTGATAGATCAGGGAGTAAAATGACTATTTTTAAAGGTTTGGGGCAAAATCGTTAAAGTGACCAAACCACAGGGAGCAAAACGGAAGTTTACTCTTAGAATAATTATATACATATAAAATAACAAAAAGATACAATTATTACAGTATACATTATCTATTCTTATGTTCCCACTAAAGTCAAACCTCAATTAGATAAATATTAACCCTTAGATCAACTTGAGATAAAATCTGGACCGTAATAATTGATGAAAAGCTTCTAGAAGCAGAGGTTGAGAGCGGTTTTCCTTTCCTTCGATTTCTCCCCCACGTCGCCGGTCAAACCCACTCTTCTTCTCTTTCTCTGCTCAAAAACAATTCATAGTTTCCCTAATTTCTATTTCGGTTCCCCAAGCACTGGAGCATATTCAAAAATCCGCTCATCTTACAATAATCCTTTGGAGTGGTTTGGTGGATTGGTGTTCGGATTTCCTCTCGCCGCATTTCTGACTAGGTTATTTCAATCGAAATCGACGGCAACGATGGACTTGAAACCGATGATAGTTAGGTTTTTTGAATAAAAGGGGTTTTTCATTGATTGGTATGTTTCACTTATGTATTCATCATAGTTATTAGCCAGTTTTTATAAATCAATTTTGTGTTTATGTTTTAGGGTTTAATTTTTGAGTTAAGAGAAATCCCAGGTTATATCTTCGTCAAGGTATGTCAATTTGCATTGTTAAATTCTAAGAAAACATCTCCGATGCATGTTACAAGGTTGAATATAATCCGTATATACTTTTTTTATTTGTATGTAAGATGGTGATTCGAACATCCAGTGAGAAGGGGTTAGGGTGAAATGCAAGTCCACCGAAATTAGTTCAAATTGCATAAAACAGTAACTGTTGAAATAAAAATAGTTGCAATTTTGATGGGAAATTTCTTACAAATTGGTGACATGGTTTGTGCAGGGGCAGGTTCAAATGCACTTGACCACATTGAAATCTTATGAAGCCAAGGTACTGTCAAATTGCATATTATAAGCTGAGGTACTAAGTTTTTTAAAATGCCTGATCTTATTTTAAGTGTCTTTATTACACTTGAAATCTTAATTTTTTGTTTAATTTCATAAACACAGTGTTAGCGTGGAGATCATTTCATATGGCCTAACCTTAGTCTCTAAAAATCGCATTTTCACCGTGAACTCAGTGAGGAGGTTGTCTATGTCTATCTACTGGGTAAACTGCTCTCTTTCTACAATGTATGATGCTTACTGGCTTACGAATTTACTCATCCCAGTTGAACTTTAGTTAGTAATGCACAATAGTTTAAAAGGTTGTCTATCTGATGTCATTTTACTATTTTTTGAAGACTAATGTTTTTTTTATTAGTTCTTTTACAATTTTCTTTGGAGTCTTCACTTTATTGCCACTTTGATTTATGTGTACAAGTGCTCTTCTTATTATCTATTTTTATGTTCCCGTTAACAGAAACTGAAATTTGATTGAATTCTGACCGTTTGATCAAGGTGAGATGAGATCTCAGCCGTTTAAAATACCCTAAACCTTCTAGAAGCAGCAGTTGGGAGCGGATTTAGCTGCTGATTTGGCTCCGGTGGTTTTCCCTAAATCTTCTCATAAAAAAAACCACCCACTCTTCCCAATTTGAAGTTCCTTTCGCCTCATCCTAAATGAATTCGAAGCATCTTTCAAAACCGATGGTCGGCTATGGTTTCAAGGTCATTTAATGATTTCAAATCTTCATAACATTCATTTTACTCTTACTGACTTTTTGATTTTGATTACAGAATTTGCTGGTATATATTTTGTCAATGGTTCAGTTCATGTCATTGTAGAACACCAATAGAAAATTGTCGGACACAGAATTCGCTGGTATATATTTTGTCATTGGTTCAGTTCATGTTGTAGCAGAACACCAATGGGAAATTGTCGGACCAGGAGGTGAAATTGTCGGCCAGAAAAGAGATTCCGGTGTCCCCAATGAGACTGGCGAGTAAGAATCGGAAGTCATCGTCTTCTCCAATGGGTAATCAGGTTAATTCTTACCTAATTTAGATTGGGATTTTTATGTGATATTGATGGAGGAACGTTTATTGCGAGTTTCTTCCCAATAATGAATGATATGGAATTTCTAGAGAGGAAATATAATTTTTTTTGAACACTTTCCTACAGGAACAGTATTTAATCATGAAGCCAACACAAGTTATAACCCAATATTTTGAAGTGCACGCAACATCCGATCAAGCTGCAAGATATGTGTGTAATGGTACGCGATTAATCATCATATCAGTACGTTTGTTTCTAAATAGTCTGTAACAAAAACATGTCATTGCAGTTATACCGGAAGATTCTGACCTTAAGGAAATTGATAGTCGAGTGCCAGTTTACAACCAGAGGCACAGTTTCGCACAACGGACAGAACACAAGTATGGTATGTGATCATACAAACAAAAGGTTATGGTTTCTTCTGGGACTTTTCTTTATAATACAATCGTCATAGATTCCTCATTAAGTTTTTTTTTCTATTTTTTTACCATTTATAATGATATATACTTTAAAAATTGCTAGAGGTTAGCGAATGCATATTACTTTTTTATTTCTGATACCATGGGAACCACCAAAGAGTGGTGCCGTGGTGGTATACAAGGTTACTTTAAGTCTTTTCAGGAATTTTGGCAAGCGCCTTGGGAGGGTATGGTCGACTTCATTACCGGAAAAACTTGCAGGTTATCATTTCATCGCTACCTTAAAATGGATGTCATAAGATTTCACTTAATGTATTAATTTTAAGTTTTTGGTCTGATTACTAAATTGAAAGTTTAAAACAGTGTATACTATCTCAAAGTTCAATAGCTTTTCAATATGTGTGTATGTACCATTGTAAATTTAATAACCTCAAATGCATATAACTTCCATACTATATATTACACCTGAATAAACTGACCCGCAGGCATGAGTTTGGTATAAAGACCCTCCGGGTCATTCTGGACACGGGTCGGATGGGTCATTATATTATAACTAAGATGGGTAATCACTCATAACTGAGAATGGGTCATTATAAAGACCCCCGGGTCATTCTGGACACGGGTACCTGCAACCTGGGTTACGGAGGAGAGACGAAAGGAATACACATGGAAATCAAAGGAGAGAGACAAAAAGGAGGTGAATGGCAGTGGGTGGCAGGTGACAGGTGGTGGGCGAAGATGCTAAAGCAGCTGGTTGTATCTGGTAATAGTTTGTTGCTCCTTATCTTTATCACACTTTGATTTTTTGTTAAGTTATTAAAATATTAATCAATCTTCGTGTTGCAATTTCTATTACAAGTATTTTCCCAATATTTTATTATGAGTCATGACTATTGACAGAGTATTTAATTTATTTTATATTTTTTTATTTCAAATCAAACGATTAATAATTAATTAATTTACACAATAATTAATCAAACGATTATAAATAAGCGATCTCAAACAATAATTCAATCATGATGATTTAAAGCGACCCGTTTGACCCGAACCCGTTCTGACATGACCCGTTTTGACCTTAACCCATACTGACCCGCACCCATATCCTGACCCGAACCCGTTCTGACCTGGACCAAAATGACCCTTTTTTAATAGACCGTTTTGACCTGGACCCGTCTTGACCCGTTATTCAACCCGACCCGACCCACCCTTTTTGCCATGTATACACCGATCCCATTACGTGTGTCTTCTACAACTTCGATAATACATCATTGCACGAACAGATCTTCAATCATTTTGGTCAACTCGTGAATAATACATTATCTATCTTTATGTTAAGTATCACGATAAAAACTTTGAACATCTCACTACTCCATTTAGCACCGATAAAAGACAGGTTCTTCTCACATCCTTATATACTTAAAAAAATCATATTAGATGTTACAACTGATTGTTAAATATTACTTTGAGGTTTTCTTATAATTTTGTATTCTGTTGTTAAATCTTACAATTTGTGTGAACTTATGCTGCAGATGAACTACGGATGGCGATAAAAGAGGTCTTGTCTAACATTGACAAAGAAAGACATCAATATGAAGAAGCATTAATTGCAATTACAGTTGAAGAATCTCTACAACGGTAAAAATTGTGACCTACTATACAAGAAACTCAAGATTTGTAATCTGTTGATGGGTCGGTTCCGGTTTCGCGGGAACACTTTGTCTAAAAGTTTCGTTATTTTAATAAATAAATAAATAGTGCTAATGGAAAAGGAAAACCTGTTTTTTTACCTCAAATCTATCCAATTTTGTAACTGATACATGCAGAAGAAGGAAATTGATTCAAAAGACGAGGTGAGGTGACGAGGATGGAGAAAAAAGAGATTGCAAGCTGGGCACCAAGCGGTTGATCTCTTCAAGACTTTTTGCAAGAGATGTCTATACTTGAAACTCAAGAAGGCAGGTCTCTCTCTATCTCTCCAAGTCTCTCCATGTGTGTATAGTTTTTTGTATACCTGTATGCATATATATGCCAAATAATAGTATTTTGTAATGAATTAATTGTGTATTTTGTTGTATAAAATGCTTAAACATTATGAATGTTATATAAAGGTTGAAGCAAATTGAAGGTGTTTTTTTATGCTTTTTAGTATGGTATATAATACCTGAGACTTTGGTTTGGGAAACATGGGTTGCTGATATGAGAAAGGTTGGAGTTAAAATGGCTTTGTTTGTCAATTTCACTGTCTTTGCCTGAACCCATCCATCTTTAGAGGTGTAATGTAGTAGTTTACAAGCTTTCCCGTTATTATCAAATCCTCAGTCATGGGGCGGCAATTTCTAACACCTTTGTTTAGAATACAAACAATACTTATATTATTATACCATTAGTATGCCTGTCCACCGGACGGGTATAGAACTAGTTTAAAAGTGTTGGAATGAAGATGAAACTACTTTCCTTAGCTTGCCACTTTGTCTTGAGTGCTTGTTCCGTTTACGGTCTTGATCAAAAAGTTAGGGTATTGTTTAAACATAAGAATTCTAAATATATATGGAACTTCAAACGCAACCAGTTATACATTTAACAAAGACAAACATGTTTAAACATTAACCATCTTAACCAATCATCTCTTTCATGCTTGAAGTCAGTCGTTTGAAAGCAAGGTTGGAGGAGAAAGAGGTGATAGTACAAACACTCTGGCAGCAACGGCAACACTGGTTAAACTGCGAATAACAACCTCTCAAAGTCAAGAGCCGCTAAAATTTCCGCCTATAATATGCCCCAGGGAATTCCATCGATAATTCGTCAATAAGTAAATTACCCAAGCTCATACTACGGATGGATCCTCATCATTAACTACCTTCACCAACGGTTTCCGACGGAAATGTTCGTCGGTGATATTAATTTGTTTAATAATAGTGATACAATTGTTTTACATACTTGACTTTTTACCCTTAATGAGATTCTTTTCTTGAACGACGAATTTCGATTACTGACGGACCACTAAAGTATCATCGTGGCACCATCGGAACCACCCGATCATATCTAATTATCCATCTCCATCAGGCTATAATGCTTATACACCAATTTGGTATCTGGCTTGTTTGGTGTATTATGTTGCCATACGGTTTATAAATGGGACCAAAATATAGCAACTTATTTTTTGGTCTATCTGGTTATGGAATATAGATCTTCGTTGCCATTAAAAAAATATATATTTCTGTATAAGTGCATATATATTTCGTCATTGCCATAGCCGATTATACATTGAGCAACTATAAAAAAAGTTCAGTATTGCGATTTGAATGAATGAAGCTTTGATATTTGTGATTTTATTTGCTACTGCCGATTGGATTAATATTTCTTGGGGCTGGCAGAGTAAAAAAAGGGTTTAGAGTATTGTATGATGGTCCCAAGCTTGGGTATAAAAGGAGGGTTTTTAGTTTATATTTAGTTTAATTGTTGTTTGCATTTCTTTTTGTTTACTTTTTTTCTTGTGAATAAGTCGTTGGAAACAAGGTGCATTTTAAAAAAGAGACTAGTTATGATACTTTAAGGGCTTGGTTATCCACATATCCACCGTTTTATTTGCACATTCCTTGAACCCTATATGAAGTGTATAGGGTAATACGGTTCCTCTGGGTCCAAGCGTATTGAGCAATACGCTTCCTATATGTGTATTTGAAGTACACATTTTTCAGAAGATGGTTAGCTAATGATTAAGGGATCAGGGGAAGCGTATAGGGCCATACGCACCCTGAAGAATTTTTTTTTTCAAAAGACCAGGGGAATCATATAGGTCTATACGTTCCCTGGAGGATTTTTTTTGCAAGAGCAGCATATTATTATTAGTATCTTTTTGAACTTTATTTTTTTTAAAGTAATTAAGTTGTTTTTTTTTTGTTATAAAATGATGTTTTTTTATAAATTTATAAAAGACGTAGTGAAATTAAGCAATCCAAACAAACTAAACATATCCAAATTAAACAAATATTACAAATACTTAAAATTAATTAATTGTTGGTACAAACTGCATCATATAATAATAACATAAACCACTATCGTCATCAATCCTCGTCAGACTCAGCGAGCATCTCCTCCGTAAAGTTCGGGCCACGCCTAGTAGAGGGTGACGGGCTGTGCCGCATATAGGACGTGCCTGGAGTCTATAAAAAATTTAAACAAAATACTCATTACATAACATTAAAATTGTTCTTAGAAGAATGAAATAAAAACAAAATAACATTAGGAAGCGTATTGGGGTCACTTTTCTGTACTAAACTACCTGCATGTCAGAGAATACCTGTTTCATCGTACCAATAGGAAGTGTATTGCCCTATACGCTTCCTATTAATCCTAGGGGAAACGTATTGCCCTATACGCTTCCTATTCGGGTCACTTTGATCATACCAATAGGAATCGTATTGCCCAATACGCTTCCTATTTATTTAATTCGTTCACCAACCCAAGCCCTATAGGAATCGTATTGCCTTATACGCTTCCTAATAAACTTATGGGAATTGTATTGGGCAATACTTTCACACCCTCAATTTTCACATGCGGAATACTACCGCGAGGCGTGTGACAGACCAGGATCAAGCCACTAATCATATTGAACATCATAAATACAATACAACTTTCATCACTACCACTACGATTAGTGACTATAAATGTCTAAGTCCAAAGTTTAAGTTTAAAGCATCATTTAAAGATACAACGGAAGCATAAGTTAAATAGTTCAAACAAAAGTTTAAAAGTTCATAGTTATTATTGATGACGACCCATCACGAGTTAACGCGACCAGTACACTCCCCGCTGCACGTTCCTGAGCAAATCACCGAGTACCTTCAAAGCATGTAGTAGGGTATCAACATAAAGTTGGCAAGTTCACGAGTTGTCTAGTTTTAATTCCATAAAACTAGTGTTTGTGTTAAGGTACTCATTTATACCATGCCATGGGGAGCTACCCCATATGTAAGTTACTAAACTGTGTAATACCAAATACTTAGCGACCTGTTATATCATTGTTGCCCCGTTTGTCAATGTCTATCATCATTTACGGTTTGCCAAGGTCTATTAGTTCACGACCGATCCTTTCTAGGCACGGTCTGAGGTTGGTGAAACCTAAATAGTGCTATCAACTAATAACCCATTTGCTAGGCACCGACGACTTATCGGTATAGAAAGTAGGGACTTCGTGATAGAGTTTCGTTTAGTACACTTGTTGCATCTAATATAAATAGTAATTAACTGTGTTCCAATCCAGGAATAGTAAGCAATCCCAAACCTGGGAAAGTGTCGTTTGTTCCGTTTCCCAACCACCGGGAACGCATGCTTTTAGTAAAGTGTGTGAACTCACCTTGGTTTGCTCAGCATGTAGTTTACTTGTCAAAACAACTTTGTTCAACCACGTCCTATTATGGTTTCCAAGTCTAATTAGATTCGTATACAAGTATTCACGTTTCATACACGTATTCTAGCAAGTAGCACACCGTTATTACATAGATACATATGCGGCCATATACGGATCCATATACATAGCTCAACAGATGAATCAATAATACAGACATTTCACAAATATGACACATTACGGTGCGGTCCAGTTAACTTGTAGTTTAATGAGAGTGTATGGTCCATATAAGTCTTGTGGCCCAGCACATGAGTATGCGACCTGATCATAAGTGTGCGGTCCAAATACAAATCAATGTACAAGGGTGTGGTCCAATTAAAATGTCAATCCATTTAGAGTGTGCGGCCCAATGAATTAATGGCCCAATGAGAGTGGGCGGCCCACTTCCTAGTGTGCGACCTTAGGCAGTGTGCGGTCATTCAGTGTTGTGTTGTGCATTGTGCATCAGTCAGTTGTTCAGCGAGGTTGTGCGGAAAACCCAGTGTGCGACATGCATTATTTCGTTGTACCATGTGCAGTCACAACTTGTAGTCTGGTGTGTACGGTCTCGTGGGTGTGCGGCCTAGTTTACTTGGGTGTACGAGGTGCTTCATGAGTTGTACCTTGCCAAATGTGCGGTACACATGGCACATTATGCGGATCTGCTGGCCTCATTGTCCGTCATGCAATACATGTTGTACATTTACGGTATCCAGTTAAACCACAAAATTTATCAAGTTTATCAAATCGGTATGAATTCAAGTCACTGATTTAAACATTAATCCTCAAGAATCCTAATCATCTTCTAGACTGTTTTATCATGCATCAATCATTCAAACACCGATTCACACCTTACTTACACATCATAAGAATCACTTAAAATGGACCTAGTGTTCTATTTTACTAGCATTCTTCAAGGCACTAGCTTTTAAAGAAATCATCCTTTATCAAAACATTCATGTATACATATCAAAAATCGATTCTTTACTTATTACTGCATACACTTTAACAAGTATTGCAAACAGATCTTTGAATAAGGACCATCATCAGTATTCACAGAGATTTTAGCTTTGGTAACACAACAAAACCCTAATCTTCCTTAACAATTTCTACCTTTTAACACCAGTAATCCTTGTCACAACAGTGCACAGAAGTAATCATCATTCATGTAAAATCATCTAGTCATACAAATCATAAATCAAGTTTGAACCTTTATCATGTATAAACATTAATTAAGAGTGACCTACTAACTGGGTAATGTATGGCACAGAGAGTGTAAGAAGGATGATGAAGCAAGGCCTCTAAAGCTTCAATAGCTAGCTATCTTCAAGAGAGCAAGGCTGCCGTCGAAATCCAAAGAAGGAGAAGAAGGCTTGGTGTGTTTTTAGGGTTTTTAGAGATAGAAAGTTAGTGAGAGAGTGAAGGAATGTTTTTAGGGATTGCTGCCCTAAATGATTGCTGCCAACATTCCCCTAATGTCGGTTGATAGGACCCTTTTATACATGAAGGTGCCGCACACATTTAAGTGTGCACCCCCACAAGTGTGCGACCCTTTTAGGGTTTTGCGTGGACTGGTATTAGGCCTGGCCCAACGTACTTGTGGTGTGCGGTCCACTAGTGAAGCTGGAAGGGTGTATGAGATGAACCGGGTGTGCGGCTGCAAACTCGTGGCACACATGGGTTTAGACTGTGCGGTTGGTCTTATGTTTTAATTACTTTATACGAACATTACTCACATTCTCACAAACTCATACATACATACATACATATATATATATATATAATCATTCATAATATAAATCTCGTTCAACATAAAAGAAACATGCAGGAAAACCCGAAGTGTCACAAATACGCTTCCTATTGGGTCACTTTCAGACCTTTTCAGTTCTGAACTGCGTGCATGCCAGAGAATATTGTACTAATAGGAACCGTATTGCCTAATACGCTTCCTATTAGTGTCGCATTTAATGCTTCAAACCCTATGGGAAGCGTATTGGGCTATGCGGTTCCTATTGAGGGATATACAAAAATTTTGGGGGATGTGTAGATAACATCACCATACTTTAAACAAGCTGCCTAACCTGCTACCATCATGGATATCAAAGCTTCAGCACATCGCACATCAGGTGTATTTGCCTACTCTAATGACAAATAATGTTATAATGTTCATCTAGTTTTTTTAACCAAAGTAAATGCAAGTTTTCTTTTTGTTAGTTATACAAATTCAAAGGCCACAACTTTGTAGTTCGGTTAGGGGCTCAAAAACCTTAGATCGGCCGTGCTTTTATGTTGCATGATGTGTACGTGGAGATATCGTGTGTCTGCAATTTCTATTCCTTTGTGTTTAAGCTTCAAGTGTGATTAATAAAATTATAGGGAAATGGATTTTATTACCCTAAACTAAGCAAAATTGGCCAATGCCACTCACAACTTTAATTTTGGCTCCCACCACCCTCTACTTAACATTTATGTGGTAGTGTCACCCCTTTGTTAAATAATCACTAGCTCAGTTAGGTTTTTAATCCTACGTGGCAAAAGAGTTGTGACCTGGCGTTCCTACGTGGACTCACCCCTTACAACCCATTTATAGTTGATAAAATCCCTAAATCAGTTTCTCTTTAATCCTTTTCATCTTTTTCCTCCAATTTCTCTTCAATCTCTTCAATTTTGACCCAAGAACAGAAGTTAAACCAACAGGCAAAACAATAACTCAAACAAACCCATTTGGAATTATCATTTGATTTCAAAAACTACATTTGATTTCAAGAACAGAAGTTAAACCAACCGGCAAAACAATAACTCAAACAAACCCATTTGGAATTATCATTTGATTTCAAAAACTACATGGTGGAAAAAGCGGATTTGGAAAACCAAGGGCTAAACAATGCCGTTCCGGTTAAAAACCCGGTGAAAATCCATGAGTCCATGCGGTATTCTCTCCTCGCCACAGGAAAACGCGTCTGGGCGGTTTTATGCCTCGCTGCGTGTGCCCTCGTCGGAGGTGGGGAATCCATCGCTATGCCCGCCACCTGTGCGGTGGAGATGATCCATACGAGGGGCAATCGGAGAACTTGCCAAGTGTATAGGATCTGAGGGGCTTGTTGCCGGGCAGGTGGTGGATGTATGCTCAGAAGGTGCTGATGTGGGAATTGACCACTTGAAGTTCATACATTTGCACAAACGGCAGCGTTACTTGAGGGGTCGGTTGTGTTGGGTTCAATGATGATATCAAAGTCCGATGCGTAAGTTTCACTCCTTTGATCTTCCCTGTGGTACCTAATTAAAAGGCGGAGATCGATTAGAACAGGGATTTCACCCCGTTTCACTCCTATGGTACTTAGATTAAAACACAGAGATCGATTAGAACAGGGGATATCAAATTCCGATGAGTCTGTTTCACTCTGTTTGATTCAGCTCTGCAGATTGGAGATTGTGTGTTTGTGTTGAAATGCAACTGATTTGGGGTTTTTATAAACTATAAATGGGTTGTAAGGGGTGAGTCCACGTAGGCATGCCGGGTCACAACTCATTTGCCACGTAGGATTAAAAACCTAACTGAGTTAGTGATTATTTAACGAAGGGGTGACCGCCACCTAAAGGTTAAGTAGAGGGCGATGAGAGACAAAATGAAAGTTGGGAGTGGCATTGGCTAATTTTACTTAGTTTAGAGTGATAAAATCCATTTCCTCTAAAATTATCCACTTCCAACAAATATTGAGTGTTGCATACTTACATTATCTCTATATTACCAACATGAAATCCATTTGGAAAATACTTCATTGTAGTCAACAAGAAGACTCCGTGGTTCACATGAGACTATGTTGCGTAAAAGATTCTCACTTACCCTCCTTAATTAGCTAGTAGTATCGTCATAGGTTTTTGTACTGAACATGCAATTTATCTTATTGGAGATTATATTTTTGAATTTAAACACGTTATTTTTTTATTGAGAACTTTTTTCTAGGCTTAAGAGTTTGGGTATTAAAATACTTTGTGATTCTATTTTGGAGGAAATACAAAATATATTTATTCCAAAAATGCACTTTAATCAACATTTAATTTTGGTTTATATTTTACTATAATTAGCCTTAATATAATAAAAAAAAGTATACATTGTTCGTACAGTAGTTAGAAATGATAAAACGTAACATATATTACATTTCCACCAAACTCAAGCCTAACAATAACACATTAACACGTTTTGTTATATAATTAACAATTAATGATTAGAATATAAGAAGAGAAATTGTCACAAATTACTATGCCAAATGGAAATGAAATCCATAATTTTATTTCTTATCATTATTCAATCAATTATCAATGGAGTCAATCTTGCCAAAGATCCAACACCTATAATTGGAGATTGGCATGTATGTAGAGGTGGAGATCTTAGAAGCAACACCATCCAAAAAAACCGAGATTCCGCGTTGGATAAACTCTTGGTGTTAATTAAGAATAATTCTAGCTACAATGGTTTTTACCATACCCAATCGGCCGGCAAACCTGAAGAGCAAGTTAGCGCCAGCTTCTTTTGTGCCCTTAATGTCGTAAAAGGACTTTGTGAGTGTTGTCTTAAGAACGTTGTTCAGTATATACAAAAGAACTGCCAACAACAGGAATGTGTAGCTTGGGATTTCTACCCATATTTACAATGTATGGTGCGTTACTCAACAGGTCGCAAAATATTCTCAGTGCTGGATGATTGGGCCTGGAAACGTTTGGGGAGCGATTTATCTGTCAGTACTGTTAATTTAGCAAAGACCATGGATAGTATGATAAATAAGCTAAAGGTGAAAGCGGCTGGAGGTGATGCTCTTCGGAAATATGCGTCAGAGACTATACATTATGACGGGGATGAACACGCTCTTTACGCGGATGTGCAGTGTACTCCTGACTTAACAAAGGAGGATTGTCTTAAATGTTTAACCAAGGGAAGTAATGAGATTCGTAATTTTACTAGGAAACCACTCTTTAGTGGACGGGTTATATCTACCAATTGTTATGTACGGTATGATCATACAAGTATATTCAACCCTCCTGCTAAGTATGATACTAAAGAATGCGGTTAAAATTGATGTTTGAATTTGAGGTTACAAAATGTGGTAATGAATGGCACTATCAAAATGATGTGCTTTGTCTTATTTATATTAAATTATCAATGTTGGAGTTAATGTTCATGGTAATTATGAATGGCTTGAATTCATGGAACGACATGAGATTAATGGACTATGGAGTGATAGGAAATATAGACTGAAACTAAATGATAGGTTCTGACACTCACATTTTCATTAAGCCACTTTTATGATATTTTGAATTTATATGTATAAAATGGTGAATGAATAAAATAAAAAAGGTTTTCTTTTCTTTTTCTTTCTTTTTTTTTTATAAAAAAGTTAGGAAGGATTTTGGGCTTTTGATTTTGAGATAGGATGAATGAGATTAATGAGGTGAGAAATTGGAAAGAATTATTGGAATTGGAACTAAGGGTGTTGTACCCATCATCTTACGTTAATAACTTTTAATACAATAGTTTTGTTTTAAGTTACATCGTATTTACAAGTTTTTTTTTTATTTTTCCAATGAACATAATACTGCTACATAAAAAAAAGAAAAAAAAGAAGGCATTTTAATTGTGTTTTTAGTTAAATCAACAAATATACCAGTTTTTTATTGCCACTGACGATTAGAGCCAAAAGTAATTATAAGAAACAATTAAGGTTATTAAAAAAACAAAAACCAAAACTGCATTCAATCAATGATATGCATAAACTCAACTGCTAAACAAAAAGTAGCTGTATTTAAAATAAAGTATTTTTTGGTATTATAAATTATACCAAGTAACGATAGCGTACTGCTAGTATACAAATCCCTACCAATCAAACTACCGAACTGATATCGTACTGCCACAATCAGTATCGTGTTCGATTTTTGTGTTTACTCAATTTGAGTTATGGACTATAAACGACTAATAATCCAAACAAAATACACTGAATCAAATTAAAGTCCTGCAATCAAGGTTTTAAATTAACCGGATGTTGGAATTTTCCGGCACAAATCACACCGGTAAACTGAGGGAACGACAAAGAAGTTGTACTGACGGTAAATTGGGTTATACTGGTTTAAAACGGCATATCAGTACCGGGTAAAGGTTAAAATATGGACTTTTAATCTTTTATAGACACAAAAAAGTGACAATTTACATTCTTAGTAAAACTTAGTGCTCACAATCCACATCGATCAAACTTCATCAACAATCCATCGATCATTGGGTTATTTTTTATTATGGATTTACTTTTTGAATATTTTTTATTATGGAATAATGTAATTTTAGATTATTTGTTAGTTGAAATTGTATTTTATAGATTTATAGGGTAAATTAATTAACTCGGTTGAACCGTCAGGTACAACCCGGTTCAACTGGTTAAACCATTTTCTAGCCTAACCCGATACGATTTAAAAACAAGTTTTTAAAAATAGCTTGTAATTGTATTTGACTTAATACATAAACGTTCTCCTTAACTCTCTCAAGGAATACACAAGTATGTTTTGTACGTACAGAAGTATAACAACCCTCGAAAACACCCCTAAACGCCCTAAATACACCCCATATACGATAAACGGACCCGTTTAACCTTGATTTTTATAAAAATCAAATAAAACAATAATTAAGTGTCGCTCGCGGGCTGCGACTAAGTCAAGGGGTGGCCTCGCGCGGCGCGACCGAGAGCTACCTGGTGGAACACCAACGTGCCACGTGGCACGACACACAGCGAGTCTAGGTTGGTGACTAACCAGACCTAGCCGTAGCTAGGCCTGGCTCGCGGGGCGGGAAAGAAAGAGAGGAGGGATTCGCGGGGCGCGAGCCATCCCATTTTCAGCCAATGCAAGGAGGCCGAAGGCCTCAGTCTCGTTGTTCAATTCTTTTCTTTTCTCTTCTCTCTGTTCCTATAATAGCTAAAAGTTGCTCGATATTATACCCCTAAAACACGAAGCTCTGCCTCGTTGTAAGTATTTTAACCCCCGATCACTAATTCGTTACCCTACACGATTGATCTAGGGCTCCGTATGTAACATCCCAAAAACGGGTTTGGTAATTATACTAAATTAGTTAGGGATAAGCGGATAAATTACCATTGTGGTAAATTTATACCGACAAACATTAGGATTTAAAAAAATAAATCTAATGTTAAAAAAAGGGAAGAAAAAGAAAATAAAGGTTTTATGAAATAAAGTTGTAAAAGGCCTGGGGTATCGGGGCGTAATCTAAGTTGGGTTGCAACATACCCGAACTTAGTAGATAAATTAGCATGTTTATTTGGTTATTTATGGTGACCACAGATAATCGGATTATCATGATCACATGTTTGAAGTCGTTTGTAATATAATTTTCTTGATTATGTATGAATGAGATAAAAGATTTAAATTAAGCCGATTCGAATGGCTTATTAACAAGTTGTATGACTGTTAAGAAAAGAAGTTTTAAGGCTCGTATTTTCCACTGCGTCGTTGTAAGCTTAAACGTGTTAGGGTCTTACAAGTTGGTATCAGATCCCTGGTTTGAGAGAAATCAAGTATGAGGGGGTAAATACTTGAACTCAAACCCATGTGCTCTTGTGACAAGGAACCCGTACAATCCAAGAGTCGATCAAGATCTAAAGGTAGAAGTGAATGTAAGTATGTACTTGAGTATACATATAGAGAAAACTAACAGTATGTTATGTGTAAGGTAAGCATGATTGTTTGGAGAGGATGATCCGTGAATGCGGTCTAGGACCGACACCAATGCATGTAATAAGACAAATTTGAACCCAGGTACGAAAATTCAATATGTGGATACATGTAATGGTAAAACTTATTAAGGGAAGGAAAATTCTAAATGAAGGACAATGATGGTATGGTAAAGAAGTTTTGAAAATGTTACACGTGCCGAAACCTAATTCTTCGGACATAAGGCGATGATTACATGAAGGCACGAAACTAGTATGTGGACTGCGTACCTGGCCAGTACGCAAGAAAAATATAACGTTCGTGAGACCGTGATAATTGTTGCAGGTATGTCCAGAAGGATTGGGTACTAGGTGGACGTGTGGGTGAAAGGAGTAGTAAGACTCTCAAGAAATTGAGAGTACTAAATACGAAAGAAAAGTATGAAAAATATGTTTAGCAATGAAAAGTATGAATGATGTGTTTGAATCCGCGAATCGGATTCAAAACATAGAAGGAATGAAGGATACGAATGATATGTTTGAATCCGCGAAACAGATTCAAAACGTAGAAGAAATGAAAGGTATGAATGATATGTTTGAATCCACGAGACGGATTCAAAACATAGAAAGGAATGGAAAGTAGAATGAAAAGTTTGAATCTGTAAGAAATTACGAATCAAACAAGTAAGAATGAATGATAAGAATGAAAAGTCCGAATTCGTAAGTAAGTACAGACCAGACAAGTGAATTTTCTTTAAAGCGGATATTATCCAAATTATGTTTAAACTTCTATATATATATATATGTAAATACGGGTATGCGAGAATGGTTGAAAGGACAAACGAGTCATACGGGTCAAATGGTGATCGCCATTAGAACCCGATATTTAATGTTTTGAATTGTCAAGTCTTATACTTATAGGTGAGCATAACATATGGTCATGCAATGTCACAAACTGGAAAGAAATAACCATCGCAAGGTATGGATAATGTGTCAATGGATTTGACTCGTGTCAGGTATGTATAAAAAATGTTATATTCTAATTGGAGTTTAGGGATTAACTAGAGAAGGATATGTCAGAATAGGATAACTGATACACATATGTAAGAATGTATTTACAGATTAGACTTCCGAAAAGTCAAACGGAGTAAAAAAAATAAAAATTAATAAGGCAAGTGATAGAAAAATAGAAAGAAAATTTTTGGTCCCCTAAATAACTAAGCATTACCGTTGAAAATGGTTGTTGTAGTAAAATTTAGTTGAAAGAAAGAAAGTTTAAAATAAGTTACGTGTTAGACATATTATTAAATGACACTTGAGGGTCAGAATGAATGACGGGTTACGACCCAGACAATAACTTAAGAGTGGACGGGAAGTGTAGGGTTTGAAAAGAATACTGAAATAATGTAATGAAGTCTTGACAAGTATGCACGAATGGAAAAGAAGTACGAACGTGTACTTCGATACGTCTACGATAAGTAAGAGGTGCCAGTTGACCTTGAAAGTCAAACTGCAAAAGTGGACGAAATAACCAATAAAATGAAAAGGCTGTATGTAAGAAATGGAATGTGTGATATGTTTTAAGCATGTACGTAAGAAATTTGTGAAAGAGTCATAGGCGAACAAACACCATGTAGAATGCAATTATGAAAAGACATGTGCTAACCGTCGATTTTACAGATAATAATGATGAAATTCTTAGTAAGATGATAGTAATAAAGCTGTTGGAAGGATGCTCACAAGTGGGAGCATATTTCACGAATGAATGAGACCAATTCTGGTACGGAAGGTACCTATAAAGAAACGGACCAATCTGGCTCACGGATCACTGATCTATGCAATGATGGCAAGGTTAGTAAAATGTTTAATTCTTGATTGATAAGTGAGAATATGTAAATTTATTGGTACGTGTGAGCGAAATAAATGGTAGGATAATTATGGTATAGTATGAAATGTTCGACTTGTAATGGCCAACATAAGAAAGTATACATGTCATTAACAGGATGATATAGAGGCCTTAAATGAAAATTTGATGGAAACTTGAACATGACGTGATATGATCATGTTCAAGAAATATAATCAGGAATCAGATTTTGCGGTAGTTAGACTACGGGAAAGAGGCTAATAAAGCCCTTAAGGCCGTTTGAAGGCTAGGTGGAAATACCCAGATGATGGGTAAAATATGACTGGACTAATAGGATCGAGTGGCCGGAGGGTGACTCGTCCTAGTAGATGATACCGAAAAAAAGGGGCGGACACTACTCAAGTATCCAACGAGGAAATTAAAAGGTATTATTTTACATTTTAATAACTATGTAAGTGAGAACCGAAACTACCTTCCTTGGGTTAGGCCCAAGAAACTGCGTAAGAAAGGTTTCGGGGACGAAACCCTTTTAAGGGGGGTACACTTATAACATCCCAAAAACGGGTTTGGTATTTATATCAAATTAGTTAGGGATAAGCGGATAAATTACCATTGTGGTAAATTTATACTGACAAACATTAGGATTACAAGAAATAAATATAACGTTAAAAAAGGGAAGAAAAAGAAAATAAAGGTTTTATGAAATAAAGTTGTAAAAGGCCCGGGGTATCGGGGCGTAATCTAAGTTGGCTTGCAACATACCCGAACTTAGTAGATAAATTTCCATGTTTATTTGGATATTTATGGTGACCGCAGATAATCGGATTATCATGATGAACAAATCAACGGGGATTGAGTCGAAGACCAAGGATTGTACGGGAATGTGATCACATGTTTGAAGTCGTTTGTAACATAATTTTCTTGATTATGTATGAATGAGATAAAAGATTTAAATTAAGCCGATTCGAATGGCTTATTAACAAGTTGTATGACTGTTAAGAAAAGAAATTTTAAGGCTCGTATTTTCCGCTGCGTCGTTTTAAGGTTAAACGTGTAAGGGTCTTACACCGTAACGCATGTCGAGGCTCTGCCTGACTAAGCTCGTTGGAGTTCTGTCTCATGTTGTATGGCTAATGTGATTTGGGTTATCTTACTAACACGTGTGCATTGTTTATTTTTAATAGAAAATAACCAAGAAAAGCAACATGAAGCTATAGAAACACATAAGTCTATAAAGTGAGTCATTCTCTTTTTCTACCAAACTATGTTACCAAAACCTCAAATGTTTTCAATTATACTTACAATGATTAAGTCTATGTATTCTACAATTGCTACCGGTATGTGGGGTTTTGTATACCCTACTAGTAATCCGTTACTATTGGACGACGAGTTAGCCAATGAGTAACATGACCACAGTCTTAGAACTGTGAACATGACAAATACTGAATGAGCATATTGGTAGATATAAGCATTGTAACCGCTCTCAATACTGTAAAGCTATAAATACTTGTTTTAATTAGACTGGGATGCACTCGGCAGTATTTCTTGCTGATAAAATCTTTTTAAAACGCGTTTCAGGTAACTTAATGTGAAGCTAATAGAAGCCAGCTATGGAGCACTGAAGGCTTAAAGAAGTGGCTATAAAAGTTACCTAAATAAAAGTTTATGTTTTCTGCAATTAGGGTTTATCCCTATAAATGTATTATCAATGAAACATGGGTTTTTATCCCATTTAATTAGTATAAAAGTTTGGTGTTTTAAAACTCTGAAACTATTTCCTAACTACGGTCCTGATGTCTCATTTCCGCTGTCAAATTACTAAACACCGATACCACTCGCTCTGTGTTCTCGAGGCGCCCGCTCCCGGGGTAGGGGTCGGGGGCTGCGACAGAAGGTGGTATCAGAGCCAATGCCACTGGTTTTTGCCATTTAGGTGTTCTGCTAATACCTAAATTTTAACCAATTATGTTAGGAAATAACTTATGTGATTCTGTGTAAATATCTATATTATTATTTTGTGTTATTTGACAATTTGTTAGTTTACAGAATGAGTGAGCAAGGTACCTCTAATGCTTACCCTCAATTACCTAATTCCCCAAAGAATGAAGGAACCTCATCCCAGCTAACTTCAGGATACACCGCTGATTCTGAGGAAGGAATCTTTATATTTAAAGCCCAATCTGAGGAACCATTTCCCCCTAAAAAGAGAGGCTGGTTTAGTAGAGGAGCGCATGAAAGGAGGAAAAGAATGAAAAACTCCAACAACAGCGAGCAATAGCAAAAGCAAATAGAGAAATGAATGCCCAAGCCCAGGAAATTAGACCTTCATGGAAAGAGGAAAATAGAGAGAGGAATACTCAAAACCAGGAAGCTAGACTATCATGGGAGGAGGAAATTGATAGGCAATTAGCTGATTTCCACATGTTAGCAAATACAGTAGTAGACCCTAATATTAACCAAGTAGCTGAACCAGAACTTCTACCTTTATTCCCTAACAAACCAGTGGAACTAGAACCTAACCAGGAGGACCAATTCCCAATCCCAGCATTTGACCCCAATGAGAACCCTAGAATTCCCGCACCAAACCCTATAGAGCAGTATACAACACTGAACCCTTTAGATCCGTGGTGGAATGATACCAGGGCAATTCAGGATATATTGGATAACCCATACCCTTATGGAGAACCCATACCACGTTACCCTGAACCAGTGCCAGCAACACTACCACCCATGAACCAAGAAAATGTGGAGGAACTTCGCCAATATGGTGAAGAGTTAGTTGAAGAGGGAAACCGAATCTGTCAGATAGGAGAGAAACTCATCTGGAAGTATGACGAGCGTGAGATGCAGTTCTAGCCAAGCCAAAACCTAATATGTATATATATATATATACACACACATATATATATATATATATGTGTGTGTGTGTGTGTAATTTTGTATTGATTGATATATATATATATATATATATATATATCATCAACTAAACTAGATAAACTAATATATATCGATGCATAGTTACTAGTATTTAAATTCCAGTTATAATTTATACTAGATACATATATAGATATATATAAAAAGAGTAAGTCGCAATGCTCCACGTTTTTAATAAATCTATTTGAATGTTTGTTTGAATTAAATCTTATTTTGTAATATTAATACCTGATAAATGTTTACAACTCAGATGGATAACGAAGTAAATTAGGAAAATCAGAATAATGATAATAACGGAAACCAAGTGAATAACAGTGCCATTGAACATATAGTAGCCCAAGGAATCATAGATGCTATGCCATATATTATCAAGCCTATTAAAGAAGCAGAAAATAATAAATCTGTAATCGGAAGTAAAAGTGCACCCACTAAACCAAGTCACAGCGTGAACAAAAATCACGGACCACTTATCCAAGCTCCAATTCCAAAAAGAAGAAGAACCATTTCTTATGGTTGTTCTTATAAAGAATTCTGGTTTTGCAAACCAATAGAATTCTCAGGCAATGAAGGAGCCATTGCAGCCTTACGCTGGATAGGAAAGACAGAAGCAGTCTTAAAAATAAGTAAATGCGCAGATGAAGATAAGATTATGTTTGCTTCTAATCTTTTTAGAATGCAGCCTTAGAGTGGTGGAATACCATTCTCCAGTCTAGAGGAAGTGACAGAGTTTATAACATGGAATGGACCAACGTTAAGGAAATAGTTGAAAGAAAATTTTGTCCCTCCTCATGAAAAAGAACAGGTTGCCAATAAGTTCTTAAATCTTAAAATGACTGGAATAGATTGCAAGGGTTATACTACCATATTCTTCGAATATGCTAGGATAGTACCAACCTTAGCCTCACCAGAACCAGTATTAATCTCCTGTTACATCTGGGGATTAATTGGTGAAATCAGA
Organism: Helianthus tuberosus; assembly: GCA_030545235.1. Taxonomy (NCBI): domain Eukaryota; kingdom Viridiplantae; phylum Streptophyta; class Magnoliopsida; order Asterales; family Asteraceae; genus Helianthus; species Helianthus tuberosus. The sequence continues at coordinate 182,042,828 of CM060376.1, forward strand.
CATGTAGTCAAGCCAGCTAGACCACAAACCATAAAAGTAAAAGTTATTGTGAATATTATTTCTGAATGAATAACAATGATACAATACATCCCCTTATATAGAATACAACCCTATCTCTAAATATGGTAAAGATAAACACAATCACCTAATTACAGAATATATCAATATCAGTTAATAATAATAAATATAATGCCAACTGTCATGGCCTATAATCTCTCGGCTGACGGTCAAGCTGGACCTAAATGACTGAAAAATCTGACGAGAGAGTCCTTTGGTAAAGACATCCGCATACTGAAATGGAGTTGGGATATGAAGAACCCGAATATGACCAACACGAACCTTTTCCCTGACGAAATGAATGTCGATTTCGATATGCTTGGTATGATGATGTTGGACCGGATTATAAGACAAATAAACAGTAGAGACGTTGTCACAGTATACGACCGTAGCCCGTAAAAGCGGAACCTGTAACTCCAACAAGAGATTTCGGAGCCATGTGACCTCGGAAACTGCGTTAGCGACCCCACGGTATTCAGCCTCAGCACTGGAATAAGAAACTGTCGGCTGACGCTTAGACGACCAAGAAATTAAGTTTTGCCCCAGAAAAACGCAATAACCACTGGTAGATCTGCGGGAATCGGGACACCCGCCCCAATCAGCATCAGAATATGCCTAAAAAATATGAGCCAAAGATTTGATCATACGAAGTCCGTAGTCCAACGTGCCTTGTATGTACCGAAGAACCCGTTTCATAAAATTAAAATGTGGGTCATGTGGCTTGTGCATAAATAAACAAACCTGTTGGACAGCGAAAGAGATGTCAGGCCGAGTGAATGTATGATACTGCAAAGCGCCTGCTAAACTGCGATATAAAGTCAGGTCATGAAATAGTGGGCTGTCGGTAGCACTGAGTTTGGAGGATAAGTCGACAGGCATTGCACATGGCTTATAGACAGTCATATAGGCCCGCGCAATGATCTCCTTAGCGTACTGAGTTTGATCTAAAAACAACCCATCAGACCGGTGACTGACCCGAATACCCAAAAAATGATGTAGTCGTCCCAAGTCAGACATGGCAAATTCACGCGACAAAGTTTTAATGATATCATGCAGCAGGGCGTCATTCGAAGTAGTGAGGACGATATCATCCACATAGAGTAATAAATAAGCCATCTGATTGTTCCGAGTGTAGATAAAAAGTGAATTATCACAAGTACTGCTTCAAAACCCATTGGCAAGAATGTAGGTGGCAAATCTAGTGTACCACGCCCGAGGTGCCTGTTTAAGCCCGTATAGATATTTCTTTAACCTGCAAACAAAGCCTGGGAAACAAGCATCATGAAAGCCGGGTGGTTGATGCACAAAAACAGTCTCGTTCAAATGTCCATGTAAAAACGCATTCTTGACATCCAACTGATGGATGGGCCAATAGCTCGATACTGCAAGGGACAGGACAGTACGAATAGTAGCAGGTTTAACCACAGGACTGAATGTGTCCTGACAATCTATGCCAACTGTTTGAGATTTGTCATTGACTACCAATCTAGCCTTGTATCTCTCTAATGTGTCGTCAGATTTAAACTTGTGGCGAAACAACCACATGCACCTGATAATAGGTCGATCAGACGGCCTAGAGACCAATTCCCAAGTCCCATTTTCCTGTAAGGCAGTAAACTCAGCCTGCATGGCGTGCAACCAATTCGGGTCGGTTAAGGCCTGGTTATATGCTGTAGGAATGCGAGAGATGGTGGTGGTATGAAGAGAGTACTGTGGTGGTTTAAGGCTACCTATTTTGGAACAGGTGGCCATAGGGTGTGAGGAGGTAGGGCGGTTAGAGGTAGAAGGCCCGGGTGGTGGTGGAGGGGCTGTACCAGAGGTGGAGGTAACCGGCTGTGGGTTAGAGGCCGGTGGTGGCTGGTTTTGTGGAAGGGTTGCTGGGACCGGTTGGTTTAATACGGGTGGTGCAGGGGCGTTGGGCTTAGGTGCTGGTTGAGCAGGCCGGGGGCTGCGGCTATATGTAAAAGGGAAAGGTGAGGTGGTTGTGGGTTTGGCCGGTTGGTGGGGTGGTGCAGTTGGAGGCGGTATTGTCCGAGCAAAGGTGAACCCGGGAGGTGAGGCATCGTCCAAAAACCGGTACGTGTTTGGGGTAGAGGGTGTGGTGTATGGAAAAGTTGTTTCATCGAAAGTCACGTGTCCGGAGATAGTGACTTTACCTGTAACAGGGTTGAAGCATCGGTACCCTCTGAAATCAGGTGGGTAGCCTAGGAATATGCAGCGGGTAGCACGATGGTGTAGTTTATGAGGTTGTGTGGCTGAGGCATTTGGATAACACGCACAGCGAAAAACACGAAGGTGGTTATATGTAGGTTGGCGTAGGTAAAGGGCGTAAGTTGGTGTGAAATAGTTTAGGCGTTTTGTGGGAAATATGTTGTGTAAGTAGGCTGCAGTATGGAGTGCTTCGACCCAAAAGGTGGGTGGTAGTTGGGAATGTATAAGCAGAGAACGTATGATGTCGTTAAGGCGACGAATCATTCGTTCGGCCCAGCCGCTTTGGGAGAAGGTTTGGGGACAAGAGTAACTAAAGAGGAGGCCGTTTTGAATGGCGAATGTTTTAAAAGAATTGTTATCAAATTCACCACCAAGATCACATTGAAAAGTTTTTATTTATCGGTTGAATTGGGTTGAGATTAAACGGTGAAACTTGACAAATGTTGGGAATGTTTCAGATTTGTATTTTAAAGGATACACCCAAATAAAGTGTGAAAAATTATCAATCAAGACCATGTAATATTTGTAACCAGTTTTACTAAGGATCGAAGATGTCCACAAGTCACAATGAATGATATCAAATGGTGAAAAGGTAAAGGAATTGGATGCATAAAACGGCAAACGTTTACTATTAGAAACATGACATGAATGACAAAAACTATGTTTTTGTTTATTACATGAAAAATTGAAATAACGACTAAGTACATCTAAAACTTGAGCGCCAGGGTGGCCTAATCGATCATGCCATGGATGAGAAGCTGAGGTGAGGAAAGTAGCTTGAGCTGGTAATTCTGGTGGTGTTATTGGATAGAGATCCCCGGTACTATTGTGGCTGGAAAGAAGGTGGCCAGTGCGAAGGTCCTTCAAAGAAAAAACCAAAGGGATCAAATTCAATAGAAACATTGTTATCACGCGTAAAGCATCTAACAAAAATTAACTTTTTGATAATGGTAAGGCAGTAAAGGATTTTGGGTAGTATGTAAGTTCGGTTGGGGAGGGTTAGGTAACCTGTTCCAGACCCTTGAATTGGTAAAAACTCGCCAGCACCGACTAAAATTTTACAGTTTATAGGAAAAGGATCAGGGGAAGTGATCATACCTTGGTTGTCAGTGGCGTGAGAAGATGCCCCAGTATCCATAAGTCCTGGATCAAGATTGTTGACCTGCATTGACACCATAGCAGCACTCAAATCTGAAGGACTGAGGGCGTTATAACCTGTAGGCTGAGTGTTGAAGTAGTGGGCCTGTTGTGGAGTGAAACCGGTTGGGTTTTGGGCCGGACTGAAGCCCGTAGGCTGCTGATAAGAAGTGGGCTGCTACTGTATGAACTGAACTAAGTTTGGTGGGGTCGTGGGCTGCTGATAAGAAGTGGGCTGCTGCTGTGAGAAGTGTGTTGGGGGCTGAAACGCGGGCTGCGTTGGATACGGGCACGGTGGAGTGTTCCACCAGGCCCAAGGCGTATACGAGGGGATGTTAGAAGACCACTGCGGCTGATAACCTTGCTGTCCACGACCACCGGACCCTCGGCCACGGCTGCTGCATCCGCGGCCGCATCCTCGGCCTCTGTTACGGCTGTAGTAAGAGTTTTGCTGGGGCTGCTACGTAATGTTGTTGGTATATGGAGCGTTCTAGTGCCGCTGCTGCTGTGAAGATGGTGCAACAAGGACTGTTTGGCTGGTCTTTTGGCGAGCCTCCTGACGAATCAGTTCATCTTGGAGCATGCTTCTGGCTAGATCCCAGTCGGCGTTGTTGGCATTGATCAGAGAGGCAATGGTGTCAAATTCGATAGGTAGCCCACGAACCAACTGAAGGACTAACCGTTCCGCAGAAACAGGATGGTCAACGTCCTCGAGTTGGTTGGCGTGGTCCTTCAAACGCTAAAAATAATCGTCAATGGATGAGCAAGCCGATAGGGTGAGGTTGCAAAAACGGGTTTCAAGTGCTCCTGCTCGAGCCTTTTTATTACTGATATAAATTTTCTGAAGGCCGAGCCCTGCTTGAATCGCTGTAGGGCCGGTATCAATAACGCGTCCCAAAAGGTCGTCAGAGACGGTGCTATAAATTCACTGCAGTACCAGGGCATCTATTTCTTTCCACTGCCGGTATTCAGGTGTTATTTCTACGAGTGGGGCTGTCCCATCAACATGGTCTATAACCTGATAGGCGACGGCATGAAGTTTGAACAGTTTCACCCAGGAGGTATACTTAACCTTTACGCCATCTAACTTACGTATTTTGGACTAAACGTTAGTGATAGAATATGCTGGATGGAGGTGTGATTTAGACGGCTGATCCTAAGATTCAGCGTCGGAGTTCTTACCGTCGGGCATGGTGGGAGCCGATTTAGGGTTTATCGAATATAATAATGAAAGGAAAAAGAAACTCAAGGGGATGGATATCAGAACCGATTTGGCTCTGATACGATAAAAGTTATTGTGAATATTATTTCTGAATGAATAACAATGATACAATACATCCCCTTATATAGAATAGAATCCTATCTCTAAATATGGTAAAGATAAACACAATCACCTAATTACAGAATATATCAATATCAGTTAATAATAATAAATATAATGCGAACTAACATGGCCTATAATCTCTTGGCTAATAAGAAGAAGCAGTAGAACTGGTGTCACACCCCAACGGCGGAATTATCGGGGCGCGGCACTAGGCGAATCAGATTGCTCAAGAGAATCCATAACAGCTAATTTAGCGACAATATTTAACAAGTTCATTATCCCATACTAATAAACAAATATTTCACATAAAGTCGTACAGATTTCATGTCTCTCAAATAATATAAATCCGACAACCTAGATTTTAGGTGAGTTTCTAAAGTAGCCCTATCTTGATTGAGATAACCTGCGTTTAACCTGCAACATACGTTAAAATAAGGTCAATACAAAAATGTATTGGCGAGTATACAGGTTTAGTATAGCATAAAGTAGGTAAAAGCGTTGCGAATCTCCACATACATAAACATGATACCGAACATATACGCTACAAGACAAAAACTACCAGCTAAGTCCCGAGATGACTGCAATGTGCGTTTGCGAGTGCGAGTTTGTCTTAACTAAACCCCGTCGGGCGTGATTCAAACTATAGTATTGTTCTAGTTAAGTTAGAACGTCACGAGTAAAAGTCCTAGCACATATGTATCAAGCATCATGTGTAAATATGTACGTCAGTCATTCGCATGTGATAATAGTTTAGATTGTGTACTGCGTTTTGATAAGTGTGTTTTCGATATAAACGTATGTTACACCCCAAAAATGTGTTTAAAGCGTTAAAAAGGGGGTCAAGTATACTCACGGAGTGTGTTTATCAAGTAAACACAACTTGATTGGACAGAAGGGAGCGCGTTGAGTTAGCCTGACCATGGAGACAGTAGCATTAGTCGTTGAACAGTGCGTAAAACAGTGTGTCGGATGGTTAGGTGTTCGAATGAGGATCCGAACGAATGGCTAAAATCCATCTGGACAGATGGGCATCCGGACGGATGGTTATCTGAGCGGATGGCCATTCGAACAGATGGCCATTCGAATGAGTTTTGCTTGTTTTATAAAATTGTTGAAAATTCGAAGTTTAGTTATAAGTGTTTAATCATTGGAAATTATAAAGGGACAGGTCATTCGGACGGAGGGTCATCCAGACGGATAGCCATTCAGTCGAATGATCTTGAAATTTTTTTAAAATTTTCCAAGTAAAAAGTTTGGAGTTAACGGAGACAGCATGACGACGTGTCAAACAATGGAAACATACCAGTTTTAGCTCATTTGGTCGGATGGGTACCACCCCCTTCGGACAGACGAGCTGTACTTGGTGATATCTCATGTTTAACCCGTAAATCGGTCATCTTTCCAGTGGAAATTCGTTTTCAAACCCGGCTTTCGACTAAGGAATGAGTCGAGAGTCCGACTTAGTCCAGATAAGAAAAGTTGAAAATAGATGTAAAGTGTTGAAATCATCCATTGTTATCTTGAAAAGTGTGAAATCTCTTCAGATCTGGAACAAATCTTGATTAAATGATGTTGCATAACAAGTTGCATAAGCAAAACGAGTGGGAAACACCTTTAAGATGTCCAAATCAGTGAATTCAGAGAAAAAGTTAGTGTTTGTGTGAGAGTTTGATGAAGAAGATGATGTAGAAGAGATTAGGGTTGCAGATTGTACAAGATTTGAGGAGAAAAGCTTACCAAAAAGCCTTGAATCGCATCTGAGAGTCAATGAGTGCGTGTGAGCGGATTAGAGTGTCAAATCAGTGGATGAGGGGTGTACGGCGGTATTTATAGAGTGAGAGAGAGGGTTAAGTCGGTGCGCGATGGGGCAGATGGCCATCCGGACGGATTGTCATCCGAGCGGATGGTCATCCGGTCGGATGTCCATTCGAACGGTGGCGCATTCGACAGCCTCGTTGCGTTTGCTAGTTTTCCGAGTTTTGTTTCGTTTGTTACGCGTTATGATGTGTTAATCGTTGCGGGTACTTTAAGCGTTTTAGCGAGATATGTTATAATAACTCTCCTAAAATATTTAGAACACCCCGATACGTCCTAAAATACACCCCGTATACAAGAAATAGGCCCGAAATACCCTAATTTTTACAAAAATCAAATAAAACAAGATTTAAGAGTCGCTCGCGGGGCGCGACGACTTGCCCCAGATCTGTCGCGGGCCGCGACAGCCCGGCCACCAGGCGCAACCCGGTGCCGCCACGTGTCCCCACTCGTGTCAAAGCTAGCTGGTGACTGGTCCAAGCTAGGGCCTACCCCGCCTAGCTCGCGGGGCGCGACGGCCCCTCTTGTCTCCGTCGCGGGGCACGAGGAAGTGGGCGAACAGCCCTCTAAATAGAAGGCATCGGGAGTTCATTTCTGTCGTTCAAATCTCGAAATTTTCTTTCAAATTCTGAAATACTAGAAGTAGTATCAGACATAATACCCCCTAATTAGCGAAGTTCTGCCTCGTAAGTATTATAACCCCCGGTTACGTATTAGATACGCTGCCCGATTGATCTAGTTCTCCGTAACGACTGTCAGGGTTCTGCCTGACGTAGTCATTGGAGTTCTGTCTCAGTGAGGGTATAACTAATGTAAATTGGGTTATTATACTAACGCGTGTGCATTGTTTAAATTAAAAGATTATAACCAGGAAGTCACAAGGAAAATACCAAAATTATCAATGTGAGTAATCTCCTTTTTGTGTAAACTATTTTACAAAACCTCAATTATTTTACATTATATTGCCAATGATTGAGTATTTGTAATTCTACAATTATCGTCGGTATGTTGGGGTTTTGTATACAAAATTTGTTGCTACACTGTGAGTAGTAACATGACCACAAGTCAGGTTGATAGTACCATGGGTGGTAATTAAAGTAGAAATATAAATAAATGTTATTGCGCGATCGCCCTCAATACTGCGAAAGGATAAAACTTGTTTTGATTAAATTGGGATTCACTCACCAGTATTTCCCACTGACAAATGTTTTAAAACGCACTTCAGGTAACAAATTATGAAAGCCAAATAGAAGCCAGCTGGAGAGCACTGAAGGCTTGGAGAAGTGGCTATAAAAGTTACCTAAATAAAGAAGATGTTTTATTTAAATAAATTAGGGTTTATCCCTATAAACATGATGTATTGGAAACTTGGGTTTTCCCATGTATTTATATTTATAAAAATGTGGTATTTTACTATGACAAATTATTTCCTAACTACGGTCCTGATGTAAATTCCACTGCCAAACTGATAAACACCGATACCACCGAAACTGGCTCGCGGCCGCCCGCTCCTGGGGATAGGGGCCAGGGGTTGCGACAGGAGGTGGTATTAGAGCTACAACCACTGATTTCAGCCACAGAAATGTTCTTCTGACACCAAAATTTTAATTGTGTTTGGAAATAATTATGTGCATATCTGTATATTATTATTTTTGTTATTTGACAATTTGTTAGTTTACAGTATGAGTGATCAAGGTCCATCAGACGCCTATCTTCAACTGTCTAGTTCTCCTATAGATGATGGAACTTCTTCCCAGCCTACTCCTTCGGGGTATTCAGCTGACACAGAAGAGGGAATCTTTATATTTAAGGCGAAATCCGAAGAACCATTCCCTACCAAAAAGAGAGGATGGTTCAGTCGGGGAGTACACGAGCGTAGGAAAAGAATGAGAAAGTTACAACAGCAGAGGGCTTTAGCAGCAGCAAAGAGAGAAATGAATGCTCAAACCCAAGACATAGTCATTAGGTGATTGGCTAATTTTAACATACTAGCTACCACTGCCGCAGACCCAAACTTAGACCAAATCATAGCACCACAACCACTACCACTGTTCCCAACTCAACCGATGGAAATAGAACCGAACCTAGGAAACCCAGATGAAATCCCTAGAATCCTAGCACCAGTTCCCCCAGAATATGATCCATGGTTTGATGATAATAGGTCATATTCCGCACTATATCCTCAAGACGAACCGATGCTAAACCTTGTAGTACGATATCCCAATCTTGACCCTCTAGATCCATACTTGGATGACGACCAGTACATTCGGGAAATCCTAGAAAACCCATACCCATACGAAGAACCGATGCCCCAGTACCCTGACCCAATACCAGCACCACCACCACTCATGAGTACCGAAAACGTGCAGGAACTCCGCACTTTTGGTGAGGAGTTAGTAGATAAGGGACAGAGGATAAGACAAATAGGGGAGAGGCTCGTTTGGAAATACGACGGGCGTAATATGCAATATGAGATGAACCCCTATCCATAATAATAATAATAGTAATTATATATATATATATATATATATATATATATATATATATATATATATATAGGAGATGGTTCAAATGAAAACCACTTTTATAATGAAAACTCGAAAACTAACTAAAAAAAGCCTAAAAAACACACCAAAATTTTTTATTTTTTTTTTCAATTTTTTATAAAAATCGCAGGTTTTTATATATAAAAAAAACTTTTTTTCAAAAAAAAAATTGTAGTTCACATGTGTAAATGTGTAGTACACATACACATCATGTGTATTATTACACATGTGCACTACAAAATTTTTTTTTTTTGAAATTCTTTTTATATAAAAAAACCTGCGAAAATTGGTATGCAAAAAAAAAATTGGTATGTTTTTTTGGATTTTTTAATTAGTTTTCGAGTTTTCACAATAACTAGTGGTTTTCATTTGAACATTCCCCTATATATATATAGGGTAAGGTTCATGCGAGAACCACCTTTATTGCGAGAACCAATGTGAACACAACCTAAAATAGCTAAAAAAAACCTAACCCCCACCTCCCCCCCCCCCAAGCTAAATGCTAAAAACTAAAACCCCAAAAAACCTAAAAAAAACCCTAACCCCCTCCCTCACCCCCCCCCCCCAAAAAAAAACCTAACCCCCCCCCCAAGCTAAAATGCTAAAAACTAAACCCCCAAAAAACCTAAAAAAATAAAAAAAAATCGAATTTTTTTTTTAATATTTTTTATGTTAAAACCCTAACCCCCTCCCTCACCCCCCCCCCCCCCCAAAAAAAATTTTTTTTTTTGGCTACTAAAAGTAGCGATTTTTTTATGAAAAATATTAAAAAAAATTTTTTGTGTGTTTTTAGCTATTTTTAGGCATTTTTGGTTGTGTTCACATTGGTTCTCGCGGTTCTCGCAATAAAGGGTGGTTCCTAACGTATCTTTGTCCTATATATATATATATATATGTGTGTGTGTGTGTGTGTGTGTGTGTCTGTGTGTGTGTGTGTCTGTGTGTGTATGTAGTTGAAAAAAAAAATAGATAGCCTAATACCTAATGATGCATACTAGTATTGTATTTTAAATTCTAGTTGCAGCTTGTAATAGATATAGATAAAATAGAGTAAATGTCGCAACGCACAACGATTTTGATCGATATGTTTGTTTGTGTGATTGTTTACATTAAACCTTATTCTGGGATATTAAAACTTGGTAAATGTTTATAATCTAGATGAACAACCAAGTGAATTAGGAAAACCAGAATAATGAGAATAATGGAAACCAAATAGATAACAGTGCTATTCAACACATAGTAGCACAAGGGATTATAGATGTTATGCCATATATCCTCAAAACAGTTAAAGAAGCAGAAAATAAATCTGCAAATGGAAGTAAACGACAACACACTGAACCAAGTCACAGTGTGAACAATAATAATAGACCATTACTTCAATTGCCTTTTCCAAAAAGAAGAAGAACCATGTCCTATGGTTGTTCTTACAAGGAATTCTAGTCTTGCAAACCAATAGAATTCTCTGGCAATGAAGGAGCCATTGCAGCTTTACGTTGGATAGAAAAGACAGAGTCTGTCATAAAAATAAGCAAATCTGCGGAGGAAGATAAAATCATATTTGCTTCCAATTTATTTAAGAATGCAGCGTTAGAATGGTGGAATACTATTCTCCAGTCTAGGGGAAGTGACCAAGTCTATATTATGGAATGGACTGAGTTAAGAATATGGTTGATAGGAAATTCTGTCCTCCTAATGAAAAGGAACAAATTGCTAATAAGTTCTTAAACCTTAGAATAACTGAAGTAGACTGTAAGGGTTACACTACCTTATTCTTCGAATATGCTAGAATAGTGCCAACCCTAGCCTCACCAGAACCGGTATTAATCTCCCGTTACATTTGGGGATTAATTAGTGAAATAAGACATGTAGTCAAGGCAGCTAGACCACAAACCATAGAAGAAGCTGTAGAACTAGCCAATACCTTGACTGATGAATTGGTACTTACACAAGAAGAGAACCAGAGGAAAAACCTAGCTCAAAAACTTACCCAAGAATTTCGTTCTGGAAATTTCAATCATGGGAAAAATGTAGGTTCTACTTCTGCAATTTCGTTCTGTAAGGCCTGCAAGAAGAAGCATTCAGGGAGTTGTTCTATATACTACAATTATTGCAAGATACCGAGACAGAAGGAAGAAGACTGTAGGAAGAAACCCAGCAATGGAATATGCTTCAATTATGGAGAAAAAGGACATATCAAGCCGAACTGTCCGAAACTAACTCCAGCCATGAATAACAAGACTACTAAGAATGCTAGAGCATTTGTTTTGACAGCTGAAGAAGCCAAGATGATTCCGGATGTGATTGTCGGTACGTTTTTATTTAATGATTTTCTTGCTAAAGTATTATTTGACTCTGGTGCGAACCAAAGTTTTATTAATACTTCATTTTGCAAAACTCTCAATCAACCATTAACTAAACTTCAACAAGAATGTCTAGTAGAGACGACAAATGGAGAATCCATTAAGATCACTGAAATCTTGTAGGGAGCAAGAATAGAAATTTTAAACCAAAATTTTATTGCTAACCTTTACCCAATGAAACTTGCCGGATTTGATATTGTATTAGGAATGGATTGGTTAATAGCCAATAGAGCCAGTATTCTATGTGATCAAAAGTCAATACAAGTACATTCACCAAAGGGTGAAAAGATCACAATTAAAGGAAATAAGCCATCTAGATCCACAAAATTCATCTCTGTGATGAAAACTAAAAGCTATGCAAGGAAGGGATCGTTAGTGTATATGATTTCCATAATCATTGACACTAAAGAAAAAGAATTGAAAGATATTCCTGTAGTATCTCAATTCTCATATGTATTTCCAGAAGAGTTACCTGGATTACCACCAGATAGGGAAATCGAATTCAAAATTCACCTGCTACCAGGAATAGCACCGATTGCCAAGGTACCTTACCATTTGGCACCAACTGAAATGCAAGAATTGAAGAAACAACTAGACGAACTTATGGAGAAAGGATTCATACAGCCCAGTTCATCACCATGGGGAGCACCAATCTTGTTCGTCAAGAAGAAAGACGTGTCAATGCGTATGTGCATTGATTACCAAGAATTAAACAAAGTCATGATTAAAAATCGGTACCCATTACCGAGAATCGATGATCTGTTTGATCAACTGCAAGGAGCTCGATTCTTTTCAAAGATCGATTTACGCTCAGGTTATCATCAATTGAAGGTATAGGAAGAGGACATTCCTAAACCTGCCTTTAGGACAAGGTATGGTCATTATGAATTTACAGTCATGCCATTTGGTTTAACCAATGCCCCAGCCGCATTTATGGACATGATGAACAGAATATGTAAACCATATCTAGATAAATTCATAATTGTCTGTATAGATGATATTCTCATTTACTCTAAAAGTAAAGAGGAACATGCAGTGCATCTGCATGCACTCCTTACATTATTGAGAAAAGAAAAGCTTTACGCTAAATTCTCAAAATGTGAATTTCGGTTAGAAGAAGTGCAATTTCTTGGACATTTAGTTAATCATGAAGGAATTCATATGGATCCCACAAAGATCGAGGCAATTACTAAATGGAAAGTCCCTGAATCACCAACAGAGGTGAGAAGTTTTCTAGGACTGGCAGGTTATTATAGACGGTTTATCCGAGATTTTTCTAGAATAGTAATTCCCTTAACCAAACTAACCTGTAAATCCATTAAGTTTGAATGGGGACCAAAGCAAGAAGAAGCCTTTAGAATCCTTAAGCAAAGATTAACCAACGCACCCATATTAGCGTTACCAGAAGGAACCGAAGACTTCGTAGTCTATTGTGACACTTCTAAATTAGGTTATGGATGTGTATTAATGCAACGTCAAAAGGTTATAGCCTATGCTCCTAGACAACTTAAGAATCATGAAGAAAATTATACAACTCATGATCTAGAGTTAGGAGCCATAATTTTTGCCCTTAAAATTTGGAGACACTACCTGTACAGTAGCAAGTTTACTGTTTGCACCGATCATAAGAGTTTAAGATATGTTTTTGGGCAAAAAGAGTTAAATATGAGACAAAGACGATGGATGGAACTTCTCAGTGATTATGATTGTAATATCCAGTATCATGCTGGAAAGGCTAATGTAGTAGCTGATGCTTTAAGTCGAAAGTATCATGAAAAACCTAGGAAAGTACGTTCTCTTAAATTAAATCTGCAGATATATTTAAATGAGCAAATTAGAGAAGTACAAGAATCAGTAATCAAGGACGATACTGAAAAATTAAAAGGAATGATTAAGGAATTCGAACAAGGAACAGATGGAATTTGGAGATTCCATAAGAAAAGAGTTTGGATACCTAAACAAGGAAACCTACGCCACCGAATATTAGAAGAAGCCCATAAGTCTAAGTATACGATACATCCTGGAAGTTATAAAATGTATCAAGACTTAAGAAAGAATTTCTGGTGGATAGGAATGAAAAAGGATATAGCAGCATATGTTGCCAAGTGTCTAACCTGTTCACAGGTTAAAGCTGAACATCAGAAACACTCAGGCTTATTGCAGCAACTAGAAATGCCTGTATGGAAGTGGGAATTGATAACAATGGACTTTGTTACCAAATTACCCAAGACACAAAAAGGTAATAATACAATCTGGGTGATTGTGGATAGATTAACCAAGTCTGCTCATTTCTTACCAATGAAAGAAACTTTCAGTATGGAACAGCTAGCCAAGTTGTATGTAAATGAAATTGTTTCATTACGTGGAATTCCTTTATCTATTGTGTCTGATAGAGATAGCCGTTTTACTTCTAATTTTTGGACAAGTTTCCAAAAAGCAATGGGAACCAAGTTAAATCTAAGCACTGCCTATCATCCTCAAACGGACAGACAAAGCGAAAGGACAATTCAGACAATGGAAGATATGCTTAGAGCTTGTGTAATTGATTTCGGAGGAAATTGGGATGATCATTTACCATTAATAGAATTTTCTTATAATAACAACTATCATACCAGTATCAATGGTGCACCATTTGAAGCACTTTATGGACAAAAGTGTCGAACTACAGTCTGTTTGGCAGAAATTGGAGAAAAGAAATTGTTTAGACCAGAAATAGTACAAGAAACAACAGACAAGATTATTCAAGTCAAGGAAAGACTAAAAGCAGCACGTGATCGTCAAAAGAGTTATGCTAATAATAGACGAAAACCCTTGGAATTTCAAGTAGGAGACAAGGTATTATTAAAAGTTTCTCCATGGAAAGGAATAGTCAGATTCATCAAGAGAGGAAAGCTAAGTCCCAAGTATGTTGGACCTTTTGAGATTATTAGAAAAATAGGACCAGTAGCTCACCAGCTACAACTGCTAGAGGAAATGGCATGAATACATGATGTCTTTCATGTATGCAATCTCAAAACGTGCTTAGCCGATGAATCATTAGTGATACCTCTTAAGGACATTGAGGTAAATGAGAAACTTAAGTTTGTAGAGAAACCCCTACAGATAGAAGACATAAAAGTCAAGAATCTCAAGCACAAGAGATTGGTTCTAGTTAAAGTGAAATGGGATTCCAAGAGAGGACCAGAGTACACGTAAGAGCTTGAATCAGAGATGCAGAAAAAATATCCACACCTGTTCCAGTAGACCTCGACGACGAGTTCTAAAACAACATGGGGAGGATATAACAACTCTCCTAAAATATTTAGAACACCCCGATACGTCCTAAAATACACCCCGTATATAAGAAATAGGCCCGATATACCTTAATTTTTACAAAAATCAAATAAAACAAGATGTAAGGGTCGCTTGCGGGGCGCGACGACTTGCCCTTGATCTGTCGCGGGTCGCGACAGCCCGGCCACCAGGCGCAGCCCGGTGCCGCCACGTGTCCCCACTCGTGTCAAAGCAAGCTGGTGAGTGGTCCAAGCTAGGGCCTACCCCGCCTAGCTCGCGGGGCGCGATGGCCCCTCCTGTCTCCGTCGCGGGGCGCGAGGAACTGGGCGAACAACCCTATAAATAGAAGGCAACGACAGTTCATTTCCGTCGTTCAAATCTCGAAATTCTCTCTCAAATTCTGAAATATTACAAGTAGTGTCGGACATAATACCCCCCTAATTAGCAAAGCTCTGCCTCATTGTAAGTATTATAACTCCCGGTTACGTATTAGATACGCTGCCCGATTTATCTAGTGCTCCGTAACAACTGTTAGGGATCTGCATGACGTAGTCGTTGGAGTTCTGTCTCGGGGAGGGTATAACTAATGTAAATTGGGTAATTATTGTCACACCCCCAATTTCCACATGCGGAGTACTACCGCTTGGAGGTGTGACTGACCAGGATCCAGCCATCAATTATACTGAGCATTGAATAATAGTAAAAGTATTCACCAACCACAGTAGTTAGTAAACACCATGTTTTTAAAATTCTAAAAGTTTAAGTTCAAATGGTAGTTTAAACAAACAGCGGAAGCATAAACCAAACAGTTTCAAAACAGAGTTCATTGTTCAAGATTATTTGAAACCCAACACACGGGTTAAGACGACCACTACATATCCCCAAGCTGCAAGCTCCTGATTCACTGGTTACCTGCAAAGCATGCAGTAGGGTGTCAACAGAAATGTTGGCGAGTTCACGAAATGTCCAGTTTTAGCTTTTCAAAAGAAAATGTAGATTGTTTAGGTAAAGCATTTATAATCACGTCATGGGGAGCTACCCCATATGAAAGCTACTAAACTTGAATTACCGAAACTGTTGACGAGAAGATTTGGTGCCCCAGGTCAATGTCTATCGTCATTGACCGAGATGCAAGGTCTATAGTTCACGCCCGATCTCCCCCGGTCACGGTGTGAGGTTGTCAAACCTAATAGCGCTATCAACTAATAACCCGTTCGCCCCCGGCGATTAATCGGTACTATAAGCAGGGACTTGAGGTGATAGAGATTCGTTTAGTGTTGCTAGTTGTGATTTATAAATAATACCCAAACGTATTTCCCCCGGATGTAGTAGTACAAGAGTACCGTTTGTATATTCCCCCGGAAATCATTAGTTTGAAAACATTATTTAGTTTGTTCGTGTCCCTCCCTGGGACGCATGCTTTTAGTGTGTGAACTCACCTTGGGTTGCTCGGCAGATTAGCTTACTTGATCAAGCTTGCTGGTCACCACGTCCTAACATGGTTACCAGTATAGGTCAGGTTTGCGGGTACAAGTTATCACGTATATCCTACTGGTATCTAACATATCGAATGCATATAGTTACCTATTTAAGTTATTGGGCCTGTCCTTGTAGTTATTCGGTTAAACAGTAACAGTTAACACATTAGTCCAGTCAAACAATATTCATGCATAATCAGTCCATTTACTTCGGCCCAATAACGGAGATCAGCGGCCCACTCGAGACAAGGAGGTCTCGAGTCGAGACCAAGTGGTCTCGGGTTGTAGCGTAATGATCTCGAGTGGTGCTGGTCGGAGTCGCAACCTCAGGGATCTCGAGTCCCGTCTCGAGTCGCAATCAGGAGACTCCGAGTCGAGACCTCGATGGTCTCGAGTTCCTGAAGTCAGTTTTGAGTTGTTTAGATATGGTTTCGAGTTATGATTGTTATAGTCTCGAGTCGTCCCGGGCTGTTCTCGAGTCGCAATCCCGTAGTCTCGAGTCGAGACAGGAGGTCTCGACTCGCACACTTGATGAACCAGACCTTCTAGAACCTGCCCGATGTACTATCCAATGGAATTGAGATTTCATGCAAATTGTGTACTACCCCCAATAAACATGTTTTCTTGTCTATGTCCCAATTCAAACGGATCAAACACACCATATTCAAATATTCATAACAATATTCATATCATATTCATGTTGTTCTTCATTAGGGTTTTTATCACATTCAACAAACATATTCCAAGCAAATCCACACTAGCATATGATATCTAATCCGCAGCCCCTTTATGCATCAACTTTGGTTCCTACAACTAGCATACATTACTCGGTTCCAAGGCACACATACACATCCTTAAATGTCATAATGATCTCGCATATTATCCACAATACACATACATTTCTATATCACCTAGCACACTATCTAGTCATCAAGCTAAATCATACGAGACACATTGTTCAAGTTGTACATAATCACGGTTTACACTTTATTTTCAAACATTCATAACCAATCAACCATTCATTAAGCAACATACTCATTCAACTACAAGATTCTATATCAAGGATCTTTCAACTATGCACAAGGAGGCACTAACCGGTTCTTAAAGTGTGGAACTGTGTAGGGAATCACCGAGATCCGAGAGTTCCTTCCTTGGCTGCCGGTTGTTCCGAGAAGAAGGGAGGAGAGTGTTGGTGGAACTTTAGGGTTTTAGTGAGAGAAGGATGAGAGGAGAGTGAGGATGAAATGAGAGAGTGTAAAGGGGAGTGTGTGTGAGGGTTTTGGGTTCTTATGAGAGGGTGGTGCACCTTGAGTGGGTTTCCGAGTGGACTAAGGGAGGTGCGGCCCAAACGGCCCAACCGCTCACATATTTACTCGAGACCGGGTGGTCTCGAGTGGTGGTTTCGGTTCACGAGTATCTTTATATTCTCATACATATATATATATATATTACATACACGTTATCGACACATAGCACAAAAAGAAATCACAACTTTCATTTAATAACATGTATGTACACGCACCACGTAATTACAAAGTGTTTGCTCGGAAATACCTAGAGTGTCACATTATCCCCAAGTTTTAAGAACTTTCGTCCCGAAAGTTAAGGCAGCCACCGACAAGCTAGTGTAATGAGAACGTTTAAACGGGGTGTCACATCATCCCCCCGTTAGTTTGGAATTTCGTCCCGAAATTCGGTTGTAGCTTCAGTGCTGGGAGTTTCATTAGGGAACAACTGGGGATACTTGCGCTTCATCTGGTCTTCCCGTTCCCAGGTAAATTCTGGGCCACGGCGTGAGTTCCAACGAACTCGCACGAGAGGTATCTGGCTACGTTTGAGGGTTTTGATCTCACGATCCGTGATCTCAACCGGTTCCTCAGTAAAGTGTAGCTGTTCGTCAATAGTGAGTTCTTTGAAAGGAATGATGAGTGTTTCATCTGACAGACACTTCTTCAGATTAGACACGTGGAAGACGTTGTGCACAGGACTCAGTTCTTCAGGCAGATTCAATCTGTAAGCGGCCGTACCGATCTTTTCGGTAACTTCAAAGGGTCCGACATATCTTGGATTAAGCTTGCCCCGTTTTCCAAAACGAACCACACCCTTCCAGGGTGAGACCTTAAGTAGAGCCCGTTCACCAACCTGGAACTCTAGCGGTTTCCTATCCTTATCAGCGTAGTGCTTTTGACGGTCACGAGCTGCCGCCATGCGTTGCCTAATCTGGGCAATCTTTTCTGTAGTGTCAACTACATGCTCTGGGCCTGTGATTTAGCTGTCGCCAACCTCCGCCCAGCAGAGAGGCGATCGGCATTTACGACCGTACAATGCCTCAAAGGGTGCCGCCTGAATGCTGGTGTGGTAGCTGTTGTTGTAGGAGAATTCCACTAACGGTAGGTGCTTCTCCCAATTTTTGCCAAAATCGATCACACATGCCCTAAGCATGTCTTCGAGGGTTTGGATGGTGCGTTCCGATTGCCCATCCGTTTGCGGATGATAAGCGGTGCTCATGTCTAAACGTGAGCCAAAAGATTTGTGCATAGCTTGCCATAACTCAGAAGTAAAACGTGCGTCTCGATCAGAAATGATAGAGGTTGGCACTCCGTGCTTCGAAACCACTTCCTTTAAGTATACCTCTGCCAAGGTGGAGAACTTGTCCGTCTCTTTAATAGCCAAGAAGTGGGCAGATTTAGTTAATCGATCCACTATCACCCAAATGGTGTCATTTCCGCGTTGAGACCTAGGCAAGCCGGTAACGAAGTCCATGGAAATTTGCTCCCATTTCCACTGTGGGATCTCTGGTTGTTGGAGTAGGCCTGATGGTTTCTGATACTCCGCCTTGACTCTTGCACAAGTTAAACATTTTCTGACATAAGTTGCTATGTGGGCTTTCATACCAGGCCACCAATAGGTAGTCCTCAAGTCGTGGTACATCTTATCCGAACCCGGATGTACTGAGTAACGGGACTTATGGGCTTCATCCATCACCAGGTCACGTAAATTTCCATAGAATGGAACCCATATGCATCCGGCTACGTAGTAAGCACCATCTTCTTTTTGTTCCAATCGTTGTCTCGATCCTCGTAGGGACTCAGCCCTGATGTTCTCGGCTTTCAATGCTTCAACCTGAGCATTTCGAATCTGATTAGGGAGGTTCGAGTGGATAGTGAGCTGTAAGGCACGAACACGCTTGGGTTTGGTCTCCTTTCTGCTGAGGGCATCGGCTACCACATTAGCCTTGCCTGGATGATATTTAATTGCACACTCGTAGTCATTTAGGAGTTTGACCCATCGGCGTTGCCGCATATTCAACTCCCTTTGTTCCATTATGTGCTGGAGACTCTTGTGATCAGTGTAAATTGTGCACTTGGTGCCGTACAAGTAGTGTCTCCAAAGCTTGAGCGTGAAGACCACAGCTCCAAATTCTAAGTCATGCGTCGTGTAGTTCCGTTCGTGGATCTTGAGTTGTCGCGAAGCGTAAGCAATAACCTTCTCGCGTTGCATCAACACGCAACCAAGCCCTTGAATAGAAGCATCGCAGTAAACAACAAAGTCGTCGGTACCTTCGGGTAAGGAAAGAATAGGAGCACTACAAAGGTTCTTCTTTAGTTCCTGGAAGGCAGATTCCTGAGCATCACTCCATTTGTAAGCAACACCCTTCTGGGTGAGTGTCGTAAGTGGTTGAGCGATCTTAGAGAATCCCTTGATAAATATTCGATAGTATCCTGCCAATCCCAAGAATTGGCGAACTTCGGTCGGAGTCTTGGGTATAGGCCAATTCTTAATGGACTCAATCTTAGCAGGGTCAACATGAATCCCTTCCTGATTGACGATGTGCCCAAGGAAATGGACTTCTCTAAGCCAGAAATCACATTTCGAGAATTTGGCGTACAGTTGCTCATTACGAAGAAGTTCGAGAATGAGACGCAGGTGTTGTTCATGCTCCTCTTGGCTCTTCGAGTAGATTAAGATGTCGTCGATAAACACAATTACGAACTTGTCGAGGTAGGGTTTGCATACTCGGTTCATGAGATCCATGAAGATCGCAGGGGCGTTGGTCATTCCGAAAGGCATAACAAGGAATTCGTAGTGACCATAGCGGGTTCTGAAAGCAGTCTTAGAGATGTCCTCATCGCGGACTCTCAGCTGGTGATAACCAGATCGCAGATCGATCTTGGAATAATAGCTCGACCCTTGCAGCTGGTCGAACAGGTCGTCGATACGGGGAAGTGGATAACGATTCTTGATGGTAACCTTGTTCAGTTCGCGGTAATCAATGCACATTCGGAACGTGCCATCTTTCTTTTTGACGAAGAGCACTGGGGCTCCCCAGGGTGATGAGCTAGGACAGATAAAACCTTTGTCCAAAAGTTCTTGTAGTTGAGTAGAGAGTTCCTTGAGTTCTGCGGGAGCTAGACGATAAGGTGCACGAGCTATAGGTGCTGCTCCGGGAGCTAGCTCGATTTGGAATTCGACCTGACGGTGAGGAGGAAGTCCAGGTAGTTCTTCCGGGAATACCTCAGGATAGTCGCGTACAACTGGAAAATCTTCAATCCTGTTTTCCATTTTCTGTGTGTCGGTAACGAGTGCCAAGATAGCGGTGTGCCCCTTTCGTAGACACTTCTGGGCCTTTAAGAATGAAATGATGCCTGTGACTTCTCCGCTCTTGTCTCCTTGAACTATAAGAGGTTCGCCAGGGGGACGGGGAATGCGAATAGCTTTCTCTTGGCAGAGGATTTCAGCTCGATGTTTGGATAACCAATCCATACCAATGATGACGTCGAAGCTTCCAAGAATGATGGGGAAGAGATTGATACGGAAGGTCTGACCAGACAACTCTAATTTGCAATTACGAATTACGTGTGTGGCCTCGAGGTTTCTACCATTAGCTATTTCGACGATGTGCTTAGAGCTTAACGGCGTAAGGGTGGACTTAAGTTTCTTACTAATACGTAGGGATACATAACTAGCATCTGCTCCGGAATCAAATAGCATGGAAACGTAATGATCATTAAGGAGGAACTTACCCGCTACAACGTTGGGGTCATTCCTTGCTTCTCCAGCTCCAATCACAAAAGCCCTTCCCCTTGCACCATTCCCAGCATTGTTGGCGTTGTTGTTGTTATTTCCCGCACCCTGATTGGGGTTGTTCTGGTTTAACTGAGGACAATTCTTCTTAATGTGCCCCTCAGCTCCGCACTGGAAACAACCCTTGATGTTCCCATGATGTTGCTGCTGCTGTGGTTGATTTTGCCTTGCGGGATGAGGGCTCCTACAATCCTTGGCCTCATGTCCCATCTTGTTGCACCGCTGGCACTTGTTCTTCGCACAGGGCCCATTGTGATGTCGATTGCACTTGTTACATTTGGGGAGATGGCCCTGATAGCCACCCTGCTGCTGAGGGCCCTTGTTATTTTCAGTTTTCCTTTGCTGAGCCGGGGCTTGAGTAGAGTTAACATCCTTACCCTGGTTTCCATCCCACTTTCGTTTGTTGTCATTAGAAGTTCCAGTAGTAGCACTAATCCTTTGGGGCAACTTGCCTTTTTCCACAGCCTGATTGGTGAGTTTGTGAGCAAGACGAACCACGGGCTGTATGGTGTTGAGATTGGCTGAGGTCACATGGCTCCGAATTTCTGGGACCAAGCCTTTGATGTACAATTCGATCCTTCGATACATAGGTCGGGACATGTTTGGGCAAAGTGCAGCATAGTCGTTGGACTGCTTGGTGTAGGTCTCAATCTCTGACCCAACCATCTTGAGCGCGTAGTACTCGTTCTCGAGTTTGTAGATGTCATCCCTGTGACAGTACTCCTCTTTGATCATGTCCTTGAAATCTTCCCATGCAGTAGCATTAGCAGTTTCCAGACCAAGCATCTGAATCTGCGCTTTCCACCATGAAAGCGCGTTTCCCTCAAGCGTACCAGTCGCGAACTTAACCCAGTTAGCAGGGGGACACTCGCAGACAGCAAAGACAGCTTCGGCCTTTTCAATCCAGTGTAGGAGGCCTATGGCACCCTCAGTGCCGTTGAAAGGGAGAGGTTTGCCATCCATGAAAGTTTTGAAAGTACAGACACGTGGCTGTGCAGGCGCAGGCTGACCTCCAGGGTGAGCTGCGAAAGCTGCAGCCACCGTGTTGAGCAAGTTAGTGAATTGAGCCTGAGTCATGTTAACGCTTCCTCTTCCGCGTCCACTCATTGTCTTCATAACCAGAAAACACAGTATGAGTGTGATGTTGTAACGTAGCGAGAATGAGGTAGAAGAGAAATGTGTAGCTATCTAATCAGGCACACTAGTATTTATAGTAGGGCAGTCAACCTAAGATAAACAAGCAAGTAAACACAAGTCCGAGCTATGAGGTCTAACAAGCTGAGTCTTGCCCTTGGAGTGTAGTGTCGTCACGAGTCACGGGTTATAGTCTGGTTTTTCTCAAAAAGACTCTTCTTTTTAAAACCAAGTTCACTATAACCAATGGCTCTGATACCAATCTGTCACACCCCCAATTTCCACATGCGGAGTACTACCGCTTGGAGGCGTGACTGACCAGGATCCAGCCATCAATTATACTGAGCATTGAATAATAGTAAAAGTATTCACCAACCACAGTAGTTAGTAAACACCATGTTTTTAAAATTCTAAAAGTTTAAGTTCAAATGGTAGTTTAAACAAACAGCGGAAGCATAAACCAAACAGTTTCAAAACGGAGTTCATTGTTCAAGATTATTTGAAACCCAACACACGGGTTAAGACGACCACTACATATCCCCAAGCTGCAAGCTCCTGATTCACTGGTTACCTGCAAAGCATGCAGTAGGGTGTCAACAGAAATGTTGGCGAGTTCACGAAATGTCCAGTTTTAGCTTTTCAAAAGAAAATGTAGATTGTTTAGGTAAAGCATTTATAATCACGTCATGGGGAGCTACCCCATATGAAAGCTACTAAACTTGAATTACCGAAACTGTTGACGAGAAGATTTGGTGCCCCAGGTCAATGTCTATCGTCATTGACCGAGATGCAAGGTCTATAGTTCACGCCCGATCTCCCCCGGTCACGGTGTGAGGTTGTCAAACCTAATAGCGCTATCAACTAATAACCCGTTCGCCCCCGGCGATTAATCGGTACTATAAGCAGGGACTTGAGGTGATAGAGATTCGTTTAGTGTTGCTAGTTGTGATTTATAAATAATACCCAAACGTATTTCCCCCGGATGTAGTAGTACAAGAGTACCGTTTGTATATTCCCCCGGAAATCATTAGTTTGAAAACATTATTTAGTTTGTTCGTGTCCCTCCCTGGGACGCATGCTTTTAGTGTGTGAACTCACCTTGGGTTGCTCGGCAGATTAGCTTACTTGGTCAAGCTTGCTGGTCACCACGTCCTAACATGGTTACCAGTATAGGTCAGGTTTGCGGGTACAAGTAATCACGTATATCCTACTGGTATCTAACATATCGAATGCATACAGTTACCTATTTATGTTATTGGGCCTGTCCTTGTAGTTATTCGGTTAAACAGTAACAGTTAACACATTAGTCCAGTCAAACAATATTCATGCATAATCAGTCCATTTACTTCGGCCCAATAACGGAGATCAGCGGCCCACTCGAGACAAGGAGGTCTCGAGTCGAGACCAAGTGGTCTCGGGTTGTAGCGTAATGATCTCGAGTGGTGCTGGTCGGAGTCGCAACCTCAGGGATCTCGAGTCCCGTCTCGAGTCGCAATCAGGAGACTCCGAGTCGAGACCTCGATGGTCTCGAGTTCCTGAAGTCAGTTTTGAGTTGTTTAGACATGGTTTCGAGTTATGATTGTTATAGTCTCGAGTCGTCCCGGGCTGTTCTCGAGTCGCAATCCCGTAGTCTCGAGTCGAGACAGGAGGTCTCGACTCGCACACTTGATGAACCAGACCTTCTAGAACCTGCCCGATGTACTATCCAATGGAATTGAGATTTCATGCAAATTGTGTACTACCCCCAATAAACATGTTTTCTTGTCTATGTCCCAATTCAAACGGATCAAACACACCATATTCAAATATTCATAACAATATTCATATCATATTCATGTTGTTCTTCATTAGGGTTTTTATCACATTCAACAAACATATTCCAAGCAAATCCACACTAGCATATGATATCTAATCCGCAGCCCCTTTATGCATCAACTTTGGTTCCTACAACTAGCATACATTACTCGGTTCCAAGGCACACATACACATCCTTAAATGTCATAATGATCTCGCATATTATCCACAATACACATACATTTCTATATCACCTAGCACACTATCTAGTCATCAAGCTAAATCATACGAGACACATTGTTCAAGTTGTACATAATCACGGTTTACACTTTATTTTCAAACATTCATAACCAATCAACCATTCATTAAGCAACATACTCATTCAACTACAAGAATCTATATCAAGGATCTTTCAACTATGCACAAGGAGGCACTAACCGGTTCTTAAAGTGTGGAAGTGTGTAGGGAATCACCGAGATCCGAGAGTTCCTTCCTTGGCTGCCGGTTGTTCCGAGAAGAAGGGAGGAGAGTGTTGGTGGAACTTTAGGGTTTTAGTGAGAGAAGGATGAGAGGAGAGTGAGGATGAAATGAGAGAGTGTAAAGGGGAGTGTGTGTGAGGGTTTTGGGTTCTTATGAGAGGGTGGTGCACCTTGAGTGGGTTTCCGAGTGGACTAAGGGAGGTGCGGCCCAAACGGCCCAACCGCTCACATATTTACTCGAGACCGGGTGGTCTCGAGTGGTGGTTTCGGTTCACGAGTATCTTTATATTCTCATACATATATATATATATATTACATACACGTTATCGACACATAGCACAAAAAGAAATCACAACTTTCCTTTAATAACATGTATGTACACGCACCACGTAATTACAAAGTGTTTGCTCGGAAATACCTAGAGTGTCACAATTATACTAACACGTGTGAATTGTTTAAATTAATAGATTATAACCAGGAAGCCACAAGGAAAATACCTAAATTAGCAATGTGAGTAATCTCATTTTTGTGTAAACTATTTTACAAAACCTCAATTATTTTACATTATATTGCCAGTGATTGAGTATTTGTAATTCTACAATTATCGTGGGTATGTTGGGGTTTTGTATACAAAATTTGTTGCTACACTGTGAGTAGTAACATGACCACAAGTCGGGTTGACAGTACCGTGGGTGGTAATTAAAATAGAAATATAAACAAATGTAATTGCAACCCTCAATACTGTGAAAGGATAAAACTTGTTTTGATTAAATTGGGATTCACTCACTAGTATTTCCCACTGACAAATCTTTTAAAACGCGTTTCAGGTAACAAAATGTGAAAGCCAAATAGAAGCCAGCTGGAGAGCACTGAAGGTTTGAAAAAGTGGCTATAAAAGTTACCTAAATAAAGAAGATGTTTTATTTAAATAAATTAGGGTTTATCCCCATAAACATGATCTATTAGAACTTAGGTTTTTCCCATGTATTTATATTTATAAAAATGTGGTATTTTACTCTGATAAAATATTTCCTAACTACGGTCCTGATGTAAATTCCGCTGCCAAACTGATAAACACCGATACCACCGAAACTGGCTCACGGCCGCCCGCTCCTAGGGATAGGGGTCGGGGGTTGCGACATATGTAATATCCTGTTACGTTGTGTTTTAGTGCTATAAGTTGAATTGTGCGTGCCTGCGAGTGCGCATTTCAACAAGTTTTAACACTTAGATATTTATATATATACCAAGTGATATAATAGGTCATAGGATAAGTAACTGCGTTTTGAGTTTGCGTTTGCGTTGAGCGATAGCGAATAGCGTAATAGTATATGCGATAGCATTGTAAGCGTATGCGTTGTGATATAGCGTTTGCGAAAATATGCGAAATAGTGTTGTAAGCGTTATAGTTTACATTATGATCCGAATCTCGGGTGCTAGCTGTAACAAGAGTAACGAGAGCGAATAGCGGGTTGTTATAGTCTCCCCTGCTTTAGGAAATTTCGTCCGAAAGGAAGATTGTGAGGGTTGATATGCATAAGTAGCGATGAAGAGGTTATGGTAATCTGAGGATGAACGAGTGATCGATCGAAGTTCACAAGCGTGAGCGTCTCGGGTACGTGAAAATCGACTACGATTGTGGAAAAGCGACTTGTTTGACTAAAAGTAGTAGCTTACGTGTTGGCGTTTCAAAAGCACTGAGTTTCAAAGAGTTTTGTTAAGTTGTTGCAAAAGAGTTTAAGGAAAACTTGATTTATGAAAATTTTCTTATGGCGTGGTGTCAAGCTGAGTCGCTGTTAAACCAACGTCGTAAGAAAGTTTTTGTTAAGACATTATAAAAAGGATTTTGAGGGAAAACTTGGTTTAAGAGAACTCCCTTGTGACATGGTATTAAGCTGAGTCGATGTTAAACCAACGTTGTAAGTAGAGTTTTGTTTAGTTATTTACAAAAAGATTTTAAAGAAATCTGGACTTATGAAAACTTTCCTTGGATGTGGAGTTAAGCTGAGTCGATGTTACCCCCATGTTGTGAGGAAATTTCATTTGTCCAACGGTTTAAAAAAACAAAATAAAATAAAAAGAATTTTTAGAAAAATTTTCCATTTATTTTTGAAAATACCCAGTAACAAATAAGTTTTAACGGTATCAAAAGTTTAATTAGTATCGTGCCCCACATGGCACTTTTCCACGAAGGTTTGTTAATATGGCTAAAAAACTTATATATAGGAAATACCAGTGGCGTATCCACCATATTTTTACCATATTACTTCTGTTTCGTTAAGCGGTGTCATGCGTGTCGACATGACGCGGATAGATTTTTTTGTTTCCTCGGTCCAAGCGCTAGAGGGTCAGACCAAGTTGAGATAGAATCGAATAGATTTTAGTGGTGAGATTCATTGCGAACATAGCGATGACTGCGTGCGTGAATAGTGCGATGATGCGAAATATCGAAGTAGCGTGATTGTTAAGTGCGATAGGCGACAAGCGATAGGTGGTAAGCGGTAAGCGGTAAGAGGTAAGCGACAAGTGATAATCGATAAGCAGTAAGCGATAAGCGGTAACCGATAAGCGATAAGTGTTAAGCGATAAATGGTAAGCGATGAGAAGGAAAAGCGACGCAAGTATCGAAGCGTTGGGGTTGATAGATGCGATAAGCGTTCAAAGCGTTGAAGCGTTGATGCGATGTGAGGGAAAACGAGAGCGAAGTGTAATAGATTCCAGCAAAGTTACGATTGCGTTGTGTTGCGTTGTAGACTTACGAAAAGTCTAGCGATGATGTGATTGCATTGCATTGTAGACTTACGAAAAGTCTAGCGATGATGCGATTGCATTGCGTTGTAGACTTACGAAAAGTCTAGCGATGATGTGATTGAGATGTTAAGCATTGTGGAGGAGTTTAGCGTCTTGAAAATAATCACCATAATATTAGAGGTCTAATAACGTTCAACTCCACATGGCATTTTCATCATGAAACTTCGTTAGCATGGCAAACCACTTATATATAGGAAGTACCAGCGGCGTATCCACCATGCTTTAACCACACCACTTACGTCCCGTGATTAGATGTCACACTTTGTGGACATGGTTAAGACGCTTATATATAGGAAGTACCAGTGGCATATCCACCACGCTTAACCATGCTTTTAACGTTATGGCACCATTAGAACTTACTACGATCTTCGTGCACTGAACAAAATAAGCCCGTGTGCACCCATGCTTAGTTTGTTCCTTGCACGTTTATCATACCTTATTCTAAAGGCACATAGTTGGGGTAAAACACATTATATCGTGATATACTATAGATACATAGTGCTACTAATAGAATCTGCGTGTGAGCTTAGACTAAGTGCGTGTACGAGAGAGAGAGAGAGAGAGCGCGCGTGTGCGGGTGAGAGTGAGAGAGAGAGATCGTGTCGACGTCGCATATCGAGGCGACATCGATCGATAGAACAATCGTAACGTATAGGTAATAGTGTCGAGAATCTTACCATTAACTGTGCCGTCTTGCGCCTGATCGATGTTGATGTTGAAAACTCCTTCTTGGGCTTTTGCGATGAGTGCGGCGGCATCTGGTGTTATCAGTGTTGCGGATGCGGGGTCTGCTGGTTGTGTCGGCGGTGCGGGGAGTGCTAGCATGCCTTGGTGTCGTGGCCATGTGTGGCAGTGGCGGGTGAAGTGACCGTAACAGTTGCAATTGATGCAATAACGACAGTTAGCTCCAGCCTGGTGGTGATAGGTACACCTCTAACACAGGGGAAGAGTTCCCATGTAGTTATGCCTTGGGTAAAGCGGAACTGCTTGGAGAGGCTCTGGTTGAGGCATTGCAGTTGCTAAATAATTTAGGCTCGAGCTCTTTCTCTTGCGGCTAGACTGAGCGTCTTGCGGTGGTGCGTTGTCATCAGAGGATTCGTTTGAGGATTCGTCGGAGGATTCGATGACGATTGCTTGATTAGCCTTCCTGGTGGACTCTTTGGAGAAGAATCCAGCCAAGACTCGCTTGTCATTGATTTCTGCGGCTAAGCGATAGGCTTCTTCGATGGTAGCAGGTCTTGCAGCTTCGACAAAATCACCCACACACTCAGGCAAGGCGTGTATGTACTTCTTGATGGCCTTATCGGGAGTGTCAACTTGGCTTGGGCAGATAATACTAAGCTGTTTGAACCTTGCTGTGAGGTCGTTGTTGTCACCTTGAACTTGCTTGATGTTCCATAATTCGTCTTCTAGCTTCTGAATTTCGTAGGGAGGGCAGTACTCTTCCTTCATGAGCTCCTTCAGCTCATCCCAGGAGAGTGAGTAGGCTGCATCGTTCCCACGTTTGTTACGCTCGGCTGTCCACCAGTTGAGCGCTCTTGATTGAAATACTCCTGTAGCGCATGTGGTATGAAAGTGTTCGGGGCACCCACTCTGGCGAAGGGTAATCTCGATAGCATCGAACCATCGAAATAGCTGAGATACACCTTCTTCGCATGTGAAGTCCATTGGACTACAAGCTTTGAAGTGTTTGAAGGAGAAAGTAGACCTTGGCGCGATGGTCTCAGAGTCTCCTGAAGTTCGAGGGTTGCTGAAAGATTGAACCTGCGCGATGATTTGAGGTATAACCTTGGCCACTTCCTTGGCCATGAGCGAGGCGATCCTCACATCGGCGTTTCTTCTGGCTCTTCTCCTGGCTGTACGTCGCGAGTTTGAAGCGTTTGAAGGCATCTAGACAAAAGAGACCTTGGGATGAGATTCGATCATAATGATTTTCTGTTTGCAATAGCGATTTAGCGCGTAAAAACTTGTTTATCGTTGATATAGTAATACGTATCCACATAGGAGACACAAAATTCCTAAGTTCTCATGTATTCGCATAAGAATATGTATTCATATATATATATATATACACACACTTATGTGTATAGCGCGAGGACGCGTTTAACAGTGCGAGTCGTTAGAATTTAGTTTGGTTGCGAACATTAGCTCCGATTTTAGATTGCGATGGTTATGCGAGTTGTGCATGTATTTGGTAGGGCGAAAAGAGATAAAATTGAGAAATCGATAA
The DNA here is from genome assembly GCA_030545235.1 of Helianthus tuberosus. Classification (NCBI taxonomy): domain Eukaryota; kingdom Viridiplantae; phylum Streptophyta; class Magnoliopsida; order Asterales; family Asteraceae; genus Helianthus; species Helianthus tuberosus. The sequence goes on from CM060376.1 coordinate 182,072,562, forward strand.
AGCGTAAAATCCTGACTTGGAGATTTTAAGCAAGCAAGCATAAACTAAACTTGATGACGCATAATAACATGAAAAAACTCGATGATGCGCAAAAAATTGGCGATTGCGGGCTTAGTATAAATAGAGTGCCTAGGGTTTTGAGACGTCGACTGTCCAAAGTGATTCAACTAGTCCCAACAAGTTCAAGCGCACGCTTTGGCCTAATAGTCTTTGCCCTCACCGGGATGCGGCTATGGCATTCGTCCTTCCAGTTACTACGCGGCTCGAGTCGTTGGTACAGTCGAGACTTTGGTGAGAGCTTTTGAAAACCATTTTTGGGAGTGGAACGGGTTATTAAGATACAGGTTTCACCCCTGACTTAACAACTTCGCTCCTAACAATGATGGTTCTCAGTGAATAACTTCAGGAGTTCCATGAGATAGAAATGGAGAATTCCGTCGAGATATGGATATCACTCCTGACTCGACGAAAGATTCTCGTGCTAAGATAATGCACTGAGTGAGTGATCTCATTGAGAGTTCTTGGTTTTCACACCTAATCTCGACGTAGTCGCTCATTGGCGTTATGCGAGTGTCCATAATCATGTATATTGTGTTAGCCTTAGGAAAGGCAAGATAGTTTTCAGCCTTAGGAAAGGTAATATAGTATTTAGCCTTAGGAAAGGCAGTTAGGCATTTTTTGAGTGAGCTGGCATACCTCGTACGAAGTGCACAACTCGGCAAGGTGACTTACTTCATACGATGTGTTTCACTTGTGTGAAGTGACCCACTTTGTGCGAGTTGTCCCAATTCGTACAGGTATCCCTCGCTTGAATATGATAGATAGAATTCACAAAAAAAGGGGTCTGAGTTGGTACTTAGACTATAGACTAGGTCAGATCATGCAATCCTACCTAATTCCCTATAGTTATGGCTCTGATACCAATCTGTCACACTCCAACCGACGGTGGAATCATTAGCTCGCGACACTAGGCGAATCAGATTGCTCAAGAGAATCCGTAACAACTAATTTAGCGACAATATTTAACAAGTTAATTATCCCATACTAATAAACAAATATTTCAAATAAAGTCATACAGATTTCATGTCTCTAGAACAATACAAATCCGACAACCTAGATTTTAGGTGAGTTTCTAAAGTAGCCCTATCTTGATTGAGATAACCTGTGTTTAACCTGCAACATACGTTAAAATAAGGTCAATAAAAAATTGTATTGGCGAGTATACAGGTTTAATATAGCATAAAGTAGGTAAAAGCGTTGCGAATCTCCACATACATAAACATGATACACAACATATACACTACAAGCAAAAACTACCAGCTAAGTCCCGAGATGACTGCGATGTGCGTTTGCAAGTGCGAGTTTATCTATACTAGACCCCGTCGGGCGTGGATCGAAATATAGTACTATTCTAGTTAAGTTGGAACGTCATGAGTAAAAGTCCTAGCACATATGTATCAAGCATCACGTGTAAATATGTACGTCAGTCATTCGCATGTGATAATAGTTTAGATTGTGTACTGCGTTTTGATAAGTGTGTTTTCGATATAAACGTATGTTACATCCCAAAAGTGTGTTTAAAGCGTTAAAAAGGGGGTCAAATATACACACAGAGTATGTTTATCAAGTAAACACAACTTGATTGGATTGAAGGGAGCGCGTTGAGTTAGCCTGAGCATGGAGACAGTAGCATAAGTCGTTGAACAGTGCGTAAAATAGTATGTCGGATGGTTAGGTGTTCGAATGAGGATCCGAACGGATGGTCATCTGAGCGGGTGGCCATTCGAACGGATGGCCATTCGAATGAGCTGTGCTTGTTTTGTAAAATTGTTGAAAATTCAAAGTTTAGTTATAAGTGTTTAATAATTGGAAATTATAAAGGGACAGGTCATTCGGACGGATGGTCATCAAGACGGATGGCCATTCGGTCGAATGATCTTGAAATTTTTGTAAATTTTCCAAGTAAAAAGTTTGGAGTTAATGGAGACGGCATGACGACGCATCAAACAACGGAAACATACCAGTTTCAGCTCATTCGGTCGGATTGGTACCACCCCCTTCGGACATACGAGCTGTACTGGGTGATATCTCTTGTTTGACCCGTAAATCGGTCATCTTTCTGTTGGAAATCCGTTTTCAAACTGGATTTTGACTAAGGAATGAGTCGAGGGTCTGACTTAGTCCAGATAAGAAAAGTTGAAAATAGATGTAAATTGTTGAAATCATCCATTGTTAAGTCAAAAAGTGTGAAATCTCTTCAGATCTAGAACAAATCTTCATTAAATGATGTTCCACAACAAATTGCATAAGCAAACCGAGTGGGAAACACCTTAAAGAGATCCAAATCAGTGAATTCAGAGAAAAAGTTAGTGTTTGTGTGTGAGCTTAATGAAGAAGATGATGTAGAAGAGATTAGGGTTTGTCACACCCCGATATTTCAACGTATTACTGGTGGGCCCGGTGGGGAGTATCGTGACGTAGTTGATATCATCATAGACAATTGATCATAGTATAATGCACAGCGGAAGTCAAAAATAGTATTACAAACCGAATTCGAAAGTATAATAAAATATTACACAACATTTGTAAGTGGATCCACAGGCGGATCTAAAACAGAAAATAAACGTATGTCACACCCCGACCGCGTAAAACAACAAATCGCGGCGGAAACATCGGGGCGTGTTGCAACAGAATTAATGTTTCATAACCATGGATATCAAAAGTGTTTCGTTTTATTAAACATTGAGTAATTACATCGTCTGGAAATCTAATTACACTATTTAAACATAGTCTATCATTGTTATTGAGTCACTAAGGCCTTGTCCAGTCCTATGTGAGCATGCATCTTATCAATCGATATCATCCAACATACCTGAAACATATGTGAAAAACGAGGTCAGCAAAGAAATGCTGGCGAGTACATAGGTTTTGTAGGAGTGTCGAAATCATGGCTAGTTTAGACGTTGCAATACTTTATTTAAAAACCTTGTTTTGAAAAGAGTATAATATTGCAACTTAATTAACCAACTCAAATCAAGCGAGTTATAATTTGTAAAACCTCGTAGCCATGACTCTTAACCCAAAAACATTTGTTTTAGTACATTACTTGAAAAACAATGATAAGTTCAGGTGATATGTATCAGTAATAGAATAATGCATGATTAAATGAATAACCATGTAAAATGAGTTTGTATAAGATAAGTTGTTTTGTAAATAAATGTCTTGTGAAAAGTATGTTACTCGTATAAAATGTTCTATGTCTCAAACTGAAATGGTTCAAATAACGCTACAATATGTAATACCATACAAACACTTATATATAGGAAGTACCAGCGGCGTATCCACCATGCTTGTATCATATTACACACGCATCGTTACTTAATCACTTAATCAAACCAAACCAAACAATGTAAAATGTCTATGTCAAATATCCATGTCAAATGTCTATGTCAAATATCCATGTATGGCAAGTGAAATGTCTCAACTAAACCATATGCACAAAAACAAAGTATTGAAGTAAAAACTTGGTTTAAATCAAAGTTATGTTTTGTGGGAAATACATGATCAAATGTCAATCATGTACAAATGTTTACCCAATCGTTAAACCATCGTGTGAAAACCAATCGTTTACCCAATCGTTAAAACATCGTGTGAAAACCAATCGTTTACCCAATCGTTAAAACATCGTGTGAAAACCAATCGTTTACCCAATCGTTAAATTCGTTTTAGGTCGTGAAACTACTTAAATGATCGTCTCGCTAATAACATCCAAACCTTCGTGACTCGCATTAATAAACCCTTACCAAAGGATAAATTAACAATTCGCATTAATAAACCCTTACCAAAGGATAAATTAACAACTCGCATTAATAAACCCTTACCAAAGGATAAATTAACAATTCGCATTAATAAACCCTTACCAAAGAGTAAATTAACAGTTACAGATTCAGTCGCTACCCACAACACCCACACATAACTACGGGTGTAGTAAATAACGGGACTTGTCAGATCCTATGGTACCATAACCTAATACTGGTCGGCTTGATCATTGCTAATGAATGTCATTTGTTATGTAACTACAACCAACAAGTTTGTTCACTTTATGAAATCGTTATTAGTTTTGTATAAATCGCCTTAATCGTTTTTGAAACCATCGTTATAACATCGAAAACATTTAGCACATATGAGTCACCCCAAAACAATTGAAAACAGTAAAATAGGGGAAGAATGTACTCGCCTGGGAGTGCTTAGGAGTCTTGAACAACTACCAAGTAAGCTAGAGGAGTCCCGGAAATCAAACGGTACCTAACATAGGTAACTACATAATTAACCCGGACCTAAATCGGAAGACTGGGTAGCAGGAGGGTTTGTAAACCAAATGAGTGTAGGAACTCATATGATATGGTTTAACAAAGCCTACATACTAAATGAAACTTAACCTAAGTATTATCGACCCATCGCGACCCATTAAGGTAACATACGTTACTTTAACGTGTCGTGCGCGTGAAACGCGTTCGGACCGCCTAACTAGCCCTATGACAAGTGTTATATGCCTAAACATATTACATAATCAGTTACGTGACAAAGGTTTAGGTTACATATGCTTAATTACCAATTATACATGAAAAGGGTATTCTGGTAATTTACCTAAGGCATATAAACTACCTATCATACAACTACTTAAACGATGTGACCATAGGGTATAACCTCGGAAGGTTATTCCCTACCTACTATGGTCACCTAATGTGTTTGGTCGGATCCTAATGATCGACCAAACTGGGTCGGGTTCGAAGGTATAGGCGATTTATTAGATCGCCTACCCTACGACCCTAGACAACGTGGTAATCAGTGGGCATAGTCCCAAAGGACTATGACCAACGTGATTACACTCACGTTGCGAAGTTCAAACGAACTTCGCATTGACCATTACTGGTCAACGCTGAAAGTCAAACAAAGTTTGACTTTCTGACTCGAAAAGCAGTAAAAATAAGGAAAAGAACGAAAGAATACTTACCCAGGGTCCCCGAATGCTAACCCAGATCGAAATAGCTCAGGTATGAAACGAAGGTTCCAACTTAGAGCTTTCTTGATCAGATTTGTGGGTTTTGGGGTTGAGGGTGGATGGGTATTTATAGTATTCGGTCCACCGTTAGGATTGTTTGTCGATTATCGTGCCTTAATCTCATGCGTACACTTGTCGGAAAGTTGTGGTGCCTCAAAATGCTCACCACCATAAGGATTGGACACTTGGCAAGGGGTTAGGGAGTGCAAAACAGCTGCAAACAGCTGTTAGAAACACTGAATCTGGTCTGCAGACTCCTTACGGACCGTAAGGTAAGGCTTACGGTCCGTAAGCCATCAAGTTTGGCAGATGTGCAGTTTTGGTCCCTGTTGTGTATTCAGCCCATTTCCGGCACTTCTAAGGCCCGTCAAGCCAACTTTAAGGCCCTAAAATGATGCCTAAACATTGTGGACATGAAACATGCTCAAAAATATGTCGGACGTTGGTTCGTTTGGTCGTACGAACGCGATGTTCGCTTAATTACGACGGAATGCGCATAAGCGCGAAAAACGATCCAAATGACGCAACGAATGGATTTTTCTTATGGCGAACACTAAAATATAATGTAATCATACTTACATAAATTTTTGGATGTCCGGATGTATTCAGAACGTAAGTTATGCGCGAAAATGCAAACTTGTGCACTTTTTGACGCTTTTAGTCCCTGAATGACCCAAAAGTTTATTTTAGCACACCGAACACCTCAAAGCCTATTTCTAAGCTATGTAAAGGATATTTATGGTATGTTTAACTTATGGTCATGTTCCGGAATGTCTGTTACAGTTCAAATTGGCATACTTTCGCAGTTTGTCAAGTTTAGTCCCTGTAAGCGAATTAGCTTGTTTTTGCCATACCAAAGCCTTCAAAACTTATTTCTAAGTTATGTAAAGGTTATTTAAGGTATGTTAAGCCTATTTCACTATTCCGGAGTGTTCGTTGCATTAAACTGGTTATATTTACGCATCGGTGCGCGTATAACCTTCCAGAAAGTGATTTAGAGTTTGAAATTGAACAAGAGTTGATATGTGTAAACGATACACATATTTTTATAAATCCCAAGTATGAAATACAATATTTCATTGGTTTGGTATTTGTTTGATGGCCGTGGAGGCACAGGTGTTACAGTCTCCCCTACTTTAGGAAATTTCGTCCCGAAATTTATTTAGAGGAAACTTGTAAGAGTTCAAAACATGAAGTTGAAAAGATCGAACAACTTTGGTTAGGGTTCTTGAACTTCTAGTAAGCTTAATAACATTATGTTTGCAATGTAAGAGGGATACTTATATACAAGTATATGAAGCATCATTGGTGCGTCCACCGTACCTCCATTACATCGTTCTCATTTCGTTATTTTTGTCACTATCGGTTCTTACACATAATAAATCTTACTGGGTTCCTATGCACTAAATTTCATAATTATGTACGCGTCCATAATCAGACAATTCCTTGCACAGTATACACAGTCTATTTTATAGTGTGTAGGGGAAAACCAAATGAACAAACCTGTGATGAGTGTAACTAGACCGCCATAGAGTCCTTTTAATTAAATCAATAAATGATCTAAATAGACTATCAAGGAGTCTGTTCAGCTACATCACTAGATGTCGTTCTTTAATCAAATTGTGAATCAATCTTTTAGACTAGACTACTTAAGGGTCTCTCATCGAATCATGGAATAGTACCATATAATCCCAAGGGTCTTTAACTACAACGTAGAAGCCCATTAAGGATTTAAAGTAGTACCTTTTGAATATCCTACTATGAATCCCTCATATAAAGATATGAAAGATTCTATGAGGATTTGAAAATTGGATCACACAAAAACATAGAGGAGAACACATAAACACATAAACACATAATCGCATAATTGTATAATCGTTTAATCGCAAAATCGTTAAATCGCAAAATCGTTTATTCGCATAATCGTTTAATTTGTTATCTTTGGACATGGGTATTTAAAGCATACTAGGAATCCAATCCGTGGATTTCACTTGGCACTTTAAATATTTTCAAGAATCTAACTATGAAAATAGGAAGATCTAAAAAGGAATTCGGCTTGTCCTAATTGAGTTGTAATGTACAAATTAAGGTGTACAAGGAATCCAATCAGGCTCCGAAATCAACGAAGGTGTTGATCGTGGTCGGCTCGGGACTTTGAATAGATCAAGATGTCATCAATAAAAACAATGATGAACTGATCCAAATAAGGCTTGCAGACCCTATTTATTAAGTCCATGAAGATGGCTGGAGCATTTGTCAAACCAAAAGGTATGACTGTAAACTCGTAATGGCCATACTTCCTGCAGAAAACCGTTTTGGGAACATCTTCTTCGAGAATACGAAGTTGATGATACCAAGAACGCAAATCGATCTTGGAAAAGCATGAAGTACCCTGCAGATAATCGGATCATTGATTTAAGGCAGGGAATATCGATTCTTGATGGTAAGCTTACTAGGCTTACGTTAATCGATATACATTTGAAAAGATCCATTTTTCTTTTCACAAGAGAACTGGAGTTTCTTCCAAGGTGAAAAGTTCGGACGGATGAATCCTTTATCAGACAACTCTTGAAGCTGTTTTGATAATTCTTGTATCTCGAACGGTGCAAGACGATAAGATACTTTGGATTTAGAAGAAACAAGTGTTTGAGGTTCTTAGGGAGATCACAAGTGATCATAAAAATGACAGAACTACAAGAGTAGTTTTGTCTTTGTGATAACATCATAAGGTTGGATCAAACATTCATACAATTGCATTAGTTGAAAATAAAAACCACAAATTTTTATTTATATAACAACCGCATTGTCTTAAAATGTTACTAGATAATAACCAGAGGAAAATACAAAATACTAATTGTTCATTCCTTCAACATTGAGTGCCTCATTGATGTTAAACACTCAACCACGTGCTGGATTCACATTGACGTTGACGTTCGCATTTGGGTTTGCGTTAGCATTTGCATTTGCATTCACCAGTCTTGGGCAGTTGTGGCGGAAGTGACCAATCTCTCCGCAGTTGAAACATGAACCCAATGGGAATCTCGCAGCATTCCCTTGAACCGGAGCTTGAACCTGAGCAGCCTGATTCTGTCCCAAACGACAAATATTGGCCAAATGCCCAAGTCTACCACACGTTGTGCATTTCTTGCAATCTTGTTGTGCAACGTGATGACCGTTGCAACGGGCACAATGTGGTGCGGTACCAGCATATGCTTTCTTTGCAGGTGGCTGAGCTGGTTGGTTCCGCGGGTTCTGAGCAGTCTGTGCTGTAACAGCAAAGTTCTGAACATCCTTTCGCTTTCTTGATTTCTTTGCCGTCTCACCTTCCTTACCCTTCTTGTGTTGACCTTTCTTGCTAACCTCCATGTCAGCTGTCTGTTTCTTGCCCTTGTCACCCTTCCTGTGTAACTTGTTCTTCCGAATCTGCGACTCAGTCAATGTCGCTGATAATTCGATCGCCTGACGGAGTGTGGCAGGGTTACTACCAGTAAGGATGTCTTGTACCGAGTCAGGTAGGCCGTCGATGTACCTTTCGATAGCTATGTCAAGTGGGGTAACCATTGTCGGGCAAAGCAGACTCAGCTCCTCAAACCTATCAGTATAAGCCCTGTGCTCACCACTATCCTGCTTCAAATCATCAAATTCCTTCTCTAAGGCTCGCTGCTCATGACGAGGACAGAATTCCCTCATCATAAGAGCTCTTAGTTCAGCCCATGTCTGTGCCAAGGCAATCTCAGCACCCCTATCTCTCATAACCCCGTTCCACCATGTCAAAGCCCTCTTCTGAAATACGCTCGAAGCAAACTCGACCTTACGATTGTCAAGACACTGCACGTGGCGAAAAGTATTCTCTATGCTTTCAAACCACTGAAGAAGCCCAGTCGCTCCTTCAGAACCACTAAACTTGAGTGGTTTAGCCTGGTTAAAATCCTTGTATTTGCATGGAACATTGTTGTTGTTATAGGCTTGGATCCATTGAGCAAAGAGGTTTGGGAATTGAGCAGCCATTTGCTGCGCAATAATTTCTGCCAGCTCGGCAGTCTCTATCTGGTTTTCGCGTCGAGGAGGCATTGTCTAAAAGAGGAAACATGAAAGGAAACGAGTGAGAGAATTTAGACGAAAAGAATAAGATGAAACAAATCTGATGAAAGCAAGGGTAGTGGTCATTTGTTTGTTACCACAAGGTAAACAAACGACACACAGTGACTAATCAAAGTAAATGGGTCAAAATAATGTATCGCGAAGACATGCTCGCCTATAAGTGAACACTCATCCCAAGAATTCCCAGGTAAGCACAACTGGTCTCGCGTCTGATGAGATGTATACGAAGTGCTTGCCTAGACAGAAAACCCAGAATACAGGCATTCACCCTTCCAGTTTGCACGTGTTCACATTATTTAAAACCCAAAACCATGACGAGAATTTGAAAATTCAAAGGGGTTCAAAACCATATAACAGAGGGTTCAAAACCTTACAATAGAGGGTTCAAAACCTGGAAATCAATCATCCTAGAACAGATGATTAGTTTTCAAAGCGGTTTTGAAATTTATGTTCTTGTTGTGGTCGTCGCCTAAGGATAGGTGACGGTATTGTTTTATGACTAAACGCAAGTAAACTCGCGTTAGGGTCCTAGAAAGGTTATAGACTAGGTCAAAGCATTACTAATTACTAATAACCTAATTCCCTATAACCATTGGCTCTGATACCATCTTTTCTGTCACACCCCGACCGCGTAAAACAACAAATCGCGGCGGAAACATCGGGGCGTGTTGCAACAGAATTAATGTTTCATAACCATGGATATCAAAAGTGTTTCGTTTTATTAAACATTGAGTAATTACATCGTCTGGAAATCTAATTACACTATTTAAACATAGTCTATCATTGTTATTGAGTCACTAAGGCCTTGTCCAGTCCTATGTGAGCATGCATCTTATCAATCGATATCATCCAACATACCTGAAACATATGTGAAAAACGAGGTCAGCAAAGAAATGCTGGCGAGTACATAGGTTTTGTAGGAGTGTCGAAATCATGGCTAGTTTAGACGTTGCAATACTTTATTTAAAAACCTTGTTTTGAAAAGAGTATAATATTGCAACTTAATTAACCAACTCAAATCAAGCGAGTTATAATTTGTAAAACCTCGTAGCCATGACTCTTAACCCAAAAACATTTGTTTTAGTACATTACTTGAAAAACAATGATAAGTTCAGGTGATATGTATCAGTAATAGAATAATGCATGATTAAATGAATAACCATGTAAAATGAGTTTGTATAAGATAAGTTGTTTTGTAAATAAATGTCTTGTGAAAAGTATGTTACTCGTATAAAATGTTCTATGTCTCAAACTGAAATGGTTCAAATAACGCTACAATATGTAATACCATACAAACACTTATATATAGGAAGTACCAGCGGCGTATCCACCATGCTTGTATCATATTACACACGCATCGTTACTTAATCACTTAATCAAACCAAACCAAACAATGTAAAATGTCTATGTCAAATATCCATGTCAAATGTCTATGTCAAATATCCATGTATGGCAAGTGAAATGTCTCAACTAAACCATATGCACAAAAACAAAGTATTGAAGTAAAAACTTGGTTTAAATCAAAGTTATGTTTTGTGGGAAATACATGATCAAATGTCAATCATGTACAAATGTTTACCCAATCGTTAAACCATCGTGTGAAAACCAATCGTTTACCCAATCGTTAAAACATCGTGTGAAAACCAATCGTTTACCCAATCGTTAAAACATCGTGTGAAAACCAATCGTTTACCCAATCGTTAAATTCGTTTTAGGTCGTGAAACTACTTAAATGATCGTCTCGCTAATAACATCCAAACCTTCGTGACTCGCATTAATAAACCCTTACCAAAGGATAAATTAACAATTCGCATTAATAAACCCTTACCAAAGGATAAATTAACAACTCGCATTAATAAACCCTTACCAAAGGATAAATTAACAATTCGCATTAATAAACCCTTACCAAAGAGTAAATTAACAGTTACAGATTCAGTCGCTACCCACAACACCCACACATAACTACGGGTGTAGTAAATAACGGGACTTGTCAGATCCTATGGTACCATAACCTAATACTGGTCGGCTTGATCATTGCTAATGAATGTCATTTGTTATGTAACTACAACCAACAAGTTTGTTCACTTTATGAAATCGTTATTAGTTTTGTATAAATCGCCTTAATCGTTTTTGAAACCATCGTTATAACATCGAAAACATTTAGCACATATGAGTCACCCCAAAACAATTGAAAACAGTAAAATAGGGGAAGAATGTACTCGCCTGGGAGTGCTTAGGAGTCTTGAACAACTACCAAGTAAGCTAGAGGAGTCCCGGAAATCAAACGGTACCTAACATAGGTAACTACATAATTAACCCGGACCTAAATCGGAAGACTGGGTAGCAGGAGGGTTTGTAAACCAAATGAGTGTAGGAACTCATATGATATGGTTTAACAAAGCCTACATACTAAATGAAACTTAACCTAAGTATTATCGACCCATCGCGACCCATTAAGGTAACATACGTTACTTTAACGTGTCGTGCGCGTGAAACGCGTTCGGACCGCCTAACTAGCCCTATGACAAGTGTTATATGCCTAAACATATTACATAATCAGTTACGTGACAAAGGTTTAGGTTACATATGCTTAATTACCAATTATACATGAAAAGGGTATTCTGGTAATTTACCTAAGGCATATAAACTACCTATCATACAACTACTTAAACGATGTGACCATAGGGTATAACCTCGGAAGGTTATTCCCTACCTACTATGGTCACCTAATGTGTTTGGTCGGATCCTAATGATCGACCAAACTGGGTCGGGTTCGAAGGTATAGGCGATTTATTAGATCGCCTACCCTACGACCCTAGACAACGTGGTAATCAGTGGGCATAGTCCCAAAGGACTATGACCAACGTGATTACACTCACGTTGCGAAGTTCAAACGAACTTCGCATTGACCATTACTGGTCAACGCTGAAAGTCAAACAAAGTTTGACTTTCTGACTCGAAAAGCAGTAAAAATAAGGAAAAGAACGAAAGAATACTTACCCAGGGTCCCCGAATGCTAACCCAGATCGAAATAGCTCAGGTATGAAACGAAGGTTCCAACTTAGAGCTTTCTTGATCAGATTTGTGGGTTTTGGGGTTGAGGGTGGATGGGTATTTATAGTATTCGGTCCACCGTTAGGATTGTTTGTCGATTATCGTGCCTTAATCTCATGCGTACACTTGTCGGAAAGTTGTGGTGCCTCAAAATGCTCACCACCATAAGGATTGGACACTTGGCAAGGGGTTAGGGAGTGCAAAACAGCTGCAAACAGCTGTTAGAAACACTGAATCTGGTCTGCAGACTCCTTACGGAACGTAAGGTAAGGCTTACGGTCCGTAAGCCTTCAAGTTTGGCAGATGTGCAGTTTTGGTCCCTGTTGTGTATTCAGCCCATTTCCGGCACTTCTAAGGCCCGTCAAGCCAACTTTAAGGCCCTAAAATGATGCCTAAACATTGTGGACATGAAACATGCTCAAAAATATGTCGGACGTTGGTTCGTTTGGTCGTACGAACGCGATGTTCGCTTAATTACGACGGAATGCGCATAAGCGCGAAAAACGATCCAAATGACGCAACGAATGGATTTTTCTTATGGCGAACACTAAAATATAATGTAATCATACTTACATAAATTTTTGGATGTCCGGATGTATTCAGAACGTAAGTTATGCGCGAAAATGCAAACTTGTGCACTTTTTGACGCTTTTAGTCCCTGAATGACCCAAAAGTTTATTTTAGCACACCGAACACCTCAAAGCCTATTTCTAAGCTATGTAAAGGATATTTATGGTATGTTTAACTTATGGTCATGTTCCGGAATGTCTGTTACAGTTCAAATTGGCATACTTTCGCAGTTTGTCAAGTTTAGTCCCTGTAAGCGAATTAGCTTGTTTTTGCCATACCAAAGCCTTCAAAACTTATTTCTAAGTTATGTAAAGGTTATTTAAGGTATGTTAAGCCTATTTCACTATTCCGGAGTGTTCGTTGCATTAAACTGGTTATATTTACGCATCGGTGCGCGTATAACCTTCCAGAAAGTGATTTAGAGTTTGAAATTGAACAAGAGTTGATATGTGTAAACGATACACATATTTTTACAAATCCCAAGTATGAAATACAATATTTCATTGGTTTGGTATTTGTTTGATGGCCGTGGAGGCACAGGTGTTACAACGTAGTTCAACAGACTTAAAGTATTAAGAGCTTGCAAGACTCTTTCAGTAATACTCAGGAGTTCCAGCCTATTTCATGTAGTACATGCACTTAATCTTTTTGAAAAATACGTCAGTTTACACTGGTAAATACAATTAACTGACTCTTTTTGAAAAGTGTTTATAAAATTGATTTGGATGCACAGGGCATAAAATATTTTATAACTTGGGACAATTATTAAAATAATCTTGTATACAGATTTATATGTTTGTCGTCCATTCAGGGCCCGATTAGAAAAGCCGAGACAAGATTAATAGACACACCATTGATATAGTCCCACAAGGAGATATCCTCACGTGTGGTTATACCTTATACATACGTAACTGTCAGGTGTATGCCTACACCCCGTGCTTAAGTCGTAGCCATTTCTAATGAATGAGCCGAGGATATCCAGGAAACGGTCATTAACCCCCCAAAGGCATTGCATCAAACAAGACAGATTAAAATGGGTTATGCAATTTATTAATCACAATCCGATTAAATGATTTCATACCCGACCAAGCGGTATTATTATAATACCGTATCCCAAGCCCGTATAAGGGAAAATAAGTTAAAAGTATTTACCTGAGCTAAATGAAATTTATTCTCAGTCGTATTTTCTAATCAGCAAGTACAGGGAGCTTTTACTGGGCTCCTAATCTGGAACGAAGGTTTTAATAACCTATTAGATTCCTAACGGGTCTTATTTAAGTTATAACTTAGACCGGTTAGTTTTAAAGAAAGGTCTATGGTTAAAAACGCAAGATTAAGCGAAGACCGGATTGGAATGTGATTTAGACCCAACAAGTATGAAGACTTGTATAAATTGGGCAAACTAAATACATTCTGGATTTTGAAGTAAAAACGATAAGGTTTGACCCGTTTCGGCTAATTTATGCAAACTAGTTACATAAACCGTACCGAACGCGTATATGCATAACGGGTAACCGAATGAGTCATGAACATGTTCCATAAGTTATTATGCTTCCATTATGCCCAAAACGAATTTAAAACCAAATTAGGCCCCTTAAGGGTATTTTGGTCATTTTATGGTTTATAAAAAGGTTTAAATAGTAAACTGAGGTTCTGGTCTAAAATAATTAGTAAAAATATTCATTTCGTCAGCTCATATCAGTAAGTTATCCCACATATGTGAAATTTATCTTTTATGGCCCAACTATGCACTGTAGGGGCATTTTGGTCATTTCACATAAGCTTTAAGGTCAAATTTGGAAATCTGAGTTCAAGACTTATACTTACTATTAAAGTATAAAAATTTATATACAAAATCAGTAGGTAACAAGTCTTAGGCGTCGAATATGATTTTAAGTCATACTATGCGCCTAATTAGCGTAAAAGCCGGTATTTGACGATATTCGCAATGTTTATAAAATTTTGAAGTCCTGATCAGTTTCTAAAGCTTAAAATATTTTATTTAACATATGAAATCAGTAGGAAAAGGTTTGGTGTCAAAATGATATGTAAAACTCATTTTACTAGCAAAAAGGGCATAATCGTCAATACCGAATTTATACTAGAACTCTATGTTATGATTAGTATAAAATTTGACAAAATTTCCAAAAAATCCCTAAATATTATATTTAATCAGTGGGTAGCATGTTTGGTGCCAAAAATTGGGTTTAAATATGATTTATGTCAAAAATGCCATTTAATTAATAAAAAGCTTTAGTTTTACGATATCGTGCATAAATATCATTCTAGACCAGAATCGGATGTCAAATTTATAGGACATACTTATAAATCAATAATAAATATTTTTGTCCACTCACATTTTTAAAAATTTCGTTTTTATATCAAAAGGGCATTGTAGTCAACTTTTAAGCATTTAACGGAAACATGCAATGCACTAGGATTTCTATGGAACCATATTGTATAACCTCAGAGGGTTATACTAACCTATAGTATGGTCCAAAAGGAACCCTAAGGCATAACTAAACTAAATCAGGTCAGAACTGAAAATCAAAGAAAAAGTCTACTTTTGCGACTTTCAGTTGAGAACCGAGTCTAAACTCAGAATTGTCGGGTTGAACATGCCTAAACATGTTCTTATATTATTTACCAAGTTATTTAAGTGTTAAAACATGTTCCATAACTTCTCTATTATCAGTTATGAATTTATTTTGTAAAAACTGACTCGTTTGACTTTTTATTAAGTAGTTTGACCCGACAATTGACCAAGTAAACGTGATAATCAGTAGGTGCCCTTTTAAGGGTTTATTACCTACATGATTACCAAATCCTAGCCATTTACAATTCGAATAATGGTTGGACCGTTAGTGATTAATCACAAAGTCAAAGCGTCATTACGATAACTTTGACTTTCGGTCATTAAGCTAATGAAAACTTAACTATGGAAGCTAAGAACACTTACAATAGTCTTTAGCACGAAAATTGAACTATAGAAAGCTTCCTAGAAGACCAGCATGCTCCAGAGAAGAGTTGAGAGTAAAATTTGAAATGTGCAAGAACAAGTGTTGCAACCATGGCCTTTTATATAGGAAATTCAAGACTTCCAAGATCAATCCAGCTGTTCCTATGAGTAACAAGATGATCCCAAGTGTCCCTAGGGCAGTAAAAACCAGTTGCCCAGTCCCTGGTATCATAAACAAGCATGCAATGGCGGTGGAACAGGCTGCAACATGCAGCTGTCCACTTCTTGGTCGCTGGCAGTCCCCTCGCGGCCCGCGTAGACATCATGGGGTGTCCTTCGCGGCCCGCGACAACCCTTAAATCTGGTAAAAAGTTTGAGAACTTTTCATTTTCAGTCCCTGGTCCATTTTAAGTTTATTTAACTTTCTTTTATTGCACTAATGACCCCCATAGTTAACTTTCAAGTGCCTTGGGTCATAATTTAACTTCGTTAAGCTCCCGGTTAGTTACTAGAGCACCCGAAATGCACTTATTTGCATCGAAACTCCGCGAAATCATTATCCGATATACATGGAAGTATAATGAAGTATTACAAAGCCTCGGGAACGTTAAAAGGTCACTCAGAGGTAGGAATTTACATGTTGACACATTTAACCCTAATGCTTTGTAAACTTTTGATCTTTAAGCACAAACGGCTTTCCATGTTCGATGATTTATTTATGAAAGAATACGAATGTCGTGTGGGGTCATTCTGAGGCTCAAGTTTGGCATGTTGACATTTTTTATCCTTCTACACACATACTTACTTTGTCTGTCAACTTTAGTCCCTTGAATTCAAATTATTACACGTTTAAAGTTCATGACACGTGTCTTTATTATATTGGACATGATTTTGCGAGGTGTTACATCCTCACCCCCTTAAAAGAAATCTCGACCTCGAGATTTACTGAAATAAATAAGGGTATTTTTGCTTCATTGTGGACTCAACCTCCCACGTGTACTCTAGGCCTCTACGGGCATCCCATTTTACCTTTACGATTGGCACGTGCTTCCTTCGAAGCTTCTTAACCTATCGATCCTCGATCGACAAAGGTTTTTCAACGAACTTTAAGCTCTCGTCTATCAGCACGTCCTCATGCGACATTGCTAGCGATTCATCGGCTAGACATTTCTTTAAATTGCAGATGTGGAATACATTATGTATCCCACTAAGCTCTTCAGGTAAATTCAGCTTGTAAGCTACAGTTCCGACACATTCGATGATCTCGAATGGTCCTATGTACCTTGGGCTCAGCTTGCCCTTTTTTCCAAAACGCATCACCCTTTTCCAGGGTGATACCTTGAGTAACACTTTATCACCAACTTCAAACTTTAGAGGTTTGCGCCACTTATCAGCATAACTCTTCTGCCTATCCCTGGCAGCTTTGAGACGATCATGGATTTGAACAATCTTATACGTCGTCTCGAGGACTATATCAGGTCCTGATAGTTGGGTTTCCCTAACTTCCGCCCAACAACCTGGCGTTCTACACTTCCTTCCGTACAAGGCCTCAAAAGGCGTGGCTTGGATGCTCGAATGACAACTATTATTATATGAAAATTCAATCAAAGGAAGATGGTCATCCCAACTTCCACCCAAATCTATAACACAAGCTCGTAACATATCCTCAAGCGCGTACGCTTGCTTTGCCCTTCCGTCTGAAGATGATAAGCAGTGCTGAAATTTAGTCGAGTGCCTAGAGATTGCTGAAAGCTCTTCCAAAAGTGTTATCTAGTATCCCTATCGGAGATAATAGATACGTGCACTCCATGGAGAGATACAATCTCGTCCACATATAGTTGAGCTAGCTTATCGGAGCTGTGCGTTTCTTCAATGGGCAAGAAGTGAGCTGACTTGGTCAGTCTGTCAACTATAACCCAAATAGTATCATTTCCATGTTTCGTCCTCGGTAACTTGGTGATAAAATCCATAGTTATCATTTCCCACTTCCATGTGGGGAGTTCAGGCTGTTGTAGCAAACCTGACGGCTTTTGATGCTCGGCTTTAACCTGTGTGCATGTCAGACATTTGGCCACATAAGTGGCTATAGATTTCTTCAAAGCTATCCACCACTAATTTGCCTTTAAATCCGGGTACATCTTATCACTGCCTGGATGGACCGAATACTTAGAACTATGAGCTTCTTGGAGGATTACATCTCTAAGTCCTCCATGGATTGGAACCCAGATACTACCATTCAATCTTACGATTCCATCCTTGCCATATGATAACTGATCGGCAGTAATACCTAACTTCTCATTCGGAAAGTTAGTTTCCAAGATAGCTTCCTTCTGAGCAGCTAACAGCCTTTCATTCAAGCTGTTCTTCAGCTCAACGCTTTTGGCATTTATTCTAATGGGCTTAACCCTTTCCTTCCTGCTCAATGCATCAGCGACAACATTCGCTTTGCCTGGATGATATCGGATTTCGCAATCATAATCATTCAATGTCTCAATCCAACGACGCTGCCTCATATTAAGATCCTTCTGGTTAAACAGATGTTGAAGGCTCTTATGATCAGAATAAATTATACACTTGGTTCCATAAAGATAATGCCTCCAAAGCTTTAGTGCAAATACAACGGCACCTGTAACACCTTGTAAAATCACGTCCAATGATGTATTGACATGTGTAATAAACCCTACTAAAGTCAAACATTGGATTTAATGGACTAATTTTTTGAAAAATCGAAAACTTTGAATGCGAAAGGACTAAAAGTGTCAACGTGCTTAGTATAAGACTTCGAATGACGTTACACGGTGTTCCTATTCACATATGAGCCACTTGTTGATCAAGAGTAGCCGTTTGCGTAATTAATTGAAAGTTTGCGCGATGAAGGGTTAAAAGCGTCAACATGTTAATTCTTACCTCTGAGTGACCTTTTAACAAACCAAGAGCTTCATGATGGTTTATTATACTCTCGAGGATGCCAAATATTGACCATCTAAGGCTTTTATGCCTTTAAGCGACGTTACGCGCAACTTCGCAAGTTTAAGGGGATAAAAGCGTCAATATGTTTAATTATACCTTTGAATGACCTTTCTACGAACCCGAAGCATTATGATGTTTTATAATACTCTCAAGAATGCCTAATATGGATTAGATAAGGCTTCGATGCTATTAAACGATGATATGCGCGAGTTTGCGCATTAGAGGGACTCTTTGCGTCAAACTGCAAAAGTATACCGATTCGCATGGTATCAAACCTTCCGGAATGTGATCATAAGTTAAACATGCCCTAAATATCCTTTATATATCTTAGAAATAGGCTTTGAGGTGTTTGGTGCGCAAAAATAAACTTATTTGATCAACAGGGACTAAAAGCGTCAAAAAGTGCATAAGTTTGCATTTTCGCGCATATCTTACGTTCTGAATATATCCGGATATCCAAAAATTTATGTAATCATTAAAATAATTTATTTTAGTGTTTGGCTTGATAAAATTCCATTCGTCGTGTAATTTGGATCGTTTTTCGTGTCCGTTCGTGTTTCGTCATAATTAGCCGAACAACGTGACCGTATGACCAAACGAACCGACATCCGAGACATTTTTGAGCATGTTTTATGTTTCCTATGTTTAGGCATCATTGTAGAGCCTTGAAAATGGCTTAACGGGCCTTAACCGTGTCAAAAAGGGGCCTTACAAGCTTACAGGGACTAAAACTGCAACTTCTGAAAGTTGTTGCTGATCTGGTCAGTTGTGGCGGGCCGCATTAGACTCTTCCTGAGTCTACGCGGGGCGCGTAAGCCCATCAGACCTGCAAAAACCATTTTTCTGAAACAGCAGTCTGGTTCTGGGTTTATGAACATTGTTTTATCAAACTAGGAGCTGGTTTTGGGCACCCATAGATTGCTAAATCAGTGGGTATTACTTGTACGGCCAAGATTCAAGCTCGTTTATCGAGGAACGATCTTAACGGTCTTGAGAAAACTATAAATACCCACCCCCACTTTCTTTTCAACTCACACTTCTTTCAAAATCTGCTCTTGCTCTCATTCTAAGAGGATCCTGATCAACTTGGGAACCTCCTTTAGCCCTAAGGACCACTTGTAAGTGTTCCTTTCGTACTTAGTTAAGTTGTTTGTGTCACGGCCCACGACCCGGTTTGACCCGTTTCAGGAGCCGCGGCAGAAAATACTGCGGTATTGATTTTATTGAGTTTAACAGCGGAAACAGGATCGCTTAAAGCTAATATTTTTCCCCGATTATTTATTTCACAATTCGGGATAAAACCCCGATAATTTACAATATTATATTTTTACTATAAAAGTGTGATATTACAAAATCATTTATTTATTTTATATTGAGCCACTATCTTAAGCTTGAAATGCTCCACAGCACTTTTCCTGATTTACAACAGATCACCTGAAACATGTTTGAAAAAAATTTTGTCAGCGGAAAATACTGAGTGAATCATTCTATTTTTGCATAATGATGCATAGTTATCAATTACAGCATAAGAGCGATTACAATGGCTTCTATCTTATTTTTATCTGGCATTCCGTCACAATGGTGACATGTCACAATGGTGACGATGGTCATACCACTATTTAGATCAATGAACCTAAATAGTGACGATTATCCCTGTAGGTCAATGAACCCAACAGTGATTATCCCGAGTAGGTCAATGAACCTAACTGGGAGATAATTAGTAATGTGCACAATACCCCACTAACCAGTAATTCAAGATATCCACGACTTAGTCCCTGTAATTATAATCTTGAAATAATTTGGAGTATTGTAAAATATTTAATAAAAATAACTCACAAACGGTGAGAATAGTTGTATAAAGCAATTTGATAAAAAGAGAATAACTCACAAACTGTGAGAAAAGAAGAATGACTCACATTGCAGATTTATATGGGCAGAGCCTGGCTTACTGATTAGGCTTTTATCCTAATTTCAATAACAAGCACACAATTTTGGAATTAGTAATCAATCCAGCATTTACGATAACTCACGAGATCAAATTCTCACAATGAATGTCAAAATGCAATACTTTGTCCATCGAATTAACGATGATCCATTGAATTAACAATGAACGACAAGGTATAATACTTTACCCATCGAATTAACGATGATCCGTTGAATTAACAACGAACGATAAAGTATAATACTTTACCTATCGAATTAACGACAATCCGTCAAATTAATGACGAACGATAAAGTATAACCCTAATGTGGGCGGCACTTAAACATTCATTGGATATTTGAATCAATCGGACAATGAATCGTAGCAGCGATTGTGCTAATACCCTGTTTCGTAGCAGCACCCCCCCTCTAATTAGTGTTTTGTGTGTGTTAATTGTGATAAACAGACGATATATCGGAGCCTGAAGCGAATTTCTTCGTCGAACGAATTCCAGAATTCAAGTGCCAATGTCCTCTATTTATACACGATTTTGGTCAAGCTTACGGACCGTAAGCTTGATGACCTTACGGTCCGTAAGGTACTCAAAATGCTTGTTTTGTTGCCACGTGTGGGACTAGCTCAGATGAGTCGACACATTCTAAAAATTCAACTTGGAGAGCACGTTATATAGATAATCGTTAAGTAGGGAATGCCCCCCTGAGTTTTAGGGGCCCTAATCCTGCTTCTGAAAATTATAAAAATTTTAGGGTTTGCACAAAATCACTTGGGTGTCTCAATTAGGGTTTCCTATTGGTCAAATTACTTTAGTAATTATGACTTTTGATGAGAGTCGTTACATTCTCCCCACCTTAATAAAAATCTCGTCCTCGAGATTTACTGGAATAATTGAGAATACTTTCTCTTTATTTCAGATTCCAGTTCCCAAGTATATTAGGATCCTGTCTTTGAATCCTACTTTACTTAACACTATTTGTTACTTTATATCTTAGAAATGTACTATTAAAGATTCATCTTATAGACATTTCTTAAGATTGGATATATAAAATATATCATGTATTCCAACTAACCTTCCTGGTAGTTGTAAACTATAAGTAACTGATCCAATACGTTGAATTTACTGGAAATGATTCTACATACTTTTGGACTTAGTTTTCCTTTCTTACTCCTTTCCAAGGAGATACTTCCAATTATATTTTGTCTCCAATTCGAACTTCAACGGCTTTTATCTATTATCTGTATAATTCTTATGACTATCTTTTGCCGTTTTCATCCTTTCTTTTGTGATACTGAATATTACAGTTGTAGTTATTTAGGATTTTCGTTCATCTCTTTTGCCTCAAATTCTTTTTTTTTTGCCCAATTATATATATCTAAACTTCTTATAATCTGTATAGATAGTATCCTTACTTCCATACAGATAATATCTCCAAATCTTAAGGCAAAATTATGGTTCCTAATTCTAACTCTTGAGTGGTATAGTTTTCTTCAGACTTTTTCAATTTGACTTGAGGCATACGCAATTACCTTTTTGCGTTGCATTAAGGAATATCCAAACCCTAGCTTTGAAGTATTACCTTATACTCCAAAAATCTTTAATTCCTTAATGTCTATAATACTAAACCTACAAAATTCCTAATTCCCATTGAGGTTTACAGAATCTTCCATTTGGTAATCACTGCTATCTTAGTAAGATCTAAGTGAATACCTTCATGATTCATTATATGACCTAAAATTGCACTTCAGCCAAAATTTATTCTTCGAAAATTTTGGGAGTAAAGCTTTTCTTTTTCTTAATAATCAATATCATACTAACCGATAAGGTTTCCTAGTTTTATCGGTAAAAATTCCTGAAATTTAATAAATTCTATCTTCATGTAATCCAGGTAAATCTTCTGGAAATATATTTGGGTATTCTAAAACTACAGAAATTTCCTTAAATTCTGTATCTTTAGTATTAATGATTACTGAAATCATATATACTATTCCTTGCTTTCGTTCATAATTAGCAATTTCCATTATTGATATGAATTTCATAAACTTACCTGGTTTATCTCCGGTAATTCTAATTACTTCTCTGATGGTTGATTGAATTTTTAAGAAATTCTGATCACAGATAATGATCACATCATTGAACTCAACTAATTTCATAGACAATAGAATTGCAGAAAACTTATAACTTATTTCTAGGTTCTGTATAACCTTATCTATTTTAACTGAATTCTCATCTGCCGTTTCTAATATATAGAAATTTATCTAATGCTGGTTAATGGTAGGTTAAGAGTTTGGCAGAGTAAAGTATTTATAAAACTTTGGTTTGCACCAGAGTCAAATAATACTTTTATGTAAACGTTGTAAGCTAAGAACATACCGGCTATCACATCTGGAATCATCTCGGCTTCATGAGTAGTCAGCTGAAAGGCTCTCGCATTCCTTTTTGCTCCTTCTGCTGGTTTGGCTTGATTGTCAAATGGTTTATTCAGTTTTGGACAATCTGGCCTAAGATGTCCAGTTTCTCTACAGTTGTAGCAAACTGAAAATTTCTTCCTCCTACAGTCTTCTTCTTGATGCCCTGGAATCTTGCAAAAATTGCAATATCCTTTGCATTTTCCAAAATGCTTTCTTTTGCAAAAATTGCAAAATGGACTAGTAGAATATTGCCCATTCCCTCCTTTCTTGAAATTGTTATGGTTACCCGAACGAAATTCTTGGGTAATCTTTTGGGCTACTTCCTTCCTTCTATTTTCTTCTCTTGTCCGTACTAACTCGTCAATCATAGTATTGGCTAATTCTACTGCATCATCAATCGTGCAAGGTTTTGCAGCTTTGACGATATTACGGATCTCGGAAATCAATCCCCAAATATAACGAGAAATAAGTACCGGCTCTGGCGAAGCCAGGGTTGGTACTACTCTAGCATATTCGAAGAATGTCGTAGTATACCCTCGACAATCTACATCTACCATCTTATGGGTTAGAAACTTATTTGCCATTTGATCTTTTTCATATTCAGGACAGAATTTTCTTTCTACAAGACTCTTAAATTCTTCCCAATTCATAGCATACGCCATCCTTCTTCCTTTTGCCTGTAACATTGTATTCCACCATTCTAGCGCTACTTCTTTGAAAAGGTTTGAAGCGTACATAACCTGATCATCCTGAGCACATTTACTTATGGCAATTACTGCCTCGGTTTTCTCTAACCAACGCAGTGCTGCAGTCGCTCCTTCATTGCCTGCAAACTCAGTGGGTTTACATGCAAGAAATTCTTTGTAAGTGCAACCAGGCGTTGCAACTTTCCTTTTCTTAGGGAGCGGAGCTTGCCGTGGTTCATTATCATGATTAACATGATTATTACCTCCATTTACGCTATTACTGAAATTATTTTCAGAAATGCGTTTACTAGGAACAACTTGTTGCGGTTCGATTGGATTTTTAACAGCAGCAATGATTGCTGGAATAGCATTGGCTATCCCTTGAGCAACTATTCCTGGAATAGTGTTGGCTATCTCTTGAGCAATGATATTTTCTATATCTTGCCTAGTCACATATTGATTCCCCGATTGTTGCTCAGATTGATTACCCTCATTAACTGGTTCATTATTAGCGTTTTCCATCTGATATCTATTTTATAGATACATAATTAGTATAAAGGAAATAATCCAATGTCACAATTTAGTTGCACATAATCACATAAACGAATATACAAACAAAATTGTAACTTTTCTAATATTTCCTTATATCATGTTTCTATATACACTCGTTTTATTATTTATTTTACACATACTGATTTTACTGTTATTATTACACAACCACAGTTTCATAATCTCCTATCCTTTGTCAGATGATGTTCTAGTAGCGGCGTTTCTTCTCATCGTATTTCCAGGAGATTTGTCCCAAAGTCTCTTGGATCCTATTCCCAGCATCTATGTTGTCAAAATGATGGAGTTTAGTCCTATTCTCGTTACTTATTAGTAAATTTGGTAAAGGTTCTGGATTGTACTTAGGAAAAAGCCTATAGGGATGGTTTTGTAACAATATTTCATTATCTAACCATTCGTCTATATTCCAGTTATTTGAAGAATTTGGAATAGATGGTTCTAAGTTCATAAAATTATTTTCATTAACAGATTCAATAGTATCATCGTTTGCTATTATAAAATCTAGTTCTTCTTGAGATGGTAACTCTTCAATTTGCCTAGAGCTTTCCCCAATTTCCATTTTCTTAGGCTTAGGTTTCTCGAGAGGTAAAGCGTTAAATTCTATAGGTCCTTCTATGTCTGGAATATACCTATTCAAATCTCTGGAAACTTCTATTCTTACTGGATAGAGATTTAAATTCTGAAGGGCTTCCGACAAATCACTCATGCTATTTAACAAAATACACACAATTACTAAGTTATAACAAAATTTTATAGAACAAAAATAGTATTTCATACTACCAAAACAAATACAAATTAAAACATACTAGGTTTTATTTATTTATAAATTTTCTTGACTGTAGATAATAAAAATACTAAATTTTAAATCAGAATATTTAAAGATTTTATATTTACTATTACAGTGATTAACATATCAAAATCTATATACTAAATAAGTATGATGACTTAATTTATATATATTATTTAGTCATTATCATGGTGGATATTGGTTAGTGCTGCCTTGTTTAAGCATAGGTGATCAGTCCATGCCTAACTAAGGCTAGGTTATCCAATATCTGCCTTTTGATAATAACCTTAGTATTTAAAAATAATCTTAATACCACTATTATTAATAACAAAATTATTAATAATAAATAACTAAACAATAATTTTAAATAAGAGTATACTTTAAACATAAAAATATAATTTCTTTACCACAATATAGTAATACTATATTAGGTAATTCCATATATTAATCAAATATATAATGTTTTTCACTTAACAAATATTACAATAAAAATATGCCCATATTAAAATTAACAAATAGCCAGTTAATAAAACACATAATTATATAATTGTAATCAGGAAAAATTAAGTATTTCTAAATACTTAATTAGCTTAACCCAGTGGCTCTGATACCACCTTTTTCTGTCACGGCCCACGACCCGGTTTGACCCGTTTCAGGAGCCGCGGCAGAAAATACTGCGGTATTGATTTTATTGAGTTTAACAGCGGAAACAGGATCGCTTAAAGCTAATATTTTTCCCCGATTATTTATTTCACAATTCGGGATAAAACCCCGATAATTTACAATATTATATTTTTACTATAAAAGTGTGATATTACAAAATCATTTATTTATTTTATATTGAGCCACTATCTTAAGCTTGAAATGCTCCACAGCACTTTTCCTGATTTACAACAGATCACCTGAAACATGTTTGAAAAAAATTTTGTCAGCGGAAAATACTGAGTGAATCATTCTATTTTTGCATAATGATGCATAGTTATCAATTACAGCATAAGAGCGATTACAATGGCTTCTATCTTATTTTTATCTGGCATTCCGTCACAATGGTGACATGTCACAATGGTGACGATGGTCATACCACTATTTAGATCAATGAACCTAAATAGTGACGATTATCCCTGTAGGTCAATGAACCCAACAGTGATTATCCCGAGTAGGTCAATGAACCTAACTGGGAGATAATTAGTAATGTGCACAATACCCCACTAACCAGTAATTCAAGATATCCACGACTTAGTCCCTGTAATTATAATCTTGAAATAATTTGGAGTATTGTAAAATATTTAATAAAAATAACTCACAAACGGTGAGAATAGTTGTATAAAGCAATTTGATAAAAAGAGAATAACTCACAAACTGTGAGAAAAGAAGAATGACTCACATTGCAGATTTATATGGGCAGAGCCTGGCTTACTGATTAGGCTTTTATCCTAATTTCAATAACAAGCACACAATTTTGGAATTAGTAATCAATCCAGCATTTACGATAACTCACGAGATCAAATTCTCACAATGAATGTCAAAATGCAATACTTTGTCCATCGAATTAACGATGATCCATTGAATTAACAATGAACGACAAGGTATAATACTTTACCCATCGAATTAACGATGATCCGTTGAATTAACAACGAACGATAAAGTATAATACTTTACCTATCGAATTAACGACAATCCGTCAAATTAATGACGAACGATAAAGTATAACCCTAATGTGGGCGGCACTTAAACATTCATTGGATATTTGAATCAATCGGACAATGAATCGTAGCAGCGATTGTGCTAATACCCTGTTTCGTAGCAGCACCCCCCCTCTAATTAGTGTTTTGTGTGTGTTAATTGTGATAAACAGACGATATATCGGAGCCTGAAGCGAATTTCTTCGTCGAACGAATTCCAGAATTCAAGTGCCAATGTCCTCTATTTATACACGATTTTGGTCAAGCTTACGGACCGTAAGCTTGATGACCTTACGGTCCGTAAGGTACTCAAAATGCTTGTTTTGTTGCCACGTGTGGGACTAGCTCAGATGAGTCGACACATTCTAAAAATTCAACTTGGAGAGCACGTTATATAGATAATCGTTAAGTAGGGAATGCCCCCCCTGAGTTTTAGGGGCCCTAATCCTGCTTCTGAAAATTATAAAAATTTTAGGGTTTGCACAAAATCACTTGGGTGTCTCAATTAGGGTTTCCTATTGGTCAAATTACTTTAGTAATTATGACTTTTGATGAGAGTCGTTACAGTTTGCCTCTTAAAGCCGAAAAGTTAAGCGTTCGTGATAAACGCTTTGACTTTTAAACGGTCGAGCCATTGTTTGCAACGAACATGGCTACGTGATCGTAATTAGGTAGGTATTAAACCCTCAAAAGGGCACCTCCTAATTACCATGTTTGCTTAGTAAATTGTCGGGTTAAAGTAATTAAAATAAAAGTCAAACGAGTCGGTTTTTAAATAAAATTCATAACTACTGATGTAAAAGCAATAAAATCAGCTTTGTCACTTTAATAACTTGGTAAATATTAATTGAACATGTCTAGGCATGTTCAACCCGACAATTCCAAGTTTAGGCTCGGTTCGGAACCGAAAGTCGCAAAATTTAGACTTTTGCTTTGATTTTCAGTTCTGACCCGATTTAGCTTAGTTTAGTTATGCCTTAGGATTCCTTTAGGACCATATTATATGTTAGTACAACCCTCTGAGGTTATACAACATGGTTCCATAGAAATCCTAGTTCATTGCATGTTTCCATTAAATGCTTAAAAGTTGACCATTATGCCCTTTTTGATATTAAAAAGAGATTTTTGAAAATGTGAGAGGACAAAAACCTTTAATACTGAATTATAAACATGTCCAAAAAATTTGACATCAGTTTGTGGTCTAAATTAGGAGTTATGCCCAATATCGTAAATTGAAGCCTTTTTATTAATTAAACGGCATTTTCGGCATAAAACCTATTTAAACCCAAATTTATACACCAAACCATTTACCCACTGATGTAATATAATATTTAGGGATTTTTGAAGATTTTTGTTGAATTTTAAACTGATCATAAGATAGGGTTATTGCATTGACTCAGTAATTGACGGTTATGCCCTTTGGCTAATAAAATGAGTTTTACACATCCTTTACATATCAAACCTTTTTCTACTAATTTTATATATTAAATAAATTATTTTAAATAGTAAAGGTTGTTCAAAATATCAGATTTACTTGTTTAACCCGAATACCGTCAAATACCGACTTTTATGCGATTTAGGCGCATAGTATGGTTTAAAACCATATTTGGCACCTAATGCTTGTTACTTACTGATGTTATGAAAAAAAAATTATACTATAACAGTAAGTAAAAGTTTTGAACTCATATTTCCAAATTTGACCTTTAAGGCTTATGTGAAATGACCAAAATGCCCCTATGGTGCATAGTTTGGCCATAAATGATAAATTTCACACATATATGATATCTTACTGATATAACCTACTAAAAAAATATTTTTACTGATCATTTTAGACCAGTACCTCAGATTGTCATTTAAACTCTTTTATAATCTTTAAAATGACCAAAATACCCCTACGGGGCATAAATTGATTTTAAATCCGTTTTGGGCATAATGGAAGATATCCTACTGATATTACAACATATTTAAGACATATTAACTTGTGGAACATGTTCATGACTCTTTTGGTTACCCGTTATGCATTTTTCGCGTTCGGTACGGTTTATGTAACTAGTTTGCATAAATTAACCGAAATGGGTCAAACCTTATCATTTTTACTTCAAAATTCAGAATGTGTTTAGTTTACCCATATTATACAAGTCTCCACACTTGTCGGGTCTAAATCACATTCTAATCCGGTCTTCGCTTAATATTTCGATTTCAAACCGTAAACCTTTCCTAAAAACTAACCGGTCTAAGTTACAGCTTAAATAAGACCCGTTAGGAATCTAATAGGTTAATAAAACCTTCGTTCCAGATTGAGAGCCCTAGTAGAGGTACTTGTACTTGCTGATTTGAATATACGACTGAGAATAAAAATTACATTTTAGCTCAGGTAAATACTTTTAACTTATTTTCCCTATACGGGCTTGGGATACGGTATTATAATAATACCGCTTGGTCGGGTATTGAATGTTTAATCGATTAGTGGTTAAATTATTAAGGTAACCCGTTTTAATCTGTCTTGTTTGAAACAAAGCCTTTGGGGGTTAATGACCATGTCCCGGATATCCTTAGCATCATTTATTAAGAAATGGCCACGTCTTAAGCACGGGGTGTAGGCATACACCTGACAGTTGTGTAGGAAAAATGGTATCTCACTCTCTTGTGGGCCTATACTTGTGGTGTGTCTGTTAATCTTGAATCGGTTTCTATATCGGGCCCTGATTGTATAACGAACAAATAAATCTGTATACTAGATTATTTTTATATAATTGTCCCAAGTTATAAAAGGATATTTGTGCCTTGTGCATTTAAATCAATTTTCATAAATATTTTCAAAAGAGTCAGTTAATTGTATTTACCGGTGTAAACTGACGTATTTTCCAAAAAGATTAAGTGACAGGTACTGTACGTAATTGGCTGGGAACTCAGGGCGTTAATAAGGAATCTTGTAAGTTCTAAATATCTAAAGTCTGTTGAACAGTGTTTATTTTTTTTGGTTTTAAAGATCTGCCTGTGGATCCATATACAACCGTTGTGTAATACTTTATTATGCTTTCGAATCGGTTTGTATTATTATTACTTTAGACTTCCGCTGTGCATTGAACTGTGATTATTTGACTATGATGATATCAACTACGTCACGATACTCCCCACCGGGCCCACCGGTAATACGTGGAATATCAGGGTGTGACAGCACCCAATTCTAAATCATGGGTGGTGTAGTTCTTTTCGTGCACTTTTAATTGACGTGAAGCATAGGCAATGACCATGCCTCTTTGCATAAGCACACAACCCATACCTGTGTGCGATGCGTCGCAGTACACAACAAACTCTTCAATCCCTTCTGCCAATGTCAGTACAGGAGCATTGCTTAATTTCTGTTTAAGAATCTCAAAAGATTCTTGTTGCTTGGGACCCCAATCAAACTTTACATTCTTGCGAGTTAACGAAGTTAGAGGTGCAGCAATCCTAGAAAAGTTTTCAATGAAATGTTTGTAGTAACCTGCTAGGCCCAAAAAGCTGCGAATCTCTGTTGGTGTCTTAGGCGCTTGCTAATTCATAATTGCTTCAATGTTAGCGGGATCCACCTGGATACCACGCTCACTTACTACATGTCCAAGAAATTGGACTTCGCGAAGCCAAAATTCACATTTGGAAAATTTGGCGTAGAGCTTTTCTTGCTGCAGAAGTTTAAGAATACATCGGAGATGTTTTTCATGATCGTCTTGACTCTTTGAATAAATAAGTATATCATCGATGAAGACCATGACAAACTTGTCTAGATGCGGCTTGCAAACGCGATTCATGAGATCCATGGACGCTGCAGGTGCATTAGTGAGCCCGAAAGGCATCACTAAGAAATCATAGTGGCCATATCGTGTTCTGAATGCAGTCTTGTGCACATATTCAGTTCTGACCTTCAACTGATGATAACCTGACCTTAAATCAATCTTTGAAAAGTAACTTACTCCTTGAAGCTGATCAAACAAATCGTCGATCCTGGGCAATGGATATCTGTTCTTGATTGTAACTTTGTTCAGCTCACGATAATCGATCCATAGACGCATTGAGCCATCCTTCTTCTTCACAAATAGAATAGGCACTCCCCAAGGGGATGAACTTGGTTGAATAAAACCCTTTTCCAACAATTCATCCAACTGTGTTCTTAATTCTTTCATCTCAGTTGGTGCCAACCGATAAGAAGCTCATGTAACTGGTGCAACTCCTGGAATGATATCAATCCTGAATTCCACTTGTCTGTTTGGAGGTAAACCAGGTAGTTCTTCAGGGAATACGTCTGAATACTCAGAAATAACAGGAATATCTTTGATTTTGGGTTTCGGCTCGTCAATGGTCACCTGTGCCATGTAAATGACACAACCTTTCTTCAAACACTTTGATGCATTAAGCATAGACACTTGCTTAGGCAATCCGTACTGCGTATCCCCTTGAATAGTAAGTGGCTCACCATAAGGAGTCTTGATAACTACTTGCTTCTTATCACATACAATTTGCGCTTGGTTATGAGATAACCAATCCATACCTATCACTATATCAAATCCTGCCAATTTCAACGGAAGCAAGGACAGTGGAAAAGAGTGATTCCTAATGGGTATGAAACATCCATCTAATATTGTTGAAGCAGTCTCTATGGTGCCATCGGCCAATTCTACTTCATATTTTATGCTTAGAGTCTTAACAGTCAGATTTAACAATTTACAAAACTTATTGTCTACAAAAGACTTGTCTGCACCAAAATCAAACAATACTCTAGCATAAGCATCATTGATAAGGAAGGTACCTGTTATAACATTTTCATTCTGAACTGCCTCCTGAGCATTCATCTGGAAGATCCGAGCATTGGTCTTCTTAGCCTCCTCAGGCTTCCTTGGGTTCTTACGGCAATTAGTCTTTATGTGTCCCTTTTCGCTGCATCCATAACAGGTTGCATCCTTCATTTTCTTGCAATCCAAGGTTCTATGCTCCTTAGACTTGCAGATTCCACAGACTATAGGCTTTGACTGGGATTGTGATTGCGATTCAAATCTGCACTTCCCAAAATGATTTTTCTTGCAGACCTTACACTTGGGCTTCTCACCTGTCTGTTGGGTATCCTTCTTAAACCCAGAACTCTTTCTATGATCAGAGTTTCCCTTTCGTTTCTTATCAGAGCGATGATAATTCTCATCCTCCCGTTTCCGCTTTCCATCATCAGAAACTTTGGCAGACTTGTTTCTGACTGCATCGAGTGTGAGGGATAGAGACAGATCTACCACTGACCTGAATGTGGTAGGTCTGGATGCTTTCACATTTCCCTTAATTTCTGGAGCTAGACCTCTAATAAAACGTGCTATGCGTTTTGGTTCCGGTGTGACCAAATAAGGAACAATCGGGACATGGTGTTGAAGCTTGTAAGATACGTCTGACAGTCCAAGTTCTTCATGACCAGAGTCAAGAAGTCGGTTTTGATCTTTTCCACCTCATGCTGAGGACATAAATTTTCCTTAATCAGCGCAACGAACTGATCCCATGACAAATTATACAACGGGATCTTCCCTGTGGCTTGGATCAATGATCTCCACCATGCTTATACTTCTCCTTTGAATGATTGTGAAACAAACTTCACAATATCTTGCTCCGCACAACCACTGATATCTACTACAGTATCCATTTCATCAAGCCATGTCATACAGTTAATGGCTCCTTTTTCCCCTGTAAAATCCCTTGGCTTGCAAGAGACGAAGTATTTGTAAGAGCGGGTCTTAACATGTGGCTCATGATTAAACACAATCTGTTTAGATGGGATACTCTTCTGATTCGATGAGTGATGGGACTTGTCCTTATTTGATTCATGTGTTTTTGAAGGAGGCTTACTATGAGCCACAAATAGAGTCTTTGAGCGCGTATTACTTGGTTCTTTAAATTTTCGGTCAATGGCTTGAGTGACAGCATCATCTATCATTGCTTGCAAGTCTGCACCTGTTACATTCATTCTCGCATTGTCATTCCTCATGTTGGGATGACTGTTAACCTCGTCTGATTCGGACATGCTGAAGCTTGTTTTCTATAAAACAATTGACAATAATT
Source organism: Helianthus tuberosus (assembly GCA_030545235.1). Lineage (NCBI taxonomy): Eukaryota > Viridiplantae > Streptophyta > Magnoliopsida > Asterales > Asteraceae > Helianthus > Helianthus tuberosus. The sequence goes on from CM060376.1 coordinate 182,105,420, forward strand.
TATTCAGAGGTTTATTATGGATTCATCATTTTTGATGATTCATTAACCATGGTAATATAAACCATATTTGGTAAATTGGATAATCGAGTTTTTTTTTAATCTTTTATTATAGTTATTCCCAGTTATAAACTATTTAGAATTTTAAAGTGGTAAAAAAAAGCCTTGTCACAAGGATAGTTTTAATTTATAAGCCATGATCTTATAAGATCAAGGCATTAAGGCTCGAACATAGTTCATCGCCTTTTTCTTGACAGGGAGTCATAGACTACAACTGCCACTTGTCTTGTAGGACGATAAGTGTGGCCCGTAGGCACTTCATCATTAATGGATGTTTATTATATGATCATCTTAATTGATTATTTGAACCCATAACTTCTAGATCAATAGGCTAGATAAAGAAATTGGAAGAGTCCAATTTAAAGATGACATGTGTGACTTTATCGAATCACCTTTGCCAGGAGTGTTAACATGTTTTCAGATGTTAACAAGGATTTGAATCTTAAAAAGGTTTTACCATCAAGGCCATGTCTATAATGACATATAGGCTAGGTCATACCTTTAAGATTTTCTTTTAATATATAATGGTAGATCAGTTGTAAATTGGAATGACATTTTGATTTATTTTTATATAATATATGCATATATTTAATGACAATTTTTTAAACGAAACATTCCATAAATTGAAAGAAGTATATAGCTGCCCTAAACGGGACTTTTAAATAAATAACCGGCCCACGAAGGGGCTAAAATAAAGAAATACAAGTCCACGCAGGGACCGAATACATAAATAAGATGTCCACGCAGGGACTTAATTGAAATAAATAACAAAATAATAAAATAAGGATTTTTAATAATCCCTCTTCTTCTTCCCCTTTATAAGGTTTGCCAGACCCTTCAGTAGACCGCGGCGGCTCCTACGCTCCTCGTCTACCTGTCGTTCCACCTGGTTCAACCTTTGAAGGATTTCTTGTTGTTGCGGTGGTTGAATTCGTGGCGGCTGCGGCGGCTGCTGCTGCGGAGGTTGAGGAGGTGGTGGGTATTGATACACCCATATGTAGGGTACCCAGTTGGGTACGTAGCTAGATAGGGTCCAGGGTAGAGAGCATTATAGTTTGCCGCTTCAAGGTACGGGACAACGACAGGGGCATTGTTGTAATTATAACCCGAGTAAGCTTGCGGCTCAAACGGGTTGTACCCGGCTGCACCTGGGTACGATGGGATCGGGTGTTGGTGCAACTAGTGCAGAGTCGACTTCAAAAACTGGATTTGAAGGCCCACCCATATGTGGGTCTTCATACAGCGGCGGGTAGTTGCTGTTGCTGGAGTGTTGGGGAGTGCTGAAGTGAAAATCCCCACGCAGGGACATCCGTGCACCTCTTCTTCGCCTCGGTGGCTCTGGAGGCAGTTGTTGTTTTGGCGGCGGCGGTGGCGGTGGCGTGACCGCCTCAAAACGTGGGTCCTCAGAGGGGACCTGTTGGTGTGGTGGTGGGTTGTGGGGAGGTGTGAACTCCCACTTATAAGTACCCCACCTTAGGGCCCATGGGTCGGGGCATCTATATGACGAACCATGATAAGATGATCCGTCGGAAATCTCGATGGGATGCGTTAACATCCCAGATGGTAGCTCAGCAAGATCTGGATCTTCGTCCATCTCCATATCCTGCATCTCAGGATAGTGGTCAGCCGGTCCCAAAGGGTTTGGACCCTCTGGTTCTTCTATTTGGTTTTTCGGGTTGAACCGGCTTTGAAAGTATGGGGTCGGGTCCTGGAAGGCACGGTGTGAACTCGACCGCTGCAAAGGGATAAAAGAATGATGCGAATCATTAGGCTCCTCGTCTTGATGTGGCCCGAATGAATGGTGGTAGGACAGTGAGGAACTAAGTGAGATTGAGCATCTCGCGGGCTCCAAATAGGTTCTCCAGTCTTCACGAGGACTAGAGCTAAGTGTTACTGATGGCGTACGCCGGTGGGAAGGTCCGGCTTCATGATCGTTTCTAGCCATGATTGGTGCTTTTCCTCTTCCCCCTCGGCCTCTAACTCGTGGCGGCATCTTGTTTTTGATCCTGACAAAAGAAACAAACCACAGAAAACTATTAAGATTAGGATTAATCTAATGTCATTTGCCTAGACTCGGAAGTCAAGGAATGTGCAACTGTGTCATTGAGATTAAACACAACAAGGCTAGTGTTTAATTCACTCAATGTTGGCTCTGATACCAACCTGTCACACGCCAATATTTCCATGTATTACTGGTGGGCCCGGTGGGGAGTATCGTGACGTAGTTGATATCATCATAGACAATTGATCACAGTATAATGCACAGTGGAAGTAAAAAATAATATTACAAACTGAATTCGAAAGTATAATAAAATATTACACAACGGTTGTAAGTGGATCCACAGGCGGATCTAAAACAGAAAATAAACGTAGTTCAACAGACTTAAAGTATTAAGAGCTTGCAAGACTCTTTAAGTAATACTCAGGAGTTCCAGCCCATTTCGTGTAGTACATGCACTTAATCTTTTTGAAAAATACGTCAGTTATACTGGTAAATACAATTAACTGACTCTTTTTGAAAAGTGTTTATAAAATTGATTTGGATGCACAAGGCATAAAATATTTTATAACTTGGGACAATTATTAAAATTATCGTTTGTACAAATTTATATGTTTGTCGTCCATTCAGGGCCCGGTTAGAAGAGCCGAGACAAGATTAATAGACACACCACAGATATAGTCCCACAAGGAGTTATCCTCACGTGTGGTTATACCTTATACATACGCAACTGTCAGGTGTATGCCTACACCCCTTGCTTAAGTCGTGGCCATTTCTAATGAATGAGTCGAGGATATCCAGGATACGTTCATTAACCCCCCAAAGGCATTGCATCAAACAAGAGAGATTAAAACGGGTTATGCAATTTATTAATCACAATCCGATTAAATGATTTCATACCAGACCAAGCGGTATTATTATAATACCGTATCCCAAGCCCGTATAAGGGAAAATAAGTTAAAAGTATTTACCTGAGCTAAATGAAATTTATTCTCAGTCGTATTTTCTAATCAGCAAGTACAGGGAGCTTTTACTGGGTTCCTAATCAAGAACGGAGGTTTTAATAACCTATTAGATTCCTAACGGGTCTTATTTAAGTTATAACTTAGACCTGTTAGTTTTAAAGAAAGGTCTATGGTTCAAAACGCAAGATTAAGCAAAGACCGGATTGGAATGTGATTTAGACCCAACAAGTATGAAGACTTGTATAAATTGGGTAAACTAAATACATTCTGGATTTTGAAGTAAAAACGATAAGGTTTGACCCGTTTCGGCTAATTTATGCAAACTAGTTACATAAACTGTATCGAACGCGTATATGCATAACGGGTAACCGAATGAGTGATGAACATGTTCCATAAGTTATTATGCTCAAAATATGTTATGATATCAGTAGGATATCTTCCATTATGCCCAAAACGAATTTAAAACCAAATTAAGCCCCTTAAGGGTATTTTGGTAATTTTATGGTTTATAAAAAGGTTTAAATAGTAAAGTGAGGTTCTTATCTAAAATATTCAGTAAAAATATTCATTTCATCAAGTTATATCAGTAAGTTATCCCACATATGTGAAATTTATCTTTTATGGCCCAACTATGCACCGTAGGAGCATTTTGGTCATTTCACATAAGCTTTAAGGTCAAATTTGGAAATCTGAGTTCAAGACTTATACTTACTGTTAAAGTATAAAAATTTATTTATAAAATCAGTAGGTAACAAGTCTTAGGCGTCGACTATGGTTTTAAGTCATACTATGCGCCTAATTAGCGTAAAAGCCGGTATTTGACGATATTCACAATGTTTATAAAATTTTGAAGTCCTGATCAGTTTCTAAAGCTTAAAATATTTTATTTAACATATGAAATCAGTAGGAAAAAGTTTGGTGTCAAAATGATATGTAAAACTCATTTTACTAGCAAAAAGGGCATCATCGTCAATACCGAATTTATACTAGAACTCTATGTTATGATTAGTATAAAATTTGACAAAACTTCCAAAAATCCCTAAATATTATATTTAATCAGTGGGTAGCAAGTTTGGTGCCAAAAATTGGGTTTAAATATGATTTATGTCAAAAATGCCATTTAATTAATAAAAAGCTTTAGTTTTACGATATCATGCATAAATTTCATTCTAGACCAGAATCGGATGTCAAATTTATAGGACATACTTATAAATCAGTAATAAAGATTTTTGTCGACTCACATTTTTAAAAATTTTGTTTTTATATCAAAAGGGCATAGTAGTCAACTTTTAAGCATTTAACTGAAACATGCCATGCACTAGGATTTCTATGGAACCATATTGTATAAGCTCAGAGGGTTATACTAACCTATAGTATGGTCTAAAAGGAACCCTAAGGCATAACTAAACTAAACTAAATCGGGTCAGAACTAAAAGTCAAAGAAAAAGTCTACTTTTGCGACTTTCGGTTGCGAATCGAGTCTAAACTCAGAATTGTCGGGTTGAACATGCCTAAACATGTTCTTATATTATTTACCAAGTTATTTAAGTGTCAAAACATGTTCCATAACTTCTACATTATCAGTTATGAATTTATTTTGTAAAAACTGACTCATTTGACTTTTTGTTAAGTAGTTTGACCCGACAATTGACCAAGTAAACGTGATAATCAGTAGGTACCATTTTAAGGGTTTATTACCTACATGATTACCAACTCATAGCCATTTACAATTCGAATAATGGTTGGACCGTTAGTGATTAATCACAAAGTTAAAGCGTCATTACGATAACTTTGACTTTCGGTCATTAAGCTAATGAAAACTTAACTATGGAAGCTAAGAACACTTACAATAGTCTTTAGCACGAAAATTGAACTATAGAAAGCTTCCTAGAAGACCAGGATGCTCCAGAGAAGAGTTGAGAGTAAAATTTGAAATGTGCAAGAACAAGTGTTGCAACCATGGCCCTTTATATAGGAAATTCAAGACTTCCAAGATCAATCCAGTTGTTCCTATAAGTAACCAGATGATCCCAAGTGTCCCTAGGGCAGTAAAAACCAGTTGCCCAGTCCCTGGTATCAGAAACAAGCATGCAATGGCGGTGGAACAGGCTGCAATATGCAGCTGTCCACTTCTTGGTCGCTGGCAGTCCCCTCGCGTCCCGCGTAGACATCATGGGGTGTCCTTCGCGGCCCGCGACAACCCTTAAATCCGGTAAAAAGTTTGAGAACTTTTCATTTTCAGTCCCTGGTCCATTTTAAGTTTATTTAACTTTCTTTTAATGCACTAATGACCCCCATAGTTAACTTTCAAATGCCTTGGGTCATAATTTAACTTCGTTAAGCTCCCGGTTAGTTACTAAAGCACCCGAAATGCACTTATGTGCATCGAAACTCCGCGAAATCATTATCCGATATACATGGAAGTATAATGAAGTATTACAAAGCCTCGGGAACGTTAAAAGGTCACTCAGAGGTATGAATTTACATGTTGACACGTTTAACCCTAATGCTTTGTAAACTTTTGATCTTTAAGCACAAACGGCTTTCCATGTTCGAAAATTTATTTATGAAAGAATACGAATGTCGTGTGGGGTCATTCTGAGGCTCAAGTTTGGCATGTTGACATTTTTGAACCTTCTACACACATACTTACCTTGTTTATCAACTTTAGTCCCTCGAATTCAAATTATTACACGTTTAAAGTTCATGACACGTGTCTTTATTATATTAGACATGATTTTGCGAGGTGTTACAGGGTTGCAGATTGTACAAGATTTGAGGAGAAAAGCTTACCAAAAAGCCTTGAATCGCGTCTGAGAGTGAATGTGTGCGTGTGAGCGGATGAGAGTGTCAAATCAGAGGATGAGGGGTGTATGGCGGTATTTATAGAGTGAGAGTGAGGGTTAGGTCGGTGCGCGATGGGGAGGGTGGCCTTCCGGACGGATGGTCATCTGGGCGGATGGCCATCCGGTCGGATGTCCATTCGAACGGTGGCCCATTCGACAGCCTCGTTGCGTTTGCTAGTTTTCCGACTTTTGTTTCGTTTGTTAAGCGTTATGTTGCGTTAATCGTTGTGGGTACTTTAAGCGTTTTAGCGAGATATGTAATATCGTGTTACGTTGTGTTTTAGTGCTATAAGTTGAATTGTGCGTGCCCGCGAGTGCGCGTTTCAACAAGTTTTAACACTTAGATATTTATATATATGTATATATATATATATACCTAGTGATATTATAGGTCATAGCATAAGTAACTGCGTTTCGAGTTTACGTTTGCGTTGAGCGATAGCGTGATAGTATATGCGATAGCGTTTTAAGCGTATGCGTTGTGATATAGCGTGTGCAAAAATATGCGAAATAGTGTTGTAAGCGTTATAGTTTACATTATGATCCGAATCTCGGGTGCTACGCGTAACTAGAGTAACGAGAGCGAATAGCGAGTTGTTACAACTGGCTAACACCCTGACTGATGAATTGGTACGTACGCAAAAGGAAAACCAGAGAAAGAACCTAGCTCAAAAGCTTACCCAATAATTTCGTTATAAAGGAATAGGTTCTTCCACTTCACCCAACTGTAAGTATTGCAAAAGAAAGCACTCAGGAAGGTGCTCAATTTACTGCAACTTCTGTAAAATGTCTGGACATAAGGAAGAAGATTGCAGGAAGAAAGCTAGCAATAGGCTATGCTTCAATTGTGGAGAAGCTGGTCATATCAAACCGAACTGTCTGAAACTAGCTCTAGCGACAACCAGCAAAGCTAGGGCAACTGAAGGACCCAAGAAGAATGCCAGAGCATTCGTTCTAACAGCTGAAGATGCCAAGACGATTCCAGATGTGATTGCCGGTACGTTTTTATTTAATGATATTTTTGCTAAAGTATTATTTGACTCTGGTGCAAACCAAAGTTTTATCAATACTTCTTTCTGCATACTTCTCAACCAACCATTAACTAAACTTCAAAACGACTGTCTGGTGGAGACAGCAAATGGAGATTCTATTAAGATAAGTGAAATCCTGCAGGAAGCAAGGGTAGAAATTCTAAACCATAAATTTACTGCTAATCTTTTGCCAATGAATCTAGCTGGATTTGATGTCGTATTAGGAATGGATTTGGTGGTAGCCAATCATGCCAGTATTTTATGTGATCGAAAGTCTGTGCAAGTAAGTACACCAAAGGGTGAAAAGATCACAATTAAAGGAGACAAGCCAACCAAATCAACAAAATTAATCTCTATGATGAAAGCTACAAGCTATGCAAGGAAAGGAGGAATAATGTATATGATTTCATTAATCATTAACACTAAAGGAAAAGAAATAAAAGATATTCCCGTAGTATCTAAATTCTCAGACGTTTTTCCAGCAGAGTTACCTGGATTACCGCCAGATCAAGAGGTTGAATTTAGAATTCACCTAATACCAGGAATGGAACCGATTTCCAAAGCACCCTATCGACTAGCACCGATGAAGATGCAGGAACTGAAGAAAGAATTGGACGAACTACTTGAAAAAGGTTTTATACAACCTAGTTCATCGCCATGTGGAGCACCGGTACTGTTTGTTAAGAAGAAGGATGGATCGATGCGTATGTGTATAGATTACCAAGAATTGAATAAAGTTACGATTAAAAATCGGTACCCACTACCGAGAATCGATGACCTGTTCGATTAACTTCAAGGAGCTTGATTCTTTTTTAAGATCGATTTACGCTCAGGATATCATCAATTGAAAGTACAGGAAGAGGACATTCCTAAAACTGCTTTCAAAACAAGGTACGGTCATTATGAATTTACAGTCATGCCATTTGGTTTAACCAATGCCCCAGCTGCATTTATGGACATGATGAACAGGATATATAAACCATACCTGGGTAAATTCAAAATTGTCTTTATAGATGATATTCTAATTTACTCTAAGAGTAAGGAAGATCACGCGGAGCATTTGCATACACTTCTGACATTATTGAGAAAGGAAAAGATCTATGCTAAATTCTCAAAATGCGAATTTTGGTTACAAGAAGTGCAATTCCTTGGACATCTGGTTAATCATGAAGGAATTCATGTGGATCCCACAAAAATCGAGGTGATTACCAAATGGAAAGTCCCTGAATCACCAATGGAAGTAAGAAGTTTTCTTGGACTAGCAGGATATTATAGACGTTTTATTCAAGATTTCTCTAGAATAGCCATTCCATTAACCAAACTGACTTGTAAATCAGTTAAGTTTGAATGGGGACTAAAACAAGAGGAAGCCTTTAGGATTTTAAAGCAAAAGTTAACCAATGCACCGATACTCGCATTGCCAGAAGGAACCGAAGACTTTGTAGTCTACTGTGATGTGTCTAAGTTAGGATTTGGATGTGTGCTAATGCAACATCAAAATGTTATAGTTTATGCCTCTAGATAGCTTAAGAAACATGAAGAGAATTATACAACCCATGATCTAGAGTTGGGAGCCATAAGAGTTTAAGATATGTTTTTTAGGAAAAAGGAATTAAATATGAGACAGAGACATTGGATGGAGATTCTTAGTGATTATGATTGTGATATCCAGTATCATGCAGGAAAAGCTAATGTAGTAGCTGATGCTTTAATTCGAAAGTATCATGAAAAGCCAATACGAGTACGCTCTCTCAGATTAAATCTGCAGATAGATTTAAATGAGTAAATTAGAAAGATATAGGAAATAACAATCAAGGACGATGCTGAAAGTCTAAAAGGAATGAGACCAAGGATTAGATGGAATTTGGAGATTCCATAAGAAAAGGATCTGGATACCTATTCAAGGAAACCTACGTCACCAAATTTTAGAAGAAGCCCATTAGTTTAAATATACGATACATCCCGGAAGTGATAAGATGTATCAAGATTTAAGAAAGAATTTCTGGTGGATAGGAATGAAAAAGGATATAGCAAACTATGTTGCTGAATGTCTAACCTGTTCATAGGTTAAAGCTGAACATCAGAAACCTTCAGGATTATTGCAACAACTATAGATGCCAATTTGGAAATGAGAATTGATAACAATGGACTTTGTTACCAAATTACCTAAGACACGAAAAGGTAATGATACAATCTGGGTGATTGTAGACAGATTGACCAAATCTGCTCATTTCTTACCAATGAAGGAAACTTTAAGTATGGAACAATTAGTCAAGTTATATGTAAATGAAATAGTTTCATTACATGGAATTCCTTTATCTATTGTATCTGATAAAGATAGCCATTTTACATCTCATTTTTGGACAAGTTTCCCAAAAGCAATGGGAACCAGGTTGAATCCAAGCACAGCTTATCATCCTCAAACGAACGGACAAAGCGAAAGGATAATTCAGACAATGGAAGAGATGCTTAGAGGCTGTGTAATTGATTTTGGAGGAAATTAGGACGATCATTTACCATTAATAGAATTTTCCAACAACAACAGCTATCATACCAGCATTAATGCTGCACCGTTTGAAGCACTTTATGGACGAAAGTGCCGAACTCCAGTCTGTTGGGCAGAGATTGGAGAAAAGGAACTATCTGGACTAGGGATGAGATTTTTTACCAAAATACCGGTACCGTACCGGTATCATACCGGTACCGTACCGTTCATAAACGGTACCGGTATCGGTAATAGATTTTTCAAAATTCGATATCGGTAAAAAACGGTATCGGTACCGGTATTTTTTTGTAAATACTGATATTAATACCGAATTTAATAATAACTTTATGTATTTTACTGTTATCTTAGATCCCACTATGAAGTTATATTTTCTTGAACATTGTTTTACAAAAGCCAATATCAAATTTCTTTTGTTTGGTTATTTTTAATCGATTATGATGATTTTTTAGACATGTAGGAATTTAGATGTTAAAAGTCGAACCCATGGATGTTTACCTTTTGATTTTTTTGACTACTTAATATGTTTACCCTTTGTTTACATTCCTCTATATATTACTCTAGTTCAATTAATAATGGATGGATGGGTTGCACATGAAATTTTTTTAGGTAAAACAATGGATGACACCAAAGCCGTACCAATATGGTAAAGTACCGAAATACCAGTACCGATACCGTACCGTACCGGTACCGAATCTATAAATACGGTAATCGGTATCCACATTTCCTCACTTTCGGTAACGCTATTTGTAACATCTGTGCTTGTAATCATTATGAACAGTTCAATTGTCAATAAAACAATGTTATTTGATCCCAATGTTTGTTTGGTTGTGTTTTACATTTTTCATGTTTTGACTTTTGTTCAATTTCAAACTCTATATTGCTTTCTGGAGAGTTATACGCAAACTGGTGCATAAACGTAATCAGTTTAATGCGAAAAATACTCTGGAACATCAACATATACTTAACATACCTTAAATAACCTTTACATAACTTAGAAATAAGTTTTAAAGGCTTTGGTATGACAAAAACAAGTTAATTCGCTTACAGGGACTAAACTTGACAAACTGCGAAAGTATGCCAATTTGAACTGTAACAGACATTCCGGAACCTGACCATAAGTTAAAAATACCATAAATATCCTTTACATAGCTTAGAAATAGGCTTTGAAGGGTTCGGTGTGCTAAAATAAACTTTTAGGTCATTCAGAGACTAAAAGCGTCAAAAAGTGCTCAAGTTTGCATTTTCGCGCATAACTTACGTTCTGAATACATCCGGATATCCAAAAATTTATGTAAACACTAAAATATTTTATTTTAGTGTTTGGCATGAGAAAAATCCATTCTTCGCGCAATTTGGATCGTTTTTCGCGCTTATGCGCATACCGTCGTAATTAAGCGAACATCGCGTTCGTACGACCAAACGAACCAACATCCGACATATTTTTGAGCATGTTTCATGTCCACAATGTTTAGGCATCCTTGTGGAGCTTGAATTTGGGTTTGACGGGTGTTAGAAGTGCCGTTACGCAACGAAACATGTGCAGGGACCATTTCTGCAAATTCTGCAGAAATAAGGGCTAGGCGTGACGCGAGGGGTCTAGGCGTCACGCGAGGCCCCTTCTGGACCAGATTCAGTGTTTAAACAGCTGGTAACAGCCCTTCAACTCCCCAAAGGCCAATTCCACTTGTCAAACTCTTGTGGTGGGGGCAAAATGAGCCACCATAACTTTCCGACAAGTGTAGGGATGTGATCATTCCCTCTTCTCCAAGAAACGATCCTAACGGTGAACCGAAATCTATAAATACCCACCACATTTTCACTCATTCCTCACAAGAATCTGATTTGAGAAGCTCTAAGTTGAAACCTTTGTTTCATACCTGAGCTACTTGAATCAAGATTAGCATTCGGGGACCCTTTGTAAGTGTTCCTTCGTTCTTTTATTGCTTTTCGAGTCTGAAAGTCAAACTTTGTTTGACTTTTTGCATTGACCAGTTTATGGTCAATGCGAAGTTCGTTTGAACTTCGCAACATGAGCGTAATCACGATGGTTATAGTCCCTTGTGACTATGCCTACTGATTACCACGTTGTCTAGGGTCGTAAGGGTAAGCGATCTAATAAATCGCTTATACCTTCGAACCCGACCCATTTGGTCGATCATTAGGATCCGACCAAACACATTAGGTGACCATAGTATATAGGGAATAACCTTCCGAGGTTATACCTTATGGTCGCTTCGTTTAAGTAGTATGATAGGTAGTTTATATGCCTTAGGTAAATTACCAAAATACCCTTTTGATGCCAAAATTCATTTTAAACATATGTAAAATAACTTTTGACATCTAAACTGATTTGACAACAATATTAGACATGTTAAGGCATATTTTACTTATCATAGGGCTAGTTAGGCGTTCCGAACGCGTTTTACGCGAACGGCGCGTTAAAGTAGCATAAGCTACCTAAACGGGTCGTAATGGGTCGTAAGCACTTAGGTTAGGTTTCATTTAATATGTAGGCTTTGTTAAATCATACTACATGAGTTCCCATACTCATTTGGTTTACGAGCCCTCATTCTATCCGATCCTCCGATATAGGTCCGGTTTATTAACATAGTTACCTATATTAGGTGCCGTTTGATTCCGTGATCTCTAGCTTTGCTTGGTGGTTATCTTAGGACTTCTGAGCAATCTCAAGTGAGTACATAGACCCCTCTTTTACTGTTTTTTCAAACTGTTTTGGGGTGAAACACATGTGCCTACTTGTTACTTTCATGCTTTCCATGTTTTCACGTCATACGCTTGTTATGTTCATTAGTACATTATAGTACATGATTTCATTACATTTCATGCTATATATGCCCATTCTGTGCATACTTAATACATTATTTTACATTACATTTCATGCTATATATGCCCATTGTGTGCATACTTAGTACATTGTTTTACATTACATTTCATGCTATATATGCCCATTGTGTGCATACTTAGTACATTATTTCACATTACATTTCATGCTATGTATGCCCATTGTGTGCATACTTAGTACAGTTGTTTTCATCACATGCTTACATTTTGGTATTACATTTGGTTTGTTTAACATGGAACAATACATTCATTAACATTAGCTACGCCGTTCGTTAGTAGGTAGTGGTACCATAGGAATTGACAACTCCCGTTCCGGACATCCTGGGTTGGTTTGGATGAAAGGAATGACCGAATTCGATACACATAACTTAGATAAACCTTTAATTTGTTTAAGGTTTTATCGCCACAGTCTCAAGGCTTGGATGTATGCATTTTCACAATTCCGCATAAATGTTTGTATCAATATAGCGTGCATTTGTTCCACAAAACATAACTTTGATTTAAACCATGTTTTACTTCAATACCTTGTTTTTGTGCATTTTACATATGGTTTAGTTGATATATTTCACTACCATACATGATATTTTTGGGTACACATTACATGATCCACATTAAACATAAACATTTCGACATTGATATACACATTTAGTGGTTTACATTGGACATAGACATTTCGATATGGTTTACACATTTACACATGACAATTCATTTATACATAAACAAATTTCATTGGTGGTTGGTTTGAGTAAGTGATTTGAGTAACGAGGCGTGTGTAATATGATACAAGCATGGTGGATACGCCGCTGGTACTTCCTATATATAAGTGTTTGTATGATATTACATGTCGTAGCGTTACTTAAATCATTTCAATATTTGACATATTACGTTTTACATAAACAACTTATTTTCACAAGACTTTGATTTACAAAACAACTTATCTTATACAAACTCATTTTACTTGGTTACTCATTTAACCTTACATTATTCTCTTATTATACATTGCTTTTTGAATGATTTATAAAACAAAACAACTTACAAGGTTCATGACTGACTTTTGTTAAACAATTTTTTTTTCTAAACTTATAAGTCATGAATCCTATTTTCACAAAACATATGTATCTCACAGGCATTTTTATGCTGACGTACCTATTTTCACATGTGTTTTCAGGAGCAGCCGCTTAGGATGATGATCGTGACACTAGGGCGGACCTGTGCCTTAGAGACTTAAAATGAAGATAGACTTAGTTTAATTATGTTATAAACTCTTTATTTCCTGTTCAAGACAATGTAACTCTTATGTTGATAAATAAAGTACAACTTTGAATGCCATGGTTATGAAACAATTAATTCTGTTACAACACCCCCCGACGTTTTCCGCCGCGGTTGCATGTTATACGCGGTCGGGGTGTGACAATATTTACGGTATCGGTACTAGTACGGTACCGGTATTGTACCAATCTCATCCCTAATCTGGACTAGAGATAGTGCAAGAAACAACTGACAAAATCATTCAAGTCAAGGAAAGACTAAAAGAACATGAGATCGTCAAAAGAGTTATGCAGATAACAGACGAAAACCATTGAAATTTCAAGTTGGAGATAAGGTATTGTTAAAAGTTTCTCCATGTAAAGGAGTAGTCAGATTTGTTAAGAGAGGAAAGCTAAGCCCAAGGTATGTTGGACCTTTTGAGATTATTAAAAGAATAGGACCAGTAGCTTATCAGCTACAATTGCCTGAGGAAATGGCAGGAATACATGATATGTTTCATGTATGTAATCTTAAAAAGTGATTAGCAGACGAATCATTAGTAGTACCTCTTCCGGACATAGATGTAAATGAGAAACTTTAATTTATAGAGAAACCCATTCAGATTGAAGACAGAAAGATTAAGAATCTCAAACACGAGAGAATAGTTCTTGTCAAAGTGAAATGGAATTCAAATAGGGGACCAGAATACACATGGGAACTCGAGTCAGAAATGAAACAGAAATATCCACACCTGTTCAAGTAGATCTCGAGGACGAGATTTAAAACAAGGTGGGAAGGATATCACAACCCTCGAAAACAACCCTAAACACCCTAAATACACCCTGTATACGATAAACAGACCCATTTAACCTTGATTTTTATAAATATCAAATAAAATAATTATTAAGTTCGCTCGCGGGCCGCGACTAAGTCAAGGGGTGGCTTCGCGGGGCGCTACCGAGAGCTACCTGGCGGAACACCAACGTGCCACGTGGAACGACTCACGGCGAGTCTAGGTTGGTGACTAACCAGACCTAGCCGTAGCTAGGCCTGGCTCGCGGGGCGCGAAAGAAAGAGAGGAGGGACTCGCGGGGCACGGGCCATCCCATTTTCAGCCTATATAAGCAGGCCGAAGGCCTCAGTCCCGTTGTTCAATTCTTTTCTTTTCTCTTTATCCCTATAATAGCTAAAAGTTTCTCGATATTATACCCCTAAAAACATGAAGCTCTGCCTCGTTGTTTTAACCCCCGATCACTAATTTGTTACCCTACCCAATTGATCTAGGGCTCCGTAACTTATGTCGAGGCTCTGCCTGACTAAGTTCGTTGGAGTTCTATCTCGTGTTGTATGGCTAATGTGATTTGGGTTATCTTACTAACACGTGTGCATTGTTTATTTTTAATAGAAAATAACCAGGAAAAGCAACAGGAAGCTATAGAAACACCTAAGTCTATAAAGTGAGTCATTCTCTTTTTCTACCAAACTATGTTACCAAAACCTCAAATATTTTCAATTATACTTACAGTGATTGAGTCTATGTATTCTACAATTGCTTCCGGTATATGGGGTTTTGTATACACTACTAGTAATCCGTTACTATTGGACGATGAGTTAGCCAATGAGTAACATGACCACAGTTATGGAACTATGAACATGACAAATACTGAATGGGTATATTGGTAGATATAAACATTGTAATCGCTCTCAATAATTTAAAGTTATAAAAACTTGTTTTAATTAAACTGGGATGCACTCGGCAGTATTTCTTGCTGATAAAATCTTTTTAAAATGCGTTTCAGGTAACTTAATGTGAAGCTAGTAGAAGCCAGCTATGGAACACTGAAGGCTTAAAGAAGTGGCTATAAAAGTTACCTAAATAAAAGTTTATGTTTTCAGCAATTAGGGTTTATCCCTATAAATGTATTATCAATGAAACATGAGTTTTTATCCCATTTAATTATTATAAAATTTTGGTGTTTTGAAACTCTGAAACTATTTCCTAACTACGGTCCTGATGTCTCATTTCCGCTGCCAAATTAATAATCACCGATACCACCCGCTCTGTGTTCTAGCGGCGCCCTCTCCCGTGGTAGGGGTCGGGGACTGCGACAAGAAGTTATATCTATTTCATCATTTTGTATCAACCTTAAGCTTCCTTTATACATGAACCACTTTTCATCCGAACACTCTTATCTGATCAATGAAAAACATGTAAATAACCGGCGCCAACATCATTTTTTAAATTTTAAATTGTTATTCACTCAATCTTTTATATTTGTAAAGAGATAATCTCTCCACACAATTAGCTCGTTAATCTCTCCACACAATTAGCTCATTTACTCTTGTATATAGTTAGAATATTGTTAATGGAAATACATATAAAACTTTTGACCATTCCCTTTCATGGTATCATCAGCCTAATTCTCGATCCCCTCTCTGTCTTCTTCACTGGTTAACATGGTCGGTGGCAAAAACCCCACCTCCTCTACCTCGTCAACTGTTCCTCTTCACACCTACCTCCTTTTAATCACAATAAAACTTGCTGCAATTATCTTTTATGGAAAACTCAAGTTGAAACTGCTTTACAGTACCTTGACCTTCTCCAACATATTAACGGTTCAGAAAACCCTCCACTAGAAACCGTAACCTCCGATGACAAAACTACACCAAACCCGATTTTATCTCATGGAAAGAATCAACATTATTGCCTAGTGGAGATGGATATGATCGGGTGGTTCCGCTGGTGGCATGATGATACTCCAGTTTTTCGTCAGTGATCCAAATTCGCGGTAAAAAAAGTATTGACACTATTAAATACTTAATGTATTATACTTATTTGTTTGTTTCATTTATATCCGTTTGTGTTCATTTATGCCTATTCAGTTATGTTGACTTGTGTTTACGTTTGGTTGTTTAATTAAGTTTGTGTGTGTTCGTTCTGTTTGTTTAGATTTGTAACAAACGAACATGTTTATCATCTTAACAAACGAATGTGAACAAAAAAATGTTTGATTAAATGATCTTGTTCGGTTAAACTTTAAAGAAAACGAGCATCATTTGTGTTTATTCGGTCTGTTTACAAGCCTATTGATGACCTAGGGTTGTGGTTACAGAGCATCAGAGGCCGGGAAAAAGGGTCGTCAACCATTATTAGTATCTTTTGAACTTTATTTTTTTAAAAGTAATTAAGTTGGTTTTTTTGTGATAAAATGATGTTGGGTTTTTTATAAATTTATAAAAGAGGTAGCGAAATTATGGTCCCGCCTCAGCATGAACAGGGAGATCATCAGCATCTACAAAGAGTTTATTACGCGGTTAGGTTTCCTTGGTCAACCAACCATCTTCTCGATAGGGTTTTGCATAACCAGGAAGAGCAGATGCGACTTCTAACACTACATGGTCAGGAGATAACATCCCATGGTCGCTAGATGGACCAGATGCATGATGACATGGGGTGGCTGATGACTGGCATCGGTGACATGTATAAGTATATGGGTATATCAGTTCCACCCCATCCACCACAACGAGTTTATCCGGACCAGGGCCATTCTTTACACAGCAGCCAGAGCCCTGCCATCCTTTACCCAGCCCATCCCGTCCATGCGGGTATGTTATCTTATTTTTATTTCATTTATCTATGAGCAATTTAATGTTATGTAATGGGTATTTTGTTTAAATTCTTATAGGCTTACGGCCCATGCTATACTCAGCCCGACCTTTCCATGCCACATTTTCCTCAGTCCGGCCAGACCACGCCGCTCTTTCCTATGTCCGACCTTTACATGCAGGTATGTTATTTTGTTTTTATTTCATTTTTCTACGAACAATTTTAATGTTATGTAATGAGTATTTTGTTTATATATTTTATAGGCTGCAGACACGTCCTATACACGGCACAGCCCATCACCATCTATTAGGTGTGGCCCGTACTTCACGGAGGAGGAGCTCACTTAGTCTGACGAGGATTGATGACCATAGTGGTTTATGTTATTATTATATGATGCAGTATTGTACGAACAATTGAATAGAATTTTAAGTATTTGTAATATTTGTTTAATTTGGATATGTTTAGTTTATTTGGATTGGTTAATTTCACTACGTCTTTTATAAATTTATAAAAAAAACCAACATCGTTTTATAACAAAAAAAAACCAACTTAAGTACTTTAAAAAAAATAAAGTTCAAAAAGATACTAATAATAATATGCTGCTTTTGCAAAAAATTTCCCCCAGGGAACGTATAGACCTATATGATTCCCCTGATCTTTTGAAAAAAAAATTCTTCAGGGAGCGTATGGCCCTATACGCTTCCCCTGATCCCCTAATTATTAGCTAACCATCTTCTAAAAAGTTTGTACTTCAAATACACATATAGGAAGTGTATTGCTCAATACATTTGGACCAAAAGGAACCGTACCGCCCTATGCACTTCCTATAGGGTTCAAGGGATATGCAAATAAAATAGGGGATGTGTGAATAACCAAGCCCTACAAAAATTTTGGAGGATGTGTAGATAACATCACCCATTATTAGTATCTTTTTGAACTTTATTTTATTTAAAGTAATTAAGTTGTTCTTTTTTTTTTGTTATAAAATGATGTTAGTTTTTTTAATAAATTTATAATAGACGTAGTAAAATTAAGCAATCCAAACAAACTAAACATATTCAAATTAAACAAATATTACAAATACTTAAAATTAAATTCAATTGTTCGTACAATATTGCATCATATAATAATAAAATAAACCACTATCGTCATCAATCCTCGTCAGACTCAGCGAGCTCCTCCTTCATAAAGTTCGGGCCACGCCTAATAGAGGGTGACGGGCTGTGCCGCGTATAGGACGTGCCTGGAGCCTATAAAAAATTTAAACAAAATATTCATTACATAACATTAAAATTGTTCATAGAAAAATGAAATAAAAACAAAATAACATACCTGCATGGAAAGGCCAGACATAGGAAAGAGCGGCGTGGTTACTGAGTAAAATGTGGCATGGAAATGTCGGGCTGAGTATAGCACGGGCCGTAATCCTATAAGAATTTAAACAAAGTACCCATTACATATCATTAAATTGCTAGTAGATAAATGAAATAAAAATAAGATAACATACCTGCATAGACAGGATGGGCTGGGTAAAGGATGGCAGGGGTAAGCCTGCTGTGTAAAGAACGGGCACTGGTCCGGATAAACTTATTGTGGTGGATGGGGTGGAACTAATATGCCCATATACTTATACATTTCACCCATGCCAGTCATCAGCCATCCCATGTCATCATGCATCTGGTCCATCTGACCACCGTGGGATGTTATCTCCTAGCCTGCTACCATTATGGATATCAAATGCTTCAGCACATCGCACATCAGGTGTATTTACCTACTCTAAAGACAAGTAATGCTATAATGTTCATCTAGTTTCTTAACCAAAGTAAATGCAAGTTTTCTTTTTGTTAGTTATAAAAATTCAAAGGGGCACAACTTTGTAGTTCGTTTAGCGCCTCCAAAAACTTAGATCGGGCTTGCTTTTATGTTGCATGATGTGTACGTGGAGACATCGTCTGTATGCAGTTTAGTTTCCTTTGTGTATTTAAGCTTCAAGTGTGATTAATAAAATTATCCTGTTCCAAACAAATATTGAATGTTACATACTTTGTGTATTTCCTTTCTGTATTCGCACTTACCCTCCTTTATTAGCTAGTGGTATCTGTCATAGGTTTTTGTACCGAATATGCAATTTATCTTATTAGAGATTATATTTTTGAATATAAACGTGTTATTTTGTTATTGAGAACTTTTTTCTAGGCTTAATATTTTGGGTATTAAAATACTTTGTGATTCTATTTTGTAGGAAAAACAAAATATATTTATTCCAAAAATGCAATTTAATCAACATTTAAATTTGGTTAATCTTTTACTATAATCAGCCTTAACATAATAAAAAAAAAGTATACATTGTTCCTACAGTCGTTAGAAATGATAAAACGTAACATATATTAGAATTCCACCAAACTCAAACCTAACGATAACACATTAACACGTTTTGTTATATAATTAACAATTAACGATTAGAACATTATAAAGTACTGTATATAAGAAGAGAAATTGTCACAAATTACTGTGCCAAATGGAAATGAAATCCATAATCTTATTTCTTATCATTATTCAATCAATTATCAATGGAGTCAATCTTGCCAAAGCTCCAACACCTCTAATTAGAGAGGGGCATGCATGTAGAGGTGGAGATTTCAAAAGCAACACCATCCAAAAAAACCGAGATTCCGCATTGGATAAACTCATGGTGTTAATTAAGAATAATTCTAGCTACAATGGTTTTTACCATACCCAATCGGCCGGCAAACCTGAAGAGCAAGTTAGCGCCAGCTTCTTTTGTGCCCTTAATGTCGTAAAAGGACTTTGTGAGTGTTGTCTTAGGAACGTGGTTCAGATTATTCGAAAGTACTGCCCTAAACAACAGGAAGGTGTAGCTTGGGATTTCTACCCATATTTACAATGTATGGTGCGTTACTCAACTGGTCGCAAAATATTCTCAGTGCTGGATGATTGGGCTTGGTGTCGTTCGGGGGACGATTTATCTGTCAGTACTGTTAATTTAGCAAAGACCATGGATAGTATGATAAATAAGCTAAAGGTGAAAGCGGCTGGAGGTGATGCTCTTCGGAAATATGCGTCAGACACTATACATTATGACGGGGATGAACACGCTCTTTACGCGGATGTGCAGTGTACTCCTGACTTAACAAAGGAGGATTGTCTTAAATGTTTAACCAAGGGAAGTAATGAGATTCGTAATTTTACTAGGAAACCACTCTTTAGTGGACGGGTTATATCTACCAATTGTTATGTACGGTATGCGCATACAAGTTTATTCATCCCTCCTACTGTGTATGATACTAAACTATGCGGTTAAAGTTGATGTTTGAATTATGGTTACAATGTAGTAATGAATGGCAATATCAAAATTAGTTATATTAAATTATTAATGTCAGAGTTAATGTTCATGGTAATTATGAATGGATTGAATTCATGGAACAACGACATGAGATTAATGGACTATGGAATACGAAATATAGATTGAAATGCCCTAATTATAGTCAAAACTTGCTCTAACTAATCGATCTTATTTCCAACTTTGTGTAACAATCCTGTTATTGTGTTGTTTGATTCTTTTCCAAACTGCGTGATACGAGCATTGTTAGCGGGGTTGGGTTTGATTGTATTAAGGTTAGCTTGAATATGTTTATGTGTGAGTCTAGATTTTGATTGCTTAGTAGGTCTGTAATTGATCGTGGCTATCACGATAGTTTAGCTTGATTGATACGAATCCTATTAACCTTTTAAAGATATGTGATTTTGGCTACTTGGATTTGGGTTTATTAAACAATTAAGCGTAAACTGTGATGGGAGACAGCGGTGGGGGTGAGAAGATATCTTTCTACATATCCAATCTTCCTTTTCACAGTACTCTTGGGATGCAATTGGAAGGAATTTAGGGTTTGTGGGAAGATGGTCTATGCGTATTTAGCGAGAAGGAAAGATAAGGCAGGGAGATTTTTCACATTCGTTCGCTTTGAA
This sequence comes from Helianthus tuberosus, assembly GCA_030545235.1. Classification (NCBI taxonomy): domain Eukaryota; kingdom Viridiplantae; phylum Streptophyta; class Magnoliopsida; order Asterales; family Asteraceae; genus Helianthus; species Helianthus tuberosus. The sequence continues at coordinate 182,126,528 of CM060376.1, forward strand.
GATGTGAAAAATAAGTAGAGCATGTTAAAGCTTTGAACGCGATTAGTATTGGGGACTCAAAGGTGTTTGTAAATGTAGTAAGATTTGAAAAAACAATATGTGGATCTGTCACACCCCAACCGATGGCGGAATCATCGGGGCGCGGCACTAGGCGAATCAGATTGCTCAGGAGTATCTATAACAACTATTAGCGACAATATTTAATGCCTTCATTATCCCATACTAATAAACAAACACAGTCACATAAGTTATCACAGATTTTGTGTTCCCTCGAATAATACAAATCCGACAACCTACATTTCTGTTAAGTTTCTAGACTTCCTAGCTTGATTTGATGTAGTCTGTGTCTAAACCTGCAACATACGTTAAAATAATGTCAATGCAAAAAGTATTGGCGAGTATACAGGTTTGATAGATAGTAGCGTAATAGATTAAAAAGCTGCGAATTTCCACATACACAAACGTAATACACGACATATATACTCACAAAACCGATACTACCAGCTAAGTCTTCGAGCTTTGATTGCGATTGCTAAACTAGACCCCGTCGGGCGTAATAGTACTATACTAGTCATGGTGGGACGTCACGAGTATAAGTCCTAGCACATATGTAACTAGCATCGCGTATAACTATGCATGTAAGTCATTCACAAGTGATAAATAGTATAAGCATTTAATGTTATTTGGTTTGATAGAACGTATGTTACACCCAAAAGTGTGATAAGCGAAAAAGGGTTCAAGTATACTCACAGTGCGTGTTCAGCAGGTAAACACAACTTGATTGGATTGATTGAGAGCGCGTATGAGACTAGCCTGAGTACAAATTGATAGCGTAAGCGTTGAACAGTGCGTTAAGCGGTGGCGACTGAACCAAGTGTCAGGTGGTAATCCGATCGGGTGGCAATCCGATCGGATGGTCACTCGATCGGATGGCCACTCGGTCGGATTGACACTCGTTGAGAATGGTGTGTTTGCGTATGATGGTTTGTCCTTTGAAGTTTTCGTTGTAGCATTTTGAAAAGGGGGAGGTATCTCTACCCTTCAGGTCGTTCGATCGAACGACGGTTTGATCAGTAGGACACCAAGTGGGGACAAGTAGGATTGTCACTCGATTGGGTGGCAATCCGATCGGGTGGTAATCCGTTAGAAATTGAACATGTTGAAAAATTGTTTAAGTGTTGAAGTTCCAAACATCACATGGTCGGGTGGTCGCTCGATCAGATGACAATCCGATCGGGCGGCAATCCGTTCGATGTTCAAACTCTTAAAAGTTTGAAATAAAATTTATGTGTGGGACCAAGTGCAAGCCGATCGGGCGGCTGTCCGATCGGGTGGCAACCCGATCGGATGGCAGTCCGTTCCGATGACCTGATCGTCTTGATACTTGGTAGTTTTGATAGGTTTTGCGGTGTTGAACGAGACGGTATGATAACGTGCTAAACAACAGAGACCCCATCTCAACTCAAGCGACCCGTTCGAACAGGAATCACCCTGGCCAGACCAGTTAACCTGTTCGAGGCGGTCGTCCATGTTTAACCCGAAATCGGTAGTCTCTCTGATAGAAACCAGATCTCGAACCGACACGTCACTAGAATGAGTAGAAGGTCAGAACGAGCTCCGATTCTATCGGTTTCGAGTACATTGAGTGTAAAAGAGTTGAAAGAAAGTCGGAAAACCATCTTTCAATCCTTTTAACCATGAATATGTGTAGATTTATGCGAAAACTTTGTTTAATCTTATGGAAATCCTTCAGATCTGAGTTGTTCTTGGTGGAATGATGTCAAAACTTGAAGTTCATAAGAACACCATGATGACATCATCCAAGAACACCTCAAATCTAGTGATTTCGCGGTTAAAAGTTAAGATTCAAAAGATAGAAAGGTGTAGGAGTGCGTGTAGATCAAGAAAGTACAAGATTTAGGTGAAAAACTTACAAGAATCGCGAGTAATCGAGAGAAAATAGCCCCAAAGCGTGCTGGTCAAGTGGGAGCTGTCACATCACTGTTCAGGTGATGTGACAAGTGCTATTTATAGGTGAAGTGGAGTGAGGGAGATGGAGTGCCATGGATCGGGTGGCAATCCGATCGGGTGGCTGTCCGATCGGGTGGCTGTCTAATCGGGTGTCAATCCGATCGGTTGGCCATCCGATCGATCAGTCACTCGATCGGTGGTCTCCGGCGAATTGCGTTTCGATGTTTCGTTGTGTTCGTTAAGCCTTGCGATAGTTCGGTTACACATTTTCATATATATATATATACATATATATATATTTATTATAATTAATCACAAAAGGTCGTATATACGTATCCACACTTTCAAATATACGGTGCGATAATCGAGTTGCGCGTGATCGCGGGTGCGCTTTCGAGTTTGCGATGCGTTGTGCCACAATGACTGACAGGGTACTACTCGCTCGTATTGTCATCATCGTCACGATGACCGATGGGGTAGTACTCACGTGAAAAGTCATCGTTAGCGTTAATGTTTGCGATGTAACACATCACGGCTATCGAGGAGGGTAGAATAGGTCCTCACTCAATGACATCGTGAGTGTTAGTATGTGCGATGTGATGTGTTTCAGCGGTAAAATATGTGAAATACGCGAATATACTGCGAAATAGCGAGGTATGCAATATAGTTACATTATGATCCGAATCTCTGGTGCTAGGCGTAACGAGTGTAGCGAGTAGTAACAACGCATGAACGTGCGGGTTGTTACAGGATCAGAGAGCAAATAAGCCTCCAAATGTTCAGTATGCTCACATATTTTACTTCACCACTATTAATGTGTTGGTCCTACACCATAATTTTATTAGAAGTGACCAAATTATTTAAAAGTGTTGTGTTCTACACATATTTTAGTATAAGACTGGACGGTATGGGGCTCGTCCCCAAGGCCGTCCCCTTGCCTCCGCCGCGTCCTTGCCACCCCCTTGCTCCGTCGCCGGTCCTCTTCCGTCCTCTTCGTCCGCCCACAGTCGCCCAAGTCGGGCCTCACCCCCTAACACACATCTATAAATACATACATACATAGGTACGTACGTACGTACATACATACATACATACATACATACATACATACATACATACATACATACATACATACATACATACATACATACATACATACATACATACATACATACATACATACATATAAAGGGGTTCATCCCCCAACCCCTAGGTCCATCCCCTTTAGTCCATCCTCACACCCGCTTACGTGGCGGTCTGCGTGGCGGCTCATCCTTGGAGGACTACCCTCCTCCATACCTTCCGGTCTAAGTCGCAAAATTATTTAAAAGTGTTGGGGTCCTACCATGCTTGTAAAACAAGGTTTCCAAGTCCGAGTACTCTCCGAGTAATCGCTCCAAGGTACGTTGCCGAGGCGACTTTCTTCAACGCCACCTAATTGCTCGGTATTGACCAAACACGGTCAACCTCGGCCAAAATCAGATCTAGTAAACCAATTCAGGTCGAGTTTGACTTAAAAAAAATAAAACATAGTTTCTATGTCTGTCATATTAAAGAATATTAATGAATGAATATCATTTTCACGTATTTTGTTATAATTATCAGTACATTTATGTTATTTGACATAAATTTAACTTTCGAAAACTAATTTCTTTATAATTTAGCATGTCTGAGTACTCCCCGAATACTCTCCGCCTAGACCGAGTACTCTCAACTCCCCACTTGACAGACTAGGGAGCGCCTAACGACTTTTGCAACCATAGGTCCAACACATTATGTACGTTACACCAAAACATTGTTTTTATGGTGTAGGAAACATTGGTTTTATAGTGTAGAAAACGTTGAATATGTAGGATCATATGCATGATTGTTTTTATTGTGTAAGGTGCAAAACTATTTTATAGGATGACTTATTAATTGATTAGGGTTCATTAATTTGAATAGCAAAAATAAAGAATATACTCATTAAATGATTTAGTCAGATTACCTTTGTACCCTTTCTACTTTTTATTCTTAATTTATAATTTCTTCTCATTTAACTCTTCACTACAATTAGGGGTGTTCAAAAAACTCGTGGCTCGCAGCTCGCTCGAAACTCGCTTGAAAAAAGCTCGAAAATAGCTTGGCTCGAAATTGGCTCGGTTGTAAACGAGCTAGCTCAGCTCGGCTTGTAAACGAGCCAAGCTCGAGCTTGGCCTGGCCTGGCTCGGTTCGTGAGCTGGCTCGGTAAGGTTTACATTCTTCATTTTTTTGTCCCACATCGCTTAGATAACAAAAACTAAGGGAGTGGCTTCCCTATGAAAGAAGGTAAATACAATGTACAAAATGAATTAACTATTTATACTTGCATATTTAGCCATATAGTTAAATTAAATGGCAATTATGGCCCATAGTCTATGAAGAAATTCATTTTAAAGGCTTTTTAAGTAATAAATTTTGTGGTTCTTTGTTAGTACGAGCCGAGTTAGCTTGAATTCCAATCGAGTCGAGCTCGAGCCTCAGATCTTAGCTGGATTTAAAATTCAAGTTTGAGCCGAGCCAGCTCGAATCGAGTTCGAGCCGAGCTCGAATCGAGTTCGAGCCGAGCTCGAATCGAGTTCGAGCCGAGCTCGAATCGAGTTCGAGCCGAGCTCGAGCTGGGTCTAGCTGGGCTCGACTCGGCTCGTTTACAACCATAACTACAATGTGGTAATGAATGATAGTATCAAAATGATGTGCTTTGTCTTAATTATATTAAATTATTAATGTTAGAGTTAATGTTCATGGTAATTATGAATGGGTTGAATTCATGGAACTACGACATGAGATTAATGGACAATGGAGTGATAGGAAATATAGATTGAAATGCCCTAATTATAGTCAAAACTTGCTCTAACTTAAAATCCTAAATTAAGAATTGAAACTAAATGATAGGTTCTGACACTCACATTTTCGTTAAGCCACTTTTATAATATTTTGAATTTATATGTATAAAATGGTGAATGAACAAAATAAAAGGGTTTTTTTTTTTTATAAAAAGTTAGGAAGGATTATGGGTTTTGATTTTGAGATTGGATGAATGAGATTAATGAGGTGAGAAATTGGAAAGAATCATTGGAATTGGAATTAAGGGTATTGTAACCATCATTTTAAACGTTAATAACTTTTTATACGATATTTTTTTTAAATTACATCATATTTACGAGTATTTTTTTTATCTTTCGAACAAACGTGATATTACTATATAAAAATAAGAAGAAAAAAAAGAAGACATTTTAATTGTGTTTTTAGTTAAATCGACAAATATACCTATTTTTGATTGCCACAAGATTAAAGCCTAAAGTAATTTTAAGAAACAATTAAGGTTATTAAAAAAAACCCAAAACCAAAACTGCATTTTGTCAATCATATGCATAAACTCAACTGCTAAACAAAAGGTAATTGTGTTCAAAATAAAGTATTTTTTTTATATTATAAATTATACCAAGTAATGATAGCATACTGCTAGCATATCGAATCCCTACCGAACTGATATCGTACTATCACAATCAGTATCGTGTTCGATTTGTGTTTTTACTCAATTTGAGTATCACAATCAGTATCGTGTTCCGTTTGTGTGTTTACTCAATTTGAGTTATGGACGATAAACGACTAATAATCGAAACAAAATATACTGAATCAAAGTAAAGTCTTGTAATCAAGGTTTTAAATTAACCGGATGTCGGAAACTTGCACGGCACGAATCACATCAGTAAACTGAGGGAATGACAAAGAAGTTCATCTGATGGTAAATTGGGTTATACCGGTTTAAACTCGTATATCAGTACCGGGTAAAGGTTAAAATATGGACTTTTAATCTTTTATAGAAACAAAAAAGTGACAATTTACATTCTTAGTAAAACTTAATCGCTGCAAACTTAATCGCTGCAAACGCCGAGATACTATTGCGGGCCTCAATAAACTGTCTCAATTAAGAGGGGTCATGGAAAGAACAAGTTCAAAATCACTACCATCAACCAAGGAGAAAATATAGAATGAGCATGTGGTAATAATTCCATATTAATCCGAATCAATCCATACGCTCCCATTTTTAATAAAATTCGGCTAGAACTTCATACCATCAACCAAGGAGAAAATATAGAATGAGCATGTGGTAATAATTCCATATTAATCCGAATCAATCCATACGCTCCCATTTTTAATAAAATTCGGCTAGAACTTCATCAACAATCTTCATCGATCATTGGGTTATTTTTTTTATTATGGATTAACCTTTGGAATATTTTTTATTATGAAATAATATAATTTTGGATTATTTGTTAGTTGATATTTTATTTTATAGATTTATAGGGTTAAATAATTAACTCGGTTGAACTGTCGGGTACAACCCACTAGTTAAACCATTTTTTAGCCTAACCCGATACGATTTAAAAACATTTTTTTTAAAAGTGCTTGTAATTGTATTTGACTTAATACATAAACGTTCTCCTTAACTCTCTCAAGGAATACACAAGTATGTTTTATGTATAGAAGTTGTATCTATTTCTACACTTTGTATCAACCTTAAGCTTTGTTTATACATGAACCACTTTTCATCCGAAGACTCTTGTCTGATCAAGAAAAAAACATGTAATTAAGAGAAGTTGGCCGCAAATGAGAACATTTTTTAACAGCAAAAGCTCAGACACCCGGGATCACCCTTCTGCGTGAAGAGCAGAACATGATGACCCGGCCTATCCCTCAAGGAAACCCATAACTGGGAAAACCTAATGGCTCAACCAAGAACAAAACTTGTCCCTGACAAGACTACAACCATTCCATTTGAAAAGTAATGGGTTACCACTAAACAAGAAGACTCGGTGGTGCACATGAGAACATCCACTGAATGAGAAGACTCGGTGTTGCACATGAGAACATGTTGCCTAAAAGATTTCCCACTTACTCTCCTTGTTAGCTACTACTATCTGTTAATAGGTTTTTGTACCGAAGATGCAATTTATCTTATTGGATATTATATTTTCAAAATATATGTAATTTTGTTATTGATTCTAACATTGGTTTAATATTTCGTGTATTAAAATAGTTTGTGATTCTATTTTGGAGGAAATACAACATATATTTATTCCAAAAATGTACTTTATAATGGTGTACATTTTACTATAATTAGCCTTAATAAGATAAAACAAGTATGCATTGTTCGTATAGTGTTTAGAAATGATAAAACGTAACATGTATTAGAATTGCATCAAACTCAAACTCTAATGATATTTGTACAATTTTTAGTAATGATAAAATGTAACTTATATTAGAACTGCATCAAACTCAAACTCTAATAATAAGACATTAACATGTTTTGTTTTATAATTATCAATTAACGATTAGAACAGTATAGTGTATCATATATAAGAAGAGCAAATATCACAAATCATTGTGCCAAATAGAAATGAAATCCATAATTTCATTTCTTTTAATTGTTCAAGCAATCATCAATCATACCTTAAATGTTTTTCTTAGCTACTAGTATCTGTTAATAGGTTTTTGTACCGAACATGCAATTTATCTTATTGGAGATTATATATTCAAAATATATGTAATTTTGTTATTGATTCTAACTTTGGTGTAATATTTCGTGTATTAAAATACTTTGTGATTCTATTTTGGAGGAAATACAAAATATATTTATTCCAAAAATGCACTTTATAATGGTGTACATACATTTTACTATAATTAGCCTTAATAGGATTAAAAATATATATATACATTGTTCGTATAGTGTTTAGAAATGATAATACGTAACATGTATTAGAATTGCATAAACTCAAACTCTAATGATGTTTGTACAATTTTTAGTAATGATAAAACGTAACTTATATTAGAATTGCATCAAACTCAAACTCTAATAATAACATATTAACACGTTTTGTTTTATAATTAACTATTAACGATTAGAACAGTATAATATATCGTATACAAGAAGATCAAATATCACAAATCACTGTACCAAATGGAAATGAAATCCATAATTTTATTTCTTTTCATTCTTCAAGCAATCATTAATCATACCTTAAATGTTTTATCACCCGATTTTTAAAATTTTATTAAATACTACCTATCAACCTAATCAGCCTAATGAATCTCTTGCCCACGAACTTCATACTCGACCGAATCACTAGAACCCGCTCACATTTTATTATTATACTAAAGACATTTGTTCTCAATCGGGAACTAAACCAACTTTCTCTTACATGCTCATAAAATCTTATAGATAATAGATGTTATAAGATCGTTTTGCTAAAAATCTTTTCAAAATCAATAAAATCATTTTGCTAAAACTCTTTTCAAAATAAATAAGATCATTTTGCTAAAACTCTTTTCAAAATCATTAAGTTCATTTTGCTAAACTCAAAAAAACTCTTTGCTAAAACTCTTTTCAAAAAAATATATATACATTGTTCGTATAGTGTTTAAAAATGATAATACGTAACATGTATTAGAATTGCATAAACTCAAACTCTAATGATGTTTGTACAATTTTTAGTAATGATAAAACGTAACTTATATTAGAATTGCATCAAACTCAAACTCTAATAATAACATATTAACATGTTTTGTTTTATAATTAACTATTAACGATTAGAACAGTATAATATATCGTATATAAGAAGATCAAATATCACAAATCACTGTACCAAATGGAAATGAAATCCATAATTTTATTTCTTTTCATTCTTCAAGCAATCATCAATCATACCTTAAATGTTTTATCACCCGATTTTTAAAACTTTATTAAATACTACCTATCAACCTAATCAGCCTAATGAATCTCTTGCCCACGAACTTCATACTCGACCTAATCACTAAAACCCGCTCACATTTTATTATTATAGTAAAGACATTTGTTCTCAATCGGGAACCAAACCAACTTTCTCTTACATGCTCATAAAATCTTATAGATGCTATAAGATCGTTTTGCTAAAACTCTTTTCAAAATCAATAAAATCATTTTGCTAAAACTCTTTTCAAAATAAATAAGATCATTTTGCTAAAACTCTTTTCAAAATCATTAAGTTCATTTTGCTAAAATTCTTTTCAAAGACCAAAGTTTTCACGAAATTCGTATCTTAATACAAAATAATTTAAATGAAGCAAATTCACTGTTTTAAAAAAAAATATTTTCAGACACCACCAATACACGATTCTAATCCAAACACGTGGGCAAGAAACTTCATAGGAGCAAACAATCTATGTCATGCATAAAATCCCATTCTTTTTGAAACAAAATCGCATTTCCTTTTTACAAAACACTTCTCGCATAACAAATGGACACTTTATATTTTCTCAACATTCACAAATTTAATTCTCCACTCCCGTCAAACTCAATCTATTTTGATTCAATAAACTCAATGAGTTGCTCAAACAACTACACATGCATACCATCGTACATGTTTTAGTCAATATTTCACGACAATCTCACACATGTCATTCGATTTTACATACTCAAAATTTCTTGATCACTGTATATGCTTAAATTCGTTGTTTTTCAATTTATACTATATACGCAATCGTCATCATTTATACTTATATTCGGGTAAATTATTTTTGAGTCCCTGTGTTTTATGCGTTTAGCAGTGCATTTGTGCATATAAGACTTGTACTTTGTGTGTAAATGCTTATAGGGACTTAGGTCGTTAAACTTTTTGCTTTTGGACTCAACTTGTTAAAACCCATAAAACACAGGGACCCAAAAAGTAATTTACCCCTTATATTAATACTCATACTCCTACATCCGCACCTATACGTGAGCATATCCCGAGTTGTTCTCTTATGTTCGTCACATACATACTTAAACATAATCATGCTTGCATACTTAATTTTTTTCTTACGCTACCACACACACACATTCTCACTTTTAATGTTACCGTATACCCTGACTCGTACACTACTAGTACAAACTATGCGGATCATGCTACTACCAATATAATCGCGGGCGCACACGGAATTATAGTGGTAGTCGCATGAAAACCATAGGGTGTTCTATTGTGTATGGTAAGACACGGAACGTAACATGACACTGAATAATGAAACGAACATAACATGGTTAGAACATGGTGGATACGCTGCTAGTACATCCTATATATAATTGTTTTTACCATATTACCAAACTTTCGTTTAACGTGCCATGAAAAATTCGGTGTTTTCCCAGACCTTATTTGAACATGATTAAACAAACTCTAGTCACTCACAAATGCACTGCTAAACGCGCGATATCCGATTATCCATTACGAGACCTCATCCTCAACACGTCATATTCACATTACATCTGATAATCATACCATTCCTACCCTTGCATTCACCTATCAAATCATTTGATCACTCTCATACCGTAATTATTTCCAAGTATTCTTTTGACATTTTATCCAAACCTTATTTACAATAAATCCTCCTAAACGTTCAATTCCTATAATATCTCTCTACTTTTAAAACTATCTTTCACTTTATTTATGCACAATCTTACTTAGTCGGCCCATTACAACCAAAACCTTTTTCATAAATACTTATCCTTCCCGTTTCTCACCAATAAACAATTTTCTACAATCCTGTGATTATACTAATACGCTTTAAATCCGATAAAACTTTCTTACAACCTATGACGCAAGCCACATTTTTCATCAAAATATATACTACTTTATACGAAAACTTTTCTTCTTAAGTAACATCCTTTTAAAATACTTCTCCCATCGATTTATTCAAACTGGCCCAAACTTACTTGCCTATACACACACATGCACGTTTTAGTCACACTTACGATGGGTGCCTCAAGTCACCTTAGTCAAATGAACTACTTTTACAAACCTACCCATTTCGTTCCTCAAAATTTCATAACACTTTAAACTTCAAAATCTCGATTTTAGTCAACCATTTTAGCCAAAATGCTTTTTCCCAAAGTCTTCCTCTTGAATAAATTTTGGGATGAAATTTCCTAAAGGATGGGAGACTTTAACGCCTCGCTCTTTGGAACTTTCCTTATTTAGAAGTCAATCATGAATTCTATTTATGGAAACTCGTATTCTCTGGTAATCGTATTTCATTTCCAATTATTGTGATCCGAGGCTTTGATCGTAATAAAACTTGGTCATGTTACATAAATTATACATTTATTATACATACTTGTCCTACATTCAATTTATATACATGTTTGATACACATTCGTTTTACGCACAAATTCGTACTTATCTTACGTACAAACAATCGTAAATACGTGTTTTAATACTCTTTATATGTGTAAATGCTTGTACATGCATTCACGATACTCAATCTATGCTTTCATGCATGTTTTATACTTAATTTTATACTAAATACACAAGTTACAGCTTGAAATAATGAAATATCAAAGTTCAGCGACTAGAATGCAAAAAAATAAAAATCAGGCCAAGTAAGGCTTGGCGCTACTCGATGCCAAAATCCATTTAGCTTGTCGTAGCGCCAAGGCCCTGAATCCGCATATAGTTGTTTCCCTTTCACAGATTGGTCATTTTCCTTCCACCTTTCTCTTCTCCAATCACTATACAAGCTCTTTAAACACCAAACCCTAATCCTCCACTATAAAACCAAACCCCCATCATCTCATTTTCACTTTTCCAACTCTTCTACACCAGATCTTCTTCTACAAAGCTTGGAACACCTCTAGGAGTGTTTCCGCAAGATTACCATAAAGCAAACTCACTGTGTTTAAAAAAAATCTTTTCAGACACCACCAATACACGATAATTCATCAATAAATAAATTACCCAAGCTCATAGTACGGACGGATCCTCATTAGTAACTACCTTCACCAGCGGTTTCCGACGGAATTGTTCGTCGGTGATATTAATTTGTTTAATAGTAGTGATACACAATTATTTTACATACTTGACTTTTTACCCTTAAAGAGATTCTTTTTTTTTTTTTTGAATGACAGCTTTCTATCATTGACGGGCCACTAAAGTATCATCGTTAGGCGTTTTGGAAGCAAGGTTGGAGGTGAAAGGGGTGATAGTACAAACACTCTTGACAGCAATGGTAACACTGGGGAGGGAGCAAAACTCTGCAACGGAGCAAAACTGTGAATAACAACCTCACAAAGTCAAGAGCAGCTAAAATTTCTGCCTATAATATGCCCGGTGAATTCCATCAATAATTCGTCAGTAATTAAATTATCCAAGCTTGTTGATGCACATTATGTGGATGCGGCTCGTTATGGTTCGACTACGTTAAGAAGTGAAGACCGAAGCTTGATTTCCTCCATCTTATCTCAGAACGAATTCAACTTTGTACAAGTTGTAAACAGTTGCAGATGTGCAATCTATTATATAGTTGTAATCTGCTTGATGTCTGTTTGTTATGCATTTTCTGTTGTCTGTAGCATAACCCACGAATAACATGAACCAAACCATGCAACCATACGAAGAATGCATGTTGACGAAGAATCCCATGCAGCTGATATCTCACGAATAATGTTCTTCACCTGGGATTTTTCATTGGTTTGGGCTTTGGATGAAAGACACTCATGTCTTCCATGGGTTTTGGTCCTTCGTGGGCTTTATTGTTGGCCAGTGCATCCTTCGTTGAGCTACTGGGTCCTTGCTTATACAAACAGATCTTTCAGCAAACAGAACCCTAAGAGTGAGCACAAAGTGAGTTTTAGAGAAATTTCGTGTATTATCTTTTGTAACCAAACTATGCTGGGTTAAATACACGAAGCTTTAAGCGTTGAATATTTGTATTGTGTTTGCTCTCTCGCTCGGTTTGTGTCACAACGAGGATTTCGCACTCGTTACGGCACCCGAAACAAGAAATCATTGTAGTCCGACGATCCGTATCGGGACCTTCAAACTGTTGTCGGACGGTAGTTGATTGAGAGTTGGTCACATGTGTGTCGTTTGTTTATATTGACTATATTCCAAGCAGTTGTTGTCATTACGCATTTAGTTCTGTTGCGTATGCAGATGCGGCATCCGAACCAGCTAAAGGCGAAGAGAACGCGTTAGATGACAAGCTTTGGAATGAAGACACGACATTGATGCAATCAGAAGATCAAGATGATTGAGTTGCAGCTGACCACTTATCAACACCACAAGGATCTGAAAATTTGAAGATCAATGTCTCCGAGCAACGTTCAAGGGGGAGTTTGCTGATACACTCCCTGTTTGAGACACGCGAAGACATCTGAAGATCCGACAACATGTGAAGAATGAACCATCACGAGCAGCATCCAGAGGGAGTTATAAACACGATTTCCTCCATGTTTGATGCACATTATGTGGATGCGGCGCATTACGGTTAGGCTACGTTACGAAGTGAAGACCGAAGCACGATTTCCTCCCTCTTGTCACGGAACGAATTCAAGTCTGTATGAGTTATAAACAGTTGCAGATGTGCAATCTGTTAGATAGTTGTAATCTGCTTGCTGTCTGTTTCTTCTGCATTTTCTATTGTTTGCAGCATAACCCACGAATAACATGAACCAAACCATGCAACCCTACGAAGAATGCATGTTGACGAAGAATCCCATGTAGCTGATATCTCACGAATAATGTTCTTCACCTAGGATTCTTTGTTGGTTTGGGCTCTGGACGAAAGACACTCATGTCTTTCGTGGGTTTTGGTCCTTCATGGGCTTTATTGCTGGGCCCAGTACATTCTTCGTTGAGCTACTGGGTCCTTGCTTATATAAACAGATCTTTCAGGAAATAGAACCATAAGTGTGAGCACACAGTGAGTTTGAGAGAATTTTTTGTATTATCTTTTGTAACCAAACTCTGCTGGGTTAAATACACGAAGCTTTAAGCGTTGAATCTTTGTATTGTGTTTGCTCTCTCGCTCGGTTTGTGTCGCAATGAGGATTTCGCACTTGTTACGGCACCCGAAACTAGAAATCATCGTAGTCCGACGATCCGTATCGGGACCTTCAAACCTCATATTACCGATGGATCCTCGTCCGTATCTACCTTCACCAACGGTTTCCGACGGAAATGTTCGTCCGTGATATTAATTTGTTTAATAGTAGCGATACAATAATTTTACATACTTGACTTTTTACCCTTAAAGAGATCCTTTTTTTGAACGACAACTTTCGATTACTGACGGACCACTAAGGTATCATCGTGCCACCATCGGAAACACTCGATCATATCCATCTTCACCAGACTATAATACCTATACACCAATTTAGGTGGAAACCATATAAATCTGGGAAAAACCCTCTAGTGAGAATCGAAACAAGGACCTAATTGTCACACCCCGATATTTACAGCTCAGCCCGGTGGGCTCGGTGGGGAGTATCATGATGTAAGATTGATATCGTCATAGTCAAACATACACAGAATAGCACAGCGAAAGCCTTGGAATATAAAATATTATTACAAACCCAAACGTCTGAAAATATCAAAGTATTAAGTACATACAAGCTTGTAATAATCCACATGAGGATCTAAAATGGGAAATAAATTTATTTTTCAACAGACTTTAAGCACTAAGAACTTGCAAGATTCCTTAATTAGTGCTCAGGAGCTTCCAGCCCATTACGCGTAGTACCTGTCACTTAGTCTTTTGAAAAATACGTCAGTTTACACTGGTAAATACAATTAACTAACTCTTTTGAAAAGCGTTCGTAAAATTGGTTTGCATGCACAAGGCATAAAATCTTTTATAACTTGGGACAATTATTAAAATAATCTTGTATACAGATTTATATATTTGCCGTACATTCAGGATCTGGGATAGAAGCCGGAACAAGATTAATAGACACACCACATAATATAAACCCACGGCGAGTTATCCTCAACAGGCGGGTATATCTTTTTACATACGCACTGTCAGGTGTATGCCTACACCCCATGCTTAAGTCGTGGCCATTTCAATGAATGAGCCAAGGATATCCAGGACATGGTCATTAACCCCCCAAAGGCTTAGATCAAACAAAACATATTAAAACGGGTTATCTCAATCATTTAACCACTAATCGATTAAAGATTCAATACCCGACCAAGCGGTATTATTAAATACCGTATCCCAAGCCCGTATAAGGGAAAATAAGTTAAAAGTATTTACCTGAGCTAAATGAAATTTATTCTCAGTCGTATATTCTAATCAGCAAGTGCAAGTAGCTTTTACTGGGCTCCTAATCTGGAACGAAGGTTTTAATAACCTATTAGATTCCTAACGGGTCTTATTTAAGTTTTAACTTAGACCGGTTAGTTTTAAAGAAAGGTTTACGGCACGAAACACTAGATTAAGCGAAGATAGGATTAGAATGTGATTTAGACCCAACAAGTACGAAGACTTGTATACATTGGGTAAACTAACCACATTCTGGATTTTGAAGTAAAACTGATAAGGTTTGACCCGTTTCGGCTAATTTATGCAAACTAGTTACATAAACCGTACCGAACACGTATAAGCATAACGGGTAACCAAATGAGTCATGAACATGTTCCATAAATTATTATGCTTAAAATATGTTATGATATCAGTAGGAAATCTTCCATTATGCCCAAAACAAATTTAAAACCAAATTAAGCCCCGTAGGGGTATTTTGGTCATTTTAAAGTTTATAAAAGAGGTTAAATAGCAATCTGAGGTTCTGGTCTAAAATATTTAGTAAAAATATTTATTTCATCAAGTTACACCAGTAAGATATCATACATATGTGAGGTTTATCATTTATGGCCAAACTATGCACCGCAGGGGCATTTTGGTCATTTCACATATGCTTTTAAGGTTAAATTTTGGAAATCTGAGTTCAAGACTTATACTTATTGTTTAAAGTATAAAAATTTATTTTTAAAATCAGTAGGTAATAAGTCTTAAGCGTTAAAGATGGTTTTAAACCATACTATGCGCTTAATAAGCGTAAAAGTCGGTAATTGACGGTATTCAAGATGTTTATAAAATTCTAAAGTTTTGATCAGTCTCCAAAGCTTAAAATATTTTATTTTACGTATGATATCAGTAGAAAAAGGTTTGGTATTCAAATCATATGTTAAACTCATTTTATTAACAAAAAGGGCATTACCGTCATTTACCGAATTTATGCTAGAACTCTATGTTATGATCAGTATAAAATTTAACAAAAATCTCCAAAAATCCCTAAATATTATATTATAACTGTGGGTAGCAAGTTTGGTGCCAAAAATTGGGTTTAAATATGATTGATACCAAAAATGCAATTTAATTAACAAAAAGCTTTCATTTTACGATATCTTGCATAACTTTTATTTTAGACCAGAAACGGATGTCAAATTTTTAGGACATACTTATAATTCAGTAATAAAGATTTTTGTCCTCTCATATTTTCAAAAATCTCGTTTTAATGATAAAAGGGCAAAATGGTCAATTTTAAGCAAATAACGGAACATGCATGTAATCTATGATTTCTAAGGAACCATGTAGTATCACTTCAGAGAGTTATACTAACATATAATATGGTCCCAAAGGAACCCTAAGGCATAACTAAACTAAGTTAAATCGGGTCAGAACTGAAAGTCAAAGTAAAAGTCTACTTTTGCGACTTTCGGTTGCGAACCGAGCCCAATACTCAGAGTTGTCGGGTTGAACATGCCTAGACATGTTCAATTAATATTTACCAAGTTATTAAAGTGACAAAACTGATTTTTATAGCTTCTATATTATTAGTTTTAATTATACTTCGAAAAATTGACTGTTTTGACTTTTTGACTAGTTGCATTGACCCGACAATTGACTGAGATAATGTGATAATTAGGAGGTGCCCTTTTAAGGGTTTAACACCTATCTAATTACGATCACGTAGCCATGTTCGTTGCAAACAATGGCTTGACCGTTTATGGTCTAGCTAAAAGTCAAAGCGTTTATCGAAAACGCTTGACTTTTCGGCTTTAAAAGCCAAACAAAATAACTAGTCACGAAAGGACACTTACAAATGGTCCTATGGACTGAAGGAAACTCAAAAGAGGTTCCAAAATAATCAGGTTCCCCTAGGATTGAGATATAGAGCAAGATTGAACTTGAAGGTGTGATTTTTTTAAATGAATTCAACCCCTATTTATAGTTTTTGGAATTGGATCAGATCTTGCCAAGTGTATGAGGGAGTTATGAGATCTTTACAGGTGTAAAACCAGTTTTATAAATCAGTTAACATGCCCATAGAATGAATAAAATGGTTTTAGAGATCAAGTGGTGAACAAGGAAGAAGAACCCACAACTGGAGGTGAAATACTGTGGAAATTTAGCCGTCGCCGCACGCCACAGCAAAAGGGGTATGCTGTGGCATCGCGCCACCACCCCATATCTCAGCAATTAGGTTTTGAACTTGTCACTTTTAGTCCCTACACCTTTATAAGCTTAGTAACTTTCATTTTAGGCACAATGGGCCCTTGTAGTTAGTTTGTAAATGATATAGGGAGTATAACCAAACACCGTTAGGTCCGGTTTCGTTAAACAATTACCGAAAACACCAGTTTCTGCTCGTTGACGCTTTTTAACCCTTTAATTTGCGAACTTTTGCGTTTTAACGCGAAATGGCATAAAAGCCCTTTCAAGATCAATAATAAGCATTCCCAAGAGTATGATGGGATATTACGACAATCCAGATTGTTCCAGTTTGCTTAAATGGTCGCTCAAAGGTGTAGTTTTATTGTTTGACGCTTTTGGCCCCTTCAATGCACAACTTACGCGCATTATCAATTTATCGCTTCAAAGCCCTATGTTATCCATATTAGGCATTCTTGAGAGTATTATCAAACATCAAGATGCTTCGGGTTCGTTAAAAGGTCACTCAGAGGTTAATTTGAACATGTTGACGTTTTTAACCCATCTTCTTGATAATTGCAATTTAAATCGTTTATTTGCATCGAAATTCCACGAGATCATTATCCAAAAATCGTGCGAGTATAAAAAGATTCTACAAAGCCTGGAGATTGTTAAAAGGTCATTCAGAGGTAAGAGTTAACATGTTGACACTTTTAACCCCTGTGGTTTGTAAATTTTTAGTTTTAAGCACAAACGGCTTCTTGTGTCCGACAATTTATTCAACAAAGAATACGAACATCATATGAGGTCAATCAGAGGCACAAGTTTGGCATGTTGACATTTTTAGCCCCTCAACATTCAAAGTTTTTGATTTTTCGCAAAAATTTAGTCCCTAATAGTCAATGTTTGACTTCAATAGAGTTTAGTACACGTGTCAACACATCATTGGACGAGATTTTACGAGGTGTTACACTAATGGTCCCTAAGTCTTATCTCACCCCAAAATGCCACTAGGATATATAACTTTCAAAGTGTTGTTGGTTGGTAGAGTAATAGTCCATGATGTCAAGTAGTGGATAGGTTTTCCTTTTATTCAAGGCCAGCCCAATGGGCTTGGCATTCTAGGCAAAGGTCTAGGGTCTCCAAGAATAAGGGCCTCTAAATTTGTTTTCCATATACGACACATACATTGGCCCAAATAAACAAACGAGTTATGTCTTGGCCTAAAAGTTGAGAATTATAACACATCCACAAAGAAACCCTCCGTGTTCGCGCCATTCCAATCCTTCATTACTCGCGACTTTTAGGTAATCGATGTAAACAATGATTGCCGACTACGAGCGTATTTAGGGGTGTTAATAGGGCTAAATGGCTAATCAATTCATGGGTACTCAATCTTTATTGCAGGTAACCACCATTTTTATACTAATGGCACACGTGTGACATGGAATGAATATTTGTTACAGCCGTCTTGGGGGATCTAGTGGGAGTCGAGCTTCAGAACCATGAGAATCTGTAAGGTCGTCTTCCTTTAACGAACACACGAATCAGACCAATCAAACACACACGCGATGTGCGGAAACCACCGGGTGCCTCGTACCGCAACGTAGATCGTACAGAAGGTGTAGAAGAAGAGAACCGTGAATACACCGAGTACTCACAGTCGATAATCACATAGATTGAATGAAGAACACAAAGCTAGGGTTTGTTTGCACAAGAAGTTTTCTCAAAACATCACTGTTTCATTGAATGGTCTACCTTTTTTTGATGCGTACAAGACACTAAGAATATATACACACCTAAGTTCGCACAACATTACAATGAAACTCTCAGTACATAACAAATAAGTTCTCACCATATAAAACCACAAGTTCTCACCATATAAAACCACAAGTACTCACCACTAAGTTCTGATGAGAGAGAAATCCACAAGTTCTCATGAATAAGTCCACAAGTTCTTATGAGAGAGAAATCCACAAGTTCTCATGAATAAGAACCCTTGTCCAAACTTGTGACACTTTCACATAATTACTGATTAGTCCCTCATTGTTGAAACTTCAGTAGTATCCAGCATTTATCAAACTTTGGTGCACTTACAGAATCTGATTAAAGAAGCGATTATGGAAGAATGAATTCAAAAAGGAGACAGATGAATTTTCTATCTTTAAATATTAGAGGGTTAGAAGAGGGGGGGGGGGTAAAAACAAAGCGGGCTTGATAAAAAATATGAAATGTGAGAATGGTATTGATTTTATCGCTTTACAGGAAATTCAGTTTTGTGACGTTTCAGGGATCGAATTTGAGAAATTTTAGGGAGCAGGCAATTTCGAGATGGATCACGTGCCAGCGGCTGGTAGATCTGGAGGTGTTTTCAGCATGTGGGATCCTAGAGTTTTCAAGGTACACGATTCTATCAAGCATCCTAATTTTCTTCATACTTTGGGGACTCTAAAGGGGATCAATAAAGTGATTAATATCATTAACGTCTATGCTTCGCAAAAAGTCCCTCAAAAAAAGGTTCTTTGGGAGGACATTGGGGGGATGATGGGAAGTTTTCCGAGATGGTGGGTGATTTTGGGGGATTTTAATGCGGTGCGTAGTAAGGAAGAAAGAAAAAAAATCTATTTTCAATAAAAAATTTGCTTGGCTGTTTAATAATTTTATTTTTGAAAATGGGTTAAGAGAATATGATATGAAAGGTAGAAAATTCACTTATATTAAGGATAATGGTAACAAACACAGTAAGATCGATAGAGTCCTGGTATGTAATGAGTTCTTTTTAGAGTGGTCGGTGGCTTGTCTCAAGGCGATGCTGAAACTTCTTTCGGATCATTGCCCTCTTGTCTTAACTTGTGTGGATAAAAACTTTGGACCAAAACCGTTTAGATTCTTCAACTCTTGGTTGGAGAGAGGATTTTGATGAGATAGTCAACAAGCCTGCCGCGAGGTTTATTGGGGGTGGGGAGCCCGATGAGGCGTTAATGCATAAATTAAAGGGGATCAGGGAGGCTATAAAAATGTGGAAAAAGGAGGTTTTATCTAAGGAAGGGGAAATGAAGATGTCTCTAAAGGAAGTTTTAGAAACCCTGGAAGAGATATCAGAATGAAGAGAGTTATCCGAAGAGGAAGAGTGGGCCAAAATGGAATGTATGAAAGATCTAAATGAGCTTGAAGGATTCAAAATTAAAGATCTTAAACAAAGAGCTAGAACTAGATGGGAGTTGGAAGGTGATGAAAACTCAGCTTTCTTTCATGGGTACATCAAAAGCAGGCGGGTCTTCAACAATATTCCGGGTATCATAATTGATAGTGTTTGGACGACAAAACCTTCTTTGATCAAAAAAGAGATTATGGGTTTTTTCAAAAAGGCTTTTGAGGAGAAAATTAAAGATAGACCTAAAATTAATTGCCATAACTTGAAGCATCTGTCGGAGGTTGATGCGGCGTCTCTGACGGTCCCTTTTAGCAAAGAAGATATCAAAAGTGTGGTGTTCGAGTGTGGTTCGGACAAAGCCCCATGGCTGGATGGTTTTAATTTCAAATTTATTAAAAGGTATTGGAATTTATTCGAAATTGATTTCTATAACTTGTTGGTTTCTTTTTACAGCAAAGGATCTATCGCAGTAGGATGTAGCTTATCATACATTACTCTTATCCCGAAGAACAAAGACCTAGTAGGGCTGAGAGAGTACAGACCAATTAATCTGATTGGGGTCATTAGCAAAACTATATCTAAGATTCTTGCTAATCGTTTTAAAAAGGTTATTGGGTCCATCATTTCGGAGAATCAAATGACGTTCCTTAAAGGGAGGCACATTTTAGATAGTCCGTTAATGTTAAATGAGTTATTGGCTTGGATTAAAAATTAAAATAAAAAGGCTTTTATTCTAAAAATCAGTTTTGAAAAGGCTTACGATAACGTTTGTTGGAGTTTTCTTTTGGATATCATGGGGCAAATGGGTTTTCCAAATTTATGGTGCAAATGGATCGAAGGGATCCTTGTTTCGGCTAGGTCTTTGGTTCTTGTTAACGGGTCACCCACCTTTGAATTTAAATGCTCCAAAGGGGTAAGACAGGGAAATCCTTTATCTCTATTTTTGTTCCTTCTGGTCATGGAAGCCCTGTCCCACTTACTTACTTGGGGATTACGGTTGGGAATAATATGAACAGAATTAATAACTGGTCGCATATTATCGAGGTTATTGATAAAAGATTGTCAGTTTGGAAAGCTAAAACTTTGTCGATATAAGGGAGGCTTACGTTGATCCATTCGGTTTTGGAGAGTCTGCCTATTTACTATCTCTCTTTATATAAAGCCCCTGTTGGGGTTATCAAGAATCTCGAAGTCAAAATGAGAAAATTCCTATGGGCGGGTTCTAGTAGCAATTCTAAAATGAACTGCGTGGCTGGGTATTAATAGACCCAACTAATGGCGGAAACATCGGAGTGAGACGAAAACGAGATTGCAAGAGACTTCATAACACTATTTGTGACAATAATTATATAATAGATTTCATTTCATTTCTAAAAGTCGATTACAAAGGTTAAAGTCAAATACAACAACTTGATGTACAATATATTCACACTTTCAGTTGTGTTTTATTTTTTGTTTTAAAAACATCACACTTTCAGTGATATGCACAAATGGTCCCTGTAAGTTTAAATTTTAGCAAATACTCAAATAGTCCCTCGACTTTAACTAACTATGTTATATTTAAAAAAAACTAACTTTACAATTAAATTAACTAGGTTAGTTGTATTTTTTTTTCTAACATTAAAATCTAACGAGACTAATTAGATTAAAAAAAACTTTTAAATTTGCAAAAGTAATTAATTTAATTAATTAAACAATGAATAAATAATCATATTTATAATGAATTAAATTAAAAATAAAAGATTTTTCGACAATACAACGGATTATAATTTTGAAAGAGACAAGCTTCTAAAAAAAAGATTTTACGACTCGAATTCTAAATTAGGAAAGTTATGAAAACGCGGAGCGTTTCAATCAAGGGTAAGGTTGGGAATGTGAATGATATCCGTTTTTGGATTGACACTTGGGTGGGTGATCTTCCCTTCTCGGAAAGATGGCCTCATATTTTTTCCAACTCCCCCCTTAGGACCAAGGTTGGAGCGTTTCCCATGACTTTTAGTTCTAATTTTGTATGTGGCATGTTATTTGATTTTAGTTCTAATTTTGTATCTGGTTTGTTTGATGTATTATGTTGCCATACGGTTTATAAATGGGACCAAAATATATCTACTTGTTTTTTTGGTCTATCTGGTTATGGAATATAGATCTTCGTTGCCATTAAAAAAATATATATTTCTGTATAAGTGCATATATATTTCGTCATTGCCATAGCCGATTATACATTGAGCAACTATAAAAAAAGTTCAGTGTTGCGATTTGAATGAAGAGCTTTGATATTTTTTATTTTGATTTGCTATTGCCAATTGGATTAATATTTCTTAGGGCTGGCAGCGTAAAAAAAGGGATTGCAGTATTGTACTGTACGATGTTGTTTGCATTTCTTTTTGTTTACTTTTTTTCTTGTGAATAAGTCGTTGGAAACAAGGTGCATTTTAAAAAGAGACTAGTTATGATACTTTAAACAAGCTGCCTAACCTGCTACCATCATGGATATCAAACGCTTAGCACATCGCACATCAGGTGTATTTACCTCGTGGCGTCTCTGAGAATTCATGTACACTGTATGAGCTTGAAAAAATATGCCCTTATGTCTTAATGATAAACAATGCAATTACGAAAATGACAAAATCGTAATATTTGATAAACAATGCAATTACGAAAAATAAAAAAAAATCATAGTATTCGAATGAGTTATATACCGTAATAGCACCGGTTTGAGACTTCATCAATTCTTCCACTCGTTTCCTCTTTTGACATTTTTGCCATCTGGATGCTTGTTTAGAAGCCATTAACGCCTAAATAATCGAGAATTAACGACAAATAACAATAGCAATCAATAATCAATTAACAAGTTACACTAAACCTTTACTGATATTCTTCTTAATTATGTTTTAGTGTTTTTGATGTTCTAGCTGAGAAGGCGAAAATCAATGTGCCTATTCGAGAAGACGAGAATCAATACTCAATACTCAACAATAATTAAGCAATACTCAACAATAATTAATCAATACTCAATACAATTAACGCCAAACCTTCTGATGTTCGAGAGAAATCGAGAAGCACTATGAGATTCGCAACTGTGCTTGTGTCATGTATGATGTATGTTCAAGAACCAGGAATCAGAGCCGACCGATGTTCGGAATCGAGAGTTGTTCACTTGTTCTTGTCTTGTTCGTGCCTACTGCCTCATTGGAATTGTTTTGTGTTTACTATTTAAAAAAAATAATATATATATCGGATTCTTTTTGAAAAATCACGTGCCCCTAGAAATCACGGGTCTTGTGCGAAGGTCCTCCCGGCACACCATCATAGCCGCCTCTGTAGTTACCTACTCTAAACACAAATAATGCTATAATGTTCATCTAGTTTTTTAACCGAAGTAAATGCAAGTTTTCTTTTTGTTAGTTATACAAATTCAAAGGGGCGTAACTTTTTAATTCACTTAGCGCCTCCAAAAACCTTAGACCGGCCTTGCTTTTATGTTGCATGATATGTACGTGAAGACCAGTGGCGGATCTAGAAAAAACCTAAAGGGGCAACATTTCTATAAAAAGGGGTAGCGAAATCGAAAAAGCGTCAAATTTTTCCAAAATTTACACTAATTTTACACTACCACCGAAGCGTTTAGGGGCAACGGGGGTTGCCCCTTGTTCTATGCTCGGTCCGCCCCTGGTGAAGACATCGTGTGTATGTAGTTTCCTTTCCTTTGTGTATTTAAGCTTCAAGTGTGATTAATAAAATTAGCCACTTTAAACAAATATTGAGTGTTACATAGTTACATTATCTCTATTACCTACACGAAATCCATTTGGAAAATACGTCATTGTAGTCAATAAGGAGACTCCGTGGTTCACATGAGACTATGTTGCGTAATCGATTCTCACTTACCCTCCTTAATTAGCTACTAGTATCTGTCATATGTTTTTGTACCTAACATGCAATTTATCTTATTGGATATTATATTTTCGAATTTAAACGCGTTATTTTATTTTGAACAACGAGAATTTTAAACTTGTTGTGAGAGAGATCTCACATCCTCCTAAACGAGGGCACTAACCATATTCTGACCAGACTATATTGTCTTAACCGTGTCCACGCTGCCGCCAGAGTTTGGCTAACGGCGTTCTCCGGGAAATCAAACATCAGGGGACGAAAACTACACTTTATTCTAATAACTAGCACTCCCATAGTCACTTTCCTTGTTTATTCTGCGATGCTCGATACTCGCTCGACGTTCGTTCGAAACACGCTCGGATTGAAAGACGCTCGCTCGACTTTGACTCGGTTGAAAAAAAAAGCTCAGTTCGGTTCGGATCGGTTTTTAAACAAACCGAGCACGAGCAAAGGTCTGGTCGGTTCGGTACGGTTCGTGAACAACCCTAGCCGCCACAAGAGAGAATTTCTTTGGCGTAACGAACAGTGGACTAAAACCCGGGGTGGCTCGGGCTAGAACTCTTGACCTAGGGTCTGAGAGAACTAGCCTTCGTTACCTTTATCCACCAAATATATTGATTCCAAAAATGCACTTTAATCAACATTTAAATTTGGTTAATATTTTACTATAATTAGCCTTAATATAATAAAAAAGGTATACATTGTTCGTACAGTAGTTAGAAATGATAAAACGTAACATATATTAGAACTCCACCAAACTCAAACCTACTGATAACACATTAACAAGTTTTGTTATATAATTTACAATTAACGAGTAGAACAGTGTAAACTACTGTATATAAGAAGAGAAATTGTCACAAATTACTACGCCAAATGGAAATGAAATCCATAATTTTATTTCTTATCATTATTCAATCAATTATCAATGGAGTCAATCTTGCCAAAGATCCAACACCTATAATTGGAGATTGGCATGTATGTAGAGGTGGAGATCTCAGAAGCAACACCATCCAAAAAAACCGAGATTCCGCGTTGGATAAACTCTTGGTGTTAATTAAGAATAATTCTAGCTACAATGGTTTTTACCATACCCAATCGGCCGGCAAACCTGAAGAGCAAGTTAGCGCCAGCTTCTTTTGTGCCCTTAATGTCGTAAAAGGACTTTGTGAGTGTTGTCTTAAGAACGTTGTTCAGTATATACGAAAGAACTGCCAACAACATGAATGCGTAGCTTGGGATTTCTACCCATATTTACAATGTATGGTGCGTTACTCAACTGGTCGCAAAATATTCTCAGTGCTGGATGATTGGGCCTGGAAACGTTTGGGGAGCGATTTATCTGTCAGTACTGTTAATTTAGCAAAGACCATGGATAGTATGATAAATAAGCTAAAGGTGAAAGCGGCTGGAGGTGATGCTCTTCGGAAATATGCGTCTGACACTATACATTATGACGGGGATGAACACGCTCTTTACGCGGATGTGCAGTGTACTCCTGACTTAACAAAGGAGGATTGTCTTAAATGTTTAACCAAGGGAAGTAATGAGATTCGTAATTTTACTAGGAAACCACTCTTTAGTGGACAGGTTATATCTACCAATTGTTATGTACGGTATAGGCATACAAATCTATTCAACCCTCCTACTGAGTATAGTGGTAATGAATGCGGTTAAAATAGATGTTTGAATTTGAGGTTACAAAATGTGGTAATGAATGGCAGTATCAAAATAATGTGCTTTGTCTTAATTATATTAAATTATTAATGTTAATGTTGGAGTTAATGTTCATGGAAATTATGAATGGATTGAATTGACATCAGATTAATGGATTATGGAGTGATACGAAATATAGATTGAAATGCCCTAATTAAAGTCAAAACTTGCTCTAACTTAAAAAACCTAAATTAAGAATTGAAACTAAATGTAGGTTCTGACACTCACATTTTCGTTAAGCCACTTTTATATATTTTGAATTTATATGAAAAAAATCATAGTATTCGAATGAGTTATATACCGTAATAGCACCGGTTTGAGACTTCATCAATTCTTCCACTCGTTTCCTCTTTTGACATTTTTGCCATCTGGATGCTTGTTTAGAAGCCATTAACGCCTAAATAATCGAGAATTAACGACAAATAACAATAGCAATCAATAATCAATTAACAAGTTACACTAAACCTTTACTGATATTCTTCTTAATTATGTTTTAGTGTTTTTGATGTTCTAGCTGAGAAGGCGAAAATCAATGTGCCTGTTCGAGAAGACGAGAATCAATACTCAATACTCAACAATAATTAAGCAATACTCAACAATAATTAATCAATACTCAATACAATTAACGCCAAACCTTCTGATGTTCGAGAGAAATCGAGAAGCACTATGAGATTCGCAACTGTGCTTGTGTCATGTATGATGTATGTTCAAGAACCAGGAATCAGAGCCGACCGATGTTCGGAATCGAGAGTTGTTCACTTGTTCTTGTCTTGTTCGTGCCTACTGCCTCATTGGAATTGTTTTGTGTTTACTATTTAAAAAAAATAATATATATATCGGATTCTTTTTGAAAAATCACGTGCCCCTAGAAATCACGGGTCTTGTGCGAAGGTCCTCCCGGCACACCATCATAGTCGCCTCTGTAGTTACCTACTCTAAACACAAATAATGCTATAATGTTCATCTAGTTTTTTAACCAAAGTAAATGCAAGTTTTCTTTTTGTTAGTTATACAAATTCAAAGGGGCGTAACTTTTTAATTCACTTAGCGCCTCCAAAAACCTTAGACCGGCCTTGCTTTTATGTTGCATGATATGTACGTGAAGACCAGTGGCGGATCTAGAAAAAACCTAAAGGGGCAACATTTCTATAAAAAGGGGTAGCGAAATCGAAAAAGCGTCAAATTTTTCCAAAATTTACACTAATTTTACACTACCACCGAAGCGTTTAGGGGCAACGGGGGTTGCCCCTTGTTCTATGCTAGGTCCGCCCCTGGTGAAGACATCGTGTGTATGTAGTTTCCTTTCCTTTGTGTATTTAAGCTTCAAGTGTGATTAATAAAATTAGCCACTTTAAACAAATATTGAGTGTTACATAGTTACATTATCTCTATATTACCTACACGAAATCCATTTGGAAAATACGTCATTGTAGTCAACAAGGAGACTCCGTAGTTCACATGAGACTATGTTGCGTAATCGATTCTCACTTACCCTCCTTAATTAGCTACTAGTATCTGTCATATGTTTTTGTACCTAACATGCAATTTATCTTATTGGATATTATATTTTCGAATTTAAACGCGTTTTTTTATTTTGAACAACGAGAATTTTAAACTTGTTGTGAGAGAGATCTCACATCCTCCTAAACGAGGGCACTAACCCTATTCTGACCAGACTATATTGTCTTAACCGTGTCCACGCTGCCGCCAGAGTTTGGCTAACGGCGTTCTCCAGGAAATCAAACCACCCACTGCCAGTGGCAGGGGCTTGCGCTCGGAAAATGCTTGGAATTTGCTCGTTCGGTTCAGCTCGATTAAAAAAATGCTCGGTTCGGATCGGTTCGGTTAGTAAATGAACCGAGCACGAGCAAAGGTCCGCTCAGTTCGGTTCGGCCCGGTTGGCTCGATTTATTTTTTAATATATATATATATTTGTGTTTGTGGGTGTATCACTTCTAATGAAATGACTAGAGACCAACATTAACAAAGTTTGGTCCAAGATCCAAATAGAGCTCATTTAAGTAATTAGAATTGGAATCCAATACCAATAGTTCATTATCCAATACTTAAATGTCCATTTGAGTAATGGAGTCAAAATTTCAAATACTAAAATGTGAAGCGTCGATCAATACTCAAGTCTCAACCCGCCATTTGATTCAGAAGTGCAAGACCCTACTCAAAACCCCTCATTGGCCTCCATCGCCATGCCAACTCGTCAGGGTTTTGCTTCAATCGACTCATTTAATTTCAAACTTCCGATAGAACAAGGGAATGTTTCAATCTGTCGACGATTTATCTTCCCGCTTAGTTAATCTCGATATAACTAGTTGAGTGTTTTTGTATGACTTGTTATTTGTTAAATTTTTTACTTGTGTTCTAGTGGACGAAACATCAGGGGACGAAAACTACACTTTATTCTAATAACGCAGAGTTCGAAAGATATCCGAAAGATATCCTTCGAGGATATCTGTCGAGGATCATCTTTCGAGTTCACAAACTTTCGAGTTCAATATCCGAAAGATATCCGAAAGATATCCTTCGAGGATATCTGTCGAGGATCATCTTTCGAGTTCACAAACAAACTTTCGAGTTCACAGACTTTTCGAAAGATTGATAAAGTCGAAAGATATCCTTCGATAAAGAAACCCCAGTTATCCTTCGGTGATATCCTTCGGTTGTCGAAAGATATCCTTCGGATCTTCAAGCAGCCGCCAAGAACATAAAGAACACAGCCACTGTTCAACTTTGCAGATTTGATGAAAACATTGTATTTTTTATTTTTGATGATGATAACTTGATTATATAGGTGAAAAACATAAAACCCAACACTCGTTTCAGCACAGATCTGAATATTCGGGTCCAGATCTGAGTTTTTCTTCATTTCACCATTTTTAGATCTTGAACAAAACTCACGAAAATCACAGATCTAGAGCACATGTGACTTAGTAAACGGTTAGATTTACTAAATCGGGCACCATGGCTCTGATACAAATTGTAGGACCGAGTTTCGTGACCGAAACCGTGATTCTTGTGATTATGTTCAAAGACGGAAGAGATTAGCAATGATAAACAAACAACTTTGTATTAATCCGGTAGTAAAACGTTACAAATCGGCCCGATTACATGATAACCGAACTAATACCAAAGGAGTATACATTCCGGGAGAGATCAAGTGGTGATCTCTCCCCGGGTGAGGTCTCAAACCTTCTCTCACTCTCTTAGTCTTGCAAATGACAAAGTGTTGGTATTTATACCCAACACAGGTTGTATGGTCGAAGGATCTAACTGATTGATCGATAGATCATCTGTCGATCATCCAGCTATCGAAAGATACACATATACCTCGAAGGATGACATATCCTTCGAGGTCCATCTTCATCTATCGATGGATATCTTTCGAGCTCATCGACGGATATACACAATCCTTCGATGCCTTATCCTTCGACACCAAACATTATACAACCATAATCTAACTGTTTGTCTAGCAAAACCCACACGGTCAACCGAATAACCCTCTCGTTTGACCACTTCAAACGAGCGGGTCTATACATGTTCGATAGACCGTTTCACTAACTATTACAAATTCAGCGTAAAATAAAACTAATCTATTCGACAAGCATCGGACACAAATCTGCATCAACAAATTCCCCCTTGTCCGTTGCTGTCGAATGCTGAAAATGCAACTGCAATCGATCTTCAGTCAAGTATTCATCTTCTCTGTGTTAACAAATTCCCCCTTGACCGATGATCCAGGTAAGTAGTATCTTGACGCTCCTTGTAAAATATTTCCCCCTTAAAGTACGCGTATCCGTGTTGGGTGTTGTGCAATTTCCTCAATTGACCGATCTTCCGCTGATCTTCCAATACTCCAACCGGCATTTGATAAGGGTTCCAATCTTTAAGAACTGCATCAAGTCTTGATCTTGTCATAAGAACTCTAGAACTCTATTTCATACAAGCATACTACATCGATAGAGATTTCTGGTGAACTGTCTTCTGTAAACCGTCTTTGTGGAATCGACCAAGTAATGCACTTTAATCTTCAGCATCAACACTCAGGAAAGTCAGCTAGACCAAGTGTATCCCTTACAAGCTCAACCAGCATGCTTAGTTGAACTACATCCAGATCTCATTGTCTCGCCTTTGTGAAGTTGACCACGTAATGCACTACGGATCTTCAGCATCAGTACTCAGGAAGTCAGCTTGACCAAGTACATCGTTTGCAAACTCAACGAATTGAGTTACCCCCAGATCCCTGTAAAATCCCAAGGAAACATCAAACCCAAAACTGAATCCTGCAGGTCTTCAGTCTTGAACTATCAGCTTTCAGAAAGATTCCCCAGGTCTTCAGTGAACAACGCTTTTGTAACTACTGTAGACTTTAGAAACCTGTATTTTTCCGTGCAAAACCCTTCACGCTGGCTGGAGAATTAATTAAAATCCTCAAATATGTGTATGTGCAAAACATTCCACGCCGAACCGTTTGTATCACCAGAAAATCACAAACTCTACCACCTGTGATTGCGTTTAGAAATTTACCGAAGAAATTCAACATACGTTTTATTCCCCCTATTTCTTTGGTAAGATTTCTAAACCTTAACAGATTCTCTCCACTTCAAAGAAACTGTCGTCAAATGTTCACCAATTCCCTCCACTGAGCGGAACTGTCGTCAATCTTCGTTGAATGTTCTTGGTTTTTCGAAAAATCACGAAAACGAATTTCTTCTTTGCATATGCTAGTTGAATAAGACCGTCCCCTAGTACCCCGTAGGATCCGACTTGTATCCCTCCAAAGACTTTGTGAACTCGTTAGGACCGGTGTTGACATTCTAGGTTCATTCATTCGTTACCAAATGCGAGAATATGACAATAAACAAAAAGGATTTCTTCGTTGCATATTCTAGTTGATAAAGCAATATCGCCTAGTACCCCATCGGATCCGACTTGTATCCCTCCAAAGACTTTGTGAACTCGTTAGGACCGGTGTTGGCGTTCAAGGTTCATACGTTCGTCTTCAAATGCGAGAATATGACAAATAACAAAGTGCTTTCGAACATTTTCGAATAACCGATAACAATCATAAACAATCGACGTGCGGAAGTGAACATACCGTTCTCGTTTTTGGTTTTTGGCCCATAATAGTCGCGTCACCATTTTTTTTTGACATTTTCATCGGTAACCGTGACTACCCCACAATTTTTCAACCATCAAGTATCATCATCTTTTGTTTTCTTTTCATCATGCCGCAACATCCCGCGCTTTCCCGTACGAATATGACGTCAAAAATTAACTCCAATATCTTTCGCGACCACCCGACCCGAAACTGATCAACATTCCATCATCACAAAATTTCTATTTTTTTTTTTTTTTTTTTTTTTATTTTGCAAAATCCTCTACTAACTACTCGATACCAACCATCATTTGCTTTCTTATCTTTTCGATACCAACCATCAATATCCCAAACAATATATCCTAAATAAAGATAAACCATCTTTTCCCTTGGATAAAAGATGGTTAACAGCAGCCGGTTGCCCACATTAGAACCATTTTGGCCCACAAAAAAAAAAAAATTAATGTGTTTGTTATAAAAAGGCCCAATATTTCACTCAAAGTGGGCCCAATAGAAACCCTATCTGCCAAAAAGTTCAGCCGACAACATGATCTTTGTCTTCCTCTTCTTTCTTAGCAACACACACACCTCCAAACCCTATGCAACACTTCACTTTACAGCCGACATCAAACACAACCTTCTATTCTTGTCTTCTTCTTCGATTAACAATAAGCAAAAGCTGAACATCAACATTTGTCTGATCTGTCACCCTCTCCATCGATAACCAGCAACAATCAACCTTCAATTTCATTTAAACACCAGTTGTACCCTCAACCCTAGTACCCGATGCAGACATGGGTTTAGATGCAGATGGCAGTGGGCCTGATGGCACCGGTGACGGCACAGCAACAAGATCACAGGACTGTAATCACGCAGAGTTCGAAAGATATCCGAAAGATATCCTTCGAGGATATCTGTCGAGGATCATCTTTCGAGTTCACAAACTTTCGAGTTCAATATCCGAAAGATATCCGAAAGATATCCTTCGAGGATATCTGTCGAGGATCATCTTTCGAGTTCACAAACAAACTTTCGAGTTCACAGACTTTTCGAAAGATTGATAAAGTCGAAAGATATCCTTCGATAAAGAAACCCCAGTTATCCTTCGGTGATATCCTTCGGTTGTCGAAAGATATCCTTCGGATCTTCAAGCAGCCGCCAAGAACATAAAGAACACAGCCACTGTTCAACTTTGCAGATTTGATGAAAACATTGTATTTTTTATTTTTGATGATGATAACTTGATTATATAGGTGAAAAACATAAAACCCAACACTCGTTTCAGCACAGATCTGAATATTCGGGTCCAGATCTGAGTTTT
Organism: Helianthus tuberosus; assembly: GCA_030545235.1. Taxonomy (NCBI): domain Eukaryota; kingdom Viridiplantae; phylum Streptophyta; class Magnoliopsida; order Asterales; family Asteraceae; genus Helianthus; species Helianthus tuberosus. The sequence goes on from CM060376.1 coordinate 182,158,937, forward strand.
TCTTCATTTCACCATTTTTAGATCTTGAACAAAACTCACGAAAATCACAGATCTAGAGCACATGTGACTTAGTAAACGGTTAGATTTACTAAATCGGGCACCATGGCTCTGATACAAATTGTAGGACCGAGTTTCGTGACCGAAACCGTGATTCTTGTGATTATGTTCAAAGACGGAAGAGATTAGCAATGATAAACAAACAACTTTGTATTAATCCGGTAGTAAAACGTTACAAATCGGCCCGATTACATGATAACCGAACTAATACCAAAGGAGTATACATTCCGGGAGAGATCAAGTGGTGATCTCTCCCCGGGTGAGGTCTCAAACCTTCTCTCACTCTCTTAGTCTTGCAAATGACAAAGTGTTGGTATTTATACCCAACACAGGTTGTATGGTCGAAGGATCTAACTGATTGATCGATAGATCATCTGTCGATCATCCAGCTATCGAAAGATACACATATACCTCGAAGGATGACATATCCTTCGAGGTCCATCTTCATCTATCGATGGATATCTTTCGAGCTCATCGACGGATATACACAATCCTTCGATGCCTTATCCTTCGACACCAAACATTATACAACCATAATCTAACTGTTTGTCTAGCAAAACCCACACGGTCAACCGAATAACCCTCTCGTTTGACCACTTCAAACGAGCGGGTCTATACATGTTCGATAGACCGTTTCACTAACTATTACAAATTCAGCGTAAAATAAAACTAATCTATTCGACAAGCATCGGACACAAATCTGCATCAACAGAACTGCCCTAAACAACAGGAAGCTGTAGCTTGGGATTTCTACCCATATTTACAATGTATGGTGCGTTACTCTACTGGTCGCAAAATACTCTCAGTGCTGGATGATTGGGCCTGGTATCGTTTGGGGGACGATTTATCCGTCAAAACTGTTAATTTAGCAAAGACGATGGATAGTATGATAAATAAGCTAAAGGTGAAAGCGGCCGGAGGTGATGCCCTTCGGAAATATGCGTCAGACAGTATACATTATGACGGGGATGAACACGCTCTTTACGTGGATGTGCAGTGTACTCCTGACTTAACAAAGGAGGATTGTCTTAAATGTTTAACCAAGGGAAGTAATGAGATTCGTAATTTTACTAGGAAACCACTCTTTAGTGGACGGGTTATATCTACCAATTGTTATGTACGGTATAGGCATACAAATCTATTCAATCCTCCTACTGAGTATAGTGGTAATGAATGCGGTTAAAATTGATGTTTGAATTTGAGGTTACAAAATGTGGTAATGAATGGCAGTATCAAAATAATGTGCTCTGTCTTAATTATATTAAATTATTAATGTTGGAGTTAATGTTCATGGTAATTATGAATGGATTGAATTGACATCAGATTAATGGATTATGGAGTGATACGAAATATCTATAAACCTATATTAAGCATCTCCTTTGGGCAAAATAGTAATTTCCGGCACAATTCTTAAGACGGCAGCCGAACCATCACGCCTTCTTACCCTAATCTCCATCCCTTTCTCCCATATTTGCCCCTAATTCAATATCAGTCGCCCAAACCATCCGACCAATTATATTTCAATCATGAACTCAAAGGTTTATCGGTTATGGCAGTGAATCGTTGCTGGTTAAAGATCAATTGAAACATGTAGCAATTAATGGAAACCGATGCTGGCAGCAAATTGAAGACATAAACCGATGATGTTCGATCAATCGATCGCTTGTGACCACTTCCAATTTGGCACGCCGATCCTCACTTCTTGTTAATTCAGGTAATTTTGTTCCATTTTCCATCCTTTTACTGTTAATTTTCTATTTAAGTCAGTAATTTAGTCTAAATTTGAGTCATCCTGTATTTGATGTGCAATTTCATGTTTAATTTCTATCTCTAGAATTGATTTTACGTTTGAAATTAAGTGCAACCAAAGATAATTGAGCTTTAATTAGGGTTTTGATATGATATGGTTCATTGATTTGATATCGTCTTTGTGTTGAACAAGTGAAATTAGGGTAAGTTGATATAGAAACATGAACTTTAAGAATGTCAGTAATCAGCCGGCAACAGCGGTTGTCGGTCCGAATTCCATCTAGCAAGGGGTGGACAGTACACACTGTTGTATGAACGTGCATGATGTGTATGGTATACTAAATTTTATATTAGTATTTGTGTTGCAGTCTATAAAATGGTTGATGCCGAGGATAACCAGCCCATGGAACTGAGATGCTGAAGGTTGGTGTTATTATTGTATATTTTGCCCAAAGGAGATGCTTAATATAGGTTTATAGATAATGGTTGATGGCCATAATACGACAGTGAGTGTTCTCTATGGCGTATCTAAGTTTCGGTCGCGCACCCGCCTCTACGGCGAACTTCTGGTCAAGAAACCGGCGACACAAGGATTCTGACGGCCCTTATAACTATGATAATACTCAGGTATATTTCAATTGTCTGTATGTTTTGTAATATTTGTTGCAAAATTTTAAAGTTATGGTGAAGTTAATAAATTCGTTGCTAATGATTAATGATTTTAATTTAATTATTTTTACTGTTTAAGGTTGCTTTTGAATGGGTTTCTTGATTTAACCCAAAATTCCTCTTTCTAAGTATTGATCATAGATAAGTTTTGTTTGCTTATTGGTTAATTCATTCAAACCTTCCATAGGAAATAACCTTTTGTGAATACGTTTCATCAGTTATGACTAAACTGTTAATGATGGATGAATATCATTATTAGAGAATATATTTTCTTAAATCCCAACATTATGACATATTCAGGTGAGTGTTTCAAGGATCGAACTGATGTTCGGTGCTTGCACCGATGGCAGAAAGTTTTGAACCCCGAGCTTGTTAAAGGTCCATGGTCAAAAGAGGTTAGTCATAACTAATTTGAATTTCATTTCTTTCAGAACATAATGTAACTTTTTTTGTTTCTTAACTTTTTTGTTTCTAATTATAACTATTCGACTTCACCTAAAAAACACATCCAAACAGCCCCCTCAATGGGTGGGTCGGGTAATGTGTCAAAACGGGTTCAACGCGAGGTTAGTCATAACTAATTTGAATTTCATTTCTTTCAGAACATAATGTAACTTTTTTTGTTTCTTAACTTTTTTGTTTCTAATTATAACTATTCGACTTCACCTAAAAAACACATCCAAACAGCCCCCTCAATGGGTGGGTCGGGTAATGTGTCAAAACGGGTTCAACGCAAAACATGTTTTGGTATTTTTTTCTGAAGCTCAAGCTCGAGATCGGTTTGGTCCGAGCTTACTTATTTGAGCTCGAGCTCGGCTCGCGAGTAAAACCCAAAGCTCGAGCTTGGCTCAAGCTATTTTGAGAACAACCTCGAACGAGCTAAAAGCTCGGTTTGAGCTCGTTTCAATATCCCTTAAACGAGCCAAAGCTCGGCTCGAGTTCGGCTTGCCAATGTTATCATCATTAATATTATACTACATAATTTTTTTTATTTGGGGTCATTTAGTAAATGAGCTTTGTATTTCAGGCTCGAGCTTGGGCTCGATAACAAAACGAGCTTTATTTCAGGCTCGAGCTCGTGCTCGTTAAAGCTCGGCTCGTTCGAGTTTTTAACCGAGCCGATAACGAGTAGCTCTCGAGACTCTGGGCTTGTTTACACCCCTAGGTATATATGAATTTTTTTAGTCTTGGTTCAGAAACTTATTTATTCTTGGTGTTTTTTATATTTAGAACTTTGAAAAGTAAGAAGGAGGTGAGATTTTGGGAGCGGTATGCTTATTTTTTATATTATATACCATTCGTATTGATCATATTTAGGGATATCATTTAATTTCTAAATGTATGCTAATAGCTTACAGAACTTAAAAACAAAGAAAATGGTGGTAGAGAATTCTAAACATAATTTAATGAATATTTTAACATTATATCGTAAAATGTAATAGAAATTTTTCTTTGCAAATAGTTTTAATTTTAATGCATCATGTGCCACCAGGTAGCTACCTTGGTGATCATCATTGACATGATAGCGTGGATGCAAGAAGGTGGCCAAGTAAGTTTTTTTTTTTTTACTTTTTATCATAAGACTATGTAAAGACGATCATAGACTTGAAGGTGTGTGTGTTTGTGATGAAATGTGCCACTAAAGAAAGCGATTTCTCTTTTAACTTCTCTCAGGCATTAGCAGCACACTCATCTGAAGCTGTTGGGATGAAAGGTGTCACTAAAGTAATGCCAGCAATGAATAAGGTAACAAGTACTCAACTACCCATACAGTAAAGTTTTGTTCTTATGAGTGTCTCTATGATACTAAAAAAGCCTTGGTCTAAAGTTGGAACCCATTAGGATATAAAAAGCCACCAATCAAATAATATTATATGTTTCTTTTGTGGCAATATTATTGTTTTAGGATGATTCCAGTAAAAAAACTTGGTTAATTTCTAATAAAATGATTGGAAATGGGTGCGTCAGGCATGTTGGGTAACATGTTAAATCGGCTAATAGTTTGTCAAAAAGTAGCTCACTTTCTTAAAATTAGTTTGTACATAGGTGTTAATTATTGCAATTCGCCATCTTTTTGTTGATTATATTGCAGGATGTCATTTCTTGATTTGTTTTGGTGTTTTATTTTTGTTTAGGTTGGTGGAAAACATTATGTTGAAGCTTTGTCTATCAAGATCCGAGGCCATCAGTTACTATTCGTCTTCTCGTTGGCACATCTCTGGTATGCGCTTGCGATTCTTTAATCTTTATTGGAATTTACACGGATTATAATTATATAATAATCAGAGAAACTGAACCCATTTATCACTTACAAAAATGTTAAGCGAAAAATTAATCACCAGCATATTCTGTTACATGCTATTCTCTTGGATGTTTATATCAACTTAAACATAACTAATCTTGTTACGAGTTTAATTTGGTGGTCAATGTATTCATAATAAATAGTGCTATACTATACCTTGTAGGTCCAAGTATGAGTTTCAAGAGTTCTTAAATACTGGTTTGAAGATATCAAATGGTGCACCTACTCATGTGTATGTTCATGATTTGTACTTGTATTATATTTTGAGTTATGAAAATGTTAATCAGCTTGTCTTCCAATCCTAGGAACTTTTAGCTTTTTTTTTTTTTTTTTTAACTTTTGGTCTTGATAAATTATAAGGCTAAACGAACAAGAACAATGTGTTTAATACATTTGTAACGTTTTTTAGGTTTGAATTATGTTTTCGGCCCACATTCTTAACTCCGCCGCAACGCGCGGGTTTCCCACTAGTAGATTGAAATGCCCTAATTAAAGTCAAAACTTGCTCTAACTTAAAAAACCTTAATTAAGAATTGAAACTAAATGTAGGTTCTGACACTCACATTTTCGTTAAGCCACTTTTATATATTTTGAATTTATATGTATAAAATGGAGAATGAATAAAATAAATAGGTATTTTTTTTGTTTTTCTTTTTTTTTTTTTATAAAAAGTTAGGAAGGACTTTATGCTTTTGATTTTGAGATTAGATGAATGAGATTAATGAAGTGAGAAATTGGAAAGAATTATTGGAATTGGAATTAAGGGTATTGTACCCATCATCTTTAAACATTAAATACTTTTTATAAGATTACTTTTTTTTAAATCACATATTTTTTATCTTTCCAACAAACATGATGTTTCTACATAAAAATAAGAAGAAAAAAAGACATTTTAATTGTGCTTTTAGTTAAGTCAACAAAAATACCTATTTTTGATGCCACTAAAGATTAAAGCCTAAAGTAATTTTAAGAAAAAATTAAGTTTATTAAAAAAAAAACCAAAACCAAAACTGCATTCAATCAATCATATGCATAAACTCAACTGCTAAACAAAAAGTAGTTGTATTAAAATAAAGTATTTTTGGTATTATAAATTATACCAAGTAGCGATAGTGTACTGCTAGCATATCAAATCCCTATTCAACCAAAGTACCGAGCTGATATCGTACAACCACAATCAGTATCGTGTTCGATTTGTGTGTTTACTCAATTTGAGTTATGGACGATAAACGACTAATAATCGAAACAAAATACACTGAATCAAAGTAAAGTGTTGTAATCAAGGTTTTAAATTAATCGGATGTCGGAATCTTGCCTGGCACGAATCACACCGGTAAACTGAGGGAACGATAAAGAAGTTGTACTGACGATAAATTGGGTAATACCGTTTTAAATCGGCATATCAGAACCGGGTAAATGTTAAAATATGGACTTTTAATCTTTTATGGACACAAAAAAGTGACAATTTACATTCTTAGTAAAACTTAGTGGTCACAATCCACATCGACCAAACTTTATCAACAATCCACATCGATCATCACTACAAGAACAGGGCATCTTTAGCGGCGACAGCTGTCGCCGGTATTGAGCACTTTTGGCGCCGCTATTGACTTTTAGCGGCGACATGTCGCCGGTAAAGCTTCGCCGGTATTGCTCGGACGCTATTGACCCATTGTCGCCGCTAAAGACTCCTGTCGCCGGTATTGATCTTTCACTTTTAGCGACGACATTTGTCGCCGGTAAAGGTGTCGCCGGTATTGAGGTTGGCCGGTAAAGGTTTAAGGGCAATAGCGGCGACACTGTCGCCGCTAAAAGTCTGTTTTTTTTAATACAGCAGCTGTATATACAGCTGCCCAGCCAGTTTTACGGCCAAAAAAACAAAACCTGCCTATTTTCAAACAACGCAAGCATACGCCATGAACATAATCAACATATACTAAACTTAATATAGTTAAAAACTACGTTTAAGTCGTACATTATAATCCTACAACGTTTAATTAAATCATACATTAAAAACAACAAGTCACTCTTCGCCTTCGCTGGATTCATTATCGAATAAGTCATCAGAATCGTAGTCTTTTGACTTTCCTTTTCCTTTTCCTTGTGAAGCAAGATAGTTGTTAAGTTGGTTCAAAAAGGACGGGGTTTGGAACAAGCTGTTAACAAAATCCTACAATAATAGATATCAAAACGTATATTAGCATATATTTAACAAGGAAACATGCGTTCGTTTGTCATTTTATAAATTGCGTAGTTTACCTCGGAAAAGGGTTCTTGCGTCCGAGCTTGCGAAGACGACATGTTAGATGACGAGTGCGAGGACGTGTTGGAAGAAGGTTTAGGCCCCATCCAGCGGTACCATCCTCGCCGCTCACCCAACGCTTCCTGATACGGGGCAATTGGCGGACCCTCACCGCTCCATTCACTTGTGGCCTGTTGTATGTTCCGCTGTATTTTACGAAGATGATTAAATATATATGTGTGTATATATATATATATATATATTTGTTATAGAAAATAATACTTAAAAGAAATACTTACGTAATTTTGTTCAGCAACCGGATCAACCCAATTCCCTTGATTGTCCATGTGGGTTTTAGCATACGTAGGTACCCAATCCATATCCTGTTTAACATTAAACTTAGATTAGACATTAAATAAACAAAAGCTTACACACACGCACACATACATAAAACGTTACATTTTTATAGGCGGTGCTACCGTACGACGATGTCCCCCCACGGTATGGGAATTGTTGTTTCTCGCGTACTAGTGTGTTGGCCTTGCTTCTTTTAATATATTTTTCTTCCCGGAAACCTTCGATGGTTCTCAACCAGTTATCATAGGGCATATCCGCGGGATGGAATGCCCTTGCACTCTCAAGATCATTGTAACCTCCCATGCTCTTAAATATTTTTTTAGCTTCGTACTTGCGGTCAGAGTACCGCTTCATAAGCACAGCCCTAATGCCACCCGTCAAGTTTCTCGCCTCATAATCACGTTCCACTTCATCAAAATTGAAATTTTCCTACAAATTAAATAAAAAAGTTAAAATATCATATATAAATTAGATTTGCATGTGCTTAAATATTTGATAAAATTTTATGCATATAACTTATTTACCCGTAAGTGGTTCATGAGGGCATCCTTGTAATGTTGTTCAACGTTATCCCATCCAATTTTATCGAACGGGATGGACCGCCACATATACAGGCCGGCCTCCCATGAAAACATATCTCTTGTTTTACCAACAGGGGCATACGTGACCTGCCTGTCAAACGTAAGCGATACAGGCCCCCCCGCTTTTACCAGACGCCTTAGTTTCTCGTTTTTTGCTTTCCCCTAACCCTCTTCGGGGGAACCGCTGCAATTAAAACAAAAATAATTAGTAACAACATTTATAATATAAAAAATATAAGGACTACAAAATAATTTAGTAAAAGACTTACCGTCTGTCTCGTGTGTGCCACGAAATCCACCAGGAGGAATCGGTGGATCACCAGCGCCGTCACCCCCATGTCCCCAGGGGGCCACATCCGCCATCAGATAAGCAAATATCAACAATACAGAAAACATAATCCCTATAAAGTTACAAATGTTACAGCATGTGTATCTAATAGAAATTAAGGGAAAGTACAACAAGTGTAACTCAAATTCAAATAAATATTTCAAACAAGTGTTTATCAATTACAAATCAATATAAATTACAATAACTTTTCTTTTAGTCAGACTCCACATAATCGGGATCATCCTCATCATAATCAGCCTCGACCTCATCACAATCAGTCTCGACTTCAAACACTTCATCGACGGTGGCCGTTGGGGGATCAACTTCAATTGAAGGCTCACCCGCAGTAACATGAGAAGATCCAATTTGAAAGTATTGGGTCAAGTCAATGACAAGTGGACAGTCAGATGAAGAGTTGTTGTCAACAATGTCCCTATCTTCTAAGTGTTTGTCAACATTTTGAACCTTATTGACACGGTCATCACTTAATGGCCGATCCCAAATTCTTCGATGATTAACATTTTCGACTACCCACCTATGTTTATTTTTTTGGTTTCGAGACGTTTCTTGGATGAAGAACACTTGTTTGGCTTGCGAAGCAAATATGAGTTGATCGTCTTTGTCCCATTCATGTTCAGTGCTTATACTGGTGATATTATTGTCATGGTTTACACCCCTTTGAGTATCAAACCACTTGCACCGAAATAGGACAGTGGAATAATCATTTGTATAACGCAACTCAATAATTTCATCTAATTGGCCATAAAATTTCACACCGTTCTCTCCAACCACTTCCACCCCAGAGTTTTGCGTTGCGCATTTTGCATCACGTTCAAGTGTCTTAAACCTAACACCGTTGACTATGCAAGCAGTGTAAGTGTAAGCAGTCATTTTCGCACAAATTGAAAGAGCATACAACTCCGGGTGGAATTCTGGAGAATTTTGTGTTTTCATCGAATGGACCTAACAAATATAGAGTAATAATGTTTGTTATATATGTATTACCTAGCAAGTATAGAGTAATGAGTGTTATATATGTATTATACCTTATGGAGAAACCATCCCGGAAATTTGGTTTTAAGATCATCATGGGGATGTGTATGTTTGAATTCACTACATTGATGACAAATATAAGAAAGGAATGAGAAATACCAATTAACAGATTATGAAATGTTAAAGATAGAAGCACTCACTTCATGTACTCCCTAACTTCTGCGCAGTTTTCGAGGACAAACCATTCCATCTTGCTTTTTTCGATGAATGATAGATATTTGTCCTTTCTTGCGCCAACAGAACGACATTTGGACTCAAACACCCATAACTTTCTTTTTTCAACAACGACATCATCGTTTCTATCTGGGCGATTGAACTTAGTCTGAACATCTTTAAGGTACATTGAACAAAATGTTAGAGCTTCTTCAAACACATAACCTTCAGCTATACAACCTTCAGGCCTTGTCGGGTTTTTGACATAGTTCTTTAGATTTTTCATGTACCTTTCAAATGGATACATCCATCTAAAAGCTACTGGACTTCCCGCAATCGCTTCATCAGGTAAATGCACAAGTAAATGAACCATAATGTCAAAAAACGCAGGTGGATAGATCATCTCTAACTTGCATAAGATGGTAACAATTTCATCCTTTGCTTTCTTCATATCATCCACCGATAGTGTTCTAGAGCAAAGTTGCTTAAAGAACATACAAAGGTCTACTATTGATGTAGATGTTTCTTTAGTCAAAAGCCCTCTAACCCCAATCGGTATCAAACGTTGCATGAGGATATGACAGTCATGAGATTTCAACCCGGTAATGTTAGCATTGTTATCTGTCACCCTCTTACTGATATTTTATCCAAACCCATCTGGTAATTTAACATTTTTTATAAACTGACAAAAAAGTTTTCGATCATCGGACTTGAATGAGTACTTTGGGTGGGGACTTAAGAACTTGCCACCCGATTGTTTCAGCCATTGTGACGGCCGAATGTTTAGTTTTTCCAAGTCGGACCGCGCATTTGGCGTGTCTTTGCTCTTATCGTTCATTAGAAGAGTACCGAGCAAGCTGTCGCACACATTTTTCTCTATATGCATTACATCTAAGTTATGTTTCAGCTACAGAGAAGACCAATACTCAAGGTAAAAAAATATGCTTCTTTTGGACCATTTCAACTCGAAATCTGACCGGGTTATCCTCCCACCTCCAAACTCTGGATGCTTGCCTGGTAGACGATTAATTAAACGACCGAGTTGAGCTTCTATGTCAGCTGGGCTAAACTGTCTCGGAGGGTCTCGTGTCTCGGGTCTCCCGTTAAAGTCGAGACTTGTTCTCCAAGGATGGTTGGCATCTAAGAACCGGCGATGACCAACATAAGCACATTTACCAGTTACACGTATTGAAGGAGTGTCTTGGTTACAAGTTGGGCATGCCATGTAGCCTTGTCCGCTCCAACCTGATAGACTACTACGGGCTGGAAAGTCATTTATGGTCCATAACAACGCCGCCTTCATTGTGAAGTATGTGTTTGTTGCTGCGTCTTTAGTACGTACACCTGTCTGCCACAGTTGCTTAAGCTCATCCACTAATGGTCTAAGGAAAACGTCCATGTCTTTCCCCGGTGATTTAGGGCCAGGAATCAACAAGGTCAACATGAATGTGGACTCTCGCATGCATAGCCAGGGAGGCAGATTATATGTGGTGAGTATAACCGGCCACGTGCTATGAGTCGAGGATCCACTACCGTTGTTAAAGGGATTAAAACCGTCAGCTGCAAGCCCTAAGCGAACATTTCGTGGCTCCATCGCGAAGTTTGGGTACTTTTTATCAAAGTCTTGCCATGCAGATCCATCAACTGGATGACGCATAGTCCCATCTTCCGATCGTCCGGTACTATGCCATATCATATCTTTTGCTGTGTGCCTTGAACAATACAAACGTCGTAGTCTAGGCGTCAAAGGAAAGTATCGTAACACCTTACGAGCCACCTTCGTGCCTTTTGTGTCTTTATCGACCCATCGACTCTCATTACAAACGGGACAATTTTGCAAGGACTCGTTTTCTTTCCAAAAGAGAGCACAATCATTTGTGCACACATTTATCATCTCATATGCCAAACCAATCTTCTTAAATGTCTTCTTAGCTACATAATACGAAGGGGGAATCTTGTTGCCTTCTGGCATTGACTCTCGCAACAACGAGAGGAGTCGATCTACTGCTTCATTTTGCAAATGGTACGTATCCTTTATATTCAAAAGCTTTGCTAAAAAGTCGATAGAAGAAAACTTGGTACAACTAGGATATAATTCTGTTTCAACTTCCTTTACCAGGTCTTCAAAATCATCAACAACACCGCTACTATCTCCATTCGAGTTCTCTTGGTTAAGGTATGTATCTTCTTCCATATGCTCCCCCCTAATGTCTTCAATAACGTTTACCATACCGTCTTGTGGCGCAACATCGTTTACTTCTGCAATTGGAGTCGTGTCCCTGTGATAGGTCTACTTCGTGTATTCCTTCCAAAAACTGTTAATACGCAAATGGTATTTCATTTCTGCCATAGTTTTTAATCCGGAATTTTTACATTGGGTACACGGACATCTAACTTCATCGTGGTTTTTTATCACTCTTTCACACATATCGATAAATGACTTGAGTCCTTGCTTGTAGTGAGGTGAATGACGTGGGGAATCAATCCAACTTTTATCGATAGGCATTATGCAACTGAAAGAAAATCTAATTTAGGATTAACAAGACAAGGGTAGGCTGCTAAACCCACTTTTTGAACACTTTATCCCATATGTGAATGTGTATTACATGATTGTTTGTTTAAGAAAAATTCGGCAGCATTTCCTCTTAGCTCCCAAGTATATATGTAATGATATATATACCCGAGGAGCAAAGAGAAAATGATAACCGAATCCTTCTTAAACAAACAATCATGTACTACACATTCACATCCTAAATGAGATAAAGTATTCAAAAAGCAGTCCCAAGATAAACGGGGACAACCCGAAATTAATTTCTAAATCAATTTCGGGCGGGTATCTCTAAGCTCGTTATGTTTAAAATGATTAATTCAAACACGGGCACAGTTTTTTAAGCTTGTTATTTTCTTAATGATTGTTTTAAATTTTGGGCGGAACGTTATGTTTTAAATCATGATTTCAATTTCGATTGGGTGTTTTCTTAGCTCGTTATGTTTGAAATGATGAATTAAATATCAGGCACAGTTTTTTAAATATGTAATGTTCTTCATTTTGTTAGCTCCTTTTGTTTTAAATGGTGATTTCAATTTTGGCGGGTATTTTATATGTTCGTTATGTTTTAAATGATAATTTTAATTCAAGGAGGGTATTTCCTAACTAATATATATCTTTCAAAGTTAAATATAAATGTTTTCAAACCTAAACACAAACATACTAATTATCAAACTTAAACTTTTTTTTTTCAAACCTACACATAAACATACTACCAACACACATACATACTTATAAAGACACATTTACATACGTACACATACATACCTACAAACACACATTTTGACCAAAAACACAAAATTTATACTTACTTACATACACATTTGCATATTTTATACAAACATACATAATAACATACACATTTTCACCAATTACAAATATTTACATGCACAATTGTTCATCATTTATAAACACCTACATACTAACATACACCTACATACATACATTCATAAACTTACATACACACATACATGCTTACATACACCAAAATACACAAATCAATAGATTTTCATATACACATTTTTATCAAATACACCTACATTATACATTTGGCATACTAACATACACCTACATACATACATTACTTCATAGACTTACATACACACATACATGCTTACATACACCTAAACCAAAAATTATACAATTTCTAAACTTAAAAAAAAAAAAAAAAACTAACCGTATTCGAGATGCTTACATACACCTAAACCAAAAATTATACATTTACATACCTAAACCAAAAATTATACAATTTCTAAACTTAAAAAAAAAAAAAAACTAACCGTATTTTTCAAGTTTCAAGGAGATGAAGACCGAGGAGACGAAGTGGTGCCGGATTCGAGATGGTGGTGACCGGAATCGAGATGGTGGTGATCCGATATTTCTTCCACAAACACAAAAATACACAAAAAGAGCAAAAATTAAAGCCTATACATGTATATAACAAATGTAGAGAAGAAATGTAACATAAAACAAGTTAAACTAACCGATTGGGCAAAAAAACGAGTGTCTCCGGCGGTGGAAGAAGAAATTTGGGGGGAAAAGTGAAGGAAGAGGGAAGAAATGGCGCTGTATAGGCTGATTACGGAATGATTTTTACCGGCGACGATATGTCGCCGCTACTGAGGTATGTGTCGCCGCTATTAGGTTAACTAGGGTTAACCAGGATAAGAAATGTGTGGCTGGGGATTAAAGTGGGACACCTACCTTTAGCGGAGATAGGGTGTCGCCGCTATTGATCATCACGTGTCGCCGGTATTGCCTCTTTAATCCCCAACCGTTAGATCAGAATAATGATCAACGGCTGGGGTTTGGGTTTGACGCGGATCGGCCAATAGCGGGGTTTGCTTCAATCGACTCATTCAATTTCAAACTTACGATAGAACAAGAGTATGTTTCAATCTGTCGACGATTTATCTACCCGCTTAGTTAATCTAGATATAACTAGCTGAGTGTTTTTGTATTCCTTGTTATTTCTTAAATTTTTTTACTTGTGTTCTAGTGGACGAAACATCAGGGACGAAAACTGCACTTTATTCTAATAACTAGCACTCCCATCGTCACTTTCCTTGTTTATTCTGCGATGCTCGATACTCGCTCGACGTTCGTTCGAAACACGCTCGGATCGAAAGACGCTCGCTTGACTTTGGCTCGGTTGAAAAAACGCTCAGTTCGGTTCGGATCGGTTTGTAAACAAACCGAGCACGAGCAAAGGTCTGATCGGTTCGGTACGGTTCGTGAACAACCCTAGCCGCCACAAGAGAGAATTTCTTTGGCGTAACGCACAGTGGACTAAAACCCGGGGTGGCTCGGGCTCGAACTCTTGACCTAGGGTCTGAGAGAACTAGCCTTCATTACCTTTATCCACCAAATATATTGATTCCAAAAATGCACTTTAATCAACATTTAAATTTGGTTAATATTTTACTATAATTAGCATTAATATAATAAAAAAAGGTATACATTGTTCGTACAGTAGTTAGAAATGATAAAACGTAACATATATTAGAACTCCACCAAACTCAAACCTAATGATAACACATTAACAAGTTTTGTTATATAATTAACAATTAACGAGTAGAACAGTATAAACTACTGTATATAAGAAGAGAAATTGTCACAAATTACTGTGCCAAATGGAAATGAAATCCATAATTTTATTTCTTATCATTATTCAATCAATTATCAATGGAGTCAATCTTGCCAAAGCTCAACCACCTATAATTAGAGATTTGCATGTATGTAGAGGTGGAGATTTCAAAAGCAACACCATCCAAAAAAATCGAGATTCCGCATTGGATAAACTCATGGTGTTAATTAAGATAGCTACAATGGTTTTTACCATACCCAATCGGCCGGCAAACCTGAAGAGCAAGTTAGCGCTAGCTTCTTTTGTGCCCTTAATGTCGTAAAAGGACTTTGTGAGTGTTGTCTTAGGAACGTTGTTCAGTATATTCGAAAGAACTGCCCTAAACAACAGGAAGCTGTAGCTTGGGATTTCTACCCATATTTACAATGTATGGTGTGTTACTCTACTGGTCGCAAAATACTCTCAGTGCTGGATGATTGGGCCTGGTATCGTTTGGGGGACGATTTATCCGTCAAAACTGTTAATTTAGCAAAGACGATGGATAGTATGATAAATAAGCTAAAGGTGAAAGCGGCTGGAGGTGATGCCCTTCGGAAATATGTGTCAGACAGTATACATTATGACGGGGATGAACACGCTCTTTACGTGGATGTGCAGTGTACTCCTGACTTAACAAAGGAGGATTGTCTTAAATGTTTAACCAAGGGAAGTAATGAGATTCGTAATTTTACTAGGAAACCACTCTTTAGTGGACGGGTTATATCTACCAATTGTTATGTACGGTATAGGCATACAAATCTATTCAACCCTCCTACTGAGTATAGTGGTAATGAATGCGGTTAAAATTGATGTTTGAATTTGAGGTTACAAAATGTGGTAATGAATGGTAGTATCAAAATAATGTGCTTTGTCATAATTATATTAAATTATTAATGTTGGAGTTAATGTTCATGGTAATTATGAATGGATTGAATTGACATCAGATTAATGGATTATGGAGTGATACGAAATATAGATTGAAATGCCCTAATTAAAGTAAAAACTTGCTCTAACTTAAAAAACCTTAATTAAGAATTGAAACTAAATGTAGGTTCTGACACTCACATTTTCGTTAAGCCACTTTTATATATTTTGAATTTATATGTATAAAATGGAGAATGAATAAAATAAATAGGTATTTTTTTTGTTTTTCTTTTTTTTTTTTTTTTATAAAAAGTTAGGAAGGACTTTATGCTTTTGATTTTGAGATTAGATGAATGAGATTAATGAAGTGAGAAATTGGAAAGAATTATTGGAATTGGAATTAAGGGTATTGTACCCATCATCTTTAAACATTAAATACTTTTTATAAGATAACTTTTTTTTAAATCACATATTTTTTATCTTTCCAACAAACATGATGTTTCTACATAAAAATAAGAAGAAAAAAAGACATTTTAATTGTGCTTTTAGTTAAGTCAACAAAAATACCTATTTTTGATGCCACTAAAGATTAAAGCCAAAAGTAATTTTAAGAAAAAATTAAGGTTATTAAAAAAAAAAACCAAAACCAAAACTGCATTCAATCAATCATATGCATAAACTCAACTGCTAAACAAAAAGTAGTTGTAATAAAATAAAGTATTTTTGGTATTATAAATTATACCAAGTAGCGATAGTGTACTGCTAGCATATCAAATCCCTATTCAACCAAAGTACCGAGCTAATATCGTACAACCACAATCAGTATCGTGTTCAATTTGTGTGTTTACTCAATTTGAGTTATGGACGATAAACGACTAATAATCGAAACAAAATACACTGAATCAAAGTAAAGTGTTGTAATCAAGGTTTTAAATTAATCGGATGTCGGAATCTTGCCCGGCACGAATCACACCGGTAAACTGAGGGAACGACAAAGAAGTTGTACTGACGATAAATTGGGTAATACCGTTTTAAACCGGCATATCAGAACCGGGTAAATGTTAAAATATGGACTTTTAATCTTTTATGGACACAAAAATGTGACAATTTACATTCTTAGTAAAACTTAGTGGTCACAATCCACATCGACCAAACTTTATCAACAATCCACATCGATCATTGGGTTATTTTTTATTATGGATTTACTTTTAGAATAATTTTTATTATGGAATAATGTAATTTTGGATTATTTGTTAGTTGAAATTGTATTTTATAGATTTATAGGGTAAATTAATTAACTCGCTTGAACTGTCGAGTACAACCCGTTTCAACTGGTTAAACCATTTTTTAGCCTAACCCGATACGAATTTTTTTTTTTTTGAAGATACAAGAATAATTAGGATTTATATATAAGGTCAAACAAATTACACCAAGATAGCCGGTAAGCGGGCAACAAGCTGCGCCGCTACCCCCTTTTGAATAGCGAAACCTAACCTTGTAAAAACGAAACCCCGATCTCTAGGAGACGAAATGTTGCTGTGAACAACCCGTTGGACCCGTTCAATAAATCTGATGACTTCTGGGGCTAGCGAGCCAAAGGTATCAAAGGCAAAAGGGATAAAGGAATGTTGATTATCCTCGCAGGCTTTTGCATGTTTGTCCATTTTCTTTGCTGCCGCCCTTGCAATCGCCTGACCAGGGACAAAACCTGTATCCCGAAAGCCTACAAGGGGGGAAACCCCGGTAAGATCAACACAAGCGTGTTTACCTGCATCCCACCAGAAAACTAAAACATCCGCGGGGCGCAATGTGGATCTCCCTTCCCTCGGATCTGTCAAAAAGTTTACGGGGGCTTCTTTCTTCACCGAGATCCCCGCCCGTTTGAGGATGTCCCCCAAGACATCCCGCACCCAGTCGTGCCTATACTTAAAACCCGACAGTTCTTTACAGTGCAGAGCATGCTCCCCAAATTGGTCTAAGCAAGCTTTCCGGCAAATCGGGCATTGCTCATCATCAGGGAACATAGGAATCATGAGCCGATATTTTAAGATAGCACGATATTCAACGGCTGACATCTTTTGGCCTAAGCCCTCGATGGGGATGACCGATAGAAAATCTTGGGCGTGGGGGCCCCGCAAGCATTCTAGGACGGCGTTCTGACGGGGGGTCGTACAGAAATCTGATCCAATATTCTGAGCGATACGACAAAACAGAGCACTCGCCAAAGTCTTCTGGGTCTTCGGTGGGGCGGTGTCCCTGTTAGCGAAACCGCCAATATCCAAATCTGGGAGGTGTCTATGCAACTCCCCCAGAGCCATGTCATAATCCCCATCCATTCCAACAACCCCACTCTCGCGCAAGATGTGATCTTGCAGCCCCCACGATTGAGCTCGCGAGGCAAGAAAACCGTAAATGGAGACATCCATGGCCGATAGAAGCCCCAGCCCCCCATCTTACAGGGCAGAGAAGCAACCCGCCACTGAAAATCCCCAAAAAACGGACCCCACACACCACAATGTCCTCTATAGCCCCCCGTAGCCCTTTATCGAATAAGGATACCGCCTCCTTTACAAACACAGGTTGACAAGTTCGCAGACCAAAAAGGAGCTTGGCGACACCCATGCAAGAGCGCAGCAGGAGAAGCTCACTTTGCGGGTCTCGGAGTTGCGAAAGGCTACTCATAAGGTCCACTGCCCGGGAAGCTCGGCGCGCAGCCAAAGCACTAATGAAACTGGGGTCCCGGCTCACAGCTCCCCCAAGGAGTCTCACACCCCCCGTTGGTCTTCCAATCTCCTTCAGGAATAAACTAGCCTCCAATTTTTCTCCATTGCAAGACGGCCAATATACCTCTGTTTTTTTTATATTAAGCCGGAGCCCCAAAGGTGGCCCCTCAGATTGAATGATAGCCAGAGCCTTTGCTACCTCAGATGTTTTTCCCATAATAGTACCATCATCCAAATACCACGCGTGGAAGGGGAGGGTGCAACTGTCTCGTATACGTTGTGTGAGGGGGGTGCAAGACAAGGGCGAACAATAGAGGCCCCAAAGGATCCCCCTGCTGGACCCCCGTGGACGACCCAATACAGTCATTACCCACATAAAGCCTAGCGGTTTGCCCATAAAGAAAATGTACCCACGGAAATATAGATGGGCAACGAATCCCAACCTCCCGCAGAAGAGCTGTGCGATCCACTAGGTTGAAAGCATTGGAGAAGTCAACGGTAAGCATGGCGAAGGCCCCATCATCGTGAAAGGCGTTAAGGAACCTGTTCGCGCTATGGAGGATAGCTTCAGCCCCATCTGGTGTCCCAACCCCAAATTGATGGTCCCCCAGGTACTTGACCATCTCTTTCCCTACCTTTTTCATCGCTATCTTGGAGACCAGCCTACGCCAAATGGCCCCGACCGCAATAGGACGGATCCCCCCATCAGGTTTCAGCAAGGGGGTCAGAGGAGCGGAGGCAACGAACTCAGCAAGAGACTTGGGGCATAACCCCCCCAAGAAGACATTGACTACCCCGGTGATGGCTAAAACTAAACCCGAGGAAGTTGAGGACCCCTCTCCACAAAAGCTATCCAGTAAGTGTTGCGCCCTGAGCCCATCTCTCCTGCACGAAGTTCCTTTGGGGAAAGACTTAATGCACCCCAAAACACACTCTGCATCAACAGTTAAGGGTGCCTGAGGGATTGTGTCTGCTGGCACAACCGGAGGGGGCGTAACCAGGTGTTTCTCCGCGAGGGCCACCAAAGTGGAGGGCCCAAGGGGGGCAACGCCAGAAGGGGACAACATCTTGACCGCAGCTGTGAAATGACCATCTGCCACTTTACGAAGGCACAGCTTAACATTGGTTCGGCCCTCCCGACGGTCGGACCCTGTTACCGCCCCTTTCTCCTTTACATCCTGAAAGAGGGAAGCAACTAGCTCGCTAATCCTTTCCCCGTCTTTCCAGACAGAAAGAGCCCGTTGGATGCTAAAGCACTGTAACGTTTTCCTATTCCCGGACCGACGTTCCTGCCTATTGGCAGGGCGCACAACTTTTAAAGTACAGCGAGGTAACAAGAGTAGCTTAACCCAATATTCAACCGACCCAGGGGTAGCAACCACCTTCCGCATAGCCGATGTTAAAGCTTGCGCGAACGCCATTCGACAACTAGGAGGAATGCTCTTGACTGTCGTGATGGGAAGAGAAAAAACCCGCTCCAGAAGGGAGCCATCCACACCGACAGAGGCAATGCCTTCCCCTGAAGCCCCCCCTCCCGAAACTTGTGGTTTGGGAATCCCCACAATAAAGTCCTCGGTCCCCCTCGAGCTAGGGACGAATTTAACAAGGTCATCAACATGATGACACCCCCGGCTAAGAGCATGCACAACCATGCACTCCCCGCACAGCCAGTTGTTAAGCGTTTTCAAAGTTTCTCCCACGTCCTCATATAAGTCGGGATCCTTAGCAATCGCATCCCGTAAAGCATCTTTCCTGTTATCTGACTTGAGGTGGTCCCGTTGGAAGTGAGAGAGCAGTCTCGCGTATCCTTTGGACCCTACAAAACCATCTTTGCAAGAGTGGAAATTCCTGAAGGGGCAAGGCCTAACACCCTCAGGGCCTCCCCCCTGCACAACACCTTTCATCATACAACTAAGAACAATAACCCAACTCGAGTGAAGTAGGGGGATGTGCCAAAAACTAAAACTCCCTGCCAGGGAGGAAGGAGGGGGAGCAACCACGAGTTGCCTGCCCCCCTTACGGGGTTAGGACCCCACGCTTTAAACCATGGACAAAAGGTGCGACTAGATTTATTTATTATTATTATTATTATTATTATTATTTTTTTAACCTTGAAAATTTCTTGTAATTGTATTTGACTTAATACATAAACGTTCTCATTAACTCTCTCAAGGAATACACAAGTATGTTTTATATGTACAGAAGTTATATCTATTTTTGCATTTTGTATCAACCTTAAGCTTCCTTTATACATGAGCCACTTTTCATCCGAAGACTCTTGTCTGATCAAGGAAAAACATGTAATTAAGAGAAGTTGGCCACACATGAGAACATATTTTTTAACAGTAAAAGCTCAGACACCCGGATTCACCCTTCTGCCTGTAGAACAGAACATGATGTCCCGGCCTACCCCTCAAGGAAACCCATAACTAGGAAAACCCACTGGCTCAACCAAGAACAAAACTTGTCCCTACAATACAAGACTAAAACCCAGAACCTCCCATTTGAAAAGTAATGGGTTACCACAACGAGAAGACTTGGTGATTCTAACTTTGGTTTAATATGTCGTGTATTAAAATACTTTGTGATTCTATTTTGTAGGAAATACAAAATATTTTTATTCCAAAAATGCACTTTATAATGGTGTACATACATTTTACTATAATTAGCCTTAATATGATAAAAAAAATATATATACATTGTTCATATTGTGTTTAGAAATGATAATACGTAACATGTATTAGAATTGCATCAAACTCAAACTCTAATGATGTTTGTACAATTTTTAGTAATGATAAAACGTAACTTATATCATAATTGCATCAAACTCTAACTCTAATAATAACACATTGACACGTTTTGTTTTATAATTAACATATAACAATTAACACTACAGGAAAAAAACCTTATAGAGAGGACATTTTTTTAGCTTATAGAGAGGACATGTTGTCTCTATAGGCCTTTTTCACCTATATCATCTCTATAAAATTTGTCTCTACAGCCTCGTCCTTATAGGCTACAAAAGTCGTCTCTATAGGTGTCCTTGCTATAGAATAGTTTGTAGAGACGACATGTCGTCAATACAAGTTTGTGCAAAAAAAAATTAAAAATCAAACTTAATATTTACTAAATAAAAGAAATGTTTATTCTAATATTTTTTAACCCTATAGAGACGATATATCGTCTCTATAGGTTCTCTTTAAAAAAATAAAAAAAAACATTTAAGCCCTATAGAGACAACTTGTCGTCTCTATAGGTTTTTTTTTATAAAAAAAATATTTTCACCTATCATCTCTATAGGTTATCTTTAAAAAATAAAAATAAAATCATATAAACCATAACGACTTATCTTTTCTATAGGTTTTTCTTTATAAAAAATAAAAAAACAAATTTGCACCTATAGAGAGGACTTGTTGTCTCTATAGCATTTTAGTATAGATAAAATAATTTCACCATTTTTCACCAATAGAAACGACTTGACGTTTCCTTAGTATTTCCTTTTAAATAAAACAATTTAATCATTTCATCTATAGAGACGACTTTTCGTTTCTATAGGATATTCTTTTAAATAAAATAATTTAAAATTCCTCTTATAGAGACAACATGTTGTCTCTATAAGATTTTTTTTGAAAAAATGTCAAATATTGTTTTTAGCTATTGAGACAACATATCCTCTCTATAAGTCTTAAAAAATAAAAAAATAAAATATTAAAAATTTTGTTTTTCCAGGTTTTTAAACAAATATCATGTATCGTATATAAGAAGAGCAAATATCACAAATCACTGTGCCAAATGGAAATGAAATCCATAATTTAATTTCTTTTCATTCTTCAAGCAATCATCAATGGGTCAATCTTGTCATAGCTCAATCATCTAAAACAGACAGGCATGTATGTAGAGGTGGAGATTTAGAAGCAACACCATCCAAAAAAAAAAAAACAGAGATTCTGCATTTGATCAACTCCTAATTTTAATTAAGAATTCTAGCTATAATGGTTTTTACCATACCCAAGCGGGCAGCAAACCTAAAGAGCAAGTTAGCGCCAGCTTCTTTTGTGCCCTTAATGTCGAAAAAGGGCTTTGTGAGTGTTGTCTTAAAAACGTGGCTAAGTATCTTCGAAAGAGTTGCCCTAAACAACAGGAAGGTGTAGCTTGGGATTTCTACCCATTTTTACAATGTATGGTGCGTTACTCTGCGGGTCGCAAAATACTCTCAGTGCTGGATGATTGGGCTTGGTATCATTCGGGGGACAAATTATTTGTCAAAACAGTTAATTTAGTAAAGACCATGGATAGTATGATAAATAAGTAAAAGGAGAAAGCGGCTGGAGGTGATGTTCTTCGGAAATATGCGGCAGACACTATACATTATGACGGGGATGAACACGCTCTTTACATGGATGTGATGCGTACTCCTGATTTGACAAAGGAGGATTGTATTAATTGTTTATCCAAGGGAAGCAAGGAGATTTGTAGTTTTACTAGCAAACCACTTTTTAGTGGATGGGTTATATCTACCAATAGTTATGTACGGTATAGGCATACAAGTATTTTCAAGCCTCCTACTATATATGATCCTGAACTGTGGTTAACTTTGATGTTTGGATTTGAGGTTACAATGTGGTAATGAATGGCAGTATCAAAATGATGTGCTTTGTCTTTTTTTTTTTTGAAACGTGAACTTCATTAAAACAACACTGAACCCGAAAACCGGGACGGTCAAAACAAGACTACATATTCACAAATTTACACCAATCTCCCCAATCGAACTTGCCGTTCTTGACCCTATGCTTAAACCAGAAAAAACTAACCACCCTAACTTCGCTAAAAATCTCGTCAACATTACACTTTATACCATTGAATCTAAGGTTATTTCTAGCCTTCCACAATATCCAACAAGCCACGATGATCATGATACCGTGTAAAACCTTTTTATCCGTCGGCCTCCTAGCACCCGACTTATAAACTTCAAGTAAATCTCTGAACGAAAAGATAAAAAAATTCGGCATTCGGCACCATAAGCTGATTTTCTCCCATAATCCCATAGCAAGAGGGCAGGCTGTGAAAAAGGTGATCCACTGAGTCGAAACCCGCGTTACAAAAACTTCACAAACCGTCGTCAACCAAAACGCCCCTCTTAGCAAGCGCCTCTACCGTCGGAATCCTATTCATCTCCGCACGCCATACAAAAATATTACATTTTTGCGGAACCCACTTACACCACTTCATGATGTACCTACTACTATAGTCTTCTGTTTAATAATAAGGTTTTTAACAGCTGCAACCGAGAAGCCTTCCGATCCGGAACCCACCCAACTCCACCTATCAGAAATGCTAGACAAGTTAACCGAACTCAGAGCTTCAGAAAGAGACCGCCAATCAGCCCCTTCGACCTCCGAAACCGGGTCATGTCTCCATAACCAAAGACCTTCTCCCTCTAACCGATCGCGAACACTACAAGTTTTCACCACCTCTAAATGGAAAAGAGAGGGGAACTTGTCTTTCAACGGGACGTCGAATAACCACGGGTCTAACCAAAACATGATGTTATCTCCCCTACCCACCATTCCATTAAACAGATTTCGAATACGCACATTCTCCACGATCGGCTTCTTGAGAACCGACACAATATTACACCAAACTCCTCCATACGCCTTCTTAGCCGGAAAGAAATCCCAATCGGACCCTCCCACGTGAATCGCATTAACAACTCTAACCCAAAGATTATCCTTCTTGTTTTTAAATCTCCATCCCACTTAGCTAACAGCGCAGTATTCATGTCCATATGGTTGTGAATACCCAGTCCTCCCATCTTCTTCGGAGACGCCACTCTGTCCCACGCAACCTAATTCATTTTCTTTTCTCCTGAAGAACCCCCCCCCCCCCCACCTAAAGGAATTTCTAAACAAAGATTCCAGGTCCTCAACAACTTTAACCGGGGAACGATATAGAGAAAAATAATATGTAGGGAGACTTTCCAGAATTGACCGAATCAAGGTGACCCTCCCACCTATAGAAAGAAAAGAAGCTTTCCATAAGGACAGCCGCTTTTCAAAAATGTAATACACTGGTCTCCAATTTTTTATTCGGTTCATATTAGCCCCAATAGTCAAGCCAAGGTACTTAAACGAGAGAGACTCTGCTTTGGAACCCACTAACACTACCATGTCTTCGACTTCTCCAAGATAAATCCAGAGCCAGAACAGATTCGATTTACTAAAGTTTATTTGAAGCCCCGAGCACGCATAAAAACACCTCAAAATTCTGACAACACTAAGAATATTGTCCCTACTCCACTCCCCAGTGATAATGGCGTCGTCAGCATAGACCAAATGAGAAACAACAGGACCGTCGTTAGGAAGATTAACACCCCTAACAATACCCAAACTACAGGCCTTTCTGAGCATACACGACAAAGCTTCCATGACTACGACAAAAAGGAAAGGGGAAATAGGGTCTCCTTGTCGCATTCCTTTTTGGCACTTAAATTCGAACGTCGGAGCACCATTAACCAAGAGAGAGGCCCTAGCCGAAGAGATAATACCTTTGATCCATAAACACCACTTGTTAGAAAAACCCGAAGAATCCCCTTTCAAGGCCCTAACAACATCGGGGGGGGGGGGGGGAACACACGAAGAATCCCCTTTCAAGGCCCTAACAACCACCTCTTCGAGCCCCGGTTTGTCAAACCACGAATCAAAAATCCGAAAAGGCTTAGCCCCAAAATTCATAGGATTAGACTTCAGAATTATAGGACAATGAGCCGACAAAAAACAAGGAATCGCCTCCACACTCTCCTTTGCCGAAGAATTAAAATAACCTGGGTTGACCAAGAATCTGTCTAGCTTACTCAGTTTCCTTCCGTTCGCTGTAGAAAAGGTGAATTTTCTTCCGCTCATGTTGTATTCAATAAGACCTGCCTCAAAAATAAAAGAATTAAAGTTATCAGCACATAACTACTTGAACGCACAATTCTTCTTCTTTTCACGACTCCAAACTGCATTAAAATCTCCTGCGACAACCCAAAGACCATCACCCTCCGATATCACCCAAACGAGCTCATCCCACAGGAGCTTTTTAGCCGACACGCTTTGAGGGGCATAAACATTTAACACATTAAGCACAGGCCACATATCCACTTCCCACAAGCTTACCCTTGATATGCAAATAATTCCTACTCTTAGAAACATTGGTCTGATTAAACAGAGATACATCCCATATGCAGATCAGACCACCGGAGAGACCCACCGAATCGGCACTCTCTAACCCGAAATTTCTGTTCCCCCAAAAACCAACGACGTCGGCAATAGACACCGACTCTTTTTTCGATTCTTGAAAGGCTATGAAATTAATACCGTGCTTAAACTTCAGATTTTTAACCCACCCCTGCTTCTCCGAACCCCCGAGACCACGAATATTGAAAGAGAGAAAATTCATTGATCCACCACATTTTTACCTGGAAAGCCGAGAATATCGTTGATCAGATCAGCACGAACCCTAAGGTCAACCCCACCTGAGATCCTACCGCAATCGTTGCTGCAACATCATCTTCGTTTTCGCTACCGGAGTTCCTAATGTCTACCACATTTTGAGAATCATCAACCAAAGTATCCGAAGACGAGGCTCTGATATTTAAGTCCAGATGACCGGAAGAAGTTGGGAAACCGGAATTCCGATTATTCACATTCTGGTTTACTGTGTCGCCTTTCGATCCCAGAAACGGAAAGTCAACGAAGATTCTGCAAACCCGTTCAACGAAGATTATAACAAGAAAGCGATTTACCATCAGAACAAGTCTGAGTCACCAAGATTAAAGCAACTAGAAGAAAGATCAAGGGCTCTTGCAGTTATCTATGACGATGAAGGTTACGACTGGAGTCAAGTTTGCCCTGAAGAAGATGCAGTTGGTTATGCATTTGTTGCAAATGATAATCATGATACTTGGTGGAGAAGAGACAGTGCGAGATGGGAGATTGGAAAATTGTATGAACCATTTAAGGAAGCACAAAGAGCCAAGAGATGGAATGAAGAACTAGAGTGTTACATGGATCCACAGGGTAATCCAGTAGTTGATCCATCAAAAGTGGATTTTGATGCTGTAACCAATGTGTTTCCAAGTGAGGGTACTTTCAACACAAGAAGGCTTTCTGATAAAAGCTATTTGCCAAATTTGATGAACAAGTTAAAAGAAGTTTTTGAAGCAAGTTTACCGAAGGTGGTAGAGATGAAGAAAAGAAAAGAAGAAGAATTGAAGAAAATGATTGAAGAAGTGAAGACTGTTGCAAAGCTTGCTGGAGAAGAACAGAGAGCCGAAGAAGAGCAGAAGAATGAAGAAGCTCAGAAAGAAGAAAAGGAGGAAGATCAGAAAGCTGAGTCAGAAGAATCGGTGCTGAATGAGACTGAGGTTAGAAAATCTTCTGATCTATCGAATGTTGAATTGGTTGATGAAAAAGAAAACAAATGCAGGAATTGCATAGAAATGTGCAAAGCCTGTATTGAAAAAGATGAATTGATAAAAACAAAAGATAATGAATTAAGCAAACTTGAAAATGGTTTCACAATAAAATGTAAAGATATGATTGAAAAAGAAGAAATTTTGAAACTAAAAGTTGAAAATTTGACACAGAAATGTCAAGGTCTTGAAAAGGATAATGATGTTTATAGACAACTGTGTTCTACAAAATGTGTTGATTGTGTTGAAAAAGAATCTAAATTTCAAGATTTACAAAAACAGTATGATTCTTTAAAGTGGTCGAGTCAGAGGGTACAAGAAGCTTATGATACTTTGAAGACCCAAGTCAAAAGTTTTGATCAAAGATTGTCAGAAACTTTAGTCACTAAAGAAATGTATGAAAGAAAGTTTAAAGAAAAGCAAATTGAATTGAACAAGTGTGTTGATGAAATTGCTAATCTTAAACAAGTCTTGGCTGAAAAAGAAAAGATTGTTACAAAACTTCAAAGTTATCATAACTCTTCGTACATTATCGAACGCATTTTCAACATCACACCAGATGACAAAGATACAGAAAATTGCAAAAAGGGTATTGGTTCAGAATTTCATTAGGTACCACCACCATTGAGAAACAATTATACTTTTTATGATGAGGAAAAGGTGGCAAAGGGTTTGAACATAGCTGACCAGTTACCTGAAAGTATCGATGTGACTTACTCCAAATCTGATGATGCTAATGATTCAGAGGTGGTAAGTAAGGTTGTTGAAAGCGTTTTGAAAGATGAGTCTACAAAAGGTAAGTCTGAATCACAGGATGAAGATGAAGGAAATCTTTATGATGGTTATCTGAAAAACACAAAATCCGAGAAAAATTTGAATGATGATTCAAAAGGATTGGTTTATACCATGATTGGATCGGACAAATTATTCTTAGATGTTGTATTCCCGATTCAGAATGTGATTTCAGAGAAGGTCGATAAAGTTTTCAAAATGGTTGAGATTGAGAAGTCTGAGATTCCAAAGTTTGCTGGTAAAGGTCATAAATCTTTTTATAACAAACCAGGTTTTAAGAAGAAAAACATGAAGGCTGGTTTGGGTTATAAAAAGAAACGGAATTGGAATCAAAGTAAAAAACCAAATTTGCAACAAAAGATGAATTTTGTTCAAGGGAAAAGCTTGAAAGAAGAGGAAAAACTCAAATTTGGACAACAGTCTAATGAGGAGTTTGATCCTATGAAAAAGAAACAACAACAGGCCAAGGATGTTTCAAAGAAAGTATGTTTTAAATGTGATCAAATTGGACATGTTGCACGAAAGTGTCCAAATCCAAAGCCTGTTGATGTTGAAAAACAGAAATCTGAGGATGTGAAACCAAGGTCAACCAGATTTGATTCGAAACAAACTTGGAGGTACAATACAAACAAGTTTGCTTCAAATCAAAATTGGAAATCAAACCCGAATAGGTTCGATTCAAGACAGACCTGGAATTCTCATACACCCAGATTCAGAACAACACAGAGTTGGAAAACATCTGTTGATATGAAAAAACCTCAAGAGTTTTGGAAACCTAAAAATGTTGTTCAAGATCAAAAGGTTCAAAAAGAGACAAATTTTTACAAAAGAGGTACTCCGGAAGGTCAAATGTGGAGTGCTAAGAAACAAGTGACGTCGGTAAAAGATGAGAAAGTTGAAGACAAAATTGAAAACGTTTTAAGTGACAAAGAGTTTCCAAAATTGAATGAACATTATTGTGTTGAAATGCCTAAGGTCCAACAGACCTGGGCTAAATTGTTCAAATGATTGATAAAGTTTGAATGTGCAGGTGCTCAACGAAGCTGAAGATTGTGAGAATGGTAGTTGGAGCAACCTGGCACAGGAAGAGGTTGCAGGACCCTGGTTTGGTTGAACAGGGAGTTTAGTTTGAGTGATGTTTGTACATAAATAAACAATATTTTCAAAATTCTAAAAATTGAAAAATTAAAAACCAAAAATATGTTTTTAGTTTGTTAAAATTTGAAAAACCAAAAATATGTTGTTTTTAATTTTGTTTGAATGTATGTTGATTGAATACGCCGAAACCCTCACGGCTGAACAAACATGATTACTTTCATCAGATTGAAAAACGGTTTTCAAACTGTAAAATATCAATGTATTGTAAATCATGGGGGTATGTTATATTTTCTGCAAATCAGAGCACTTTTAGTAGAAAATGGATGGCGAGACAAAGCTATTAGTGTTGGTTGTCAAATTTTTCTTTAAATGATTTTGCATTTTAGGGGGAGAAAAATTGTCATTAGAAAATCCAAAAACATTTGAAAATTTGAAAATGACAAAAACATGATAAAATTCAAAAATTTGAGTTTTGCGTAAAAAGAGGAAATGATAGTACATCAGTAGACAGTTACAGTATGCTAAAGAAATGGAATGATTAAATAGCATTAAACAGTCTCACTGATGATATGCCGATAGGTTTTTATACATTTAGTAAACTTTTTCGGGATATAAACCTAAATTCAAACTTGCTTATTTTGTGGGGAACACTACTTGGATATATAGGTAACCCCTGAAATCTCGTTTGAAAGGTCTCATATTCTGATATACTAGGTTTTTATACTCAGTGATATCTGGGGTATTATTCCGGGACTTCTGCTGAATGGAAGTTCTGACCTAGTCCTCGAATAATACTTTCCGCAAATGCTTGAAACATATCATCACCCTCAGCATATATAATAAGACAATAAAATTGCTTAGCAATGCTGTTGTAAAAAAGATCCTCTAAAGGGGACACACCTACAAGTTGAGTCATGATCTCTCTGCTGAACGGTAGTTCTGACCTGAGCTCTCATGATTCTTCATAATTTATTTACCCCTTACAGATATCATTTGTGTTATAATTGCCTGTAAGACTGAATATTGGGATCTGGATACGGGAGTATATTCAAGAGGTGGGATACATAAATGGGTTTAAGTACTTAAAATATCTAATTCGTATCCTGAATCAGTTGAAGTTTGTATGAAAATTTAAGTGGACAAATATATCGACAATCTAAGTGAATTGTTTAATTCTTATAGTGAAATTAAGCTCAACAGTACTTGTGACTTGTCAAAGACTGATATGATCCTCTGACGCATACTCAAACAAAAACATTGTCTGTAAATATTGTTTGTACATATTTCGTTATTGCTTTATGTTTTCAGAAAATACAAAAAGATTTTGATTTCTGCTTTATTTTCGACAACTGATGTCTGAGTGCTGAGTTTCAAAATCTAAGTAAGCTGATCGTGTTTCTGAAAATAAAACAAGTTCATTAATTTGAAACTTGAAGTTTTAAAATCAAAAATCAAAAACAGTTTGTGATATCTCCAAGGTCATTAAGTTGGACTTGGATGATTAACTGTGAGGTTTTGGATGCTTATATTGTTATAGAGCTAGTTTCCGATACGATTCGATGAAACTGCAAAATTTATGAGAAATGATTTTGAGGAGATTGAATTGTCAGATTATGATATCTGGAAGTTTAAAATGTTGTTACTTATAGTTGTATGAGTGATTGCAGGAAAAGTCCAGACTACGATCCCGGAAGCTGAGTCTAAGGGGGAGTCTAAAGACGAGTTCAAAGCAAGGGGGAGCTTGTAGATGGAAAGCTAGGTGTTGATCCCAAAGCACGGAAGCTTGATGAAAGGGGGAGCCTGAAGCTGATGGAAAGAAGATAAAGATTGAAGGATGCTTACAGTGTTACAATTCGGATAGAATTTGAAGACTGATCAAGACTGAAGAGGTGTCATGATAAAGATTGGACACTGAAGACTTCGTCAATATCCAAGGGGGAGTCTGTTAGTGCACTATGTCTATTGACTTCGTCTTGTATCGAGTCTAGGATTTGAATTGTTAGATTAGATCTTGTTATACGAGAGTATAGGAGGTTTTAGAGTATGTTTAAAGTAATTTAGCTTGAAAATGGTGATTTACCTTGAAAGTGTCACATGACAGTTTCAAGCTAAATCATGATTTCCCTTGAAAATGACATGTGTCATTTCAAGCTAAATCATCATCACTATAAATAGTATTCAAGCTAAATCATTTGAAAAGTTTTAGAAAGTTTGGAGCTTGGTGCTTAGAGAGAGAAAGTAGAGAGAGAAAGTGCTCTAGGTGATTCACGGTTCTTGTACGATTTCAGATTTATCAAAGAATCACATTTATTTTACGTCGTGTGTATTAGGTCACGTTCGTGTACGGTTTCCGCACGTTTCACGTTCGTTTCGCAATTGTTTCGGAGTCAAAACCGGTCCTACACAAAACAGTCCTCATCCGTGTGTCTAGGTCTTTTGAGGGGTCTCTTAAGCCCAGGAGATTGCCCATTTGACTTGGCTTTACGAGTCTGGGCCAACAATTTGAGCCTTCTCAAACCAGACTTTTTGTTACTACCAATGCCCAAGTTAAAATCCTCAGGAATTTTCCCATATTCCTCGGTCCCACCAACCACATTGCCAGCTTTATCATTAATCGCAGGGAATTGGAAAGGATTTGTTCCCACCCCTTCAGCCTCGATAACTCCCCCATCATTATTATCTTCCCCAACGTGCATGGGGATGTCACCCCTATTAAAATCTGAAAGATTGTTAACGACGTGCCCCGCCGATGATTCCCCATGCTTCTTTTCGACTTCCTCATTGCGGCTGGGAATAGGAACGTCAACCGGAATGGTCGTCTCGCGGGGAACGGCAAGGATGTCCTGTAGCTCCGATGACTTGTTCTTGTTCCCATGACCGAACTCTCCCCATCTGAGTCCACCGAGGCCCCGTCATCATCAAGACAGTCTAGGATCCAATCCCCCAGATCCTCCAAGACCCACACCCTGTACTTCTTGTATTGCCAGTTTAGAGCCACTTCTTTTATGATCTTCTTACCTTCCCCAACTAAAACCCCGACGCAGACCATAGACAAATCTCCGTCATCCTCCGTTATGTTGGGCGGTTTAGCCACAACTCCAAAATGGCTACAAATGCTAACTAGCACCTCATCACAAAACAAGTGCAGTGGGACCCCGTGCACACGAAGCCACGCCACCCTTTTATACGCTAGGGCTTGACCAACCCAGATGTCCGCGTGAGAGAATCAAATCTTCCAAACCTCAACACGACTAATGAAATCAACAGCAGCTTCTTTGCTAGAGAAAACTAACAACATATTAAACTCCCCCACATATTGAAAGTCCACATCTTCAAATCCCCAGCCAATAGTAGATGTTTTATGGATATCAAGGAGTTGAAATCACGGACTCTGGCCAGAACCGAACGGTGAAAACGACTCGAAAAAGACGACACTCCTGCATCCACCGTTATCTCCTCAACCCGAGGATTCGATGCCTTCTCAGCACCAAGAGCCATTCTATACGAGATGTCGGGCTTGGCGAAACTAACCGGCATCTTTGGTCTAGACATCTCTTCCTTTCTATCCTCCCCATAACTCGCTCCTTTTGAAAACCTTCCCGTCTCAGTTATCCCATTCTCTTTAGCAAATCTTGCTAAATTAATCTTTAGAGAGTTACCTCCAAGTTTAATTCCTTTCAGCTTAGATTCCATTTCCTTCCAGTCTTTCACACCTTTAAAACTGACAAAGCCGAATTTGAGACCATCTTTGTTCCTCTTTCTAGCAATATACGTGCCTGAGATTTCTCCGTAGTCTTTGAGAACGGAGGCAAGATCCCAAGGCCTGCACCCTTCTGGAATGTTAGCTACAAAAAACTTCAACACTTGTATCCTTTGTGCAGCTATCTCTGTATCTCATATCATTCCATCACCTGCAACCGAAGAGAGGATTGCTGCTTTCTGGAATCTTGATCCTGCAGTAAGATCATTTCAAGCAAACACCAAGGATTCTCAAGAAGTATCCTCCGGCTCAGTCACAATGTCAAGTAAGTATCCAAGTCTATATATGATTAAATGTTCAAATGTAAATAAAACAAGAATACTTATCTGTTGTTTTGTATTGGTAGGCGCTGGAAAATCTTCGAAGTCAGCCTCCCGCTTTAGTGTCAGTGATCTCAGCACTGTGGCTCCCAGGTCTGGGAAGAAGAAGACTGCTGCTAGCCCAAGTGCTCAAGTACCAAAGCCTACCACCTCCAAGGGAGGAAAGAAGAGGACGGCCACCGAAGCTGACAATCTTGAAGGCCTGCCCCTCACTGCCACCAGTTTCAGGAATACTTTGCCGATGTAAGGATCACTAACCCTGACTAATTATCCTGCCCACTTGAGAATAACGGATCCTGAACCCTACCTTTTCTTTTTGCAGAAATTCGCCGAGATCGAAATGCTCTTTGATGCATACGTTGAAGAGGCTGAGCAGAAGCATTTGGAGTTCCAGAAAATCTTCCTGGCCAAGGATCAAACCATCTCCTCCCTCGAGAAAGATCTCGCTCTGGCAAAGCAGCTGGTGGTCATGGCCCAGATAAACGCTGATCATGAGAAGCATGAGGTGCTAGAGGACGCTAAAGTCTCTGCTGCCATCACCATGTACAAAATCAAGCTGCAAATGGTCCAGGAGGCTGAGGATCCTGGCTTTGACAGGACCAAGTGGGACCAGGAGGGCTGGAAGGCGAAGCTGGCTGAGCTAGATGATGAGGAGGAGGCTACCGAGGTCTTGGCGATTGAGGCAAGTGGCAGCGGGAAGGATCAAGCTGGTGGTGCTGATGCTGGTGGTGAGGCAGCCAAGGTGTGAGCTGCAGAAATGGGTGATGATGGATATTTCTAGACGCGGCCGGAGCCCATTTTTTTAGGATTTGGTAGTGGTTTTTTGGTTATGATGTTTTAAACAATGCTGGGTTGTAATAACTAAACAATAGCTATTAGGGTTGAGGATCATGGATCCTTTGAACAATAGGTAGGATAATAGGTGGTGGAGGGATCCTCTGTTTGGGGGATGAAACCACTTGTTATCCTGCCATCTGTTATTTCCTGCACTTTCAAGACCTGTTAACAATGGACACCCTTTGCCAACCCAAGTGGACGGGCCACGTATTGCTGGTAGAAACTTGGGTTGGCAATTTTGACAACATTTAAGGGTTTAACATTTTGTGAATAAATAAAACTTTAATCTTTTGGCTTATCATGTGTCGTCACATTTGTATACACTTTACCTTTCAGTTGCTATTATACATTTTGTTTGAATTTATTAAGTAAATAAGAAAAGTTTAATAAATCATATCAACAAGTTTTAGGATATGATCAAGGATCAAATATCCTATAATCGATAAATTCAAAAAGTTAGTATAGCTTAAGGATCATAAATCCTGTTGTCAAAGGATAAGGGTCACTTATGTAAATAATGAATAAAATTATAGTAATTAAGGATCATACCTGAGAATCCAAGTTAGGATCCTAAACCTTTAACATTTACAATCAGGATAACCAAAAGACAAACCTTAGTAGAAGGTAAGGATCAAGGATCCTTAGCTGTTTAACTTCAAAAACCTGAAATGGAACATAACTTGGGACTAAGCCAATATAAGAGAAGAGTTAGTAACTGGGGACAAGCCCAATAATTCTGGGGACAAGCCCAAAAAAATGGGGACATGCCCAAAAGGATCTTGTGTAAACTGGAGTATGGCCCTCACTGGCGACTATCCAAACTTAGTGACATGAAGATGCCAAAACCTTAGCTAACGTGAAAACGTTAGAAACCTTAGGATCGGATGTATGGTACGTCTACCATTATACGTAGGATCCCGGATACAGCCAGTACAATGAAATTGTCAGCCCCTAAAGCGAGTACTGGTCCCATTGCCATGAACTGTAGCAGGATCATCGTGCGCTACTGGCGATACTGGGGACAGGCCCAAATAACTGGGGTCAAGCCCAAAAAACTGGGGTCAAGCCAAAATAACTGGGGTCAAGCCCAAACAACTGGGGTCAAGCCCAAATAACTGGAGACTTCTGTGGATACTCAATCTTTCATTAAGGATACATGAACCTTCTGCAAAACTCAGAATCAAGTGAAATGAGGATAAAGGATCCAGGATCTTTCTCCTTGTATGTAGGATAATTAAAGAATGAAATAGTTTGAGATTAGATAATTACCAAAATGAGGGTCCTCTGTCCTGTAAGGATCCTTCCAGAATATCGATCATGAAAATGGTTGAGGATCCTGGATCCTTACTACATGAAATATTTCTTCAGGTGGACAGCATTCCAAGCTCTTGGTAGCAAATCACCTTCCATTGTTAGCAATCGATATGCCCCCTTTCCTGCCTCAGCTTCAATCAAATAGGGGCCTTCCCACTTTGGGGCCAACTTTCCATCAGCAGGATTGGTGGTATTCTCAAATGCTTTCCTCAACACCATATCACCAACTTGGAATTTCCTGATCCTGACATTCTTATTGTAGGCTCCAGCCATCCTTTGTTGATAACTAGCCATCCTTATCCTTGCCAAATCCCTGAGCTCTTCTATAGTATCCAAGTCTTGAACCAAGTTTTCAGCATTCTCTTCAGGATCACGGATGCTTGTTCTTGCAGTAGGAACCACCATTTCTGTAGGGATCACTGATTCTGCTCCAAATACAAAAGAAAATGGAGTTTGACCAGTAGCATTCTTGGGAGTTGTCCTATCAGCCCATAATACATATGGTAGTTCTTCTGCCCACTTTCCTTTCTTGGATCCAAGCTTCTTCTTCAAATTGTTGATGATGATCTTGTTGGATGATTCTGCCTGACCATTAGCTTGTGGGTGGACTGGTGTTGATGTTATCATCTTAATCCCCCAGCTGTGACAAAAGTTAGTAGTTCTATTCCCAATAAATTGGGATCCATTATCACAAACAATTTCAGAAGGAATACCAAATCTAGTAATAATATTTCTTTTAATAAAGGATATCACTTCTTTTTCTCTGACTTGAGCAAAGGCTTCAGCCTCTATCCATTTGGAGAAGTAATCAGTCATAGCAAGCATGAATACTTTTCCACCAGGTGCCTTAGGAAGTTTACCAACTATATCCATTCCCCATCTCATAAATGGCCAAGAAGATGATATAGGATGTAAGAGCTCTGCTGGTTGGTGAAGGATATTACTATGTCTCTGACAAGGATCACACTTTCTGGCATAATCCACAGCATCTTTCTTTATAGTAGGCCAATAGTATCCTGTCCTCAGGATCCTTGAGAATAATGCCCTGCCCCCAGTGTGGTTTCCATAATCTCCTTCATGAAAATCCTTTAGGACTTCTTGGATTTCAGGATCCTCAATGCATTTTAGATATGGTCCTGCAAGAGATCGTTTATATAACATGTTATTCAATATTGTAAACTGAGATACCTTAATTTTGAAAGCCCTGGGGTTTTCTCCAGTAGGAATCTCTCCATGTTGGATATATCTCATGATTGGAAGGATCCATGATCCTGAACGAGATTGTGTATCATCACTAGGGATGATTGTAGAATCCTCTCCTATCTCCATAGCTACATGATCCTCAATAGCGGGGGTTAGGATGTGGATAATAGGGATCCTGATATCCTCTGGAATCTTCAAGGATGATCCTAGATTGGCCAATGCATCAGCTTCTGCATTCTCTTCTCTGGGTACCTGTGTCAAACTAAAGGAAACGAAAGAGAGTGCCAATTCTTTAACTATCTCTAAATATTTGATTAGCTTTTCACCTTTAACAGCATAGGATCCATTAAAGTTATTAGTAATTAACAATGAATCTACATGTACCTTAAGATACCTGATCCTCATATGTTTGGCAATTTGCAAACCAGCTATCAAGGCTTCATATTCAGCTTCATTGTTAGTAGTTTGAAACTCACAAGCTATGGAGTGGGGTATTATGTCCCCCTGTGGCGAATTTAGTAGTATTCCAAGTCCTGTCCCTTTGACATTAGAGGCTCCATCAGTGAAGAGTATCCAAGGATCCTTAGTTTCTTCCAGCTGTTGGACTTCAAACTCAGCTCCCTTTTGCAAATCACTACTAAAATCTGCCACAAAGTCAGCTAAGGCTTGGGATTTGATGGCAGTCCTTGGTTCATATCTTATATCATAAGCACTAATCTTCACTGCCCACTTAGCCATTCTTCCTGACATTTCAGGTTTCCTGAGAACATTCTTAATTGGAAAATTAGTCTTGACAATAATGGCATGAGTTTCAAAATAATGTCTTAATTTAGTAGATGCGATAATCAAAGCAAGGATAAGTTTCTCTAAATGTGAATACCTGGATTCAGCATCAATCAAACTCTTACTTACATAATAGACAGGATGTTGTGTACCTTGGTGATCCTTAACAAGGACTGCACTTACTTCTTTAGAGGATACCGCCAGATATAAGGATAATATATCCCCTTTTTCTGGTTTCATCAAGGCAGGAGCTGAGGATAGGTAATCCTTAAGGGCTTTGAGAGCATTTTCATGCTTTTCAGTCCACTCAAATTTCTTGTTCTTTCTCAAAATGTCATAGAATTCCTTGCACTTTTCTGATGACTTGGATATGACTTGTTCAAGGCCGCGATCCTCCCTGTTAACCTTTGCACATCCTTGGCATTGGCAGGAGATTTGATATTCACAATAGCCTTAATTTGCTCTGGACTTGCTTCAATGCCTATTTTTGTTACCATGTATCCTAGGAATTTTCCTGCTTTAACACCAAAGTGACACTTGGAAGGATTTAGTTTCATATTAAATTGATCAAGGATATCGAATGCTTCCTCCAAGTCTCTAAGGTGATCCTCAGCTTTCTTGGACTTAACCACCATGTCATCTATATAGACTTCCATAGTGTGTCCAATTTGTTCCTTGAACATCATATTGACTAGCCTTTGATAAGTAGCATCTGCATTCCTTAGTCCAAATGGCATAGCAATATAACAATATATACCAGTTGGGGTCATAAAGGCTGTATCCTCTTGATCAGATGGTTCCATCTGAATCTGTTGAAATCCAGATGAAGCATCCATAAAAGTCAACAACTCATGACCTGCGGTAGCATCCACCATGGAGTCAATGTGGGGTAATGGGAAAGGATCCTTGGGACATGCCTTGTTTAAATCAGTAAAATCGACACATACCCTCCACTTTCCATTTTTTTTTGAACAACAACCACATTGGCTAACCACCTTGGATACTTAACCTCTCTTATCATACCTGCCCGGAGTAGTTTATCTACCTCTTCCTGGATAATAGCATTCCTTTCAGGTGCAAACTTCCTCCTTTTTTGATGAATTGGCTTGAATGACCTGTCAATGCCAAGTTTATGAGTAATTATATCTTTAGATATACCTGTCATGTCCTCATGCTTCCAGGCAAAGGTAGTTTTTCTCCTTTTAAGGAAGGATACTAGATCCTGTTCAATGTTGCTGAGGATCCCTGATCCTATGAAGATTATAGATTCAGGATCATGAGGATCCATAAGGATTTCTTTCACATCCTGTTCTCTTGCCTCCAAGACATCTCTTGGAGGATGCTATAATTGCTATTGCTCCCTTGGTCTTGAGGCTGGCTTCATTGATGATGTGTAGCAATTCTTAGCTTCTTGTTGATCACTCTCAATTTTCACCACTCCCCATGGACTAGGAAGCTTTACACATTGATGATAGGTAGATGAGACTGCCTTCATGTCATGTATCCATGGCCTACCAAGAATAACATTACAATAGGATAAGCAATCTATAACAAATTTTTTTTGATAAGAATGGAGTCCTTCAATATAGATGGGGAGTTTGATGTCCCCCAATGTATTCTTGGTTTCTCCGCTGAATCCCACAAGAACTGAGGATCTTGGGACAATGTCTGATTCAGGAATGTTCATTTTCTTGAGGACATCAAGCTGAATGATGTTCACCGAGCTTCCTCCATCGATTAGGATCATTTGAACAAAATGGTTAGAAATAAATAGAGTAATAACAAGACCATCATGATGAGGATCCTGAACATCAACACGATCATCCTCATCAAAAGTTATAACTTTCTCCTGCGTAACAGTAGAAGTCCGGATGGGTCTATCTCCATTATCCATCTTGGTCTCCTTGGCATGTCTTTTGGCTGCTGAAAAGGAAGTACCACAAATGTCTGATCCACCGGATATGAAGTTTATAACTTGTGCATCTGCTGGGGGAGCAGGAGCTCTTTCTGGGATCCTCTCAGGATCCTGGGTCCTTGACTTCTTTCTTCCCAAAAGCTCCTTTAAGTGCCCCTTGCTTAACAAATAACCAATCTCTTTTCTCAGTGCAATACACTCTTCAGTGAGATGCCCGAAATCCTCGTGATATGCACACCATTTGGACATGTCCTTTGTTGTGGCTGGTTTATCACTTTTCCTTGGCCATCTTGCTTTCTCACCTAGATTCTGCATTGCAAAAATTAGTTCATTGTTATCAACAGAAAAACAGTACTCAGAAATTGGAGGATAATCCTCATCATCCTCTTCTTGTTCTACTGCATGCACATTCTGGTTATTAGACTTGTTGTAGGACTTGAACTTGTTATTCTTAAAGTAGGATCCTTGCTTTTCCTGCTTGGAGGATCCTGCCAGTCTTTCTTGGATCCTTTTATCATCCTCTAATCGGATGAATCTAAGGGCCCTGGTTCTCACTTCATCAAGATTCCTGCAAGGGGTCATGACAAGATCATCATAGAACAATGAATCCCTAAGTAAACCCATTTTAAAGGCTTCCACAGCCGTAGCTATATCTAGGTTAGGGATATCTAAGGATTCTTTACTAAACTTAGTGATGTAATCTCTAAGTGATTCATTTTGGCCTTGTGTTACCCTATATAGATCACTAGTTAAACGTTCAAATTTTCTGCTACATGAGAATTGGCTATTAAACAGGTTAACTAGATTAGGAAATGAATTAATAGAGTAAGGGGGAATACTTAGCAGCCATTTAAGAGCTGATCCTGTGAGTGTGGATCCAAAACCCTTGCATAGACATGCTTCCTTTAACCTCTCAGGAATTGGATTGATCTCCATCCTTTCTCTATATTGAGCTACATGCTCCTCTGGATCCGTCGAACCATCATACAACTTCATAGTTGGTATCTGGAACCTTTTGGGTATCTCAGCATCACAAATAGGTGGTGCAAAACAAGATATCCTATGGCTACCATCTGCGATTTCAGGAATGGGCTTAACCACTCCTGGAACGCTGGATATCATATCTTTCAGTTTCTGTAATTCCCTGGCTATAGCTTGATTGATACCTGTATCCTGTATAGAGCCATGGTTAGTGTTATAAGAATTATTATAAGTGTTACCTCCCGGAGGATTCAAGTTTGGAATTCCAGATGTGAATCCATATTGACGGGATTCTGGTATGATTGAAGGACCAGAAGAGGCAATGGTCTGCATTGGAATGAAGTCTCCTTGATGAACATCTGTGCTTGAGGGTTGTACACTTCTTAAGAATCCTTGATCCTGAAAGATGTTGGATCCTTGAACCTGGAAGGAGGATCCTTGAACCTGAGAGGATCCTAGAACCTGAGAGGATACTTGGACCTGAGAGGATCCTTGAACCTGAGAGGATCCTTGAACCTGAGAGGATCCTTGGACTGTGTGCGTCCCCAAATATCCTCCTGAGCTGACGAAGGATCCCTGATGCTGGAAAGAGGATGCCGAAGGCTGAAAACAGGATCCTTGAGGCTGGAAGTGAGACCCTAAAGTCTGACTCATAGTTGTTGTTCCATAACGCCTTCCCAATGGTCCACTCTGATACTGGATGTCCGGAGCTGCAGTTTGCAAGGCGGTTATAGCTGGAGTGTCGAAATCCAATGACCTTGGTATCAGAGGAGAGTGATCCTCCCCTGATTTCTTCTGTTTCTTGATATCACCAATTTCCCAGAGGATCCTTTCGTTGGTTTTGTCCTGCTCTTGTATGTGATCCCTCATCTGCAAAATCAAAGAAAAAAGATCACTAGTAGTAGGGTTAGAAGAAACAGAAGAAGTTGGTAGTTTTGGGAAAATGGGGCTTTGTCTCTTTGCAGCATTTTCAGCATTATTCTGAGATCTAGAGGTGGTGGAGGCAAAGGTGGAACGCCCTGTGAAGAACTCATTGCCGGCATTGAACTTGAAGTGCTCTTTGCTGAAGAAGCCATCTGCTTGGTTGTAATGAACCGAAATGATCACAAAAATAAGAATTTCTTAAGAATGAAGCACCAATTGCCCCACGGTGGGCACCAAACTGTTTTGGTTAAAAATCAAGCAAGGATAATGCAACCAAATCTTTTGTTGTGAGGTGTGATGCTTGAATCTATGAACAATTGTATGAACAACTTGCAAATCAAATAAAGAGGTGACACAAGGATTTATACGAGGAAAAAGCCCCTGATCAAGAGTTGATCTCCGGCACAAAAAACCTCGGGTGATGGAAACTACCGATCACCAACTAAGATTAAACAGAAAAATGTTACAACTCGGGATGATAACAAGCTTGTTACAAGGATCACTAGTGTGCAATGTGCAATAAATGTATGAAATCGCCAAGTAAACTGTCGAGAGATGTTTCGAGAGTGTGTGTTTTCTAAAATTAGCTAAGTGTTCTAACTCAAGCTTGTTATCCCCTTTTTAAAATTAGAAAATAACTAAACTAACTAACTGTCCGCTAATCATGCTAGCTTCCCACAATCTCCATAACATTCACAAGGGCCAAGCACGTGCGGAATATTGAGGGAATACGCTCCACGAATATCGGCAAGACCAAGTCCATGCACATACTCCTGCAAAACGAGCTCACATACAAGCTAGACAACCGTTAGTGTAAGGATAACAATGAGGATCCTGAATCCTGGTCCTGCAACACATTCTGAGGATCCTAAATTCAAACAGAATTAAGGATCCATGATCCTAAATTCAAACAGAATTAAGGATCCATGATCCTGGCAGTACTTGAGGATCCTTGATCCTTAGGATTGGAAAATCCTCCCCTAACAGTTATACCAAGCTTCGCAGCCAAAATGGAAACGGTTAATCCTCGCACGCTAATCCGCTGTTGTCTTCATCGTCGAGCAGGCCTGGCGATATAAGAAGA
Organism: Helianthus tuberosus; assembly: GCA_030545235.1. Lineage (NCBI taxonomy): Eukaryota > Viridiplantae > Streptophyta > Magnoliopsida > Asterales > Asteraceae > Helianthus > Helianthus tuberosus. The sequence goes on from CM060376.1 coordinate 182,200,652, forward strand.
ACAAAACACAGGTTGCCAAGCAAGAAAACCCAGAACGAACCACCCAACACCTGCTAACGAAGCTCGTTACAAACAGGATATACAAGAATCTGTTAGATCACCGGACGTTATACAGGGCTGGGAAAGAACGATTAGGTTACCACCGACGAGAGAGAGGGGGGGGGGAGGTGCTTTGTCTTATTTATATTAAATTATTAATGTTGAAGTTTATGTTTATGGTAATTATGAATGGATTGAATTCATGGAACAACGACATGAGATTAATGGGCTATGGAGTGATACAAAATATGCATTGAAATGCTCTAATTATAGTTAAAGCTAGCTCTAAATCAAAATCCCAAATTAAGAATTGAAACTAAATGCCAATGAGCTTGTGGTGGAGTGGTAAGGGAGAGACTTGGGTTTCTAAGAGACACAAGTTCAATTCCTGCTTCTCCCCATTAGTTTTCAGTGGCACCTGGTGATGATGGGAGACTAGGCGAGTAGGCGGCGATTGCTAGTTCGATCCTTGAACTGAATGGGTTTTACCTCACCGCACTGTCGTGCCTTTGGGCGAGTGTTCACGGGCTCTGCCCTAGGTGAGGGTTTTCCCCAGTTTGGAGACGAGTGTATCCCGATGTGGTGAATTTCGCCAGTAGCCCATTTGGAGTATTCGTTGGAAGTTAAAAAAATAGAATTGAAACTAAACGATAGGCTCTAACACTCACATTTAGATTAAATGCGATGGGAAATTGGAAAGAATTCTCTATTAAAATTGTAATTAGGGGTATTGTAGTGATGTTGACTTACTCTCTTCTTATGTGTGCATGACATATGCACTTTCCCCCCACCATTTTTGTAGGCACGCCATGTCACATGGACATAATTAAAGTGTCTGGAAGGGCAGCTCAAGAGCCGCTAAAAATTTTCTTCCCAAACATTTTTAAACACGAAAGAAACAAAGGTTACTTGATTGAAGATTGTGTCATCAAAGATGAGCAGAATTATAATTGGAAATGCAGGTGGAAAAATTCAAATTTGTCCATTGATGAGAGTAGGGAACTAGATGGGTGCCAAAGCCTTTTACAAAATGTATGTCTCTTTGATGCTTCAGACAGTTGGGGGTGGGTAAACAACAAGGATGGGTTGTTCTCAGAAGCCTCTATGAAGAAGGTCCTGTTCGAAAAACGCCTGAACGATCCCCCTTTTATTATGGACTGCAATAATTGGATCCCGAAAAAAGTAAACATTCTGGCATGGAAGGCGGAGATGGATCGGCTCCCAACTCGATGCGCTTTGGCTAGAAGAAATGTGAATGTCGAGTTGGCCTTGTGTAAGTGGTGCGGAGAATACGACGAAACAAGCGACCATATTTTTTCATCATGCTATATTTCCACTATAATATGGCAGGTGATAAGTAATTGGTGCAATGTCCCCCTAGCTTTTGCATTCTTAGTTCCGGATTTATTATGTTATCACAAGAGTTTAAAGACGGTGTTGGTGCAGTTTTTGTGTCCGATGCTGTTCGAATATATTAGATTTATTTTATGTTGATTATGTAATAGTTAGTGAAATGGCTAATCAATTCATGGGTACTCAATCTTTATTGCAGGTAACAACCATTTTTATACTAATGGCACACATGTGACATGGAATGAATATTTGTTACAGTTGTCTTGGGGGATCTAGTGGGAGTCGAGCTTCAAAACCATGAGAATCTGATAAAAGAAGCGATTATGGAAGAAGAAATTCAAAAAGGAGACAGATGAATTTTCTATCTTTAAATATTAGAGGGTTAGGAGAGGGGGGTAAAAACAAAGCAGGCTGGATAAAAAATTTGAAACGTGAGAATGGTATTGATTTTATCGCTTTACAGGAAATTCAGTTTTGTGACCTTTCAGGGATCGAATTTGAGAAATTTTGGGGAGCAGGCAATTTCGAGATGGATCACGTGCCAGTGGTTGGTATCTGGAGGTGTTGTCAGCATGTGGGATCCTAGCATTTTCAAGGTACACGATTCTATCAAGCATCCTAATTTTCTTCTTACTTTGGGGACTCTAAAGGGGAGCAATAAAGCGATTAATATCATTAACGTCTACGCTCTGCAAAAAGCCCCTAAAAAAGGTTCTTTGGGAGGACATTAAGGGGATGATGGGAAGTTTTCCGGGATGGTGGGTGATTTTGGGGGGATTTTAATGCGGTGCGTAATAGGGAAGAGAGAAAAAAAATTATATTTTCAATAAAAAATGTGCTTGGCTATTTAATAATTTTATTTTTGAAAATGGGCTAAGAGAATATGATATGAAAGGTAGAAAATTCACTTATCTTAAGGATAATGGTAACAAACATAGTAAGATCGATAGAGTCCTAGTATGTAATGAGTTCTCTTCAGAGTGGCCGGTGGCTTGTCTCAGGACGATGCCGAAACTTCTTTCGGATCATTGCCCTCTTGTCTTAATTTGTGCGGATAAAAACTTTGGACCAAAACAGTTTAGATTCTTCAACTCTTGGTTGGAGAGAAAGGATTTTGATGGGATGGTCAACAAGGCTGCCGCGAGGTTTATTGGGGATGGGGAGCCCGATGAGGCATTAATGCATAAATTAAAGGGCATCAGGGAGGCTATAAAAATGTGCAAAAAATAGGTTTTATCTAAGGAAGGGGAAATGAAGATGTCTCTAAAGGAAGATTTGGAAACCTTGGAAGAGATATCAGAAGGAAGATAGTTATCCGAAGAGGAAGAATGGGCCAAAATGGAATGTTTGAAAGATCTAAATGAGCTTGAAGGATTCAAAATTAAAGATCTTAAACAAAGACCTAGAACTAGATGGGAGTTGGAAGGTGATGAAAACTAAGCTTTCTTTCATGGGTACATCAAAAGTAGGCGGGCCTTCAACAATATTTCGGGTCTCATAATTAATGGTGTTTGGACCACAAAACCTTCTTTGATCAAAAAAGAGATTACGGGTTTTTTCAAAAAGGCTTTTGAGTAGAAAATTAAAGATAGACCTAAAATTAATTGACATAACGTGAAGCGTCTGTTGGAGGTCGACGCGGCATCTCTGACGGTCCCTTTTAGCAAAGAAGAGATCAAAAGTGCGGTGTTCAAGTGTGGTTCGGACAAAGCCCCTGGGCCGGATGGTTTTAATTTCAAATTTATTAAAAGGTATTGGAATTTATTTGAAATTGATTTCTATAACTTGTTGGTTTCTTTTTACAGCAAAGGATCTATCGCGGTAGGATGTAGCTCATCATACATTACTCTTATCCCGAAGAACAAAGACCTGGTAGGGCTGAGAGAGTACAGACCAATTAATCTGATTGGGGTCATTAGAAAAACTATATCTAAGATTCTTGCTAATCATCTTAAAAAGGTTATTGGGTCCATCATTTCAGAGAATCAAACGACGTTCCTTAAAGGGAGGTACATTTTAGATAGTCCGTTAATGTTAAATGAGTTATTGGCTTGGATTAAAAAATATAATAAAAAGGATTTTATTCTAAAAATTGATTTTGAAAAGGCTTACGATAACGTTTGTTGGAGTTTTCTTTTGGATATCATGGGGCAAATGGGTTTTCCAAATTTATGGTGCAAATGGATCGAAGGGATCCTTGTTTCGGCTAGGTCCTCGGTTATTGTTAACGGGTCACCCACCTTTGAATTTAAATGCTCCAAAGGGGTAAGACAGGGAGATCCTTTATCTCCGTTTTTGTTCCTTCTGGTCATGGAAGCCCTGTCTAGCTTACTAGGCAAAGCTAGGAATGAAGAGCTATTCAAAGGTATCCAAACTCTTATTAACGGTCCTGTTATTTCCCACCTTTTTTATGCGAATGACGCTCTCTTGTTGGGGGGACGGGATATGGATAATTTGAAAAACGTGGCGAGATGTTTGAGAATATTTTACCTCTGTTCGGGTTTAAAAATCAATATGAAAAAATCTAATATATACAGGTTGGGGGTCGATAGTGGGGAAGTGTCCGATATGGCTAAAGTGATTGGATGTAATTCGAATTCTATCCCGCTTATTTACTTGGGGATTACGGTTGGGAATAATATGAACATAATTAATAACTGGTCGCATATTATCGAGGTTTTTGATAAAAGGTTGTCGGTTTGGAAAGCTAAAACTTTGTCGATAGGGGGAGGCCTACGTTGATCCTTTTGGTTTTGGAGAGTCTGCCTATTCACTATCTCTCTTTATATAAGGCCCCGGCTGGGGTTATCGAGAATCTCGAAGCCAAAATGAGAAAATTCTTATGGGCGGGTTGTAGTAGCAATTCTAAAATGAAGTGGGTGGCTTGGGAGGGGGTCACTTGGCCTAAGACAGAAGCGGGGCTGGGTATTAGTAGACTCCAAGAGGTTAACGAGGCTCGTCTTATTAAATGGGGTTGGAGATATAGGGCCGAAAACCATAACCTTTGGTGTAAAGTGATGGATGCCTGTCATGGTAAAAACAATAAAAGGAACTTCCTTCCGCTTAATGGTATCATAGTGGGGTGTTGGAAAAATATGGTAAAATTGATTTCCAAAATTAAGTTAAATGGGAATGGGTTAAATCGGATTATCAAGGGTAAGGTTGGGAATGTGAATGATATCCGTTTTTGGATTGACACTTGGGTGGGCGATCTTCCCTTCTCGGAAAGATGGCCTCATCTTTTTTGCTTGGAGTTGTTTAAAATGTGCAAGGTCGCAGAGAGAATAGTTGCGGGTCAAACAAATAGTATTTAAGTTGGCAGTGGTCTAGGAAGCCTGCATTAGAGAAGGGGATTAAGGAATGAAAGGAATGTAACGAGACTCTCAGCTCTGTGAGACTTTCCAACAACAAGGATGATTGGCTATGGATTATTGATAGTAAGAAGGGTTTTTCGGAGAAGTCGGTCAAAAAGGCTATGATTACAGATAGAGGTACTAGTCATCTTCCAAATTTTGCTTGGTGTAAATGGGTGCCTATCAAGTGCAATATTATGGCTTGGAGAGGCAATATGGATAGGCTCCCTACGAGAGTCAACTTAAGAAGAAGGAATGTGGACATCACCTCGGTCATGTGTCCGTTATGCGTCAATTCCGAGGAAACGGTGGAGCATTTGTTCACGGCTGGCCCAGTGGCTTTCCGAGTTTGGCCGGCGTTCAGCGTCTAGTGCAACGTCCCGCCTTTGTTCTTTTTTGAGTTTAAAGATATTCTAGACATCAACAAATTTATCAAGATCGGTAAGAAGGCGAAAGTGGTGACCTGTGGGTTGGCTATTATCGCTTGCTGGTGCATATAGAAAGAAAGGAACGAGGTGGTATTTAATCAGAAAGTTGGTAGTCCACATATCATCGGAGAGATAAAATCTAGAGGTTATGCTTGGTTTAAAAGTAGATATCCATGTAATTATATAATATGGACAGAGTAGTGTAAATACCCTTTGTAGATGTTGTAATTTTTGTTTTCCCTTTACCCGTTTGGGTCAGGGGTGCTGTTGTCTGTTTGGCCTTTTGCCCGGTTGGGTCGGAGGTGTTTTAATGAAGTTTTCTTTTAAAAAAAATTTGATTTTTAGTTCTAGTTTTGTATGTGACATGTTATTTGATTTTAGTTCTAATTTTGTATCTGGTTTGTTTGATGTATTATGTTGCCATACGGTTTATAAATGGGACCAAAATATAGCAACTTGTTTTTTTGGTCTATCTGGTTATGGAATATAGATCTTCGTTGCCATTAAAAATATATATATTTCTGTAGTGTGAGGTTCATTGGGGAACACTAAAAAAGTGGGGAACAGTGGGGAACCGACTCAAACGAACTCCGATTGGACTCATTCCAGCGGCATTGGAACCGGCTCGTCGAACCCTAACTAGGATCTCTTAACCCTAAACCCTAAATCATAAGCCCTAAACCCTAAATATATCAGGGTTTGGCTTTTAGGGTTTAGCTTTAGGGTTTAGCTTTAGGTTTAGCCTTTATGGTTTAGCTTTTAGGGTTTATAGTTTAAATTTTATGGTTTAGCATAGGTTTTAGCCTTATTTTTTAGCTTTAGGGTTTAGAGTTTAGGAGTTAGGATTTAGGGTTCAGGGTTAAGAGATCTTAGTTAGGGTTCGACGAGCCGGTTCCAACGCCGCTGGAATGAGTCCAATCGGAGTTCGTTTGAGTCGGTTCCCCGCTGTTCCCCACTTTTTTAGTGTTCAACAATGAACCTTCCCCTATTTCTGTATAAGTGCATATATATTTCGTCATTGCCATAGCCTATTATACATTAAGAAACTATAAAAAAAAGTTCAGTGTTGCGATTTGAATGAATAGAGCTTTGATATTTGTGATTTTGATTTGCTATTGCCAATTGGATTAATATTTCTTTGGGCTGGCAGCATAAAAAAAGGATTGCAGTATTGTACTGTACGATGTGGGTGATTGGGTATAGAAGAAGGCTCCCGGTTTTTATCCGGCTGTTACTTCAGCGAGACTTCTCGTGTGGAGGCAGTACGGTTTTGGGGGGAACGTCGTAAGCAAGTCTGGTCAATCCAGCGCGGGCCCGGTTAAGACAACGTAAGTCTGGGCAGACTTGGCTAGGGCCGCCGATTAAGCGGTGTGACATTGGGTCACTCAAAAATAAAGTCACCGTTCAAAAAAAATTGTTGTTTGCATTTCGTTTTGTTTACTTTTTTTTCTTGTGAATAAGTCGTTGGAAACAAGGTGCATTTTAAAAAGGAGACTAGTTATGATACTTTAAACAAGCTGCCTAACCTGCTACCATCATGGATATCATACGCTTCAGCACATCGCACATCAGGTGTATTTACTTAGTGGCGTCTCTGAGAATTCATGTACACTGTACGAGCTCGAAAAAATGTGCCCTTATGCTTTAACGATAAACAATGCAATTACGAAAATGACAAAATTGTAGTATTTGATAAACAAAACAATTACGAAAATTAAAAAATCATAGTATTCGAATGTGTTACATACCGTAATACCACCGGTTTGAGACTTTCACCAATTCTTCCGATCGTTTCATCTTTTGCGTTTTTGCCATATGGATGCTTGTTTAAAAGCCATTAACGCCTAAATAATCAAGAATTCACGAAAATTAACAATAGTAATCAATAATCAATAATCAATTAACAAGTTACACTAAACCTTTACTGATATTCTTCTTAATTATGTTTTAGTGTTTTTGATGTTCTAGCTGAGAAGGCGAAAATGAATGTGCCTGTTCGAGAAGACGAGAATCAATACTCAATACTCAACAATAATTAAGCAATACTCAACAATAATTAATCAATACTCATTACAATTAACACCAAACCTTCTGATGTTCGAGAGAAATCGAGAAGCACTATGAGATTCGCAACTGTGCTTGTGTCATGTATGATGTATGTTCAAGAACCGGGAATCAGAGCCGATCGATGTTCAGAATCGAGAGTTGTTCTCTTGTTCTTGTCTTGTTCGTGCTTACTGCCTCGCCAAGCAGTGGCGGATCTTGCACGTTGAACGTGCCAGGGCCGAAAGACACGGCACTAAAAAAAGCCCGGGCAAGCCCGGGCCAAACATAGTATATATAAAAGATTTCGATCGAAATAAGGAAAATTAGCACTACGGCCGAAAAACCTGCCCGGGCCGTGGCCCTGCCATATGCCTACTAAGAACCGCCCATGTCGCCAAGAGTCGTTTCAGTATCCACGATTGCCGCCCAAGATAATTTACAATTATATTTTATTATTTTTATTTTTAAAATCAAATTAGTATTGGGTCTAATAAACCTGGGCTAAATTCTAAACAAAAAAAAAAAGATTTGTAAATATGCCTATATTGGAATTGATTTGTGTTTACTATTTAAAAAAAATAATATATATATCGGATTCTTTTTGAAAAATCACGTGCCCCTAGAAATCACGGGTCTTGTGCGAATGTCCTCCCGGCACACCATCATAGCCTCCTCTGTATTTACCTACTCTAAAGACAAATAATGCTGTAATGTTCATCTAGTTTTTTAACCGAAGTAAATGCAAGTTTTCTTTTTGTAAGTTATACAAATTCAAAGGGGCATAACTTTGTAGTTCACTTAGCGTCTCCAAAAACCTTAGACCGGCCTTGCTTTTATGTTGCATGATATGTACGTGTAGTTTCCTTTCATTTGTGTATTTAAGCTTCAAGTGTGATTAATAAAATTAGCCACTTTAAACAAATATTATCAACAAGGAGACTCCGTGGTTCACATGAGACTATGTTGCGTAAACGATTCTCACTTACCCTCCTTAATTAGCTACTAGTATCTGTCATATGTTTTTGTACCGAACATGCAATTTATCTTATCTTATTGGAGATTATATTTTCGAATTTAAACGCGTTATTTTATTTTGAACAATAAGAATTTTTAACTTGTTGTGAGAGAGATCTCACATCCTCCTAAACGAGAGCTCTAACCCTAATCTGACCAGACTATGTTGTCTTAACCGTGTCCACGCTGCCGCCAGAGTTTGGCTAACGGCGTTCTCCGGGAAATCATACCACCCACTGCCAGTGGCAGGGGCTTGCGCTCGGAATTTGCTCGTTCGATTCAGCTCGATTAAAAAAATGTTCGGTTCGGATCGGTTCGGTTTGTAAATGAACCGAACACGAGCAAAGGTCCGCTCAGTTCGGTTCGGCTCGGTTGGCTCGATTTATTTTTTTAATATATATATATATATATATATACACATATATATTTATGTTTGTGTGTGTATCACTTCTAATGAAATGACTAGAGACCAACATTAACAAAGTTTGGTCCAAGATCCAAATAGAGCTCATTTAAGTAATTAGAATTGGAATCCAATACCAATAGTCCATTATCCAATACTTAAATGTCCATTTGAGTAATGGAGTCCAAATTTCAAATACTAAAATGTGAAGTGTCGATCAATACTCAAGTCTCAACCCGCCATTTGATTCAAAAGTGCAAGACCCTACTCAAAACCCCCCATTGGCCTCCATCGCCACGCCAACTCGTCAGGGTTTTGCTTCAATCGCCTCATTCAATTTCAAACTTCCGATAGAACAAGGGTATGTTTCAATCTGTCGACGATTTATCTTCCCGCTTAGTTAATCTCGATATAACTAGTTGAGTGTTTTTGTATTCCTTGTTATTTGTTAAATTTTTTACTTGTGTTCTAGTGGACGAAACATCAGGGACGAAAACTGCACTTTATTCTAATAACTAGCACTCCCATCGTCACTTTCCTTGTTTATTCTGCGATGCTCGATACTCGCTCGACGTTCGTTCGAAACACGCTCGGATCGAAAGACGCTCGCTCGACTTTGGCTCGGTTGAAAAAACGCTCAGTTCGGTTCGGATCGGTTTGTAAACAAACCGAGCACGAGCAAAGGTCTGATCGGTTCGGTACGGTTCGTGAACAGCCCTAGCCTCCACAAGAGAGAATTTCTTTGGCGTAACACACAGTGGACTAAAACCCGCGGTGGCTCGGGCTCGAACTCTTAACCTAGGGTCTGAGAGAACTAGCCTTCATTACCTTTATCCACCAAATATATTGATTCCAAAAATGCACTTTAATCAACATTTAAATTTGGTTATTATTTTACTATAATTAGCCTTAATATAATAAAAAAAAAGGTATACATTGTTCGTACAGTAGTTAGAAATGATAAAACGTAACATATATTAGAACTCCACCAAACTCAAACCTAATGATAACACATTAACAAGTTTTGTTATATAATTAGCAATTAACGATTAGTGTATATAAGAAGAGAAATTGTCACAAATTACTGTGCCAAATGGAAATGAAATCCATAATTTTATTTCTTATCATTATTCAATCAATTATCAATGGAGTCAATCTTGCCAAAGCTCAACCACCTATAATTAGAGATTGGCATGTATGTAGAGGTGGAGATTTCAAAAGCAACACCATCCAAAAAAATCGAGATTCCGCATTGGATAAACTCATGGTGTTAATTAAGAATAATTCTAGCTACAATGGTTTTTACCATACCCAATCGGCCGGCAAACCTGAAGAGCAAGTTAGCGCCAGCTTCTTTTGTGCCCTTAATGTCGTAAAAGGACTTTGTGAGTGTTGTCTTAGGAACGTTGTTCAGTATATTCGAAAGAACTGCCCTAAACAACAGGAAGCTGTAGCTTGGGATTTTTATCCATATTTACAATGTATGGTGCGTTACTCTACTGGTCGCAAAATACTCTCAGTGCTGGATGATTGGGCCTGGTGTCGTTCGGGGGACGATTTATCCGTCAAAACTGTTAATTTAGCAAAGACGATGGATAGTATGATAAATAAGCTAAAGGTGAAAGCGGCTGGAGGTGATGCCCTTCGGAAATATGCGTCAGACAGTATACATTATGACGGGGATGAACACGCTCTTTACGTGGATGTGCAGTGTACTCCTGACTTAACAAAGGAGGATTGTCTTAAATGTTTAACCAAGGGAAGTAATGAGATTCGTAATTTTACTAGGAAACCACTCTTTAGTGGACGGGTTATATCTACCAATTGTTATGTACGGTATGATCATACAAGTATATTCAACCCTCCTGCTAAGTATGATACTAAAGAATGCGGTTAAAATTGATGTTTGAATTTGAGGTTACAAAATGTGGTAATGAATGGCAGTATCAAAATGATGTGCTTTGTCTTAATTATATTAAATTATTAATGTTGGAGTTAATGTTCATGGTAATTATGAATGGATTGAATTGAAATCAGATTAATGGATTATGGAGTGATACGAAATATAGATTGAAATGCCCTAATTAAAGTCAAAACTTGCTCTAACTTAAAAAACCTAAATTAAGAATTGAAACTAAATGTAGGTTCTGACACTCATATTTTCGTTAAGCCACTTTTATATATTTTGAATTTATATGTATAAAATGGAGAATGAATAAAATAAAAAGGTATTTTTTTTTTTTTTTTATAAAAAGTTAGGAAGGACTTTATGCTTTTAATTTTGAGATTAGATGAATGAGATTAATGAAGTGAGAAATTGGAAAGAATTATTGGAAATCGAATTAAGGGTATTGTACCCATCATCTTTAAACATCAAATACTTTTTATAAGATAACTTCTTTTTAAATCACATATTTTTTATCTATCCAACAAACATGTTGTTTCTACAAAAAAATAAGAAGAAAAAAAGACATTTTAATTGTGTTTTTAGTTAAATCAACAAATATACCTATTTTTTTATGCCACTAAAGATTAAAGCCTAAAGTAATTTTAAGAAAAAATTAAGGTTATTAAAAAAAACCAGAACTAAAACTGCATTCAATCAATCATATGCATAAACTCAACTGCTAAACAAAAAGTAGTTGTATTAAAATAAAGTATTTTTGGTATTATAAATTATACCAAGTAGCGATAGTGTACTGCTAGCATATCAAATCCCTATTCAACCAAAGTACCGAGCTGATATCGTACTACCACAATCAGTATCGTGTTCGATTTGTGTGTTTACTCAATTTGAGTTATGGACGATAAACGACTAATAATCGAAACAAAATACACTGAATCAAAGTAAAGTGTTGTAATCAAGGTTTTAAATTAATCGGATGTCGGAATCTTGCCCGGCACGAATCACACCGGTAAACTGAGGGAAAGACAAAGAAGTTGTACTGACGATAAATTGGGTAATACCGTTTTAAACCGGCATATCAGTACCGGGTAAAGGTTAAAATATGGACTTTTAATCTTTTATGGACACAAAAAAGTGACAACTTACATTCTTAGTAAATTCATTGATCCACCACATTGTTACCTGGAAAGCCGAGAATATCGTTGATCAGATCAGCACGAACCCTAAGGTCAACCCCCACCTGAGATCCTACCGCAATCGTTGCTGCAACATCATCTTCGTTTTCGCTACCGGAGTTCCTAATGTCTACCATATTTTGAGAATCATCAACCAAAGTATCCGAAGACGAGGCTCTGATATTTAAGTCCAGATGACCGGAAGAAGTTGGGAAACCGGAATTCCGATTATTCACATTCTGGTTTACAGTGTCGCCTTTCGATCCCGGAAACGGAAAGTCAAAACAGTCCTCATCCGTGTGTCTAGGTCTTTTGAGGGGTCTCTTAAGCCCAGGAGATTGCCCATTTGACTTGGCTTTACGAATCTGGGCCAACAATTTGAGCCTTCTCAAACCAGACTTTTTGTTAACACCAAAGCCCAAGTTAAAATCCTAAGGAATATTGCCATATTTCTCGGTCCCACCAACCACATTGCCAGCTTTATCATTAATCCCAGGGAATTGGAAAGGATTTGTCCCCACCCCTTCAGCCTCGATAACTCCCCCATCATTATTATCTTCCCCAACGTGCATGGGGATGTCACCCCTATTAAAATCTGAAAGATTGTTAACCACGTGCCCCGTCGATGATTCCCCATGCTTCTTTTCGACTTCCTCATTGCGGCTGGGAATAGGAACGTCAACAACGGTCATCTCCCGGGGAACGGCAAGGATGTCCTGTAGCTCTGATGACTTGTTCTTGATCCCATGACCGAACTCTCCCCATCTGAGTCCACCGAGGCCCCGTCATCATCAAGACAGTCTAGGATCCAATCCCCCAGATCCTCCGAGACACACACCCTGTACTTCTTGTCTTTCCAGTTTAGAGCCACTTCTTTTATGATCATCTTACCTTCCCCAACTAAAACCCGACGCAGACCATAGACAAATCTCCGTCATCCTCCGTTATGTGGGGCGGTTTAGCCACAGCTCCAAAATGGCTACAATTGCTAACTAGCACCTCATCACAAAACAAGTGCAGCAGGACCCCGTGCACACGAAGCCACACCACCCTTTCATACGCTAGGGCTTGACCAACCCAGATGTCCGCGTGAGAGAACCAAATCTTCCAAACCTCGACACGGCTAATGAAATCAACAACAGCTTCTTTACTAGAAAAAACTAAAAACATATTAAACTCCCCCACGTATTGAAAGTCCACATCTTCAAATCCTGCAGCCAACAGTAGATATTTTATGGATATCAAGGAGTTGAAATCACGGACTCTGGCCAGAACCGAACGGTGAAAACGACTCGAAAAAGCTGACACTCCTGCATCCACCGTTATCTCCTCAACCCCAGGATTCGATGCCTTCTCAGCACCAAGAGCCATTCTATACGAGATGTCGGGCTTGGCGAAACTAACCGACATCTTTGGTCTAGACATCTCTTCCTTTCTGTCCTCCCCATAACTCGCTCCTTTTGAAAACCTTCCAGTCTCAGTTATCCCATTCTCTTTAGCAAATCTTGCTAAATTAATCTTTAGAGAGTTACCTCCAAGTTTAATTCCTTTCAGCTTAGATTCCATTTCCTTCCAGTCTTTCACACCTTTAAAACTGACAAAGCCGAATTTGAGACCATCTTTGTTCCTCTTTCTAGCAATATACGTGCCTGAGATTTCTCCGTAGTCTTTGCGAACGGAGGCAAGATCCCAAGGCCTGCACCCTTCTGGAATGTTAGCTACAAAAAACTTCAACACTTGAGACGCCATCTATGGAGACGAGGCGCCGGAACAAGGAACAACCAGCTGAACGGACACAACGAAGAAACCAGGCGGCAAATGGATAAATCCAAAAACCAATTAGAATGATAGGTTATACCAAGCTTCACAGCCAAAATGGAAACGGTTAAACCTCGCACGCTAATCCGCTGTTGTCTTCATCGTCGAGCAGGCCTGGCGATATAAGAAGAACAAAACACAGGTTGCCAAGCAAGAAAACCCAGAACGAACCACCCAACACCTCCTAACGAAGCTCGTTACAAACAGGATATACAAGAATCTGTCCGATCATCGGACGTTGTACAGGGCTGGGAAAGAACGATTAGGTTACCACCGGCGATAGAGGGGGGGGGGGAGGTGCTTTCTCTTATTTATATTAAATTATTAATGTTGAAGTTTATGTTCATGGTAATTATGAATGGATTGAATTCATGGAACAACGACATGAGATTAATGGGCTATGGAGTGATACGAAATATGCATTGAAATGCTCTAATTATAGTTAAAGCTAGCTCTAAATCAAAATCCCAAATTAAGAATTGAAACTAAATGCCAATGAGCTTGTGGTGGAGTGGTAAGGGAGAGACTTGGGTTTCTAAGAGACCCAAGTTCAATTCCGGCTTCTCCCCATTAGTTTTCAGTGGCACCTGGTGATGATGGGAGACTAGGCGAGTAGGCGGCGATTGCTAGTTCGATCCTTGAACTGAATGGGTTTTACCTCACCGCACTGTCGTGCCTTTGGGCGAGTGTTCACGGGCTCTGCCCTAGGTGAGGGTTTTCCCCAGTTTGGAGACGAGTGTATCCCGATGTGGTGAATTTCGCCAGTAGCCCATTTGGAGTATTCGTTGGAAGTTAAAAAAATAGAATTGAAACTAAACGATAGGCTCTAACACTCACATTTAGATTAAATGCGATGGGAAATTGGAAAGAATTCTCTATTAAAATTGCAACTAGGGGTATTGTAGTGATGTTAACTTCCTCTCTTCTTATGTGTGCATGACATATGCACTTTCCCCCCACCATCTTTGTAGGCACGCCATGTCACATGGACATAATTAAAGTGTCTGGAAGGGTAGCTCAAGAGCCGCTAAAAATTTTCTTCCCAAACATTTTTAAACACGAAAGATACAAAGGTTACTTGATTGAAGATTGTGTCATCAAAGATGAGCAGAATTATACTTGGAAATGGAGGTGGAAAATTCAAATTTGTCCATTGATGAGAGTAGGGAACTAGATGGGTGCCAAAGCCTTTTACAAAATGTATGTCTCTTTGATGCTTCAGACAGTTGGGGGTGGGTAAACAACAAGGATGGGTTGTTCTCAGAAGTCTCTATGAAGAAGGTCCTGTTCGAAAAACGCCTGAACGATCCCCCTTTTATTATGGACTGCAACAATTGGATCCCGAAAAAAGTAAACATTCTGGCATGGAAGGCGGAGATGCATCGGCTCCCAACTCGATGCGCTTTGGCTAGAAGAAATGTGAATGTGGAGTCGGCCTTGTGTAAGTGGTGCGGAGAATACGACGAAACAAGCGACCATATTTTTTCTTCATGCTATATTTCCACTATAATATGGCAGGTGATAAGTAATTGGTGCAATGTCCCCCTAGCTTTTGCATTCTCAGTTCCGGATTTATTATGTTATCACAAGAGTTTAAAGACGGTGTTGGTGCAGTTTTTGTGTCCGATGCTGTTCGAATAGATTAGATTTATTTTATGCTGATTATGTAATAGTTAGTGAAATGGCTAATCAATTCATGGGTACTCAATCTTTATTGCAGGTAACAACCATTTTTATACTAATGGCACACGTGTGACATGGAATGAATATTTGTTACAGTTGTCTTGGGGGATCTAGTGGGAGTCGAGCTTCAGAACCATGAGAATCTGATTAAAGAAGCGATTATGGAAGAAGGAATTCAAAAAGGAGACAGATGAATTTTCTATCTTTAAATATTAGAGGGTTAGGAGAGGGGGGTAAAAACAAAGCAGGCTGGATAAAAAATTTGAAACGTGAGAATGGTATTGATTTTATCGCTTTACAGGAAATTCAGTTTTGTGACGTTTCAGGGATCGAATTTGAGAAATTTTGGGGAGCAGGAAATTTCGAGATGGATCACGTGCCAGCGGTTGGTATCTGGAGGTGTTGTCAGCATGTGGGATCCTAGCGTTTTCAAGGTACACGATTCTATCAAGCATCCTAATTTTCTTCTTACTTTGGGGACTCTAAAGGGGAGCAATAAAGCGATTAATATCATTAACGTCTACGCTCCGCAAAAAGCCCCTAAAAAAGATTATTTGGGAGGACATTGGGGGGATGATGGGAAGTTTTCCGGGATGGTGGGTGATTTTGGGGGGATTTTAATGCGGTGCGTAATAGGGAAGAGAGAAAAAAAATTCCATTTTCAATAAAAAAAATGTGCTTGGCTGTTTAATAATTTATTTTTGAAAATAGGCTAAGAGAATATGATATGAAAGGTAGAAAATTCACTTATCTTAAGGATAATGGTAACAAACATAGTAAGATCGATAGAGTCCTAGTATGTAATGAGTTCTTTTCAGAGTGGCCGGTGGCTTGTCTTAGGACCATGCCGAAACTTCTTTCGGATCATTGCCCTCTTGTCTTAATTTGTGCGGATAAAAACTTAGGACCAAAACAGTTTAGATTCTTCAACTCTTGGTTGGAAAGAAAGGATTTTGATGGGATGGTCAACAAGGCTGCCGCGAGGTTTAGTGGGGGTGGGGAGCCCGATGAGGCGTTAATGCATAAATTAAAGGGCATCAGGGAGGCTATAAAAATGTGAAAAAAATAGGTTTTATCTAAGGAAGGGGAAATGAAGATGTCTCTAAAGGGAGATTTAGAAACCCTGGAAGAGATATCAGAAGGAACAGAGTTATCCGAAGAGGAAGAATGGGCCAAAATGGAATGTTTGAAAGATCTAAATGAGCTTGAAGGATTCAAAATTAAAGATCTTAAACAAAGACCAAGAACTAGATGGGAGTTGGAAGGTGATGAAAACTAAGTTTCTTTCATGGGTACATCAAAAGTAGGCGGGCCTTCAACAATATTTCGGGTCTCATAATTAATGGTGTTTGGACCACAAAACCTTCTTTGATAAAAAAGAGATTACGGGTTTTTTCAAAAAGGCTTTTGAGGAGAAAATTAAAGATAGACCTAAAATTATTTGCCATAATGTGAAGCGTCTGTTAGAGGCCGATGCGGCATCTCTGACGGTCCCTTTTAGCAAAGAAGAGATCAAAAGTGCGGTGTTGAAGTGTGGTTCGGACAAAGCCCCTGGGCCGGATGGTTTTAATTTTAAATTTGTTAAAAGGTATTGGAATTTATTTGAAATTGATTTCTATAACTTGTTGGTTTCTTGTTACAGCAAAGGATCTATCACGGTAGGATGTAGCTCATCATACATTACTCTTATCCCGAAGAACAAAGACCTGGTGGGGCTGAGAGAGTACAAACCAATTAATCTGATTGGGGTCATTAGCAAAACTATATCTAAGATTCTTGCTAATCATCTTAAAAAGGTTATTGGGTCCATCATTTCAGAGAATCAAATGACGTTCCTTAAAGGGAGGTACATTTTAGATAGTCCGTTAATGTTAAATGAGTTATTGGCTTGGATTAAAAAATATAATAAAAAGGATTTTATTCTAAAAATTGATTTTGAAAAGGCTTACGATAACGTTTGTTGGAGTTTTCTTTTGGATATCATGGGGCAAATGGGTTTTCCAAATTTATGGTGCAAATGGATCGAAGGGATCCTTGTTTCGGCTAGGTCCTCGGTTATTGTTAACGGGTCACCCACCTTTGAATTTAAATGCTCCAAATGGGTAAGACAGGGAGATCCTTTATCTCCGTTTTTGTTCCTTCTGGTCATGGAAGCCTTGTCTAGCTTACTAGGCAAAGCTAGGAATGAAGAGCTATTCAAAGGTATCCAAACTCTTATAATAACGGTCCTGTTATTTCTCACCTTTTTTATGCGCATGACGCTATCTTGTTGGGGGGATGGGATATGGATAATTTGAAAAACGTGGCGAGATGTTTGAGAATATTTTACCTCCGTTTGGGTTTAAAAATCAATATGAAAAAATCTAATATATACAGGTTGGGGGTCGATAGTGGGGAAGTGTCCGATATGGCTAAAGTGATTGGATGTAATTCAGATTCTATCCCGCTTACTTACTTGGGGATTACGGTTGGGAATAATATGAACATAATTAATAACTGTGTAGGTCCCGTTTTTCTCGGTGGATCCGATACGAAAACCTATCCTTGTTTATCACAAACACGGTAACGGGTGCGGAATCCCCGTGACGGCGCAAACCAAACACAGTGTAAAAGACACGCGTAACCAAAGATTCAATATCTATTGATTAGGGATGAGAACGGATACAAACATATACAAACAATGTTTTACAGACTCTCTCAAAGTCTCACAGCTCTCATTTGTTTCGCACAGAAACTATGAGGGGTATTTATACTAGACAGACACAGACTATGACGAAACGCATAGAGGACACGATGAAACACCAAAGTCGACGAAACACTTTCTGTTTCGTCGACATACATATTAATATTAATTCTTGTTTCGTCGATGTAGTTGAAGCCCAAATGAAGGTCAAAGGCCCAAGACAAGTTTCGGCCCACATGTTTGGAATTACGGCCCAGAACATGTTTCTGATTAAATCTTTCATTTAGTCAACATAGGACAAAGGTTGTGACATCATCATGACATCACAATGATGATGTCATGGTGATGTGTAAACGGGAATGGGCTTGCGACGCTCCGTGCTTCGCGTGTCGAACTCTGGGGCGCACGACGGAGGAATGTCGTGACGTCGGATTTGATCCGGACCTAACCGAGTCGAACCGAACCGAAACGAATCGAGTCGAGTCGCGTCCACATAAAGTGTACCAACAAACTCCCCCTTGGACGCTACTCGTGATGGTTCGTCTTATGTGTCTTTCATGTCGGAGGATCTTCAAAGTCTTCACGCGTCGTAAGAAAAAGTGTATCAACAAACTCCCTTTTTCATTTAGGAAGTGTGTTAACAAACTCCCCTTAAAATGAACTCTCCATTGAGTTATGCTCGTGAATCTTTTGATCTTCAATTCTTTAGATCCTTGTGGTGTTGATGAGTGATCAACTGCAACCCGATCATCTTGATCTTCTGATTGCATTAACGTCGTGTTTTCACTTTACGGCTTGTCATCTGACACGTTCTCTTCGCCTTTAGCTGATTCTGATGTCGCATCTGCACATACAAGAAAGCTAAACACGTAATGAGAACAACCGTTTGGAATTTAGACAAATTAAACAAATGACACATATGAGATCAAATCTCAATCAAACACCGACCGACAACAGTTTGAAAGTTTAAACAAATATGTTCAATTTTAGTTCTTAACTTTCAAAACTTGTTAACTTCGACAGTTTATGAAGATGCAATTGTTTTCCGGCTTACGATCAGGATTTTGGGTAGGATAGACTCGAGTTCCAACATCGGTCAATCAAAAATAAACTAGAAGCAAAATCTTTTTGGCTTTTATAAAGTTTAGATTAAAACACACCTAAAATCTTTTTGGTATTTTTCATTTTTCAAATGTAAAGACGGAAAACAATAAATAAATATGTACAAAGATGCAGAAACTGAAAGCAGTAAATAAAATATTTACAGACATTCTTTTTGCGAGTTTCGAGGGTAAGAGAATCATATCAGTGTACGGTCATGTCAAAACGCTCTTGTTGTTCAATTAGTTCACATTAAGATAAGCATCCTATAACAATTATCGGTATTGTTGTCCACATAAGCTCAACTTATCAGATGTAATCATGGCGAGGGGATACGTTAAGGTATGATTTATACTTACCGACCGGTGTTCATCCACACACGACACATTCCCGTATCAAGGTATGCACGAGAGTTCATCTTACCGGTGAGTATACCGTTTATCATCTGTTTGACCGTATAAAAGATGTGAGAAACTCACTTATTTTGATTTGAAAACAAGCCCTATGTGATAGAATCACTTATTGATGAGGAACTTGATTTTCAGATGCATGAGGGCACAGGAGCAAGTCCGTGAACAGGTCAGTACTTTCGTACAGCAGAGAGACGAACTTGACTCCGGCAAAAAAGCTGTGATATATTATCACTTATTTGAGTCCGAATGCAATATGTACACGTATGTATGGTATCATGGAAGATCTAGACTTCGTCTCCGTTATTTTTCGGTAAAAGAAACAACCATGATACCCAGATGATAAGACAGCATAAAGACCGAAAGTCTCAGAACCTCGGCAATCTCTCAAACGAAATTTCGGTACTAAGACCATATGCCAATGTGCGGTTTCCACCTGGTTTTCAGTCTATTTAGGTTTATATCACCCTGCACACTTTAAAATGATTGTGAGCCTACCGATACATCTTATATAGAGCTGCTTATCGTTTTTCATTTAAGGTTTAAAAGAGATTTCAACAGACCACTGATGTACTATCATTTTCTCTTTTTCTCGCCAGGAAACTCATTTTTGTTTTTCCAATGTTTTTGCGTTTTGAAAATTTTCACTGTTTTTGAATTTTTCAAATTTTGGATTTACTCCCCCTAAAATCAACAAACTAAGATAAATTTTAAGAACACAAAGGTATTTACAAAAATGATTTTCCAATGTCGGTTTACTCATGTTTTACCTCAATGCCGTTTACCAAAATTAATTTTAATCAGAATTGATTTATCGAATTTTGGAAAAATCAGTTGGCACGTCGGTAAGCGGTGCGGACCATGACAACATTGACGAGTTTCATAGTGAAACAATCACGTGTGAGGTGATATTCAAGTTCAACGTGTCAGGCCAAAGAGTGCTGGATAATTCACAAAGCAGCTTAAATATCGACAAAGATATGAGAGATTAGAAGTTTAAAAACGTATCCTGCAACTGTTTCATGCATTGCAAGGAATCTGAGTGCTCTCCCAAACTGGACATCCACCCGGTGTGGATTTCAAAGTCGATTTTTGTAGCTACGGAGAAATCACTTGACAGCAACAAGATCATAAACCTCTGGGTCCGGCTGGTCTTCCACATTGCACCAGCGAAGGTCTTTGTCTTTCTCTTTGAAAAGTAGTGTGCGGTTTTTCAATCCACGCCAAGGCATCCGCACACCCGGTTGGTTTGTTCAACAAACACATTTTCTTCAATCACACCGCGAAGAAATGTACACCGCACGTTCATCTTGTTGAGTTTGAACTTCAGACGTGCTGCAGGTGCGTACATTTTGATTGAATCTATCCTGGGGACCCGATCAAAGCCTTTAACAATCAAACTTTGAAATGATTTTCATTTTGTCGAAGCTTTCAATCTCTTTCGACAGACAATTCTGTCTTCTTTTCTTTTTCTCTCCATCAAAGGCAACAATTTCTTTTGTCGCCGATCTTGTGCATGAACATTCCAGTATCAATAATCCTATGACTATCGAAAGTTCCTCCTGGAACATCCTGCACACTCACTCAGAGATTAGTTGGAGATGGGGACCCAAGCCTTCATAGACTTGGGTTGCCCCTGAGAATCAAGAAATGTAATTTCAATTTCTTGAAGGTCCTTAAATTGCAAGCCTCCTCCTGAATCCTCACCTGTTTTCGGTTTCCAAGCCTGTTTCCGTTTACCGAATTGTATATCATTTACAATTTTTGGTTTTAACGGTTGTGATGAACTTGGTTCCATTTTAACAGATTTTACATCCGGTTTTAATGCCTTTTCAATTTTCTTTACATTTTGACGTCGTTGTTTCGTTTCCTGTTCTTTAACAGTGCGTTTATCATGTTTTGGAGAAACAGGACGCCGTTGTGAGTGACTTTGTTCAGAGGGGGCTCTTTCAACAAAATTTGGTTTGGGCGAGTTTGTGCAGTCTTTAATGATGTGCCCAAACTTCCCACATTTGAAACAAGTTCTCCTTTCAACAAACTTAGGAGAATCTGATCGACAACCTGACGTAGAAGTTGTAGACCCAGAGGTACTAGCTTCACACCCATTTGTGTGTTGAGTGTAATTGTTATCATTATTACGTTTCAAAATGTTGACTTTTTGAACAAAATCGGTATTTGACTTATTTTCAAAAGTCTCCACTTTATCAGTACCTTTGGAGGCCACAAACTTAACGTCTTTGCATTTCTTCTTGTAACGAGCTCCTTTTGTTTCAGCCTTTGGTTGTGTAACCTTACGCTTTTGAGCTCGTTGTTGTTGTTTACCCTTAAGAGTGACAGGTTGTTGCTTTGTCGGTGATTTTTTATTTCCAAATTTTCTTCTAACTTCAGCTTTTGGAATCGGATTACACTGAGTTACTGAAACTCTCGGGATCCCCTTTTCCAAAAACTTACTGGTAGTATCTTCAAACACTTTATCAATCAAAGATTGATTGACATTTTTAATTGGAAAAGCTGTGTTTGAATAAATTTTGTCATCACCGACTAAAGTGTACAACACGTTATCACTTTTGTAGGTCCCATTTTTCTCGGTGGATCCGATACGTAACCTATCCTTGTTTATCACGAACACTATCGCGGGTGCGGAATCACCGTGAAGGTGCAAACCAAACAATATAAAATGGATAACACAAAAATATAATCAAAGATTCACTTGGATTAAAAGGACGAGAACATTCACAAACATATACACACAATGTTTGACGATAAACTCTCTGGTTTCACTATGCTCTCATGACCTAAACTGTGAAACATGATTTAGTATATATACTGAGCTTTGGACGAAAAAACTTTGGACGAAATCAGAAGTGATTTCGTCACATATGTGTGGACGAAATCCCTTGTGATTTCGTTGATCCTTGTGTTTTCATCACATGTGTCTGGACGAAATCCCTTTGTGATTTCGTTGATGTTATAGTTGATGAAAACACATGTGTTTTCATCAAAGCTAAACAAGACAGAATATACTAAGTCATGAATGGACAGTCAAGGATGATTACACAACCTCTTAACCTAATGCACACTAGCATTAGTTTAAGATACAATTACAAAGACAATAAGTCATACCAAGTAGGATAGGAGGATATCCGACTAGGTAGACACGACGGAACGTACAGACTTGATAAAGAAAGACTGTTTAACATACAACTAAACAAGACAAGTTACAGACACAAAACTGCACTAACAAACTCCCCCTTGTCTGTTGCTTGGTCTTTGTTCTGTGAGTCTTCAATCTTCAGTGTTGTTCGGACCATGAACTGCCCGAATGAATTCCCCGGTAGTAGCAGTAACAAGTAACGCGCTGATATCGTAGCGCTTGATGCGCGTCCTTGTCTTCATAGAAAATGTCGTGCCGATATAACCTTTCAATGTCACCCGCAGGCATGTTAACGATCC
Source organism: Helianthus tuberosus (assembly GCA_030545235.1). Taxonomy (NCBI): domain Eukaryota; kingdom Viridiplantae; phylum Streptophyta; class Magnoliopsida; order Asterales; family Asteraceae; genus Helianthus; species Helianthus tuberosus. The sequence continues at coordinate 182,223,517 of CM060376.1, forward strand.
ACATCGGATCTAACATTCTGAAATTTTCCCGATCTCCATCAAACACAATCATTGCCTCGTGCGTGTCAGAATCATAACACCACAACCTCATTTCTTCAAGAAAGTCTTGCTTCATCGGCATCAAAGGAATTTTATCTACGACTTTAGCGGGCTGATACACAAGTCTGTAGCGTCCCGTATTCGTTTCAGGATCAAGAGTGAATTTAATCTGCTCGTAGATAGGGAACTGCGGCTTGTAAGATTCATCTTTCCAGCCAGTCTTCTTGTTCATCCTTATCAGTCGCTCGAATAAGGTTGCGCCTTCAAAGTTTGGACGATTTATGAGATCCAACTTTGTCAATGCTGCTACATCATAAAAAGGCAAAGAGAGTATGCTCAGCAATGACCGGAAGTATTGAATTCCAAACTCCCATTTGATGGCGACGCAGTGAATATCTTTGACAAACATCCAGCAGAGGATTCGACCATTTGGCTTTGCTTTTTCTAACCGTAAGTATTCAACTTGAGTAGCTTCTGGCACCGGTTTGGAAACTCTTGATAAGAACTGTTGTCGCCACGTGGTGAATGCATCTGCGGCATTTTCAGATGTATCACGGTTCTTTAAGTGTTCATCAATGACTTCAACATTCTCTTTTAGCCAGTCTTCATCGAACTGAGGGAATTCAGTCCCGTCTTGACGTACATATGCGGACTTCTGCTCATTTCCCTCGAAGACAATCTCTTCAACGTTTTCCACATCAGTAGAATCAGGCTCACTAGGCATTCTTTCGATCTCAGCATCATCAATCTCTCTCATAGCATGTAGAGCAAGCAATTGCTCATGTGAGAGATCCTCGACTATTTCACCTTCTTCAAGCAATTCTCCGGTGATTGGATGAATAACCTGCAATGCAAGATCAGCACTGCTAGGAACAGAAGATGTACCTTCAACCTGTTGAACTGTTCCAGAAGAGATTCCTTGAGTAGATTTGACTACTGGCGGTTGAACTACAACGATTGCAGAAGATGTAGCTGCTGGCGGCCGCTGTGATGTACCAGAAGTGTCAGGATACCCTTGATCTTCAGGATCATCATCCCTTTTCTTCAGTACTTCTTCTTGCTTACAATGATAATCCCACAGAGTAGCAACCCGCTTTTGAAGTATAGTGCTACTTCTCTCTCTTTCCTCGTTTGCAGCTTTCAAACGTGCATTCTCAGCTTTGAGTGAACCAATCTCAGCTTGTTGGCGTTCTATCACTGTTTGTTGTTGACCAACAGTGGACTTCAACTTGTTAATTTCCACCAATTGACTGACCTGATCATTTTTTGTGATCATGATAAATTCAGTTTGCCTCTGAATACGATCAGCAGCTGCTTCAAGTTGAGAGAATAGAAAGTTGTTCTTCTCTTCTTGAGAATACTCTGAGAATATCCTTTGTCGTTCAGAACTAGATTGAGAAGTAGTTGCTCTAATTGCAGCACCCATAGATCTTTGAGGAACGGCCTGAGGGGTTACAGTGGGAGTTTCAGCAGCTGAAGATACCACAGGAGGTGGTTGACTAGTTGTAGTTGGTTATTCTGTCGACCTTGGAGGAGACGGCATCATTGTAGAGGCTTCATCAGCTGTGAATCCAAAGTTTGGATCCATTGCAGCTTCCTGTATTGGCTCAGAAGGAACAGATTTTTGAGTAGAAGAAGTACCGATGTTCTTTTTGGCTTTCTTCTTACGAAGGACAGCTGTTTTCTTTTTCTGCACACGTTCAGCCTCCGTATCCGATGGAACATAATCAGCATCTGCTCGCTCATCTCCGCCAGCACTACTAACGCCAGGTGCACTAGCTGCTGTTGCTCCAGCATCACCACCATTACCATCACCACCTTCTTCATCATCATCATCACTATCAGATGAATCAGATGAATCGCGCTTTCGCTTTCGCTTTTCTTTCATCCTCTTTTCTAACTCAGGCTCTTCATCATCTGACTGGCTGTCATTGTGACGCCATTTGTCATTTTCCGGAGCCATGTATGCTTTGTTTGCTAGAGCACCAAACATCTTCCTTGGAGGATCAGATTCTTTATATTTCTTAGCCGAGTGACCCTTGAACAAGTTAAATGAATGATCCAGCATAGTTTCAATTTTGAGAATGTCAGTGTCGGCCTTGGGAAGATCAGGGTGTTGAGTATTCATGACCATTTGCACGAATCTCGGATACATCCAGAATTTCTTGCCGGTCGTCCGAGATCTAGTTCTTCGTAAATTTTCTTTCATGTAAGCAAATAAGAACTGTGAAATGCTAAATGGCTTATTCAGAACAAGAGCCACCATCAAACCGATGAGATCAAATCCAGTCATGTCATAACCTGCACGATTTTTGCCTAAACATTGAATGAGTACATGTAACAAGAACTTGTACCGCATAGGCAATGTAGCTTTATTGATTTGCCCAGCAAAAATGCCAGCAGTACATTTCATCCTGAGCAGACATCCGCGCGTGCATTTGATTGGTATAGAGAATGGCGCATCAGCAACGTCTTGCAATTCCAAAACATTGTTGAGAATCTCTGGTGTGACATCCACGTTCAGCTTATGAACTTGCCCTCGGATCACTTCCTTTCCATCAACTTCAATTAACTTAGCAGTATCCCAAAATGCTTTAATCAATGTCTTGTATACAGGCGTCGAAAAAGTAACGGCCTTGTTTATCCTTGATTCCCGAATCCATTGCGTGATTTCTTTAAAATCGACAAACTTTCCTTCCGGATCAAGATGAGCAATCATATTGTGTCGCGGCTCAGACATTATTTCTTCTTCTGTTTTGTTGGCTTTCTTTGTCGCGGGTTTGCGTGATTTCGTTGCCATTCTGTGTTTGACAAAAACACGTAATGAGATCGAGTTGTGTGACAATTATAAAATAGATATAAGTATACATATTCAATATCTATTTTGGACATTAACTATGTATACTTTATATACTGTATAAAAGTTGCAAAGATTTACAGTTCACAAAATGTTTCAAAGTGTTTGTGTAATGGACACTGTGAGAAACTCAAAGACATATCCATGTGACGAAATCACTAATGTTGGGCTTTGAAACAGTTAGCCCACATACATGATGAAAACACTTGGGCTTTAAACAGTTAGCCCACACATATGACGAAAACAGGTGATTTCGGCAAAGGTGATTTTGGCAAACCAGTGATTTCGGCAAAGGGATTTTGGCAAATCAGTGATTTCGACAAAGGCAAACCAGGGGATTTCGACACTTTGGGATTTTGGCAAAAGAGATTTCGGCAAACCTAGGGTTTAGACATTTGGGGGATTTCGACAATTTGGGGGATTTCGACAGAAGGAGATTTCGGCAAACCTAGGGTTTAGACATTTGGGGGATTTCGACAATTTAGGGGATTTCGACAGAAGGAGATTTCGGCAAATCCTTTTTCTTTCATCATTCTTTAAAACCCAGTTCAGATTAAACGGTTAACCTAAAAAGAAAAACCACATCCCCTGTTTGAGCCGATTACCTTTTTCAAACAAACAATCAAGAAATCTAGCATACATATTCCACACAACCATAAACAATCCCAACCCCAAACCCCTGTTCGATACCCGAGACAAGAACCTCTCAATAACCCAGATAAATACACAAAATACATACGATTTTTATCACAATCTATCATTTCAAACTCATTATACAGAAAAGAAATGAAAAAGTATGAAAAGAAACTTGTATGAATGATTGAGTATCATCGAGTCTCATGAACATCTGGACAAAATCAGAAGGTTTAATCGGTTTAGATCATGTTTTGATGCATTTGTGTACCTTGTATGATTAAAAGATCCAAGAAATCAAAAGAATAACTTGAGTCGGTTGGGGGTTTGGTGAAGAAGATGGATGAACAGTAACAGTAGGTAGATCTTTTTTGAGAGTGATGTGTTTGGAAAAAGTGAAGACAATAAAGCACAAGACCCCCTTTTATGTTTGGTCCCACTTTGACGAAAACAGAACAAGTAACGAAAACACATAATCATATGTGTTTGGACGAAATCGGTTTGGACTTTGGTTTTGACGAAATCGGTTTTGGGCCTGATTTTAAAAACGTTTTGGGCCGAAGACGAAATCGGTTTGGAAATTGAACCGACGAAATCGCTTTTGGGCCCGGTTATAAAAACTGTTTTTGGGCCGTCGAAATCAGTTGGGCTTTAAACAATGGAACCAATTTAAACCAATTTTATTTAAGGGCTTTAAACAAACTGTTGGGGCCGATGGAACCAGTTCAGTTTTGGGCTTATGAAAATAGTTCAGTTTTTGAGTCCACGAGACTTGTGTTGACTAAACACTTGAAAACAATTTTTGGATTTCGTTTTGGTTGACAAGTCAAACCACTTTTTCATTTTCAAACACTTATTGAACAAACTTGAACAATATATTGACTTTGTTAGAAGAACCATCTGCAAAAAAAGGGCAATTTTATGAAGTAGAAATCACAAGCGAGTCAGTCTCAGGTTTTTCGGCATAAAACTTCGAGTTACTAACGTCGGCAAATCAAAACACGTTATACAACTTACACTACAACATAAACTAAAAAGCGGTAAACTAACAAAAGACAATGAAATGAGAAATTTGTACAATGAACAACCTTTTTGCGAGTTTCAAGGTAAGAGAATCATTACCAGCTTACGGTCTTTGTCAAAACGGTTTCTGATTTCTGTTTAAAGCTTTAGATAAGTATTCTACCATAATTATCGGTATTGTTTTCCACTTAAGCTCAACTTATCAGATGTAATCATAATTAGGAGATATGATTTACGGTAAGAATTATACTTACTTGCCGGTGTTCATCCACTCACGACACATTCCCGTATCAAGGTATGCACGAGAGTTCATCTTACCGGTGAGTATACTGCTTATCATCCGTTTGACCGTATAAAAGATGTGAGAAACTCACTTATTTTGTTTGAAAACAAGCCCTATGTGATAGAATCACTTATTGATGAGGAACTTGATTTTCGATGCATGAAGGGCATAAGAGCAAGTCCGTGAACAGGTCAGTACTTTCGTACAGCAGAGAGACGAACTTGACTCCCGGATAAATGTGATATATTATCACTTGTTTGAGGGACATGTGATTGTTGATCACTTATTGAGGTCGAATGCAATATGTACACGTATGTATAGTATCATGGAAGATCTTAGACTTCGTCTCCGTTATTTTTACGGTTTGATACAACCATGATACCTAGATGATAAGACAGCATAAAGACCGAATATTTCAGAACCTCGGCAATCAATCAAACGAAATTTCGGTACTAAGACTATATGCCAATGAATGGTTCCCACCTGACTTGAAGTCTGTTAGGTTTATATCATCCTGCACATTTTAGTCTGATTGTGAGCCTACCGATACATCGTTAGTAAAGCTACTTATCATTTTTCAATTTTTCTTTTTCTTTTGACCATATTGACAGACCACACCAGTGTATATCATCACTTTCCCTTCTTTTCTCCAAGAAACTAATTTTTGGTTTTCTATTGTTTTTGAATTTTTGATTTTTCAAACTTAAAGACAGAAAGTAAACGACATATTTTTGGATTTTTGAATTTTCCACAAGTTTTTGTATTTTCTGAAATTTCTCCCCCTAAAATGCGAAAAGATAAATAAACTGAAAATCTTTTTGGATTTTTGAAGCTAAAGAAAATATTTACAAAAACGATCAGCCGATAGAAGTTTACTCTTGTTTCACCTTAACACCATTGACCAACAAAAGATAGTCAAAACGAGATTTGTCAAAAGCTTTTGTAAACAGATCAGCACGCTGTTCATCAGTGTGGATTTTAACAACATCGATCAATCTTTTGTCAAAACAGTCACGTATGAAGTGATACTTAATATCGATGTGCTTGGTCTTGGAGTGTTGGACAGGATTTCTAGTGATAGATAAAGCAGCATTATTATCAACAAAAATAGAGGTAGATAGGAATTCAAAACCGTAGTCGCGCATTTGTTGCTGAATCCACAGAACTTGAGAACAACAACTTGAGGCAACAATGTATTCAGCTTCACAAGTTGATGTAGCGACACAAGTTTGCTTCTTGCACTGCCACGTGACTAAACGACTTCCTAAGAATTGGCATCCAGCCGTTGTGGATTTCCCGTCTATTTTGCATCCGCCGAAATCTGAATCACTAAAAGCAACCAAGTCAAAACTATCATCCTTAGGGTACCAGAGACCGGTGTCTGGGCAACCCTTTAGATAGCGAAAAATCCTTTTAACAGCTCTAAGATGAGATGCTTTTGGGTTAGCTTGATATCTTGCAAGCAGGCACGTTGGATACATGATGTCAGGCCTCGATGCTGTGAGATACATGAGAGATCCGATCATAGCGCGATAATAAGTAGAGTTGACACTTTCACCCTTCAAGTCCGGAGTAATCCCGTGATTAGTCGGAAGTGGGGTTCCAATGGGCGTTGCATCAGACATCTGGAATCGGCTCAAGATGTCTCCAACATATTTAGTCTGATGGATGAATATCTCAGACTCAGTTTGTTGAACTTGTAGGCCCAAAAAGAAATTCAACTCTCCCATTGCGCTCATTTCGAACTTTTCCTGCATAACACGTTCAAATTGCCTGCACAAAGTATCGTTAGTAGAACCAAAAATGATATCTTCAACGTATACCTGTACCAACAAAAGATCTCCATCCTGTTCCTTGATGAAAAGAGTACAGTCGATAAGACCCCGGCGAAAACCGTTCTCCAGCAGATAAGTAGATAAGGTTGCATACCAAGCCCTCGATGCTTGATGTAATCCATAGAGAGCTTTGTTGAGCAACCAAACCCGATCGGGATGGATAGGATCTCCGAAACCTGGAGGTTGTTCGACATACACCTCTTCTTCAACAATACCATGCAAGAATGCGCTTTTGACGTCCATCTGATAGACTTTGAATCCTTTAAAAGAAGCATAAGCTAGAAAGATCCGAATAGCCTCCAGACGTGCAACTGGTGCATAAACCTCGTTGTAATCAATTCCTTCAATTTGACAAAAGCCCTGAACAACCAATCTTGCCTTGTTGCGAATGACCACTCCACGATCATCCTTTTTGCATTTGTAAACCCAACGGGTGCCAATTTTCTTGTAGTTGTCGGGTTTTTCAACATGCCTCCAAACACCCAGCTTTTGAAATTGCTGCAGTTCGTCCTGCATGGCTTCAACCCAAGAATTATCTTTTAAGGCTTCTTTCCAAGATTTTGGTTCTTCTTGTGAAACGTAACAAGCGAAGGACCAATCATTTTGAAGACCAGATTCTCTAATGGCTGAATATAAACCAGCACTTTGGTTGTTTCTCAGCTGATTACGCGTCTGCACCCCTTGTTGGACATCTGCTATGATATTTTGCTGAGAATGGGTATCGTGTATCCTCATTTCAGGATTTTCAGGAACACGAGCATTAACACCCAAATTGTTAATATTAAGATCAACAACCAACTCCACACCTGGAATATGCGTAGAAGTGGATGCATTTCCTTCAGCAGTATCAACATCCTGCACATGAGGAGTTTCAAAAGAAGTACCCTGAACAGGAGCAACTGGAGTTGAAGTGCCTTCAGTCGCATCCAGATTTTCATCATCTTCTGATGACTCATTGTACTCAGTAGCATCTTCAACTTCCTCATTTTGAACTGTGTTGTTAGTCGAATTAGAACCTTGTAGGTTAACAACAACAGGTCTAACCAAAGGCGAGTCAGCAGCATTGTCACTATCAAATAACATTCTAGCAGCTGCAGAATCTTCGTCAAAGGTTGGCAGATCAAAGGAGTTGAATAGCCCATCGTAGTCGAACATCCAAGGATCACCCGGAGCCCTAACAGGACTTGTATACCTCTGAACCTTTACCTCACTCCATAGCTCAATCTTTTTGGTAGCCAGATTCCAAACACGAAAATTCAGAGTAGCATATCCAAGGAAGAAACCCTCGATAGCTTTCACGCCAAACTTTCCATCCGGCTCAATCATAGGGCATGGACCGCCAAAAGGTTCTAGAAATGAAAGATCCGGTTTCCTTTTCTGTAGAAGTTCGAAACAAGTCTTGCCATGTCTCTTAACTGTAAGAACTCGGTTTAATGTGTAACAAGCAGTCGACACAGCCTCCGCCCAGAACTGAATAGGAAGCTCCGACTCTACCAACATCGTTCTTGCAGTTTCAATTATCGTCCGATTCTTCCTCTCCGCGACACCGTTTTGTTGTGGAGTGTAGCGAGAACTGTATTCATGAAGAATGCCCTTAGAAGTACAGAACTCATCCATCACACGGTTCTTGAATTCAGTTCCATTGTCGCTTCTGATCCTCTTAACTTTCAACGTGTAGAGATTTTCCAACATTGTAAGAAGATCCTTGAGGATGCCAGGAGTATCACTCTTGTGTGCCATAAAAGCTACCCAAGAAAATCTAGAATAATCATCAGTAACCACTAAGCAATAAACATCCCCGAATGTTGTCTTGTGTCTCATAGGTCCAAAGAGGTCCATATGAAGACGTTCGAGAGGCATGCTAACAGTGTTGATTTTCTTCAGAGGGTGAGACTTCTTCGTTTGTTTCCCTTTCTGACACGAAACACATATATCTTGTAGATGAAAACTTCTCACGGGCACGCCATTCACAAGATTGTTTTTTACCAAATGGTTCATTTTTCTTAAGTGAATGTGTCCCATTCTTCTGTGCCAAGATATAGACTCCTTCTCCGTGGCTTTTGAGAGAAAACATGTGACTTGTGCAGAAGTCGTAATCGCTTGGCTCATATCAAGAATATAAAGATCATTAACTCTTGGAGCCGATAAGAGAATCCATTCTTCTGGAATCTTGAAGCCAGGTTTCAGCACATAACAACCAGCATCATCAAAATGCACGGTGAACTTCTTGTCGCAGATTTGCGAAACACTGAGAAGATTGTGATCAATTTGACGAACATAATTGATCTTATCGAAACACACAACACCATTGGAGATCATTCCTTCTCCAGTGATGTATCCGCCTTTGTCTCCAGCGAAAGCGACATAGCCTCCTTTAATATTTCTCACATCATATAGAAGCCGTAAGTCGCCTGTCATGTGCCTAGATGCTCCACTATCAACAATCCAATGACTATTAATAGTTCCTCCTGGAACACCCTGCACATATCATCAATGATCAGTTGAGGATGGGGACCCAAGCCTTAGTGGTCTTGGGTCGTCCCTGAGCATCACGAAAGATGATCTCGATTTCTTGATGATTTTGTAACACAACACCTCCCCCTGAATTTTCACCCTTCTTAGGTTTCCAAATTTGACTTGCTTTACCAGATACATTTTTATGAACACGTTCTAAAACTTCTGGTTTTAAAAATTGTGAAGAACTTGGTTCCCTATTGACCGTTTTGACTTCAGATTTTAAAGCCTTTTCAACAGCTTTGACGTTTTGACGTCGTTGTTTCGTTTCTTGTTCCTTAACAGTTCGTTTATCATGTTTTGGTGAAACGGGACGACGTTGAGGGTGAACCTTTTCAGGTGGTGCTTTCTCAACAAATTTATCTTTTGGAGTGTTTGAGTAGTTCTTAATGATATGCCCAAACTCCCCACATTTAAAACATGTTCTCCTTTCCACAAACTTAGGAGAATCTGATCGACAAACAGATGTCGAATCCGTAGAACCCGAGGTACTCACTTTTTCATCACACCCGTTTGTATGTTGAGTGTAATTGTTTTGGCTATTACGCTTTAAAATCGTGACTTGTTGTACAAAATCGGTGTTTGACTTGTTTTCAAAAGTCTCAATTTTATCCGAACCCTTCGATTATGCAAATCTGACATTTCTGTTTTTCTTCTGATAACGAGCTCCTTTTATTTCAAATTTAGATTGAGAAACATTAGGCTTTTGAGCTCGCTTTTCTGGTTGTTTACCATTAGCAGCAATAGGTTGTTGCTTTGTTGGAGATTTTTGATTTCCAAACTGTTTCTTGATTTCAGATTTTGGAATTGGTTCACATTGAGTTACAATAACTCCTAGAATTGTCTTTCCCAAAAAATTGTTTGTATTATTTTAAAAAACTTGATCAATCGAAGATGGATTGACATCCTTAATTGGGAAATCGTGATCTGAATAGATTTTAGAATCACCAACCAAAGTGTACAACACGTTATTACTCTTAACGGTAGACACAGATTTCTTGTCATTCTTGACAGGATCTATCACTTGTTTGGCAGCTTGTTGCACAGCAGGAATAGGAGGATCACAAAGAATATGATTCTCAATTGGAATTTCTATTCCCTTTTTCTTATCAAGTGATTCATCCTGGTCATTCATATCTAATTCTGATTCATCATCATACGAATCATAGTCCTCAATGATTGGAGGACTTAGTTTCGCAGATGTTGAAGTTTCCTTTTGATCAGATGATGTACTCGAAGAATTGTCCGATTTGAACCCTATGCCAGTAGTAACTTCCTCATAATCCAGAGGTACACTGGGTTCAAATCGAGGCATATCCTCTTCATCAGGCATATAGGTATAATTATGTCTTAAAGGAGGCGGACACTTCTTATACCCAACACCTTTCTTGTTTCCCTTCAGTTGTTGAACATCAATAATGTGATCGAGCACAAATCGGGAGTTAGAATAACTCTCCAACTTTTGCTTGATTGCATCATGTTCGCATGTGGCAATGGCTAATTCCTTTTTGGTTTCCTCAACAATGTTAATGTAATTGTTAATACTAACTTGTTTATGATAAACAGTTTTTGTCACTTCAGAAACGTTTTTCTTTAAGGTTTCAATCATAGTTTTAAAATCCTTTTCGTTTCTAACCAGAGCCATATTCGCTTCTTTGCACTTAGACATCTCAACAACCAAACTTTGATTATGACTATGAAGCTTTTCAGATTCAAGCTTCAAATCAGCACATACATTACAAACACTAGGAGCAGGAGTTTTAGAATTTACCTGACTCGTAGAGGCTGAGACATTTGCCATAAAGGCAGTCTGATAAGAAAAAGATCCGTCTTCAGAAAAGAGCTTCTCCATTTCTTTAGATGCTACAGCAGCCTTCTTAATCAGAATTGATTTCTGACATTTCAACTCGTCCGCTTCATTCAACAAGTCATTAAGATCAGAACTTGTTTCTTCTCTCACATCATCGGAATGATAATCGCCCGAAGTAGAACTTTCTTCATCAGAACTCCCGGTATAACCCGAACTGTCGTCACTTTCAGAAAATTCTTCCTTATGAATGTGCTTGATGTGATTGATGATCTTGGCATAACACGCTGTTCCTCCTTTATCTTGAACACCTTCCCCAAGTTGTAAAGACCAATTAAACCCTTCATCAGCTTGAACGGTCAATGCTCGATTGGTGTTTGAAGGTCCAGACTGGTTCTGGTTGGTGGCGTTGTTCACAGCTACTATCCCTTTTCCACGGTTATCTTGATTGTCATTGACATTTGAAGTGCTCATCTGATTTCTGAATGGGCTTTGATTGCCTTGCTTACTTGGTCTGGTGCACTCACGTTTAAAGTGCCCCTTTTCGCCACAATTGAAGCATGTAACTGCTTCTTTATCAAATCTGTACTTTGTATCCTGTTTACTTTCCAAAGAACTTCTCCCTGTTCGAACCATAAAATCCTTCGCCCTTCTAACAGCACTTGCGAACGCCCACTTTATATCCATCAACTCCATTTCATCACGGTTGATTTGTAGATAATCTTCGTTGGTCAAACTGATGTTTCCAATTTGACCTGCGACCAAACCGAAGTAAGCACTGACCATTGTATTAACGAGTTCCATATGTTCCTTAGCTACTTCAATGCTAACATTTGAGAGGTTTGATGTATCAACCTTGACTGTGTTAGGGTTTGTGGGTGGAGGATTGTTGGTATAATGAGCTTGCTGTTGTTGTGGTTGGACAGGAATATAAGCACTCGGATTGAAATGAGGTTGAGTAGTGGCAACGGGAGGTGTAAAAGGAAGAAAAGGACTTCCAAATAGAGGTCTAGAATAAGCCTGAGCTTGAGCACTCAAATGTGCTGGCGGAAGATAGGCACTCGGATCGAAGACCGGAGGTGGAGCTGATTGTGGAAACGGAGAAGAGTTTGTATTTGATACAAACGCCGTTTGTAACTTTGGTTGCTGAGCTGAACTGGAACTAGCTAACGGGTTAAAACCTCCTCCAAGATACATTTCGGTATTTTGAGGAGCAGGAATTCGTTTAGCTTTCCGAATTTCTTCATCATTCTTGTGTTCCAGCTTCTGTATGATTTCATAGATATTGACATTTTCAGCATCTAGAACACCGGTATGCTTTAAAAGCTCAATGTATGGGCTCCACTTTGGTGGTAGAGAATCAGCAAACCGTGCAACGACTTCCTGTTGAGTTGAAGTAACACTATAAGCAAACATTTCACTAATCAAATGATAAAAACGTGTAGTCATATCATTTAGGGTTTCATTTTCCAAGAACTGAAATGATTCAAACTCTTTCTTCAATAGATCATGGCGCATCTTTCTAGTAGCTGCACTTCCTTCTCCTCTTGCTACCAAAGCATCCCATAATGTTTTCGTGTCCGTACAATAAGAGAATTGATGATAGATTTCTTTGTGAAGCGCTTGTGTAAGAATGGCAAATGACTTTTTCTCTAAGTCATAGGCTTTCTTGTCATTTTCCTGCATGTTAGTAAAACCATCTGCCGTTGATGCTGCTACTTCGAGGGCATTGTTGCGTGGAGTAATGAAACACCTCCAAAGATCGGTGCTTTGCCCTTGAACGTATGTATGGAAATGACCTTTCCATGATGGAAAATCCTTCATATGATTCAACTTTGGTGGTCGATTGTTGCTGCCCGTTTCGCTCTCGCTGAGCAAAAGATTTTGAATATTTTGATTTTGATTAGATACAAGTGCCCATTGTCCTGCACTTATGGAAGGTTGACGAAAAACATTTTTGACCCAAGCTGCTGTAGAGGACTGATCTTGACCTGGTCGCGAGTCCATACTCCAATCCCACGGGCTAGTACAACTCATATTTGATGTTAGAAGAACTGTACCTGGTAAAACAATTGAAATCACAAAGTTAGAACAGTTTTGCAAGCTCTCTGTATAAAATTTACAACAGATCAGGATGTTTGACGAAATCCAATTGTGATTTCGTCGAAGTTATGTGAGACGAAAACAATTGATTTCGTTGACAGATATGTGATGAAATCAATGACAAAGTTAAAATGATTTCGTTGACTGTTATATGACGAAAATCCAGTGTTTGACAAAAACAAATATGAACGAAATCGAATTTCGGTGCCAAGTTGCCAAGTGATTTCGTTGAGTGGAATCGGACAAAAACAGAAGGTTTTCGTTGACTTTGAATTGGACGAAATCAGATGGATTTCGTTGACTGTGGATTGGACGAAATCAGAAGGTTTTCGTTGATAGGTGTTTTCGAATGAGAGAGGTGATTTCGGCTGAGATCTTTTTCAGCTTGATATTGTTGACTGAACTGATTCCTATTTGGACGAAATCAGAATGATTTCGTTGATTGTGGTTACCAGTTGTTGTTAGATATTTTGCTAACCTTATCCTCTGACAATAGTGACAACAAATTCAACAAAGCATGGTTCTCTGATTTCGGTACTTCTTTTTCTCACCAACTAATGATCACACTACACAATTTTCAAACACACTTGTAATATTATATTGATAAACACCTTGATTTAAGTAACATGCAGATCAAATGTACAAGGATGACAAGAACAGTTTGAATATTGAAGAACACACTCAAGAACAGTTTGAAGATATGAAAATTTTGGACATTGATTTTGCTTAAACTTTTACCAAAAACCCAAATGACAACATGTATAGATGCAATATAACAGGTTTTCAATAAAACTATGGCAAACAAATAATATCCAGGCAGATTTCTAAGCACTTTTTCAAGAACAACAACCAAAAATACTAGAATTTTGCATAAACTTTCTATGAAAACCAAACTCTAAACATGCACACATGTAATTTTAACAAGGTTTTCAATAAAACTTTAGCAAAGAAGCAAATGATAACAGATTGTTAAGAAGACTTTTCTAGAAATATATGAATGTCAAGAACAGTTTTCGGAAAATCAACAACAACACTCGATATAAACCTAACTATGTTTGGTTTAAACAAGGATACGAGCCAGGGCTCTGATACCAATTGTAGGTCCCATTTTTCTCGGTGGATCCGATACGTAACCTATCCTTGTTTATCACGAACACTATCGCGGGTGCGGAATCCCCGTGAAGGTGCAAACCAAACAATATAAAATGGATAACACAAACAGATAATCAAAGATTCACTTGGATTAAAAGGACGAGAACATTCACAAACATATACCACACAATGTTTGACGATAAACTCTCTGGTTTCACTATGCTCTCATGACCTAAACTGTGAAACATGATTTAGTATATATACTGAGCTTTGGACGAAAACACTTTGGACGAAATCAGATGTGATTTCGTCACATATGTGTGGACGAAATCCCTTGTGATTTCGTTGATCCTTGTGTTTTCATCACATGTGTCTGGACGAAATCCCTTTGTGATTTCGTTGATGTTATAGTTGATGAAAACACATGTGTTTTCATCAAAGCTAAACAAGACAGAATATACTAAGTCATGAATGGACAGTCAAGCATGATTACACAACCTCTTAACCTAATGCACACTAGCATTAGTTTAAGATACAATTACAAAGACAATAAGTCATACCAAGTAGGATAGGAGGATATCCGACTAGGTAGACACGACGGAACGTACAGACTCGATAAAGAAAGACTGTTTAACATACAACTAAACAAGACAAGTTACAGACACAAAACTGCACTAACAACTTTTAATAGTAGACACTGTCTCAGTGATAGGATCTATCTCTTGTTTAGCACCAGTTGATTGCACAGCAGGAGTAGAAGAAGGAGAGAGAGACAAGAAATTTTGGGGGAATGAAATTGGGGTTGTGAGATTTTTGGATATGTATGTATCGCAGAAAGTGATGTTTGTTGTCGGCTGGAAAAGATATCTTCGTTTAGATGGAAAGAAGGTTTGCAATATTAAAAAAAACAATTAAGGTTTGGTGGATGACAACAATTTGTACAGGATTGTTGTCGGCAATATTGAAAAATGGAGGATAGGTATTTGACTTTTGGGTCTCATTATTATATTTGGGCCATGTGAGAGATGGTGTAGCAACTGATGTTGTTCAATTTTTGGGGGTTTGAGCTTGTTTCTTTCATTAGAAATTAAGAGAAAGTGAAGGATTATCGGCTGGGTTTTTATTTGTGGATTCAAAGTAGGGTTGTTTGACTTTTGGTGTTTATTAGATACCACAAAATGGGTTGGGGCCACGAAATTCCAAGACAAGATTGGGCCTAGTTTCTTTGCTGGGCTGTTAAAAGGTTATTCATTTAGTGGACTTAACTTATTATTTGTGGAGTCCAGCAATATTCCTTCAAGAGTGTGTTGGCTTATCTTCATGAAATACCAGCCATATTCTTCATGGGCTTATTATTTGTGGAGTCATTTGGAGTATATTATTTTTCGTGGATGATAAGGAGTGACATAACAGTCAACAAAAATCTCCATTTAATTGGCCAATTTATTATGTGCTAATTGTTTAAAGATGAGCTCTATTATTATTAAAAAAAATTTCTAGATGAGACATGAGGTCGTAGAACCGTCTCTATTTGTGAGTTGCAAAGTGAGGTCGGGTGTTCGCGAAGATTTTTTTTTGGAGCGCGCGGGATGATGTAGCATGATGAAAACAAAAGATGATGATATTTTGAAAAATGTGGGGTAGTCACAGTTACCGATGCAAACGTCAAACTTGGTGACTTGACTACTATGGGCCAAAAACAAAACAGTATGTTCACTTCCGCAAGTCAATGTTTATGATTGTTATCGGTTATTCGTAAATGTTCGAAAGCATTTTGTTTATTGTCATATTCTCGCATTTGAAAACGAACGTATGAACCTGGAATGTCAATACCGGTCCTAACGAGTTCACAAAGTCTTTGGAGGGATACAAGTCGGATCCTATGGGGTACTAGGCGAAATTTCTTTATCAACTAGAATATGCAACGAAGAAATCTTTTTGTTTTTTGTCATATTCTCGCATTTGGTAACGAATGAATGAACCTAGAATGTCAATACCGGTCCTAACGAGTTTACAAAGTCTTTGGAGGGATACAAGTCGGATCCTACGGGGTACTAGGGGACGTTCTTATTCAACTAGAATATGCAAAGAAGAAAGTCGTTTTCGTGAATTTTCGGAACCGAGAACATTCAGTGAAGATTGACGACAGTTCCGCTAAATGAAGGGAATTGGTGAACATTTGAAAGTTGACGACAGTTCCTTTGAAGTGGAGGGAATCTGTTAAGGTTTAGAGATCTTACCAAAGAAATGGGGGAATAAAAATTTTCGTATGTTGAATTTCTTCGGTAAATTTCTAAACGCAATCACAGGTGGTAGAGTTTGTGATTTTCTGGTGATACTAAGGGTTCGGCGTGGAATGTTTTGCACAGACACATATTTGAGGATTTTAATTAATTCTCCAGCCAGCGTGAAGGGTTTTGCACGGAAAAATACAGGTTTCTAAAGTCTACAGTAGTTACAAAAGCGCTGTTTACTGAAGACCTGGGGAATCTTTATGAAAGCTGATAGTTCAAGACTGAAGACCTGCAGGATTCGGTTTTGGGTTTGATGTTTCTTTGGGATTTTACAGGGATCTGGGGGTAACTCAATTCGTTGAGTTTGCAAACGATGTACTTGGTCTAGCTGACTTCCTGAGTACTGATGCTGAAGATCCGTTGTGCATTACGTGGTCAATTCACAAAGGCGAGACAATGATATCTGGATGTAGTTCAACTAAGCATGCTGGTTGAGCTTGCAAGGGATACACTTGGTCTAGCTGACTTTCCTGAGTGTTGATGCTGAAGATTAAAGTGCTTACTTAGTCGATTCCACAAAGACGGTTTACAGAAGACAGTTCACCAGAAACCTCTACCAATGTAGTATGCTTGAAGATCAAGACTTGATGCAGTTTTTAAAGAATGGAACCCTTATCAAATGCCGGTTGGAGTATTGGAAGATCAGCGGAAGATCGGTCAATTGAGCCTTTTGAGGAAATTGCACAACACCCAACACGGATACGCATACTTTGAGGGGGAACTATTATACAAGAAGCGTCAAGATACTACTTACCTTAAATGTTTTATCACCCAATTTTTAAAATTTTATGAAATACTACCTATCAACCTAATCAGCCTAATGAATCTCTTGCCCACGAACTTCATACTCAACCTAATCACTAAAACCCGCTCACATTATATTATTATACTAAAGACATTTGTTCTCAATCGGGAACCAAACCAACTTTCTCTTACATGCTTATAAAATCTTACAGATGTTATAAGATCATTTTGCTAAAACTCTTTTTAAAATCAATAAGATCATTTTGCTAAAACTCTTTTCAAAATCATTAAGTTCATTTTGCTAAAATTCTTTTCAAAGACCAAAGTTTTCACCAAAAGAATTTCTGAAATACAACTATTCGTATCTTAATACAAATTACTTTAAAGAGTAAACTGTCATTTTGGTCCCTGTGGTTTGGGCAGTTTTGCCATTTTAGTCCAAATCTCAAACTTTTTAAATATGGGTCCCTGTGGTTTGCATTTTATTGCCATTTTAGTCCAAAACTCAAAATCTCTCATTTTTTACTGTTTTAACGTTCCTTTTTTGTCTTTATCTGCAGGGGTAGTTTGGTCCATTTAATTTTCATTAAACCAATTCCTTTATTAAAAAACCCCAAATATAAATACCCCTTATCGCAGATCAATTACATCATCTTCAACCTCCCAATCGAAACCCTAACCAGAGATCAAACCCAAAAAAAAAACCTAACCCACAGGAGATCGAAGAACGACAATGGTGGTTTGCACTTGTGGAGCCTCAACCTCACGGAGAACCTCACGTCTTCGTCGGTGAAACATCCGATGACTTCGTTGAGTTTGTCGCTTCATGGAGTCGAAAATGAAGCGGTTACGGTTGCGGCTACGGTGAGTCTCCGTGGCCATTACCGTCACAATCGCCAGTAGCAAGCCAGTTACCTCCGCCGGTACCAATTCATGCGATGCCGTTACGTCAGATTCGAGTCGAAAATCATCAAAACCTAAACCTAAATAACAACTGCAACAAAGCAGGCGTGATGATGTCAATTCCGATGGCGATTTCAACGGCGATGCGTCAGCTAAAGGTATCACGAGATCCGGTACCTTCGGCAGCTCCGGCCGCGGCAGTGGAGCAACCGGAAAAGGTTTTGACTCTGTTTAGTGCGGAGTTTTTGTTTGTGATGCAAGAGATGATAAGAACAGAAGTGAGGAACTATATGACAGGTGTAGAACAACATAATAATCAGCAGAGATCCGGTGACGGAGGTGGAGGAATGTGTATGAAGCAGGCGGCAAGTGGCGGTGGTGACGGTTTTAGGAACGCAGCGGTGGTGATCGAAGAGGATTGGGATTAGCAAGATCGATTAAGTAAACCCTAGATTTATTGGTAGATGATGCTGGTGGTGGTAGATGATGATGGTGGGGGTATTTAAATTATGTGGATTTTTTAATAAAGGAATTGGTTTAATGAAAATTAAATGGACCAAACTACCCCTGCAGATAAAGACAAAAAATGGGCCTTAAAACAGTAAAAAATGAGAGATTTTGAGTTTTGGACTAAAATGGCAACAAAATGCAAACCACAGGGACCCAGATTTAAAAAGTTTGAGATTTGGACTAAAATGGCAAAACTACCCAAACCACAGGGACCAAAATGGCAGTTTACTCTACTTTAAATGAAGCAAATTCACTGTTTTCAAAAAAAAAAAAGTTCTTTTTAGACACCACTAATACACGATTCTAATCCAAACACGTGGGCAAGAAACTACACAGGAGCAAACAATCTACGTCATGCGTAAAATCCCATTCTTTTTCAAACAAAAAAAAATCGCATTTCCTTTTTACAAAACACTTCTCGCATAACAAATGGATACTTTATATTCTCTCAACATTCACAAACTTAATTCTCCACTCCCGTCAAACTCAATCTATTTTGATTCAATAAACTCAATGAGTTGCTCAAACAACTACACATGCATACCATCGTACACGTTTTAGTCAATATTTCACGACAATCTCACACATGTCATTCGTTTTTACATACTCAAAATTTCTTGATCACTATATATGCTTAAATTCGTAGTTTTTCAATTTATACTATATACGCAATCGTCATCATTTATACTTATACTTATATTCGGGTAAATTACTTTTTGAGTCCCTGTGTTTTAACTAGTTGAGTCCAAAAGCAAAAAGTTTAACGACCGGAGTCCCTATAAGCATTTTCTTTAACCATTTGAGTCCAAATTTCTAACATTGTTAAAATTATTCTGTTAACTTTTGTTAAATGACCAAATTACCCTTTTAATTAAAAAAACAATTTTATTATATATATATATATATGTTATCTAGATCATTTCCAGGTCATAAACCATCTCCATCCCACCACCACACCTCCACCATCAACACCACCGTCGCCACACCATCAACACCACTGATGCGTGTGTGGTGTGATATATATTTAAGTATATTTTAAGCCCTTTTTACACGTTAGTCAAGTTTTAAATTTATAAAACACGATATTTTACTAACACCAAACACACATATGGGCAAGTGTACCCATCGTGAGCGTAGTATAGTGTTGGCAAGATACCGAGGTCGTCCAAGGACACAAGAGCTTTTAATACCGGTTTATCCTCAACGTCTAATCAAATCAAAAAGTTAGAAAAATGTTTTTTAAATAAGAAAAAAATAAAACTAACTAAAATGCTGAAAAATAAAATAAAAGTAAAAACAGATAAACAAGATGAATCACTTGGCTCCGACTCGTGTTTAGTGTAACCTTTGATTATTTCCGCACTTTTGCACTTTTTAAGAGATTATCTTAGTTATTGTAGTAGGTCCCTCTTTTGAAGGTGACGTTACCCTCAACCCAGTAGTTTGAGTCAGCAAGGATACAATCCTAAAGGGTCGGATTATTGACAGATAATTAATTAAGTTATTAATGCGTAATGTGGTAGGCCCCTCTTTTGAAGGTGACGTTACCCTCGGCTAAGTAGTCTGAGTCAGCAGGGATACAGTCCTAAGTAGCCGGGTTAAAGTTTTAATAGTAGCTTACATATGAGGGGATCAAAGAATTTGGACCCCCGCCATCCAATACCGGTGGGTATTGAAGGAGGTCCTACTAAATTTGACCCAGGTCCTTGCAGGATCTACACACTGAACAAGGCAAGACACTTACCAAACCGTTCCCTTAACCCCCGATCAGGTAGCCAACATATCTCCATATATAGACCGTGGAGATATGAATGGTGAAAATCTTTTATTTTATATAGACAGTAAAATAATGCCAAGACACCACGGACAAACGATAATGAAGAATCACCTTCAACATAAGAAACTAGTTATTAAAGTCATTAATACATAACCAAATAAAAAGTGTGAAAAGATTAAAAATAAAAAGTATTACACTAGACACTTGTCTTCACCAAGTGATGTAAGAGACTTAGGCAAACATGGCATTTGATTGTCAAGAACTCTTACGATCAATCTTGGATCCCGAGACAACTCACACACTCTACTACGATGGACGATGGGTGATGGTGGTGGATGATGGTGTTGTGATGGTGGTGGGTGGTGGGTGAAGTGTGAGAGAGGTGGTGTGCCAAGGGATGGTTTGCAAATGAGCCAAGCACCCCTATTTATAGCCTGAACAGCAGCTCGGGCACGGCCCCGTGTCTGTATTAGTTGACCACGCCCCCGTGTCCGCTGGGCACGACCCCGTGTACAGAAGCGTATCTGTACTATCAAGATTTCCTCAGATTCTGCGAATCTTAGAGTTAACCACGGCCCCGTGTCCGCTGGGCACGCCCCCGTGGTGGGTGATAGAAGCTTCTACAACTTTGTCTTTTCTGTAGACACTTGGGCACGCCCCCGTGCTCATTGAGCACGGGGCGTGTTCAGTCTCCTGTTCTCTTCTTTTTTGCTTGGGAAGATGCTGTCGGGGGGTCGGGCATGCCACGTTTGTTCCTTTTCTTGTATTTATGTTAGATTTAGCTGCCTTTTTGCTTCTTTTGTTCATTTGAATTTAATCCTGAAAATACAAAAGGATGACAAAAACAAACTTTTTCAACATTAGTACTAAAAAAGGGTTAGTTTTATGCCACATTTGATGTAATTTATATGTTGCATTTTACACACATCAAATACCCCCACACTTGAATCTTTGCTTGTCCTCAAGCAAAACTATTTATAATGTGGCTTTTCACTCCCAAATGGAGTGGGTAGAAGAGAAGGTTTTTGGGCTTGTCATAGAGTGTCGGGATTTCCAAGATTCTTTATTAAGTTTTATTTTTATTTATTTACAATCCTATTTGTCATGATTTATTTAAAACATTACATAAGATAAATTACTTATTAGGGCATAACGTGCCTTTTTAAAATTCCACTTATATACAAGTCCACATACCTCACGGGGAATCACTCAACACTCAGCCGAAGATGTATTTTAGTGAATCACTCGAGAGCGGCATGGAACTTACTCCTACCATAAGCTTGCCAAGCAATCAATCATCCTCCTTTTTAACTATACACCTTTGTAAACATCAGGAGGACTTTTGGGGTGAAGGGTTAGGCTTGGGTTAAAGGTAGGTGGTTGGGTTAGTGGTTAGTAAAAGGGCGAAAAGCGTAAAAAGCGTCGGTTTTCGTAAGACTTTTTATTTTTGAATTTTTTTTATCTTGATGAAGCCATTATTCAAACAAAGTTATTTTTGATAAACTTATTTGTTTATTTCTCTTTTGCTTCATCATCATCATCATCATTTTTTTTTTTTGAAAGTCATAAGAAAAAGCGAGCTTGTTACTAAAACAAAGGGTTAAAAATAAAAAGGTTTTGGTGGGTGAAAGGGTGTTTGTTTTGGGTTATGAAATGAAAAGGTTTAGGCTCAAAGGGGTTAACTAGGGGGATTTTAGGTAGGTGGTAAAAAATAGAAAAATAATGGTGTAGAAATAAAAAGGGTTAGTCCTAATGCCTCCGTTATTTACTTACTCGGGTTTAAGTTGGTAAGGACCGGGAATGTATCGTCGTGGCAAGTTCTAGAGTTGTAAGAACCAAGCGGCTATTCACACAAGAAATGAAAAATGAGCATTTAGTTTAAAGATATGTATTGTATGCTCAATAAAGGCTCAAAACTCACTTTTTTTTGGGAATGGGTTTTTATGTGATCAAGTATATATAATCAAATTTTAATCAAACTTGTCATGCCGTTTCATAAATTTCTTATGTTGGTTCTTTTTATCACGACGCTATCGGTTGTAAATTTGTAAAAATATAACCTTTTTAGAACTTGAAATTCCCAAATTAAACCAAGACAAGTAAAATAAAATAAAAAAAAATTTGAAAAAAATTTGGGGTGATTAGCGGTTCCAATAGAGTTTTGTGTAAGGCTTGTGATTAGGACTTGCAAGATTCAAGGTTTTAGCATCCCCCCCCCCCCCACACTTAAATTACACATTGTCCTCAATGTGTCCCAAAAAATAAGTTTTTTAGGTTGATTGAATGTGTCAAAAGGTGTGAAAAAGCAAAAATTCATGTTACTGGGCGTCTGGACATGACCCCGTGGTGTTCGGGCACGGCCCCGTGTTCAGATCGTCAGTAACAGAAATTGTCAAAAAGAAACAGAAGCCTGGGCCCGGGGGCGTGTTCGGTGAGCACGCCCCATGTCCAGTTACCTGAATTGGGCATTTTCTGCAGATAGTTAGGCACGGGCCATGTTGGGCGAGCACGGCCCCGTGCTGAACTTGCTGTAATGAAGAAAAATTTGTCGGGTGGCCCTGGTTTTGTGCATGGGGTGCTGGTTCAAGTTTCCCTTGTTATCCTTCACCATCCCGAGTGTGTTTTTATTCCCGCAAATTAAAACTAAACTAGAAAACTTAAAAATTAATCTAAACTAAGCTAAGCTAAGCTAAGGATAGTTTCGCGGAATGCCTCCGTGGTGCGCCACGTTTATAAGGGTCCTTGGCTAGACCCAAAGCCTGGTCATATGTCACCCAAGTGGGATGTTTTGCATCCCATGCTGCACCGTCGGAGAGCGTCATCCAAACTTAAGTCTATGACCTTCATATAGTTGACCGGGTCGTCGTCTTCTACTCTTTTTCCAACTCCAAACTTCATTTCCTCGTCCCCAATCCTCAATGTTAGTGTTCCATCATTCATATCTACCACCGCTTAAGCCGTAGCTAGGAATGGCCTCCCTAAGATGAGTGGTACTTCGATATCTTCCTCCATATCTAGTATGACAAAGTCGGCCGGAAAGACAAATTCGCCGACTTTGACTAATAGATTTTCAGCGACACCTTGTGGATATTTGACGGATCTATCGGCGAGTTGTATGCTTATTTTTGTAGGGCTTGTTTTCCCTAAGCCGAGTCGGTTGAACATTGATGAGGGCATGAGGTTGATGCTTGCCCCGAGATCGGCTAGTGCATTACGAATGGGGGATTCCCCAATCGAGCAGGGAATTGTGAAGCTTCCGGGGTCAAGCTTCTTTTGCGGGAGTTTGTTGAGTAGTAAGGCGAAGCATTCTTCTTCCTAAGTTAACTAATTGCAATGATGCAATTTTCCTTTTATGAGTGAGGAAGTCCCTCAAAAATTTTGAATATTTAGGCATTTGAGTTAGGACTTCGATAAATGGAATATTAACATGCAATTGTTTTAGTAAATTTTCGAACTTTGCGAATTGCTCATCGGTCTTTTGACAAATTAACCGACCGGGGTATGGAACCGGAGGAGTCTTAGTAGGCTCTTGGATTGGTGGAGAAGCCTTCTCTGGTTGGGATGTGGGTGGAGTTGTGGTATGGCTAGATTGGCTTCTTTCAGTTGGCGGTAATGGAGCCTCCTCGGGACCCACGGTTCGGTTTCTCAATGTGATGAGATGTACTTGTGCCTTTGGGTTGGTTTCGGTATTACTTGGTAACGCGCCTTGTGGTCTCTCGGAGAAATTTTGAGCTATTTGTTTTAATTTTTTTTCAATGTTTTGAATGCTAGCTTGTTGATTTCTGAAATTTGATTCCAATTGCTGAAATCGATCCGAGTTTTTCTTTTCGGTGTCGGAGATGAGGCGAGATACAGTATCTTCAAGCCTTTCTCGTCCACCTTGTTGTTGAGAGAAATTTTGTGGTTGTTGAAAGTTTGTTCGTTGGTTTAGATTTTGTTGGTTACTAATATTGCCGGGTTCTCTCCAACCAAGGTTAGGGTGGTTACGCCATCCTTGGTTGTAGGTACCCGTTGGAGGACCCGACGGCCTAGGTCTATTATCAATGTAGTTTACCGTTTCCGTTTGATCATCTAATTCTTTCATACAACTCCAATTTTCATGTGGCCCACCACACCCCTCACAAGCCATAACCGAGACCGTTTTTGCCATTTCTAACTTTTTGATTTTTGAAGAAAGGGCCACGATTTGAGCTTGTAAAGAAGTGCTTTCATCAACCTTATGGGCGCCCGGGGCAATAGATTTATTGCCTCGGGGAGTGTGCCACTGAAAATTGGTTTGAGCAATTTCCTCAATTTGATTATATATTTCATCTGGGCGACGATTACCTAAAAGTCCCCCGGAGCTAGAATCAAGTGTTTGTCTTGTGTGTGACAACAACCCGTTGTAGAAAGTGGATACTTGTTGCCATACCGCAAGACTGTGATGAGGACACTTTCTTAGTAGCTCCTTGAACCTTTCCCAAGTTTCATATAAGGATTCTCCATCCTCTTGTGAATATGTATTAATTTCAATCATTAGTTTAGCCGTTTTAGCAGGAGGGAAATACTTACATAGAAACTTTTGGGCTAGTTCATCCCAGGTGTTTACCGAGCCAACTGGGAGGGTGTTAAGCCAAGCCTTAGCTCGGTCTTTTAGTGAAAATGGAAACATTCGAAGGCGGATGGCGTCGTTTGATGCTCCATTGATCCGAAAGGTATCACATATTTCTAAGAAATTAGTAATATGTAGATGGGGATCCTCGTCCGCAAGCCCATGAAAGGTTGCGGAGTTTTGAAGCATTTGTATCAAATGCGGTCGAAGTTCGAAGTTGTTAGCTTCGACATTCGGTGCATTGATAGCGGCACTGAGATTACCTATAGTGGGTCGTAGGTAATCCATGAGGGTACGTTGGTCCGCCATTGGAAGTGGGTCCCCCGTAACTTTCTCTTGGTTTTTAGCCTTAAGTCTTTTTCTGAGAAAGCGTTCGGGTTCTTCAAGAGGTTCTTTTATGTCTCTACTAGAACTGGAGCTCATACACTACGTAGAAAGTTCAGATGTGGTGCCTGGGTTCCAAGTCCTGCAATAAAAACAGAAAAGAACGTTGGTCAGAAGCTTCACCACGGCCCCGTGCTCAGATGAACACGGCCCGTGGTCGGAGATACAGTGATTGTTTTCCGGATCCCTGTTACTGGGGAGTTCAACACGGCCCCGTGTTGCACCGACACGGTCCCGTGCTCAACTCTCTGTGACTCGGAAAATAAAAACTGCTAGTAACAATGCTGGGCACGGCCCGTGTCCGACCAGGCACGGCCCGTGCTTAGCTCTGCAGAAACTGAAAAATTTATAAAATCCTAAAAAAAAAAACAGAAAAATTACAAAAAATGATTAGGCCGTTGATTCCTAACTTTCTTAAAATCCTTGTGTCCCCGGCAACGGCGCAAAAAACTTGATGCGTGTGTGGTGTGATATATATTTAAGTATATTTTAAGCCCTTTTTACACGTTAGTCAAGTTTTAAATTTATAAAACATGATATTTTACTAACACCAAACACACATATGGGCAAGTGCACCCATCGTGAGCGTAGTATAGTGTTGGCAAGAAACCGAGGTCGTCCAAGGACACAAGAGCTTTTAATACCGGTTTATCCTCAACGTCTAATCAAATCAAAAAGTTAGAAAAAGGTTTTTTAAATAAGAAAAACAAAATAAAACTAACTAAAATGCTGAAAAATAAAATAAAAGTAAAAACAGATAGACAAGATGAATCACTTGGTTCCGACTCTTGTTTAGTGTAACCTTTGATTATTTCCGCACTTTTGCACTTTTTAAGAGATTATCTTAGTTATTGTAGAAGGCCCCTTTTTTGAAGGTGACATTACCCTCAACCCAGTAGTTTGAGTCAGCAAGGATACAATCCTAAAGGGTTGGATTATTGAAAGATAATTAATTAAGTTATTAATGTGTAATGTGGTAGGCCCCTCTTTTGAAGGTGACGTTACCCTCGACTAAGTAGTCTGAGTCAGCAGGGATACAGTCCTAAGTAGCCGGGTTAAAGTTTTAATAGTAGCTTACATATGAGGGGATCAAACAGTTTGGACCCCCGCCATCCAATACCGGTGGGTATTGAAGGAGGTCCTACTAAATTTGACCCAGGTCCTTGCAGGATCTATACACTGAACAAGGCAAGACTCTTACCAAACCGTTCCCTTAACCCCCGACCAGGTAGTCAACATATCTCCATATAGACCGTGGAGATATGAATGGTGAAAATCTTTTATTTTATATAGACAGTAAAATAATGCCAAGACACCACGGACAAATGATAAGGAAGAATCACCTTCAATATAAGAAACTAGTTATTAAAGTCATTAATACATAACCAAATAAAAAGTGCGAAAAGATTAAAAATAAAAAAGGATTACACTAGACACTTGTCTTCACCAAGTGATGTAAGAGACTTAGGCAAACATGGCCTTTGATTGTCAAGAACTCTTACGATCAATCTTGGATCCCGAGACGACTCACACACTCTACGATGGACGATGGATGATGGTGGTGGATGATGGTGTTGTGATGGTGGTGGGTGGTGGGTGAAGTGTGAGAGAGGTGGTGTGCCAAGGGATGGTTTGCAAATGAGCCAAGCACCCCTATTTATAGCCTGAACAGCAGCTCGGGCACGGCCCCGTGTCCATTGGGCATGGCCCTGTGTCCATCCTTCTTCTCTGTCTTCATTAATTGCAGTTTTTCTGCATTAGTTGACCACGCCCCCGTGTCCGCTGGGCACGACCCCTTGTGCAGAAGCGTATCTGTACTATCAAGATTTCCTCAGATTCTGTGAATCTTAGAGTTGACCACGGCCCCGTGTCCGCTGGGCACGCCACCATGGTGGGTGATAGAAGCTTCTAAAACTTTGTCTTTTCTGCAGACACTTGGGCACGCCCCCGTGTTCATTGAGCACGGGGCGTGTTCAGTCTCCTGTTCTCTTCTTTTTTGCTTGGGAAGATGCTGTCGGGGGGTCGGGCATGCCACGTTTGTTCCTTTTCTTGTATTTATGTTAGATTTAGTTGCCTTTTTGATTCTTTTGTTCATTTGAGCTCATTTAATCCTGAAAATACAAAAGGAAGACAAAAACACACTTTTTCCAACATTAGTACTAAAAAAGGGTTAGTTTTATGCCACATTTGATGTAATTTATATGTTGCATTTTGCACACATCACCACCGTCTCCACTGCACCTCCACCATCAACACCAACACTACATCGTCACCACCACCGCTACACCTCCACCATCACCACCACTACACCGTCAGCACCACAACACCTACCACCACTGTATCTCCACCTTCACCACCACCATTACACCTACCGATTTCCCATCCTCCCTCGTCTAACCCTGTTTACCCCCAATTGGTTGCTGAACCCTCAATTTTGGGAATCAATTTGCATGAATCGACATATTGTACATCTAACATCATTCCCCGAAACAACATGTAACACTGATTTATCTCCAAACCAGGGGATTTTATAGCTGACCGGTCTTCATAATTGTCTATTTGGTTTTGACTTTCCATACCAGGGGATCACAAATCACCTTTAGAAGACTCGCTAGGATGAGCACCATCCTCCTGATGGTTCAACGTTGGGGTAATTACAGAGGTCTGATTCACACCAGAAGCAGACTTTCTAAGGACAACATCATCATCGATTGAAAGGATTTGATCCCTAATTCGAACTGAACCAGAGGGAGGCGCTATGCAGTTTACGATATGCGATGGCGGCTGAAGAAACTAGGCTTCTATTAGCGCCGATTGTTGAATCAACGTATCAAATGAACAAGGCAGTGGATCTGGGGGACGATCTAGAGGTTGTGCAGGGATTGAAGGTGGGATTTGACCACCTGTTGAAGAGGTGGTGGTGGTTGACGGTGGGGAAGGCAGTGATAATGGTGGGGGTACGGTTTGCAGTGGTGGTGCGGTGGTGTTAATGGTGGTGGTAGGGGTAGAGAGAAAGAGAGGATGGATGAAGTGTGAAATGTCTGTGCAGGTGTGGGTATAACAATATATATAATTTATTTTATATATAATATTAAAATATTTATGCATTAAATACTTGTTTCTTATACTCTTGTGAATATAAGACTTGTACTTTGTGTGTAAATGACCAAATTACCCTTGTAGTTAACAAACTTGGTTGATGGAGTTAGAAATTTGGACTCAAATGGTTAAAGAAAATGCTTATGGGGACTCAGGTCGTTAAACTTTTTGCTTTTGGACTCAAAAAGTAATTTACCCCTTATACTCATACTCATACTCCTACATCCGCACCTATACGTAAGCATTACCCGAGTGGTTCTCTTACGTTGGTCACATACATACTGAAACATAATCATGCTTGCATACTTAATTTTCTTCTTACGCTACCACACACACACATTCTCACTTTTAATGTTACCGTATACCCTGACTCGTACACTACTAGTACAAACTATGCGGATCATGCTACAACCAATATAATCGCGTGCGCACACGAAATTATAGTGGTAGTCGCATGAAAACCATTGGGTGTTCTACTGTGTATGGTAAGACACGGAACGTAACATGACACTGAATAACGAAACGAACATAACATGGTTAGAACATGGTGGATACGCTGCTGGTACATCCTATATATAAGTGTTTTTACCATATTACCGAACTTTCGTGAAACGTGCCAGGAAAAATTCGGTGTTTGTCACACCCCGATATTTCCACGTATTACCGGTGGGCCCGGTGGGGAGTACCATGACGTAGTTGATATCGTCATAGTCAAATAATCACAGTTCAATGCACATCGGAAGTCTAAAGTAAAAATATTACAAACCGATTCGAAAGTAACATAAAGTATTACACAACGGATTGTAAAAAGATCCACAGGCGGATCAAAATAAAAAGAAGTATTGTTCAACAGATTTAAGCATCAGAAAGCTTGCAAGACTCTTTATTTGATACTAGGAGTAGCCAGCCCATTTCGCTTAGTAACTGCACTTAACCTTTTGGAAAATACGTCAGTTTACACTGGTAAATACAATTAACTGACTCTTTTTGAAAAGTGTTTATAAAAATTGATTTAAATGCACAAGCCACAAAATTCTTTTATAACTTGGGACAATTATTTAAGAATAATCTTGTATACAGATTTATATGTTTGTCGTCCATTCAGGGCTCGGTTAGAAGAGCCGAGACAAGACTAATTGACACACCACAAGTATATGCCCATAAGAGATGTGAGATACCGTTTATATATACGCAACTGTCAGGTGTATGCCTACACCCCGTGCTTAAGCCGTGGCCATTTAATAATGAGCCGGGGATATCCAGGACATGGTCATTAACCCCCCAAAGGCATTGCATCAAACAAAACAGATTAAAACGGGTTATGCATATTTTTAATCACATTCCGATTGTACGATTTCATACTCGACCAAGCGGTATTATTATAATACCGTATCCCAAGCCCGTATAACGGAAATTAAGTTAAAAGTATTTACCTGAGCAAAAATATAATTTTTATCCCAGCCGTTTAGCAATCAGCAAGTGCAAATAGCTTTTACTGGGCTCCTAAATCTAGAACGAAGGTTTTAATAACCTCTTAGATTCCTAACGGGTCTTACCTAAGTTTAAACTTAGACCGGTTAGTTTTAAAGAAATGCTTACGGTTCAAAACGCAAGATTAAGCGAAGACCGGATTAGAATGTGATTTAGACCCGACAAGTGTGAAGACTTGTATAATAATATGGATAAACTAAACACATTCTGGATTTTGAAGCAAAAATGATAAGGTTTGACCCGTTTCGGTTAATTTATGCAAACTAGTTACATAAACCGTACCGAATGCGAAAAATGCATAACGGGTAACCAATTGAGTCATGTACAGTCTTCACAAGTTAGTATGCTTTAAATATGTTGTGATATTAGTAGGATACCTTCCATTATGCCCAAAACGGATTTAAAATCGATTTACGTCCCGTAGGGGTATTTAGGTCATTTTATAGTTTATAAAAGAGGTTTAAATATAAACTTAAGGTCTGGTCCAACACCTTTTGTAAAAATATTTATTTTAAGTGGTTATAACAGCAAGATATCATATATATGTGTATTTGATCGTTTATGGCCAAACTATGCACCGTAGGGGCATTTTGGTCATTTTACATAAGCTTTAAGGGTTAAATTTGGAAATCTGACTTCAAAACTTAAGCTTACTGTTAAATTATAAAAACTTATTTATAACATCAGTAGGTAACAAGTTTTTGACATTAGATATGGTTTTAAACCATACTATGCGCTTAATAGGCGTAAAAGTCGGTATTTGACGTTATTTGAAATGTTTATAAAATTTTGAAGTTCTGATCAGTTTCTAAAGCTTAATATATTTTATTTATCACATGAAATCAATAGGAAAAGGTTTGGTATCAAAATGGTACATAAAACTCATTTAATCAATAAAAAGGGCAATTTCGTCAATACCAAATTTACACTAGAACTCTATGCTTTGATCAGTTTAAAATTCAACAAGAATTTCCAAAAATCCCTAAATATTATATCTTAATAGTAGGTATAAAGTTTGGTGTAAAAATTTGGGTTTAAACATGATTTATGTGGAAAATGCCATTTAATTAATAAAAAGGCTTTCATTTACGATATCTTGCATAACTCCTATTTTGGATCAAGAACTTATGTCAAATTTTTAGGACATGTTGATAAATCAGTAATAAAGGCTTTTGTCCTCTCACATTTGCAAAAAGCTCGTTTTTATATCAAAAAGGCATAATGTTAGTGCACTATGTCTGTTGACTTCGTCTTGTATCAAGTCATGTAATAGGATAGGATAAACCAGTGCTCAAGATGCTAGAAACTGAGTATTGTATAAGTTGTGGTAATTTATCTTGAAATAGCCAAAGACCATTTCACACAAAATTAACCATGTTAATTTCGCTGAAATCATCTTGACCATTTCAAGCGGAATTAAATCACCTATATATAGTGGAGTCTAGGTTGTCATTACACAAGGAATTAGATTTTCTGATTTGGTACCGAAGTGCTGCCAAATTGTCTCTAGGTTGTAAATTGTTGTTATATCAATAATAGAGACATTTAAATTGAATCGAGCGTCCGTTTCATTGATTCCGCCTTTGATTCGGATTCAAAACTCTTCTGAACGACTCATTCAGGTCACACAACGATCCTACAAGTGGTATCAGAGCTCAGGAGGAAGAGTTTAGCTTGATTTCATCAGTTTTCTGACTTCTACATCTTCTTTTTCAAAATTCACAAGATTTTACGGACAAAATGGATTGAATTTCACACATTACACGCGAAACAGTGTTTTAACAAAGCCTTGAGAGAATCAGGCCTAAATTCAGATTAAAAGTGACAAAAATGGACCAAACAGTTAATTTCGTTTGAACGAGCCTCTGATTTCGTTTGAAAAGTTGAGGCAATTTCACACGGAATCACTGATTTCGTTTGAAAGACACCTGATTTCGCTTGAAAAGTTGAGGCAATTTCACACGAAATTACTGATTTCGTTTGAATTACATCTGATTCCACTTGAAAAAGGGTAATTCCGTTTGAAAGGTTCACACGGAATCAGTTATTTCGTTTCAAAGTGTAATTCCGTTTGAAGTTCTGATTTCACTTTAAGTTGTGATTTTGTTTGAAGTTGTCATTCAGGGATTTCGTTTAAAAGTGTGATCTCGTGTGAAAGGGTATTCCGTTCTAAAGTGATTTTGCACCAAAGTGATTCCGTTTGAAGATCACTATTTCGTTTGAAAGTGGATATTTCGCTTCAAGATTATTTTAAGTCAACCGAGTGTCAGTCTGTTTCAAGTTGTTTGATATTGTTTAAACTGATTGTGTTTGTTTGATTGTTTTGTCTCCAGGTAATTCAAGAAATTCACATCATGGCTGAAGAGTTCTACAATACGTTCTATAACGCGTTTACATCCGAGTCTTCCGAAACCTCAACTGTCACACCAAAAACCATTACAAAAGCGATCACTGAAAACATTAAACATGATAACTTTTACGGCACACATTCAAAACCACCAACTCTTGAAAGCATTGAAGATTACACCTGGTGGAAAGATCGGTTCATCAACTGGGCAAAAGCTTATGCTCATGAAAGCTGTTTTGTTTGGAGTTTGGTTATAAAAGGCCGACCAATGATAAAGGAGAAGAAACCCCGCTCAAAAATTTATCAGCAGAAGATAAAAGAGAATTCTCAGCTGAACAGAGAATGATTGCTTTAATTCAATCTTCAATCAGAAATGACATGTTTGCCTTATTGCAACATGACGGAACATCGAAATCTGTCTGGGAAGCTTTACGGGTAAAAGCTGAGGGGGGTAAACAAATCAAGAAAAATAAAATTGCATTATTAAAGAAAGAATTTGATTTGTTTGATAGTTTGAAAGGTGAATCAGTTAGACAAATGATAGAGAGATTTGGTCATCTAAAAATTGAACTTGATCGTTTTGGTATTGTTAAAACTCGAGAAGAAATAATTGATAAGATCATAGAAGCGTTACCACGAGCTGATCAGTGGCAAACGTTTGTATTCATATTGAAAAATGATGCTTTATATGATACAATTTCTCTTGATGTCTTGATAGAAAAGATAGAAAATCATGAGCTTGAATTGCAAAAGCAGAACAAGATGAGCATTTCTTCACATCAACAGAATGTTGATCTCTACTACAAAGGTAATTTACCTTCAGTGAAAGTTGGAGAAACACCAAAGACAGCATTCAGTGGTGAGAGGACAAAAGAGCCACAGAAAATTTCACCAAGTTACAATCCGGGTTATCATTCAGATTATTCAAAAGCTAGTTCTAAAGAATCAAATGAGATACTGTGCAACATTGCTCTCAAGTTGAAAAATTCTCCTGCAATGAGCATCAATGCAGCTAAGCAGCAAATGAGCTTCCTTGCATCTGTTCTGGAATCGTATGAAGGTCTTGTAGCTGGCAAAATTGGAAATTCAGAGTTAACCAAAGAAGACTACGACCAGATTGATCCGGAAGAGATGGAACTCATTGACATCCACTGGTGTTTAGCGAGTTGCATCAGAAGAGCTCAGAGATACATGTAGATTACTGGGAAACAATCATTAGGCGGTGCATCAACAAAACTTGGATTTGATAAGTCCAAAGTGACCTGCTTCAAATGTAAGCAAAAAGGTCATTTCAAGAGAGAATGCAACAATTCTGCAGTTGGTGGAAATGAACATCCATTCAATGATGATTATTACCGAAAGGCAATCTACCACCGAAGCAAAGAAGAGCCAAAAATGATCAAAGATAAACCCAGAGATAATTTAAGAGCTTGTGCTGTAATCCATGATGATGAAGGATATGATTGGAGTCAGATTCTTCAGAAGAAGATCGTGTTGATAATCAAAGTACAGCTCATGGCAGAAACTCATCAAAGAGCAAACATTATGTTTTCGTTGCTGAAATAAAAGAGGAAAACAAAGAAGAAAATGTTATAGCTAAAATCAAAGAGAAAACCAGAGAAGAGATTCTGAGTGAGAAAACATACAGAGAAAGAAACATTGCTTGGAACAGAATTGATATAATGCAAGAAGAATATGAAAGTGCAGTGATTAACAAGAGATGGGATAAGAAGCGAGAATGCTATGTCAACAGAATTGGTGAACCTGTTGTTCCCAAGAAAGACATAATCTTTGATGATGTTCTGTTAGTAATCCCTCGATCTGTCGAATACTATACTAATGTTGAAAAAGATAAAACATATGTGAAGAAATTTGAAAAACTCCTTAGGGATGTTATGACTTCAAGTCTGAAGAAGAGGGATGAAGAGAGAATGAAGAAGAATGTTGATGAGATGGTGAATAATTTGAAGAAGGTTGCTGAGGAATTCAAAGTCGAAGCAGTTAAAGAGGAAGATGTGAAAATAGAAGAAGTTGTTGTGAAAGAAGCAGTTATTGAAGAACAGCAAGTTGAAAAAGCTGAAAAGAAAGTTGAAAGTTCGATTGAAGTGAAGAATGAGATTTCGAAGGTTGTTGGTGATGCTGGTACTGGTGAAGAAAAGAAGAGTGAAACTGAACAGAAGAAGAAAGATGCTGATCAGACAGATGCAGCAAAGAACATCGAGGTGCCAATTACTGAGGTAAATTCTGATTCTGAAGTTTTAAATGAAATTGTTGAACAGTGCAAGAAATGCATGGAAACGTGCAGCGCTTGTACTGAAAAAGACGAAAAGTTCAGAACAAGAGATCCTGAATTTACAAAAATTGAAAATGTTTTTAAAAATAAATATAAAGAAATGTTAGAAAATGAAAAAGTTTTGAAAGATAATACCAAAGAACTTTCAGAAAAGTGTAAAAAATTAGAAAAAGAAAATGAAGTTTTGAAAGAAAACGTTTTGAAAATGACAGAAGAATGTTCTCAAAAAGAAAATGATTGTCAAGAAATGAAGAAATAATATGATTCAATAAAATTGGCATATCACATTACAAAAGAGTCATATGAAAAGGTGAAGAGTGAAATGAGATTTGTTCAATCAAGATTGAATTACTGTTCTGAAACAACAACTGAACTAAAGCGACAGTATGAAATTAAGCAACATGTTGTAAATTATTATATTGAGGATGTTGCTAAGCTAAAGCATCAGATTACTGATTTAGAACAGGATAATAACAAGTTAAAAAGTTATCAGGTGTCATCATATGTGCTTGAACGTATTTTCAATATAAAACCGGGAGATGATGAGTCTGAGCAAAACAAGAAAGGCATTGGCTCAGAGTTTCATCAAGTTCCACCACCGGAAAAGTTTGCATTTTATGATGATGAAAAGGTCGAAAAAGCTTTCAACATGGTAGATCAATTGCCAGACAACATTGACATAACCTATTCCAAATCTGATGATTCTAGTGATTCAGAGGTGGTAGGTAAGCTCGTTGAAAGTGTGTTGAAAGAAGAGTCTATTGAAACAGGTAAATCTGAATCACAGGATGAAAATGAAGGTAATTTTCATGATGAATATCTGAAAAACTCAAAATCAAAGAAAAATTTGAATGATGATTCAAAAGGATTGGTTTATTCCATGATTGGATCAGACAAATTATTCTTAGATGTTGTATTCTCGATTCAGAATGTGATTTCAGAAAAGCTTGACAAAGTTTTCAAAATGGTTGAGATTGAAAAATCTGAGATTTCAAAGTTTGCTGGAAAAGGTCATAAAAATTTTTATAATAAACCTGGTTTCAAGAAGAAAAACATGAAGGCTGGGTTGGGTTATAAGAATAAACAAAGTTGGAAGAAAAATGAAATGCCAAATTATCAGGCAAAGATGAATTTTGTTCAAGGAATAAGTTTAGAAGAAGAGAAAGAACTCCAAGTTATACGACAGTCTAATGAAGAGTTCTGTGCTCAAAAGAAAAAGCAACAACCACAGGTCAAAGATGTGTCAAAGAGAACATGTTTTAAGTGTGATCAAACTGGACATCTTGCACGAAATTGTCCAAATCTGAAACCTGTGGATGTTAACAAAAAGTAGCCTGATAATGTTCAAAAACAAAAATCTGAGGATGTGAAACAAAGGTCAACCAGATTTGACTCAAAACAAACTTGCAGGTACAACACAAACAAGTTTGCTTGGAATCAAACTTGGAAATCAAACCCGTATAGGTTCGATTCTAAACAAACCTGGAATTCTCACACACCCAGATTAAGAACAACACAAAGTTGCAAAACAACTGTCGATGCAACAAAACCAAACGAATTTTGGAAACAAAAAGTTGTTGTTCAGAATCAAAATGTTCAAAAAGAGTCACGTTTTTACAAACGAGGTACTCCTAATGGTCAATTATGGACTGTAAAGAAACAAGTGAATTCTGAGAATGGTAATCAAAATGAAGATGTTTTTGAGAAAAATGAAAGAAATTATCCAGTTCTACCTGGAAAGATTTATGTTAAACTACCTGAGTCAAACAGGCTTGGGTTGCATTGTTCAAATGATTAAATTGTTGAATGTGCAGGTGCTCAAGAAAATTGAAGATTGTAAGAATGGAAATCGGAGCAGCCTGGCACAAGGGGAAGAGGCTGTTGAACCCTGTGTTGGTTGAAACAGGGAGTTTGTTTGATTTCTGTACATAAATAAACAATATTTCAAAAATCCTAAAAAATTGAAATTTTTAAAAACCAAAAATATGTTTTGTCAAAATTTTTGAAAAATCGAAAATATGTTTGTTTTTAAATTTGTCAAATATTCAAAAATTAAAAAAAATTAAAAAAAAGATGTTGCTTGAATAAGCCGAAACCCTCACGGCGGAACTGACGTGATGTCGTGGTCACAATCAAATTTAATCCAATTACTACTAAATAGATAGTGGCAAGTAGGTATCGAACACAGGGAGTTTGTGGAAAATGTGTTATTTGCTAGAGTATCTAACTTGACTAAATTAATCTAATTGCAAATAAATTAAGATTCAAGAGTTGATTTGATTGGATTGGTTTTAAAACTAAATTAACTAAATAAGTTGCAAGAGAAAAGTTTTGGTTGTAAACAAAGTAGAGACAAATGATCATCTTCAGTTTCCGGTTTTGCTTTAACATTTATGCTATCATTCCACTAGAAAGAACTACATAGACATAGTTCATGTGTGATTAGTTGCAGTGATGAAAGGGAACTAAGTACTCAGATTCCTAGAACGTGAGGTTGTTACCCGATTATTAATCAACCTTTACCCAAGCCTAACTATACCCATGATATCTCGATTGCCAACGGCACCAAGAACGTATGGTTTCTAATTAGTTTAGCACAAGAATCAACAATTTACTAGCAATCAATCACACACCATAACAAGTAATTCAATAAAGAAGAAATTGTTATTCTAGAAATATAAAAATCAAGCATAAAGTCTTACAAAACCTTCCACCAAAGATGATCATAGAGTACTTAGCCACTCATGGCTTGAAACAACATCATCACAAGAGTATTATTGTTCATCAAGATCAAAGCAACAAAACTAAAGATTAAGATAGTGTTCCTCAAGCTCTAATCTCCAAAAGTTAGCCAAAATTCGTCCCCAAGTGTTGTGTAACCGAAACATATGATGAGACACAATTAAACCCCATGAAAATGACAATTAAATGCATAAGTTACGATTTTGGATCAGTCGGCGCCGTAAGCTACGCCATAGGGCCGTAGCTTACGGCGAGCAGCCAAGTCATACGGTCCTTGTCTTCTGTCTTACGGCAGGCAATGCTGAAAACTTGTTTTCAGCATAACTTTTTCGTTTCAACTCCGTTTTCTTCACCGTTTTCGCCTACGTTCTCGTAATTTCGTCCTCTATCATGCTATCCTCTTAATTCTTCAATTCCAAAATTTGATTTTTTATTGATGCTCCAAATTCTTTCCCTTTTATGCTCCATTTGCACCTGCATGTCCAAACAACTAGTAGTTACCAAGTTCAAACAATTAAACGTGTAAAGCATGGGATTTTAATCTTTTTAAGGCACTTAAGGGTTATCCTACGGACCACCCGTCACATCCCCACACTTACTCGTTGCTTGTCCCAAGCAACCTATTCAAAAACCATTTCAAAACCACAAGCGATCAACATGCAAATGAAGCTAAAATGTATCGTCCTTTTACTAACTTTTTATCACACCACAAGACACACCCCTCACAACAACTCTCGGTGACAAGAAATATTAGCACATTATGCTAAAACACTCAATGCACGTGTGTGATTGTGCGACAATAAGCTTGTATACAAATCAAATCTCCTCCTATCAAATACTTAGCATGCTTATGAATCAAAAGGACATTCGGGTTGTAACGGGGCTATGTGTAAAGGTAGGAAATAGTGGGACTGTGAAAGTAGCTCATTGATTCGACCCAGTTTTTATTTCTACTACTAAACAGAGCAAACATCAACTATATACACAACTTCATCAACATTTTCAACTACTATTGCAACTAAATCCTTCTTTTTCTATTTTTCTCATATTTTTTTTTTCTTCTTTTTTTTTTAAAGCATAGAACTCAAAAATATATACAAGAACATCAACAATCACAAACTAAATTCCTAAACCGGGTCATCTCAATAGGTAAAGTTTTTGTAAGAAGTAGGTTTGGGTCACAACCGAATGGTATAAGGCTCAAACATGGCTTTCCCACACTCCCACACTCTCACACATCTAGATGAGGTAAAGCTCATATATGTAACGTATGAGGTCCAACCCCCAATTCCCACACTCTCACACATCTAGATGAGGCTACCTAAAAGTCCCCTATCATTTTCACAAGCATGCTAATCCTAGGCTTCAACAAGAATTCGTACACAAGTTCTATTAACACAATACACACACCGCCACTCAAAACAAGGAAAGCATCTTTAATAATCATATGTGGCTCAAAAACTCACCATGAAATGACTAGAAAGGGGTGTCGGTGTGTCATGCGGAACAATGTCAAGTGTTCAAATTCCAACAACTTTTCGTTTGGTTTCACAAATTTTTCAAAAATTCTCAAAATTTTCCCCTCATCCCCACACTTGGGATACATTGTCCCAATGTATTGTTTTGAAGGGAATATCGCTTTCAACAAAAACACCAACATTTGCTTATACTCTCAAACCCCAAATTTCTTTTTGTATTTTTTTAGTTTTTAAACAAAAGCAAACAAACTAACTACCAATATTTCAAAGCTAAAGAACATATCAAGACTAAGGAAAGAGTACATGACCTGGTGAAGTTTGACAAAACAGATGTTGTAGATAATCCGACTTTCTATCACCACCTTCACCCAAATATCCGTACATCTTCCCCACACTTGAATGTTGCCATGGCCCTGAAACATAGAAAGATAAAAACAGCAAGATCAATATAAAACCCCGGGTTGCCTCCCGAGCAGCGCTAAGTTTCAAGTCTTCAGCCAGACCAAGCCACCCCCATTTATGGTGGCTCAAAGAATCGGTTCCTGCCACTTCCATCACTACATCGTGCCATTGCGTAGAATGCATCCGTCCCGTTTCGACTCGATGGGTAATCAAGTACACTCCTGCTTGAACCCATATGTTTTTCTTCACGGTTCGGTGGGTGCTTTTTTCTCATTCTTTGAAACACATTTTTCATACAATCACTAGACTCACCACCCTTCCCCTAAATGGACTCATAACTAATCACTCTAGTTTGAACATCAAAGGACAACTTACGCTTCTTTTCAGTCATGGTAATAATTCCGTCTCTACAATTAATTTGAGCATTTGCTGTGTATAGAAACGGTCTACCTAAAATTACCCTTTGTTGTGCTGCCATTTTGGTAAAAGCATAGTCTAGAACTAGAAAATCCACCAGGTATTCAAACTCTCCCAACTGAATCTTAACATTCCTAACCATTCCCCGTGGACGCCTCCAACTTTCATCCGCCAAGCTCACCATGGTGTCTATATCTTCAAGCGGACCAAAGTCGTACATATCGTATAGATCGCCTGGTAGCACACTCATACTCGCCCCATATTCCAATAATGCATGGGGAATTTTTAATTTTCCCACTCTGATCGGTACAAGTGGTGCTCCATGCTCTTTGTCCGTTTCAAACTTGGCATCCCTTCCTATACCTGCACTCACTTGACAAGAAGATGTTAAAAATGTTTCATTGAATTCACTATTAGGACGGTGCTTACCACATTGATATTAACACTTTTAATGTTTTTAGGATTTATCACCGTGTCACTTGGTAGCTGGCCTTTTGCTTTCTTTAATATCGCCACTTCACTTGCAAGTTGACCCATTTAGGTGGTCAAAGTTTGAATCGCTTTATCACGGGCCTCGTCCTTTTGCATCCGAACCTCATCACGTTGATTCATTCGTTGCATTTCAACTTACATCGCCTTCAACATCTCCATTACTTCGTTTCCACCCGAAGAGCTTTGACACATTTGATATTGTCTTTGAAATCCTTGGTTTCCTTGGAAATTCGGGTTAGCTTGATTTGAAGGGTTCCCATACCGAAAGTTTGGGTGGTTTCTTAAACCGGGGTGGTAAGTATTAGAATTCATATTGTTGTAATTTCTACCACCCCCTCCTTGACCTTGTACTGCATGAACTTCTTCATATTGCCCTTCCACCATTCCTTGGCAATTTTCAGCAGCATGACCTATTTCATTACAAATAGCACAAACATCATAAATTTGATTAGAGGTTTGAACATTACCATCGTCAACCGCATGCACTTGTGTTTGGGTAACGGCCGGTCGTGCTCTCCTTGATGCTTGAGCTTTCCTCTTTGATGTAATTGCCATTTGTTCCAAGAACTCCCAATCGTCTTGCTCATAATTCGTACCAAAAGTGCCACCAGTAATAGACATTAAGTCCCGAGCATCTTCAGCACTCAACCCCTCGTGGAAAGCATTCATTAATTCCCAAAGTTCAATTCCATGGTGAGGGAAATTCTTGATCATCATATTGAAACGCTCAAAGGCTTCATGAAACATTTCGCCTTTTTGTTATTGAAAACTCCTCAATCCCTTCCTAACATCGTTGGTCTTTTGAACGGTGTAAAATTCATCCAAAAATATTTGTTGCATTTCCGCCCAAGTGTAAATAGATGCTGAAGGCAAAGTATAGAACCACTTCTTTGCCTTATCCTCTAGAGAAAATTGAATAATACCAACTTGACATCATCGGCCGAAAAACCTTGACTCCCAAGAGTATTGCAAATTGAGTCATAGGCCTCCAAATGGAAATAGGGC
This sequence comes from Helianthus tuberosus, assembly GCA_030545235.1. Lineage (NCBI taxonomy): Eukaryota > Viridiplantae > Streptophyta > Magnoliopsida > Asterales > Asteraceae > Helianthus > Helianthus tuberosus. The sequence goes on from CM060376.1 coordinate 182,264,672, forward strand.
TCCTCTGTTGCTAGCCCCTTATATTTCGGCAAACTTTGTAAGGAATTAGTCCTTACTTCAAAAGTTCTTCCTTCATTGTTGTGAGAGATAACTACCGGTGAAGGGTTGTGAGTAATTACCGGCCTAAAATGTGCTTCAATACCCCTCGCATGTTCTCTAAGATGCCTTCTTGGTACACCAAACCGACCCCTTGGATGAACAGGACCCATTGGTCTTGGTATATGCCCTTGTGGTGCGAATGGTTGTTGAAATTGTTGTTGTGCACGTTGCGCACTACTCCCCGACAACGGCGCCAAAATTTGACGTGATGTCGTGGTCACAATCAAATTTAATCCAATTACTACTAAATAGATAGTGGCAAGTGGGTATCGAACACAGGGAGTTTGTGGAAAATGTGTTATTTGCTAGAGTATCTAACTTGACTAAATTAATCTAATTGCAAATAAATTAAGATTCAAGAGTTGATTTGATTGGATTGGTTTTAAAACTAAAATTAACTAAATAAGTTGCAAGAGAAAAGTTTTGGTTGTAAACAAAGTAGAGACAAATGATCATCTTCAGTTTCCGGTTTTGCTTTAACATTTATGCTATCATTCCACTAGAAAGAACTACATAGACATAGTTCATGTGTGATTAGTTGCAGTGATGAAAGGGAACTAAGTACTCAGATTCCTAGAACGTGAGGTTGTTACCCGATGATCAATCAACCCTTACCCAAGCCTAACTATACCCATGATATCTCGATTGCCAACGGCACCAAGAACGTATGGTTTCTAATTAGTTTAGCACAAGAATCAACAATTTACTAGCAATCAATCACACACCATAACAAGTAATTCAATAAAGAAGAAATTGTTATTCTAGAAATATAAAAATCAAGCATAAAGTCTTACAAAACCTTCCACCAAAGATGATCATAGAGTACTTAGCCACTCATGGCTTGAAACAACATCATCACAAGAGTATTATTGTTCATCAAGATCAAAGCAACAAAACTAAAGATTAAGATAGTGTTCCTCAAGCTCTAATCTCCAAAAGTTAGCCAAAATTCGTCCCCAAGTGTTGTGTAACCGAAACATATGATGAGACACACTTAAACCCCATGAAATTGACAATTAAATGCTTAAGTTACGATTTTGGATCAGTCGGCGCCGTAAGCTACGCCATAGGGCCGTAGCTTACGGCGAGCAGCCAAGTCATACGGTCCTTGTCTTCTGTCTTACGGCAGGCAAGTTTTCAGCATAACTTTTTCGTTTCAACTCCGTTTTCTTCACCGTTTTCGCCTATGTTCTCGTAATTTCGTCCTCTACCATGCTATCCTCTTAATTCTTCAATTCCAAAATTTGATTTTTTATTGATGCTCCAAATTCTTTCCCTTTTATGCCCCATTTGCACCTGCACGTCCAAACAACTAGTAGTTACCAAGTTCAAACAATTAAACGTGTAAAGCATGGGATTTTAATCTTTTTAAGGCACTTAAGGGTTGTCCTACCGACCACCCGTCAGGAACAAACATAATTTATTTCACAAGATTGAAAAACGGTTTTCAAATTGTAAAATATCAATGTGTTGTATATCATGGGGGTACGTTAGATTTTATGTCAATCAGTGCATGAAATGTCACACCGTGGCTTTTGCGGAAGCGTGGGTTATTGGTGTGACTTCTTAATACCATAGCAATCAATCATAACAATGCTATATGATAAAAAGTCCATTAATAAAGTTTAGAAAATACCACAACATACTTGTCTTAAAACATCAACCCCCAAAATAAATTACAAACCATGACTTGTTTAAATGAGTTCATGAAGACTCAGCAACAGACCTTAAACAAAACTAGGTTTAGAGACATGTAACCCGTCCAGGTAGAGGTTACACCTCCTAAACCCTACAACATTGGATGACATCTTTATTCAAACGCAGCTTGAAATACGTGCATACCGTGCCAGATCCATTAGTTCCCTGAAATACATGTAGTTTGAAAAATCAACAAAAGTTGAGCGAGTTCATGTGTTTATTTGTATGTATATATAAGCCTTTGAAACGTTGTACGTATGTGTGTAAGTCCCTGGTATGTAATAATAAGGAAAAAGAGATCACCACTAGGTTGCAAAGCCAATGATATGTGTGAAGTGATGCAGGAAGGCTCAAACCTAGCAAAGTTGTACCGGGTTCCCGGCTGGAAGACATAGTCACCACGTGGTCCACTCAGCGGACGCAGAGGTGGGGCTCGCTACACCCAAATAGATCTATCACTCATGCCCCTCGGTCCTACAACGAGGATTGATGGCCTTAATCGCCCTACTCATTCACATGATCTAGTAGTAAACCCCTCCTTAAGCTAATCATACCAATTGTAACATGTATTTCACCCCCGAAGTAAGTAAACAAAACCGCTTAAGGAAAAGGGGGACATGAACTCACAGTATTGCGTCTTCAGTATGTATAACCCAAGTCTCCTCAGCCAACACGACTACCTACAGTGTACTAACGTCTATTAGACGAACGGGCCGTGCCTTTGCTTAATATGAAGGTTTTTGAGTTACGTTTCTTGTGTTCCCAAAATATTCCAAGTTATAATTATTAGTTGAAATAATTATTTTAACTTTAAATTATAGTTAATGTTTGGAATAATTGTTAAACAATATTTCGTATTCCTACTTCTCAAGTATTTTAACTTCGTATTTCCTTCCCAAGGATGGGGGTTTTTAATCATGTATAATCGTAGTTTCGAAAAAATATATTTTAAGTCCCACTTAGAAAAATATATTTTACTTACTTGTCCAAAAATAACGTATTCCCAAAATATAAGTATTTTTCCCAAAAATAATATATTTTTACCTCCTTAGTTTCCAAAATACTATTTTACCAAAAATATATGTGTAAGAGTATTCTCTGGAATATTTCATAAGTCACGTTTTCACGTTCGGTTTCACAATACCAAGTGTGTAACTTAAATATTTGTCCCGTGGGATTTTTGGTATTATTCTGGAGTTGTAATTTCCAGTTAACTTGTAAGTTATATTATTTTACCCTAAAATAATATAGCTAGTTCACAAAATATACAAATTTTCACACAAGTGTATTAGTATAAAATATATATTCTAAATATATATTTAGGGTCATGCTATTCACACACGGAGAAAATTATTTTCACACCCCAAAGCTCCCCGCTATGGCCAAAGTGGGGCGCTTTGGTGTAAAGTCAACAGACAAGGATTGAACCGGTCAGACCTTGTCTGTTGCTTTACATCAAAGCGCCCCGCTATGGCCAAAGCTCGGCGCTTTGGTTTTTTTTTTTTTTTTTTACATTTTGGGGCAAAGCGCCCCTCTTAGGTCAAAGCGCAGCGCTTATGGCCTTTTTTAAATTTTTTAAAATTGTTTTTAATTCACAAACGTGTCGATAATAGTCTAAATTTTACGCTTTTTCCATTATACATCATTTTTTAATATATATGGACTATACTGCAAGTTCCGGATCAAATCGGTTACGTGTGATGTCGTATTCCATTATATCGTATCATTTTGGTTTGAAAGCACAAGTACTCCTATGAGTAATTTTATGTGTATCAGCCGCCTACCGTACATGTACATGACGTATTTTTTCATTAATTGTAGTATTATGATGTATATTGTCATTTTGGGTCGTACAAGTGCGTATTGAATCTGATTGGGTCGTGTCGGTGACATTCGGTTTTTAACGTGATGTAACGCATTTATTGAACAAACACAAACGTACTCTTGGATTGTAAAAGAATTAACGTGATTATTATTAAACACATTTAACATACATCTTGAACATATGGGGTTACATTAAAAGTAATAAAATCAATACTGTCATTTTATCACATGGGTTGATGTATTGAGTTTGAAATTAATACTTTTGTAAATTTTTTTTATTTTTTTTTATTTTTTATATTTGAACTATTTTTTTCAAGAATCTCATACAACAAGCCTTGTAAATTCATATAAAATCAAGATTCAAGAAAAGATTTCAAATGGGTGTGATAAAGAAGATTAATTAGTACAAAACATGTTAATTGTTAGTGCACGGTAGAACACGACACAGGATAAAATCATGAAAAAGAACAATGAGTTTTGTTCCATGGTCAAATTTTATTCAAACAGTTGTTAGACAATACTAATTTTAAGTTGACGTTTTTTCGATTTCACTTGAGACCCCTTGAAGCTCCGTCGGTAGTGGGGTCCATGCCATCTTTAACCAATCACACCTTTTTCTTTTTTTTTTAAAAAAAGTTTACCACTTCACCAAGTGTCTAACCATTGCCAACGCTTTTCAACATAGTTTAAACACTTATGACTGAATGACGTGGCACACTCTCATTGATTAATTTTGAAGTTTACCACTTTCAAGTGTCTAACCACTCCCTACACCCTAATGTATACTATATTTCATTGTGGCAAGTGGCATTGTGGAGCCCACAAGAACTGCTAAATTTATACTATAGCACGGATGGGACTAGTCAAAGAGTTGGAAAGGGTTGTACGCGACAGTGAGATGCCTCAACAAATTAAATATTGAGATGGGACTTCACCTTTAGATATATGTGCACAAACAAATTAAATATTGTAAAATTTGGACCCAAAATGTAAAATTTGAACTTAAACGTAGACCAGTCACCAGTCAAAAATACGCCCAAAATGTAAAAAAAAAAAAAAAACCAAAGCGCCGAGCTTAGGCCAAAGCCCCCCACTTTGGCCATAGCGGGACGCTTTGAGTGTTTAAATAGACTAAGGACGTGTGCGAATAGACCAGGCCTATATTTATCCATTTTTATTTCCCAAAACCATCCTCCGATACTTTGTATTTTTGTAACAAAACCTATGGCGAAGTTTATTTTGATAAACAAAGGTAAAATATATTCGTAAGCACTTGTTAGAAAAATATTTTCTAAGTGTTGGATTTTTAGAAAATTTCGCCAGAGTTTTCTTTGTAAACGGAGGTGTCCATGCTTATTAGCATATCATTTTCTTTTCGGAAATCATTCAATCAATTAACAACAAGTTACCAAATAATATTACACTAGTCAAGTGCAAAAACAATGCACTTTACATAACAACATAAACTTGGTTGTTCATAAAAACGCGTAGTAACTTAGTAGGGTGTTTAGGGGGTTTAGTTACCCTCCAAAGTGTGTTTATTTTTGTTAAAATATCGCTCTCGGGATTTTTAGATGTTCACAACTTGTGAACTTATTTTACAAACATATCCATTTACAACATTTTCAGGTCTTACTAGTATTCATATACTTATTCCTTCCAAAAATAGTGTAAGAATCATGACTTTTCAAAAATCATCTTCTATTCTTGGTTTATTTAGGAAAACCATTCTCAAGACTTGGATTTACGAGATTACTAGTTTACTTGGTTTGTTATATTTCAAGAAAAATCATCCTACTTTCAAGTTCATGTCTTCTCTAGTGGATGATTATTTCATGTACACATAATCATCCCTAACTTGTTAAGCCATGTTTTTAATCATAACTTAACAAGCTCCATATGATGACTAACCATCATATTACTAGTAATCACCAAGAAATCAATCAACATAACCAAAACAACTTTATTTCATCAAGATTTCATCTTATTTCATCGTCATGGTAGCTTTTTGTTCAAGACTCATGTTTATGATCTTTTAGTGTTCATGTATTTTATCATAACATAACATAACTATTAACCACCATAAATATGAAGTAAATGAGGATCAAGAAGCTTACTACTAGCTTTTAAGCTAGGGAAGGAACACTAGAGAAAACGGGTGGATAAAAGCACACGAAGGTGGTCCTTCAAGTTCCGTGAGTACCGAGCCTCGTTATACAGCTTGTAGCACCTTGAATGAAGCTTGGTTTGGTTGAACAAAAATGGAAAATGGAGATGGTGGTGATAGGGTGTTCGGCCGAGAGCTTATGTGAGGGAAGAGAGAGAGTTATGTGATGGTGATGATGAAGAGATTAAGGTTTCTTATAATCCACAATCCCTAATACCCAATGGTTCATGTGTCACCTCTAGTACAAACCATATCATGCTAAATCCAAGGAGAAGATTGTGAGGATTTAGGAGATTTAATCAAATCTTGTGGGGCCATGCTTAGGTCCGAAAATCAGCAAATGGGGGGGGGGGGGGGGGTTAGTTGTAATTTATTTGGTACATAGGTGATTAGTTAGGGGTGTCAAGTGTAAGAGTTAGTGTCTAGTGTAAGTACAAGTAGGATCTTCACAATTCCTAGGTAATCATATGGGGATTAGCAAGATTTATAAAAATCTTGTAGTGGGGGTCCCATGGGGACGGTTACCACATAGGGGGGGGGGGGGGGTTAATTTGTATTTTGATGGCAACTAACTTAGTTAGTGGAAGGTAAGATGTAAATCTAGTGTTTAGTGTGTGTCATGCTTTACGTAATGTGATTAAGTGTCTGGGGACCAAGACTAGCTCAGAAAAAGTGAAACAATGTTTCTCATAATATTTTAGTGTTCCGGGTAATGTCCGGTTGTTCGGTTATATACCGTTCCGTTAAAGTGCTAAGTTATATCGTAAAGTGTCCTTTGTGTAACTTTTAGTGACCCTTTTAATTCCCGACACTTAGGAAAGCATACAGGACCATTTAGCCATATTTTTGCAAGTGACTAGCATTTTTAAATGCTGAATTTTGTTAATAGATGCAGAATTTTGCATTTTAAGTGGGTTTTAGGCACTTTCCGGCACCTAAACTATCACTTAGTGACGCAGTTTTATGGTCCTTACTTCCCTACACTCCATAATAGTGTAGTACCTTGTCCCTGGCCCATAGTAGGCCTCAATATAGTGTCTGTCTATGTGCTGGCATTGTCAGCATGTTTCTGAGTTATCCGCTCACTGTGCTAACTGTGCTTTGTGCATCAAGTTTGTCACTAAAGTTTGTATGTCATAAATGGAGTGACAGTATGAATGTGATGCATGTGTATGTATGTATCAGAAATCAGAAAGCAGCTTAATCAACAATTGTAATTAAGCACAGTCATTAAGCATAAATCAATATTAATTAAACGCACGGATGCATGCAAATTTGACAGTTGTCACATTCTCCCCCCATTAAGAAAATTTCGTCCTCGAAATTTGTACTACCTTAACTCCTTATGGTTATGTCACACGTGTATGTATATGAATAATTCCGAGGTAGATAATCACCAAACCGAATCAAACCTCACTCACATCAGGTGAGTCCAAGAATATATAACAACCCGAACCCTATGGTTAAAAGGTATGGCTTTTAGCCTTGGATGTTAAAGGTACAAGACGTATTTGACGTATAGTCTAGTGTGATCCAGCTAGCAGGGGTTCCACAAAAGAGGAGTTTTGACTAATAAGATCCTCAAAAAATTGTTTGCAATATGCAGACGAGTTTCACAAACCATAGCATCCGCTATATGAATTCAAAATTAACAACTCAAATGTAATAGTAAATTGATCTGTCAACTCCAGAATAAATGACTGGTAAGGTTTAGTGTGTTGACATTTTTGAATTCCGAAAGTACACTGAATGAAATACAAGCGAATCTGGTGTATCATTGTCTTGATTCGTAGTTGCATCAGAAATGTTTAAATTACAAGTCAAACGAAAGTATATGCAGTTTTGTGCGAAACAGTTGACCTTGATTAGCTCAAGTTACAAGGTTGTAATGACACCATAAGGTGTCGTAATGACATAATTCAAGTATAGTGGTGACTGAACAAGTTCACCGTGTTGGAAATCAAACGAATATGTACCGGACACGCCTGAAGATTTGATTTACACAATGTCATAGAGTTTTCAGTTGAATATGGAACATCAAGAGCCACTGTTTTTGGTCGAAGGTGAGAAAGCAATAAGTATCGCAAGGCATTCGATCGACCATGAAAGAATCGTTAGGAGGTACACTGTGATATGAAATGAATCTATGTACCCTTGCCTCAACACACAACTGTGTTGAGACCGATTTAATCGTGATAAACAAGACGGATTTAGGGCAAGTTATCAAATAATCAATTAAATCCGTGTAGGAAGTAAGTAACCAGATTAGCGTAAGCTTCAATCTCGTGAGAGTGTCACCACAATGTATCGAAACCAATCAAATGATTTAGTGGAGCCGTAGACCAATCGAATCTACAACGACTCGTAAAGAAAGAGTCTTTGCAAAAATATTTGAATATGATGCTCCCAATACATCATATGACGTCTTAAACTGAATATGCGAAATGGACAAGTTCAAGCAATTGAACTGGGTTTCAGTGTAACCTGACAATAAACGTATGTACCAACAAGGGGAATCTCAGCATGGTTACAAAAATAAACCATGAATGTAACTTGAAAGAAAAGAAGATTCAAGAAAGTGTGTTGACTTGAATACAAAAAGAGCCAACAATTTCAATAATGTAGGTCATTCGAATCACAAACCAATAGATAGCTTTAGCAAAATAATATTTGGACTCCAATGAAGCATTTATTCGAAATGAAACCGCGTGCTTAGCAAATAGTACATGCGTAACATATAAGTTTCCAAGAAATAATGAGTATCTGCTAAAATGGAGGAATGACCAAGTAGTCGAATTAAATGTGTGTTCGCTCTCAGCGAAGGAAATTATCGCGATGCAACTACCATTGAGGGGAGTAGAGATGCAAACATCTACTCGCTAGAAGAGAAAGTGAAGGTTTCAACAAAAGGAATTTGAACAATTTCTGTTTGGTTAATTGAAATAGCATATATGTCAGGATAGTGGTGTTTGCTTGAGTTAACAGCTATGTTTTCTAAGTAACAACCTTTACGAGTTTAGACCTGGGTTCCCAAAGGTCCTAAGTACATGCTTCCTAGGTTTTCAAAGTTTCGTATTCGGTGTAGAATTGTTATGTGCATCGTGTAGGAAACACCTTCTAGTGTACGTTAAAACAAGTCATTGGCCCACAATTTCCCGGTATACTTTCTTCCTGAATTCACAGCTAACGACACTCGTTCATTGGCCAGTCGTGAACTAGTAGTTGGATCTTCACAGTTAGTTAAGTAAGTAATTCGTTAATCCTTAGCAAGGGTCATCGACTCTTGTTGGTTAGCTCGTTCGGATCCTGGTGGTTCGATGTTCGTACGACAGCTATCGTTATTCCTCTCGACGAGCAAAACTGGGGTTACTCAAAACGGAAATTTTGGTCTGTTATCTTCCTTCTCTAATAACCACTGAGGTTACACTGTCAATCCTTGCATTTCCGAAGGTGTAAGCCGCTAGGGTGCATTGGTTGTAGGCGCGACGCCTGGAATCAAATCGATGCAAAATTCGACTTGTCGTTGAGGAGATAACTCTGGCAAGTCTTCGGGAAAGACTTCAGGATATTTCCCTATCACAGGAATATCTTCGAGTTTGGTTCTTCGGCTTCCCAATTCAACTGGCAGTAGACCTAGCGTAAACTTACGCTCTCCGGGTTCTATCTTGCTATTTCTAGTTACTGCGTTGGCTTACACTAGCTTCCCCTTAGCTAGTTCCATCGAGTGCGGGTTATCTAACTTACTTGTTACTAAACCAAGTATACTCTCAAACTTTAGAGATGTGAAGCTTAAAATTTTCAATAGTATCTAGCAGCACAGATGCATAACGTTGAGTAATATGGGACGTACCGATATCCAAGCTTGAATTCCTGGCGTGTCTCCTTAGCTCCGGTGTGGAGCTTTCATCCTTGTGCCTAATTGTTTTTACGGAAATATTTTCTGAAATGCTTTTTTCTTCCACAGTTAAAACAACCTTGAGCACGTTTCTGTTTGTCACTCGTTCTGCCTTGATAATTGTCATTGTCGTTGTTTCCTTCGTGATTCTCGCTACCATCTTGGCCTCCATTACTATGTTTAGTATCTTGCCTACAAGTTTCTTTAGGATGCCCCCTCTTACCACAGTTATCACATTTTTCATATTTACATCGCCCGACATAATAATGTAGACAATTGTCGCACTTAGGTAGGATACCCATGTAGTCTTTTCCCTTTTTGGCCTTCTTCTTGTTACTCGCCCGAGGAATCTTTTTGAAATTTGTGAGTTTTCTCTTGTTATCTCCAGATGACTCTACAGGAGTCTCCTCTTTCTCTTCCATACTGGAAAATTTTCCTAGTCTAACCGCTTCTTAAGTGAGCGCCACGCTTGTGTCGATAGCCTCGGTGATCGTTGAAGGTTTAGATGTTGTTACCAGGCTTAGAATCTGAGGTGCCAATCCCCCTATGAAACGTTCAATTCTCTTAAACTCTGGTCCCACAAGGAGCGTAGCAACTTATGATAACTCGTTAAATCTTTGCACATACTCAGCTATCTTTGGTCCTTCCATTTTCAAGTTCCACAGTTCAGTTTCCAAGTTCTGGACTTCTGCCCTCGAGCAATATCTCTTACGCATCAGTTCTTTCAGTTCATCCCACGTCAAAGCATACGCAGCGGTCTCGCCTATTGTCTGAACATGAAGGTTCCACCATGACAGAGCCCCATCTACCAATAGTCCAGCTATGTATGTGACCTGATGTTCTGGGGCACATTTGCTCAATCGTAATACAACATCCGTCTTCTCAACCCAGCGCACGAAAGCTAAGGCACCCCCGGTGCCGTCGAATTCACGAGGTTTGTGGTCTAAGAACTGCTTGTAGGTGCAGCCTTCGCTGTGTTTGGAGCGAAGGGCCTCGAGTTGTGCAATAGCCTGTGAGATTCGCTCTTGTAGTTCTGCCGCTGTTGTTGGCGGAGGGTTGTTGGTATTAACGTTCCCTTGTATCGACATATTCTAAGAAGAAGATTGGTTAGGCCAGGTCTTTTTTGTTCAGGAAGTGCATTTTGTTATTTAGTGGTCATACGTACATACACATAATAGGTCACCATACCAACCAATCAAGTAGTAGCATAATCATAGCATAACCAAGTAATTTGGGAATTGTGTTTAATGAGAGCATAGCAAGCAAGCACGCAACATTATAATTATAGCACACACATATAGATCAATAACGTGCTTAACGAAGACATAGCGACTGAGTTTTCATTGATTATTGGTCACAAAGTATTGTCTCCTGTTTAATGATGATTGGGCTCTCATTATTCTCCGACCACAATTGCATTGTCTTACAAAGTGTATCACAGGGTCACCCTACCCTTGTCCAATAAGTATATTAGTGTATCAAAATTACGTTGTCAGAAGTGGTCTCCCAAAAGTCTCCACAATCCCGGCTTATCATTAGTATCTTTGCCTAAATGTAACGCAATCCGCATGATCCAGAAACCAACTATACTGGTGTCTGAGGTGGAGGAGGAAAGGAAAAGTCAACTGTTAACATGCGTGAACTCCTCCTCGAGCTTGTATATACGTCGAAGTAATTAACTGATCTGCCGCTCGAAAGTAAAGAAGTGAGCATCAAATCCTGGGAAAAGTGTAATAGCAGCGGGCGAGAGTGCCAAAGGAATCCTTGATAACTGTGGAGAACCAAGGTATACTAGTAACAGACGGGGTGGAGGACGTGGTGTCTGCTCAAGCTCCAGAACTCTACGACTTATATCCTCCACTGTAGCTGATGTTACGGGAGCGCTCGCCCCATATGTAGCCTCCATAATGTGAGGGATGATAAGGGTCTAAAATCAGCATAACGTATTATAGGAACCATCAAAACGGCTCGTCCGGCAATGTAGAGGTGAATGTAGCAAACGGTGGGGCCTGTGAGGTCGTAGAAAATGCTGCTGTAGCAAAAGGGATCGTTACGCGGGTGCGGACCTGGAGTACCTTCCCGAGGTGCGGGTATGTCTTGAAAGAAAGTGATAGACATGTTGTCGCAAAGGATGTCGGTCTTCATAGGAGCAACATCAGCGGGTAAAGGTGCAGCAGTAAATGTCTCAACGAAAGGAGAATCAATAGGCGCAGGTACCAGGCCAGATAAGGAGTGCAATGTATGGTAGTCCAAAAGAAATAAGGTTATGTTTAAGCAGGATCAGCAGGTGCAACATCAAGCTGACCCAAAAGGTGCAGAAGCTAGCTCAGGAGCAGGCTCTGGGTCGTGTAACGGTGTGGTGCCTTGAGCAGGTGCTAGTGCAGCAGTTATGTCATCGTCGTCTGCGTCAGTAGTGGAAAGTTGTAATCCGGCTGTCTGTAAGGATGCAGATGTCACAGACTCAAAGGGGTCCGAAATCGAATGTATACTAAAATTAGAGGATAGCTTTGTTAACAGGAGTCTCAAAAACTGAAATTAGTAACAACGTTTTCGTCTAACTTTCCATCATCGTGGGCGTTATCAGAAGGACCATCAGTAACATGTCAACGTCATCATCAATTATTCGTTGAGTAGCCTACCTTCGGAAGGAATGTCCATAGGAGGCGCATTGTCGAGGATCGGAGCCATGGTGTGTTCACCATCGGGATGACCAGTGATGAGGTGGTCATGGACAGAAACAAGAGTGACAGGGGGATTACTGTCGAAGAAGTCATCAGTAAGGGTAATTTATCGCCAAAGTCTGGCTGCGCGGACGGTTGGAAGTCGTCCTCGTCCTTGGTCAGCATGTCAGGGTCACTCTCAGTGTCTGACGTAAATATCTCCGGCGCAGGTACAGTCTTATCATCTGTGGCGGTGGCCGTAGGGTCGTCATTATCTGACAATTCGTTCCCTGAGGAAGGTGACGTGTGTGCCGGTACATAATAGTCATAGCATGCATATTCACAGTAATCTTTAACACTTTGTGTATTGCAAATAAGGACAATTCATAATGTAATCATGTATCCACATATTCGTCCTAGTCTTCCCAGACTATCCCACCCAGCCTCTCAGACTGAACTCCCTAGTCTCTCAGATTAACTCCCTGGTCTCTAAGACCAAATATCCCCAGTCTCTAAGACTAACTCCCCGGTCTCTAAGACTAAATCCCTGGTCTCTAAGACCAAATCTCCCCAGTCTCTAAGACTAAATCCCTGGTCTCTAAGACCAAATATCCCCAGTCTCTAAGACTAACTCCCCGGTCTCTAAGACTAAATCCCTGGTCTCTAAGACCAAATCTCCCCAGTCTCTAAGACTAAATCCCTGGTCTCTAAGACCAAATATCCCCAGTCTCTAAGACTAACTCCCCGGTCTCTAAGACTAAATCCCTGGTCTCTAAGACCAAATATCCCCAGTGTCTAAGACTAAATCTCTAGTCTCTAAGACCAAATCTCCCCAGTCTCTAAGACTAAATCCCTGGTCTCTAAGACCAGCTAATTCTCCCCAGTCTCTAAGACTGATCCTCCCTCAGTCTCTAAGACTGATCCTCCCTCAGTCTCTAAGACTGATCCTCCCTCAGTCTCTAAGACTGAACCTCCCTCAGTCTCTAAGACTAATCCTCCCTCAGTCTCTAAGGCTGATCCTCCCTCAGTCTCTAAGACTGATCCTCCCTCAGTCTTCCTCCCTCAGTCTCTAAGACTGATCCTCCCTCAGTCTCTAAGACTGAATTATAAACATAGACTTTGAAATGTGTATTTGTGCCTTTATGGTGGTAAAAATGTTTGTGCCCTGGATCTGGACGTTTAGTGTATGCAATATAAAAATGTTTGAAAACATTTTCATGAGAGCCCTGATGATCATAGTCTAGACTCGAGAAGGAATCCTAGTTCGCTATGATCAAGGCTCTGATACCAAGCTGTCACACCCTGGCTTTTGCGGAAGCGTGGGTTATTGGTGTGACTTCTTAATACCATAGCAATCAATCATAACAATGCTATATGATAAAACATGAGATGTTCATCCATTAATAAAGTTTAGAAAATACCACAACATACATGTCTTAAAACATCAACCCCCAAAATAAATTATAAACCATGACTTGTTTAAATGAGTTCATGAAGACTCAGCAACAGACCTTAAACAAACCTAGGTTTAGAGACATGTAACCCGTCCAGGTAGAGGTTACACCTCCTAAACCCTACAACCTTGGATGACATCTTTATTCAAACGCAGCTTGAAATACGTGCATACCGTGCCAGATCCATTAGTTCCCTGAAATACATGTAGTTTGAAAAATCAACAAAAGTTGAGCGAGTTCATGTGTTTGTTTGTATGTATGTATAAGCCTTTGAAACGTTGTAAGTATGTGTGTAAGTCCCTGGTATGTAGTAATAAGGAAAAAGAGATCACCACTGGGTTGCAAAGCCAATGATATGTGTGAAGTGATGCAGGAAGGCTCAAACCTAGCAAAGTTGTACCGGGCTCCCGGCTGGAAGACATAGTCACCACGTGGTCCACTCAGCGGACACAGAGGTGGGGCTCGCTACACCCAAATAGATCTATCACTCATGCCCCTCGGTCCTACAACGAGGATTGATGGCCTTAATCGCCCTACTCATTCACATGATCTAGTAGTAAAACCCTCCTTAAGCTAATCATACCATGAAATCAACGTTTGTAATAATTGTAACATGTATTTCACCCCCGAAGTAAGTAAACAAAACCGCTTAAGGAAAAGGGGGACATGAACTCACAGTATTGCGTCTTCAGTATGTATAACCCAAGTCTCCTCAGCCAACACGACTACCTACGGTGTACTAACGTCTATTAGACGAACAGGCCGTGCCTTTGCTTAATATGAAGGTTTTTGAGTTACGTTTCTTGTGTTCCCAAAATTATTCCAAGTTATAATTATTAGTTAAAATAATTATTTTAACTTTAAATTATAGTTATTGTTTGGAATAATTGTTAAACAATATTTCGTATTCCTACTTCTCAAGTATTTTAACTTCGTATTTCCTTCCCAAGGATGGGGGTATTTAATCATGTATAATCGTAGTTTCGAAAAATATATTTTACTTACTTGTCCAAAAATCCCAAAATATAAGTATTTTTCCCAAAAATAATATATTTTTACCTCCTTAGTTTCCAAAATAATATTTTAGCAAAAATATATGTGTAAGAGTATTCTCTGGAATATTTCATAAGTTACGTTTTCGCGTTCGGTTTCACAATACCAAGTGTGTAACTTAAATATTTGTCCCGTGGGATTTTTGGTATTATTCTGGAGTTGTAATTTCCAGTTAACTTGTAAGTTATATTATTTTACCCTAAAATAATATAGCTAGTTCACAAAGTATACAAATTTTCACACAAGTGTATTAGTATAAAATATATATTCTAAATATATATTTATCCATTTTTATTTCCCAAAACCATCCTCTGATACTTTTTATTTTTGTAACAAAACCTATGGCGAAGTTTATTTTGATAAACAAAGGTAAAATATATTCGTAAGCACTTGTTAGAAAAATATTTTCTAAGTGTTGGATTTTTAGAAAATTTCGCCAGAGTTTCCTTTGTAAACGGAGGTGTCCATGCTTATTAGCATATCATTTTCTTTTCGGAAATCATTCAATCAATTAACAACAAGTTACCAAACAACATTACACTAGTCAAGTGCAAAAACAATGCACTTTACATAACAACATAAACTTGGTTGTTCATAAAAACGCGTAGTAACTTAGTGGGGTGTTTAGTGGGTTTAGTTACCCTCCAAAGTGTGTTTATTTTTGTTAAAATCTCGCTCTCGGGATTTTTAGATGTTCACAACTTGTGAACTTATTTTACAAACATATCCATTTACAACATTTTCAGGTCTTACTAGTATTCATATACTTATTCCTTCCAAAAATTGTGTAAGAATCATGACTTTTCAAAAATCATCTTCTATTCTTGGTTTATTTAGGAAAACCATTCTCAAGACTTGGATTTACGAGATTACTAGTTTACTTGGTTTGTTATATTTCAAGAAAAATCATCCTACTTTCAAGTTCATGTCTTCTATAGTGGATGATTATTTCATGTACACATAATCATCCCTAACTTGTTAAGCCATGTTTTTAATCATAACTTAATAAGCTCCATATGATGACTAACCATCATATTACTAGTAATCACCAAGAAATCAATCAACATAACCAAAACAACTTTATTTCATCAAGTTTTCATGTTATTTCATCATCATGTTAGCTTTATGTTCAAGACTCATGTTTATGATCTTTTAGTGTTCACGTATTTTATCATAACATAACATAACTATTAACCACCATAAATATGAAGTAAATGAGGATCAAGAAGCTTACTACTAGCTTTTAAGCTAGGGAAGGAACACTAGAGAAAACGGGTGGATAAAAGCACACGAAGGTGGTCCTTCAAGTTCCGTGAGTACCGAGCCTCGTTATACAGCTTGTAGCACCTTGAATGAAGCTTGGTTTGGTTGAACAAAAATGGAAAATGGAGATGGTGGTGATAGGGTGTTCGGCCGAGAGCTTATGTGAGGGAAGAGAGAGAGTTATGTGATGGTGATGATGAAGAGATTAAGGTTTCTTATAATCCACAATCCCTAATACCCAATGGTTCATGTGTCACCTCTAGTACAAACCATATCATGCTAAATCCAAGGAGAAGATTGTGAGGATTTAGTAGATTTAATCAAATCTTGTGGGGCCATGCTTAGGTCCGAAAATCAGCAAATGGGGGGGGGGGGGGGTTAGTTGTAATTTATTTGGTACATAGGTGATTAGTTAGGGGTGTCAAGTGTAAGAGTTAGTGTGTAGTGTAAGTACAAGTAGGATCTTCACAATTCCTAGGTAATCATATAGGGATTAGCAAGATTTATAAAAATCTTGTAGTGGGGGTCCCATGGGGACGGTTACCACATAGGCGCAGGGGGGGGGTAATTTGTATTTCGATGGCAACTAAGGAGCTGTTTGGTAGCCTCTTAATGACCATTCAGATGCTACCTCTTAATGGTTTAAAACCTCTGAATGAATAAGAGGTAACCTCAAGTCTGAATGGTTAAGAGGTAACCTCTGAATGGTAAATCATTACAAGTCACATTCTTCTACCTTCTCGTTGGTAAAATTCTTAATGGTTCCATTAAGAGGTAGCCTCTTAATGACC
Source organism: Helianthus tuberosus (assembly GCA_030545235.1). Taxonomy (NCBI): domain Eukaryota; kingdom Viridiplantae; phylum Streptophyta; class Magnoliopsida; order Asterales; family Asteraceae; genus Helianthus; species Helianthus tuberosus. The sequence continues at coordinate 182,281,576 of CM060376.1, forward strand.
ATTCAGAGGCTACCAAACAGCCCCTAACTTAGTTAGTGGAAGGTAAAATGTAAATCTAGTGTTTAGTGTGTGTCATGCTTTATGTAATGTGATTAAGTGTCCGGGGACCAAGACTAGCTCAGAAAAAGCGAAACAATGTTTTTGATAATATTTTAGTGTTCCGGGTAATGTCCGGTTGTTCAGTTATATACCCTTCCGTTAAAGTGCTAAGTTATATCGTAAAGTGTCTTTTGTGTAACTTTTAGTGACCCTTTTAATTCCCGACACTTAGGAAAGCATACAGGACCATTTTGCCATATTTTTGCAAGTGACTAGCATGTTTAAATGCTGAATTTTGTTAATAGATGCAGAATTTTGCATTTTAAGTGGGTTTTAGGCACTTTCCGGCACCTAAACTATCACTTAGTGACGCAGTTTTATGGTCCTTACTTCCCTACACTCCACACTATTGTAGTACCTTGTCCCTGGCCCATACTAGGCCTCAATATAGTGTCTGTCTATGTGCTGGCATTGTCAGTATGTTTCTGAGTTATCAGCTCACTGTGCTAACTGTGCTTTGTGCATCAAGTTTGTCACTAAAATTTGTATGTCATAAATGGAGTGACAGTATGAATGTGATGCATGTGTATGTATGTATCAGAAATCAGAAAGCAGCTTAATCAACAGTTGTAATTAAGCACAGTCATTAAGGATAAATCAATATTAATTCAACGTACGGATGCATGCAAATTTGACAGTTGTCACATGAAAAGCAGAAAATGGATGGCGAGACGAAGCTATCAGTATCGGTTTGTCAAATTTTCTTTTAAATGGTTTTGCATTTTAGGGGGAGTATTGTTGTTAGAAAATACAAAAACATTTGAAAATTTGAAAAAGTAAAAAACATGATAAAATTCAAAAATGAGTTTTTGTGTAAAAAGAGGAAATGATAGTACATCAGTAGACAGTTACAGTATGCTAAAGAAATGTAATGATTATATAGCGTTAAACAGTCTCACTGATGTTATGTCGATAGGTTTTTATACATTTAGTAAACTTTTTCGGGATATAAACATAAATTCAAACTTGCTTGTTTTGTGGTGACACTACTTTGATATATAGGTAACCCCTGAAATCTTGTTTGAAAGGTCCCTCTTTTTGAGATACTAGGTCTTTATGCCTAGTGATATCTGGGGTATTATTCCGGGACTTCTGATAATGCGGAAGCAATGGCCTAGTCCCCGTATAATACTTTCTGCTTGCTTGAAATATAGCACACCCTCAGCATAAAAAATGATGAAACATTGCAAAATGCTAATCATGTGCTGTTGAAGAAAAGATTCTCTAAAGGGAACACACCTAATGTCGAACCGTCATCTCTTTGCTGAACGGAAGTTCTGACCTGAGCTCTCGCGGTCTCGCATTTAACCCTTTATAGATATCATCTAGGTATACTCACCTGTAAGACTGAATATTGGGATCTGGATACAGGAGTATATTCAAGAGGTGGGACACATGAATGAGTTTAACTTCTTAATACACCTAATTTGTATCCTGAATAAGTTGAAATTTGTGTGAAAATTTAAGTGGATCAATATATCGACAATCTAAGTGAATTGTTTAATTCTTATTGTGTAACTAAGCTCAACGGTACTTGTGACTTGTCAAAAACTGATATGATCCTCTGACGCGAACTCAAACAAAAATATGGTCTGTAAATAAGTTTGTAAATATTTCTTTATTGCTTTATATTTCAGAAAAATTCAAAAAGATTTTGATTTCTGCTTTATTTTCGACAACCGATGTTTGAAATGCTGAGTTTCAAAATCTAAGTATGCTGATTGTGTTTCTGAAAATAAACAAGTTCATTAATTTGAAACTTGAAGTTTTAATAAAAAATTCAAAAACAGTTTGCGATATCTCCAAGGTCATTAATTTGGACTTGGATGATTAACTGTGAGGGAGTTGGATACTTATATTGTTAAAATCTGCTAAATAGTCAGGATATTTGATTTTTTATATATACAAAACATTGTTACTTATAAATGTTTGGGTGATGCAGATGTGATTCCAGTCTACGATCCCGATAGCTGAGTCTAAGGGGGAGTCTGAAGACGAGCTCAATGCAAGGGGGAGCTTGTAACCAGAAAGCAAGGTGTCGATCCCTAAAGCACGGAAGCTTGATGAAAGGGGGAGCCTGAAGAAAGTGTTTCTAAGAGCCAGAGTTAGATCCTGGTATAATATTCAAAGATAGAAGCTGATCAAAGAAGATAAAGATTGATGGATGCTAGAGAATAGAGGTGTCATGCTAGAGAATAGACACTGAAGACTTCGTCAACATCCAAGGGGGAGTCTGTTAGTGCACTATGTCTGTTGACTTCGTCTTGTATCAAGTCATGTAATAGGATAGGATAAACCAGTGCTCAAGATGCTAGAAACTGAGTATTGTATGAGTTGTGGTAATTTCGCTTGAAATAGCCAAAGACCATTTCACACGAAATTAACCATGTTAATTTCTCTTGAAATCATCTTGACCATTTCAAGCGGAATTAACTCACCTATATATAGTGGAGTCTAGGTTGTCATAACACACGGAATTAGATTTTCTGATTTGGTACCGAAGTGTTGCCAAATTGTCTCCATGTTGTAAATTGTTGTTATATCAATAATAGAGACATTTAAATTGAATCGAGCGTCCGTTTCATTGATTCCGCCTTTGATTCGGATTCAAAACTCTTCTGAACGACTCATTCAGGTCGCACAACGATCCTACACATAATGGTCAACTTTTAAGCAATTAACGGAAATATGCAAATGAATCAGATTTCAAAAGAACCATATTGTATAATCTCAGAGGGTTATACTAACATATAATATGGTCCTAAAGGAAACCTAAGGCATGTCTAAAACTAAGCTAATCGGGTCAGAACTGAAAGTCAAAGCAAAAGTCTACTTTTGCGACTTTCGGTTGCGAACCGAGCCTAAACTCAGAATTGTCGGGTTGAACATGCCTAAACATATTCTTATATTATTTACCAAGTTATTTTAGTGTTTAAACATGTTCCATAACTTCTACATTATCAGTTATGGATTTATTTGCAAAAATGGATTCTGTTGACTTTTTAATAATAAGTTTGACCCGACAATTGACCAAGTTAGACGGAAATCAGTAGGTGCCCTTTTAAGGGTTTATTACCTACATAATTACCAACTCATAGCCACTTTCAATTTGAATAATGGCTGGACCGTTTGTGATTAATCACAAAGTCAAAGCATAATTACGTCAACTTTGACTTTCGGTCATTACACTAATGAAAACTTAATTACAGAGGCTAAGTACACTTACAAGAGTCCTTAGCACGAAGATTGAGACTAATAGAGCTTCCTTCCAAAGTAGGATGCTCCAGAGAGTGATTTAAAAGCTTCAAAACTTGGGAGTAATGTTTGAGAGTGTGAATTGATCATGTAAGTGAGAATGGCAGCCAAAAACCCACCTATTTATACTAGTTGAAGGTGCCACCAGATCAAAACAGGTGTTACAGCTCTTCCTTGATCAGTACATGTGTCCAAAATGGTTTTTAAAACCATCAAACAGTCCCAAGATTCGAATTAAACCATGCAAGGGTGAAGAGAGGTGCAGTGACCTGCACCTGTGCATGCCTCTTCCCAGATCAGGCCGTCGCGTCGCGCGATGGCAGAGGGTGTTTGTTGTGGCGTGACGCCACCATAGAGGTAACCAGCTCAGCAAGTTTCAAATTTGACATTTTCACCCCCTGGACCTTCTAAAGCGTAAAATCTTTCATTTTATGCTCATTTAACCCATTTAAGTTATATTTTTATGATCCATGAGATATAACCAACCATCGTTAGGTCCGGTTTCGTTAAATGATAACCGAAAACGCAAGTTTTGCCTTGTTGATGCTTTTAACCCCTTAATTACGAAAGTTAACGTATTTATCTCATACGATATCGAAACCTTGTGGAATTTTTTGTCACTTATTCTTGGGAGCATAATTTATCGTTACGAGGCTTTGGGTTCGTTAAAAATTGTTTAAACATGTTGACACATTTAACCCTCGCGTCTTGTAAACTTTCACTTTCTTCCACAAATGGTTTCATACGATTCATGATTTATTCGTTTAAGGGTATAAACATCGTGTAGGGTTGTTGAAAGGCAAAATTATCAAATGTTGACACTTTGAATCCTTTTACACACATACTTTCTTTGTTTGTCAACTTTAGTCCCTCGTAATCAACTCGTTAAATGTTTAAAGTCCATGACACGTGTCTTGATTTTATTGAACATGATTTTACGAGGTGTTACAGTGTTTTCCCAGACCTTATTTGAACACGATTAAACAAACTCTAGTCACTCAAAAATGCACTGCTAAACGCGCGATATCCGATTATCCATGACCAGACCTCATCCTCAACACGTCATATTCGCATTACATCCGATAATCATACCATTCCTACCCTTGCATTCACCTATCAAATCATTCGATCACTCTCATACCCTAATTATTTCCAAGTATTCTTTTGACATTTTATCCAAATCTTATTTACAATAAATCCTCCTAAACGTTCAATCCCTATAATATCTCTCTACTTTTAAAACTATCTTTCACTTTATTTGCACACAATCTTACTTAGTCGGCCCATTACAACCAAAACCTTTTTCATACATACTTATCCTTCCCGTTTCTCACCAATAAATTTTTCTACAAACCAGTGATTATACTAATACGCCTTAAAACCGATAAAACTTTCTTACAATCTACGATACACGCCGCATTTTTCATCAAAATATATACTACTTTATACGAAAACTTTTCTTCTTAAGTAACATCCTTTTAAAATACTTCTCCCATCGATTTATTCAAACTTGCACAAACTTACTTGCCTATACACACACATGCACGTTTTACTCATACTTACGATGGGTGCCAAAAGTCACCTTAGTCAAACGAACTACTTTTACAAACCTACCCTTTTCGTTCCTCAAAATTTCATAACACTTTAAACTTCAAAATCTCGATTTTAGTCAACCATTTTAGCCACAAGGCTTTTTCCCAAAGTCTTTCTTTTGAATAAATTTCGGGATGAAATTTCCTAAAGGAGGGGAGAGTTTAACGCCTCGCTCTTTGGAACTTTCCTTATTTAGAAGTCAATCTTGAATTCTATTTATGTTAACTCGTATTCTCTTGTAATCTCATTTCCGATTATTGTGATCCGAGCTTTGATCATAACAAAACTTGGTCATCTTAGATAAATTTTACATTTATTATACATACTTGTCCTACATTCAATTTATATACATGTTTGATACACATTCGTTTTACGCACGAATTCGTACTTATCTTAGGTACAAACAACCGTAAATACGTGTTTTAATACTATTTAAACGTGTAAATTCTTGTACATGCATTCACGATACTCAATATATGCTTTCATACATGTTTTATACTTAATTTTATACCAAATACACCAGTTATAGCTTGAAATAATGAAATATCAAACTTCAGGGACTAGAATGCAAAAAAATAAAATCAGGCCAAGTAAGGCTTGGCGCTACTCGACGCCAAAATCCATTTAGCTTGGCGTAGCGCCAAGGCCCTGAATCCGCAGATAGTTGTTTCTCTTTCACAGATTGGCCATTTTCCTTCCACCTTTCTCTTCTCCAATCACCATACAAGCTCTTTAAACACCAAACACTAATCCTCCACTATAAAACCAAGCCCCCATCACCTCATTTTCACTTTTCCAACTCTTCTACACTCCAAAAACACTCTCAAATCAGTTACATTTGCAAGTTTGGGTAGAATCATTCTAAGTTCTAAAGTGAGCTTCACCTCACTTTTCTTCAACTTTTCTTCACCAAATCTTCTTCTACAAAGCTTGGAACACCTCTCACTACAAAAAAAAAAAAAAAAAAAAGCCATCTAGTGGCACACACTTTTATTGGCATTTAGCTTTTGTGCCACTAATTTAGGTTTTTAATGGCACTTTGTGTATGCCATAATTACTTAGCACACAATTTTAGTGACATTTAGTTTTTGTGCCACTAATTTTGGTTTTTAGTGGTAATTTGTGTATGCCATAGTTGCTTAACACACATTTTTAATGACATATACCATTTATTCAACTAATTTACGCAGTCACGCAGCGAGCACAAAGCGAACTATTCTTTCGCCTTTTACAACTAAAAACTTGGAGTGTTTCTTCTACATAATTCCCTCTTGCCCTAGTTGAAACATTTTATAAAAATAATATGATATTTAGTTTAAGTTTTACTTTTTAAAACTATGTACTCACATCAAAAAATTTATTATTTTAATTTACAAAAAAGTTTAAAAAAAAACTAATTGTAATTCAAATTTTCATCTTTCAAGTCAATTTCACTTGTAAAATCATTTTTACTTTCCCTCCTTTGAATCTTCCCAAAAATTCATTTCTCTTTCTAACTTCCCGCCCTTCCCTAACCCTAAATTGATTTATCCCTTTCACATATACAATTGATGTAGTACAACCAACAGTTGAATGGCTGAAGAACAGCAATGGCCTCTGCCTTCCTTTTTCTTGTTGTTTAGTTAGGTTCAATCTTTCTCCAATCGGTTCTCTCTTAGTCTCCATCGATTGCAGGTAAACAATCCTTGTTCTACTATATTTCGCTATTGCTATTCTAAAATCGCATGTTCATTAGATCATTACTTTTTGCAGGTTTCCTAAAGCAGTTTCACATTTCCCATTCGCGGTTTGGTTTTGAATCATCTAGCCGTAGAGGACTTGAAAAAATCGAAAGTGATGCTATCTCTTATTTGTTGTTAGCATTTTAGTTGGTTGAAATTAGGCTACATGGTATGGGGATGATCCTCCCTTGAAGGATGATCCGCCCTTAGAGGATGATCCTCCACCTAGGCGCCACATCAACATCCTTTGTTTTATTTGAATTGTGCATGTGGGTTACTTCATCTTCGGAATTAGGGTTTTTTTTATTGGAAATTGTGTTTCATTGATCGGGCAGCCGGCTATCATTCAGGTTCTGCTTCATCATATTCATTCAACTCTTCAGGTTTCTCTTTCTATATTCTTTTTCTATGTTTCCTTGAAATCAACCAACGGTTAGACCATGCGTAGTGGGCGTTATTTTTTCAAAATTTGCCACCAAACACGCCCAATCACGCCCCCTCCCCACCCCCTGGGCATTATTAGGCGTTATTGATCAATCCCCCCCTAGGCGTCTTTTAAATAACGCTTTGTCCAAATCTCAACCATCAATCACATTTAGTCTTCCTTTTTCTTGGCCAATAGCTTTTTTTGTTGGGTTTTTTATTTTTATTTAATTCTCTACACCCTTTTAACATAATGTCCACATCCCCATTACACCCATTTTAGAAAAAACGCCCAATAATGCCCCTTACTGACTGTACTGCCACATGGCGGAAAACGCCCAAGGGTAGGGGCATTATTCACCCTTACCACTACGCATGGTCTTAGTATTTTTGGTTTCATTCGTCCAGTTGGGACAATGATTTTATTTTGTGTTTCAATGAGAAATCTCGTATTTGGCTGTAAATATGTGAAAATTATTGATTTATTTGTGTAATATTTCATATTCACTGAACGGATTTGTTAGTGTTGTTAGCCACTGAAGCTTATGTGTATAGAAGTTTTTTCAGTTTGTTTGCAAGGGAGGTGAATGGAGATTTTACCGGTCTGTTATTAAATTTAATAAGAGTAAAATGTAGATTGCAGTGAGTAGAATTCAAAATTTTAACAGATTTTGTTTGTTGATGACCTTTTGGCTGTGTCAAGGTTAAGGGTTTCATATAGATTAGTGTGTTTATAAAAAAAGAAACTGCAAATCTCTTGAATTTAAGGGCTCGTATGAAAGTGACTGTTAAATATTCTTGCAAGCAATCTTCACAAACGTGGACGTTGTTCTTTGTGGGCATTGTAATCTAAAAGTTAACTATACTTACAGGATTAATTAGTTGACTATCAATGTATAACCTTATAAATTTATAATAGCATCCATTAAATATTGGAAGTAAAGAATTAGTTGTAGATGTGCAGTACTGCAGTCAGCAATATATTGGTAAAATATAAAAAAGAAATCTGGCTACTAAATATTGTGCTGAATGGGTTAAAACATTAATGTTAGTCTTTCATTTTTGATTCTGGATTATGCGGTCTACAAATTGATTAACATTAGTTTAGATAAGGTCCAATAGCTATAGTTGTGTGTGGTAAAAAAAAAATATTGTATGCCAAAGTTGTTACAGGACTATAGGAGTCCTTGTATTGGGTGTGCATAAGTAAATCTTATTGGTTGGTTTGTCTGAGACTAAGTGGTTAAACAAAGAGATCGAATACCTTTGAATGTCATACAAAGACTTCTCTTTAATGTTAGAATTAATTAATTAAATTACATGCAAAGCTTGAATCGAGCTGACCTCAAGCTTGAGCCTAGTTGAGCTTGGGCCTAGTCAGGCTCGGCTCGGCTCGACTCGTTTACCCCTAATTATGTGATGTTTATGCTTTTACCTTTGCCATATTTTACTCTTTTTTTTCTGTTTTGAGGTCCTGTTTTTTCACTAACTCCTACCAGCACAAACCTTAATCGGAGCCCAAGACTTCGCCAGTGCACCGCATAATCCCGTGAGTGCTCAGCTCCGCGTTGATGACCCTCGCCGACATTCGCCACCGCAGGCCTTGCTTGCCAGCATCTTTCACCATCTGCGCTGTTCGCTGACATCTATTTCTTGACTTGTCTCTGCGGTTAAGGTACCAATCAAGTCATCTTTTGATTTTATATTTGCGATCAAGTCTCTAATCTTTTATATTAAAAGAAGGTGTTAATTGCTTCATAGAAAGACTTGAGTTTGAGTGAAACAGGGAAGGAGTGATAATGGCATAAACAATTCCATTAGAAACCTACACATAAGAGAATGTAAGGGGCACACTAAGAAGGTTTAGAAGCTTTAGTGAAAGGTATGTTTTCCCTTCATGGACCTTCTCATACCATTTTAAAAAAGAAAAGATTATGATGTTTAAAGAAAAGTTTGATGTGTTGCAGTTGATTTTAGGGCATGCTAACTAGTTGTAATTAATACTTTAATCAAGAAGATTACTTTTTCTGAACGGCCAACAGAATCAATCCCGAGCACTCTCGGAGCACCCACTGGACCAAACAGAGTACTCCGAGAGTAACCCTAGTCCACCACCAATTCTAGGGAAAACCCGATAACCCACCCGCCCGTAGGCTCGACGGTGAAATTACTGGTAAAACCCGTTTGGCTCAAGGATCGAACCCAAGTTTCCCTGGGTCTCCTATCATTGTCCACCAATGCCTCACTCTGCACCAAGTGAGAGTTGAACCTGCATCTCTCAAGAGAAATGCAAGCTTTCCAGCACTTGATCTAGAGATCAATGACAATCAAGAAGACTACTGGTTAGAGAAATGGTTATGTTGTGAAGCTTGCTAACGAATTATCTACTGAGTTTTTATTTTAATCATCTTTGATTATTAGTTTAGGCAAATGTAGATTTATTTTCATTTCACAGGACAAGAAAGGCGTTTGAATGATTTATTTTTAAATTTTTGTTGACATTGTAGCATAGTTACTAAAAGCGCGAGGCGCCCTTAGGGCGATTTGTTGGGCCCGTGACTTTATTTGCGCCTAGGCACGCCTGGGCGCTCGCTTTAATAACTATGCATTGTAGTTAAGGTAATATGTTGGTTTTTTGTCCAACTGTTAGTTGTTCGGGACAATTATATGGTTCCATATTATGTGTTGTTTTTTTTGAATCGTTAGGTGTTCGAGTCATTTCTTGTACATGTTTTTCTTTTGAACGAAAAACGTGTTTCATAATTTACAAAACATTAAGAATTTGTTTTGAATCAGTACTAATGCTTGTTTATATTGTTAATGATGGCAGGATAGATATCATGAGAAATTTGGAGCTAAGTTTTATTCAAAGAAAATTTCATCCAAAAGAAGGTTTGGCCTCTACGTGTAAACATTTGGAATATGTTACTTATTACGCAATGTTTGCTGACATTTGGAATATGTTTTGGATTGAATTTATTAGTGAAGTTATAATATTATAATTTTATTGAGCTTTTGTTTTATATTTATATTGTAAATAATGTGATTTTGCGACCAAAATATGTGCCACTAAGAATAGTTAATAAATTAATTAAAAACAGTTTTAACCGACACAAAAAGGTACCATTAAAACTAGTATGGACATGTAAATAAGATTACTTTTTAAAGACACAAAAATTGTGCTACAAAAGCCTTTATAGTGGCAAAAAAAGTGCCACTAAAAGTCTAAAAACTTTGTGCGGCAGAATGAAAACGTGCCACTAAAAGGCTTTAGCGTCAGCACTTCTAGTGGCACTTTTTTTGTGTGCCACCCATTCCTACAAGAGTCTTTAGTTGCACTTTTTTGTTTTTCTGTGGCACTTTTTGTGTGTAACTAAATGGCATTTTTTGTAGGGTCTAGAGTGTTTCCGCAAGATTACCATGAAGCAAACTCACTGTGTTCAAAAAAAAAAAAAAAAACTTTTCAGACACCACCAATACACACGATAATTCATCAATAAATAAATTACCCAAGCTCATAGTACGGACGGATCCTCATCAGTAACTACCTTCACCAGCGGTTTCCGACGGAAATGTTCGTTGGTGATATTAATTTGTTTAATAGTAGTGATACCCAATTATTTTACATACTTGACTTTTTACCCTTAAAGAGATTCCTTTTTTTAAATGACAGCTTTCTATCACTGACGAGCCACTAAAGTATCATCGTTAGGCGTTTTGGAAGCAAGGTTGGAGGTGAAAGGGGTGATAGTACAAACACTCTTGACAGCAATGGTAACACTGGGGAGGAGCAAAACTCTGAAGCGGAGCAAAACTAGGAATAACAACCTCACAAAGTCAAGAGCAGCTAAAATTTCTACCTATAATATGCCCGGTGAATTCCATCAATAATTCGTCAGTAATTAAATTATCCAAGCTTGTTGATGCACATTATGTGGATGCGGTTCGTTACGGTTCGACTACGTTACGAAGTGAAGACTGAAGCACGATTTCCACCATCTTGTCTCGGAACGAATTCAACTTTGTACGAGTTGTAAACAGTTGCAGATGTGCAATCTGTTAGATAGTTGTAATCTGTTTGCTATCTGTTTGTTCTGCATTTTCTGTTGTCTGCAGCATAACCCACGAATAACATGAACCAAACCATGCAACCCTACGAAGAATGCAAGTTGACGAAGAATCCCATGCAGCTGATATCTCACGAATAATGTTCTTCACCTGGGATTCTTCATTGGTTTGGGCTTTGGTTGAAAGAGACTCATGTCTTCCATGGGTTTTGGTCCTTCGTGGGCTTTATTGTTGGGCCCAGTGCATCCTTCGTTGAGCTACTAGGTCCTGGCTTATATAAACAGATCTTTCAACAAACAGAACCCTAAGAGTGAGCACAAAGTGAGTTTGAGAGAAATTTCGTGTATTATCTTTTGTAACCAACTTGTGCTGGGTTAAATACACGAAGCTTTAAGCATTGAATCTTTGTATTGTGTTTGCTCTCTCGCTCGGGTTGTGTTGCAACGAGGATTCCGCACTCACTACGACACCCGAAACAAGAAATCATCGTAGTCCGACGATCCGTATCGGGACCTTCAAATTGTTGTCGGACGGTAGTTGACTGAGAGTTGGTCACATGTGTGTCAATTGTTTATACTGACTATATTCCAAGAGGATGTTCTCATTACGCGTTTAGTTCTGTTGCGTGTGCAGATGCGGCATCTGAACCAGCTAAAGGCGAAGAGAACGCGTTAGATGACAAGCTTTGGAATGAAGACACGACATTGATGTAATCAGAAGATCAAGATGATCGAGTTGCAGCTGACCACTTATCAACACCACAAGGATCTGAAAATTTGAAGATCAATGTCTTCGAGCAACGTTCAAGGGGGAGTTTGTTGATACACTCCCTGTTTGAGACACGCGAAGACATCTGAAGATCCGACAACATGTGAAGAACGAACCATCACGAGCAGCATCCAGGGGGCGTTTGTTGACGCACATTATGTGGATGCGGTTCGTTATGGTTAGGCTACATTACGAAGTGAAGTGAAGACCGAAGCACGATTTCCTCCCTCTTGTCTCGGAACGAATTCAACTTTGTATGAGTTGTAAACAGTTGCAGATGTGCAATCTGTTAGATAGTTATAATCAGCTTGCTGTCTGTTTGTTCTGCATTTTCTATTGTCTGCAGCATAACCCACGAATAACATGAACCAAACCATGCAACCCTATGAAGAATGCATGTTGACGAAGAATCCCATGCAGCTGATATCTCACGAATAATGTTCTTCACCTGAGATTCTTTGTTGGTTTGGGATTTGGACGAAAGACACTCATTTCTTTCGTGGGTTTTGGTCCTTCGTGGGCTTTATTGCTGGCCCAGTACATCCTTCGTTGAGCTACTGGGTCCTTGCTTATATAAACAGATCTTTCAGCAAACAGAACCATAAGAGTGAGCACACAGTGAGTTTGAGAGAAATTTTTTGTATTATCTTTTGTAACCAAACTCTGCTGGGTTAAATACACGAAGCTTTAAACGTTGAATCTTTGTATTGTGTGTGCTCTCTCGCTCGGTTTGTGTCGCAATGAGGATTCCGCACTCGTTACGGCACCCGAAACAAGAAATCATCGTAGTTCGACGATCCGTATCGGGACCTTCAAAGCTCATATTACTGATGGATTATCGTCCGTATCTACCTTCACCAACGGTTTCCGACGGAAATGTTCGTCCGTGATATTAATTTGTTTAATAGTAGCGATACAATAATTTTACATACTTGACTTTTTACCCTTAAAGAGATTCTTTTTTTGAACGACAACTTTCGAATACTGACGGACCACTAAAGTATGATCGTGCCACCATCAGAACCACCCGATCATATCCATCTTCACCAGACTATAATGTCTATACACCAATTTAGGTGGAAACCCAATAAATCTGGGAAAAACCCTCTTGTGAGAATCGAACCCAGGACCTAGTGGTCCCTAAGTCTTATCTTACCCCCAAAATGCCACTAGGATATATAACTTTCAAAGTGTTGTTGGTTGGTAGAGTAATAGTCCATGATGTCAAGTAGTGGATAGGTTTTCCTTTTATTCAAGGCCAACCCAATGGGCTTGGCATTCTAGGCAAAGGTCTAGGGTCTCCAAGAATAAGGGCCTCTAAATTTTTTTTCCATATACGACACATACATGGGCCCAAATAAACAAACACCTTATGTCTAGGCCTAAAAGTTGAGAATTATAACAGATCCACAAATAAACCCTCCGTGTTCGCGCCATTCCAATCCTTCATTACTTGCGACTTTTAGGTAATCGATGTAAACAATGATTGCCGACTACGAGCGTATTTAGGGACGTTAATAGGGCTAAATGGCTAATCAATTCATGGGTACTCAATCTTTATTGCAGGTAACCACCACTGTTATACTAATGGCACACGTGTGACATTGAATGAATATTTGTTACAGCTGTCTTGGGGGATCTAGTGGGAGTCGAGCTTCAGAACCATGAGAATCTGATTAAAGAAGCGATTATGGAAGAAGGAATTCAAAAAGGAGATAGATGAATTTTCTATCTTTAAATATTAGAGGGTTAGGAGAGGGGGTAAAAACAAAGCGGGCTGGATAAAAAATTTGAAACGTGAGAATGGTATTGATTTTATCGCTTTACAGGAAATTCAGTTTTGTGACGTTTCAGGGATCGAATTTGAGAAATTTTGGGGAGCAGGCAATTTTGAGATGGATCATGTGCTAGCGGCTGGTAGATCTGGAGGTGTTGTCAGCATGTGGGATCCTAGCGTTTTCAAGGCACACGATTCTATCAAGCATCCTAATTTTCTTCTTACTTTGGGGACTCTAAGGGGGAGCAATAAAGTGATTAATATCATTAACGTCTACGCTCCGCAAAAGTCCCTAAAAAAGGTTCTTTGGGAGGACATTGGGGGGATGATGGGAAGTTTTTCGGGATGGTGGGTGATTTTGGGGGATTTTAATGCGGTGCATAGTAGGGAAGAGAAAAAAAAAATCTATTTTTAATAAAAAAAACTTGCTTGTCTATTTAATAATTTTATTTTTGAAAATGGGTTAAGAGAATATGATATGAAAGGTAGAAAATTCACTTATCTTAAGGATAATGGTAACAAACATAGTAAGATCAGTAGAGTCCTGGTTTGTAATGAGTTCTTTTTAGAGTGGTCGGTGGCTTGTCTCAGGGTGATGCCGAAACTTCTTTCGGATCATTGCCCTCTTGTCTTAACTAGTGCGGATAAAAACTTTGGACCAAAACCGGTTAGATTCTTCAACTCTTGGTTGGAGAGAATGGATTTTGATGAGATGGTCAACAAGGCTGCCGCGAGGTTTATTGGGGGTGGGGAGCCCGATGAGGCGTTAATGCATAAATTAAAGGGGATCAGGGAGGCTATAAAATGTGAAAAAAGGAGGTTTTATCTAAGGAAGGGGAAATGAAGATGTCTCTAAAGGAAGATTTAGAAACCCTGGAAGAGATATCAGAAGGAAGAGAGTTATCCGAAGAGGAAGAGCGGGCCAAAATGGAATGTTTGAAAGATCTAAATGAGCTTGAAGGATTCAAAATTAAAGATCTTAAACAAAGAGCTAGAACTAGATGGGAGATGGAAGGTGATGAAAACTCAGCTTTCTTTCATGGGTACATCAAAAGCAGGCGGGCCTTCAACAATATTCCGGGTCTCATAATTGATGGTGTTTGGACCACAAAACCTTCTTTGATCAAAAAAGAGATTATGGGTTTTTTCAAAAAGGCTTTTGAGGAGAAAATTAAAGACAGACCTAAAATTAATTGCCATAACGTGAAGCGTCTGTCAGAGGTTGATACGACGTCTCTGACGGTCCCTCTTAGCAAAGAAGAGATCAAAAGTGCGGTATTCGAGTGTGGTTCGGACAAAGCCCCCAGGCCGGATGGTTTTAATTTCAAATTTATTAAAAGGTATTGGAATTTATTCTAAATTGATTTCTATAACTTGTCGGTTTCTTTTTACAGCAAAGGATCTATCGCGGTAGGATGTAGCTCATCATACATTACTCTTATCGCGAAGAACAAAGACCCGGTAGGGCTGAGAGAGTAAAGACCAATTAATCTGATTGGGGTCATTAGCAAAACTATATCTAAGATTCTTGCTAATCATTTTAAAAAGGTTATTGGGTCCATCATTTCGGAGAATCAAACGACGTTCCTTAAAGGGAGGTACATTTTAGATAGTCCGTTAATGTTAAATAAGTTATTGGCTTGGATTAAAAATATAATAAAAAGGCTTTTATTCTAAAAATCGATTTTGAAAAGGCTTACGATAACGTTTGTTGGAGTTTTCTTTTGGATATCTTGGGGCAAATGGGTTTTCCAAATTTATGGTGCAAATGGATCGAAGGGATCCTTGTTTTGGCTAGGTCCTCGGTTCTTGTTAACGAATCACCCACCTTTGAATTTAAATGCTCCAAAGGGGTAAGACAGGAATATCCTTTATCTCCGTTTTTGTTCCTTCTGGTCATGGAAGCCCTGTCTAGCTTACTAGGCAAAGCTAGGAATGAAGAGCTATTCAAAGGTATCCAAACTCTTAATAATGGTCCTGTTATTTCTCACCTTTTTCATGCGGATGACGCTCTCTTGATGGGGGAATGGGATATGGATAATTTGAAAAGTGTGGCGAGATGTTTGAGAATATTTTACCTCTGTTCGGGTTTAAAAATCAATATGAAAAAATCTAATATATACAGGCTGGGGGTCGATAGTGGGGAAGCGTCCGATATGGCTAAAGTGATTGGATGTAATTCGGATTCTATCCCACTTATTTACTTGGGGATTACGGTTGGGAATAATATGAACAAAATTAATAACTGGTCGCATATTATCGAGGTTTTTGATAAAAGATTGTCGGTTTGGAAAGCTAAAACTTTATCGATATGGGGGAGGCTTACGTTGATCCATTCGGTTTTGGAGAGTCTGCCTATTTACTATCTCTCTTTATATAAAGCCCCGGTTGGGGTTATCAAGAATCTCGAAGCCAAAATGAGAAAATTCCTATGGGCGGGTTCTAGTATTCTAAAATGAACTGGGTGGCTTGGGAGGGGGTCACTTGGCCTAAGACAAAAGCGGGGCTGGGTATTAATAGACTCAAAGAGGTTAATGTGGCTCGTCTTATTAAATGGGGTTGGAGATATAGGGCCGAAAACCATAACCTTTGGTGTAAAGTGGTGGATGCCTGTCATGGTAAAAACAATCAAAGGAACTTCCTTACGCTTAATGATAGCATAATGTGGTGTTGGAAAAATATGGTAAAATTGATTTCCAAAATTAAATTAAATGGGAATGGGTTAAATCAGATTATCAAGGGTAAGGTTGGGAATGTGAATGATATCCGTTTTTGGATTGACACTTGGTTGGGTGATCTTCCCTTCTCGGAAAGATGGCCTCATCTTTTTGGCTTGGAGTTGTTTAAAATGTGCAGGGTCGCAGAGAGAATAGTTGCGGGTCAAGGAAATAGTATTTTAACTTGGCAGTGGTCTAGGCAGCCTGCATAAGAGAAGGAGATTAATGAATGAAAGGAATGTAACGAGACTCTCAGCTCTCTGTGAGACTTTCCAATGACAAGGATGCTTGGCTATGGATTATTGATAGTAAGAAGGGTTTTTCAGTGAAGTCGGTCAAAAAGGCTATAATTATAGATAGAGGTACTAGTCATCTTCCAAATTTTGCTTGGTGTAAATGAGTGCCTAGCAATATTATGGCTTAGAGAGGTAATATGGATAGGCTCCCTACGAGAGTCAACTTAAGAAGAAGGAATGTGGACATCACCTAGGTCATGTGTCCGTTATGCGGCAATTCCGAGGAAACGGTGGAGCATTTGTTCACGGCTTGCCCGGTGGCTTTCCGAGTTTGGTCGGCGTTCAGCGTCTGGTGCAACGTCCCGCCTTTATTCTTTTTTGAGTTTAAAGATATTCTAGACATCAACAACTTTATCAAGATCGGTAAGAAGGCGAAAATGGTGAGTTGTGGGTTGGCTATTATCGCTTGCTGGTGCATATAGAAAGAAAGGAACGAGGTGGTATTTAATCAGAAAGTTGGTAGTCCGCATAATATCACCGGAGAGATAAAATCTAGAGGTTATGATTGGTTTAAAAGTAGATATCCATGTAATTATATAATATGGACAGAGTGGTGTAAATACCCTTTGTATATGTTGTAATTTTGGTTTGCCCTTTGCCCGTTTGGGTTAGGGATGTTGTTGTCTGTTTGGCCTTTTGCCCGGTTGGGTCGGAGGTGTTTTAATGAAGTTTTCTTTTCAAATTTTTTTTTGATTTTTAGTTCTAACGAGTTGACGCTAACTCGTGCGTTACGGCGGGATGTTGTTTATGAATGTTTTAGTATCACTATATGAGATGCAAAAAATTTAGGTTTATCTAATGTTTATTTTTCCACTAAGACAATCTGAAGTGATAGCAGAAGGAGAACCTTTAGATTTTTTTGTAGGAAACATGTCTCTCTAATTTTACCTTTAGATCTTTTTGTAGAAACGTGTCTCTCTAATATAAGTATGTTACCATGTCAATTCCTTAAAGCTTCTGGCGTAATTATCTAGCTATACCTGCTATCAAAACTAACATAACAACCATAGCAAATATCAAAAGTAGAACCTTTAATATGAATAAAGTGGTTAGATTTATCCAAAAAACAGGTAACGTTGACCGTCACAAAAAATATGGTTTTCCAACAAACGCAAATTATAAAGAAAGTAATTTTTTCTATTTTTTAGTTATTATATTTGTCCTTATTATTATACTTTAAAAACTATTAATCTGCATCTGTATACTTAAATTATTAAACTCATCATCATTAATATTATAAGTTTGAAACCATGGTTTACAACATATATTCAACTTATCTTATGTTTTATGCGAATTTCATTTTAAAATCATTCCAGACTCCATACCCCCAAAAGCTTCTTCATATTCTCTCTTTCAATTTACTTCTTTTTAAGCCATGTTTATTTTTTAATCCTCAAATCAATCACCATGAATAAACAAATATAAAATGCAAATAAGAGACCTGAATCACATAATTACATAAACAAAGACACTTGGTACAAATGGAGAGAGAGAGCAATATCGCGAGGAGCCGGTTGTGGCCTCCGGCCACTGCGATGGTGACTACAATTCTGCGACAACTTAAGACAATTGATGATTCCTGAAGTGCGCAAGCCATAAAATCTGTTTTCATATTGGTTCTTTTATAACGGTTTTGGGTTTTTAATCCATAACCGATTATGTTCGTCTTCTGATGCTTGCGTCTTTCTGAATAGATAATCACGTTCTTTGTTATGATTTGGTCCCAATTATTCTTCAAAAATTGATTGCGCAAAACTGGGGTTATTTGAAATGGTGATGCGACCGTTTCAAATTGATTAATATTGCCTGAGAAAGAGATATGGGGATGATAAGATTGGGCAAGTAGTAGGATGTAGGAAAATGATTGTAGAATGTAAAATTTGAATGAGATATGGGGATGATAAAATTGGGCAAGTAGGATGTAAAATTTGAATGATCACAAAGGAACAGGGTTAGTATATATATGATGACGGGGGTAGCTCAAACCTTAATAAACTGATTAGAGACACAACAACTTAAAAGGTTGAAAGGTTAAAAGGTTCGGAAATTGTCAGCTCTCATGAACAGTAAAAAGGACAAGTCAGAGCCTTGTCACATCACCCTCTGCGTGTGAAACCAGAGCCTTGTCACATCACCCTCTGCGTGTGAAACCTCCTGCCCAGCCACAACCAGAGCATGTGGGAGAGCACACCCTTTTACCCGCAGATCCAAACCCTTCAACCCCTAAATGGGCAAGTCTCTCACTATAGGCAAGGATCAATGGTCAAAGGCTTCCTCTTATAGAAGATTCTTTCCCTATAAATCACAGCCTTTGCCATTCATTCCAGCCATTCCAGATCAACTCAGATCACCCTTGATCTCTGATCTTACTTCTCCTCTCTAGAACTTGCTCCATGCTTGTTCTATTCTCGGCTCACTACAATATTATCTCACTTAACATAGACATTCCGGGTTGAACATCCTTCAATCCAGAATTCAAGTGAATAATAACAAAGTGATCCGCCTCCACGTGCTACAAACGTGGGGGGACCCCACGACCTGCGTTAGGCTAATCGAAACCTTGAACCCTTTTACCCCGGAGACATCACTACAGGCCTTGGTCTTGTATTTGTTGTAGCAACAAGTTGGCGCCCACCGTGGGGCTACGTCGCTTACTTTATCTTAAAGACCAGTTGTGTAGCTCCATTTTCTCTTTACATCATGCTTGAAAGAGAGTCTCTTAGTCAAGTAAATCAGGTGCCTAAGTTGGCGCCCACCGTGGGGCTACGTCGCTTACTTTATCTTAAAGACCAGTTGTGTAGCTCCATTTTCTCTTTACATCATGCTTGAAAGAGAGTCTCTTAGTCAAGTAAATCAGGTGCCTAACAACACCGATTTAACACTAAATTCTGGTCGGATCTGACCATTAGATCTACACCTCTTTCTACTCCCGGAAGTCTCCACCGGGATATGTTCCCGAAGTTCACTTTTTTTCAAACACCAACCCCATCCCGATCAGGGGTTGCACCTACTCAAATCGATGCAATGCATACACCGGAACGCAGAGATCTAACACCCGAGGGAGTAGCTAGAAATTTTGTACTACTGAGATTTCTTCTCAACTAGCATGTGAGCCTAGAAAGAAAAAAAGGGTGAGAATAAGACTAAAATACGAGGAGTTTGAACCCTCATTATCACCTTACCCTCCATCTCTTCCTGTTAGGAAACTTTATTTGTAAGTATTGAAGAAAAACACAATCAACTGGATCTATGAAGAGATCACAGTCCTGAAGATCACGAACTGGAAAAAGAAGATCAGATGGGACAACCGGAATACCTAGCATCTACTTCAAAGAATCACAAGTTGATCAAGAGCTGAATTGGATTATCAGAAGAGGTCATTTCTGATGGATCTGATGATATTTCTGATGAAATATCATCAGTATCTGACGATTCTGATCATCAAGGATTTTCTGATGATTTGTTCATCAGAATTTCTGATGAAGTGGTTTATCAGAATTTCTGATGAAATAACCCACTTGTCTGAAATTGGCTCTGTCCTGCCACACTTACCGAAGCAAGTTGACATTTAATGATATCATGATGAAAAAGGCAACTTGAACGTTGGAATCAATGAATATGTCAATTGGCTACTTTTTGCAGGAATTATTGTATGAATAAACTATTGTTTATTCATACACAAAGCCGTCTATAAATAGAAGGCTAAACCAGGAGAAGCAAAGTGAGTTTGAAGCTTAGCATTCACACATACATCTAAACTCCATTGCTCTCCCCCCCACAGAATTCAAGATTCGTTTGTATTAGATAATAATCTTACAATCACCTTGTAAACCATTTTGTTTCAAAGTGATATAAACTTGATAATTCTGTAGGTCTTGTTTCTTGAAAGTCTGATTTCCATTTCCGCACATCTTTTTCACATCTACTGAAATCACTTGCCATATTACGTGAAAATAAGTTGTTTTGAGCCTGAACTGGGTCCAACAATTGGTATCAGAGCAGATTGAATAAACTATTATCAAACGGTCAATCGCTCATCTTCTTTTCTCTAAATATGGCCAGCTTTCAATCCTGGAATAATGCTTTTAACATTGGTTCTATGTCTAAACCTCCGACTCTGGTCAGAGAGGAATAACCCCAGTGGAAAATCAGGATGGTCAATTTCCTTAATGGTCATGACCGAGCTCTGTTTCAATCCATTGAAAGGGGTCCACATACACCAATGACTGATATACCTGCTATTCCAGCAACTGACCAATCACCAGCAATCCCTGCCTCCCGCGCTCCCAAAAGAGAAATAAACTGGAGTGAGGAAGACAAGGACCTGATGGCTGGGGATGAAAGGGCAAAGTCACTTTTAATTATGGCCATCCCCAATGACATATTTTCACAAGTTGATGCATGTGCATCAGCTAAGGAAATATGGGATCAGTTGGAAAATCTTTGTGAAGGAGGAGAAAGGATGAGAAGAAACAAGAGAACAAATAATGTCTCATCTTATGAAAGGTTTAAAAGTTTGCCAAATGAAAGGTTAAATGATACATATCAAAGATTTACAAAACTTTTAAACGAGCTAAAGAAATTTGGTATAACAAAATCAAACGATGAAAGAAACTTAAAATTTCTTGATGCCCTTCCTAGAGAATGGAGAAGTCTAACCATAACTTTATCATCAACCTTAGAACTAGGAAACCTGAGTCTTCATGACTTATACAGCATCTTGATCCCCAGAGAGGAAGAAATATTTGAAGAAACCATTCAAAGAGGGGGATCTTTAGCTCTAGTCTCAAACTCACACAGATCAACAAAAACAAATGATCCACAACCATCAAACAGTCAAAATCTTGAAACTTCTGATGCATCATCAGACTTTTCAGCTTTTGCTGAAGCAATAGCACTGCTCACCAAAACATTTGAGCAAAGGTTGAGGGGAAGTAACCAGAGATACCAGAGGAGTGACAAAGGAAGGATGGATGGAAGATCTAAAGAAGAGTTTAGATCTAAGGATAAAGGGAAGGCTGAAGTTGTGTGTTACAAGTGCAAGCAAAGAGGTCATTATGCATCAGAATGCAAGACCAAAAAGCTGAAGGATGTTGCCTATTATGAGAAAAAGCTTGAAGAAGCAAAGAAGCAGCAACAAGTAAGCTTAATTGCTGGAACAGATACATGGTTATCTGATGATTCTTCTAATGATGAAGAAGAAGAATTGGCAAATTTTTGCCTCATGGCACTCTCTGAAGGACTACCAGAAACTTCAGAACAAAAGGTAAATTTAGACAATCTTGATCTTGAACACAAACTAAACAAGCTCATGTCAGATTTTCTAAATCTGCAAGAAAAACATCAATCAGATATTAGAAAATCTGATGAGTTGCAAAGGACTTTGAATAAAATCATTCTTGAAAACCAACATCTTATAGAGGACAGTTTAGATCAAAGAGCAAAAATTGAGTTTTATGAAAATGAAAGAAAAGATCTTTACAAGAAAATCAATGACAAAGAAATCAACGTAAGAGGTTTTCAACAGGCTAAAGAATTCATAAATTTTATTGAGTCCACACCAAAGAACAAAGGAGAGGGTTTAGGCTATAGAAGTACTACAAGATCAAATAGAAATAAACCCACTATCTTTGTAAAAGCAACTCATCATATTTCTGATAATTTAGTATCAGAATCTGAATCTGAATCTGAATCTTGCAAATCAATCTGTTCTGAATATTCTTTTGACAAACCAAACTTCAAAACAAACAAGAGTGAATGCAGTCAAGAATCTGTAAAAACACCAAAAGCAGTTCACTCATCTTTTCAAAATTATCCAATCATTCCATCACAAGAGGAACTATCAGAAAATTCTGATAACTCTTGTATGTGTGTTGACATACTGAAGCTTGTCCAACACCATCTTCAAAAGAAAATTGTAAAATCTGTTAATGGCTCAGCATATAACAAAGTTTCTGATGGAAAACCAAGAAGAAAAAAATAAAATGTTTCAAAATTCATCAGAAACAGTACCCAAGCATGCCTGGGTACCAAAAACCCTCTAATCATTTCATTTCAGGACCATCATGTGCAGCAGATCTGGTACTGCGACTCAGGAAGCTCCAAGCACATGACTGGGGACAAGAGCTTACTCAGCAACTTTGTTTCAAAGCTGGGTAGAATGGTAAATTTTGGAAATGGAGTAAAAGGGAGGATCATGGGATATGGTTGCATAAAATATGGATGTTTGACAATAGAGAAAGTAGCCTATGTTGAAGGCTTAAAATATAATATGCTGAGCCGTGGTCAATTCTGTGACAAAGGTTTTCAGGTAACCTTTTTACCAGAAAAATGCTTGTTAATAGGTATAGATGATAACAAAATTTATTTAAGTGGGAAAAGGATAAGAAAATCAATCTACTATTTTGACTTCAAAGAAGAAAGTGAACATCCAAAACTATGTTTATTTTCAAAACATAACAAAGGTAGTAGTTGGTTATGGCACAAAAGGCTTGCTCATTTAAATTTCAAAAACCTAAGCATATTAGCAAGCAAAGGTCTGGTAAAAGGATTACCTTTGATATCCTCAAAGAAGGATAAAATTTGTGAAGCATGTGAAATGGGAAAATCCAAAAGAAGCTCACACAAATCAATTTCTGAGTCTTCTATTTCACAAAATTTGGAACTTTTACACATGGATTTGTGTGGGCCCATTAGTACAGAAAGTTTTTCTGGAAAGAAATACATACTAGTAATAGTGGATGACTACTCCAGGTACACATGAGTAGAATTTTTGAGAAAGAAAAGTGAAACTCCTGATCTGATCATTAATTTTATTAAGAAAATTGAAAATCTGTTAAAACTAACAGTGAGAAGGATCAGATCAGACAATGGAACAGAATTTAAAAATGCAAAATTTGAGAATTTCTTAGTAAGTAAAGGAATTTCTCATGGTTTTTCTGCTCCAAGAACACCCCAACAGAATGGTGTGGTTGAAAGAAGGAATAGGACCTTGGTAGAAGTTGCCAGAACAATGCTTGCTTATGCTAAATTGCCCACTCACTTTTGGGCAGAAGCTATAGCAAATGCATGTTTTACACAAAACAGATCCATAATCAACAAAAGGCACAACAAAACACCTTACAACATTATAAATGGAAGAATACCAAGTATAAAATTTTTGCATACATTTGGTTGTAGATGTTTTGTTTTTAATGATTTTGAAAGCCTTGAAAATTTTGACAGAAAAGCAGAAAAAGGCATTTTTCTTGGTTACTCTTTGTCCTCAAAAGCATACAGAGTTTTTATTCTCAACACCAGGACCATCAGAGAAAGTTTGTATGTCTCATTCGATGACTCATCAGAAACATAGGTTTCTGATGAGTACATAAAAGAAATAAACTTTTCTGACAAACAAGAAAATTATGAACATCTCTTTGAAATATTAAATGAAGATTTCCTAGAACATGATAATGCCTACAAAAATAAATAAAAAGATTATTCATGTTCTAACCCTGCAGATCAAGTATGTAGTACATCAGAAATCCAGATTTCTGATACTTTTCAGACAAATGTAGCACCTGATCAGGGGGAAACTTCAAATCCATCAGAACCAACAATATTTCACAACAAGTTAAGATGGATCAAAGGACATGTTCATTCTGACATCATAGGCAATCCTGCAGATGGTGTCAGAACAAGATCTGCCAGTGCACATGAGTGTGCATTCTCTGGGTTCTTAAGCAAGATAGAACCCAAATCTGTCAAGGAAGCTCTAAATGACTCAGACTGGGTTCAAGCCATGCAAGAAGAGCTTGATCAATTTGAAAGGAGCAAGGTATGGGATCTAGTACACAAGCCAAATGACAAATCAGTCATAGGCTCAAAATGGGTGTTCAGAAACAAATCTGATGAGAACGGCATAATCACCAGGAACAAAGCAAGGTTAGTGGTCAAGGGTTACTGTCAACAAGAAGGTACTGATTATGACGAAACCTTTGCACCAGTAGCTAGATTAGAAGCTGTAAGAATTTTTCTTGCTTATGCTGCATCTAAGGATTTAAAAGTTTATCAAATGGATGTAAAATCAGCTTTTCTGAATGGTAAAATTGAAGAAGAAGTTTATGTGCGTCAACCAGAAGGCTTTGTTGATCCAAAATTTCAAAATCATGTTTATAGATTAAACAAAGCCTTGTATGGGTTGAAGCAAGCTCCTAGAGCCTGGTATGAAACTTTATCAAACTTCTTACTCAATTCTGGGTTTACCAAAGGAACTATTGACACCACTGTTTTTCTCAAAACACACAAAGGTCACATTTTGCTGGTCCAGATATATGTTGATGACATTATATTTGGATCAACAAATGAAAAATTTTGTGACAAATTTCAAAAATTGATGACCAGCCACTTTGAAATGAGTATGATGGGTGAGTTAACCTTTTTCTTAGGGTTACAGGTAAAACAAAGAATTAATGGAATATTTTTGAGTCAATCAAAATATGTGAAAACAATTCTACAAAAATACTCACTTGAAAACTGCTCTGTTTCAAAAACTCCCATGGCAACAGGGAACAAGTTAGATTCTGATAAAAATGGTATAAGTGTTGATATTAAAACCTATAGAGGGATGATAGGATCACTGCTTTATTTAACTGCTAGCAGACCAGATATCCTGTTTGCAACATGTTTTCTAGCCAGATATCAAGGTGATCCTAAAGAATCCCATCTGAAAGCTGTAAAAGGGTTTTTAAATATCTCAAAGGCACATCAGAAATTGGTCTCTGGTATCCTAAGGATACAAACCTTGAATTAATTGCATACACAGATGCAGATTATGCAGGGTGCAAAATTGACAGGAAAAGCACATCTGGTGCCTGTCAACTTTTGGGAGAAAAATTGGTATGTTGGGCAAGCAAGAAACAAAACTGTGTTGCCACATCAACAGCAGAATCAGAATATGTAGCAGCAGCAAGTTGCTATTCACAAGTGTTGTGGATGCAAACTCAACTGAAAGATTATGGAGTAACTCTGACAAGAATTCCAATTCTATGTGACTCAAAGAGTGCCATTGCAATAACTGAAAATCCTGTTCATCACTCAAGAACCAAACACATAGATGTTAGATACCACTTCATAAAAGATCATGTAGAGAAAGGTAACATTGAAATGTATTTTGTTCCAACTGAAAATCAAATTGCTGATATCTTTACAAAACCTCTTGATGAAAAGAGACACAATTTTTTAATCAGCAAACTATGCATGGTTAATCTAAATGATGAAGATTTCTCAGAAAACTCAAAAACACAAATTGAAAACTAACTTGTTGAAAATCAAAATTCTGATATTCATAGAACAAATCAACTAGTTTCTGATAAAACAATCCATCAATCTGATGGAACACAAGAAAATCTGATGAACTATCAATAAATGACAGTTTATCAGATATTCTGAAGAAATATCAGGATATCTGGTAAAAGCACCAGAAGTTCTGATATAAAATCAGAAATTACGATTGAAACATCAGGATAATCTGTAAAAATACATCCTCATGCACATTCCACATATTGTAATTACTTATTTTCGTGTTTTTTTGTTTTGTTTTGTTTTGTTTTTTAATTAAAAAAATAAAACAAAAAGGGGAAAAAGTAACAAGCATACTGATGGAGTTCCATACAGCTGTAATAATCAACCGTCTCATTTTCTTTTCAGTTTATTGAATTTCATTTTTTTGCATGCAACGTCATTTCTTCATAAGGAACTTAAATGTGACACGTAGGCACTAGAATCATTAAGAGCTATGAAAATAGATGCCTAGTCATTAAATGCTTACTCACACATGGGGCTTAATAGACTGTCAAAATCACTGTTACATTTACTATTACATTCACTGGGACAGATATCTTCTTAATTGAAGAGCAAAAGGTTGGCTGTTAACATCATTTTAACCTATAAATCTTAACAACCTGAAAAGAACATTTGTAACAAAAACCAGCTCTTCAAAAGCCTTTCAACAATTTTTTTCCTTATCAAAAATGGGTCGCCCAAAATTGATGAAAGCCACTCAATTCCCTCTTCCGTTTCACAGACTTCACAATCTTAGATTAAGATCCAACTTGGAAGGACCTGCATGGGAGGACTGCAGGTTTGTGTACAATATGATCATGCGAAGTCCTCTAGGCTTTGCTGTGTCATCACATGTCACCATATATCCAGAACTTCTCCAAGAGTTCTGGTGGAACTCTCAAATCATTTTTGGTGGTACTTCCATGTGGATTGAAAGTGAGGTCATGGGAGTAAAAATTACTCTAAAAGAAGAAACAATCAGAAATGTCCTCAAACTGGGTGATGATCATGAAATCCAACTTCTGGAAAAATCAAATGTGCAACAAACCTTGACTGAAATGGGCTATCACACACTCAACTCGTCAAGGGCAGTTAGCAAGTCTGGTTTTATACCACCTTTCCAGTTTTTGGTAACACAGCTAAGTGTCTGCTTTTCCAAGAAAATTGGACACTTCAATGAGCTGTCGAATAGGATGATGGAAGTGGTGCATGCTGTGATACAAGAAAAATCTTTCAACTATGCTAAGTTTCTAATGAGAGACCTAGAAGCAAACATCCACGACCGTCAACCCTTTCTGATTTACCCTCGATTTGTTACCAAGGTGATCACTAGTCAGCTGGACTTTGGAGGAGTGAGAAGCTGCTATTCAAGAGCTGAGCTGGTACTTCAAGAAAACATTAGTGAAGCCACCTTGACGCCATCAACAAATCACACCGGACGAGTAACCAGTCTTTGGTTATATGTGAAGTGCATGTTCAATATGTTAGAGGAGGAGGAGGAGTAGTTTTCTTTGTTTTATGTTTTGTTTTCGTTTAACATGTTTGTTTTATGTTTTCTTTCAACAGGTTTGTTTTAAATTTTTTTTTATTGGTAAATAGATCTAGGGGGAACTAACACAACTTGACTGATAAAATCAAAGAAAATCTGGTGGATTACACATGAATACTGACAAAAGTTAGTAGAACTCAAAATCTGATGATCAATCAGAAAAACTGATCATTCACCAGAAAACTGTGAAAATTCTGATAACAAATCAGAAAATCATATTTTGTTTTGAAAAACCAGAAAGTTTAACATATCATCAGAAAAACAATTCTTTTAATCAGATTTAATTGAATTTATGAAAATCCAAATTTTTAAGAAAAAGTCTCTTTCTAAATTTTTTTTCTGAGGACTGGAACAAGCTATATAAAAAAAAATTATACCTCTGGTATATCAGAACAAAGGTGTGGAGTTCAGAACTGCAAGACTACAATGTAAGTAAAATCTCAGAACTCTACTTATTCCCTCTCATCTCAAAAAAAAAAAAATCTGATGATATATATATATCATTATGAGAAATATCTGGGGAGACACACAAAGGGTTTCGATTGGACCTTTTAAAAAGGGGTCCCACATAGAGAAAAGGTGTAAGTTGGAAACTAGTGTTTATCTGTAAAATCTTTGATGTCTCTAAGTATCTTTAAAAGGATATACATTAATTAGAGATAAATCAAAGGTTTTTCAAAAACGGTTGTTTCCTTAAAGGATTAAAACATCTTAAAGGTGTCATTAATCACCCTGAACTCAAACAACCCACGACAAACACTCAAAAATCTCTGTCGATACACCCTATAAGTACCTCATTCAAAAACAGAGTCTTTCATCTTCAACCTTCAAATTCAAAACCCTAAAACCCTTTTACAAAAACAAAACCCAAATTCTCAATGGCTGCTGGCAACATCAACATACCTCAAATTAAACACTCAGTTCCTTTCATCACTGAAGATGAATTTCTTCCATTAAAGAGCAACAATGAAGCAATGAATGATAACATCGAAGAATATGATATGAAGTGTCAAATTCTCATTGAATTTCTAACAAGATGCCCGATAGCTCAAGCTCTTACAAAGACCAGAGAGGTACCACAAGAACTCATACAACAAGTTGTAAAAACTCTCAAAATCTCAAGTCAAACTGAGCTAACAACACATGTATGGGGAAATATCTTCATTAAAATTTCACCAGAAAATATAAGGGAATGTTTGGAGCTACCCTTACATCAGAACTTTGAAAAGTCACCAGAAAGAGAAGATATGTTTTCACAACTTGATGCTGCAATGGGATACAAAACAAAGATTTCAACAATCAATAAATTCAAGAGAAACAAGCTACCTGCCTTCTGGCAAGTCTTAATGGAAATTCTGAACAAGTGTCTATCGTCAAAAATTGGAGGTACAGATCAGATAAATATGAACATTCTAACAATCATGTTCAGTCTAATTAATGGATTGAACATTGATTATGGAGCAGAAATAATTATTCTGATCAGGAGATCAATTCTGACCAAAGTTGGTAGAATAGATTCACATCTACCCTTTCCAAGATTTCTATCTATCATAATTTATGATGCTTTTCTGAAAAGAAACATGGCAATACCAGCATCAGAAAATATGTGGAAGACAGAAGTTATGAAACCTTGGAATGCTGCAGGGTCTTGGAAGTCAGATTATGATGTACCTGCTCTGACAAAACAAATGATGAGTATGATACCAGAAGAATCACCATACAGAGCAGAATACCTAAAAATGTTGAACAAAAAGTTAGAAAGAAAAGGAGTTTTTGAACAAGTGTCCCCTATGGATCATGATACACAGGAGTCAAGCACACCAAGAATGGAACAGCAGGATGAATCTGATCCTCATCTAGCTGATAAAAATATAAATATGAATCCTGTGGCTGAAGGACATCATGCTGAAGACTCACACATTGGAGAAACAGGTGCACAAGAGTCGAAAATAAACATATTTTATGATTCTGAGAATGATTCTGATGAATCAATTCAAGGAAAACATGAAATCTTACTTAGAGATACTATTTCTTCAAAACAAGATGTGAGTAAAACAAAAGACTCATTTTCTGAATCAGACTCTGAGGAGGAAAATGTAGTAACAACAGGTGGAGATCAGCCTGCTGATCAAGGAAACCTGGATGAGAAAGCAAAAAGTTTCTCAAAAACTCATGGAGAACCTGAAAAGGTTCAAGGATATGAGGAAATCCAGAACTTGAATTTGTCTCAATTTTCTGGTGAGGATATAGGGAACTTGGATTCATCCAATCCTTTTAACCTTAAAACAGCAGAGAATGTGTTTTCTGCTGGTGTTAGAAGAGAAACATCTGTTGTTTCTCCAATTTCCCAAGAACATCAATCTATGTCACCTAAACAATTTCAAAAAGAACCTGATGATAAAGCTGCTACTGTGAAAACAGCAACAGAAGAAAAACTTGATCTAATACTAGAAGAAATCAGAAATCAAAAGTCAGAGATCAAATTTTTGTCAGAAACTGTCAAAGCTGTGCAGAAGCAAACTGAAGACAATACTGCAACTCTCAACAAATTGCAAAAATCATCAGAAAACAAAGGAAGCTCATCAGAAATTGAGAAAGCTATCAAGGAACTGAATGATATCAAGAAAAAGATGCCTGAGGGTGCAACTGCAGGAGAAAGCTCAAGTTCAGGGAAGCTTCTTGAAGAAATACAATTCCTCAGAGCCAACAACAGCAGCATGACTGAGGCTTTTGAGAAACTGTTGATGGAATTAGCTGCACAAAGAAATCAAGAAAATCAAGAGTTCCAGAAAATGAAGAAACAAGAGGAAACAAATACTCAAGCTCTTACTAATGTTCATCTGTTAGTTAAGAGATTGCAGTATAATGTTGCCAGACTAGCAAATATTGATCTTCATGAACTAAAAGCCCAAATTCCACAAGAAAGACAAGCAAGAAGATCAGAAACTTCTCAACAACAACCAGAAATTGTTCAACAAGATCAAGCCAACAGAAACCTCAACAGCTAAAAAACAGAAGCAACCCATGGGTCCACCTCAAGATAAACAGAAGATACTCATGGGTCCTCCACCAAATGTCTCAAAGCCAGACACATCAAGGGTACAACCAAAAGATCATGTTCCAGTACAACCAGTTTCTACAACCATCACAGGAGAAACATAGTTGAGCATAATAATGGATACAAAAGAAAAGAGAAGAATGGAACATGAAGTGACTTCCTCAAAAAGGCCAAGAAAAGAAATGATAGAAGATTCAGAAGGGAACATCAGAGAAATGGAAGTGCTAAAAGGTGATTTACACACTATTATGTACACTGAAGAACATCTAAAGAGTTACTATTGGAAAGGTCCAGAAGACAACCCAAAGAGACCACTCTCTCCAATGCGCAAAGGTATTGTTGAAAACAGAAACAATGGAGGTTGGGTAATTTTACACAAGCACATGACCAATCCAATAGTATCAATTGAAAGAATTGATACAATGACCACTGGAGGAGGCATCCTAGGAAATGAAGCACAAAACAAGTATACCTTGATCAGAAAAGACAACAGTCAACTAAAGGTTACTGATGCATATCTGGCTGATGATATTCACCCATTGGGAATAGTCAAAATGAAGAATATCATTGATGAAATGAAAGGTAATTCAGTTATAATCAGAAGAGCCCTTGAAAGTCTCAAAAGTGCAGGAGCAAAGTTATACAAAAGGGCTGCACTGGCAGACTTTGATCTATGTATCAATTTTGAGTACAACAACAAAGTGCTAATACCACCTCCGAACACTTCAATTCCAGCTGAAATTGCTTCTAAACTATTAAGAACTGGAGCAATCTTTGATAAACCAGAAATGAGTGTAGTCTTCAAAGATGCTAATAAAGAGAAAGCTCTGTTCAGAATCAGTGATATATGCAGGTATTCAAATCAAACTCTGAAATATATAAAAAACTGCATGAATGAAAAAGATGTGCGGAAATGGAAATCAGACTTTCAAGAAACAAGACCTATAGAATTATCAAGTTTATATCACTTTGAAACAAAATGGTTTACAAGGTGATTGTAAGATTATTATCTAATACAAATGAATCTTGAATTCTGTGGGGGGAGAGCAATGGAGTTTAGATGTATGTGTGAATGCTAAGCTTCAAACTCACTTTGCTTCTCCTGGTTTAGCCTTCTATTTATAGACGGCTTTGTGTATGAATAAACAATAGTTTATTCATACAATAATTCCTGCAAAAAGTAGCCAATTGACATATTCATTGATTCCAACGTTCAAGTTTCCTTTTTCATCATGATATCATTAAATGTCAACTTGCTTCGGTAAGTGTGGCAGGACAGAGCCAATTTCAGACAAGTGGGTTATTTCATCAGAAATTCTGATAAACCACTTCATCAGAAATTCTGATGAACAAATCATCAGAAAATCCTTGATGATCAGAATCGTCAGATACTGATGATATTTCATCAGAAATATCATCAGATCCATCAGAAATGACCTCTTCTGATAATCCAATTCAGCTCTTGATCAACTTGTGATTCTTTGAAGTAGATGCTATGTATTCCGGTTGTCCCATCTGATCTTCTTTTTCCAGTTCGTGATCTTCAGGACTGTGATCTCTTCATAGATCCAGTTGATTGTGTTTTTCTTCAATACTTACAAATAAAGTTTCCTAACAGTTTCCCCCTAAGTATTGTAAGAAAATGAACTACCTCTATATCAAACATAAACAACTTTCTTTGAAAGAGAAATTAAAAAAAAAAAACAACTAAGTTCAGAAACATTGAACATAGTCAAACCAACTACAAATATTGTTAGACCCAGTTCAGGCTCAAAACAACTTCTTTTCACGTAATATGGCAAGTGACAGACTTTGATCTATGTATCAATTTTGAGTACAACAACAAAGTGCTAATACCACCTCCGAACACTTCAATTCCAGCTGAAATTGCTTCTAAACTATTAAGAACTGGAGCAATCTTTGATCAACCAGAAATGAGTGTAGTCTTCAAAGATGCTAATAAAGAGAAAGCTCTGTTCAGAATCAGTGATATATGCAGGTATTCAAATCAAACTCTGAAATATATAAAAAACTGCATGAATGAAAAACAAGAGCAGCTCAAAAAGAAGGGAAAGAACAATGAAAAGTTGAGAAAAACAATTGAAGAGTGCATTGAAAATTGGATGGAAGCAAGAGGATGGTATAAAGAAATGTACAAAGAAACTCAAAAGGCAATTGACTACAAGAAAAGACTGAAACCTGGAGACAAATACAGAAGTGTAGTGAAGATCAACTAATGATTTAATAAAATTAAATTTCCTGTTTATGAACAATATTTTATTAATGTCTGATTTATAGTTGGTTTGACTATGTTCAATGTTTCTGAACTTAGTTGTTTTTTTTTTTTTGAATTTCTCTTTCAAAGAAAGTTGTTTATATTTGATATAGAGGTAGTTCATTTTCTTACAATACTTAGGGGGAAACTGTTAGGAAACTTTATTTGTAAGTATTGAAGAAAAACACAATCAACTTGATCTATGAAGAGATCACAGTCCTGAAGATCACGAACTGGAAAAAGAAGATCAGATGGGACAACCGGAATACATAGCATCTACTTCAAAGAATCACAAGTTGATCAAGAGCTGAATTGGATTATCAGAAGAGGTCATTTCTGATGGATCTGATGATATTTCTGATGAAATATCATCAGTATCTGACGATTCTGATCATCAAGGATTTTCTGATGATTTGTTCATCAGAATTTCTGATGAAGTGGTTTATCAGAATTTCTGATGAAATAACCCACTTGTCTGAAATTGGCTCTGTCCTGCCACACTTACCGAAGCAAGTTGACATTTAATGATATCATGATGAAAAAGGAAACTTGAACGTTGGAATCAATGAATATGTCAATTGGCTACTTTTTGCAGGAATTATTGTATGAATAAACTATTGTTTATTCATACACAAAGTCGTCTATAAATAGAAGGCTAAACCAGGTGAAGCAAAGTGAGTTTGAAGCTTAGCATTCACACATACATCTAAACTCCATTGCTCTCCCCCCCACAGAATTCAAGATTCGTTTGTAATAGATAATAATCTTACAATCACCTTGTAAACCATTTTGTTTCAAAGTGATATAAACTTGATAATTCTGTAGCTCTTGTTTCTTGAAAGTCTGATTTCCATTTCCGCACATCTTTTTCACATCTACTAAAATCACTTGCCATATTACGTGAAAAGAAGTTGTTTTGAGCCTAAACTGGGTCTAACACTTCCTTTTAGCAGTTGACGTTCAGCCACATCTTACATTGAAGCTGGTCCTAGTATGACAGACCAACCACTCAAGCCCTTGAGCTTTTGGGGAGGCCAAGTCCAACCGCTTTTCACTTATTTACCACCCGACTCGTTACAACCGGTGTACCTATTGGGCATAAAACCACTCTTGGTCAATTATGACAAGTCACCAACTTTAAGTGTTCCCCCTCCCATTGCTACTTCGTGGTAACAAGCAATGGCCACCCTGCCTTTGGCTCGAGGTATGGTCATGAGCACATCCATGGGAATGCCTTATACAGTACCATCAGAAAGCCTTCAAGGCTTTAACCTTATGCCCCAGCTGATGACACAAATGATGGCATCTTTTATGAGTACCATCATAAAGCCTTTAAGGCTTTAACCTTATGACCTAGCTGATGACACAGATGATGGCACAATTTCCTTTGCAGCACGTGCAAGCTGGATGATGACACAGAAAGCCTTCAAGGCTTTAACCTTAACTTCATCAACCAAGTGCCAACCACTC
Source organism: Helianthus tuberosus (assembly GCA_030545235.1). NCBI lineage: Eukaryota > Viridiplantae > Streptophyta > Magnoliopsida > Asterales > Asteraceae > Helianthus > Helianthus tuberosus. The sequence goes on from CM060376.1 coordinate 182,315,966, forward strand.
ACCAGGGTACCTCAAACGGTAACCCAGCTTCAAGGGTAGTAGAAGACCTCTCAAAACCCTACAAGCCCAACAACTTGTCTTGCTTCTCCCAACAAATCGTTGATTACGAGCTTCAAACCCAGATAAAGATGCTATCACGATGCTGAAAACCACCTCCAAATCTTCGCCGGGGCAGTAAGAATTGAAAAATTGCCCAGCCCCGAATGTTTTCTCATGTTCATGCAAACCCTTGATGGGTCGTCACGCATATGGTTCAATGACCTTCCGGAACGAAGCATTCAGTCCTTTGAGGATTTTAGCAAAGGTTTCCCATAACAACGGAAGTATGTCAAGGATGCCACGATAATCTTTTGGATCAAACAATGTGATAATGAAAGTCTCAGAGACTTCATCGAAAGGTACAAGAAGGAAGATTTAACTTACGCCAATGAAAAGATTAGGATTGCAGGGTTCATGAATGCTAAATTCCAAATATCTCACAAGAGACTTCAATAAATGCCTGTCCAAAACCCTTGAAGAAGCACTCAAAAGGGCTGAAGCCCACATTTGAGGAGAATAAGTTGTATTTATCAAAGAACAAAAAGATACCTCTTAACTGGAGCTTACAGTATGGCTCTTATGACAAACGGTTCAAATGTTCGGATTCCAGAAGGCCTGAAGGCCGGAACCCTCCAAGCCGAGAAAAAACCATAAACTTTACAGCCTTAACCAAGACTCCACAAGAGATCTTGGCAACCGAAGAGGTAAAACACAGCTTCCGCCCTCCTCAACCTTTGCCAAAAAACAAAAGATTGGAAAAATCAAGCTAGTATTATGAGTTTCATGAATAGAAAGGTCACCATACCAATGATTGCTTCCAACCCAAAAAGAGGATCGAAGAAGCCGTCAAGTCCGAATTGGCTCATTTGGTTAAAGGGGTCAAGGACAAGATGGTTGAAAAAAAAGTAGGAAGTGAACATGGTCGACCTTGAAAACAAAGCTTCCCACAAACGCCATCATTCCAAGGCATGGGAACGTCAATATGTTTGCTTCCCACCACCGAAAGGAGAGTTGCTTTCAAACCCTCTGTTTATGGAATCCAACATAGGAACCATCAAGACACAAAAGGCTTACATTGACACCGGTGCAACCACCAAAATCATGTTTGAGAAATGCTTTAACCCTCTTAGCGACGATGAACGTTCAAAGCTTCAACAGTCTGAATCCTCCATCGAAGGTATCGCAGACATACCTATCAAGCCTTTAGGGCAAATAACCCATAATATTTGTTTAACGAGAGAACAAAGGGACAAACCAAACAACTCACTTTTACGGTGATCAATATCCCTTGCAACTATGATATCATCACAGGAAGGCCAGGGCAAAGTGTGTTCGGAATGGCAATCAGTTGGTCAAGGCACTGTGAAGTTTCCCACTGAAAAAGGGATAGCAACCCTTCAACCTACCCAATAAGCTTTTGTGGTTGAAGGGGAAAGCTCAAGAAAGGACGAAGAAGATGAACAAGGGTTGGACATAAATCCAAAATATCCTCAAAAGGGGATAAGGGTAAACACTAACCTTTCCAAGGAAACCCTCTCATACCTTGAAAAGCTGCTCTTGCACTATGTCTTTGCTTGGTGCCCGGAAGATATGACCGGCATCCCTCGTAGCGTTGTTGAACATGAGTTATGGATCCCACCTGATGTTAAGCTCATTATACAAAAGAAACGGAGTCAAGCCCTTGAAAGAAGCCTTACAGAGTGCCAAGAGATGGAAAAACTTGTTCTACCTGGAATTCTTCGAGAGGTCAAGTATCAATCATGGGTGGCCAATCTCGTAATGGTTCGAAAACCCGACAACTCTTGGAGAATGTGTATCGATTTTAAAGACTTGAACAAAGCATGCCCAAAGGATTGCTACCCGCTGTCCCAGATAGACCTCAAGGATAGCTCGCTCACAGGCTTCCCGTTCAAGTATTTTCTTGACGCCTAAAAGGGTTACCATCAGATCCTAATGAAAAAAGAAGATGAAGAAAAAACCACATTCCACACTGATAAAGATATATCTTGCTATCAAAAAATGCCTTTTGGTTTAAGAAATGCAGGTGCCACTTATCAACATCTGGTTGACAAAGTGTTTGCCCCACAAATCGGCAAGAACATTAAAGCTTATGTTGACGATTTGGTGATCAAGAGCAAAACGGAATACCAAATGCTCGATGATATACAAGAAACCTTTCAAAACTCGAGAAAGATCAAGATGAAGCTTAATCCAGTCAAGTGCTTGTTTATAGGGCACATCATGGGGTAACAAAGCATAAAAGCCATCCCTCAAGGGATGTGCTAACAAGAAAGACTTTCGATGGAAAGCTTACAACTTTGAAGCGTTTTACCTCAAAAGGAAGCCTTCAACCAAATGAAGCAACACTTGGCTTCACTCCCAGCCATTTTGGGTCCAGAAATAGGAGGAACGACCTCTATCTACCTTTCGATTGCTGAAAAGACCCTAAGTACGGCTCTGATCATTGAACGAAACCAAGTTCCGATACCCGTTTACTTTTTCAAAACTTCAAAATTAGCATAACTCAAATATTCTTCTTTGGAAAAACTTAATCTAACCCTAGTCCAAACGGCTAGAAGGCTTCGAAGGTACTTTCAATCACACCCGATACAAGTGGTCACTGACTAACCTATTAAGAATGTGCTTGAAAAACAATAAAATTCCAGACGATTAGCCAAATGGGTTATGAAAACTAGGTGAACACAAAATCACCTATGTCCTGAGAAAAGCTGTCAAAGCCCAAGTCCCAACTGACTTCATCATAGAAGTCCCTAAAGAAGTCACAACGGAAGTCAATACAGCATCCACTGAATCCTCCGACCCCCATACCTGGAAACTCTTTACCGACGGAGCTTCTAGCATTGAAGGGTCAGGAGCAGGGCTAGTTCTAATTGATCCTAACGAATTCGAATTCACGTATGCCCTTCGTCTTGAATTTCAGACTCCAAACAATGAAGTTGAGTATGAAGCATTGATTGCTGGGCTCAAGCTTGCAAAAAATATGGGTGTCAAAAGGCTTCAAGTCTTCACAGACTCGTTGCTTGTTTCAAACCAAGTAAGTGACAACTACATAGCCAAAGAAATGGGGGTTTAAAAGCTTCAAGTTCTCACAGACTCTCTCAAGTTAAGACAATAACAGCTACATAGCAAAAGAACCCAACATGTATTAGTACCGAGAGAAATTAAAGGAATCGATGAACACATTTCAAACATGTTCCATCAAAAAAGTTCCAAGATCTCAAAACAAGAGAACTAATTCATTAAGCAAACTTGTATCTCCTATGTTTGCCCACCTCACCAAGAAGGTACTAATGGAGGTATTAAAAACCCGATCCATCCAAAAACTTGAGGTTCAAGATGTGATCACTAAAGAAGGGCCAAATTGGATGACTCCCATTGAAAAGTTTCTCAAAAATGGTGAATTACCTGATGACCAGACTAAGGCATAAAGGGTTTGTACCAAGTTAAGGAAGTGCGTGTTTATCCTTTACAAAAAAGGATACCTTGCACCACTACTTCGATGCGTTGGCCCAAAACAAATCCAATTCTGATCAAAGAGGTTCACAAAAGGATATGTGGGGCTCATTGTGGCCCAAGATCGGTAGTGTCAAAGCTCATGAACCATGGATACTTTTGGCCTTGCATGCATCGAGATACCTTCGAACAACTGCAAAAATGTGAAGCTTGTTAGTTACATGCTCCGGTACACAAAAGCCCCAAACATGACCCCGTTCCTACCTCCTCGGCTTGGCCATTTCGCAAGCGGGGAATGGACATTGTTGAACCATTCCCACCAGCCAAAGGAGGAGTTAAGTTCTTATTGGTAGTCGTGGGCTACTTCACCAAGTGGCCAGAAGTAAAACCATTGGCAAAAATCTCAGGGAAACATGTCATTGATTTCGTTTAGGAAAACATAATCTATCGTTTTGGTATCCCAGGGGTAGTAGTCACGGATAACGGGAAGTAGTTTACCGAGAAGCCTTCTAGCTCCTGGTGTAAGGACTTCAGAATAACTCAAGTATTCAACTCGGTAGCTTACCCACAATCGAATTGCCAAGTTGATAGGACAAACCGCAACATTGTTGAAGGGATTAAATCTCGATTGGGAAGATACGACAACAACTGGCTCGAATAACTTCCCAATGTGCTGTGGGAAATTCGAACAACCGAGAAAACGAGTTACAAGAAGACACCCTACAGCCTAGTGTTTAGATCAGAGGCTGTAATCCTAGCTGAAATCGGAGTAACAACACAAAGAAACTTCAACATCAACCTTGAGCTATATAAGAAAGAGACGATGTTGAATTTGGAACTACTCGAATAGGCTCGTGATCAAGCAGCCATACAAAAAGCAAAGTACAAGAAAAACATGGAATCATATTTCAATACACGGGTGAAGCATGAACGCTTCAAGCCAGGGGACCTTGTGCTTCGAAACAATGAGGACAGCAAGAAAGAAAGCCAACGAAAGCTTGGCCATAAGTGGGAAGGGCCATACACTATCCTTGAAGCCCACAAAGGGGGATCATACAAGCTGGCAGGACCACAAGGCAAAAAGCTTCCCCACCATTGGAATGACAAAAACCTCAAAAGGTTCCACGTTTAGCCAAAATATATTACAAAGAATTCTAAAAAGTTGTTTTATTCCCTTTATTGTGAAATGACTGAATAATCAGGTTGAGAACCTAGCAAGAAACTCCATGGCAAGGGCCATGTAAGGGGATGAGCTCCCAGGCCACATCGCTCAATAGGTTCAAGGGTTGAATGGACCTATATAAGGGGTGAGTTCCTAAATCAATACAACTCCATGAGACTCATAGAAATCTTAAAAATCATGTCTCATAGACGGGTTTGAAAAGCCTACACCAAATGTTCCTTAAGCCCTAACATTGGCTTATGAACCAAAAAGACTCTATGTGAATGTCATACATAGGATAGAGGTTGTATCTTCTTGTTAAAAATATGTCACACCCCGATATTTCCACGTATTACCGGTGGGCTAGGTGGGGAGTATCGTGACGTAGTTGATATCATCATAGTCAAATAATCACAGTTCAATTGTAACGACTCTCATCAAAAGTCATAATTACTAAAGTAATTTGACCAATAGGAAACCCTAATTGAGACACCCAAGTGATTTTGTGCAAACCCTAAAATTTTTATAATTTTCAGAAGCAGGATTAGGGCCCCTAAAACTCAGGGGGGGCATTCCCTACTTAACGATTATCTATATAACGTGCTCTCCAAGTTGAATTTTTAGAATGTGTCGACTCATCTGAGCTAGTCCCACACGTGGCAACAAAACAAGCATTTTGAGTACCTTACGGACCGTAAGGTCATCAAGCTTACGGTCCGTAAGCTTGACCAAAATCGTGTATAAATAGAGGACATTGGCACTTGAATTCTGGAATTCGTTCGACGAAGAAATTCGCTTCAGGCTCCGATATATCGTCTGTTTATCACAATTAACACACACAAAACACTAATTAGAGGGGGGGTGCTGCTACGAAACAGGGTATTAGCACAATCGCTGCTACGATTCATTGTCCGATTGATTCAAATATCCAATGAATGTTTAAGTGCCGCCCACATTAGGGTTATACTTTATCGTTCGTCATTAATTTGACGGATTGTCGTTAATTCGATAGGTAAAGTATTATACTTTATCGTTCGTTGTTAATTCAACGGATCATCGTTAATTCGATGGGTAAAGTATTATACCTTGTCGTTCATTGTTAATTCAATGGATCATCGTTAATTCGATGGACAAAGTATTGCATTTTGACATTCATTGTGAGAATTTGATCTCGTGAGTTATCGTAAATGCTGGATTGATTACTAATTCCAAAATTGTGTGCTTGTTATTGAAATTAGGATAAAAGCCTAATCAGTAAGCCAGGCTCTGCCCATATAAATCTGCAATGTGAGTCATTCTTCTTTTCTCACAGTTTGTGAGTTATTCTCTTTTTATCAAATTGCTTTATACAACTATTCTCACCGTTTGTGAGTTATTTTTATTAAATATTTTACAATACTCCAAATTATTTCAAGATTATAATTACAGGGACTAAGTCGTGGATATCTTGAATTACTGGTTAGTGGGGTATTGTGCACATTACTAATTATCTCCCAGTTAGGTTCATTGACCTACTCGGGATAATCACTGTTGGGTTCATTGACCTACAGGGATAATCGTCACTATTTAGGTTCATTGATCTAAATAGTGGTATGACCATCGTCACCATTGTGACATGTCACCATTGTGACGGAATGCCAGATAAAAATAAGATAGAAGCCATTGTAATCGCTCTTATGCTGTAATTGATAACTATGCATCATTATGCAAAAATAGAATGATTCACTCAGTATTTTCCGCTGACAAAATTTTTTTCAAACATGTTTCAGGTGATCTGTTGTAAATCAGGAAAAGTGTTGTGGAGCATTTCAAGCTTAAGATAGTGGCTCAATATAAAATAAATAAATGATTTTGTAATATCACACTTTTATAGTAAAAATATAATATTGTAAATTATCGGGGTTTTATCCCGAATTGTGAAATAAATAATCGGGGAAAAATATTAGCTTTAAGCGATCCTGTTTCCGCTGTTAAACTCAATAAAATCAATACCGCAGTATTTTCTGCCGCGGCTCCTGAAACGGGTCAAACCGGGTCGTGGGCCGTGACAGAAAAAGGTGGTATCAGAGCCACTGGGTTAAGCTAATTAAGTATTTAGAAATACTTAATTTTTCCTGATTACAATTATATAATTATGTGTTTTATTAACTGGCTATTTGTTAATTTTAATATGGGCATATTTTTATTGTAATATTTGTTAAGTGAAAAACATTATATATTTGATTAATATATGGAATTACCTAATATAGTATTACTATATTGTGGTAAAGAAATTATATTTTTATGTTTAAAGTATACTCTTATTTAAAATTATTGTTTAGTTATTTATTATTAATAATTTTGTTATTAATAATAGTGGTATTAAGATTATTTTTAAATACTAAGGTTATTATCAAAAGGCAGATATTGGATAACCTAGCCTTAGTTAGGCATGGACTGATCACCTATGCTTAAACAAGGCAGCACTAACCAATATCCACCATGATAATGACTAAATAATATATATAAATTAAGTCATCATACTTATTTAGTATATAGATTTTGATATGTTAATCACTGTAATAGTAAATATAAAATCTTTAAATATTCTGATTTAAAATTTAGTATTTTTATTATCTACAGTCAAGAAAATTTATAAATAAATAAAACCTAGTATGTTTTAATTTGTATTTGTTTTGGTAGTATGAAATACTATTTTTGTTCTATAAAATTTTGTTATAACTTAGTAATTGTGTGTATTTTGTTAAATAGCATGAGTGATTTGTCGGAAGCCCTTCAGAATTTAAATCTCTATCCAGTAAGAATAGAAGTTTCCAGAGATTTTAATAGGTATATTCCAGACATAGAAGGACCTATAGAATTTAACGCTTTACCTCTCGAGAAACCTAAGCCTAAGAAAATGGAAATTGGGGAAAGCTCTAGGCAAATTGAAGAGTTACCATCTCAAGAAGAACTAGATTTTATAATAGCAAACGATGATACTATTGAATCTGTTAATGAAAATAATTTTATGAACTTAGAACCATCTATTCCAAATTCTTCAAATAACTGGAATATAGACGAATGGTTAGATAATGAAATATTGTTACAAAACCATCCCTATAGGCTTTTTCCTAAGTACAATCCAGAACCTTTACCAAATTTACTAATAAGTAACGAGAATAGGACTAAACTCCATCATTTTGACAACATAGATGCTGGGAATAGGATCCAAGAGACTTTGGGACAAATCTCCTGGAAATACGATGAGAAGAAACGCCGCTACTAGAACATCATCTGACAAAGGATAGGAGATTATGAAACTGTGGTTGTGTAATAATAACAGTAAAATCAGTATGTGTAAAATAAATAATAAAACGGGTGTATATAGAAACATGATATAAGGAAATATTAGAAAAGTTACAATTTTGTTTGTATATTCGTTTATGTGATTATGTGCAACTAAATTGTGACATTGGATTATTTCCTTTATACTAATTATGTATCTATAAAATAGATATCAGATGGAAAACGCTAATAATGAACCAGTTAATGAGGGTAATCAATCTGAGCAACAATCGGGGAATCAATATGTGACTAGGCAAGATATAGAAAATATCATTGCTCAAGAGATAGCCAACACTATTCCAGGAATAGTTGCTCAAGGGATAGCCAATGCTATTCCAGCAATCATTGCTGCTGTTAAAAATCCAATCGAACCGCAACAAGTTGTTCCTAGTAAACGCATTTCTGAAAATAATTTCAGTAATAGCGTAAATGGAGGTAATAATCATGTTAATCATGATAATGAACCACGGCAAGCTCCGCTCCCTAAGAAAAGGAAAGTTGCAACGCCTGGTTGCACTTACAAAGAATTTCTTGCATGTAAACCCACTGAGTTTGCAGGCAATGAAGGAGCGACTGCAGCACTGCGTTGGTTAGAGAAAACCGAGGCAGTAATTGCCATAAGTAAATGTGCTCAGGATGATCAGGTTATGTACGCTTCAAACCTTTTCAAAGAAGTAGCGCTAGAATGGTGGAATACAATGTTACAGGCAAAAGGAAGAAGGATGGCGTATGCTATGAATTGGGAAGAATTTAAGAGTCTTGTAGAAAGAAAATTCTGTCCTGAATATGAAAAAGATCAAATGGCAAATAAGTTTCTAACCCATAAGATGGTAGATGTAGATTGTCGAGGGTATACTACGACATTCTTCGAATATGCTAGAGTAGTACCAACCCTGGCTTCGCCAGAGCCGGTACTTATTTCTCGTTATATTTGGGGATTGATTTCCGAGATCCGTAATATCGTCAAAGCTGCAAAACCTTGCACGATTGATGATGCAGTAGAATTAGCCAATACTATGATTGACGAGTTAGTACGGACAAGAGAAGAAAATAGAAGGAAGGAAGTAGCCCAAAAGATTACCCAAGAATTTCGTTCGGGTAACCATAACAATTTCAAGAAAGGAGGGAATGGGCAATATTCTACTAGTCCATTTTGCAATTTTTGCAAAAGAAAGCATTTTGGAAAATGCAAAGGATATTGCAATTTTTGCAAGATTCCAGGGCATCAAGAAGAAGACTGTAGGAGGAAGAAATTTTCAGTTTGCTACAACTGTAGAGAAACTGGACATCTTAGGCCAGATTGTCCAAAACTGAATAAACCATTTGACAATCAAGCCAAACCAGCAGAAGGAGCAAAAAGGAATGCGAGAGCCTTTCAGCTGACTACTCATGAAGCCGAGATGATTCCAGATGTGATAGCCGGTATGTTCTTAGCTTACAACGTTTACATAAAAGTATTATTTGACTCTGGTGCAAACCAAAGTTTTATAAATACTTTACTCTGCCAAACTCTTAACCTACCATTAACCAGCATTAGATAAATTTCTATATATTAGAAACGGCAGATGAGAATTCAGTTAAAATAGATAAGGTTATACAGAACCTAGAAATAAGTTATAAGTTTTCTGCAATTCTATTGTCTATGAAATTAGTTGAGTTCAATGATGTGATCATTATCTGTGATCAGAATTTCTTAAAAATTCAATCAACCATCAGAGAAGTAATTAGAATTACCGGAGATAAACCAGGTAAGTTTATGAAATTCATATCAATAATGGAAATTGCTAATTATGAACGAAAGCAAGGAATAGTATATATGATTTCAGTAATCATTAATACTAAAGATACAGAATTTAAGGAAATTTCTGTAGTTTTAGAATACCCAAATATATTTCCAGAAGATTTACCTGGATTACATGAAGATAGAATTTATTAAATTTCAGGAATTTTTACCGATAAAACTAGGAAACCTTATCGGTTAGTATGATATTGATTATTAAGAAAAAGAAAAGCTTTACTCCAAAAATTTTCGAAGAATAAATTTTGGCTGAAGTGCAATTTTAGGTCATATAATGAATCATGAAGGTATTCACTTAGATCTTACTAAGATAGCAGTGATTACCAAATGGAAGATTCTGTAAACCTCAATGGGAATTAGGAATTTTGTAGGTTTAGTATTATAGACATTAAGGAATTAAAGATTTTTGGAGTATAAGGTAATACTTCAAAGCTAGGGTTTGGATATTCCTTAATGCAACGCAAAAAGGTAATTGCGTATGCCTCAAGTCAAATTGAAAAAGTCTGAAGAAAACTATACCACTCAAGAGTTAGAATTAGGAACCATAATTTTGCCTTAAGATTTGGAGATATTATCTGTATGGAAGTAAGGATACTATCTATACAGATTATAAGAAGTTTAGATATATATAATTGGGCAAAAAAAAAAAAGAATTTGAGGCAAAAGAGATGAACGAAAATCCTAAATAACTACAACTGTAATATTCAGTATCACAAAAGAAAGGATGAAAACGGCAAAAGATAGTCATAAGAATTATACAGATAATAGATAAAAGCCGTTGAAGTTCGAATTGGAGACAAAATATAATTGGAAGTATCTCCTTGGAAAGGAGTAAGAAAGGAAAACTAAGTCCAAAAGTATGTAGAATCATTTCCAGTAAATTCAACGTATTGGATCAGTTACTTATAGTTTACAACTACCAGGAAGGTTAGTTGGAATACATGATATATTTTATATATCCAATCTTAAGAAATGTCTATAAGATGAATCTTTAATAGTACATTTCTAAGATATAAAGTAACAAATAGTGTTAAGTAAAGTAGGATTCAAAGACAGGATCCTAATATACTTGGGAACTGGAATCTGAAATAAAGAGAAAGTATTCTCAATTATTCCAGTAAATCTCGAGGACGAGATTTTTATTAAGGTGGGGAGAATGTAACGACTCTCATCAAAAGTCATAATTACTAAAGTAATTTGACCAATAGGAAACCCTAATTGAGACACCCAAGTGATTTTGTGCAAACCCTAAAATTTTTATAATTTTCAGAAGCAGGATTAGGGCCCCTAAAACTCAGGGGGGGCATTCCCTACTTAACGATTATCTATATAACGTGCTCTCCAAGTTGAATTTTTAGAATGTGTCGACTCATCTGAGCTAGTCCCACACGTGGCAACAAAACAAGCATTTTGAGTACCTTACGGACCGTAAGGTCATCAAGCTTACGGTCCGTAAGCTTGACCAAAATCGTGTATAAATAGAGGACATTGGCACTTGAATTCTGGAATTCGTTCGACGAAGAAATTCGCTTCAGGCTCCGATATATCGTCTGTTTATCACAATTAACACACACAAAACACTAATTAGAGGGGGGGTGCTGCTACGAAACAGGGTATTAGCACAATCGCTGCTACGATTCATTGTCCGATTGATTCAAATATCCAATGAATGTTTAAGTGCCGCCCACATTAGGGTTATACTTTATCGTTCGTCATTAATTTGACGGATTGTCGTTAATTCGATAGGTAAAGTATTATACTTTATCGTTCGTTGTTAATTCAACGGATCATCGTTAATTCGATGGGTAAAGTATTATACCTTGTCGTTCATTGTTAATTCAATGGATCATCGTTAATTCGATGGACAAAGTATTGCATTTTGACATTCATTGTGAGAATTTGATCTCGTGAGTTATCGTAAATGCTGGATTGATTACTAATTCCAAAATTGTGTGCTTGTTATTGAAATTAGGATAAAAGCCTAATCAGTAAGCCAGGCTCTGCCCATATAAATCTGCAATGTGAGTCATTCTTCTTTTCTCACAGTTTGTGAGTTATTCTCTTTTTATCAAATTGCTTTATACAACTATTCTCACCGTTTGTGAGTTATTTTTATTAAATATTTTACAATACTCCAAATTATTTCAAGATTATAATTACAGGGACTAAGTCATGGATATCTTGAATTACTGGTTAGTGGGGTATTGTGCACATTACTAATTATCTCCCAGTTAGGTTCATTGACCTACTCGGGATAATCACTGTTGGGTTCATTGACCTACAGGGATAATCGTCACTATTTAGGTTCATTGATCTAAATAGTGGTATGACCATCGTCACCATTGTGACATGTCACCATTGTGACGGAATGCCAGATAAAAATAAGATAGAAGCCATTGTAATCGCTCTTATGCTGTAATTGATAACTATGCATCATTATGCAAAAATAGAATGATTCACTCAGTATTTTCCGCTGACAAAATTTTTTTCAAACATGTTTCAGGTGATCTGTTGTAAATCAGGAAAAGTGCTGTGGAGCATTTCAAGCTTAAGATAGTGGCTCAATATAAAATAAATAAATGATTTTGTAATATCACACTTTTATAGTAAAAATATAATATTGTAAATTATCGGGGTTTTATCCCGAATTGTGAAATAAATAATCGGGGAAAAATATTAGCTTTAAGCGATCCTGTTTCCGCTGTTAAACTCAATAAAATCAATACCGCAGTATTTTCTGCCGCGGCTCCTGAAACGGGTCAAACCGGGTCGTGGGCCGTGACATCAATGCACAGCGGAAGTCTAAAGTAATAATAATACAAACCGATTAGAAAGTATAATAAAGTATTACACAACGGTTGTATATGGATCCACAGGCAGATCTTAAAACAGAAAAATAAACACTGTTCAACAGACTTTAGACGTTTATAACTTGCAAGATTCCTTATTAACGCCCTGAGCTCCCAGCCAATTACGTACAGTACCTGTCACTTAATCTTTTTGGAAAATACGTCAGTTTACACTGGTAAATACAATTAACTGACTCTTTTGAAAACATTTATGAAAATTGATTTAAATGCACAAGGCACAAATATCCTTTTATAACTTGGGACAATTATATAAAAATAATCTTGTATACAGATTTATATGTTTGTTATACATTCAGGGCCCGATATAGAAACCGAGTCAAGATTAATAGACACACCACAAGTATAGGCCCACAAGAGAGTGAGATACCGATTTTCCTACACAACCGTCAGGTGTATGCCTACATCCTGTGCTTAAGACGTGGTCATTTCTTAATAAATGATGCCAAGGATATCCGGGACATGGTCATTAACCCCCAAAGTCTTTGTTTCAAACAAGACAGATTAAAACGGGTTACCTCAATAATTTAACCACTAATCGATTAAATATTCAATACCCGACTAAGCAGTATTATTATAATACCGTATCCCAAACCCGTATAGGGAAAATAAGTTAAAAGTATTTACCTGAGCTAAAATGTCATATTATTCTCTCCGTATACTCAAATCAGCATGCATAAGTATTTCTACTGGGGCTCTCAATCTGGAACGAAGGTTTTATTAACCTGTTAGATTCCTAACGGGTCTTATTTAAGTTGTAACTTAGACCGGTTAGTTTTAAGGAAAGGTTTACGGTTCAAAACGCAAGATTAAGCGAAGACCGGATTAGAATGTGACTTTGTCGCAACCCCCGCCCCCTATCTGTCCCAGGAACGGGCGGCCGCGAGACCAGTTGTGGTGGTATCATTTTGTTTATCATTATTATTATTATTTTGGCAGCGGAAATTTCATCAGGACTGTAGTTAGGAAATATTTATCTGAGTAAAACCACCGTATTTTATATTAATAAACACATGGGTAAAATCCAAGTTTCTTATTACAACATGTTTATAGGGTTAAACCCTATTTTATTGAATTTAAAACATTGTCTTTTAGGTAACTTTTATAGCCACATTTTTCCAAGCCGTCAGTGCTCTCCAGCTGGCTTTCTTCTAATTGGCTTTTACATTTTGTTACCGGAAACGCATTTTAAAAATATTTGTCAGTGGCAAATACTGGTGAGCGAATCCAAGTTTAAACAAGAAATATTTTATTCTTAACAGTATTGAGAGCAATCACATTGTTTATTTCTACACAATTATTCATTCAGTATTGTCAATCCTGACTGGTGGGTCATACTACACATTGGCTAACTCGTTGTCAAATGGTAACGTGTTCCACATTTTGTATATAAAACTCCAACATACCGGCAGTAATTGAAGAACTACAAAGACTCAATCACTGCTTAATAGCATTGTAAAACATCTAAGGTTTTGTAAAAACAATTTACAAAAAGGAGATTACTCACATTGCTGACTTAGGTTTTCTGTAAGGGTTTCCTGGTGATAATCTATAATTTACACAAATATACATATGTTAGTATAATAACCCATTTTAACATTAGTAATACCCTCCCCGAGACGACATTCCAATGACTACGTCGGGCAGAACCACGACAGCCGTTACGGAACCCTAGATCAATCGGGCAGAGTATCTAATACGTATCCAGGGGTTATGATACTTACAACGGAGCAGAACCTCGTTATTTAGGGGGATATTATACCTGAGTATAATGCCTACTATGAGAAATTTGAGAGAGAAAGAAATATTTTGAACGAACAGACTGAAGGCCCGATGCATGCAATTTATAGGGCTGTAATCTGACTTCCTCGCGGCCCGCGACAGCCACAGCTGTCTCCTTCGCGGCCCGCTACGTAGGTGGCTAGGGCTTAGGGTTGCTTGGTCACGGGTGTAGGTTCGCCGGGTGTAGTGCCACGTGGCGGCCTGGGGTCGTGCCAGCCGTCACTCGCTCGTGGCCCGCGTAGACTTAAGTGAAGTCGGTCGCGGCCCGCCACAGCCTCATTATTTTTGTTTTTATTTTACTTTTAATACTAGATCGTATTTCAGGCCTGGTTTTCACATACGGGGTGTATTTTAAGACATATTCGGGTATTTTAAACTATATTAGGGCATCGAAATTATTCAGGAAGGTTGTTATATCCTCCCCACCTTGTTTTAGAGATCGTTCTCGAGGTCTACTGGAACAGGTGTGGATATTTCCTTTGCATTTCTGATTCAAGCTCCCATGTGTATTCTGGTCCTCTTATGGAGTCCCGCTTCACTTTGACTAGAACTAATCTCTTGTGCTTGAGGTTCTCAACTTTTCTGCCTTCAATCTGTAGAGGTCTTTCTACAAACTTTAACTGTTCATTCACCTCTATATCCTTAAGAGGCACTACTAGCAATTCATCAGCTAAGCATTTCTTGAGATTGCATACATGAAATACATCATGTATTCCTGCCATTTCCTCTGGCAGTTGTAGCTGATAAGCTACAGGTCCTATTCTTTTAATAATCATAAAAGGTCCTGTTGGGTCCCTCGTAAAGGATCTGTTCGTCAGGAACTTAGATGAATCGACTTTGATCAATGTGCGGAATCCATTGGATCAAATCGCGGATGTACGACAAAGTATTCAACGCTTAAACACCATCTGATCTTTCTATTCAACTGATATGAAAGTACACAAGTGCCAGTAGAAGTCATACTTGATAGAGTTCTCCTAAAGTGACAAAAGTTCTTAATGACATACCCTGACTGGGTATTTATAGGCAACTCAGGATCTAGTAAGTGTTGTCCGATCGGATGTCATGGCTGCTGTCCGATCGGATGACAGTGCTGTCCTATCGGATGGCCCATCCGATTGGGTGACACAAGTCAACAATCGTTCAACACTTTTACATATAAGACCCATATCCTGAGTTGACTGAACACGTACATACATACATAATTGTTCACAAAGGACACAAACATACAAAATATGACTAAATGCTGACGGAAGCTACAGACGTATGAACTAACAGACTCCCCCTCGGATGTAGCTGTAGTTCCTTCCAGCATAGTATTCATTCCTTCATGTTACGCCTTCGTTCTTTCGCTCTATGTCTTCTCATTTCAGCTCTTTCTTCTAACATTCTTTTCCTTATGAGCCTTCCTTCCTCGATCCACCATTTCCTGTATACGGGATCACCATCACGCTTCCGATCCCATTTGGGAATCTTGTTTTCCTCTTTCTCTATTGGCGTTTGATCCATAGGTATCGGTCTTCCCAACTTGCGCTTGCCAAGCTCAGCTGCTCTTTTAGCAATCTCTTTAAACTTCTGGTTGCGCTTGTATCTTTTCAGGAATTCATCAATCTCAAGATCTCTCCATTTTGTCTTCCAATATCATCCTGAGTTGATGTCTTGGGCAAAACACACATCCACGATCGTTTGATACTGCAACGCTTGTTCTTTGTCTCTTTTCTCATATACAATCTTGTTGTAGAACAAGCAGTCGATATCTTTCTTTGAACAGTTAACAAGCCACATCGGATCCAGAATACTGATTCTTCGAGACTTTCCGGTGGACTTGTCGAATAATGAAATTACTGCCCCCGCCGTCGTTTCATTGTAAAGCCATCCTTCAAATAGATCATGAAAATCTTGCTCAATAGCCCTAAGAGGCATGTTCTTCAAACATCGTGGAGACTTAACATCCAAAGTTATGTCTTTTTCTCCATTTTCTAAGATAGTCACAATCTGTTTTGGACGTTGCGGCTTCCAATCAGGATAACCATTCTTGGCCTGCTGCTTAATGTAATCCCATAAATGTTGATCATGTACTTTCACATCCAGACCATAATAAAATTGCTTTATATTCTTCGTCTGCACAAGTTCATCTACATCCCACCTTGGAAGTGTTTTGATATCTGACTGGAATTCGAATTACTGAACACCTTGCTCACGTCGAATTGTATAAACCTGCAGATCTTCCAGATATCCCCACGATAAAATGTCACCCCATGAGATGTCTTTGTTGTGAGTGAAGTACTGAAGTGCCCTAAGTGTCTTCCTCTCTTTCGGCATCACCTTGAACCTCTTTTTCCTCTCCTCAGCTAGGTTTTCTCTTGGGATTGTCTTTGGAACACCCTCAGTTGAAACTTTCTCCATAATTTTTCTCCTGATCTTATCTTCATTTCGATCCTTGAACATTTCCGTGAAAGAAGTAAATGTTTCATCAATTCCAGAATAATGAAAATCAGTTTCTTCATCGGATGAATCTGAAGCATCTTCAACAATAACATCATTGTAGTGATCAGCTTCCTGAGCATACCTAGGCTCAAATTCATTTTCAGATGACTGAGGTATCTCATCTTCAATGTCAAACTTAAATTTTCCCCATCACTCAAACCCAATTCTTCCAACATTTCTGCTCTGGACCTTTGTATCTGTATTTCTCCCTCATATTGAGCATTTAAGTAGATCACAGTTGGCTAAGAGAGATATACCTGATCAGCGTGTTGCTTTGCAGATGTAGAGGCTTCTTCATGATCATCATCCTCTTGTTCGTTTATCTCATCATTCAGAAAATCTTCAATTCTCTGCTCAACATTAGGATTCTCAACCAGCAATCCCGATGCACCCTGATCATCATCATCATTGCCCTTATCATCATTATCATCTTTATCATCTTTATCATCAGACTTAACATGTTCATCTTCTTCTTCATCACCAAGAATTTCCAAATCAGAATCACTTTCAACAATTTCTCCACGAACCCTCTTACCCTCTTTTCATCTCTCATCAATCTTAACTCTTCGAACAATCTCTTTAAGGCTATAAGGTACTGGAACCGCTTTACCAATAAGAACAAAATTTGGTGTCTCTTCCTCTACTTCTTCCTCTTCTCTCCACTTTAACAACAGCACTTCTTTCGCCTTTCTTTTCTTTTGAATAGCATAAATTCGACGAATAACTTCATTAAGATCAAAGGACAGAGTAGAAGACTCACTGACCAGCATGAATCCCTTAGGATCTGCTTCTGCTTCAGACATTTCCACATCAATTTGGCTTGAAGACCCACCAGCTTCTTGAGTTTCCTCAATAACACTTTTGTTCTTTTGCGTGGCTTCTTTAGCTAGTCTCCTTTCTCTTTCAATTCTCCTTTCTTCAGCTCTTTTGACTTCAAGTTCATTAAAGGCAGCATGAACATCGATTTTCAGGTGACTTTCCATGACGGCATATAGCATGTTGAGCTGATTATCTTTCATCACTTTATCAGCTTTCATGGCTTCCATCTCCAGCTTCATAGCTTTCATTTCATTCGCTGATGCTTCAGTAAGTTCACTGCTCAATTGATTCAATGTCTGATTGATAACGTTCATCTTTGCTAGCTTTTGATTTAAATCAGAAATTTCTTCCTGCATGACATTAAAGAGCTTTGTGTTGTCTTCAACATCATCTTCCATCTTCTGTATCTTCTCTTCTTGTTCTATCAAAACCATTCTAATTTCATCAGCACTTCAACCTGCTTCTTTAAAGCGCCACGCTCTGCTTCAGCTTTAGCTTTCTCTTTTTCGAGTTCAGCAATTTTCTTTGTCAATTCTTTTACAGCTTCATTGTTAAACATGTCGTAATCTTCATCTGGAATATCTTCTCTGTATACTCCGGTTGCAGGTGGAAGATCTCCAAACATATTTTCAAAAGCTTCATTCTTTTGTTGAGAAGGTTCAGGAAAATCTGGAATCGGCTGATCTTGTGGTGGAGGTGGTGGTGGTGGTGTAGTTGCTTTATACCTTGTGATTTCTACATAATTATCACCACCTGTTTTCTTTTGAATTTCAACCTCAGGTACTCCAACACTTTGCACCTCTGGAATCTCAACACTTTGACTCTTTTCTGCTTCAGTAACCTTTGACTTTTCAACATGTTTTTCTTTCTTTCCCTCTTGACTTTCAGGTATAGAAGCACTACCTTTTCTTGCACGAACTCTTCTTGGAACAACCCCAGCTTGAACTGCTTTTCGCTTTGCTCTTTGCTTCTTTTTCTCAGGTGGAACATAAGTAGAATCCTCCTCATTGAATGCTTTCTTCTTCTTGGTTGGCTTCTTCTTTAACTGTGCTTTACCTCTACCAAGTGTTGTAGGATCCAATTTTGATTCTGACTCAGTAGCCTCAGAATCTGCTTCACTAGAATCATCTTGAACCACACCTTCAGGCTCTGCAACTTTGACAACATCAGCTTGAACACTCAAACTTTGATCTTTCTGATTAGCACATGTTGCTTCATTGACTTTACAAATTGCTCAAATGTCACCTTTGCCAGATCAATTCCTTTTTGTGGTATGCTTGATGGATCTAACACTGATTCATCCACCAATCTTTGTTGTGGCTCTGCAGAAGGCCTTGCAAAACAAGCATTGACAAATTTATTAGAAACATGTAACAATTTAAAATTCTAACTGCCTTATGACTCCCCCTTTCATTATACCCTTTACTACAGTCTTCGGAATAGAAACTGCAGGGGACGTCTTTGGCGTTCTCTTTCTTTTTCCATCTCTTACAAACCACCATCTGGTTTTCTTTTCAACCAATAAACTCATCTTCTCATCCTCATTATCTGAATCACTCTTTTCATGTCTCCATTTATCATTCTCTGGAGCGATGTATGCTGGCCTGCTGATTTTACATATCATTCCCTTAACTCTTTCATCAGTTCCTTTGGTCAGTCTAGTGATGGTTTCAGATGTCATGTTTCTTAGACCCAAAATATCACCATTATTCTTTGGAATATCCTTGAACTGATCGTCAATCATCATCATGATGAACCTTGGATACATGATATATTTATCACTTCCAGCTTTGATATTTTCTTTCATGTATTCAAAAATTACTTGTGAAACATTGTAAGATCTATTCAGTATCAGACATGCGATTGTGTTCATGATGTAATCAGATGCTTCGTCGTATGCTCCTTTCCTATGAGATAGAGCGTGTATCACACAGTGAATCATGAACCTGTAAGCACTAGAGAACATCGTTTTTATAATCTTTCCATTGATACTTCCTGTGAATCCCATTCTGCACCATAATCCTTTAGCTAGAAGTTCGGGAATGATGGTCGGATCATTGTCACTGTCACCTAAGTCTGAGACTTGTCTAAGATCTTCAACATTAAACTTCATCTCCAAATCCACATCCTTTCCATTCTCATCCTTCTTTCTTACAGCAGAATAAATTGACTTATCAGATTCTTCGTATCTAGCTGAGTTCCAGAAAGTTCTCACATGAGATTCATAATCAATTGTTTTATCAGTTAACGCTTTCCCAATCCTGCTTTCTCTTAAAAACATAGCTATTTCCTCAACCACAGTTCCTTTTGTATGATCTTCATCTAATAAACAATATACATTGTGACCCTTGTCCCAGTCTTTTCCTTTTCCCTGCAAAAATATTCATTATCAATCATTTGCACAGGGTTTGAGACATAAAGGATGAGTTATGAAAATTTTGAAAAATTCAAAATTTTTCTAACTCTGGAACACTCTATGTGTGCTAGAACTCAGAATCGGATGGCTGTCCAATCGGATGACATTGCTGTCCGATCGGATGGCCTATCTTGTGCAATGAAGAAAGTCAAACAAGTCATCAGCATATGAATCGAATGACCACCCGATCGGAGTGCTGTCCGATCGAGTTGCAACTAGACTTTTTGGAAAACATGAAACAGTTGAAGAGTTTTGTCTTTTAGTGGCTGTCTGATCGGATTACAAAAGCTGTCCGAACGGATTGCCACTTTGCACAGTTTTCAAGACATGACCATATGGATAGAAGAGCTGATCAATCGGATGACATTGCTGTCCGAACGACTTGCCACTCAGATGAAGGATTTTTTCATTTAGTGGCTGTCCAATTGGATTGCATATGCTGTCCGTTCGGATTGCTAATTTGACATGAGTACACAAATTTCAACATAGTGTTGTGGATAAGATGGCTGTCCGATCAGATTGCAATGCTGTCTGGTCGGATTGTCATCCTATTCATGGCATGATTGAAAGACAAAGACACATGATTCATAGCATCAAACATTCTAACAGTTTAGGCACAGATTCCTAGACACAAACACTTGAAATTTACCAAAACATCATGTATAGAATTAGGTGGTCGCCCGATCGAAATGCTATCCGATCGAGTAGCACCTCGTTTCAAGAACATTCAAGAACAAACATGAACATGAAAATTTTCTCAGTCAAATCATCAAATTGAACATAGATCTATGTAGAGAATCTCATCGCGATCAAAACCCTATGTTCATTGTGTTCTAATTCTGCCTATTCTAAGTTTAATTTAACATTTAAAGGTCCGAACGCCGACATGTTCTAATCATCAGATCTACACATTTAAACATGTTATAATACAAATTGAACCAGTGAATCTGTAGATCTAACTCTCGTGATCAAAACTTCATGCTTGAATCTTATCAAAACTGCCTAAATCTTCCTAGATCTAACAATAAAGGTCCGACAATGACGCCGACATGAAGAACAATTAATAATCATCAACTTTTTAACAGATTTGAGCATGAAAACATACCTTTGCCATTATGAAAGTTAAGCAAACCAATGATCTAATGTACTTGTGCAAAGAGAACGAGAAGAAATCAAAGATCAGAAAGAGTGTGTTTGAGGGAATAGAGCGGTCGATCGAATGAGTGAAAGTTTTGACTGAACATTTGACCCTCTATTTATAGTATGTCTTGAATCGGATTGCTGTCCGATCGATCAGTCGTCTGATCGACTTGCCGCCCGAGCCAAGTTCACCACTTTGACTTTTAATCTTTGACCATTTGATATTTTTTACTTTGATTTTATCAATTTTTAGGAATCCACATAAGTATCCAGGTCCAAGTTAATGACCCTGGGTACTTAATTTGCCTACCAAGTCCAACTTAATGACCTTGGTTGACCCGAAGCAAAGCATACTAACGTTTTGTTCAAACTTTTTTAAACAATTTTCTGAAAATTACAAGTTTCAACTTAATGAACTTGTTTTGACTTTTCAATTTCATAGGTTTAATATCATAAGCTCCCAACTCGTATGTCCAGCTCAGAAACTTCCGCTTTTTGGTGAGTCTGAAGATCAGCTTTCCGCTTTGGTTTGTCGATAAAACAAAGCATAAATGTAAAATCTTTTTGGGATTTTAGAAAGTTTCTAGACTATAAAGTTTTGACATCTTTTTGGGTTTTGAATGTTAAACAGAAATGAAATGCAATAAATGTAAACTATTTACAAACATATTTTTGGTGAGCGTGTTAGGGAATCATATCAGCTACCGACAAGCTACAAGTACCGTTAAGCTTTGATTTCATACTCAGAATTAAACAATTCGCTTAGATTGCCGATATACTGACCCTCTTAAGCTTTCACACAAATTTCAATCTGTTCAGGATATGATTTAGTGTTTTAGAGACTTGACTTATACGCGTGTACCACCTCAGAATATACTCTTGTATCCAGACTTCTATATTCAGTCTTACAGGTGAGTGCACACTAATGATATCTGTAAGGGGTAAATGCGAAGCCATGAGAGCTCAGGTTAGAACTTTCGTTCAGTCAGATAGATGATGGCTCGACTTTAGGTGGGTCCCCCTTGGGGATCTTCTTTTCAACAGCACATGATTAGCATTTTTCAATGTTTCATCATTTTTTATGCTGAGGGTGGGCTTTATGAATAAAGCAGTGCAGAGTATTATACGAGGACTAGGCTATTGCTCCCGCAAAATCAGAAGTCCTGGTATAATACCCCAGATATCATCACGTACAAAGACCTAGTATGTCAGAAATAGAAAGCCCTTCAAACAAGATTTCAGGGGTTACCTATATATCCGAGAGATGTTCCACACGTAATAAGCAAGTAATGATTTAGGTTTATATCCTGAACAAACTTACTAAATGTGTAAAAACCTGTAACACCCCAAAAACGGGTTTGGTAATCAAACCACGTTAATAGTAAAGACGGGTAAAATACCGTTAGTGGTAAAAATTAACTCGGTAAATATTAGGAATTTAAATAAATAAACCTAATATTAATTTGAAAGAGCATAAATACCTTGAGAAAACAAAGTATATAAAAATGCCCAAGTTAACGGGACTTAAACTAAGTTAACTAGGAATAATTAACCAAGTTAGTTATTGTTTAGTAAAACAAGAAGGAACTTGTAGTAATTGACCCATTTATAGAACCTTTAAACTAAGAGGGACTAAAATGGGCAATATGTGAAAGAAGTTTATAATTAAAAGCAAAACAAAAACCAAAACACACACACACAAGGTGTGTTGGTCGATGTCCAGGAGAAGAAAAAGGGGGTTCTCCTCAAGAACCCTAAACACTCACAAATTCAACAAAATCAAAGAGAAATCGAGCCGGAAAATTGGGGCTTTTAATAAAATCGTGATCACCAAGCTTAGGGGATCACAAGGTATGTTGAATTTTGATGTTTGGTGATATTCCGAATTTGTGATAAACATGCATGAATGAAATTCTCGTATGAATGCTGAATGTTATAGTGATATTGATGTGAGTATAAGTCTAGGAACAAACCCTAGATACGAACTTGTAGAATTGTGCCATAAACTAGTGATTAGTCAACTAATCAAGTGTGAGCTAAGTGGGTTTTGATGATTTGACGAAATTGATGTTGTATTGCTGTTTATAAACATCATACTAACTCATATGAATGAACTACTTGAACAAATTAAGGATTTTGTTAAGAGTTCATAAGTGATTAGAAGTGGGTCTTAACATAGAGTTAAAGCCATGATTATGATGGTCAAAGTGTGTATATGCTTGTAATAACTGAAATTACATGTTGATTTATTATTACCTGAGATAGGAATTGGATGACATGTTAGCTAATTTGGCGTCTCAAAAGATGATGCTCACTAAGCGTTGATAATGTGCCTAATTGAGTCTTGTGAACTTGATAGTGCAATCATATGTGTTAATTGGTGATTTGACTTTTAAAAAGTCAAATCGACCATTAATAAGATCGAATGATAATTTTGATAGAAAATACGTAAGATGTAATAGTCATGATTGACAATGACTAAACTAACCATCTTACGAAATATGATGATAGTTTGACGCGTAACAAGCTAGGTGAAAGCTTAGAGGAAGGAGCGGGTCAAACAAATCAAGTACGAGACGAAAAGCGTAAACCGGATGAGAGGTAAGTTAAAACTTACACCTTTTATTTAATATCTATTGGTTTTATAGATTTTGAATAATCAAAAGTCACATTTGACTTATGATGTTTCGACCCGACATGCGCGGTTCGGAACAAAAGACAATAATGATAAACCATGTTGAATGGTTAAAAAGAGCCAATAAGGTCATTTAGTCATGTAATGACTAATAAATAACGAGTTTTGAATGATTTACCTTATAAGGTAAATCAATACAATTAATAAGGGTAAAACGGCAATGTGGTCACTTGTTGACGATAACTGTTAGTTTTGAAGGACATTTTATGGCGTAAGATACAAAGGGGTCAAATTAATCAAGAAATAGATTTATAAGTAAATTGACCGTACGGTGTAAACCGGTATAAGTCATGTAGACGGGATGATAATAAATCCATCTCGCAAAAGTAATCGGTCATATAGACCAAACGGGTCAAAAGGTGAAAATAACACCCTTTGACAATATCGGCTAATGTTTTGTCGAGTTGCATGATTACAGGAATAAGTATCGATTGAATGTTGACATCGCTATTACTTAGCGGCAACTAAGGCAAGGTATCAAAACGGGTCAATATATTGATTCGAGCCAGGTATGTATAATTGGTCAAACCATCATTAGAACTTGAAGCTCAATGAGGGCTAAACAAGTTAAAATGGACATTGGGTTATCTTTAAGTAAACCGAATGATTTAAGTTATAGTCCTTGTGTTTTGATAACATAATGGCTATTTAAAACAAGAGCCTAGTTTAAAAGTAGAATTTTGGTCAATTATGACACTAAAAGTCTTTCGTTATAGAGAAAGGATTTAAGATGACCGAAACGCCCTCATAAGCTAAATCGAGCAAACAAATCTTAAGAGTTGTTTAAAAACAAGTTACATGATCAAGCAAATACTTTGAATAAGTATAACAAGCGAAAAGGGTAAATCTTGGGTCAAATGGCTCTATTTGAGTCTTGACGTAAAATAATAATCTGAGGGATAAAACTCGGAACATATAGATATCCACATTAAATCCAACACACATATAGTTGTAGTTGAAGATTACTTGATAAAAATGTAGGAATAAGATACTAGAAATGAATGAATGCGATTTCAAGCTTTAAAGTGCTTAAAATACCCTTAACGGGTCAAAATAAGCATACGAGCGAAAACAGGTTTAAATTGTGTAATAAACCTATGATTAGAACCTAATATGGTAGGTAACATTAATTTGAAGAAGTGTATGTGATATAAGGATCAAACAAATATGTTTGTTTGATAAAATGCATAAACGGGTTAAAATTCGGTAAAAAGCTAACGAGTGGAAGGCTTAGAAGTCTCAAAATTTATTATGTTGGATGTTGGATTTTAACTCCATATGATGGAGGATTAAATTATGGACGCGTAGAAAAAAGAATCGCGTAAAACGGATCAATAACGAAGAAGTTATGGCCGTTTCCGTAAAAACTGGTATTGCTGAAAAATGCAGGACCCAGCTCCAGAGCTGCTGGAAAATGGTCTCCCTCGCGCCACGTGAGGGAGCAACCTGGTGCCGGCGCGTGGCGCGAAAGGCACTGTTTTTGGCAAATTTTTTTTTATTTTAATCAGTTTCACTTCCCGGACTCGTTTACGCACGTTTTAAACTACGTATGACTAATCTGACTCATGTTTTATGAGTTTCAGGTATAATTTTAGCACCGGAGGACGATCAAGCACAACAAAGAACCGAACACGAACAAGAAATAAGCTTCCGCACTATGTATTGTTGTTATGTTAAATGACGAACTCACAATGTTATGTTGTATAGTTTTAATTCTGTAAGAAAGTTTAATAAAACCCGTAATCTCAATGTATTTGAAATTCTAATTACCCGTTTATCTTCTTAAATTATACGAAAATCGTTAAATAATAATAAGGGGGTTACAAAACCTATCGGCATATCATCAGCGAGACTGCTTAACACTTTTAAACTTTACAAATCTTTAGCATACTGCAACTGTCTAGCTGATGTACTATCATTTTTCCTTTTTACACAAGCTCTTTTTCGGTTTTCTATTGTTTTTGGATTTATGATTTTTTTATTGTTTTTGTATTTTCTGAAAATATAGCCTATCTCCCCCTAAATACCAAAACAGGTAAAAAATCGACAAACCATTGCAGATTGCTTTTCAACATCATCTACAGTGGTACCTTCATCTACGCCAAGAATCCCCTCCTCAACCGATAGTAACTTCATACCACTAAGTTTCAAAAGATATTGAAAACGAGTTTTGTCAAATGCTTTGGTATGTAAGTCAGCTTTTTGTTCATCGGTGTGGATTTTTTCTATTTGTATCAACTTCTTCTCGAAACAGTCTCGGATGAAGTGATGACGAATTTCAATGTGTTTGGTTTTAGCGTGATGAACAAGATTTTTTGTTATGTTTATAGCTGC
Organism: Helianthus tuberosus; assembly: GCA_030545235.1. Lineage (NCBI taxonomy): Eukaryota > Viridiplantae > Streptophyta > Magnoliopsida > Asterales > Asteraceae > Helianthus > Helianthus tuberosus. Next base: position 182,342,306 of record CM060376.1, read on the forward strand.
CTCATTATCAACAAATATAGGGGAGTTAAGAAATTGCAAACCGTAGTCTCGCATCTATTGCTGGATCCATAGGATCTGAGAGCAGCAGCTGCTAGCAGATACACATTCGGCTTCACATGTGGATAAAGCGACAGAGGTCTGCTTCTTACATTGCCAGGTGACCAATCGTGGTCCGAAAAACTGGCATCCCGCTGTTGTTGACTTAGCGTTCACTATGCAGCATCCGAAATCTGAATCAGAATATCCCTCAAGCGTGAAGTCGCCTTCTTTTGGATACCACAACCCCAGTGATGGAGTTCCTTTCAGGTAGCGTAATATCCTTTTCACTATTATCATATGCGAGGTTCTGGGACTTGACTGAAACCGTGCTGCGAGGCAGGTTGGATACATAATATCCGGTCTTGATGCCGTCAAATACATCAGCGATCCGATCATGGAGCGATACAACGTTTCATCCACTTTATCTCTGGTGAGATCAGGGTTTATCCCATGGTTTGTCGCTAACGGGGTGGAAGTTAGAGCAGTTTCTGACATCCCGAGTTTCTCCAGAACATCATGAACATACTTCGTCTGATGTATGAACGTTCCCTCGGGTAGTTGATCAACCTGAAGCCCCAAGAAGAACTTCATCTCACCCATTGATGACATTTCAAACTTCTGCTTCATAACTTTTTCAAAATCTTTGCAGAGTTGTTCATTTGTTGACCCGAAAATTATGTCATCCACATAGATTTGGACTATCAGAAGATGGCCATCGACTTCTTTTGTGAACAGAGTGGCATCTATGTTGGACCGGTTTTTACTCCGAACGATTGCGTAACGACACGTGTAACGTGCGGAATCCGTACACGTGCGTGGACCGAACACAAGATCGTACAATTTAACGTGATTCTTATTGATCAGTTTGACAAATACAAGCTCTGAGAATCACCTACGAACACTTTCTCTCTCTAGACTTTCTCTCTCTAAGCACCAAGCTCCAAGATCTCAAATGTGCAAAAAGTCTTAATCTCTAACACTAACTCCTCTATTTATAGGCCAAGGGATATAATGAGAGAACTCATTATTTACAGAATTGCCACCTTGCCTTTTACTACATATTACAATATAAGCACTAGATTTAAACTGTTTCAGCTACGACTCATTTTGACGGAGGCGATAGACATTACTGCACCAACAGACTCCCCCTTGGATATTGCCGCAGTCAATCTCGTAGCGTCTTGTCTTTCTCTCTCTCTCTTGAGTCTTCTTGAAGGTTTGATATCATCAGCAACCACAGACTCCCTCTTGGACATAGCTTAGAAATCTGAGAAGTATAGTCTAGATCTGCCTCGGATTTCATATTCAAGCAAACAAAGTAAAACTGTAAGCTCCCCCCTTGAATAATGCTCCGAATCTTAGATTTTGACAATTAATCTTGCTCCCCCTTTCATTTAGCTTTCTATCAAATCTTATCATTAATCAAACGTTTAGATTTAACTGGTGAGAGTTTTCTAAACATATAAATGTCTATTATCATATTTGACTTTTAAGCATGATCAAATTCAGTAACCCTCACAGATGATCAAGTTCAAATTAATGACCTTGATTATCCAACTTATCGATTTTTTTTTAAATTTTCATTTTGAAATTCAAGTTTCAAATTAATGAACTTGTTTATGTTCAGCATCTTCAGATTTTGAAATTTAGCTTTTCATCCTCGGTTGTCGAAAATAAAGTGGAAACAAAATCTTTTTGTATTTTACAAAGTTTATACTAAAACACTCCGAAAATCTTTTTGAAATTTTTCTTTAATGAAAAGCAGTAAAGAAATATTTACAGACAATATTTTTTATTGAGTTCGTGTCAGAGGATCATATCAGTTTATGACAAATCACTAGTACCGTTGAGCTTTAAAACACTTTAAGTTTTAAACAATTCACATAGATTGACGATATTGTTGTCCACTTAAACTCAATCTAAAAACTTTCGAAATGCTTACCGATACGTTAAGGTATATTAATTTGCAGTAAATTCTTATGGACCCCACGATCTCAGCATATCCCCTCATCATGCAATATACTAACTCAAGTAATGCCTTTAAACTTTCATCAACTGTGATATGTGTGAAAACAACGCAGAATGTTTAAACATTAACAATCAGGTCGATCTTTCGATACGCAGAGAAAGTCTAATGTTTAAACAAAATAAGAAATAAAAACAAGTTGAATATGTTTAGATCTTAACCACCAGTTCGATATTCACATATACGTAGAGGTGATCCAAGATTTAAACGAAACACCAAGAAAAATAAAGCAGAACGTTTAGGCACTAACATCCAGTTCAATACTCACGTATACGCAGAGGATGTCCAATGCTTAAACAAAATAAAGAAATCAAACAAGTTTAAATCTTTGCAAAATGAAATGCACAATCACAGTGACTTTTTCAGCAAGTTGTGAAAGTTCACAAACTGACCGGTTTTTATGCTCTTTCATCCTTCACCGATTACCAAGTAGGTACACAATCACGAAGGATAAAACTAAGTACTATGCTTTCAACCGCGTTTCCCACTATAACTAGACTTTTTCATTTAACTTTGTATCATTATCGCAAATCTACTAGTCTAGCTGAGCCTATCGTCACATCTTTAGTGAGACTGTTTATCACTTTTTTAACTTTCCAAATCTTTAGCATACTGTGACAGTCTACTGATGTACTATCATTTCCTCTTTTTACACAAAAAAAAAAAACTCATTTTTGAATTTTTTACTCCCCCTAAAATCCAAAACATTTAATAAAATTTGACAAACCGATGTAGATAGCTTCATCTCGCCATCCATTTCTGCTTCACATTCTCTGTTTAGCTCACATTCACCCCCATGATTTACAAACCACTTGATTATAACGTTTTGAAACCATTTTTCAATTCTTGTTTTATCATGTGTTTGTTCAGCCGTGAGGGTTTCGGCATATTCCTTTTAAATTTTTCAAAAAGATTTAACAATTTAAACCAATCATTTCCTGTTTTTAACCACATACACAGGATTTTTTCCTCATGTGCCAGGATGTTCCGGTATTCATGTTGAACTCGAATTGGCCCCTGAACACCTGCACAAGCAAATGAATTTGATTAGTTTTGAACTGGAACCCAATCCATACTGGATTTAGGTTTACCAAATTCATCAACATATGACATGAATGACCTTTCACAATTTCTTTTATATTTAAACACTTTTATAAAAATTTTATCTGAAAATTTAACTTTCTTTGATTTTTTAACCGTTTGATTAACCAGTTTTTCTTCCTTTATTCCCTCTTTTGTCCTCAGATTTGTATCTGATGAATTCATTTTACTTGACTGAACATTCTTTGGAGAGCAAAGCGATTCATCAGAATTGTTATCTGGCTCATCAGTGGTATCCGAGGACAAAATCTTTTCTAAATACTATCTCGCTTTCTTTCTTTTCTTTATTGAGGATATATCCGAGGACAAAATCTTTTCTAAGTACTCTCTCGCTTTCTTTCTCAGTCTATCTTTCTGCCCTTGTGATAATTTCACTTTCTGTTCTTTGGGCTTTTCTTCAGTTGTGACTGTTTTCTTCACCATTCTATGAGATTCAGCCCTCGATCTTCTCTTTGATCTCATTGGGCAATCTTTGGCAAGATGACCTCTGATTTGACATTCATAGCATCTTCTCGTCTCAAATCCCTGACTCTGGCAGTTAACAGCAATATGTCCTTCAAAACCACATTTGTAACACACCCTGTTATCGTACCATTCTCCACTTTCAAACCACACACTTAGATCATAACATTGATTTGCCTTGTGGTAATCATGACTTCTCCTTTTTCTATCATCATAATGATTCGTCTCTGAAAAATCTTCATTCCATCTTCTCCTGTAAGCTTGATTTGACTTTTGAGCACTGTGGTCAAACCTGCACCACTTATTACCAACTTTTTGTGAGTTTTGATTTTCAACTTTTTGTGGTTTTTTATAATGATTGGATGATTGAACTGATGATTTTTTTATTGTTGTTTTGAAAAGTTTTCGGATTTTCAACATTTTGTTTTTGTTCTACATTCTTCTTAAAAGGTTTTTGCTTTGAGCATTCGCCTCTTTCGGTAGATTGTAAAACAGTTTCTTGAAAATTTTCTTTTAATTTCAAAAATATTTTCTTTTTATCATCTTCATCATCAGTTTTATCATCACAATCTTCAATTATGACCTTGTCATAATTTGTGACATTGTCACTTATTGGAGTTTTTACTTAGGGAGTTTTGGTTTTTGTGTTATCTGGTACAACCGTCTTTGTTTTGCCCTTTCCCGACGGTTGATACCCAATACCACTGTTATAAAATTCATATTCATCCTCCCCAGTTTCTTCATTTTTATTGATTGGTTTTGGAACTATATTATCATGCATTAAGGATGAAGCAACAAAACCTTTCAATTTATTTTCCAAATCTTCAATTTTATTTTTAGCGATCTCAGCATCTTGTTCAAGTTTTGTGATTTTTTCAAGATGTGAGTTTATTATAATTTGTTTTTCAAAATCATATTTATTTAAAATTGATTTTTCATTTTCTAAAGTTTTTATTTTATTTTTCAAATCATTTTCTGATTTTATAAAATTTTTGTTTTCTAATGTCAAACATTCCACGTCTCTCAACAGTTTGACATTTTCAGATGTTGATTTTTCACAATCTGAGCACACGGGTTCAGAACTTGAAGTTTCATTTGTTGATGCACTTGATTCTTTGACTTCATCATTCTGTGACAACTCAGTTGACTCATCTTGTTTAGACTTTTCTTGGTGAGCATTGTCAACATGTTTTTTTTTTTTTTTTTCAGATCCTTCATTCTTTGAAGTTGAATCTGTCTTGAATGTACCTGCAAACAAAATTTTAATGAAATCAAGAGGATTCATATTTTCATCTATATAACAACCCCTCTTAAAATCATATTTCATAACATATTTTGCTTCAAAACATATTTTGATTCTTCTGCTTATTTCAAGAATCACATCCAAACTTATTTTATCTAAATTCTTTTCTATTTCTTTTATCAAATCTTTATTTTTCTTATTAATTTCGTAATTGTGTGTATCAAGCTTTTTGAAGAATTCATGTAGAGAAAAACTTGAAAATCTAGAATCCTTCTTCAATACAATCAACAGTTCATCCCACTCTAAAGGTAAAGCTTCTGCAAATTTTGATATCTCTTCAGCATTTGACATCCTTATATCATACCTTTTTAAATTGTCAAGTAATTTATCATACCGTTTTTCAACTCATTCAACGTTTCATATTTCTTACACAAAAAATATTCAAATCTTTTAACCCAAGCATTCTTTTTCTCATCTTCTTTCCTCATATCCCAATACATATCAAACCAATCATTTATTCTTCCCAGTTTATCGTTTTCCTTTTCGTCAAACATTTCAACCACAATTTCTTTGTTAAATGACCTGGTTCAAAAAAATTTATCTCAAAGTCCACAAAATTTCAACTTCTTGAAATTTGCACCTTGTAAATCACCTCGAATCACCTGCAAACAAACAAAATGAAATGATTAGGATCGGGTGGTAATCCGTTCGGATTGCCACTCGATTCGTTGCACCTTAAAACTTTGAACAAAACAAAATCCTTTGAATCGTATTGTGACCCGGTCGTGTCACAATCCAAGTCTTGACAATACTACACAACTTAATATGGCCACTACACTTAGGAAAATAATCACAATGCAATGAATTGGGTTGTGTATTGACTTGTTGACCTCAACTATGAACTTTAATATTTTTTTTTAAAGCAATATCACATATAAATGCTCATGTATGGCCGACAAACTTTTATGATGAATCAATTTGATTGGACCAAAATTTTAATAGTGGCCGAGATATTCGATTTCCACAGATTCACATGCAATCAATTAAACCTTTCTCTTTTATTTAACAATGGCCGACAAACTCAAAAAAAATATCACAAAACTCGATTAGACCAAAAACCCACTAAGCCGACAACATCTTAAATTCTTTGCATGCAAACTCAATTCTCAATTAATATTTTTTACCTATTGGACCTCCATTCTTAATCAGCACATGGTATCGTTGAACAATTAAATTGAATCACGTGATTTTTTCAGTTTTAACAGGCATGATATATCAATTCATTGGGCCGATACACACTCTAACAATTAATGGGTCGGTTCAAACGATCTGAATAACTTTCACGCGAATTGGACTCATTTCGTGCGAAATGAAGCTACTTTTCATACGAATTGACAATTTTCAAACGAAATGGAAATCATTTCGTGCGAAATGGCAAGTTTTCAAACGAGATGAAACACTTTGATGCGAAATGGACCTTCAGATGACTAATTCGTGCGAAATGGGTTTTACTTTCACACGAAATGATGTTATTTGGTGCGAAATGGGTTTTACTTTCACGCAATTTTGGACCGAAAAACTTAGATTTCTCCCAAACGGCTAAGAATTAAGATCTGAAACTTTGTAGGGTTATAGATCAGGTGTTTTCGCACATCATATCCAAAAATCAGCTAATTTGGACCGTAAAAACCTATTCAATTTGACGATTTTCAGATAAAAACGTAAAAGAAATGTCGAAGTGAAGAAATTTAGCAAATCTGAATGAAATTTGGATCTGAATTCGATGAAATCCTGTGCGATTCAGTGTGTTTGATCCGTGCAATCGAGCTCCTGCTCTGATACCACTTGTTGGACCGGTTTTTACTCCGAACGATTGCGTAACGACACGTGTGACGTGCGGAATCCGTACACGTACGTGGACCGAACACAAGATCGTACAATTTAACGTGATTCTTATTGATCAGTTTGACAAATACAAGCTCCGAGAATCACCTACGAACACTTTCTCTCTCTAGACTTTCTCTCTCTAAGCACCAAGCTCCAAGATCTCAAATGAGCAAAAAGTCTTAACCTCTAACACTAACTCCTCTATTTATAGGCCAAGGGATATAATAAGAGAACTCATTATTTACAGAATTGCCACCTTGCCTTTTACTACATATTACAATATAAGCACTAGATTTAAACTGTTTCAGCTACGACTCGTATTGACGGAGGCGATAGACATTACTGCACCAACAGTCTACCTTTCCTCGGATAAAGTTGTTGGCTAACAGATGTTGAGACAGGGTCTCGTACCAGGCTCTTGGGGCCTGATGTAAGCCGTATAACGCCTTATCCAAGAGATAAACTTTATCTTTGTGAATTGGGTCGGTGAAGCCCGGTGGCTGTCCGACATATACCTCCTCTTTCACCTTGCCATAGAGAAATGCCGACTTCACATCTAGCTGAAACACTTTAAATCCTTTCCAAGATGCAAATGCTAGGAAGATTCTGATCGCTTCAAGTCGAGCAACTGGAGCATACACTCCAGTGAAATCTATACCCTCCTGCTGACTTGATGAAACAATGGTTAACCAGGTGGGTTAACTCACTGGTCTCGTCAAGAGGGTTAATCCCTTCTTTCCGAGGATCGTCGGCTGGATCGTCAAGGGGAGGGTTTCCTGCACAAGGAAACAAGCCGTGACTCGCAACAAGGAGGATGGGGTGGGGGGGTGCTCCTTGTTACCACTCTTCGGCGTGAGAATCAGTAGTTTGCTTGGGAAGCAAAGTTTGATAGTAGTAGTATTGAGAGAGTTGAGAAGTGATACCTCAAACCTGGTTTGGGGTCAGTATTTATAGCCGATGAGTGGAGGAGGGTAGTTGAGTAGCTAGCCTGACATCGCACAGCTATTTGCAGGTGTGTCAGACCTGTCGGTTACTGTGGTGATGCCACGTCCTGCTGTGGTGTCAGACTGTTGTATACACGTGGGCCGGTAGGCGACTGTTCCCAGTGCCACTTGCACTGTGGTGTCAGACCCACTTGCCTTGTAGGCAGGATGCGGTGCCAAGCCGTATCGCTGCTTGCGGTCATTGATGTTGTTCTCGCGTTGGTTGTTCCATCCATGATTTACGCGGGACGCGGTGTTATGCCGCATTGCCTGCTGAGTGACTGTTACTGTTGTCCAGATCCCTTGTCGTGACGAAAATGTTCATAGGATGCGGTGCGGGGCCGCATCGCTATGCGTAACATTAGTTTCCGTCTTTAAGGTAAGTCTTCTCATCACTGGACATATTGGACCGCTGTGTTCGCGTGTACCCACGCGGACACATGTGAGTTTATTGCTGTTGGAGGTTTTTGATGAGGGTAATGGTCATTCGCGGTCATGCTGACGCGAGATCTGGGACCATACCCCTTCAAGTCCCCCCAGTCTAGTGTTCCTTCCGTATGCAAGTTGCATGTGGGAGGGATACTGGACTATGTTGTTTAGAAGGTTAAATATGGGCCATGCAGATCGCTCCTTCTTTCAGTAAGTAGTAGGCCTTTCGAGTGGATTGTTCCTTCCTTCGAGAAGGGTGTCTGGTGAGCAAGTTCCGTCTGATGCGGAATTCTCAGCCAAGGACTTGACTCTTAGTCTACCTTTTCTTGATGTCATCAGCCACCTGTTGGTGTTTTGAACCAACCTTTGAGACGGTGACTGAAGGTGTTAGCAGGGTTCGAACCAACCTCTGATATCGTGACTGAAGATGTACGTCTTCGTCAGTCTAGTTGTAACCTCTGCGTCAGCTAGTGCAAAGTTGTAAGTACTTTGCTCAAGCTCTATATTTAGCAACTGGACATGCAATGATGATCCCTGTTTTGTGGGGTATTCGTGTTCTCCAGTTAAGCTTTCTAGTAACCGCACGTCCTCTGCGGTTTATCTCTCAAGTAACCGCACGTCCTCTGAGGCTTAGATCTCTAGTAACCGCACGTCCTTTGCAGTTACCTCGTTGCCGCACCTTGTTGGCCATGTTTGTTTGAGGAACGTGGGGTAGTTGCGCCATTGTTGGCCGTGTTTGGTCGAACAATGTGAATCTGAACTATGGGCAGATAAACATGGTCATAGGCAGGGTTGTGCCCACCATTGTTTATTCTATGCGGTCTATAGGTGGGTAACTAGTCATAAGCAGACTTGTTACCACTGTTATGGAGCTACTTTCCTTCACGCTTTGGTGGAAAGTAACTTTTCTTTAAGTAGTGTTTACCGGAGGAGATCACCTTAGATACTTGGGAAGTTGGTTGAAACTCTTCCGCATTCGTTTTGTAGCAACTTTCCTTAATGCTAAGTTGAAAAGCAGTTTTTCTTGAAGTAGCTTTGCTCCTCCGCATGGTGCTTTAGTTGTGGCTCTTCCGTAGCTACCGTTCGCATAGCTGCGGTTTGTAGTAACTACTCATGAGTGGTTGCGGTTTGCAGCAAAGAACTCGCTTCTAGAAGTCTTGTAGCCTGGACGTAGCTCTTGAAGGTTCAGGAGACAGGGTTGCTGATGTGCGGTTGCTCAGCACACTTGTCCTTTTCCTTAAGGAGAAGCTGTTTGCGTTCCCTCCGTGGTTGTGAACCGGAAATGAGGGTTTTGAAGCTTGAAGAAGCTTACATGGAGTGCGGTTTACCGCATCCCGAGGAGCGGTTTTCGCAGTCCAAAGAACCATGCTGGTTCTGAGTATCTGACGCACCTGTGCGGGTTGGTGTGTGTCCTCTCCGCATATTCCACGTGTGCGCGTGGGTATGTGCGGTTATTGCTTATACCCCCTTATATAATTTAAAGATATATATTTTTGCCTTTTTTTGAGGGGTATGTAAAAACGACATGCGGTATGGGTTATGGTGCGGTTAACCAGAAAAACCGCATGCCGCTTAAGTTTGGATAATGTTTGTCGCTTTTGTGTTGTCTACGTGGCTGATGGCACGTGTGGGTTGTTGAAAGTTGGTAGGATTCTGACATGTGATGATCTGAAAAGATGTTTGTACTGACCGAGGTCATAACTGCACTGTAGCAAGTAGTGTAAAGGTCTCTTCTATCAGGCGCGTGGGCGGCCACGCGCGCGTGATAACCGTCAGCTGAAAAACCGCTGAACACGTGGCGATACGTCAGTGGCCCTTTTTGAACGTGGTAAGTCGGTTTACTGCATCGCATTAATTGCGATGAGTATATAAGGGGAAACCGTTTGATTTCTCCTCACTTTGTTCAAAATTCAAAAAATTTCTCCGGTGAAAAGAGATCATACTCTTCATCTTCTCCGATCAATCCACCTGTATTTCTGGAGATCTTCTGAGTTTTTCTTGTAAACTCATACTTCTTTCTTGTCCTTATTTCTAATGGCTGAACCATCTAACCCACACAATGTGGAGGGTGAAAACCCTGAAACCTCTTCTCCGGTGGCCGGGGAAGAAGAAGATGATGGTGGTAGTGCCCCTGGTGGTGGCTTGCCACCCTTGAAGTGGTCGAAAGCATCGTTCGACCAACTGATGATCAGTACACAGATGCCCTCCGAGTTTGGGGCTGTTTATCCCCAAGACGGTGACACCGGTGCTTGTGCTCGAGCCGGTCACGTGACCATGTGGGCCGATTCTTTCATCGATGGTAACCTTCGTTTACCATTGACCGTTTTTGTTGCTGAGTTGTTGGAGTATTATAAGGTCCATATCTCCCAGATGAGTCCTTTTGGGTTTATTCGTATTAGACACTTTGAATCAACTTTTCGTGCCCTTGGTTTGCCAGTTACCGTTGATAATTTCCGGGGGTTTTATCAGTTGACGGTGAACACTGGGTTCTTCTCTTTCCGAGAACGGTACGGAAGTACCAAGTTGATGACCCCTCCCAAGGGTATTACAAAGTGGAAGAGCAAGTTCTTCTATGTTAAAGCTGCCGCGGTTGTTCTCAATATGACTTTGCGGAATGTTAATGAGCCTATCCCTGCGGAGGATATTGCCATTCCTAATGCGGAGTGGTTCCCAAGGTTGAGGACTATTGAGCATAGGCTGTTGAAGAAGACTGAATTGTGGATGCTGCGGATGTTATTGACTAGGGCTGATAAGCATGCAAAGCCCGTTGTGCGGGAGAAAACTGGTGGTAAGTGTTCTTACTCTTGTGCGGTTTCATTATTCCCTTGTTTCTTATTAATTTGAACGTGTATTATCAGAAGTTGTTGTTAAGCTGTGGAAGATATTTGATCCAACCTTTACTGGCAAAGTTGATATTGTCAAGACTGCTGAAGGTGCAGGTTTTAATTTGACCATTCTTCATAACTTCTGCGTTCCTACACACGAGGCAATGAATGCACCCCTGCCGCAGGGCAAAGGTATAATTCATAGCCTGCTTTTCTTGCCCTATAATTTTCATGTTGCTGATATTCTACATGCAGGTACTCTTGGGGCCCTTGGTAAGTTTGAGTCCAAGGGTGCTCCCAAAAAGCATGCAGAGAAGAAGCAAGTAGATAAATCCGTGCGGGGTCGTGGCAACAAGAAAACTGAAGCTCCTGTTGTTCCGCCTTTGGTTCCGCATGCAGCAGGTATCTCTCGATCTCATTTCCGCAGATATACCGATTACGTGGTAGTATCTGACACCCTTGAGGGCTTGGGTGTTCCAGGTGCTGGTGCGGCCACAGGTGGAACCACTGCGGGTTCTAAGGCTGCTGATGAGAAGAAGAAGGAAGCAGGGAAAGCTGTTGATGCTGGTGAGAAAAAGAAGCCGAAGATTCAGACCAGACGCGGGGCTTTTGTGGGACAAAGGAAGCCTATGGTTGTTCCTGGTACGTGATGCATAACTTGGACAAATATTTTGTATTTGTACTTGTAGTTTAACGTATTTTTGCTTTGATTGCAGAACCCCAAGATGAAGGGTTCTCCATCTTTGATGCTCCTCCTCCTCCCCCGCATGACACTGCTGCGGATGTGGGGGTTCATAAGGTTGTTACGCCTGAGTCCTCTGTGCGGGAGGAGGATACTGGGAAGGGGCCTGCGGTCCAGATCCATGACACGGTGGATTCCCATGATAATGTCATTACCCCAGAGGATGCTGATGATCTGAACCTGAAATTTGCTTATACTGAAAGGCCAAAGTCTCCTGCTGCTGAGAAGGCTTCTGGTTTCGGTTCTGGGGGTGCAGGTTTCGTAGAGACTCCTATTCAGCCTGAAGAGTCTGAATTGGAGTATTATTACCGCACCTATACGGAAGATCGGGCCATGGCTTACCACCGCCCCCCCTGGACCGTCCTGCAAGGGGATGATATTACTGCTGATCCCTCTGCAAGTAGGGATATTTTGGGTGGTTTGGGCACCCCTTTTGAAGTCAACCGGGCCCGTTCTTTGTCAAGTGAGGCCCAGATTAACCAACTCTCCTCCATGCTTGTTGGGAGTTCCGTAATGGCCACTGCCATTATGGAAAAGTATAAGGTTTTGGGGCGCAGGGAGGAGGAGAACGTGCGCTTGCGTGCCGAGGCTGAGGAGTTGGTGAAGGCTGCACGTGAGGGTGCCGAGCAGCTTGAAAGGGATAGGGCTGCGTTTGAAAAGCGTAAGCAGACTGAAGAGTGGGCTGCAACTGCTGAGCTTAAACAGGTTCGTACCCTTGCAAAACTGCTTTCCACTGAGCGCAAGAGTTGGAAAGAATCTCTTTCTAATGAGCGCGAGACACTTTCTAATGAGCGCAAGGCTTGGAAAGACTCTTGGGCAAAACAGAATGAAACTCTCTTTCGTGTTCGCCAGGAGCTTGTCAATGCTAAGGCAGCAAATGTTGCGCTGGTTAAAGAGAAAACAGCAGCTGTTGCGGCTGCCCAAGAGGCCAAAGAGGCCGAATCTCGCATTGCAAAGGCTCTTGAAGAGGCCAAGGAGGTGGGGGCCCGCGCCGCAAAGGCTCTTGAAGAGGCGAAGGAGGCGGGGGCCCGCACTGCAAAGGCTCTTGAAGGGGCAAATGTTGATCGTACCAACTTATCGAAAACCATCTTGGGCCTTCAGGTATAAGTCTTTTTTACCTTTGAATTTGCGTATGTCTCACAAGTATGTTTGACCAAATTTGTATACTTGTGTTCTTCTTGAAAAAAGGATGAAGTGTGGACCCGGGGGGCCGCTATTGAAGAAGTCTCTACCCGTGCTGCTGAAGCTGAAGCGCGGGCAAGAGAGGCTGAGGAGGCTAGAGATAGCCTTGCTTCGTCACTTGAGCTGCTCAAGGCTGACCGTGAATGGATGCGTATGCGCGGGATCGGGTATGTAAGTATCCGTTGCCTTTGTTATTTTTGTTGTAGGTTTGCCTTTGATAAGCTCTGTATTCTTGTTTCGCAGATTGTTACGGCCATCCTTGACGCACCTGAGAATGTATCAGGTGTTAATGAGATTAAGGACCGTGCCCGGGATGCTGGTTTTAAAGCTGGCTATAATCGCTGTATTGGCCATCTGAATGTTGTAGCCTAGGGCGGATATACTGATGAGCGATCCGGGTTCCACGGTGTGGATACTGAAGCGCTTCTTGATGCTGCGGTTGCGGCGTATAACGACACAACCCTTTCCAGTCTTGAGGATCTTGAAAAGTGTCTAGAAGCGGAGGACTATGTGGACCGCTTGCGAGTGTTATACGCTGATGAAGAAGATGAGGAAAAACCTACTGTGGTGGGCAAGGATGGTGAGGGTTCCAGCGGCACAAAGAAAGACTAGGCTGACCTGCGTGTCTTTTTTGTTTCCTCATGTAAATGTTAAAAGACTATGTAAATTCCCTGTGCACCGCGTACGTGTAGGAATTTTTTGAATATAAAGAATTGTTTTGTTCAATTTGTACAAGTGTTTTTACTACTTGCATGTTTGAATTTGTATGAGTTTAATATTACTGTGAGTAGCACTAAATCTGTAATTGCCTTTTGCATATCTAGGTGATAAGCAAGTATGAAGAACTGTGTCTGGTCGGACAACAGTGTTATCATTGCTGGCCTATTATAATAGTTGCGTGTGGTTACCACTCTGTGTGGGTATCACGAATGAAGAGTTTGCTAATCTGTTTTTGTGTATACCTCAGAGTGGAACACACATTTGTAATAGAAATAAATAAACAATATTGCATTGAATCGTCTATTTATTTATTTGCAAATGGCCCGTGGCCTGATAGGTTACATGGTGCATGTAAAAAACATGGCTTACATATAACAGCGTCGAAGCTGTTGTGCATTCCATGTGCGTGCGATAGTTTCGCCTTCTAATGTTTGAAGTTTATACGCGCCTTTGCCCAGGACCTCTTGGATGAGGTAAGGTCCTTCCCACTTGGGGGCAAGTTTCCCTGGGCGTTCCGCGTTAGATGCTTCATTGTCACGAAGGACGTAGTCTCCCGGGTTGAAAGTACAAATGCGAACGCGTGCATTGTAGTACTTTTCAAGTTTGGTTTTGTATTTGGCCTCGTTGATGGCAGCGTTTTCGCGCCTTTCTTCCAAGAGGTCCAAGTCAACCCTGCGTTCCTCATTGTTGTCTATCTTGTTGATAGCCAACATTCTAGGTGAGGGGAGGCCTACTTCCGCGGGGATCATCGCTTCAGTGCCATAGACCAGGCTGAAGGGTGTCTCACCGTTGCTTGTTTTTGGGCTAGTCCTGTGAGCCCATAAAATACTTGGGAGTTCATCAAGCCAGCCGCGTCTGGCTGTTCCCAACCGTGCTTTGATGCCTTCCACTAAGCTTTTATTGATACTTTCGACTTGGCCGTTCCCTTGCGGATGCGCCACTGAGGAGAATATGTGTTCAATGTTTAGCTCTTTTAGCCATTTTTGAAAGTCATCGGCTGCGAAGTCGGTACCGTTATCGGTGACGATGCACATTGGTAGACCGAAACGGCAGATGATATGTTCCCACACGAATTTTCTTGTTATCATAGCGGTGGTTGATGCAAGTGGCTTTGCCTCTACCCATTTTGTAAAGTAATCAACAGCCACTATGATAAATTTCACTGCACTGGGTGCGTCTGGAAATGGTCCCACCACATCGATTGCCCATTTTTGGAATGGCCATGCGGTTGTGACGGGGATCAGGTTGTTCTTGGGACGCAAGGTCTTGGGAGCATGTCGCTGACAATTGAAACACTTGCGTAAGACTTTGACTGCGTCCAGGTGCATGCCCGGCCAATAGTACCCGGCGTTCATGATTTTGGTATCTTGGGGGTTGACGCATGCCAGTAGTGAGTCGACATGTCCTTCCAAATGTTTGACGTCGAGTTTGACTGCCAAACGCAACCCTGCCAGTAGAGCCTCATACTCCGCTTCGTTATTCGTGCTCTTGAAATCGAGGCGGATTGCGTAGGTTAGCTCTTGGCCATCGGGGCTGACAAGTCGCAGACCTGCGCCAGCACCATCTTCGTTGGACGCACCATCTGTATATAGTGCCCAGGTTTCTGCGGAGGATGGTGGTGATGTAGGGTTTTGTTCTTCTTCGCATTCTTGAATGCGGTTTGCTGGTATTTCAGCAATGAAATCAGCCAAGACCTAGCCTTTGATTGCGGGGCGCGGTTTATAGTTCAGTGAAAGTGCGCCCAGCTCGATTGCCCATTTTGCTAACCTCCCAGAGATGTCGGGTTTGGATAGGATCAGGTCGATCCTGTAGTTGGTTAACACTGTGATGACGTGGTTTGCGAAGTAACGTCGTAAGCGTCTCGATGCGTGCACTAGTGCCAGTACCAATTTCTCCATGATGGAGTACCTTGTCTCTGGGTCGTTGAACATTTTGCTGATGTAGTAGATGGGTGTTTGGACTCCTTCCCGCTCCACTATGAGTACCACGCCTACCGCGTTGTCCGTGGCAGACAGGTATAGAATAAGTGGCTCATCTTTTCGTGGTGCGGTTAAAGTTGGGAGCTGGATCAAACACTCTTTCATCTCCCGGAAAGCTTTTTCGGCCTCTGCGGTCCATTGGAATTGTTCCTTTTTTAGGCAGCTCCGCAGGGTCTTGATGAAAGGGTATGACTTAGCTGCGTGGTTGGCTAAGAATCTGTTTAGTGCGGCTAGCCTGCCGGCTAGTCGTTGCATTTCTTTCATCGTAGAGGGCGATGGCATGCGTTCGATCGCCTGAACCTTTTCAGGGTTTACCTTGAATCCATCTTTGGTTACGATGAATCCGAGGAATTTGCCTTCTTCCATTCCAAACGAGCATTTCCCTGGATTAAGCTTCATGTTGACGCTTCATAGAGTTTGGAATGTTCTTTCGATATCGTTGAGCATGGTGTCTTCCTCCATGCTCATGACGACCAGGTCGTCCATATAGATTTCGACACTTTTGCTGATTTGACCGCGAAAAGTGTCGTTCATCAACTTTTGATAGGTTGCGCCCGCGTTGCGCAACCCGAACGGCATTTTAGTGTAGCAGTAGTTCCCGGTAGGAGTGCGGAATGCCGTTTTGTCTTCATCTTCGATTGCCATCTGTACCTGGTGGTAGCCTTTGTAACAATCGAGGAAGCACTTCCATCGAAATGGTGCGATGTTATCGACCTTCTCGTCGATCTCTGGAAGTGCGTAACAATCCTTGGGGCAGGCCTTATTGAGGTCTTTGTAATCGACACACATGCGCCAGCCCCCGCTTGGTTTTTCTACCATGACTGGGTTGGACAGCCAAGTCTGGTATTTGACTTCCCGCAGTATGCCTGCGGAGAGCAGTTCCTGGACCTGCTCTTCCATCGCCGCGTTTTTTGCTGATCCAAGGTGGCGTTGGCCTTGGATCACCGGCTTGATACCTGGCATGGTATTCAAGAAATGATGCGCGATTTCGCGTGGCACCCCTGTCATGTCTGCGGGTGTCCATGCAAAAATTTCTTGGTTCCCGAAGAGGAGTTGCTTCAGGCGCGCTCTGATGGTAGGTGTCAAGGCATGGCCTAATGTGACCGTTTGCTCTGGGTGTCTTGCGTTAAGCACCCATTTTTCTGGTTGCGTGTTGGGGGTGGTCCTTGCTACCTTGGCTGGACGCAGGTCGTCCGTAGACATTACTTCTCTTCGGGCGTATATTACCGCGACCCCTGTCTCGGTTGGGAAACCAATGGCAGAGTGAGGGACGGATGTGATCATGTTGAAGTCGCCCTGGGACTCTCTCCCGAAAAGTACGTCGTACTTGGAGGTGTGCGGTAAAACCATGAAGTTTACCTCCTCCGTTCTTGTGTGACTCCCGTTGGTGAGGCGCACAGGAAAGGTAATCTGGCCCAGGGGGAATACGGTTTCCCCTGCAAACCCGGCAAACGGGTAGTCTGCTGGCTGCAGCCGATCTTTGTCTTCTTGATCGAACTGGTTGAAGCATTGCTCGAATATAATATCAGATGTACTGCCCAGGTCGATGAACAATCTCTCGGTGCAGTAGTGAGCCAGGTGTCCTGTGATAACCATGGTGCGTCTATCGCGCGGGCCGCCTCGGACTTTTGGAAAGACGACTTGCTCGTCTTTCCAGTCATTGTCCGGTCTTCTTGCCGCCTTGCGCGACCTTCCTCTTCCTCCATTGATCATGTGGGTAGAGGCCACGTACATGGTCCTCTTACCCGTGGAGGTGCCCTCGTTGTGGGGAGTGATGCGCTTGGTAGCTTTTTGTGCGCCTGTCAACAGATGTTGCAGTTTCCCCTCTTTTAGGGCTCGCTCAATCTCCAGTCGGAGACTGATGCAGCTGTTTGTTGTGTGGCCATTGTCCTTGTGATACTCGCAGTATAGTGCGAGATCCTAGTTCTTTTTGGACTTCATCGGTTGGGCCGGTCGCAGGAATTGTGCGTCCGTGAGAAGGACGTCGCTTGGCGACTGGTTAATCTCGGTCTAGCTGCGGTCCCGAGACTCCTTTTTTGACGCCCGATTTTCACGCTGGGCGTTGATTGTAGCCCTTGCGTCGGCCTGGTTGCTTCGTGGGACATATGGTCTGGAATCGCTGCCACGATTCCATGTGTCCCGGTTGCGCTTATTGCTGCGCTTGGGCTCTTGGCGGGAAGACTGGCCTTCCGCCTGGGGTTGTGCCTTTTACATGTGCGGTCTTAGGGACCGCTGAGTCTGGGCGTATGTCTTGACCGCAGCCATGACATCCTCCCACTTCTTAGGCAAACCATCTTTGCCAGAGATATTCATAACCATTTGCTCGTCTTTAACGGCAACAATGAAATGGTTACGTGCCATTTGGTCGGCGACATCGCCTATCTCTAGGCATTCTTTATTGTAACGGACAACGAACGCTTCAAGCGATTCGTTATCCCTGCGCCAAATGTTCATGACGTCCATGGAATCACGTTCATGGCGTCGTTGCTGGCTAAAGTGTGCGAGGAACTTTTCTTGTAAGTCCTCGAATGAGGTCAGTGAACCTGGTGGTAAAGAATCGAACCATGCCCTGGCCAGACCTGTTAGGGTCTGTGGGAAAAAATGGCACCAGGTGGGTTCATCCCATCTGCCGTTGCACCCGGCGCCGACGAAGATGTTGTTGTGATCATCTGGGTCGGTTGAACCATTGTATTTCCCAATGTTTAATGGGAATTTTGTGGTGGTGACATCGGCGTGGGCGATTTCTGGGACGAACTTGGAGTTTTCGGCCGCAGATTTCGGCCTGTAGGGTTGGCCGCGATGATGCTTTGCAGCGCGGAGGTACGTAGTGCGGGGGTGAGTGGGAGGAACGTAGTTGCGTCCTCTCGGTCTGCTGCTGGTGGCATGGGATTCCGCACGGTATGTACCATCGTCCGGATCGGTATAGCCTTGCCCTTCACGGTGGGACTGGGGTCCCAGTCTGCTGTGAATGCCTAGGCCGTGGTGGGCTGTAGACTGTCGCCTAGTTTCGCCATGTGGGCCTAGGCGACTCTGTATATGGCTCCTGTGGCGGGACCCATATGTGGAGTCGTCCTCATCAAGTGTGCGGACGTCGCAGTAAGAGGAACCGCGATCTTCTTGCCTGCTTCTGGAGGCCGGATGTGTTGGGGCCCTGCCTTCGTACTGTAAAGTACGACCTGCAGGGGTGTGTGGTGCTGGGGTGGGTCACACAGATACTTGCGCTTCTGCGCAAGCTCTGTTGTATGTTGCAGCCAACATAGCTGCTTGTTGGTCGTACCAGACATGAAGGTTCATGCCTGTAAGTATCACAGGAGCGTACTGTGATAAATCGTGTCCAAACGTAAGGGATGCGCCCCCTTGCGTTGATGTGCCAATGTGTTCAGCATTTGGGGCTAGGGGAATGGTTCCCGCAGGCCCTTGGTTTGCGGGGTTTAGGTTATCCCCGGTGGTGTTGTTTTGACGATCAGACATGATCTTTGGAGAGAAAAGGATGGTCGGAAAAAAGTGCTAAGAGTAGCGGTGGGCGCCAATGATGAAACAATGGTTAACCAGGTGGGTTAACTCACTGGTCTCGTCAAGAGGGTTAATCCCTTCTTTCCGAGGATCGCCGGCTGGATCGTCAAGGGGTGGGTTTCCTTCACAAGGAAACAAGCCGTGACTCGCAACAAGGAGGGTGGGGTGGGGGGTGCTCCTTGTTACCACTCTCCGGCGTGAGAATCAGTAGTTTGCTTGGGAAGCAAAGTGTGATAGTAGTAGTACTGAGAGAGTTGAGAAGTGATACCTCAAACCTGGTTTGGGGTCAGTATTTATAGCCGAGGAGTGGAGGAGGGTAGTTGAGTAGCTAGCCTGACATCGCACAGCTATTTGCAGGTGTGTCAGACCTGTCGGTTACTGTGGTGATGCCACGTCCTGCTCTGGTGTCAGACTATTGTATACACGTGGGCCGGTAGGCGACTGTTCCCAGTGCCACTTGAACTGTGGTGTCAGACCCACTTGCCTTGTAGGCAGGATGCGGTGCCAAGCCGTATCGCTGCTTGCGGTCATTGATGTTGTTCCCGCGTTGGTTGTTCCATCCATGATTTACGCGGGACGCGGTGTTATGCCGCATTGCCTGCTGAGTGACTGTTACTGTTGTCCAGATCCCTTGTCGTGACGAAAATGTTCATAGGATGCGGTGCGGGGCCGCATCGCTATGCGTAACATTAGTTTCCGTCTTTAAGGTAAGTCTTCTCATCACTGGACAGATTGGACCGCTGTGTTCGCGTATGCCCACGCGGACACAGGTGAGTTTATTGCTGTTGGAAGTTTTTGATGAGGGTAATGGTCATTCGCGGTCATGCTGACGCGAGATCTAGGACCATACCCCTTCATGACTGAAACCCTGGACAACGAGTCAAGCTTTGTTGCACATAATAATCCCTCGATCATCCCTCTTGCACTTAAACACCCACTTGGTGTTTTTCTTCCTATGACCATTAGGCAAGTCCACCAATTTCCATACACCCAACTTCTCAAACTGACTTAGCTCCTCCTGCATAGCATTAACCCAGGAATCTTCAGTTAGTGCTTCCTAATACGTTCGCGGCTCAATCTGCAAAATGAAACTTCTAAGTGAAAACTCTGTTTGTAAAGGAGAAACTGTAGAATAAAAACAAGTAAGGCCTTGGTCAATTTGTCGTCGGGTGCGGACGCCTGATTGCAACTCTCCAATGATTAATTCTTCTGGATGGTATGAAAGAGTTCTTGGCATCAGCTCGCCTGGAAAATCTACCTCGCTTTCCAAATTCGTAATGTTCTCGTTTGCAACTTGTTCACCGACTAGAATTGTCTGATCTGGAGACTGGATTTGCTCCCTCTCAGACTCTGAATCACCACGATCGAATGTTGGCCTTTCATCAGATTCTGAATTATCATTGATTGCCGTCTGATTGTGAGGAGCTTGTTCTTGTTCTGAAGATGTCAGAGTTTGCATAACATCATCATTTTCTCCAGCATTGCTTGGACCCGCTTCATCATCGTTCGAAGCTTATCGTTGACGACTATAAGGTTCTGCTGGGAATCTTTCTTGTGATGCTTCATATTCTCTTAGAATATCCAACTCATCAAAGAACTCTGGTTCTTCCTCTATGTCAAATGAGTCCCACAGAGTATCGTAATTCAAACGCCATGAGTCGGCAGGTTTCTGAGGTGGCATAGTATAACCTTGACACTCAACATTATGTGCTTCGATGATCCGCTTCAGGCTTGGAACAAAGACTCTTTTCAATGGGCTTGCATATCCCACAAATATACCTTCAATGCTCTTTGGACCAAATTTATCATATGGTTCTAGAACTGTGCAGGGAGACCCGAACGGTTGCAAATACTTTAGGTTAGGTTTGCGGTTGTTAATTAGCTCGAAACACGTCTTGTTGAACTTCTTCACCGTAAGAACCCGGTTGAGCGTATAACAAGCGGCTGACACTGCTTCTGCCCAGAAATTTACAGGTAACTTTGAATCAGCAAACATCTTCCTGGCCGTTTCAATCAGCGTCCTATTCTTTCTTTCTGCTACTCCATTTTGCTGCGGAGTGTAAGGCGCGCTGAATTCCTGCAGTATACCTCTATCATCACAATATTCTTCCATTGTGTTGTTCTTAAACTCTGTACCATTGTCACTTCTTATTCTTCTAATTCGAGTTAGTTACAAGTTTTCAATCTTTCTGAACATTGTCATCAAACTCTCAAATGTTTCATCTTTTGTCTTCAGAAATGTTACCCACGAAAATCTCGAAAAGTCGTCTGTGACAACTAAGCAGTAGAGATCACCAGTTATGCTTTTAACATTCACAGGACCAAAAAGATCCATGTGAAGTCTCTCCAACGGCCTTGAGACTGAGTTTATCTTCGTTCCAGGGTGAGATTTCTTTCGCTGTTTACCTTTGATACAACTAATGCACTCCCCCTCAAGATGAAAACCTTTCAGATGAACACCATTTACTAAGTCGTTGTCTACCAGGTAGTTCATTTTTCGCAGATGAATGTGGCCCATCT
The DNA here is from genome assembly GCA_030545235.1 of Helianthus tuberosus. NCBI lineage: Eukaryota > Viridiplantae > Streptophyta > Magnoliopsida > Asterales > Asteraceae > Helianthus > Helianthus tuberosus. Next base: position 182,363,957 of record CM060376.1, read on the forward strand.
CTCGATGCCATAGTTGTGACTCCTTTTTAGTGGCTCTTGACATGAAGCAGTGAGCCTGAGCCGTAGTAGTTGTTGCCACACTCATGTCCAACACGTACAGATCGTTGACTCTTGGTGCTCTCATGATGACCCACTCTTCGGGGACAACAAACCCCGACTTCAATATCAAACATTCTTTGTCTGTGAAGTGCGTCGAATACATACGATCACAAATTTGAGATATGCTTAGAAGATTGTTTTCCAGCTCGGTGATGTAGTTCACTCTTTCAAAGGTGAGAATACCATTCGATAAAGTTCCCTCACCAACTATACGACCACCTTGATTGCCTGCAAATCCCACATATCCTCCATTAAACCCTCGAACATCATACAGTAGGTTTTTCTTCCCCGTCATGTGCCGAGAAGCTCCACTATCCATTATCCAACGTGAGATGGATCTCAGAAGCTCCAACACATTTCAAAAACACTTAGTGAGATTTTGAAGCAACCCAAGCCTCTTTCAACTCAGGTAGCTTAACGTTTAGAATTGTGGTTTTGGTGTACAATGGGGGAAAATTTTTGTCATTCATCTTTAAATTTTCTTCAATCCCAACCTCAACCTCTTTGTATAAGAAAAATTCGTCTTTCTGAGGTTGACCAGATGGTTGGTCTTTCTTCGGAACATACTTCTTCTCTGGTGAAGTAGAAGTTTGTTTCTCAAGTTTCTCATAGTAATCCAAAGGAACATTCATTTTTACCGGTGTGGTAGAAGATGATTGTTTTGCAGACTCTGAAACCTTTGGTTTTGGAGAACTTTCTTTCTTTTCAACATTTTTTGGCTTCCATGTTTGTTGAGATGACGCAACCCGCTTATAAAATTTGTCATTTTTAGTTACCAACTTCTTTACGGGTTCAGTTTTCTTAACTGACTCTTTTACAGATTCAGTTTTAACTTTGGCGTTTTCCTTCTTTAAAATCTTTTTCTCAACAAACATTGGAGCTTTTCCTATTACATCGTCTTTTCTTTTCGGATTCTCGACAACCACAGACTTAGGCTTCAAGTTGGTGCACTTTCATGCAATGTGTCCAACTTGATTTCATTTAAAGCATGTTCGGGTGTCAACTACCCGACTTGTGCCTTTGGTCTGAGGCTGCGAAGCTTTCTTTTCAAAGAATTCTTCATTGGTTTTCGAAAAAATCTCAGATTCTTGCTAGGAGTGTGAACTCGAGCTTTTCACAAACACCTTTTTCTCAACAAATTTCTTGTTTTGAAAGTTCCTTCTTTGATTATTCTTACCACCCTGATAACCTCCTGACCATTTGTTTTGGTTGTTGTTAGAAAAACGTAGCGGTACAACAGGTTTTTTGTAGTAAGATTTATCTTTTTCAAAGTTCATTTGTCTTTCGGAACATTTCAAACCTTCGATTTCACAAACATCAATCTCAACCAGTTTAAACACATTTTTCAATTTGTCGACATTCACATTCTCTAATGGGAACTCAAGATCCGAATACAACTTATCTGAACCCGACATCTTGTACATCACAAGAGTAGGTTTTTCACTTAAGTTGTTTTTGGATTTTGATTTCGGAATGTAATTATTCAAAAAGCATTCTTCGTCCTCAGTTGAATCACTGTCAGATTTTAAAACATTTTCAACCACATTCTTAACAACTTCGGACTACACACTATCTTCATTAGATGATGAAGTGAAAGTGATATCGATTGTTTCTGGAAGTTTAATCTCATTAGTTTCATCATCATTAACCAACCCAGACTTTTTCTTTGAAAAATTATTCAACACTGGTGGTGGAACTTGATGATACCCAACCCTAGTTCCATCAGAGTATATATCCTCGCCAGCTTTGTTCTTCCCAATGGGTTTGGAAACTATGTGTTGAAGAACAAAACTTGTGGAGTTATAACTGTTGAGTTTCAGATTGATGCGTTCATTTTCAATCTTAGCTTCCTGAAATTGAAGCTTCAAATTAGCAATCTCATCCAACTGTTGGTTGATTTGCTTTTCTTTCGACTGAAGGACTCCTGACAATTGAAAATTTTCTTTGCTTGTTTTACTGTTTCGCTCATCTGAATCTTTTATCGTTCTTTTTAACTTCTCATGATTTTCAGACAGTTGTCGGTTTTCAAGAATTAACTTTTCATTTTCTTTTCTTACTCGGTCTACTTCAATTTTATCGTTTTCAAGTTTCTCAGTTAATTCCTTAATTCGATCATTTGAAGCTTTCACCAATTTGTCCTGACTTAAGATTTGATTTTCAACTTCTCTGACTCTTTCAGTCAGTTCTTTAGTCTTTTTAGCACTGAGATATGCGTGTGTACTACAAATCTTGCAGTCTTTCATGCAATTTTTGCAGTCACTATCAATCTTGGCTTTATCAGTCTTACCTGACCCATTTGTTGAATCATTAGAACTGACCTTGCTCTTTGACTCAGTTCCGTACTTAGAATCTACCTCTAATTCCTTTGCGATGAGCACTTTATCTGCCATTTTCTTTAGGTTCTCTACATTCATTTCTTTCATCGTGTCGATAATCCCATCATCGACCTTTTTCAATTTTCGCTTCTCCTCCTCCTCTTCTCTTGCCCACATTCTCTGTCTCTCTTCCTCCTGTTCTGCTATTTGTTCGATAAGAGTTTCAACAAGAAGCGTTGATGATTCAACACGTATATTTCCCTTAGGATCCAAATAGCATTCTCTGTCAGCATCCCATCTCTTTGCACTTTTTGCCTCTTTCCATGCACGATAATGTCTGTCTTTCATGGTTTGTGCTAACACCTTTCTGTTGACATATTTTTCTTCCTCAGTACGGGTGTCTTTGAATGGCACAATCTTTGCCATGAAGGCATATCCCACAGCATCTTCTTCAGGTAACAGATCACTCTAGTCAAAACCCTCATCATCGTGAATAACTGCTAAGGCTCTTGACTTTTCTTTTGGAGCTTCTTCTAGCTGCTTCATTCTTGGAGGTTCTGCTTTGTTTTGATGATAAATGGCCTTCTTATAGTAATCATCACGAAATGGATTGGCCGTTTCATCAGAAGCTATGTTTCGACATTCTCATTTAAAGTGCCCCTTTTGTTTGCACTTAAAGCATGTAACCTTTGATTTATCAAATCCCAATTTTGTTGAAGGTCCACCAATGGAGTGTCTACCGGTTATCTCCATGAACCTCTGAGCCCTTCGAACAACACTTGCCATACACCATCTAATATCAATCAGCTCCATTTCTTCGGGGTCAATTTGATCATAGTCTTCCTTGGTGAGGTTAGTGTTCCCGATTTTTCCGGCTACTAAACTTTCGTAAGATTCCAAGATGGATGCCAGAAATACCATCTGTTGTTTGGCTGCTTCTTCGCTGAAGTTTTGTGCATTGTTGAGATTTACAACAATGTTGCACTGGAAAATGTTTTTCGGAGCAGATTGTTGATGTTGACTTGGAGTCGATGAAGACGATCCTCCATGATATGCGCTGCTTGGAGTAGGGCTGCTGTTTTGATTCTCTTGATTTGACATGCTTGAGTTCTCTGCTGAGAACACAGTCTTTGGTGACACAGTCTTTCAAATCATGCTTCCTCGATAGTACAGATCGACATTTTGCTGGTACTGGGTATTGTTGACTTTATTTGTTTTCCTAATCTCCAGCTCGTGACTTTCAAACCTCTCAATCAGGAAATCAACTATCAGATTCTTCTTCTCCACAGTGTTTTTCAACAACAAAGCAAAGTACATCCAATCCTTTTCATCAGGCAGTGAATCCATCAACTTATCAACCAATTCTTCCTCGGTAAATGTAATCCCGTGTCTAGAAAGCTCGATCTTTAAGTGACAAAACCGTTCTATCATCATTGAGACTGATTCATTCTTTATACAATCGAAAAGAACAAATTCCTTTTTCAACAATTTTCTTTTGTTCTTAACAATTTCTTCTCCACCCACACACTTCTTCTCTAATTTTCCCCATAAATCTTTGAAAATTTTGTAATCGATTAAAGATATGATATCATCCCTCACTGATTGATGTAGCAATGCGATACATTTCTGTTCAGCAATGAAGTTTTCTTGTTCATTATCGATTAAATTTTCATAGTCACTTCTTCCAATGTCAAACCCATTCTTCAAACACTTCCAACTTTGGTATGCGAAAGCCTTCAACCAGTCCTCGAACCTACTCACCCATCTATTATAATCTTCGATAGCCATGAGCTTGGGCGGTTTGTTGTATGTGCCATAAGCATTATCCACGCTCAGTAAGTCAGCAATGGCTTTCTTAGGATTCGGGTTTGGAGCAGTGTTGTTTGTGTAGCTTAACGAGGCGTCTCCCGTGTTGCTGGTGTAAGCAAATATGTCACTTAAAGGGTTTAGGAAATCGTCCCCCATTTTAGAGTACCTGAAACGGTTTACAAACACTTAGACAAATTTTTGTGATTTTTTGAAAAGTTTCACACTTGTGCACTTGAATCGGATGGCTGTCCGATAGAGTGTCACAGTCAGGTATCAAGTGGTGTACACAAATCAGAATGCAACTCGAACGAATGGTTGTCCGAACGAGTGGTTGTCCGAACGAGTAGCAGACAGACTTTTGACTTTTCAACCCTTCACCGATCGGATGACTGTTCGATCGAGTGGTAGGATGACGTAAGCACCAAGAATAATAATTAACAATGCTGTCCGATCGGCCTGATGTTCGATCGGGTAACACTGATGATGTCAGCAACAAGGTTTCTCAAAACAATCTAATCCAAGTCGTTCGTACAGCTGTTCGAACGAATTGATGATGTCAGCAAATAAAATCTAAGAATAGCTAAGCCAAGTCGTCCATACAGTTGTTCGAACGGATAGATGACATCTGCATGCAAGAACAGTTCAACATGGTTTTTGATGATTTTGATTCAGTTTTTGATGGAATTTTCTTATGAAATTTTGAAGATTTGTACTATGATTGATTGCGAATTGATTGATATCAGTTTTATCCAATTTTACCCGTAGATTCACGTTCAATTTTATGTTTTTCTGGGTTTTAAGGTATAAAAGTGAAGAACAATGTAAGAAATGAGTAGAAAGTGAGAGAATTCGTCAAATTTCCGGTGAAATTTTACTCTGATCGGCAAGAATAGCTCGGATTCTGGTGAATTCGCTGTCGTAGATCTCGATTCAGCTCCCTGGATGCTCTGATACCACTTGTTGGGTCCCTCGTAAAGGATCTGTTCGTCAGGAACTTAGATGAATCGACTTTGATCAATGTGCGAAATCCATTGGATCAAATCACAGATGTACGACAAAGTATTCAACGCTTAAACACCGTCTGATCTTTCTATTCAACTGATATGAAAGTACACAAGTGCCAGTAGAAGTCAGACTTGACAGAGTTCTCCTAAAGTGACAAAAGTTCTTAATGGCATACCCTGATTGGGTATTTATAGGCAACTCAGGATCTAGTAAGTGATGTCCGCTCGGATGTCATGGCTGCTGTCCGATCGGATGGCCCATCCGATCGGGTGACACAAGTCAACAATCGTTCAACACTTTTACATACAAGACCCATATCCTGAGTTGACTGAACACGTACATACATACATAATTGTTCACAAAGGACACAAACATACAAAATATGACTAAATGCTGACGGAAGCTACAGATGTATGAACTAACAGGTCCAACATACCTAGGGCTTAGCTTTCCCCTTTTTATGAATCTTACCACTCCTTTCCAGGGAGAGACTTTCAATAACACCTTATCTCCTTCTTGAAATTCCAATGGCTTTCGTCTGTTATCAGCATAACTCTTTTGTCGATCACGTGCTGCTTTCAGTCGTTCCTTGACTTGAATGATCTTGTCGGTTGATTCTTGCACTATCTCAAGTCCAGATAGTTGCTTTTCCCCAATTTCTGCCCAACAGACTGGCGTTCGGCACTTTCGTCCATAAAGTGCTTCGAATGGTGCAGCATTGATACTGGTGTGATAACTGTTATTATAAGAAAATTCTATTAAGGGTAAGTGATCGTCCCAATTACCTCTAAAATCAATTACACAAGCTCTAAGCATGTCTTCCATTGTCTGAATTGTCCTTTCGCTTTGTCCGTCTGTTTGTGGATGATAAGCGGTGCTTAGATTCAACTTGGTTCCCATTGCTTTATGGAAACCTGTCCAAAAATGTGAGGTAAAACGACTATCTCTGTCAGAAATAATTGATAGAGGAATTCCATGTAATGAAACTATTTCATTTACATATAATTTAGCTAACTGTTCCATACTGAACGTTTCTTTTATTGGTAGGAAATGAGCTGACTTGGTTAGCCTATCTACAATCACCCAGATTGTATCATTACCTTTCCTTGTTTTGTGTAATTCAGTAACAAAATCCATTGTTATTAATTCCCATTTCCATACAGGCATTTCTAATTGTTGCAATAAACCTGAAGGTTTCTGATGTTTAGCTTTAACTTGTGAGTAAGTTAAACACTTTGCGAAATATGCTGCTATATCCTTTTTCATTCCTATCCACCAGAAATTTTTCCTTAAGTCCTGATACATTTTATCACTTCCAGGATGCATCGTATACTTAGACTTATGGGCTTCTTCTAATATACAATGACGTAGGTTTCCTAATTTAGGTATCCACATTCTTTTCTTATGGAATCTCCAAATTCCATTTGTTCCTTGTTCTAATTCCTTAATCATTCCTTTCAATTTTTCAGTATCATCATTGATTACTGATTCTTGTGCTTTTCTAATCTGATCATTTAAATCTACTTACAGATTTACCTTAAGAGAACGTACACTTTTTGGCTTTTCGTGATACTTTCGACTTAAAGCATCAGCAACTACATTTGCCTTTCCTGCATGATACTGGATATCACAATCAAAATCACTAAGAATTTCCATCCAGCGTCTTTGTCTCATGTTTAATTCCTTTTGCCCAAAAACATACGTTAAACTCTTATGGTCGGTGAATATGTTAAACTTACTATCGTATAGGTAATGTCTCCAAATTTGAAGGGAAAAAATTATAGCTCCTAACTCTAGATCATGGGTAGAATAATTCTCTTCATGATTCTTAAGTTTTCTAGAGGCGTAAGCTATAACTTTTTGACGTTTTATTAATACACATCCGTAACCTAATTTGGAAGCGTCACAATAAATTACAAAATCTTCAGTTGTTTCTGGTAACGCTAGTATGGGTGCATGGGTTAATCTTTGCTTAAGAATTCTAAAGGCTTCTTCTTGTTTTGGTCCCCATTCAAACTTAACGGATTTGCAACTTAGCTTAGTTAAGGGAATGGCTATTCTAGAAAAATCTCGAATAAATCTTCTATAATAATCGGCCAATCCTAAGAAACTTCTAACCTCGGTTGGTGACTCGGGGGTTTTCCATTTGGTAATCGCCTCGATCTTGGTGGGATCTACATGAATTCCTTCATGATTGACTAAATGTCCAAGAAATTGTACCTGTTCTAACCAAAACTCACATTTTGAAAACTTAGCATAAAGCTTTTCTTTTCTCAATAAACTTAGAAGAGCGTGCAGATGCGCTGCATGTTCCTCTTTGCTTTTGGAATAAATCTTTGCTTTTGGAATAAATAAGAATATCATCTATAAAGAAAATTATGAATTTATCCAAATATGGCTTACATATTCGGTTCATCATGTCCATGAATGCAGCTGGGGCATTGGTTAAACCAAATGGCATGACAGTAAATTCATAATGGCCTTATCTTGTTCTGAAAGCAGTCTTAGGAATGTCCTCTTCCTGTACCTTTAATTGATGATATCCTGACCTTAAATCGATTTTAGAGAAAAACCATGCTCCTTGCAATTGATCAAACAGATCATCGATTCTTGGTAATGGATACCGATTCTTAATCGTGTCTTTGTTTAATTCACGGTAGTCAATGCACATACGCATTGATCCGTCCTTCTTTTTAACGAATAAAATCGGTGCTCCCCATGGGGATGAGCTTGGCTGTATGAATCATTTTTCCAATAATTCGTCTTACTGTTTCTTCAGTTCCTGTATTTCTGTGGGTGCCAAACGGTAAGGTGCTTTGGAAATTGGTGCGGTTCCTGGTATCAAATGGATTCTAAATTCAACTTCTCTGTCTGGAGGTTGCCCTGGTAGCTCTTCTGGAAATATATCCGAAAACTGGGATACTACGGGAATATCCTTTAATTCTTTTCATTTAGTGTTAGTGATTATAGAAATCAAATACACTAATGATCCTTTTCTTATATAACTTGTTGTTTTCATCATAGAGATGAATTTTGTGGATTTAGAGAACTTATTTCCTTTAATTGTGATATTTTCACCCCTTGGTCAATTTACTTGAATTGACTTTTGATCACATAAAATGCTTGCTTTATTGGTTATTAACCAATCCATTCCTAATACAACATCAAATCTTGCCAGATTTATTGGGTAAAGGTTTGCAATAAATTTCTGATTTAAAATTTCTATTCTTGCTCCCTGCAGGATTTCAGAAATCTTAATGGTTTCCCCATTTGCTGTCTCTACTAGACATTCTTGTGGAAGTTTAGTTAATGAATGATTAACAAGTTTGCAAAATGAAGTATTAATAAAACTTTGGTTCGCACCAGAGTCAAATAATACTTTAGCAAAAACATCATTAACTAAAAACGTACCAGTGATCACATCCGGAATCGTCTTTGCTTCTTCTTCAGTAAGAACAAATGCTCTAGCATTTTTAGTATTCTTGGGGTTTGCAGCTGGAGCTAACTTTGGACAATTAGGATTGATATGACCTTGTTCTACGCAGTTATAGCATATTCTGTTAGTAGGTTTTTTCCTGCAGTTTTCCTCCTTGTGTCCAGATATTTTGCAAAAGTTACAGTATATGGAGCATCTTCCTGAATGCTTCCTTTTGCAATACCTACAGTAGGGTGCAGAGGTAGAACCTACATTTTTCCCACGGTTAGAATTTCCAGAACGGAATTCTTGAGTAAGCTTCTGGGTTAGGTTCCTCCTTTGATCCTCTTCTCGAGTACGGACTAATTAATCTGTCAAGGTGTTGGCTAGTTCCACAGCTTCTTCTATGGTTTGAGGTCTAGTTGCCTTGACTACATGTCTAATCTCCCCAATAAATCCCCAGATGTAACGGGAGATTAAAACTGGTTCAGGTGAAGCAAGGGTTGGTACTATTCTAGCATATTCAAAGAATAATGTAGTATAACCCTTAATATCTACCCCAATCATTCTAAGGTTTAGGAATTTGTTTGCTATCTATTCTTTTTCATTAGGATGGCAAAATTTTCTTTCTACCATGTTTTTAAAATCCTCCCATTCCATATTGTAAGTTTTATCACTTCCTCTAGACTGGAGGATAGTGTTCCACCATTCTAGTGCTGAATTCTTAAACAAATTTGAAGCAAACATTATCTTATCCTCTTCAGCACATTTACTTATTCTTAAGACCGCCTCAGTCTTTTCTATCCAGCGTAGAGATGCAACGGCCCCTTCATTGCCTAAGAATTCCATTGGTTTACAAGACCAGAATTCTTTATAAGAACAACCATAAGACACGGTTCTCCTTCTTTTGGGAATGGGCACTTGAAGTACGGGTCCATTGTTCACGCTATTTTCAGGTTCAGAGGGTCGCTTACTATCATGTTTACTTTTATTTTCGGCTTCCCTAACTGTTTTGATAATATATGGCATCGCATCTATTATCCCTTGTGCCACTATATGTTGCATGGCACTGTTATCCACTTGGTTTCCGTTATTGTTTTTGTTGTTCGGATTCTCATTATCCAGGTTAATGTTACTCTGGTTATCGTTATTCTGGTTTTCCTGGTTTACCTCGTCGTCCATCTGGATTATAAACATTTACCAATTATTAATATCACAATATATTTAATAATTTAAGTAACAACCACACAACACACATATTAACCAAAAGCGTTGAGCATTGCGACTTTACTCTTTCTATTATAGTATGCGTCAAATACACACTAATACTAGAAATTAAAAATCACAATATAGTACTACTATGCATCGCTAACCACAAAGTGGTCTATACTACAACATTTATTATTATTATTACACATATATTATATTGCGCTCGTCGTACTTCCAGACAAGTAATCCATATTGCGTTCGTCGTACTTCCAGACGAGTCGCTCTCCTACCTGCCTCATCCTCTCACTACTTTCCAAAATCTCTTCTCCGAAAGTTCGGAGTTCATGCACATTATCTGCACTCATTGGGGGTGCAGGTGCTGGTACTGGGTCCGGGTACTGGGGTATAGGATTTTCCTGAGGGTAAGGATTCTCTAAGATCTCCCTAATATATTCATCGTTATCGTAGTAGTAGGGATCTAGAGGGTCCAGACCTGGATAGGCTGCTAAGTTCGGCATGGGTTCGTCGTTTAGGTGGTAGCGCGGCACATAATCCCTATGATCATCGAACCATGGATCATAATCCGGGTCTATGGGATCAGGGGCTGGTATCCTAGGTATCTCCTCAGGGTTGAAATAATGCATTTCTACTTGATTTTAAGGGTTTTCTTCTATCTCCATCGGCTGAGTAGCGAACAAAGGTAAGGGTTGTGGGGCTACTAGTTGCTCTAGGTTTGGGTCGGCAACAGTTGTTGCTAGGATATGAAAATTAGCTAGGCTTCTATTAAGCATATCCTGTGTATGGGCATCCGACTCTTGCTTAGCGGCTGCTAGGACTCTTTGCTGTTGCAACTTTCGCATTCTTTTCCTACGCTCAAATGCTCCCTTACTGAACCATCGTCTCTTTTTTCTGAGGGAATGGCTCTTCAGACTGAGCCTTAAAAATGAACATCCCTTCTTCGTTATCAGCGGCATACCCAGAGAGGGCAGGCTGTGAAGAGGTACCATCACTCCTAGGTGACTCGGACAATTGACGATACACGTCTGAGGGTCTTTGCTCACTCATACTGAAAACTAACAAATAGTCAAATAACACACAACAGTAAAATACAGATATGCACATATTTCCATAATAAATTTCCTAACAATCTTGAATAATGTTTTGCTGTCAGCAGAACACTTCTGTGGCTGAATCAGTGGCTTAGCTCTGATACCACCTTCTGTCGCAACCCTCGCCCCTATCTGTCCCGGGAATGGGCGTCCGCGAGACCAGTTGTGGTGGTATCATTTTGTTTATCATTATTATTATTATTTTAGCAGTGGAAATTTCATCAGGACCGTAGTTAGGAAATATTTATCAGAGTAAAACCACCATATTTTATATTAATAAACACATGGGTAAAACCCAAGTTTCTTATTACAACATGTTTATAGGGTTAAACCCTATTTTATTGAATTTAAAACATCGTCTTTTAGGTAACTTTTATAGCCACATTTTTCCAAGCCGTCAGTGCTCTCCAGCTGGCTTTCTTCTAATTGGCTTTTACATTTTGTTACCTGAAACACGTTTTAAAAATATTTGTCAGTGGGAAATACTGGTGAGTGAATCCCAGTTTAATCAAGAAACATTTTATTCTTAACAGTATTGAGAGCAATCACATTGTTTATTTCTACACAATTACTCATTCAGTATTGTCAATCCTGACTGGTGGGTCATATTACACATTGGCTAACTCGTTGTCCAATGGTAACGTGTTGCACATTTTGTATACAAAACCCCAACATACCAGCAGTAATTGAAGAACTACAAAGACTCAATCACTGCTTGATAGCATTGTAAAACATTTAAGGTTTTGTAAAAACAATTTACAAAAAGGAGATTACTAACATTGCTGACTTAGGTTTTCTGTAAGGGGTTCCTGGTGATAATCTATAATTTACACAAATATACATATGTTAGTATAATAACCCATTTTAACATTAGTAATACCCTCCCCGAGACGACATTCCAATGACTACGCCGGGCAGAACCACGACAGTCATTACAGAACCCTAGATCAATCGGGCAGAGTATCTAATACGTATCCAGGGGTTATGATACTTACAACGGAGCAGAACCTCGTTATTTAGGGGGATATTATACCCGAGTATAATGCCTACTATGAGAAATTTGAGAGAGAAAGAAAGATTTTGAACGAACAGACTGAAGGACCGATGCATGTAATTTATAGGGCTGTAATATGACTTCCTCGCGGCCCGCGCCAGCCACAGCTGTCTCCTTCGCGGCCCGCGACGTAGGTGGCTAGGGCTTAGGGTTGCTTGGTCACGGGTATAGGTTCGCCGGGTGTAGTGCCACGTGGCGGCCTAGGGTCGTGCCAGCCGTCACTCGCTCACGGCCCGCGTAGACTTAAGTGAAGTCGGTCGCGGCCCGCCACAGCCTCATTATTTTTTTATTTTTTTAATACTAGATCGTATTTTGGGCTCAGTTTTCACATACGGGGTTTATTTTAAGACATATTGGGGTATTTTAAACTATATTAGGGCGTCGAAAATTATCCAGGAGGGTTGTTATTGATTTAGACCCGAAAAATATGGAAACTTGTATAATATGGGTAAACTAAACACCTTCTAAATTTTGAAGTGAAAATGATAAGGTTTGACCCGTTTCGGTTAATTTATGCAAACTAGTTACATAAATCATACTGAATGTGAAAAATGCATAACGGGTAACCAAATGAGTCATGAACATGTTTCACAAGTTTATATGCCTTAAATATATTTTGATATCAGTAGGATACCGTCCATTATGCCCAAAACGGATTTAAAACAATTTAAGCCCCGTAGGGGTATTTTGGTCATTTTCAAGGTTATAAAAGAGGTTAAATAGTAATATGAGGTTTTGATCTAAAGTAATCAGTAAAAATATCTATTTTAATAAGTTATATTAGTAAGATATCATATATATGTGAAATTTATCATTTATGGCCAAACTATGCACCGTAGGGGCATTTTGGTCATTTCACATAAGCTTTAAGGGTCAAATTTGAAAATCTGAGTTCAAAACGTTTATTTACTATTAAAGTATAGAAATTGATTCATAACATCAGTAGGTAAGAAGCTTTAGGTGCCTAATATGGTTTTAAACCATACTAAGCGCCTAAATCGCATAAAGGTCGATATTTGACGATATTCGGGTTTATTAAAGAAATCTGAGATTTTCATCATCCTTTACAATTTAAAATAACTTATTTATTATATAAAATCAATAGAAAAAGGTTTGATATCTAAAGGATGTGTAAAACTCATTTTATTAGCAAAAAGGGCATTATCGTCAATTTCCGAGCCTATGCAAGAACTCTATGTTATGATCAGTTTAAAATTTAATAAAAATTTCCAAAAATCCCTAAATATTATATTATATCATTGGGTAAAAGGTTTGGTGTCAAAATTTGGGTTTAAATAGGATTTATGTCGAAAATGCCATTTAATTAATAAAAACGCTTTCATTTACGATATTGTGCATAACTCTCATTTTAGACCATGAACTGATGTCAAATTTTGAGGACATGTTTATAAATCAGTAATAAAGCTTTTTGTCCTCTCACATTTTCAAAAATCTCGTTTTAATATAAAAAGGGCATAATGGTCAACTTTTAAGCATTTAACGGAAACATGCAATGAACTAGGGTTTCTATGGAACCAAGTTGTATAACCTCAGAGGGTTATACTAACCTATAATATGGCCCTAAAGAAACCCTATGGCATATCTAAACTAAGCTAAATCAGGTCAGAACTGAAAGTCAAAGCAAAAGTCAACTTTTGCGACTTTCGGTTGCGAACCGAGCTTAAACTTAGAATTGTCGGGTTGAACATGCCTAGACTTATTCAATTAATATTTACCAAGTTATTAAAGTGACAAAACTGATTTTATTGCCTTTACATCATTAGTTATGAATTTTATTTAAAAACCGACTCGTTTGACTTTTATTTTAATCACTTTGACCCGACAATTAATTAAGCAAACGTGGTAATTAGGAGGTGCCCTTTTGAGGGTTTAATACCTACCTAATTACGATCACATAGCCATGTTCGTTGCGAACAATGGCTCGACCGTTTAAAAGTCAAAGCGTTTATCGCGAACGCTTGACTTTTCGGCTTTAAGAGCCAGATAACTTACTAAGCACGAAAAGAGCACTTACGAGTGGTCCTTAGGACTGAAAGAGGTTCCCAAGTTGGTCAGGATCCTCTTAAAATCAGAGAGCAAGATCAGAAATGGAGTGAAGTGAAAAGAGAGCCAAAACAAGTGGGTATATATAGGATTTCGAGAACCGTTAGGATTGTTTCTCGTAACCTGTGCTTCAATCTGGACCGTACAAGTACCACCCACTGTTTTGGTAATCTATGGGTGCCCAAAACAAGCCTCTAGCCTGAAGAAATCAAGCACACAAACCAGAAACCAGCAGCTGTTTATGAAAAACTGGTTTTTGCAGTTCTGATGGGCTTACGCACTCCGCATAGACTCAGGAAGAATCCTACGCGGCCCGCCATAACTGGCCAGATCAGCCAAAGTTTAGCAAAGTTACAGAAACAGTCCCTGCATGCTTAAAAGGCCCTCTTTGACACGTTTAAGGCCTGTTAAGCCATTTTCAAGGCTCTACAATGATGCCTAAACATAGGGAACATAATACATGCTAAAAAATATGTCGGATGTCGGTTCGTTTGGTCGTACGGTTGCGTTGTTCGGCTAATTACGACGAAACATGAACGGACGCGAAAAACGATCCAAATTACGCAACGAATGGAATTGTTTGTCCCTGTTTGACATAAGATATGCGCAAAAATGCAAACTTATGCACTTTTTAACGCTTTTAGTCCCTGTTTGACTTAAAAGTTTATTTTTACACACCGAACCCCTCAAAGCCTATTTCTAATCTATGTAAAGGGTATTTATGGTCTGTTTAACTTATGGTCAAGTTTCAGGATGTTCGCTACCATTCGATTCGGTATACTTTTGCAGTTTGACGCAAATAGTCCCTCTAATGCGCAAACTTGCGCATATCATTGTTTAATAGCATTGAAGCCTTATTTAATCCATATAAGGCATTCTGGAGAATATTATTAAACATCACGATGCTTCGGGTTCATAAAAAGGTCATTCAGAGGTATAATTAAACATATTGACGCTTTTAACCCCTTAAACTTGCAAAGTTGCGCGTAACGTCACTTAAAGGCATAAAAGCCTTAGACGTACAATAATTGGCATTCCCGAGAGTATAATCAAATATCATGAAGCTCCCGGTTTGTTAAAAGGTCACTCAGAGGTAAGAATTAACATGTTGACGCTTTTAACCCTTCATCGCGCAAACTTTCAATTAATCACGCAAACGGGTACTCTCGATCAATCAAGCGGCTCATTTGTGAATATGAATACCGTAAGAGGTTATTCAGAAACTTATTTTAAGCATGTTAACACTTCCAGTGCTTCCATAATCAAAGTTTTCGACTTTTCGAAAAATTTGTCCCTTAAATTCAACGTTTGACTTTATTAGGGTTTATTACACGTGTCAATACATCATTGGACGTGACTTTACGAGGTGTTATATCCTCACCCCCTTAAAAGAAATCTCGACCTCAAGATTTGCTAAAATAAAGGAAGTACTTTCTGACGTATCATGGACTTAACCTCCATAGCATATTTGGGCCTCTAAGGGCATCTCAGTTGACATATACAATAGGTACATACTTTCTTTCGGAGCTTCTTAACCTGTCGATACTTAATCTATACAGGTTTCTCATCAAACCATAAATTTTCATTAGTCTGCATATCATTATGTGATAATGCTTCTTGTCTTATCGGCGAAACATATCCTTAAATTACTAGTGTGGGACACATTGATTTCCATCAAGCTCCTCAGGTAAGTTTTAGCTTATAGGTTACCAATCTTGATATATTTGATTTCCTCAAATGATTCTATATATCAGAGCTTAACTAGCCAGATAAATTAAAAATTCAGCACACCCTTCTTAGGGTGATACCTTCAATTGAACCTTATTCCTTATTAAGGACTTAAGAGGGTTGCGACTTTCATCATTCCTTGATTTTTCGCCGATTACTATGATTATGGACTTGTATGATCTTATTCATTATTTCTAAGGAAACTTTCAGATCCTGATAATTGGACTTACCAAACTTCTGTCCAATAACAAATGTCTAACATCCCATCTATACAAGGTCTCCAAAGGAGCAGCCTTGGTACTTATATATCGACTATTAGTTATAGAATAGCTTATTTAAGGTGAGATGGTTATTCCAACTACTGCTTAAAACCAATCTTAAGGAATATCTAATCCTTACAGTTAGTCAAACAAATCGACGATCCTGGGCAGCTGATGGCGATTCTTAATTGTTGCCTAAGTAGGGTTGCGGTAATCAATGCATAAGCATAATGAACCGTCTTTCTTAATTAATAATACTGGAGCTCCCAGAATTTTGATTTAGGCTTTTATGAAATCCTCTCTAAAAGCTTTTCTGATTGACTCTTAGTTATTCCATTTCGTTGGTACTAACTGATATGGGGCTTTTCAATAGATGCAACTCTAAGCGAGGTATTAATCTTAACTCTACTTGTCTTAGGAGGTAAACAGGGTAGTCTTTGGAGAAGATAATCAAGACACAAGGAGATTACAGAGATATTCTAAATCTCAAACTTCGGTTCATCTATCATTGCCCGTGTCAGATAAATGACACACTTTCTTTACGAATCCACGGATTCCTTAATCAGAGACACTTACTTGGACAATTCCATTCTGTATATCTTCTTCGAATACCATTAGCTGACTTTAGTACCACATGACCATTGGGATATCATAGTGGTTCCATGCATTAAACCTCCATACTGATCAGGCATGGAAGCAATCTATGGAACATATCGAGATACACCAATCCTCATATGGCGCTTTTATCATACAATCTGGTATTCGCAGTTGATAGAAATCTCCATCCGGAGAGAGAGTACTCTAGAACTTTACGAATGAAGATTTCTGACAGGAACAGAAGAAATGGTTCCTACGATTTTCATTTGTAAGTTTTACCTTACACTTAATCTCTGGGGTTTTATGGAAGATTTTAAAAGTTTGCTATACTTATAATTTATGAAGGATTTATAGGTACCCAAATCAAAACAGAACTCTTAGCATTTATATTATTGATAAATGATAAGGAATGTACCTGGTGTCATTATTGATATGAACTACCTCTGGCATCCACCAGGAGAGCTTAAGCGCTTTCATTCTTAGGCTTTCTATCCTTAGCCGCACCTCCCTCGACAGATTTAGGGCACGTAGTCTTGACGTGACCTTTCTTGTTACAGCCGAAGCAGACTGCATCCTTTATGTCCTTGCAATCCAACGTTTTATGCTCACTTGATTTGCAGATCCCACAAGCCCTAGGCTGCGATTGGGATTCTGGTTCGAACCTGCACTTCCCTAGATGGCGCTTCTTGCAGGTCTTGGATACAGGTTTCTTGTTGGAACTTTGTTTGTTCTTATTGAACTCAAGCTTACCCATTTTCTTAGAAGTCTGGGAGTTATCTTCCTCCCTTTTCCTTTTTAGTTCATTCTCTACATCCGTGGCATGAACAAGATCCTTCTCGTGAGTAAGGAAGTGTGGTTTTAAAATGGATTTAGAGCAAGTAGCATTGGGCTCTTTGAACTTTTTCACGACCTTTCTCACAGCCTTTCCAACAGTTGCGTCAATCATAGCTTGGAGAACATCTTTGTTAATTTTGAGGTTCAAAATTGTAGCATCATTAGCGTGTGTCGCATCATCAATGACACGATCGACGGTTGTCTTATCCGAGTTTGTCATACTCGAGACTTGGTCCCTAACACCAATGAAACAAATACTTAGTTTCACTACAACAGCTATTCATCATCCTGATGGCCTAACATATGCTAACCATGGTATCATTAAATTATACAGGTTAATATAGTACGAACATTGCTAATGAACGTTATTTAAATATATATATCAATTATATTTAGCCTAGGCCATAAGAAGACCATCAATGGCATTTTAGGTTTGGATCTAGTCCATCACCTTTTTGACAGGGGATCAAAATGTCGCATCTGTCTTGATCATATTTTTGATTTTGGATAGCTTGAAAGCTTGCCACAAGGATATTGGAAAAGAGTGATTCCTAATGGATATAAAGCATCCATCTAAAATTGTTGAAGCAGTCTCTAAAGTATCGTCGGCCAATTCTACCTTATGTTTTATGTCTAGAGTCCTAACAGGCGGATACAACAGTTTACGACATTTATTGTCCACAATAGACTTATCTGCGCCAGTATCAAACAAATTCCCGCATAAACATCATTGATAAGGAATGTACCTGTTATCACATTGTCATCCTGAATGGCTTCCTAAGCATTCATTTGAAAGACCCGAGCATTGGTCTTCTTAGCCTCTTCAGGCTTCTTCTGATTCTTAGGGCAGTTAGTCTTGATATGCCCCTTCTCGTTGCAACCATGTAACACCCTTATTATTATTTAACGGTTTTCGTATAGATTACGAAAATAAACGGGTAGTTATGATTTCAAATACATTGAAAATACGGGTTCATTAAACGTTTTACAGAATTAAAACGTTACAACATATTATGTGTGAGTTCGTCATTTTACATAACAACGATACATAGTGCGGAAGCTTATTTCTTAATCGTGTTCGGTTCTTCGTTGTGCTTGATCGTCCTCTGGTGCTAAAATTATACCTGAAACTCATAAAACATGAGTTGGATTAGTCATATGTAACTTAAAACGTATTTAAACGAGTCCGGGAAGCGAAACTGATTAAAACAAAAAATTTTCGCTAAAACAGTGCTTTTCGCGCCACGCGAAGGAACCCAGTTGCTCCCTCGCGCCACGCGAGGGAGACCGTTTTCCAGCAGCTCTGGAGTTGGGTCCTGCATTTTTCAGCAATACCAGTTTTTACGGAAACGGCCATAACTTCTTCGTTATTGATCCGTTTTACGCGATTCTTTTTTCTACGCGTCCGTAATTTAATTCTCCATCATATGAAGTTAAAATTCCAACATCCAACATAATAAATTTTGAGACTTCTAACCCTTCGACTCGTTACCTTTTTACCGAATTTTAACCTGTTTATGCATTTTATCAAACAAACGTATTTGTTGGATCCTTATATCACTTACACTTCTTCAAATTAATGTTATCTACCCTTTTAGGTTCTAATTACAGGTTTATTACACAATTTAAACCCGTTTACGCTCGTATGCTTATTTTGACCCGTTAAGGGTATTTAAGCACTTTAAAGCTTGAAATCGCTTTCATTCATTTCTAGCATCTTATTCCTACATTTCTTATCAAGTAATCTTCCACCACAACTATATGTGCGTTGGATTTAATGTGGATATCTATATGTTCCGAGTTTTACCCCTCGGATTATTATTTTACGGCAAAACTCACATAGAGCCATTTGACTTACATATTACATCTTTCAACTTCTATACTTATTCTAAGTATTTATCTAATCATGAAATTCATTTCCAAACAACCTTTAAGGGTTGTTTGTTCAATTTAGCCTACAAGGGCGTTTTGGTCGATTTTGGTCCTTCTTTTACGATGAAGGACTCTCACCAATTATTCGACCAAAATAGCACTTTTAACTACAACACAATTATGTGTACCTGGCTCGGATCAACATATTGACCCGTTTTAATACCTTTCGCTATTAATATCTAGATAATAGCAATGCTAACCATGTGTTAATTCCTGTGATCACAAAACTCAACAAGTAATCATCAAATATTATTGACAAATGGTGTTAACAACACCATTTGACCCGTTTAGTAGAAATGACCAATTGTCATTAAAAGATGGCACTTAATTACCATTTCATCCCTTTAACCTATCCCGGTTTACTTTTTGAAATCATCCAACTTGAAAGTCGTTTCCTGTTTTATTTGACCCATTATGACTTATGCCAAATGGTGTCGTTTTAAATCCCTTTATCTATTCGTTAACCCATGTCCGGATTACTATTTCACCATTTTTACCCCTTTCTACCATAATTTATGGTTTCTACCATTTTCACTTGTTCCTACTAGCATTATATCGCGCCGGAACATCATGTTTCATTTACTTAATACAAATCGTATTCCATGCTCACAAATAAGCATTTTGTAATAAAAGTAAAAAGGGCGTAAGCTTAACTTACCTCGCATCCGAACTACGCTTTTCCTTTCCTTCTTGATTCGTTTGACCCGCTCCCTCATCAAGCTTCCACCTAGTTTGTTACGCGTCAAACTATCATCATCGTTTTCAAGGTGGTTAGTTTAATCATAATTTAATACGATTATTCCACCTTACGCATTTCATATCAAAAATTACGATTTATCGTGTTATAGGTCAGTTTGAATTTTTGAAAGTCAAACATCCCTTAATATATAAAATGCACATTCATGTTCATTAGCTAGTTTAGGCATTTTCAATTTACCCGGTGGGCGTTCCTTTAAGCCATCGTTCTAACGAATCTTTTAACTCGAGTTCATGCTATTGTTAACACTAAGTTAGCCTAGCTCTTGATTATCGAAGACACTATATTTCTTTATCTCACAAAATCTACGGGTTTTCCCTCTATAAGTGAAACCCGTTTTGTCATGTTATTAGGCATTTATCCAAATACTTATCCAAACCAAGTTCTATCTACGAACTAGTAGGTACCCAATTTCACTTAGGCATTACATCGAACACCTTATGGGCATATTCTATAAATAATTCATTGACAAGCTCATGACTTGTCATATAAACCGAATTTTCATCATTCAAACTATTTAACACAAATATTTGCCTTTAAAGTTCTGAAATAACTTCGCATGTGTCAAATTACACTAGAACAACCCCAAATTTCCTAGTGTTTATCAAGTTCTACATAACCCACTAGTCACCTACAATGGTGACCATGGATTTCACTAGAATTTAGCATAACTTCAACATGTACTTGTCTAGGGTTTACTCCTAGACATTTTAATGTTCCTAATTCATCTACAATTCATATATACATCATCAGATTTCAAGTTCTCTAAATTCATGAGAATTTCAAGTAGAGAATTTTTGTTAAATTTTACATACCTTATGATCTCCTTGCAATGGGGATCATTAATCTATGCTCGATTTTCGGTTTGGACTTGATTTGATCCTTCAATTTGTGAGATTAGTGAATGTTAGGGTTTGAGCATGGAGTTCCCTGGCTCCTGTGGATATTTCGACCAGAACACACACTTTAAGTGTGTGTTTTGGTGTTTAACTCTTGTTTTAATAAAACAAGTTTCCCACTTGGAAATATTAGCCCCTCATGTTTTATTTTGATCAAATGAAGCTACAACTCACCGTTAGTCACTTAATTATATGCTACTAACTAGGTTAATTATTCCTAGTTACTTTAACGGGTTCGGGAAATTATAACCCGTTATGTTTTATGTCCCGTTAATTTGAGCTTTTTATATACTTTGTTTTCTCAAAGTATTTATTTTTCCTTTTTAATTAATATTAGGTTTATTTATTTAAGTCCTAATATTTACCGGGTTAAATTTTACCACTAACGGTATTTTACCCGTCCTGTAGTATTAACGTGGTTTGATTACCAAACCCGTTTTCGGGGTGTTACAAGTCTACCCCCCTTAAAGAGGTTTCGTCCCCGAAACCTTATTTACGTAGTTCCTTTAATTTTAGACTAAACGAACTTAGCTTCATTTTCAAGGCATTCATACATTCCTTTTGGATCTAAAGTTTTCGTTTATATTGACCCATACGTCTTCTATGTGTAAGGCCTCGCGGGCCGTTACTTTTAGCTTATATCTTTTATCTTTATTGACCGAGTTGTTACTTGACCACTCTTTCGCTTTAGTCTGTCAACATGTTTATTTCGCGCTTGTCTTATATTAACAAGTGCTTTGTATTTGTCATGACAATATCTTGACTTCAAATAGTTTTACCGGCTAGACTAATTAGTCGCCGTCACTTTATATCCCGTCACCCGGGTATACTATTTTGCCATCTCCGGCCTTATGTGTGTATAAGATTTTCTAAATCACTTCATACTACTTATGTTTTGTTAAAACGTTGTTTTTGACCAAAAACTAAATTTTTCGTTTACGTTTCCTCTTTGTCTCACATCTTTCTCTCATTTCAAGGAATGTTACTCCCGAGGATCTATTTCTTTCCGTTATTATTTAATGCGGGGAATTATAACTAATTCCCCCGCTTAACCCATATGATCCGTAGGTTCTTTCCCTTAGCCTCATATGCTATTTCTTTAGATTTCCACCTTTTTAAGGTGAGACCCAACAGTTTGTTTCTTTCTATTTATGACCCAAGGGTCTTCTTGGTCCTGTAGACCTTAACACTATGTTTAATCCCGTAGGTTATGATAACCCCGTAGATCATCTTTTATTCAAGTCTTTATTCAACTGTATATATATATATATATATATATATATATATATATGGTGTCAAGGCACCCCTTTTATGGCTAGAACGATTTACTTTTGCTTTTTGGATTTCATTTGACCTTGACCGTAGTCTAAGGCTACATTTGTTCTCTTTCGAATTATCTTTCTGACTTTATGACTTCTAACGTCATTTACACGTCGGTTTGTCCTACACTTACCGTTACCCGGTTCTTACCTATACTTCTTTACGACCCATTACCCGGGTTCTTTATCTTAGTGTTTTTAACATTTTTGTTTCGCTAGTTTGCATTTTTCCTATATATATTCCTTTATGACTCATCACGTAGATTCATTAATGTTTCGCGCTTCCATTATTCAGTTTGCGCTTACTTGCACTACCAAGTTTTTATACCTTATTTATCTCGTTTGACTTGTTCGTGTGAAATTTCATCACTTGTGAACATCAAACTCCATTCTTTATTCGACCTGTTCAACTTTAAAATAGTTGAGCGTAGTTATTAACATTTCTGTTTGCAAATTCTCATTGTCTTTTAGTCATGACTCATATTCCGAGTCTTTTGACTTTCTATTTCGCGTTCCCGTCTCTTGGTTTACGCATTCTTTCCAAATCCTACCCATTCATCGGGTATCTTTACCGTAATCATTTTCAAGTAACCATTCTTATATGGTTTAGACGTTATTTTAATTTATTTGGTCGTCTTAGCGAGATCCATCGCTTTTATTCAATCAAGTCCTTTATTCTTTATTCAATTCGTTTGACTTGTCCATGTGAATTTCATCACTTGTGACGGTCAAACTTTTATCCCTATGCCTTAGCATTCCTATTGGTCGGTCTGTATTTTCTTTTTACTTGATCCTTGTCCCTTCTCTCGGGCTCGTTATTCTTACGTAATACGCTTCCGTTATCCGACTTACGTTTACGTTTACTATCAAACATCTTACTTAATTTGGTTCATTTGGGTACCATTTAAGTTAGTCCCATTCACCCCACCCTTACTACATCGGACATAAATGTGTCCATCATAAGAAGTTCATGGTACCACATGTTCACTACTTACTTGGCCAGAGTAAGCGATCAACACCTGGTATACATGACCTTTTTATAATTTTCACATTACACCCAATATAAGTAATGCCTCTAATTGTTTTTCTTGGAAACAATATCCCGGATAGGTTTTCTATTCAGGTTTTTCCAAGTTTTCAATCTACATATTCAACTTTCAATCTCTACATATTTGTTGCATATTACTATTTATGCAATAATTTAAAACGTGCACCTGATAATGCTTGCTCTAACAGGCTCTCCGTGCCATTAACTTATTCGTAATCGTTGCGCGATTTAGGTCCTTGGTGAGCGTGCTCTATTTGTCGTACTTTGGACCGTTCCTCTGTCAAATCCATGATTTGTTAAACTCTCGCTATCTTCATATGCGAGTGTCCTTCAATCTAAAATGTTTACAATAGTTAGTAATTTCGACATTAATGGATGCCCGTATTATAATACGAGGCTTTTCTACTATACGCATCAACGCGTGTAATTTCGTTGACTATATCTATTCTATATCGATTTTATTGGTGTAACGTGTATTACACGATAACAATATGTGTTGTTCTCAACACTTTAATCATACTAAACCATTGATATACATGTACTTACCGGACTTGCGATCAAGCCTCGAACCGAACACATTTGTCAACAACCTTGAGCTCTGATTACCAACTTATAACACCCTTATTATTATTTAACGGTTTTCGTATAGATTACGAAAATAAACGGGTAGTTATGATTTCAAATACATTGAAAATACGGGTTCATTAAACGTTTTGCAGAATTAAAACGTTACAACATATTATGTGTGAGTTCGTCATTATACATAACAACGATACATAGTGCAGAAGCTTATTTCTTGATCATGTTTGGTTCTTCGTTGTGCTTGATCGTCCTTCGGTGCTAAAATTTTACCTGAAACTCATAAAACATGAGTTGGATTAGTCATACGTAACTTAAAACGTATTTAAACGAGTCCGGGAAGCGAAACTGATTAAAATAATTTTTTTTCGCTAAAACAGTGCTTTTCGCGCAACGCGAAGGAACCCAGTTGCTCCCTCGCGCCACGCGAGGGAGACCGTTTTCCAGCAGCTCTGGAGCTGGGTCCTGCATTTTTCAGCAATACCAGTTTTTACGGAAACGACCATAACTTCTTCGTTATTGATCCGTTTTACGCGATTCTTTTTCCTACGCGTCCGTAATTTAATTCTCCATCATATGAAGTTAAAATTCCAACATCCAACATAATAAATTTTGAGACTTCTAAGCCTTCGAATCGTTACCTTTTTACCGAATTTTAACCCGTTTATGCATTTTATCAAACAAACATATTTGTTTGATCCTTATATCACTTACACTTCTTCAAATTAATGTTATCTACCTTTTTAGGTTCTAATTACAGGTTTATTACACAATTTAAACCCGTTTACACTCGTATGCTTATTTTGACCCGTTAAGGGTATTTAAGCACTTTAAAGCTTGAAATCGCTTTCATTCATTTCTAGCATCTTATTCCTACATTTCTTATCAAGTAATCTTCCACCACAACTATATGTGCATTGGATTTAATGTGGATATCTATATGTTCCGAGTTTTACCCCTCGGATTATTATTTTACGGCAAAACTCACATAGAGCCATTTGACTAACATATTACATCTTTCAACTTCTATACTTATTCTAAGTATTTATCTAATCATGAAATTCGTTTCCAAACAACCTTTAAGGGTTGTTTGTTCAATTTAGCCTACAAGGGCGTTTTGGTCGATTTTGGTCCTTCTTTTACGATGAAGGAGTCTCACCAATTATTCGACCAAAATAGCACTTTTAACTACAACACAATTATGTGTACCTGGCTCGGATCAACATATTGACCCGTTTTAATACCTTTCGCTATTAATATCTAGATAATAGCAATGCTAACCATGTGTTAATTCCTGTGATCACAAAACTCAACAAGAAATCATCAAATATTATTGACAAATGGTGTTAACAACACCATTTGACCCGTTTAGTCGAAATGACCAATTGTCATTATAAGATGGCACTTAATTACCATTTCACCCCTTTAACCTATCCCGGTTTACTTTTTGAAATCATCCAACTTGAAAGTCGTTTCCTGTTTTATTTGACCCATTATGACATATGCCAAATGGTGTCGTTTTAAATCCCTTTATCTATTCGTTAACCCATGTCCAGATTACTATTTCACCATTTTTACCCCTTTCTACCATAATTTATGGTTTCTACCATTTTCACTTGTTCCGACTAGCATTATATCGCGCCGGAATATCATGTTTCATTTACTTAATACAAATCGTATTCCATGCTCACAAATAAGCATTTTGTAATAAAAGTAAAAAGGGCGTAAGCTTAACTTACCTCGCATCCGAACTACGCTTTTCCTTTCCTTCTTGATTCGTTTGACCCGCTCCCTCATCAAGCTTCCACCTAGCTTGTTACGCGTCAAACTATCATCATCGTTTTCAAGGTGGTTAGTTTAATCATAATTTAATACGATTATTCCACCTTACGCATTTCATATCAAAAATTACCATTTATCGTGTTATAGGTCAGTTTGACTTTTTGAAATTCAAACATCCCTTAATATATAAAATGCACATTCATGTTCATTAGCTAGTGTAGGCATTTTCGATTTACCCGGTGGGCGTTCCTTTAAGCCATCGTTCTAACGAATCTTTTAACTCGAGTTCATGCTATTGTTAACACTAAGTTAGCCTAGCTCTTGATTATCGAAGACACTATATTTCTTTATCTCACAAAATCTACGGGTTTTCCCTCTATAAGTGAAACCCGTTTTGTCATGTTATTAGGCATTTATCCAAATACTTATCCAAACCAAGTTCTATCTACGAACTAGTAGGTACCCAATTTCACTTAGGCATTACATCGAACACCTTATGGGCATATTCTATAAATAATTCATTGACAAGCTCATGACTTATCATATAACCCGAATTTTCATCATTCAAACTATTTAACACAAATATTTGCCTTTAAAGTTCTGAAATAACTTCGCATATGTCAAATTACACTAGAACAACCCCAAATTTCCTAGTGTTTATCAAGTTCTACATAACCCACTAGTCACCTACAATGGTGACCATGGATTTCACTAGAATTTAGCATAACTTCAACATGTACTTGTCTAGGGTTTACTCCTAGACATTTTAATGTTCCTAATTCATCTACAATTCATACATGTATAATCAGATTTCAAGTTCTCTAAATTCATGAGAATTTCAAGTAGAGAATTTTTGTCAAATTTTACATACCTTATGATCTCCTTGCAATGGGGATCATTAATCTATGCTCGATTTTCGGTTTGGACTTGATTTGATCCTTCAATTTGTGAGATTAGTGAATGTTAGGGTTTGAGCATGGAGTTCCCTGGCTCCTGTGGATATTTCGACCAGAACACACACTTTAAGTGTGTGTTTTGGTGTTTAACTCTTGTTTTAATAAAACAAGTTTCCCACTTGGCAATATTAGTCCCTCATGTTTTATTTTGATCAAATGAAGCTACAACTCACCGTTAGTCACTTAATTATATGCTACTAACTAGGTTAATTATTCCTAGTTACTTTAACGGGTTCGGGAAATTATAACCGTTATGTTTTATGTCCCGTTAATTTGAGCTTTTTATATACTTTGTTTTCTCAAAGTATTTATTTTTCCTTTTTAATTAATATTAGGTTTATTTATTTAAGTCCTAATATTTACCGGGTTAAATTTTACCGCTAACGGTATTTTACCCGTCCTGTAGTATTAACGTGGTTTGATTACCAAACCCATTTTCGGGGTGTTACAAACCATAACAGGTTGCATCTTTCAATTTCTTGCAATGCAAGGTTTTATGTTCCTTAGACTTGCAGATCCCACAAGGTAGAGGCTGAGATTCAAATCTGCATTTCCCGAGGTGGTATTTCCTACAGGTTTTGCACCTGGTCTTTTCGCCCGACTGCTTGTTGTCATTCTTAAACCCGGAACTCTTCTTATAATCGGAGTTCCCTTTTTTCTTCTTATCGGAGCGATGAGAATTCTCATCCTCCCGTTTCCTCTTTCCATCATCAGAAGCTTTGGCAGCATTGCTTCTGACCACATCAAGTGTGAGAGATAGTGACAGATCTGCTGCTGACCTGAATGTGGTAGGTCCCGATGCTTTCACACTTTCCTTGATTTCTGGGGCTAGACCCCCAATAAAATGAGCTATACGCTTCGGTTCCGGTGTGATCAAGTAAGGAACCAATCGAGACATGGTATTGAAACTTGTAAGATATGCCTGACAATCTAAGTTCTTCATGACCAATGTCAAGAAATCAGTCTCGATTTTCTCAACTTCATGTTGAGGACATAAATTTTCTTAGATAAGAGCAACAAACTGATCCCAAGTCAAGTTATACAATGGGATCTTCCCTGTAGCTTGGATTAGTGACCTCCACCAAGCTAGAGCTTTTCCTTTAAAAGATTGTGAAACAAACTTCACAATGTGTTGCTCTGCACATCCACTAATATCAACAATAGTGTCCATTTCATCGAGCCACATCATGCAATCGATGGCTCCCTTTTCTCCTGTGAAGTCTCTAGGCTTGCAGGAGACAAAATATTTATATGAACAGGTTTTAACATGTGGCTCTTGATTAAGCACAACCTGTCCAGACGGAATACTCCTCTGATTCGATGAGTGATGAGAATCACCCTTGTGTGCTGTATGAGTCTTGGAGGGTGGTTTTGAATGTGGTACAGACTGAGTTCTGGCGCGAGTTGCACTTGATTCATTGCCCGAGTAACATCATTATCTATTAATGCCTGCAGTTCTGCACCAGCTATATTAACTCTGGTAGTATCATTATTCTCCCTCGGGTGGCTGTTAAGCTCATCTGATCCAGCCATGTAGCTTGATTTCTACATAAATATTGATAATGATTTATTCAAAAGTCTATTATGGAATTGTCATTTATGGCAATTCATTAACCATGGAAATTTTAAGCCATATTGGTTAATTTATTTATTTAAATTTTTATTATATTTTATCCCAGTTATAAACTATTAAGGATAATAGGGTGGCATATAAAAGGCCTAGTCACAAGGACAATTTTAAATTATGAGCCATGATCTTATAGAATCGAGGCATCAAGGCTTGAACATAGTTCATCACCTTTTCTTTACAGTGAGTCATAGACTACAACTGTCTTTCATCTCAAAGGACAATATGTATAGCCCGTAGGCACTACATCACTAAGGGATGTTTAAATTAAATGAGAAAAGAAATTAGAAGAATCCAATATAAGGATGACTTATGTGATTTTATCGAATCACCTTTGCCAGGAGTGCTAACATGTTTTCAGATGTTAACTAGGATTTAAATCTTAAAAAGGTTTTACCATCTAGGCCATGTCTAAAATGACATATAGGCTAGGTTATACCTTCAAGATTTTCTTTCAATATTCAATGGCAGATCAATTACAAAAAGGAATGATATTTTGATTTATTTTATATGTTATATTCATACATATAAGGACAAATGAAACTTTTAAATTAAAACATTCCATTAAATGGAAAAAGTACATAGATGCCCTAAACGGGACTTTTAAACAAGAAATTTGTCCACATAGGGACTAAAAGATAATTATGTCCTTATAAGGACTAATAAAGAAATGAAATGCAACAAAAAGAGTTTCTTCTTTACTTTATTTCTGGAAATTTTCTTCTTGGTTCTCTGTGTGCGGTACGAATACTGAAGGTTTTTGTGGGTAGTCCAAATCTTCTATATTAGGAATCTTTGCAAACGTGGAATCCAAGGATTTTATGGTTAATGAATAATATGAATCATGAATAAGGTCAGGACAGGTATAATCCAAGGTTGGGATTCCAAGACTTGGAGGTAAGAAATATGAGTCCTTTGGGTCCATAGGTATTATCTTTGGAGCGGGAGCTTCAGGGACAACTGGTATGAACTCCTCTGATGTTAGCTTCTCATTTGAAGTTTCAAAAGTCTTGGGTACATAATTTGAAATATGGTTAATGGGTTCAAAAGGTCCTTTCTCCATACTGGTCGTATGCTAACTCGAGCTGTGGTATGAAGCTTACATTCTTTAGACTTCGGGTCTTGAGAGCTTCCACCAATGGTAGCTTTGCTCGGCGACACGATCCTAAGATACAGAAATATCGAAAACAATGCATACATATAACAAGGATGAGATCATTCCTAGTTCACGTCTAGACTCGGAAGTCAAGGAATGTGCTACTGTATCATTTAGATTAAACACAAAAGGCTAGTGTTTAATTCACTCAATGTTGGCTCGGATATCAACCTGTCACACCCCGATATTTACACGTATTACCGGTGGGCCCGGTGGGGGTATCATGACGTAGTTGATATCATCATAGTCAAATAATCACAGTTCAATGCACAGCGGAAGTCTAAAGTAATAATAATACAAACCGATTCGAAAGTATAATAAAGTATTACACAACGGTTGTATATGGATCCACAAGCGGATCTTAAAACAGAAAAATAAACACTGTTCAACAGACTTTAGATGTTTAGAACTTGCAAGATTCCTTATTAACGCCCTGAGCTCCCAGCCAATTACGTACAGTACTTGTCACTTAATCTTTTTAGAAAATACGTCAGTTTACACTGGTAAATACAATTAACTGATTCTTTTGAAAACATTTATGAAAATTTATTTAAATGTACAAGACACAAATATCCTTTTATAACTTGGGACAATTATATAAAAATAATCTTGTATACAGATTTATATGTTTGTTATACATTCAGGGCCCGATATAGAAACCGAGTCAAGATTAATAGACACACCACAAGTATAGGCCCACAAGAGAGTGAGATACCGATTTTCCTACGCAACCGTCAGGTGTATGCCTACACCCCGTGCTTAAGACGTGGTCATTTCTTAATAAATGATGCCAAGGATATACGGGACATGGTCATTAACCCCCAAAGGCTTTGTTTCAAACAAGACAGATTAAGACGGGTTACCTCAATAACTTAACCACTAATCGATTAAATATTCAATACCTGACCAGGCGGTATTATTATAATAACGTATCCCAAGCCCGTATAAGGAAAATAAGTTAAAAGTATTTACCTGAGCTAAAATGTAATATTATTCTCAGTCGTATATTCAAATCAGCAAGCACAAATACTTCTATTGGGGCTCTCAATCTGGAACGAAGGTTTTATTAACCTATTAGATTCCTAACGGGTCTTATTTAAGTTGTAACTTAGACCGGTTAGTTTTAAGGAAAGGTTTACGGTTCAAAATGCAAGATTAAGCGAAGAACGGATTAGAATGTGATTTAGACCCCACAAGTATGGAGACTTGTATAATATGAGTAAACTAAACACCTTCTGAATTTTGAAGTGAAAATGATAAGGTTTGACTCGTTTCGGTTAATTTATGCAAACTAGTTACATAAACCGTACCAAACGCGAAAAATGCATAACGGGTAACCAAATGAGTCATGAATATGTTTCACAAGTTAATATTCCTTAAATATGTTGTGATATCAGTAGGATACCTTCCATTATGCCCAAAACGGATTTAAAATCAATTTAAGTTCCCTAGGGGTATTTTGGTCATTTTCAAGGTTATAAAAGAGGATAAATAGTAATATGAGGTTCTGGTCTAAAGTAATCAGTAAAAATATTTATTTTAATAAGTTATATCAGTAAGATAACATATATATGTGAACTTTATCATTTATGGCCAAACTAGGCACCGTAGGGGCATTTTGGTCATTTCACATAAGCTTTAAGGGTCAAATTTGGAAATCTGAGTTCAAAACTTTTACTTACTGTTAAAGTATAGAAATTGATTCATAACATCAGTAGGTAAGAAGCTTTAGGTGCCTAATATGGTTTTAAACCATACTATGCGCCTAAATCGCATAAAGGTCGGTATTTGACGATATTCGGGTTTATTAAAGAAATCTGAGATTTTGATCAGCCTTTACAATTTAAAATAACTTATTTATTATATAAAATCAGTAGAAAAAGGTTTGATATGTAAAGGATGGGTAAAACTCATTTTATTAGCAAAAAGGGCATTATCGTTAATTACCGAGCCTATGCAAGAACTCTATGTTATGATCAGTTTAAAATTTAATAAAAATTTCCAAAAATCACTAAATATTATATTACATCAGTGGGCAAAAGGTTTGGTGTCAAAATTTGGGTTTAAATAGGATTTATGTCGAAAATACCGTTTAATTAATAAAAACGCTTTCATTTACGATATTGTGCATAACTCTCATTTTAGACCATGAACTGATGTCAAATTTTGAGGACATGTTTATAAATCAGTAATAAAGGTTTTTTTTCATCTCACATTTTCAAAAATCTCGTTTTAATATAAAAAGGGCATAATGGGCAACTTTTAAGCATTTAACGGAAACATGCAATGAACAAGGGTTTCTATGGAACCAAGTTGTATAACCTCATAGGGTTATACTAACCTATAATATGGTCCTAAAGGAACCTTATGGCATATCTAAACTAAGCTAAATTGGGTTAGAACTGAAAGTCAAAGCAAAAGTCAACTTTTGCGACTTTCGGGTGCGAACCGAGCCTAAACTTAGAATTGTCGGGTTGAACATGCCTAGACATGTTCAATTAATATTTACCAAGTTATTAAAGTGACAAAACTGATTTTATTGCCTTTACATCATTAGTTATGAATTTTATTTAAAAACCGACTCGTTTGACTTTTATTTTAATTACTTTGACCCGACAATTAATTAAGCAAACATGGTAATTAGGAGGTGCCGTTTTGGGGTTTAATACCTACCTAATTACGATTACGTAGTCGTGTTCCTTGCAAACAATGGCTCGACCGTTTAAAAGTCAAAGCGTTTGTCGCGAACGCTTGACTTTTCGGCTTTAAGAGCCAAATAACTTAACTAAGCATGAAAGGAACACTTACGAGTGGTCCTTAGGAGTGAAGGAGGTTCCCAAGTTGGTCAGGATCCTCTTAAAATCAGAGAGCAAGATCAGAAATGGAGTGAAGTGAAAAGAGAGCCAAAACAAGTGGGTATATATAGGATTTCGAGAACCGTTAGGATCGTTTCTCGTAACCCGTGCTTCAATCTGGACCGTACAAGTACCACCCACTGTTTTGGTAATCTATGGGTGCCCAAAACAAGCCTCTAGACTGAAGAAATCAAGCACACAAACCAGAAACCAGCTGCTGTTTATGAAAAACTGGTTTTTGGAGTTCTGATGGGCTTACACGCCCCGCGTAGACTCAAGAAGAGTCTTACGCGGCCCGCCATAACTGGCCAGATCAGCCAAAGTTTAGCAAAGTTACAGAAACAGTCCCTGCATGCTTAAAAGGCCCTCTTTGACACGTTTAAGGCCCGTTAAGCCATTTTCAAGGCTCTACAATGATTCCTAAACATAGGGAACATAAAACATGCTCAAAAATATGTCAGATTTTGGTTCGTTTGGTCGTACGGTTGCGTTGTTCGGCTAATTATGACGAAACACGAACGGATGCGAAAAACGATCCAAATTACGAATGGAATTTTATCATGCCAATCACTAAAATAAAATATCTTAATGATTACATAAATTTTTGGATGTCCGGATATATTCAGAACGTAAGATATGCGCAAAAATGCAAACTTATGCACTTTTTGACCCTTTTAGTCCCTGTTTGACTTAAAAGTTTATTTTTACACACCGAACCCCTCAAAGCCTATTTCTAAGCTATGTAAAGGGTATTTATGGTATGTTTAACTTATGGTCAAGTTCCGGGATGTTCGCTACCATTCGATTCGGTATACTTTTGCAGTTTGACTTAAATAGTCCCTCTAATGCGCAAACTTGCGCATATCATTGTTTAATAGCATTGAAGCCTTATTTAATCCATATAAGGCATTCTGGAGAGTATTATTAAACATCACGATGCTTCGGGTTTGTAAAAAGGTCATTCAGAGGTATAATTAAACATATTGATGCTTTTAACCCTTAAACTTGCAAAGTTGCGCGTAACGTCACTTAAAGGCATAAAAGCCTTAGACGGCCAATAATTGGCATTCCCGAGAGTATAATAAAATATCATGAAGCTCCCGGTTTGTTAAAAGGTCACTTAGAGGTAAGAATTAACATGTTGACGCTTTTAACCCTTCATCGCGCAAACTTTCAATTAATCACGCAAACGGCTACTCTTGATCAATCAAGCGGCTCATTTGTGAATATGAATACCATAAGAGGTTATTCAGAAACTTATTTTAAGCATGTTAACACTTCCAGTCCTTCCATAATCAAAGTTTTCGACTTTTCAAAAAATTAGTCCCTTAAATTCAACGTTTGACTTTATTAGGGTTTATTACACGTGTCAATACATCATTGGACGTGACTATACGAGGTGTTACGAAATATCCTAAGGCTAAGTGACTGCAGCACTGAACCCTTTAAGGTATAAATAACATAAGATGCACCACCCAAAACAAAGACAACATGCAAAACCAATGAGAACGCAAGGGAATAAATAGAACAACATAGCAAGATAAGTTAAAGATAGCAAGGGCCATACTGGCCATCAAACATAAAACATTGTCCACAAGCCTTCAAGGATTTAACCACCAAGGAATCTAGAAGGTTCCTTTAAAATAAAAAGATGTTCAAACAAACAACCCATAACATTGTTCGACATGCTAAGAAAGCTATGAATTAAGGTTTCTTCTTCACTTAGCAACATCAGGGATGGTAGACTTTGCTGCATCATCCTTCTTCGAACCTCCATCATCTTGGGTCTTTTTAGCCTTCCTCTTTTTCCTCCCTGCTGCACCCGCTGACTCGGAGGATTCAAGGCTTGAACCCTTTGAGCCCTCACCACCTTCAGAACACGTTTCCTCGCTATCCTCAAAGCAAGGACGTTTCTTCGAGATGGACTTCAACACTTCGTTACAAACAGCCTCATTAAGGCCCTTGGGTTTTAGCTCCTGCAAGACAGATAAAGGTTTACCAAAACACTTGGAGACTTCACCCACATAAGGGTAAATCATATGCCCTATCTTCAAAACGGTTTTCTTGACGACTTCGAAGGCTTTGGGTTGAAAAAGAGAAGACTTTTCCTAAGGCTCTCCAGGCTCACAAAGCTTTGTAACCAGCAAACAAACCTTGGTGTCTCCCATGAGCAAGAAGCTCGGTGTACACATCACCCAAGACCTTTTTGAACTCCGATGAATGGAGAAGATAGGTAACCACTTGCTGGAATCCATACTCAATGAGCCATTTATTATCACTAGTTACCTGGGCAAGTGAAGCCTTTAACCCTTCTTTCTCCACTAATAAGGCCCTTTTCTGAACCTTCAAGGCAGCCTTATCGACCCTAACTTAAACCTTGTCAGCCTCCAAGCGTTTTTCCAACTCAACCATATCAGTCTTGTGCGGGAAGAAAACTCCTCAAATCTTCAAACAACAATGCTTTCTCCTTCTCAGTGTAGCCCTCAGTTTCTTTCAAAGCAAACATTGAAGCTTTCATCTCATCCCTCTTCTTCGAAAAGACTTCATATTCTTGCATTCTTTTGTGAAATCGGGATACACCCTCTAGAAGCAAGGCAACAAGGTTGCAAACACCCATCATCATTTTCAAAATCATTAATTCATCGTCCATAGACGAGCAAGAAGCTCGAACAGTAGGAGGAGTAAAATGGGTAAGAACATCCTCACAAACGGATGAAGACTTGAAGCTGTCACCAACTGTGACCTTCCAATCCGGCACATAAACCTCTTCTGGATCAACATTGGTGGAACCTTCACCACCCTTCCTGAAACCCTTCAAGCTCACAACCTTCTTACCCGCTGCTTTACTCTCCCTAACAATCACCAAGGGCAACTCCTTGTCTTTTTTCCCTCAACCCCAACTTCCGAGCCGTCCGAAGCCTCTTTGTCATCACTTGGTTCCACTATCTCAGAGTCCGATGGTAGTTCAGCTCCTTTCAACATACATCGGGTTAATCAACGAATAGAAGCTTTAGAAGCACCGAACCTAGTAAAGCCTTCGACATTTGGAACGTTCACATAACCTGAACCCTCGAACCTGTGTTCAGCACCTTTGGCAACAACATCTTCACTGGGGGTAGCCTCAGCATCCCCAAACACAGCATCAGGGTGCCTCACAACAAGCTCGAAGGGAACAATGGACTCAGAAATCCAGAAAAATCGGTACCTCCAAGAACCAAAGGTAGTAACCATTGAGGAAGTCAAACAAACATCAACTTGGGATGTCTCAAACATCACCCAATCGTCGTTCATGGTCAACCGGAAGAAACATCGGAACAACAACGATGGGTGGGTTATACCCTATCACAAAACCCCAATAGGTAAAATCCCAGCAAGACCTTGAGGACGCAACTGAACAAATGACACACGATAATACTCTAAAATATTCAGAACAAAGACCGAAAACAGATGACACAAGTTGGAAATCTCGAAATGACAGCAACAAAGAGCAATCGAACCAGCGGGACACTGATCGATCGATTTATCTAAAACCCGGAGCCACCGGATTAAACTTCGATCGATCCCCCATTCTTTACAAAAAGCCTCAACTTCCTCTCGACTGAGACAACAGTAACTCACATACAGATCTTTGCTAGCACACAGGAGAGATGATCGAAAGAAGAAAGAAAAAAGAAAAGCGAAGTTTAGGTAGTTATTATTACGCAAAAGGCAAAAAACTACCTTCCATCACATTAACTGTCATTTCAAAATTCAAATCCAAAAAACTTAGACGCCTAATAACCTTTCAAGCCTTGAAGCCTTTAAGCAATAAAAATCGTGTACAAAAGTCAGAAGCATTTGAGCTTACACCCCAAATACCTATGACTTGGGGGGCTGATGACGGGGGTGGCTCAAACCTTAATAAACTGATTAGAGACACAACAGCTTAAAAGGTTGAAAGGTTAAAATGTTCGAAAATGGTCAGCTGTCATAAACAATAAAAAGGACAAGTCAGAGCCTTGTCACATCACCCTCTGCGTGTGAAACCTCCTGCCCAGCCGCAACCAGAGCATGTGGGAGATTCTGATCTTACTTTGCCATTAAATCATAGCCTTTGCCATTATAGCCAAGGATCACTGGTCAAAGGCTTCCTCTTATAGAAGATTCTTTCCCTTTAAATCATAGCCTTTGCCATTCATTCCAGCCATTCCATATCAACTCAGATCACCCTTGATCTCTGATCTTACTTCTCCTCTCTAGAACTTGCTCTATGATTGTTCTATTCTCGGCTCACTACAATATTATCTCACTTAACATAGACATTCCGGGTTGAACATCCTTCAATCCAGAATTCAAAGTGAATAATAACAAAGTGATCCGCCTCCACGTGCTACAAACGTGGGGAGACCCCACGACCTGCGTTAGGCTAATCGAAACCTTGAACCCTTTTACCCCGGAGACATCGCTACAGGCGTTGGTCTTGTATTTGCTGTAGCAACAATATACGAAATGTAAAACCCTTTCGAAATGGTGTGACCCTTTGATTTTATACCATTGAGCCGGTGCATTGATTCATGCAGACATGGTACAAAATTACACCTTAAACAAAGGGATACGTCGGATCAATTGAAGAGTATATATATTCTTTACTTTGGCAATTGGCGCAACGGTTATCTTTGTTGGTTGAGCGAAGCGGTGGCATTAATGGTCCCCAAATATTGAGGAACTTGTATAATGTAAAAGTAAATTTAAATACATTGAATAAACGCACCGACATGTGAATGCTCACAACCTTTTCTTGATTAACAGATACTTTTGATTGCAAATGAAAAGGTAGAATAAAGTCAAAACGGTGGAAATTTGATGAAGAATGAAACCGTCATAACCCTTTAATACACAAAATATGAAGCGGTGCGTGTGAAACGATATTTTCATTTCTGAGAGGTGCTCTTATTTGGAAGTTATCTTTTTCATTAATAATTTCTTTAAGGGACGTGACTTTTAAATAAAGAGATGCAATGCAACCCATATTGGTTTTTGTAGTTTTATGAAACAGTTTTGAGGTCTATTTTGGAGAGCAATGTGACTTTCTGTATGGATATGAATTAGTCTACAGGTGTGTAAAGTTATATTTGTATATGTGTATGATATTTATATAATATATATTCTTTTGAACTTACGTGACTTTAAACAAAAGGGTACAAATCTCAAGTTGGCAATTATATATATATATATATATATATATGTTGGTTTGGGAGGTATTATTTAAGGGGTTTGTATATTGGGACATGTTGGTTTGGGTTGGCACTTGGCATAGCATGTTTTTAATATATGTGTTTATTAAGGCAAAAGTATTATTTAAGGGTGTGATGTAAAGAGATACAACTTTTGAGTTACCTTAAGGTATCCCAAGTTACTTTTTGTAGGGTTATATAATTTTGTATGTGGCATGTTATTTGATTTTAGTTCTAATTTTGTATCTGGTTTGTTTGATGTATTATGTTAGCATACGTTTATAAATGGGACCAAAATATAGCAACTTGTTTTTTTGGTCTATCTGGTTATGGAATATAGTGTTATAAATGAGTTATAATATTGTGACTTTCCACATGCTTAACTTCCATCCCTTTAATGTATTTGTATTAATGTCAAGCCCTATAAATACTAGCTATTGTATTTGTATGATGTATTAATAAGATTTATATTCCCTCATTGTCTTATTTTTCTCTTTATATTGCTATTAGGTTTAGTTGTTTTACAACACGTTATCAGCACGACTCGCTTTTCAAGTTGGATTACATCATCTTACAAGTAAGTTATCTACTTTTATAGCTTGTATTTTATTGCTCCATCTTAGCATGATTAATCTTGGACAAGCAAAACAAAATGTCCTTATGAAACCATATTTTTGTTGTATTATTTGCCTCTTTATGGCTGCACCATTTTGTTTTTAGTAACCGATTGTTTTCATTACAAACAGTTTGGATATATAAGTTTTTTGACAAGGTGGTTTATTACTTCGTTTAATCATATTTTAAGTTTAAACTAAATCAAGTATATTTTGGTTTATAACCTTTGAATAATTAATCAGTTTGTTTAAAATGAAAAATAAATAAGAAAATATAAATAGTTAAAATAATATGATTGTTATTTATACATGTCATTTCAAAGTTAGATAAGCTCGGATTTAACTAGTTTATACCCCTAGAATAATTAATTAATTATGAAAAAATAATTATTGATACATTCATCCAAGGTTTAAAGAGAAAACAACAAACCTGTTAATATACAATCACTGTAACCGAAATAGAATTTCAAGTATATAATATGATTTGCTTTTCGTTATATTTGAACAGTAAAATGAGCCATAAAAAAAACTCATGACAGTAGTTATAGGGTTACTGAATTGTGAATGAGTTCTAATTGTCCATTACAAAAAAATAAGTTTTTTTGGTCAAATAGGATCAGGCGTTATTGTTTGTTGAGCCCAAAGAAAAAAATTAATACCCCAAGTTATAAATAAATTTTACAAACTATTCCTTTATATGTATAGTGTAATTCTAATATATATTGTTTGCTTAAAAAAAAAATATGTGTTAAATCATAATTCTAATATATATCGTTTGCCTAAAAAAATATGTGTTAATTGCATTAGTGTATGTGTTGTATATTCATAGGAGCCTATTCTTATTCTAATTGATAAATGTGTTTAACAATACTTGTGTAAATTTTATTTATACCGATTATATCATGTATATGTAATTACATTATGATTTTCAAACTAGCCAATGTAAACGTTGTTTGTCGATATCAAACGACAATATATAAGTATATATATATTAATTAATGTATCTAGATATTTGTTTGTTATAATAATTTTCTAGTTAAAGTTTATTTAAGATTTATTGATCCTGTTGACGTGAAGTCGAGGTCACAATCAAATTTAATCCAAATACAACTAATTACCTAGCGGTAAGTGGGTATCGAACACATGGAGTTTGTGGAATGTATGTTATCTAAGTGTATATCTAACTTGACTAAATTAATCTAATTGAAAAAAAAAAAAAAAAAAAAATTCAAGAGTTGATTTGATTGGATTGGTTTAAAACTAAAATTAACTAATTAAATTGCAAGAGAAAAGTTTTGGTTGTAAACAAATTAGAGACAAATGATCATCTTCAGTTTCCGGTTTTGCTTTGACATTTATGCTATCATTCCACTAGAAAGAACTACATAGACATAGTTCATGTGTGATTAATTGCAGTGATGAAAGGGAACTAAGTACTCAGATTCCTAGAACGTGAGGTTGTTATCTGATGATCAATCAACCCTTACCCAAGCCTAACTATACCCATGATATCTCGATTGCCAACGACACCAAGAACGTATGGTTTCTAATTAGTTTAGCACAATAATCAACAATTTACTAGCAATCAATCACACACCATAACAAGCAATTCAATAAAGAAAGGAATTGTTATTCTAGAAATACGAAATTCGAGCATAAAGTCTTACAAAACCTTCCACCAAAGATGATCATAGAGTACTTAGCCACTCATGGCTTGAAACAACATCATAGCAAAAGTATTATCGTTCATCAAGATCAAAGATAACAAACTAATGATTCAGAAAATGTTCTTCAAGCTCCAAAATCTCCAAGATACTCCCAAAATTTGTTCACCAGCCAGATGTAACCGAAAACAAATGATAAGACCCCATAAATCCCCTCAAAATGACAATTAAATGCGAGAGTTACAAAGTTGGTATAGTCGGCGCCGTAAGCTACGCCAGGTACCGTAGCTTACGGCACCCAGCTTTCCCTTACGGCTCCAATATCCTGTCTTACGGCGGTGTTCTTTTGACAAGTGGTGGGGGCCGTAGCCTACAGCCAGAGCCGTAGGTTACGGCGCTGAGTATGATGATTCCCTTGTTTCTCTTTTTCAACTCTTCACAGCTCCGTCTTGTTTCCACCAGCTTCTAGCTTCCATCTAAGCTGCCTAAAACCCGCATTTGAGCACTTTAGCACCTGCATCATCAAACATAGAGTGGTAACCAAGTTCAAGCAATTAATCGAATAGAGCATGGAATGTGCATATATTTAAACCTTTTAAGGGTTGTCCAACGGACCACCCGTCACATCCCCACACTTACCCGTTGCTTGTCCCAAGCAACCCATTCAAAAACTATTTTCAACCAAAGCGATCAATCATGCAAACCAAGCTAAATGTGCCGTCTTTCTACTAACTTTCAATCATACCACAAGACACACCCCTCACAAAAATCTCTCGGTGACAAGAATTATTAGCATATAATGCTAAACCACTCAATGCGTGTGTGTGTTTGTACGACAATAAGCTTGTATAAGAATCAAGTCTCCTCCTAACAAATATCTAGCATGTTTATGAATCAAAGGGACTTACGGGTTGTAACGGGGCTAGGTGCAAAGGTAGGAAAATGGTATGATTCATATGCAAGAGCTAATTGATTTGACCCGGTTTTTATTTCTACTACTACTAAGCAAACACCAAATATATACAAAACTTCTTCACATTATCAACTACTATCATAACTCAATTCTTCTTTTTGTATTTTTCATATGTTTTTTTTTTCGAATTCAAGCATAGAACATAAAAGCTCAACAATATATACACGAACATCAACACCACATACTAAATCTCCTAAACCGGGTCAACTCAAAAGGTAAAATTTTTTA
Organism: Helianthus tuberosus; assembly: GCA_030545235.1. Lineage (NCBI taxonomy): Eukaryota > Viridiplantae > Streptophyta > Magnoliopsida > Asterales > Asteraceae > Helianthus > Helianthus tuberosus. The sequence continues at coordinate 182,405,057 of CM060376.1, forward strand.
GGAAGTAGGCTCGGGTCATAACCGAATGGTATAAGGCTCAAACATGGCTTTCTAAGGACCAAACCCCCACCCCTCACAATACCAAGCTCATATATGTAAAGTATGAGGTCCAACCCACCAATCCCGCACTCTCACACATCTAGACGAGGCTTCCTAAAAATCCCCTATCATTTTCAAAAGCATGCTAACTCTAGGATTTAACAAGAATTCATACACAAGTTCTATTAACACAATACACACCGCCACTCAAACAAAGAAATGTCTATGATAACCATATGTGGCTCAAATTCTCACCAAGAAAAGACTAAGAATGGGTATTGGTGTGTCAAGCGGGACAAAATCAAGCTTTCAAATTTTGACAATTTTCGCTCGGATTTACAAAAATTTTAAAATTCTCAAAAATTCTCCCCATCCCCACACTTGGGATACATTGTCCCAATGTATGGTTTTGTGGGAAAGATCGCTTTTAATCAATAACATTAGCTTTCGCTAATACTCTCAAATCCCAAATTTATTTATTTTTATTTTTTTTAAAACAAACACAACACCACTATCACATCCCAACAAACACATCAATATCAAAACACCACCCTACCTCCCAACCATAAACATAACATACGAGATAAACAAATATACACAAATATACAAAGGAGCAAGATACGACCTGGCTAATAGTAATTTGGCTGTGGAGGCCCGAAAATGGATGTCATCATGTCATTCCACTCGCCAAACCCAAAAGCTCTGCTACCGCTGCTACTACCTTGATCACCACTTGGATTCGCCTGCTGATAACTCATAGCGTGTGATCCACCCATTGAGAATGATGTAATGGTGGGGTAGGATACGACACACTACCGTCATACGGTGACAGTGTGGTATAATCCACAACTGGCGGGTCCGCTTCGAGTGGTTGGCCCGCGTGCCACTGATCATGCAAACGTCTCTGGCGGTCGTCTAAGTAGCGATTGTTCACTTCTTCCTCATGGGCATACATATGAGCACGGTTCCATTGCTCATTTCTGTCATAACTCTGCTTCAAAGCTCTCTCCATACTCGCCCCCATAAAAGTTTGCTAATCGAAAAGCATTTGGTTTGGTTCAGACCATTCGCCAAAAGTGGGTGGTCGCCTCTGTTCAATAATATGGCCCATATTCCCCGAGTGAGCCCAATAGGGATCATAGGCCTGTTGTGTATAGTCAAATGCACTCCCCACATAACCAGATTGTACACCTGCTCCTTGAAATCCACCTGGGCCAGCGTCCCCTATCCGTGCATCAACCATGAACGTATCTTCATGGTAGTCTTCATCACCACTAACTTCTTCATCAGTCGTTTCGGGCTCATCAGCCTCGCCCGGTCGTAACGGTCTCGCATCCGCTTTCAACACTCTCCATCTTCTCCCATCTGTCTTCAGCTTATGATACCTCTCCGATTCTTTGTACTCCCAACCGGGCCCCAGATTCTTTAAATCAAACGGCTTAAACCTCTTGTAAGAACCTTTTTCATCGCCTTTAATTGCCCCATATTTCTTCAACAACGCCGTGATTAAACGGCAATGAGGCACAATTTTTTTCTCCACTATTTCGGGTCAACCAGATGTTGTTCAACACTAGAAATCGGAAGGGAACCTTGGGAGAACCATGCATCAACATGTACAAGATTGGCACTTCTTGAAACCAAACCTCCATCTTATCACCCCGTCGCGGGATGACATTGTATGTACACAATACCAACAACAACTTTTGCCTCCATTCTCAAGTTTCGTCTAAACAATTTTCCGTGTGTAGTACCCGGAAGGAAAAGGTAATCCAACATATTTTGCCATTGAGGGTGCTTATCAGGCTCATGGTAGAGATCTTTGAGGCTTGGGTAGATATATTCACCGGATGGTAGGTCGTCAAACTTCGCTATTCGGCGCAATGAATCATAAGACATCTCGACCCTTACCCCGTTACATTTTCCAACCAATTTCAGCTTTTGTGGGGCCTTAAACGAGGGACATTCGAGTGTAGCCATCCACTCTTGAATCTGAGCATCATACATCTTCTTCACCCCGCCATCATAACACTTCAAAGCTGCCCCCAACCCAATTCCTTAAACTTTTCCGTTATCCCAAACGGCCCAAAATCAGCTTCCCAGATCTCCTTTTCACAAATAAATGCCTCAGCCCTTGGCTTTGTTCATTTGTTCATGAAACAAGTCCTCTCTCCATTCCATGGGTTGGTCTAGTAACGAACCGGATGTCCAATCTGGCTTTGGACCCCTTGGAGGCGCATCCTCCTCTGAATCCGGGTCACCGACCCGTGCCAACCTTCTCCTCTTTGGTTGATCCTCTTCCCCTTGAGGTTCGTTAGACGAACTTGCAACCACTTTACCTTTTGTTTTCACCATACCTACACACATTCACAAACCAACCACACAACAATTCAAGTTAGTTAAACTCCAAAATCTTCCCCACACTTGCTTCATGTTATGGGTATAAATGTACAAAAACCAAAAATTCGTCTTTTCAAACAAAAATTCGGCATGATGTCTCTATAAATCATAATTTTTCCAAAAAAATTTCACTAGACATCAAACACATCTATACCCACACATTCAATAGTTCAACAATATCTTATTATCTATCACATACAAGCAAGTGTGTAAGCAAAAACATAATGAAAACTTACAAACCTCAATGTACTTCAAAGAATGACAAGAAATTGCATACCTTAGTGTTGTAGAAGATGAGAATAACAAACTCTTCAAGTTCACACAAAAACCTACAAAAACCCCCAAAATTTCGGCACCCTTACGCTTAAATCCGACCCCAAAATGACGAAATCTTTGAAATACAAGTGTAAATCTGGATTCCTTGTGAAATTTCACCCAAAATGGACCCAAGAATCACTCAAATCGGACTAGATATGAGGGAGTTATGAAGATTTGAAGGTGGGGAGAAGTAGGGTTCTTGAGTAGAAGAATGGTGAAGAAGAAGTGTGTGGTTGGGGTTAAAGATCAATTATGTGTGGTTGGGGTTAAAGTTTTTTTTTATTAAATGTATTATTAATAATAATAGAATTTTCGGTTTTTTTATTTTTATATATATATACCGACAAGAATCAACCCCAAACAGCGCCCCCTGACCCACTCGGTGCCGTAGCCTACGGCACCTTGCCGTAGGTTACGGCGGTCACTGGACAAAAATCATTGCCGTACAACAGTACCTCACCGCCGTAAGACTTGTTTTGGTTAACATACCGCCGTCAGCTACGCCCCCCCTCCACTGTAGCTTACGGCGGGTACTGGGCATAGGGGGGCCGACACAAGCTTGTTTTGCAAAATTTTTATATTATGGTTTTTTTTTTTAGCTTTTATAAATTTTTAATTTTTATGAGTTTGTAAATTTTTCGAAAACATGAAAATTATCCTTACCCCCCATTAAAAACCCGTGTTGTCCTCAACACTATGTTCGGGAAATTCGTACGGATTTCCCCACACTTGTTTCCAACACCGGTTTAAAATGGGACTTTATTCCAAACACAAAACTACGCTAAAATATGTACAAAACACCACACCTGAGCCTCTTTCAAGTTTCTTCATCATCCAATGGGCGTAGAATGTAACCCATTTTGTCAAGCTCGAGATTGTTGATGTCGTTACCTTCCAAATACGGTTTGAGCCGATGCCCGTTCACCGTTTGTTGCATATTTGTTTGTTCGTCTTCTATATCGACATCACCAAATCTTCCCACTCTTCGGATGAGGTAAGGACCCATCCACTTGCTCTTTAGTTTTCCCGCGAACATTTTCAACCTTGAATTATACAACCACACCTTTTGACCCACTTCGAAGTTCTTTTTCCTTAACTTTGCATCGTGAACTTCTTCAGTTTGTCTTTGTATGCGGAAGCACATTCGTAGGCTTCATCTCTAATCTCCTCAATCTCATTCAATTGTAACTTTCTTACTCGACCCGCTTCATCATAATCCGCATTAACAGTTTTGATGGCCCAATGCACTCGATGTGCTAACTCCATTGGTAGATGGCACCCCTTCCCATACACCATTCGATAAGGGGTAGTACCAATTGGAGTTTTGTAGGCCGTCCGGTATGCCCATAACGCATCGTCAAGCTTACTTGACCAATCTTTTCTATCCGTTCTTACCGTCTTCATGAGAATCTCCTTAATTTGACGGTTGGACACTTCAACTTGTCCACTTGTTTGTGGATGGTACGGTGTCGCCACTCGGTGGTTCACATTGTATCTTTTTAACAGTTTTTCGAAATTGAAGTTCTTGAAATGTGAGCCACCATCACTTATTATCACCCTTGGCACACCGAATCAAGTGAAAATGTTGGACTGCACAAACTTAGATACAACGGAATGATCATTAGTCCTTGTAGCAATAGCTTCTATCCACTTCGTAACATAGTCAACCGCAACCAATATGTACAAGAACCCATTCGAGTTAGGAAACGGACCCATAAAATCTATCCCCCAAACATCAAACACCTCAACCACCAAAATTGGTTGTAAAGGCATTTCATCTCGCTTTGATATGCTTCCAACTTTTTGACAATTGATGCAATTCCGGGCAAACTCGCAAGAATCTTTGAAAATTGTGGGCCAATAAAACCCACATGATAACACCCGGTAACCTGTCTTGTTCCCACTAAAATGCCCTCCACATGCCGATGAATGAGCATGGGTCAGAAACTCTAAAACTTCAGTTTCGGGAACACACCTTCTTATCACTTGATCGGGTCCGATTTTGAACAAATCCGGTTCATCCCAAATATATTGTTTAACTTGACTCAAAAATTGTTGTCGTCTCTTCTTTGTCCAATGATTCGGAATTGCACCTTTGGCCAAGTAGTTCACATAGTGGGCATACCATGGTGCAACAAAAGTAGACACGGCTAACAACTGCTCATCGGGAAACCGTTCGTTAATATCACTCAGGTCATCAACGCCTTCCAACGGGAACCAGGACAAGTGATCCGCAACAACATTTTCACACCCTTTTTTGTCCCGAATCTCTAGATCGAACTCTTGCAACAGAAGCACCCAACGAATCAACCGGGGCTTTTCATCCTTCTTTTCCATTAAATATCGGACCGCACTATGATCCGAATACACGATCACCTTGCTCCCCCAAATGTATGATCTAAACTTGTCCAAGGCATACACCACCGCTAATAATTCTTTCTCGGTTGTGGTGTAATTCAGTTGCACCTTGGACAAAGTTTTACTTGCATAATAGATTACCACCGGATTCTTATCAACTCTTTGACCCAAAACTACTCCAATGGTCGTGTCGCTAGCATCACACATAATCTCAAACGGCTTTGACCAATCCGGTGGTTGCAAGATAGGAGCCTTCACCAACTGTTCCTTCAACACATGAAACGCTTGCAAACATTCGTCAGTAAAATCAAATGGAACATCTTTCAATAATAAATTACATAAAGGTTTTGTAATTACACTAAAACCCTTAATTAACCTTCTATAGAATCCCGCGTGTCCCAAAAATGATCTCACCCCCTTAACATTCTTTGGTGGGGGTAGAGATGAAATTACCTGAATTTTTGCTTTGTCTACCTCCATTCCCCGGTCCGATATCACGTGCCCCAACACAATACCCTCGTGAAACATAAAATGGCTCTTTTCCCAACTTAGCATCAAGTTTGTCTCAACACACCTTTTTAAGACTTTTTCTAATTCGTCAAGACAAGAATCGAAACTTGGGCCAAAAATGGAAAAATCATCCATAAACACTTCAAGAGATTCCCCGACCATGTCTAAAAATATACTCATCATACATCTTTGAAATGTGCCCGGGGCGTTACATAGTCCAAATGGCATTCTCCGAAAAGCAAATGTACCATATGGACATGTAAACGTGGTTTTGTGTTGATCGTCCGGGTGAATAGCAATTTGGTTATATCCCGAATACCCATCCAAGAAACAATAATATTTTTGACCGGAAAGTTTTTCAATTATTTGGTCAATGAAAGGTAACGGGAAATGGTCTTTGGAGGTAGCGGCGTTTAATTTTCTATAATCAATACAAACTCGCCACCCGGTGACCGGGCGGGTGGCGATTTGCTCACCTTGTTCATCTTTTATTACCTGGATGCCGGATTTTTTAGGTACTACCTGAGTCAGACTCACCCACGCACTGTCCGAAATGGGATAAATGATCCCCGCATCCAACCACTTGATCACTTCTTTCTTGACCACTTCTCTTATGTTCGGGTTCAACCTTCTTTGTGTTTCACGGGTTGGCTTTGCATCTTCACTTGTAATGATTTTATGCATTACAATGGATGGACTAATACCTTTTAAGTCGGCTATCGTCCACCGAATTGCCGCCTTGTGAGCCTTCAACACCCGTATCAACTACTCTTCTTGAGCTACCGTCAAATTAGAAGCAATGATCACCGGTAAGGTGTCATTCTCCCCAAAAAATGCATACTTTAAATGTTTTGGTAGCTCTTTCAATTCCACACTTGGTGGACATTCCAAAGAAGGCTTTGTACCCGAATCAATTTCCACCGGTAAGGTATCCGTTTGGTGGGTCCATGGTGGTCTTCCTTCTTTCACTGCAAGAGTCTCTTGCTCCTTCTCTTCCACTTCCAACTCACATGCATGTACCTGCAAAGACACATCACAAACACACGAAACCAATATCTCTTCCTCGAACTCCTTTGGGTCGTATCCATCTATGAAATCTGCTAGAAAACACCCATCACCATAAATGTTAGTACCGTTAGTAAAAACATTTAATCTCATCTTTCTATTACCGAATGTCATGTCGACCGTACCATATCGACAATCAATAACGGCATGTGCAGTGTTCAAAAATGGCCGACCCAAGATAACATTTTGTTGTTGAATTGGGTCCGCGGATGAGTAATCTAGCACAAGAAAATCCACGGGATAATAAAACTCATCAACTTTAACTATCACATCCCGTACAATACCCCGAGGGAGTTTATGAGACAAATCGGCTAATACCACCGTTGTCTCAACCCGTTTCAATGGACCAAAATCGTATTGGTCATATAACCCCCTCGGTAGGATACTTACTCCGGCTCCAAGATCCAATAACGCCCTTGCAGTTTGGAAATTTCCTACTTGAATGTTTATAAGAGGCGTTCCCGGATCTTGTAGCTTAGGAGGAAGATCTCCTTTCAAGACCGCACTTACCCGCTCCGTCAACTCAACCAGTTTAGGCACTTTTTTTTGCCTCTTTTGGGTACACAATTCTTTTAAAAACTTGGTGTAAGCGGGTACCTGTTTGATTGCTTCAAGTAAAGGAAGATTGATTTTAACCTGTTTGAAAACCTCCCACATTTCTTCCTTTTGAGGACCCCGTTTTGAAATAAAATTTTTCTTACCCGGATCTAATAAAGCCGAGGGAAATGGTACTTGACTAGATCCCTCATCCTCGTTTTTCTTTATTACTTTCGGGTTTTTCAAAATTGGGTTTTTTAGAAGAAATAATAGTTGGTTCATTTTCTTCCTCACTATCTTGACCCGTTATGTCCTCAACCACCCCATCAACCAAATCCGGTGAAGGACTGGTTTTATACTCTTTCCCACTTCTCAAAACACTTACATGATGAATATTAACATTGTTACCTCTAGAAGTATTATGAGACGGGTTTACCTTAGTGTCGCTTGGTAATTGATCTTTGCTTTTCTTCAAGTCCGCCACTTCGGTTGCGAGTTGACCCATTTGGGTGGTCAAAGTTTGAATTGCTTTGTCACGGGCTTCATCCTTTTGTATCCGCACATCATCCATTTGATTTCTCTTTTGCATCTCCGCTTGCATGCTCTTTAACATTTCCATCATCTCATTTCCACCCGAAGACCCCCCTTGTTCTTGACACGATTGATATTGTTTTTGGTATCCTTGATTGTTCCCACCTCTATATCCACTTTGATTGTTGTAAGGTTGGCACGAACCAAAGTTACCTTGACTTCCTTGAAAATTCGAGTTTGCTTGATTTGAAGGGTTCCCATACCGAAAATTTGGGTGGTTTCTCAACCCGGGGTGGTAAGTGTTAGAATTCATATTAAAGTTTCTACCACCCCCTCCTTGACCTTGCACATCATGAACCTCTTCATATTTCCCTTCCACCATTCCTTGGCAATTTTCAGCCGCATGGCCTATTTCATTGCAAATAGCACAAACATCATAAATTTGATTAGAGGTTTGAACATTACCATCGTCAACCGCATGCACTTGTGTTCGGGTAACGGCCGGTCGTGCTCTCCTTGATGCTTGAGCTTTCCTCTTTGATGTAATTGCCATTTGCTCCAAGAACTCCCAATCGTCTTGCTCATAGTTCATACCAAAAGCGCCACCAGTAATAGACATTAAGTCTCGAGCATCTTCGGCACTCAACCCCTCGTGGAAAGTGTTCATCAATTCCTAAAGTTCAATCCCATGGTGAGGTCAATTCTTGATCATCATATTGAAACGCTCAAATGCCTCATGAAACATCTTACCTTGTTGTTGTTGAAAACTCCTCAACCCATTCCTAGCATCATTGGTCTTTTGAGCGGTGTAAAATTCATCTAAAAATATTTGTTGCATCTACGCCCATGTATAAATAGATGCTGAAGGTAAAGTGTAAAACCACTTCTTTGCCTTGTCTTCTAAAGAAAATTGGAATAATACCAATTTGACATCGTTGGCCGAAAATCCTTGACTCCCAAATGTGTTGCAAATCGAGTCATAAGCTTCCAAATGAAAATAAGGTTCCTCCGTTGCTAGACCTTTATACTTTAGCAAGCTTTGCAATGAATTGGTTCTCACTTCAAAAGTCCTCCCTTGATTATTGTGAGGAATAACTACCGGTGAAGGATTGTGAGTGATTAACGGCCTAAAATGCGCTTCAATGCCTCTCGCATGTTCTCTAAGATGCCTTCTTGGCACACCCAACCGAACCCTTGGTCGAATAGGACCCATTGGCCTTTGCAAAGGCCCTTGTGGTACATGTGGTTGAAATTGTTGTTGTGGCATCAGTTGGTGTTGAATTGGCCTTTGGAATTGTGGTTGTACATTTTGTGGACGAACTTGTTGCAATGGTATAGGACGTTGCACTTGTGGCCTTGGCCGAATATGTTGGGGTATAATTTGTTATTGTTGAACCCCACCAACATTTGGCATTCTTTGAGTTTGCCCTTGCACGTAAGTAAGTTCTCCTTGTTCCCCATCACCCATATATGCATATCCTTCTTCCTCATAACCCTCAAAATCTTCATATCCATCTCCTCCTACACCCGATGATTGTCCAAATGGATGAGTCGTATATTGAAAACCCGACTGGTTCGATGGTCTAAATGTAGAAGTAGCATGAACGACAGTTGAACCTTGTGGTAATGTATAGGTTGAGGATGATTGACCTGAAACTGGGAAGAAATGAGTGAGTGGTGGAATTGTAGTAGAAGGATTAAAAGTGAGTGTAGGCTCTTCTTGAGTGGTAATGGGTTGGGTGGTGTTAGTTGGTGTTACATCATGAGGTGAAATAGGGTTGGTAGTGGTGTTTGGCATGGTAGTGTTTGGTGAAGGTTGAGTGGAGGATGGTATGAAAGGTGGTATAAGTTCACCCGTAGTGGGTGGAGGTGGTGGTGGATCCATGTATCGAATTGGTGTGATTGGTGTAGTTGGTGTTGTTGGTGAACCGCTGATTCTGTTTTCTCTTAGCAAAATTCTGTTTCCTCTTAAAGTTCGCTCAATGTCCGGATCAAATGCCAATGGTGATAGCTTGTGAGAGCTTCTAGTACGCATGCACCTGTAAATACCTGCACACTAACACACCCAGCGTAAACCAGAAAAATAACAAACCTAAGAAGAGCAAAAATAACACACGTTGCGCACTACTCCCCGACAACGGCGCCAAAATTTGACGTGAAGTCGTGGTCATAATCAAATTTAATCCAAATACAACTAATTAGCTAGCGGTAAGTGGGTATCGAACACAGGGAGTTTGTGGAATGTATGTTATCTAAGTGCATATCTAACTTGACTAAATTAATCTAATTGCAAATAAAATAAAATTCAAGAGTTGATTTGATTGGATTGGTTTAAAACTAAAAGTAACTAATTAAATTGCAAGAGAAAAGTTTTGGTTGTAAACAAATTAGAGACAAATGATCATCTTCAGTTTCCGGTTTTGCTTTCACATTTATGCTATCATTCCACTAGAAAGAACTACATAGACATAGTTCATGTGTGATTAATTGCAGTGATGAAAGGGAACTAAGTACTCAGATTCCTAGAACGTGAGGTTGTTACCCGATGATCAATCAACCCTTACCCAAGCCTAACTATACCCATGATATCTCGATTGCTAACGGCAACGTATGGTTTCTAATTAGTTTAGCACAAGAATCAACAATTTACTAGCAATCAATCACACACGATAACAAGCAATTCAATAAAGAAAGGAATTGTTATTCTAGAAATACGAAATTCGAGCATAAAGTCTTACAAAACCTTCCACCAAAGATGATCATAGAGTACTTAGCCACTCATGGCTTGAAACAAAATCATAGCAAAAGAATTATCGTTCATCAAGATCAAAGATAACAAACTAATGATTTAGAAAATGTTCTTCAAGCTCCAAAATCTCCAAGATACTCCCAAAATTTGTTCACCAGCTAGATGTAACCGAAAACAAATGATAAGACCCCATAAATCCCCTCAAAATGACAATTAAATGCGAGAGTTACAAAGTTGGTATAGTCGGTGCCGTAAGCTACGCCAGGTACCGTAGCTTACGGCACCCAGCTTTCCCTTACGGCTCCAATATCCTGTCTTACGGCGGTGTTCTTTTGACAAGTGGTGGGAGCCGTAGCCTACTGCCAGAGCCGTAGGTTACGGCGCTGAGTATGATGATTCCCTTGTTTCTCTTTTTCAACTCTTCACAGCTCCGTCTTGTTTCCACCAGCTTCTAGCTTCCATCTAAGCTGCCTAAAACCCGCATTTTGAGCACTTTAGCACCCGCATCATCAAACATAGAGTGGTTACCAAGTTCAAGCAATTAATCAAATAGAGCATGGAATGTGCATATATTTAAACCTTTTAAGGGTTGTCCTACAGACCACCCGTCACCTGTTTTAACATATTTTCAAGCTTGGATAATAATTTGGTAAACCTTTTGGGTTAAATTTGAAAACAAAAGGAAAATGATGGACGCATGATACCTTTTAATAGAAATTATAATCGAGAAAATTGCAATGATAGTCATTGTAATAACGAGATCCACAATTAGAAATTATAACGATAGCCAAGTTAATAATGATATATTGATGATTTTTTATTGATATTACTAATAGTATGTCAAAATTAAGGCATATATATTATTTGTGAACAATGTTAATTTGAATGTATTTGTTTATGATATATCCTTTAATATTGTTTTCGTGCGTTTGTACATGATTAACTGGTTTAATATTTTACTAAAAAATATATATGATTTAGTAAAGGTAGTGTGAATGTTGTGATGCTAATAAACCTAATACATTCAGTGGTTAAATGGTTTATTGTGTACATGTCTTAGTGTTAATAATATATACATTCGCGTGCACACTACATTAGTATTCATTTGTAAATTGGTCTTTAAAAGATTCCATATATTATCTACATATAGTATTATTTGGATTTGCTTATTGAAGTTGATTTAATTTTCAGATTTGCCTATTGAAGTTGATTTAGTTTAAGAGCTTTTTATGATCATATGTTATTAAAAATCACGAGGAATTGATAGTTATGTATGTTTCAAACGAGGAATTGATAGTTGTGTATGTTTCAAATAAACTTACACAAATAGTTGTTTGTAACTGATAAAAAATATTATATCATAGATGTTTATTATAATTCTATATGGTGTAACGCCCAACGTCCCTAAACTTTAGGCTCTTGGCAAGATCAGTCCCTGAACTTTTACCTATTATGAATTTTAGTCCCTGTAGTTATGTGATGTTGATACTTTGATACTTTTGGCATGAATCTTATTGATAATTGATGCTTGTTACTATGACTCTTGATACTTAATCTAGACACTTGATTCTGGATACTATGGAAACTAGATTCCTTATGATTCTTGATACTTGATACTTGGACTCTTGATTCTTGATGCTTAAGAAACTATGATTCTTGACTCTTGAAACTTATTTGGTGCTTGACTCCATAGACTCGTGAAACTTGATTCTTGGTTAAACGAGAGACTGGAGCCTTGTCACTGGCGAAATCTATGAAACTTGGAAACTTTTGGGTTTGTAATGTAATCTAGATACTCCACATAAACTATACGCAACGCAACGCCTAACCTAACGAACAAAACAATCAAAATCGGGAACGTGGAGAAAGTGGATTGGCCAGAGTGGCCATCCGATTGGACGACCACCCGATCGGGTGACCACTCGAACGACCAGCCACCCTATCCACCTTGCACCGCCCTAATGCACTCTCACCCTATAAATAGACCTGTTACATCACCATTTTGAGTGATGTGACAGCTCTGCTCGACAAGACACACGCACTCTTCAATTCTTCATTTTCTTGCAAATTTCGGTACGTTTTAGGCTAGATTCTTGTACTTTCTTGTTCTACACATCATTCCCTACATGATTCTCACTTGAAATCACACTTTTCACCGTGAAATCTCTCAGATCTGAGTTCTTGAGGGTGATGTCATCATAAAGGTTTGTACAAAACTGACATGTGATGTCATTCTAAGCAAGATCTAGCTCAGATCTAAGATGTTTCATGCGTGTTCACACTAAATCTAAGCTAAATCTAGATCTTTTCCTATAAAACTTGAATATCGTTATCTTTATCTCAAAACTTTTACTTTATTTGGTGGAAATCGGGTGTAAACGAACTGTAGATCTGATGAATAGTCTAGAGTTGGTATTGATCTGGGTTCTTACCGGCAAAAGACGAGCATGGCAACGGATCCCGACATAAACCCATTAGAAACAAACGACTGATTAAGCAGGGGTGATTCCTACTCGATCATAGTTTTGGGTGCTAAAGGGTTTTACCGTTGTCTCGATACATGTCGTGCCATCACCGTTAACCTAGAAACTTAGAAATTAACAAAACTTGTTAAACAAGAACAATGATCGCCTGAACGAGTGGCAACCGGATCGGACAGCCGTCCGATCAGACAATCACCCTATTAGGTGAACTAGCCTTGTCTTGAAACTTTCAAACACTTGGTAAATAATCAAAACTTGGAAGTCTGATCGAATGGCAACCCGATCGGACAGCCGCCCGATCGAGCAGCCATCCAATTGAGAGGACCATGATACCTACATTCGGTTCGAGTGGCAATCTGATCGGAATATTGTCCGATCGGACAACCACCCTAACCTCCTTCTATGAAATTTGGCTTAAGTGGCAACCCGATCGGATGGCCATCCGATCGGGCAGCCATCTGCCTACTCTCATGCGAATGTCATCCGATCGACTGGTAATCCGATTGGACAACCGTCCGATCGGACAGCCATCCGATCCAGTGACTGACTTGACACTTTGCGTAATCTTGTTACTCTGCCCGGCTCTTATCATATTGTAATCTAATCAGACTAAATCTAAAAAGAAATCCCTTTGATCCAATAGCAGTTTATACTGTTAAGCAATCAATGTGAGTATACTCGATCCCCTTTTTACTTTAAACTTTTGGGGTGTAACATGTATTCTATGAATCTTAAACTTGAATCTTGAAACTTATACTCTATCCTATGTGAAACTTGTGATTCTTGATTCTTTGTGCTATGTGACGTTTAATCCATAGTGTGTAGTTCCGCCATAACAATAGTAGCGCTATAGGAGATGCACATCTCCCATTATTCTCGGGGGGTATTGTTAGGAGGATTCTAGTTTACCTTGAGTCTTGGGTAAACACTAAAGCATCGGGATACTTGGGCTATCACAGCCTGGACTGTGACACTAGCACGGCTGAAACTATTTTATTGTTTACATTATGGATATGAGTTGTTTTAATCTAATATTCTATTATCAAACTTGTATACTCGCCAATACCTTTGTATTGATATTTTAATACATGTTGCAGGCTGATTGGATGCTTGGAAATGCATGGAATCCAGCTAGGAGATGCTTAGAAACGTCGCCTAGTTAACTTAGAATCTTTGAACAATTTGAACAATGTTCATTTTGGTCTGTATTCGATACTTGTGTTGGTTATGTTTGCTTCTTGGCAATGTTATGATGAATTTGATCTAATTTCTATTGAAATAAATAGTGTTATGGAATCTCATGAGCAATCTGAACGCTTAGTGCTCGCACTCCGATGTTTCCGCCATCGGTTGGGGTGTGACAGATTGATATCAGAGCCATAACTATAGGGAATTAGGATAGGTAGAAATACTTGCCCTTGTCTATGGTTTTAGGAATCTTGACTCTTATTTGTTTTTTAAGACTTATGTATTCTACCGTATCTGCTTCCTAGCATCACATGTTTCTGTTAAACTTACATGCCTTTCCTAAGGCTAACATAATATACACTTGATACTTGATACTTTAAAAACACTATTCACCGGTGTTTGTATTTTGCATGAGATTTGCCATCAAGACAGGAGTGACATCCAAACCTTGATGGAAAATCTCCATATTATTCTAGTAGGTCTTATCTGCGGATGGGTATTAAAGATATTAGGGTACGATGTTGCCAAGTTAGAGGTGAAACTCAGATCTTGATAACTAGTCCCACTCCTTGATTTTCATGTCTCGCCAAAGTCTCGTAACTTCCGATCAATTGAGTACGTAAAATGACCAAGAGGACAAATATCGTAGGCCTAACATCGATGATGTATTTGTCTAAGTAAGTCAAGACACGTCACTTCAATTCAAAAGGGGTTCGAATCACTATGGTTAGCCACTGTTCCTCTACCCGGAACAATGCTATGTTTTATGAGCCTATCTTGCTTTTATGTTATCTCAATTTTATGCATGTGGTTTTAAACTCGATTCTTCGAACATTTGATATGCTTTTACACGAATCACACATTGTCCGCAATCTAAAACATAAATTCTAATCTCAGATCGAACTAAATTTATGAGGCTTTATTCTATGCGTGATCTATGTGATAATGTGATTGTAAGACACTAGGTGTAACATGGTATGGAATACGAAGGGAAGGTGACGTGTCCGAAACATGGTGGATACGCCGCTGGTACTGTCACACCCCGACCACGTAAAACATCAAATCGTGGCGGAAACGTCGGGGAGTGTTGTAATAGAATTAATTGTTTCACAACCATGGAAATCAAAGTTACATTTTATTTATTAAACATGAGAGTTACATTGCTTTAAACAGGAAACAAAGAGTACATAACATAATTAAACTAAGTCTATCTTCATTTTAAGTCTCTAAGGCACAGGTTCGCCCTAGTGTCACGATCATCATCCTATGCAAAAGCTCCTGAAAACACATGTGAAAATAGGTACGTCAGCATAAAAATGCCTGTGAGATACATAGGATTTGTGAAAATAGGATTCATGACTTATAAGTTTAGAAAAAGTTGTTTAACAAAAGTCAGTCATGAACCTTGTAAATTGTTTTGTAAATCATTTTAAAGCGATATGATCAGATGGTATGTATAAATAAGAGAATAATGTATGGTTAAATGAATAACCAAGTAAAATGAGTTGTACAAAGTAAATTGTTTGTAAACCAAAGTCTTGTGAAAAACGAGTTACTTGTGTAAGATGTATAAGTCCAAAATGAATGATTTAAGTAACGCTATGATATGTAATACAATACAAGCACTTATATATAGGAAGTACCAGTGGCGTATCCACCATGTTTGTATTATACTACTCACATCTCGTTACTTAAGTCACTTAAACAAACCACCAATGTATAAAGTCTATGTTTAAACCAATTGTCAAAAGTCCTTGTATAAACCATATCAAATGTTAGAAGTCCAAATGTAGTCCAGCAATGTGTAAAAACGTTATGTATGATAAGTGATGTGTTGTTACGTAAACCAAATGTAGAAATGTACAAAACAAAGTATTTTGAATATATCAAAAAGTTATGTTTTGCAAAGTAAGAACATGTTATATTGATACAAACACTTATGTGGTAAGTTAACGCATACATTCAAGCCTTGAGACAGACGGATAACCCTAAGTTAAGGTTATCAAAAGAAATGTTTTCGGATTCAGTCATACCTTACATCCAAACAAACCCGGGATGTCAGGAATGGGATTTGTCAAGTCCTATGGTACCACTACTTACAACCGAGCGGCGTAGCAAATGTTAATGAACGTATATAAGTCCCGTTTGTGCAAACCAAATGTTATAGCAAATGTAAACATGTTATATGAAAACAATGTACTAAGTATGCTAAGTTAACATACAAAGCAGAAAAGTCATGTAAATCAATGTGCTAGCATGCTATCAGTCAACACACATAGCAGAAATGTAAAGTAAAACAAGGTACTAAGTATGCTTAGTAAACATACATAGCAAAACAATGTAATGTAAATCATGTACTATAAATGTACTAACGAACATAGCAAGTATATGATGTGAAAACAGGAAAGCATGAAAGTAACAAGTAGGCATATGTGTTTCACCCCAAAACAGTTTGAAAACAGTAAAAGAGGGGTCTATGTACTCACTTGAGAATGCCTAGAAGTCCTTGCGTAACAACCAGATAATGCTAGAGATCACGGAAATCAAACGGTACCTAATATAGGTAACTATGTTAATAAACCGGACCTAGATCAGAGGATTGGATAGAATGAGGGCTCGTAAACCAAATGAGTAGGGGTACTCATGTAATATGGTTTAACAAGGCCTATATACTACAATGAAACCTAACCTAAGTGCTTACAACCCATTACGACCCGTTTAGGTAGCTTATGCTACTTTAACGCGTCGTTCGCGTGAAACGCGTTCGGAACGCCTAACTAGCCCTATGATAAGTAAAATATGCCTTAACATGTCTAATATTGTTGCCAAATCAGTTTAGATATCAAAAGTTATGTTACATATGCTTAATATGAATTTTGGCGTAAAAAGGGCATTTTGGTCATTTACCTAAGGCATATATACTACCTATCATACAACTAATCAAACGATGTGACCGTAAGGTATAACCTCGGGAGGTGTAACAACCCTCGGTAAAACCAACACCCTTATAATATTTCCGACCCTCTATTATATCTTAAATTGTCCCAATATGTCTTATATTATACCCCGTATGTGAAAACCGAGCCCTAGTTATGTTATAATTATAAAATAAATCAAAAACAAGAAAGAGTAAGCTGAGGCGGGCCGCGTAGGACCTCACCTCAAGCTTACGCGGGCCGTATCAAAGACTGGATTTGACTTAGTTGACTTCTTAAGTTAAAGCGGGCCGTGTAAGACCCCGTTTAAGTTAACGCGGGCCGCGAGTGTCTTAAATGGTGGCGCACCCCGGTGATGACACGTGTCATCATCGTGTCGGACCTACATGTCGAATCAGCTAAGCTATGTGTTGACCGCGAGTTGACGCGGGCCGCGTAAGGCTTAGCCTTACCTTACGCGGGTCGCGTGAGAACCAGATTTCACAACTATAAATAGATGGCATCGGATTACAATTTCCGTCGCTCATTTCTTTTTCTCAATCTCGAAATCTGAAAGTTATAAACATTATAGTCGGGTACTATACCCCTAATTAGCGAGGTTCTGCTCCATTGTAAGTATTATAACCCCAGTTTCGTAACAGTTACGCTGCCCGATTGATTTAGGGTTCCGTAACAACTGTCGTGGTTCTGCCCGACATAGTTGTTGGAATGCCGTCTCGGGGAGGGTATCATTAATAATTTCAAAGGGTTATGGTACTAATCAATGTACATTTTGTAAATTATAGATTATAGCCAGGAAACCCTTACGAAAAGCCTAAGACAGCAATGTGAGTTTATCCTCTTTTTGATAATCTTTTTGGTAATGTTTTACCAAACCTTAAATGTTTTACTATGAAAACTAGCAGTAATTGAGTCTTTGTAGTTCTTCAATTACTGCCGGTATGTTGGGGTTTTGTATACAAAATTTTGTACTACTTGCGAGTAGTAAGTCGGGATGACAATGCGTTACCATTGGACAATGAGTTAGCCAATGGGTAATATGACCCACAAGTCAGGATTGATAGTACCAAATGGAGTAATTGTGTAGACATAAAGTGATCACTCTCAATACTGTTCACTGTGACTTTAAACTTGATAAAATTGGGATTCACTCACCAGTATTTCCCACTGACAAATATTTTTAAAACATGTTTCAGGTAACCCAATGTGACAGCCAATTAGTAAAAAGCCAGCTGGAGAGCACTGAAGGCTTGGAAAAATGTGGCTATAAAAGTTACCTAATAAACAATGTTTTAAATTCAATAAAATAGGGTTTGTCCCTATAAATGTATTATAATAAGAAACTTGGGTTTTGTCCATGTAATTATTAAAGTATGGTGGTTTTACTCTGATAAACATTTCCTAACTACGGTCTTGATGTAAATTCCGCTGCAAGACTAAATAAAAACTGATACCACCAAACTCTGTGATCACGTCCGCCCGTTCCCGGGGATCAGGGATCGGGGGTTGTGACAGAAGGTGGTATCAGAGCCTAGCCACTGGTCTGAGCCAAAGAAGTGTTCTGCTGACACTTGAAATTATAAAATTTTGTGTTAGGAAATAAATTATGGAGATACATGCATAACTGTAGTTAATTGTTAAGTGTTATTTGATTTTTTGTTAATTTTCAGTATGAGTGATCAAGGACCATCAGACGTAAATCGTCAGTTGTCTGAATCACCTAGGAATGAGGGTACATCATCACAGCCTGCCCTTTCAGGGTATACTGCTGATCAGGAAGATGGAATATTTGCTTTTAGAGCTCAATCTGAAGAACCATTTCCTAATAAGAAACGAGGATGGTTTAGTAAAGAAGCTTTTGCTCGTAGGAAGAGAATGCGAAAATTGCAACAGCAAAGGGCTTTAGCAGCTATTAAGCGAGAGACAGATACCCATACTTAAGATATGCTTAATAGAAGACTAGGAAATTTTCATATCTTAGCTACAACTGCTGCTGACCCAAGTCTGGAACAATTAGTAGCCCCACAACCACAAAACCCAGAACACCCCATGGAGATAGAAAACCAGGAAAACCAGGTGGAGATGCATGACTTTAACCCAGAAGAAATCCCTAGGGTGCCTGCACCAAATCCTCTAGACCCGAATTACGACCCCTGGTGGGACGATAATAGGGACTTTGTGCAACGTTACCCTATCCAGGATTATCCACCCATACAGAACATAGAAGCTTACCCAGGTATGGACCCTTTAGATCCCTATTATCAAGATGATTATATTAGGGAAATATTAGAGGATCCTTACCAATTTCAGGAATTGTCACCCCCATATCAGGAACCCGAACCCCAGATTCCAAACCCAGTCCGAGAATCTGCACCCCAATGATTGCAGAAAACGTTCAAGAACTTAGGACTTTTGGGGAGGAAATTTTAGAGAGCAGTGAGAAAATGCGTCAGGTGGGAGAGCGTCTCGTATGGAAATACGATGAGCGCAATATGGATTTTTGGATGAATCCATATCCCTGAATGTTAGAATGGAGGAAACGGTGGTAATAATATAATATAATAAAATAATAAAAATATGTGTGTATGGATGCATATTACTATTTTATTTCTGTTGGTATTGTAATCTTTATTTCTGTACTAGTGTGTAATAGACGCATAAGTATATGAAAAGAGTATAGTAGCAATGATCTACGTTTTTGGCAAAACTACGTGTCATGTGAGTAACTATAGTAAAATATTAATTGTGATATTAATATGGGATAAATGTTTAAAATTCAGATGGCCGACCAAGGAAATCAAGTCAATTTGGATAATAACCCGGAAATCCAGAATGATAATATTCAGAATGACGATAATCTGAATAATGAGAACCCACACAACAATAACAATGAAAACCAAGTGGACAATAGTGCTATCCAACATATAGTGGCACAGGGAATTATAGATGCTATGCCATTTATACTACAAACTGTTAAGGATGCTGATAATAAAAGTAAGCATAGCAGCAAGCGACCTGTTGAACCAGAAAACAGTGTAAACAATGGACCTGTACTTCAAATGCCTATTCCTAAAAGAAGAAGAACCATGCCTTATGGTTGTTCTTACAAAGAATTCTGGTCTTGTAAACCAATGGAATTCTCGGGTAATGAAGGGGCCATTGCAACTTTACGCTGGATAGAGAAGACTGAGGCAGTCTTAAGGATAAGCAAGTGTGCTGAAGAAGATAGAATATTGTTTGCTTCTAATCTGTTTAAGAATGCAGCACTAGAATGGTGGAACACTATTCTCCAGACAAGAGGAAGTGATCAAACCTATAATATGGAATGGGAAGAATTTAAGAATAAGGTAGAAAGGAAATTCTGCCCACCCAATGAGAAGGAACAGATAGCTAACAAATTCCTAAATCTTAGAATGACTGGTGTAGATAGTAAGGGGTATACTAAGATATTCTTCGAATATGCTAGAATAGTACCAACCCTTGCATCACCAGAACCAGTGTTAATCTCTCGTTATATTTGGGGATTAATTGGGGAGATTAGACACATAGTCAAGGAAGCTAGACCTCAAACCATAGAAGAAGCTGTAGAATTAACAAATACCTTGACTGATGAGTTAGTCCGTACTAGAGAAGAGGATCAGAGAAGGAACTTAACCCAAAGGCTTACTCAAGGATTTCGTTCTGGAAATTATAATCGTAGGAATATGGGTTCTACCTCTGCAACATACTGCCAGGTCTGCAAGAAAAAGCATTTGGGAAAATGCTCCATTCTCTGCAATCATTGTAAGATGCCAGGACACAAGGAAGAAAATTGCAGGAAGAAAACCAGTAATGGATTATGTTTCAATTGTGGAGAAAAAGGTCATATCAGGCCAAATTGTCCAAAATTAGCTCCAGCTAAAGACAACAAGAATACTAGAAATGCTAGAGCATTTGTTCTGACTGCAGAAGAAGCCAAGATGATTCCAGACGTTATAGCTGGTACGTTTTTAGTTAATGATACATTTGCTAAAGTATTATTTGACTCTGGTGCGAACCAAAGTTTTATTAATACTTCGTTTTGCAAAATTTTAAATCAGTCATTAACTAAACTACCACAAGAATGTCCAGTAGAAACAACTAATGGAGAAACTGTTAGAATTTCTGAAATCTTGCAGGGAGCAAGCATAGAAATTTTAAATCAGAAATTTATTGCAAACCTGTATCCCATGAATCTAGTAGGATTTTATTTTATTTTAGGAATGGATTGGTTAATAGCCAATAAAGCCAATATTGTATGTGATCAAAAGATAATTCAAGTAAATTCACCAAAAGGAAAAACGATCACAATTAAAGGAGATAAGCCTTCTAGGTCCACTAAATTCATCTCTGTGATGAAAACTGCAAGTTGTATAAGAAGAGGTTCTATAGTGTATTTGATTTCTATAATCACTAACACTAAAGAAAAGAATTTAAAAGATATTCCAGTAGTATCTTAGTTTTCAGATGTCTTTCCAGAAGAACTACCAGGATTACCTCCGGATAGAGAAGTTGAATTCAGAATCCATTTAATACCAGGGACATCACCAATTGCCAAAGCACCCTACCGTTTGGCACCTGCAGAAATGCAAGAATTGAAGAAACAATTAGATGAATTGTTGGAAAAATGATTTATACAACCAAGTTCGTCGCCATGGGGAGCGCTGGTATTGTTTGTTAAAAAGAAGGACGGATCAATGCATATGTGCATTGACTACCGTGAATTAAACAAGGTCATGATTAAGAATCGGTACCCATTACCAAGAATCGATGATCTGTTTGATCAGCTACAAGGAGCTCGATTTTTCTCCAAGATCGATTTAAGATCAGGAGATCATCAATTAAAGGTACAGGAAGAGGATATTCCAAAGACCGCATTTAGAACAAGGTATGGTCATTATGAATTTATTGTCATGCCATTTGGTTTAACCAATGCCCCAGCTGCATTTATGGACATGATGAACCGAATATGTATGCCATATTTGGATAAATTCATAATTGTATTCATAGATGATATTCTAATTTACTCTAAGAGTAAAGAAGATCATGCAAGACATTTGCACGCACTTTTAAGTTTGTTAAGAAAGGAAAAACTTTATGCTAAGTTTTCTAAGTGTGAATTTTGGTTAGAACAGGTACAATTCCTTGGACACCTAGTCAATCATGAAGGAATTCATTTAGATCCAACAAAGATCGAAGCGATTACGAAATGGAAAACCCCTGAATCACCAACTGAGGTTAGAAGTTTCTTAGGATTGGCTGGTTATTATAGAAGATTTATTAAAGATTTCTCTGGAATAGCTATTCTCTTGACTAAGTTAACTTGTAAATCTGTTAAGTTTGAATGGGGATTAAAACAAGAAGAAGCCTTTAGAATTCTTAAGCAAAGATTGACCCATACACCCATATTAGCATTACGAGAGGGAACTAAAGATTTTGTAGTCTATTGTGATGCTTCTAGATTAGGTTATGGATGTGTATTGATGTAACGACAAAAGGTTATAGCTTACGTATCTAGACAACTTAAGAATCATGAAGAGAATTATTCAACCCATGATTTAGAGTTAGGAGCCATAATTTTTGCTCTTAAGATTTGGAGACATTACCTTTATGGTAGTAAGTTTACCATATTTACTGATCACAAAAGTTTAAGGTATGTTTTCGGGCAGAAGGAGTTGAATATGAGACAAAGACGCTGGATGGAATTTCTTAGTGATTATAACTGTGATATCCAGTATCATGAAGGAAAAGCAAATGTAGTGGCAGATGCTTTAAGTAGAAAGTATCATGAAAAGCCAAGAAGAGTACGTTCTCTTAAATTAAATCTGCAAGTAGATTTAAATAATCAGATAAGAGAAGCACAAGAATCAGTAATCAAGGATGATTCTGAGAAATTAAAAGGTATGTTAAAGGAATTAAAACAAGGAATAGATGGAATTTGGAGATTTCATGAAAAGAGAATGTGGATACCTAAATTAGGAAATCTTCGATACCGTATATTAGAAGAAGCCCATAAGTCTAAATATACGATGCACCCAGGAAGTGATAAAATGTACCAGGATTTAAGGAAAAATTTCTGGTGGATAGGAATGAAAAAGGACATAGCAGTCTATGTTTCTAAATGTTTAACTTGCTCACAAGTTAAAGCTGAACATCAGAAACCCTCAGGTTTGTTACAACAATTAGAAATGCCAGTTTGGAAATGGGAATTAATAACAATGGATTTTGTTACTAAATTACCTAAAACTAGGAAAGGAAATGATACAATCTGGGTGATTGTAGATAGGCTAACTAAGTCAGCTCATTTTCTACCAATGAAGGAAACAATTAGTATGGAACAATTATCTAAATTGTATGTAAATGAAATTGTTTCTTTACATGGTATTCCTTTATCAATTGTTTCTGACAGAGATAGTCGATTTACATCTCATTTTTGGTCAAGTTTCCAAAAGGCAATGGGAACCAAGATAAATCTAAGCACGGCTTATCATCCACAAACAGATGGACAAAGTGAAAGAACAATTAAGACAATGGAAAACATGCTTAGAGCTTGTGTAATTGACTTTGGAGGTAATTGGGACGATCACTTACCTTTAATAGAATTTTCTTATAACAATAGTTATCACACAAGTATCAATGCAGCACCATTCGAAGCACTTTATGGACGAAAGTGTCGAACCCCAGTTTGTTGGGCAGAAATTGGGGAAAAGCAATTATCTGGACCTGAAATAGTACAGGAAACAACCGACAAAATTATTCAAGTCAAGGAACGACTGAAAGCAGCACGTGATCGAGAAAAGAGTTATGCTGATAACCGATGCAAGCCGTTGGAATTTCAAGTAGGAGATAAAGTATTGTTAAAAGTCTCTCCTTGGAAAGGAGTAGTAAGATTCATCAAAAGAGGAAAGCTAAGTCCCAGGTATATTGGACCTTTTAAGATTATTAGAAAAATAGGACCTGTAGCCTATCAGCTACAACTGCTAGAGGAAATGGCAGGAATACATGATGTGTTCCATGTATCTAATCTTAAAAAGTGTTTAGCTGATGAATCATTAATAGTGCCTCTTAAAGATATAGAGGTAAATGAACAACTCAAGTTTGTAGAAAAACCTCTACAAATTGAAGACAGGAAAGTCAAGAATCTCAAACATAAGAGACTAATTCTAGTCAAAGTAAAATGGGACTCCAAAAGAGGACCTGAGTACACATGGGAGCTTGAGTCAGAAATGAAAAGGAAATATCCGCACTTGTTTCAGTAGATATCGAGGACGAGCTCTAAAACAAGGTGGGGAGAATGTAACAACCCTCGGTAAAACCAACACTCTTATAATATTTCCGACCCTCTATTATATCTTAAATTGTCCCAATATGTCTTATATTATACCCCGTATGTGAAAACCGAGCCCTAGTTATGTTATAATTATAAAATAAATCAAAAACAAGAAATAGTAAGCTGAGGCGGGCCGCGTAGGACCTCACCTCAAGCTTACGCGGGCCGTATCAAAGACTGGATTTGACTTAGTTGACTTCTTAAGTTAAAACGGGCCGCGTAAGACCCCGTTTAAGTTAACGCGGGTCGCGAGTGTCTTAAATGGTGGCGCACCCCGGTGATGACACGTGTCATCATCATGTCGGACCTACATGTCGAATCAGCTAAGCTATGTGTTGACCGCGAGTTGACGCGGGCCGCGTGAGAACCAGATTTCACAACTATAAATAGATGGCATCGGATTACAATTTCCGTCGCTCATTTCTTTTTCTCAATCTCGAAATCTGAAAGTTATAAGCATTATAGTCGGGTACTATACCCCTAATTAGCGAGGTTCTGCTCCATTGTAAGTATTATAACCCCAGTTTCGTAACAGTTACGCTGCCCGATTGATTTAGGGTTCCGTAACAACTGTCGTGGTTCTGCCCGACGTAGTTGTTGGAATGCCGTCTCGGGGAGGGTATCATTAATAATTTCAAAGGGTTATGGTACTAATCAATGTACATTTGTGTAAATTATAGATTATAGCCAGGAAACCCTTACGAAAAGCGTAAGACAGCAATGTGAGTTTATCCTCTTTTTGATAATCTTTTTGGTAATGTTTTACCAAACCTTAATTTTTTTACTATGAAAATTAGCAGTAATTGAGTCTTTGTAGTTCTTCAATTACTTGCGGTATGTTGGGGTTTTGTATACAAAATTTTGTACTACTTGCGAGTAGTAAGTCGGGATGACAATGCGTTACCATTGGACAATGAGTTAGCCAATGGGTAATATGACCCACAAGTCAGGATTGATAGTACCAAATGGAGTAATTGTGTAGACATAAAGTGATCACTCTCAATACTGTTCACTATGACTTTAAACTTGATTAAATTGGGATTCACTCCCCAGTATTTCCCGCTGACAAATATTTTTAAAACATGTTTCAGGTAACCCAATGTGACAGTCAATTAGTAAAAAGCCAGCTGGAGAGCACTGAAGGCTTGGAAAAATGTGGCTATAAAAGTTACCTAGTAAACAATGTTTTAAATTCAATAAAATAGGGTTTGTCCCTATAAATGTATTGTAATAAGAAACTTGGGTTTTGCCCATGTAATTATTAAAGTATTTACCTAATAAACAATGTTTTAAATTCAATAAAATAGGGTTTGTCCCTATAAATGTATTGTAATAAGAAACTTGGGTTTTGCCCATGTAATTATTAAAGTATGGTGGTTTTACTCTGATAAACATTTCCTAACTACGGTCCTGATGTAAATTCCGCTGCAAGACTAAATAAAAACTGATACCACCAAACTCTGTGATCACGTCCGCCCGTTCCCGGGGATCAGGGATCGGGGGTTGTGACAGGAGGTTATTCCCTATACAACTATGGTCACCTAATGTGTTTGATCGTATCCTAATGATCGACCAAATGGGTCGGGTTCGAAAGTATAAGCGATTGTTTAGATCGCTTACCTTACGACCCTATATAAGCACTAAACTAAAAGTGACGAGCTAAGCATGTTAAAACATGCTTAACTAAGTTTAGAAAACAAGTTTGGTATCAAAACAAACGGTTTTGATACCTAAGAGTAGTTTGGTTACAAAATACGCAATAACACGCATTTTGGCCGAAACTACGACTTGTCACTGAGCCTAGATAACGTGGTAATCAGTAGGTATAGTCACTAGGGACTATAACCATCGTGATTACGCTCACGTTATGAAGTTCAACCGAACTTCGTGTTGACCATAAACTGGTCAACGTAGAAAACGCTAAAGTGAATAAAAAGAACGAAGGAATACTTACAACGGGTCCAAGAACGGAAGTTTGGATCCGAATATTCTCAGGTATGAAGTGTTAAACACAATAACTTAGAGAACAATTCAGATTTCAAAGGTGTGGGTTTTTGGGGTTGAGATCATGGGGTATTTATAGGATTTCTTGAACCGTTAAGATCATTTATCGTAAAACGTGATTCAATCTCATCCCTACACTTGTTGTAACACTATGGTACCTCAAAATGGCCCCCTTGCATCAGGAAACAACATGTGGAATTGGGTTTGGAGTGCATAACAGCTGTTAACAGCTGTTAAAACTGATTAAACTAATCTGGGTGGCTGACACAGGCCGCGAAAGGGACACCAAGAGTTTATGCGGGCCGCCTGGCCCTTCTGATCAGAAGCAAACTTTCAAAAATGACAGTTTTGGCCCCTGTTATGCATTAAATCCATTTTTGACACGTTTAAGGCCCGTTATGTCACACCCCGACCACGTAGAACATACGAAACGTGGCGGAAACATCGGGGAGTGTTGTAACAGAATTAATTGTCTCAAATCCATGGCAATTGAAGTTTTGTTTTATAGATAAAAAGTGTTACAATGTCTAATCAATCAAGGAAATACAACAAAATTAACTAGTCTTGCATCTTTTATTGTCACTAAAGCCCAAGTCTGTCTATGTGTATCTTGAACATCTTATGCAATAGCTCCTGAAAAACACATGTGAAAATAGGTACGTCAGCATAAAAAATGCCTGTGAGATACATAGGTTTTGTGAAAATAAGATTCATGACTTATGTTTGAGAAAATGTTTAGTCAAGAACCTTGTTATTTGCTTTGTCTTTTAAATCATTTGAAAAACGATAAGATCAGATGATATGTATAAATAAATGAATAATGTATGGTTAAATGATTAACCATAGTAAAATGGATTTGTATAAGATAAGTTGTTTGTAAAACAATGTCTTGTGAAAAGTATGTTATTTGTATAAAATGTTATATGTCTCAAACTGAAATGATTCAAATAACGCTACGATATGTAATACCATACAAACACTTATATATAGGAAGTACCAGCGGCGTATCCACCATGCTTGTATCATATTACACACACATCGTTACTTAATCACTTAATCAAACCAAACCAAACAATGTAAAATGTCTATGTTTAAATCAATTGTCAAATGTATTGAATAATATGTCAAAGTATTCATGTCAAGATGTAAATCATGTCAAAATGTCTATGTCAAATATCCATGTCATATGTCTATGTCAAATATCCATGTCAAATGTCTATGTCAAATATCCATGTATAATGTCTATGTCAAATATCCATGTATGGCAAGTGAAATGTCTCAACTAAACCATATGCACAACAACAAAGTATTGAAGTAAAACTTGGTTTAAATCAAAGTTATGTTTTGTGGGAAAATACATGATCAATGTCAATCATGTTAAAATGTCTATATCGAAATGTCTATGTAAAACAATGTACTAAGTAATGCACACAATGGCAATACATAGCATGAAATGTAATGTAGAACGATGTACTAAGTACGCACACAATGTGCATACATAGCATAAAATGTAATGTAAAACAATGTACTAAGTACGCACACAATGGGCATACATAGCATGAAATGTAATGAAATCATGTACTATAGTGTACTAACGAACATAGCAAGTATATGATGTCAAAACAGGAAAAGCATGAAAGTAACAAGTAGGCACATGTGTTCCACCCCAAAACAGTTTGGAAAACAGTAAAAGAGGGGTCTATGTACTCACCTGAGATTGCTCAGTAGTTCTGGAGTGACAACTAAACAATGCTAGAGATCGCGGATATCAAACGGCACCTAGTATAGGTAACTATGTTAATAAACCGGACCTAGATCGGAAGATTGGGTAGCATTAGGGTTTGTAAACCAACGAGTGTAGAGACTCGTGTCTTTTGGTTTAACAAAGCCTACATACTAAATGAAACTTAACCTAAGTGTTTATGACCCATTACGACCCGTTTAGGTAGCTTATGCTACTTTAACGCGTCGTTCGCGTGAAACACGTTCGGACCGCCTAACTAGCCCTATGACAAGTGTTATATGCCTAAACATATTACATAATCAGTTATGTGACAAAGGTTTAGGTTACATATGCTTAATTACCAATTATACATGAAAAGGGTATTCTGGTAATTTACCTAAGGCATATAAACTACCTATCATACAACTACTTAAACGATGTGACCATAGGGTATAACCTCGGAAGGTTATTCCCTACCTACTATGGTCACCTAATGTGTTTGGTCGGATCCTAATGATCGACCAAACTGGGTCGGGTTCGAGGTATAAGCGATTTATCAGATCGCTTACCCTACGACCCTAGACAACGTGGTAATCAGTGGGCATAGTCCCAAGGGACTATGACCAACGTGATTACACTCACGTTGCGAAGTTCAAACGAACTTCGCATTGACCATTACTGGTCAACGCTGAAAGTCAAACAAAGTTTGACTTTCTGACTCGAAAAGCAGTAAAATAAGGAAAAGAACGAAAGAATACTTACGAAGGGTCCCCGAATGCTAATCCCGATCCAAGAACTCAGGTATGAAACAATGGTTTCAACTTAGAGCTCTCAAATCAAGATTCTAGTGAGAAATGCAATGGGGGTGGATGGGTATATATAGTTTTCGGGTAACCGTTAAGATCGTTTCATGGAAAAGAGGGCATGATCAAGGCCGTACATGTGTTGGAATGTTGTGGTGTGTCAAATGGCCACTCACCATAGGGAAATGACATGTGGAAGAGGGATTGGAGGTGCTAAACAGCTGCAACCAGCTGTTAAATGCAGTTAATCTGGTCTGATAGTGGGAAGCGGCCCGCTTCAGGATCAGCCAAAGACAATGCGGGCCGCATGGCCCTTCTGATCTGCACATATGTTTGAAAAATGACAGTTTCAGTCCCTGCACGTGTTTAAGGCCATTTCCGACACTTCTAAGGCCCGTAAAGCCAACTTTAAGGCCCTAAAATGTTGCCTAAACATTGTGGACATGAAACATGCTCAAAAATATGCCGGATGATGGTTCGTTTGGTCGTACGCACGCGATGTTCGCTTAATTACGACGGAATGCGCACAAGCGCGAAAAACGATCCAAATGACGAAACGAATGGATTTTTCTTATGGAGAACACTAAAATATAATGTAGTCATGCTTACATAAATTTTTGGATGTCCGGATGTATTCAGAACGTAAGTTATGCGCGAAAATGCAAACTTGTGCACTTTTTGACACTTTTAGTCCCTGAATGTCCCAAAAGTTTATTTTAGCACACCAAACCCCTCAAAACTTATATCTAAGTTATGTATAGGTTATTTAAGGTATGTTAAGCCTATTTCACTATTCCGGAGTGTTCGTTGCATTAAACTGGTTATATTTACGCATCAGAGCGCGTATAACCCTCCAGAAAGCGATTTAGAGCTTGAAATCGGACAAGAGTTGATATGTGTAAACGATACACATATTTTTACAAATCCCAAGCATGAAATACAATATTTCATTGGTTTGGCATTTGTTTGATGGTTGAAGTGACACGGGTGTCACAGTCTCCCCTACTTTAGGAAATTTCCTCCCGAAATTAATTCGTAGGAGTCTATTTGTGACTTTGTGTTAAATAACCATCAAAGATGAACAAGAAGTAATCCTGTAATTTCTCTTTAACGAACATTTTTCAGAAATGAAAAATGAACCGAGTTATTTTCAACAGGCATTCTTCAGAAACAAAAATGAACAGAATAGTCATTTTCCAAAACATCTTCAGAAACAAAAATGAACAGAATAGTCATTTTACATCTTCAGAAACAAAACAGAACAGAATAGTCATTTTACATCTTCAGAAACAAAATGAACGGAATAGTCATTTTACATCTTCAGAAACAAAAATGAACGGAATAGTCATTTTACATCTTCAGAAACAAAAATGAACGGAATAGTCATTTTACATCTTCAGAAACAAAAATGAACGGAATAGTCATTTTACATCTTCAGAGACAAAAATGAACGGAATAGTCATTTTACATCTTCAGAAACAAAAATGAACGGAATAGTCATTTTACATCTTCAGAAACAAAAATGAACGGAATAGTCATTTTACATCTTCAAAAACAAAAATGAACAGAATAGTCATTTTACATCTTCAGAAACAAAAATGAACGGACTAGTCATTTTACATCTTCAGAAACAAAAATGAACGGAATAGACACATGACAAAATTCGCTGTGGTTTCTGTGCACTGAATTTCATAATTATGTATGCATCCATAATTACGCAATTCCTTGCATAGTCCGCACAATTTGTCTGAAATGTGAAGGGGAGGAAAAATCAAACCTGATGATGAGTGTGACTAAACTACCATAGGGTCCTTTTAATTAGATCGACAAAGGATCCTTTTAAATTAGGCCACCAAGGAGTCCTTTCAGCTATATCATCACATGATATTCCTATCCAGATTTTTGGATCAATCTGTTTTACCTAGACCTCTCAGGGTCTAATTATGGAATGGTACAATATAATCCAAGGGACTTAACTACAACGTAGAAGCCCATTGAGGATTTAATATAGTACCTTTGGATATCCTACTATGAATTTCCTTATACAAAGATATGGAAGATTCTACGAGGATTTGGATAACAAAACTTGGATTTCACAAAAACATAAAAGAAAACACATAAGCACATAATCACATAGTTGTTTAATTTGTTTATTAATTTGTTATCTTTGGACGCGGATACTTAAAGTACACCAGGAATCCAATTCGTGGATTTCATTTGGCACTTTAATCATTTCAAGAATCCATTCATGAAGATAGGATGATCACCCAAAAAAATTCGATTTCCGTTTTTCAGGAAAAACGCAATATTCGAATTAAGGTACACAATAATTTAGGACATACGGAAATACCCTTGGGTACCCTATTAAGAATTTATAGTGGTACTTGGGGTATTCGTACAGAATTATAACTTGTACCTTGTACTTCGTTTCTTTGCAAGAGACGGGTACTTAGGATCCTTGTGGAAAACGCAAGAGATTGTAACATGGAAGAATTTTGGGGATAGTTTGCTTTTCAAGGAATACGATTCCTCGATTGTCGGTATTATAGGGGATATGTTGTTTATGCATACAACCACATAAATACATTGTAATGTAAATAAAAAGATTTATTTATTAACAATGATAACAACTGTTTCATGAACCTTGACAACAAAAGAAAATAATACATAAGATATGATTATTTCTAAAGAGTGTTGTCTCCTAGTCGATCAGATGCTCATCTCTGTGCTGGATTAGCATTTGCAAGCTTTGGGCAATTTCTTCGGAAATGTCCCATCTCACCACACTTGTTGCAAGAACCTGGTGGAAAGCGAGCTCGAGCATGTTTGTTGTCAGCTTGCTTCGGTGCAACTGCTGCAACGCAAACTTTTGCCACATGACCTTTAAGTCCACAAATTTGGCATTCGCGGCACTTCACATTAGCATGATGATGTAGGCCACATCGGTTACACAAGGGTGAAGTTCCATTGTATGGCTTCCTAGTACGTGGTTGAGCTGGTTGGTTGGGGATAGCTTGATCACTGTAAGTAACCATGGCGAAGTTCTGAGAAGCCCTTTGCTTCTTTGACTTCTCAGGGAATTCAGTCTGTACATCCATGGTCTTTGATTCCTCAACTGGTTTCTTGTCACCCTTTCTAAAAAGCTTACGTTTCCTGATCTGAGATTCAGTCAACGTTGCAGATAGCTCAATGGCCTGCCTAACCGTAGTGGGATTACTACCAGTAACAATGTCTTGAACTGAGTCAGGGAGACCATCAATGTACTTTTCGATCGCCTTATCCAAAGGCGTAACCATGGTAGGACACAACAGGCTCAGCTCCTCATATCGATCAGTGTATGCTCGATGTTCGCCGCTGTCTTGCTTAAGGTCATCAAATTCCCTTTCCAATGCCCTGATCTCGTGACGAGGACAGAATTCCTTCATCATCAGTGCTCGAAGTTCTTCCCAAGTTTGGGCCAGTGCCACTTCGGCACCCCTATCTCTCACCACACCGTTCCACCATGTCAAAGCTCGTTTCTCGAAGACACTAGATGCAAAATCTACCTTTCGCTCGTTTGGACATTGAACATGCCTGAAGGTGCTCTCTAGACTCTCGAACCATTGCAGAAGTGCAGTCGCTCCTTGAGACCCAGAAAACTTTGATGGCTTGGCCGAGTTAAATGTCTTGAAGCTGCAGAGGGCATTATTGTTGTTGATAGCTTGGTGACATTGGGCAACGATGATCGGGATTGCAGCAGTCATTTGCTGTGTAATGACAGCTGCCAGCTCGTCAACAGATACTGGATTTTCGCGTCGTGGAGGCATTCTAAAAGAGAAGAACATGAAAGGAAACGAGTGAGAGAATTATACGAAAAGAATGAGATGAACAAATCTGATGAAAGCCAGGATAGTGGTCATTTTTTTTGTTACTACAAAGCAACAAACGACACACAGCGACCGAATTAAAGTAAATGGATCAAAAATAATGTATCACGAAGACATGCTCGCCTATAAGTGAACACTCATCCCAAGAATTCCCAGGTAAGCACAACTGGTCTCGCGTCTGATGAGATGTATACGAAGTGCTTGCCTAGCCAGAAAACCCAGAATACAGGCATTCACCCTTCCAGTTTGCACGTGTTCACATTTTTTTAAAACCCAAAACTTTGACGAGATTTTGAAAATTCAAAGGGGTTCAAAACCATATAACAGAGGGTTCAAAACCTTACAATAGAGGGTTCAAAACCATATAACAGAGGGTTCAAAACCTTACAATAGAGGGTTCAAAACCTTGTAATAAATCATCCTAGAACAGATGATTAGTTTTTAAAGCGGTTTCGAAAATTATGTTCTAGTTGTGGTAGTCGCCTAAGGATAGGTGACGGTATTGTTTTATGACTAAACGCAAGTAAACTCGCGTTAGGGTCCTAAGAAGGTTATAGACTAGGTCAAAGCATTACTAATAACCTAATTCCCTATAACCATTGGCTCTGATACCATCTTTTCTGTCACACCCCGACCACGTAGAACATACGAAACGTGGCGGAAACATCGGGGAGTGTTGTAACAGAATTAATTGTCTCAAATCCATGGCAATTGAAGTTTTGTTTTATAGATAAAAAGTGTTACAATGTCTAATCAATCAAGGAAATACAACAAAATTAACTAGTCTTGCATCTTTTATTGTCACTAAAGCCCAAGTCTGTCTATGTGTATCTTGAACATCTTATGCAACAGCTCCTGAAAAACACATGTGAAAATAGGTACGTCAGCATAAAAATGCCTGTGAGATACATAGGTTTTGTGAAAATAAGATTCATGACTTATGTTTGAGAAAATGTTTAGTCAAGAACCTTGTTATTTGCTTTGTCTTTTAAATCATTTGAAAAACGATAAGATCAGATGATATGTATAAATAAATGAATAATGTATGGTTAAATGATTAACCATAGTAAAATGGATTTGTATAAGATAAGTTGTTTGTAAAACAATGTCTTGTGAAAAGTATGTTATTTGTATAAAATGTTATATGTCTCAAACTGAAATGATTCAAATAACGCTACGATATGTAATACCATACAAACACTTATATATAGGAAGTACCAGCGGCGTATCCACCATGCTTGTATCATATTACACACACATCGTTACTTAATCACTTAATCAAACCAAACCAAACAATGTAAAATGTCTATGTTTAAATCAATTGTCAAATGTATTGAATAATATGTCAAAGTATTCATGTCAAGATGTAAATCATGTCAAAATGTCTATGTCAAATATCCATGTCATATGTCTATGTCAAATATCCATGTCAAATGTCTATGTCAAATATCCATGTATAATGTCTATGTCAAATATCCATGTATGGCAAGTGAAATGTCTCAACAAAACCATATGCACAACAACAAAGTATTGAAGTAAAACTTGGTTTAAATCAAAGTTATGTTTTGTGGGAAAATACATGATCAATGTCAATCATGTTAAAATGTCTATATCGAAATGTCTATGTAAAACAATGTACTAAGTAATGCACACAATGGCAATACATAGCATGAAATGTAATGTAGAACGATGTACTAAGTACGCACACAATGGGCATACATAGCATAAAATGTAATGTAAAACAATGTACTAAGTACGCACACAATGGGCATACATAGCATGAAATGTAATGAAATCATGTACTATAGTGTACTAACGAACATAGCAAGTATATGATGTCAAAACAGGAAAAGCATGAAAGTAACAAGTAGGCACATGTGTTCCACCCCAAAACAGTTTGGAAAACAGTAAAAGAGGGGTCTATGTACTCACCTGAGATTGCTCAGTAGTTCTGGAGTGACAACCAAACAATGCTAGAGATCGCGGATATCAAACGGCACCTAGTATAGGTAACTATGTTAATAAACCGGACCTAGATCGGAAGATTGGGTAGCATTAGGGTTTGTAAACCAACGAGTGTAGAGACTCGTGTCTTTTGGTTTAACAAAGCCTACATACTAAATGAAACTTAACCTAAGTGTTTATGACCCATTACGACCCGTTTAGGTAGCTTATGCTACTTTAACGCGTCGTTCGCGTGAAACGCGTTCGGACCGCCTAACTAGCCCTATGACAAGTGTTATATGCCTAAACATATTACATAATCAGTTATGTGACAAAGGTTTAGGTTACATATGCTTAATTACCAATTATACATGAAAAGGGTATTCTGGTAATTTACCTAAGGCATATAAACTACCTATCATACAACTACTTAAACGATGTGACCATAGGGTATAACCTCGGAAGGTTATTCCCTACCTACTATGGTCACCTAATGTGTTTGGTCGGATCCTAATGATCGACCAAACTGGGTCGGGTTCGAGGTATAAGCGATTTATCAGATCGCTTACCCTACGACCCTAGACAACGTGGTAATCAGTGGGCATAGTCCCAAGGGACTATGACCAACGTGATTACACTCACGTTGCGAAGTTCAAACGAACTTCGCATTGACCATTACTGGTCAACGCTGAAAGTCAAACAAAGTTTGACTTTCTGACTCGAAAAGCAGTAAAATAAGGAAAAGAACGAAAGAATACTTACGAAGGGTCCCCGAATGCTAATCCCGATCCAAGAACTCAGGTATGAAACAATGGTTTCAACTTAGAGCTCTCAAATCAAGATTCTAGTGAGAAATGCAATGGGGGTGGATGGGTATATATAGTTTTCGGGTAACCGTTAAGATCGTTTCATGGAAAAGAGGGCACGATCAAGGCCGTACATGTGTTGGAATGTTGTGGTGTGTCAAATGGCCACTCACCATAGGGAAATGACATGTGGAAGAGGGATTGGAGGTGCTAAACAGCTGCAACCAGCTGTTAAATGCAGTTAATCTGGTCTGATAGTGGGAAGCGGCCCGCTTCAGGATCAGCCAAAGACAATGCGGGCCGCATGGCCCTTCTGATCTGCACATATGTTTGAAAAATGACAGTTTCAGTCCCTGCACGTGTTTAAGGCCATTTCCGACACTTCTAAGGCCCGTAAAGCCAACTTTAAGGCCCTAAAATGTTGCCTAAACATTGTGGACATGAAACATGCTCAAAAATATGCCGGATGATGGTTCGTTTGGTCGTACGAACGCGATGTTCGCTTAATTACGACGGAATGCGCACAAGCGCGAAAAACGATCCAAATGACGAAACGAATGGATTTTTCTTATGGCGAACACTAAAATATAATGTAGTCATGCTTACATAAATTTTTGGATGTCCGGATGTATTCAGAACGTAAGTTATGCGCGAAAATGCAAACTTGTGCACTTTTTGACACTTTTAGTCCCTGAATGTCCCAAAAGTTTATTTTAGCACACCAAACCCCTCAAAACTTATATCTAAGTTATGTATAGGTTATTTAAGGTATGTTAAGCCTATTTCACTATTCCGGAGTGTTCGTTGCATTAAACTGGTTATATTTACGCATCAGAGCGCGTATAACCCTCCAGAAAGCGATTTAGAGCTTGAAATCGGACAAGAGTTGATATGTGTAAACGATACACATATTTTTACAAATCCCAAGCATGAAATACAATATTTCATTGGTTTGGCATTTGTTTGATGGTTGAAGTGACACGGGTGTCACACGTTAAGCCAACGTTAAGGCCCTAAAAAAAAGTTAAAGTATAGGGAACTCAAAACATGCTCAAAAGTATGTCGGATGTTGGTTCGTTTGGTCGTACGATCGCGATGTTCGGTTAATTACGACGGAATGCGCATAAGCGCGAAAAACGATCCGAATTGCGCGACTAATGGATTTTTCTTATGCTAAACACTAAAATAAAATATTTTAGTGCTTACATAAATTTTTGGATGTCCGGATGTATTCAGAAAGTAAGTTATGCGCGAAAATGCAAACTTATGCACTTTTTGACGCTTTTAGTCCCTGAATGACCCAAAAGTTTATTTTAGCACACCGAACCCCTTAAAGCCTATTTCTAAGCTATGTAAAGGATATTTAGGGTGTGTTTAACTTATGATCATGTTCTGGAATGTCTGTTCTAGTACGAATCGTCATAGTTTCACTGTTTGACACAAATAGTCCCTGCGGGCGATTAAACTTGTTTTTGCCATACCATAGCCTTCAAAACTTATTTCTAAGTTATGTAAAGGTTATTTAAGGTATGTTAAGTATATGTTGATGTTCCGGAGTGTTTTTCATGTTAAACTGATTACGTTTACGCACCAGTTTGCGTATAACTCTCCAGAAAGCGATGTAGAGTTTGAAATTGAACAAAAGTCAAAACATGAAAAATGTCAAACGTAAACAAACAAACATTGGGATCAAAATAACATTGTTTTATTGATAACTAAACTGTTCACGATTATTACAAGCACAGATGTCACAGTCTCCCCTACTTGTGGAAATTTCGTCCCGAAATTTATTTAGAGGAAACTCGTGGGAATAGATGTGGATACTTCGCCTTCATTTGATCTTCACATTCCCAAGTAAACTCAGGTCCATGTTTAGATTCCCAGCGAACTTTGACCAATGGAATGCGCTTGTGTTTGAGCCACTTGACTTCACGTTCCATGATTTCCACTGGCTTCTCAACAAATTTCAGTGTTTTATCAACATGAATTTCGTCAAGTGGTATGTGGAGGTTCTCATCAGCTAAACACTTCTTGAGATTGGACACGTGAAAGGTTGGATGAACATTTCCAAGTTCAGGAGGTAACTCAAGTCTGTAGGCTACCTTACCGATTCTTTCGACGATCTTGAATGGTCCAACGTATCTGGGTGCAAGTTTTTCTTTCTTTCCAAATCTGATCACAGCTTTCCAAGGTGAGACCTTAAGTAATACTCGATCACCGACTTGAAATTCCATGGGCTTGCGTCCTTGGTCTGCGTAACTCTTTTGACGGCTTCTAGCTGTCTGAAGGTTATCACGAACTTTCTTAACCTTTCCAGTTGTCTCTAAAATGAGGGCAGGTCCAGTAAGCTAAGACTCGCCTATCTCATTCCAGCAGACTGGTGAACGACATTTTCGACCATAGAGAGCCTCGAAAGGAGCCATGTTGATGCTGGAGTGATAACTGTTGTTGTAGGAGAATTCAATTAACGGAAGATGTGAATCCCAACTACCACCAAAATTGATCACACAAGCTCTAAGCATATCCTCCAAAGTCTGGATTGTTTTTTCAGATTGACCATCCATTTGCGGATGATAAGCTGTGCTTAGATTGAGTTGGGTCCCCATAGCAGATTGCATGGTTCTCCAAAAATGAGAAGTGAAGCGAGCATCTCTGTCAGAAATGATGTTCAAAGGAACACCATGTCGAGATACAATTTCATCCACATAGATTTTAGCAAGTTTGTCAGCAGAAAAATCCTCACGGATTGGCAAGAAATGCGCTGACTTAGTAAGACGATCAACAACTACCCAGATGGCATCATGACCTTTCTTTGTGCGCGGAAGTTTGGTAACAAGATCCATTGCAATGTTTTCCCATTTCCAAAATGGGATCTCTGGTTGCTCCAATAAACCAGAAGGACGTTGATGTTCAGCCTTTACCTTAAGACAAGTAAGGCATTTTGATACATATAAGGCAATGTCTTTCTTCATACCAGGCAACCAATACTGAATACGAAGATCCTTATACATCTTATCTAAGCCAGGATGAATAGAATAACGAGACTTATGGGCTTCATCCATAAGCAAGGTGCGAAGCTCATCTTGGCTTGGGACCCACAAATGGTCCATGAAGTAATACGATCCATTGTCCTTCAGTTCCAGATCAGGGGTTATGTGATAGGGAAATTCCTTATCCATCAAACCTTGTGAAACACAAGTGTGTTAAGCTTGAGAAATGCGTGCTTAGATATCGGATCGAGCTTGAATATCAGATTGAACACGAACACAATGAAGCTTAGTACGTTCCTTACGACTCAAAGCAGGATGGTAGCGAATTTCGCAGCCATAGTCGTTTAGAAGCTCAACCTAACGTCGTTGCCTCATGTTGAGTTCTTTCTGATTGAAGATATGCTGAAGACTTTTGTGGTCCGTGAAAACCACACATTTTGTACCGTATAAATAGTGTCTCCAGATCTTAAGAGCGAAGACAACTGCACCCAACTCAAGATCATGAGTGGTGTAGTTCTTTTCATGCACCTTCAATTGTCTTGATGCGTAGGCTATGACTTTGTTCCTTTGCATCAGAACACAGCCAAGACCCAATTTAGATGCATCGCAATAAACGACGAAATCATCATTACCCTCAGGCAACGATAGAACAGGCGCGTCACAAAGTTTCTGTTTCAAGTTTTGAAAAGCTTCCTCTTGTTTGAATCCCCAATCAAAGGGCTTGTTCTTCTGAGTTAGAGCAGTTAGAGGAACTGCAACCTTTGAGAAGTTTTCAATGAAGCGGCGATAATAACCCGCCAGACCAGGAAAAGAACGAACTTCAGTCGGAGTAGTAGGCGTATCCCAATCCTTAATCGCACTGATCTTGGAGGGATCTACATGAATACCTTGTTCGTTGACAATATGCCCCAAAAATTGAACTTCCTTGAGCCAAAACTCGCACTTGGAGAATTTGGCGAAAAGTTGCTCTTTCTTCAGGAGTTCCAGAGTAAGACGAAGATGTTGCTCATGTTCAGGTCGCGTCTTAGAATAAATCAAGATGTCATCAATAAAATAAGGCTTGCAGACCCTATTCATTAAGTCCATGAAAACAGCAGGAGCATTATTCAATCCGAATGGCATAACTGTGAACTCATAATGCCCATACCGAGTGCGGAATGCTGTCTTGGGAATATCTTCGTCATGCACACGAAGTTGATGATACCCAGAATGCAGATCAATCTTCTAAAAAAAAGAAGCGCCCTGTAACTGATCAAAGAGATCATCTATGCGAGGTAGGGGATATCGATTCTTGATGGTAAGCTTGTTAAGCTCATGATAATCGATACACATCCTAAAAGATCCATCCTTCTTCTTGACAAAAAGAACGGGAGCACCCCAAGGTGAAAAGCTAGGACGAATAAAACTTTTGTCAGAGAGCTCTTGGAGCTGCTTAGACAACTCTTGCATCTCAGACGGTGCAAGACGATATGGAGCTCTGGCGATGGGATTTGCTCCAGGTACGAGATCAATACGGAACTCGACTTGGCGTGCTGGGGGTAGACCAGGTAACTCTTCAGGGAATACTTCAGGATAATCCCGAACAACTGGCATATCTTGAATAGACTTACCTTTGCCTTTATCTGCTGTAACATGTGCCAAGAAGGCCACATAATTCTTTCGCAGATACTTCCGAGCTTTAAAACAAGACATGAGTTTGAGACCACCAGTAGGTTTCTCACCACGAACCTGTAGGATCTCACATGTCGAAAGCGGCACACGAACGATCTTCTCGAAACAAACTACCTCTGCGTGATGCTTGGCTAACCAATCCATACCCACAATAACGTCGAAGCTTCCAAGTTGCATGGGCGGGAGGTCAATAGGAAAAAGATGGTCGTTAAGGTTCAACTGGCAGTTGCGAAGAACGGAATCAAGAACAATGGGTTCACCACTAGCAACTTCTACTGTCAAAGGCTTACCTAGTTTCGTTCTAGACACGCAAAGAAATGGCTCAAAAGATAATGACACAAAACTCTTATCGGCACCCGAATAAAAAAGAACATATGCAGGCTGATTATTAATAAAGAACGTACCGTTCACCACATTATCATCTTCTTGTGCCTCTTGTGCATTCATGTTGAAGACTCGACCTCGAGCCTGAGCCTGATTCTGATTTGGATTCGCGTTAGCTAGTCTTGGGCACCGGTTTCTGTAGTGGGTCAGATCCCCACAATTGTAGCACGAACCAGGAGGAAAATGAGGTCGTGCAACTTGACCTTGTTGCTGAGCAAGAGGCTGAGCAACTCGTTGGGCTTGGTTCTGAAATGCCTGATTCTGGTTGACAGGAATGCGGCATGTATCGACAAGATGGCCATTTCTTCCACAGTTAGTGCAATGACAACATTGGAGATGTGGTAGGTGATGGTCATTACACCTGTTGCACAAAGGTGCATTGCCAAGATAAGGCCTCTTGGCGGGTGGTTGCGTAGGATGATTTGGTGCAGATTGAGCCTGTGCAGTAACGGCATAGTTTTGGGAAGCCTTTCGTTTCCTAGACCCCTTGAGGAACCAGAATCCTTTCCCTTCTTGTTTTGACCTTTCTTGCTATCTTCTTTGTCAGATGCCTGCCTCTTACCCTTATCACCCTTTTTGTGCAGCTTTCCCTTTCGAACCTGCGACTCAGTCAATGTCGCTGCTAACTCGATCGCCTGATGGACTGTGGTAGGGTTACTACCAGTAATGATGTCATGCACTGAGTCAGGTAAACCATCGATGTACCTTTCGATAGCCTTGTCGAGTGGGGTAACCATTGTTGGGCAAAGCAGACTCAAGTCCTCATACCTATCAGTATACGCCCTGTGCTCGCCACTGTCTTGTTTTAAGTCATCAAACTCTCTCTCCAAAGCTCGCAGTTCATGACGAGGACAAAACTCCCTCATCATAAGGGCCCTAAGTTCTGCCCAAGTTTGT
This sequence comes from Helianthus tuberosus, assembly GCA_030545235.1. Lineage (NCBI taxonomy): Eukaryota > Viridiplantae > Streptophyta > Magnoliopsida > Asterales > Asteraceae > Helianthus > Helianthus tuberosus. The sequence goes on from CM060376.1 coordinate 182,446,604, forward strand.
GCTAGAGCAACTTCTGCACCCCGGTCTCTCATAACCCCGTTCCACCACGTAAGAGCCCTCTTCTGAAACACACTCGAAGAAAACTCGACCTTGCGATTATTAGGACACTGAACGTGATGGAAAGTGTTCTCAATGCACTCGAACCGTTGAAGGAGCCCGGTTGCTCCCTCAGAACCACTAAACTTGAGCGGTTTAGCCGAGTTAAAACTCTTGAAGTTACAAGGAGCATTGTGGTTGTTTTTGGCTTGGTTCCATTGAGCAATAAGGTTTGGGAACGCAGCAACCATTTGTTGCGCAATGATTTCTGCCAGTTCGGCATTCGCTATCTGATTCTCGCGTCGAGGAGGCATTCTAAAAGAGGAAAACATGAAAGGAAATGAGTGAGATGATTGGATGAAAAGAATGAGATGAAACAAAATCAACAAAAGCAAAGATGGTGGTCATTTGTTCGTTACCATAAGGCAAACAAATGACACATTGTGACTAATCAAAGTAAATGGGTCAAAAATAATGTATCGCGAAGACATGCTCGCCTATAAGTGAACACTCACCCCAAGAGTTCCCAGGTAAGAGTGACTGGTCCGATTATATGGATTTGTATGAACACTCTAGCCTTAGACAGAAAACCCAGGGTACAGGCATTCACTCTTCCAGTTAGCACGTGTTCACACTATTCAAAACCCAAAACTTTGACGAGATTTTGAAAATTCAAAGGGGTTCAAAACCTTGTAACATAGGGTTCAAAACCTTACAACAGAGGGTTCAAAACCTAGTAATCAATCATCCCAGAACAGATGATTAATTTTCGAAGCGGATTCGAACTTGATGTTCCGTTGTGGTTATCACTTAAGGATAGGTGAAGTGCATGTTTTAAGATCTAAACACAAGATAACTTGTGTTGGGGTCCTAGAAAAGTTATAGTCTAGGTCAAAGCATTACTAATAACCTAATTCCTTATAGCCATTGGCTCTGATACCAACTCTTCTGTGACACCCCGACCACGTAAAACATCAAATCGTGGCGGAAACGTCGGGGAGTGTTGTAACAGAATTAATTGTTTCACAACCATGGAAATCAAAGTTACATTTTATTTATTAAACATGAGAGTTACTGTGACAACCGGTAATTTACGGCTCATAATTACGCGATTAACCGGCGATTAACGCGATAATAAATCGTGCTTACGACGCTAATTAACTTAAACAGGCCCTTGGAGTGCCCAGAAACGTTTGTTCAGCTATACAGTGCGCGTGTGGTGATTTATGGGAAATCTGCTAAAGATGACGCGACAACGGACTGATACCGTACGAAGTACTGACAACGCCGACAAACACGGATTTTCTAATAATATTTTATGCTCATAGAGTTTGGGTCGTGATACCGGGTCTCATAGAAATTACGGGCTGCATACACTTGAGATGGGCTTGTGGGCCCTGGGCCCAAGCCCAAAACCCACAAGCCTAAACCTGCACCTAATATGATTAGATCTTAAAATCTTATCAGGATCTTATCAAATTTTACAAAATCTCTTCAAGAGATTGTGTTGCAAAAGTTGAAAACATAAGAATCTCTACAAAAGATCTTAGCACCATGGTTAAAACAATATACCTGAATGCCATTTGATTACTCAAAAGGCAATAAAATCACTAAGCTCTATTTAAAGGGTGTTGCACCCAAGTTATTTTCATTCACAACAATATACACACACAGACTTTAAGTCTGCCACTCTCCTCTCTCTCGATTTCAATACAGAGCACACACGCAAATTAGAACACATGAAACTCATATTCACAATCACACATAACATGAACATCAGACAACACCCACCCACCCCCCCCACTCGGTCTCCACTCTCTTCCTGGTTCCTCAAGTCCGGTGGACCACAGGGAGGAGCCGGCGGCGGCCGGCGAGCCTCTCCGACGACCTCTCCGGTCGATGTGCTCCGACAGCCCCCCCCTTTCCTTCTTCGGTGGATGAAACGAACCACACCACCATCTTCGGATGGTGGTGGTGTGCGGCGGCGATATCCAGCAGAAAGAGAGAGACTGAGAGGCGAGAGAGAGAGAGAGAGAGGCTGAGAAGAGAAGGATCCGACGGTCGGAGTCAAGGACCGACGGTCCTTGCTGTTGTCCGGCGAAGCAAGATCAGCGGCGGCGGTAGTGTTATAGCAGCGGAGAAGCGAGGTAAACCCCCCCCCCCCCTTCTGCGATGGTTGACCGGTAGTCACACCGACCGACCGCCGGTCGGTTTATTTAACCGGTGGTCGACGTTTTTACCCAACGAGCCCCGGTTCAGCTTGGATGGTGGTCGGCGGTCTACGACTAGGTCCGACAGATCTTTTTCGATTTTTGATGTTGGTGGTGATGATGATAGTAGTGGTGGCCGACGCCACTGCCGGCGACGCCGGCTGACGATGGTGGAGTTGTTGGACTCCACTTTTTGGTTCAAACCCGGCTCAAGTTCTCGTTCACTCAGTCAAGACTCGGATTTGGTTATGGAGAAGTAATTTGGGTTCGGTTCAACCTCGGGTGTCTCGGTTCGGTTCGGTCAAAGCAGACAAGATCAGCGGGTTCGGGTCAACAAAGACATCTGGTCAGCGGGTTCGAGTCTCGGTTCGAGTCTCGGTTCGAGATACATCAGTTTCGGTTCGGTTGACTCGGTCAAACCGAGTCAACCCGGTCAAACCTGGTCAACAGTGAGTTGACTCGGTCAACCCAGTCAACCCTTTCAGCAAACGACACGAAGAGTTATGGGTAATAGTTAAAGTCGTGAATTCGTTATGATATCTTTATAATTTTTATCTAACGTGACAAACGAGCTCGACCCGACTAACGGTTTTGCATTTAGTGAATTGGTTTTCATATTTGGCATTTTGATATTGCTTACATTGCTGAATTTTGATAAAAATAACGACACTTTAGTTGTCGGGGCGTCCAAAAACAGAGGAAACTCTGCCCGTTTTTCGAGAAAAATCCGTAAAACGAAACACGTTTTTAGTATAAAGACACTTTATATACAAGTGTAAAATATTTTCGACGACACTTTACAAGCATACGGAAACGACAATTCTTTATAAAATAAATATATTTTATATATTTATTTCGAGCGTCAAACAACTCGTATTCGTTTTACAAAATAAATATAGTTTACATATTTATTTCGAATATCGTACAACGCGAATTCTTTTGCAAAATAGATACAGTTTATCTATTCAACGACTCGATGAAGTTCTTATAAAATAAATATAACTGTATATTTATTTCGAACGCCTAAACGGCATATACACATACTTTGATAACTTTCGTACAAGACGCAATATATATAATACGAGTTATTTATATATTACTTTCATACGAATATTCCTTTATATCAACATACGACTTCTTAAAAACGAGCTAACAAGTACAACTTCTTCGCTTCTTTTAAGTTGACAATTTACCGTCATATCGTTCGATTAACGATTCGGTAGAGCTCGATTACGCGTAGTTAGTTACTGCGTTATTCAGAAACTTATTAGATATTCCGTGTTAGGAATATTGTAGAATGCACGCTAGCGAGTCTCGTCTTGGAAACGACATCGCGAAGTCGTAATTAGCTAGCTTTGCACAGGAATATTCAGGTGAGTTCATAACCCCAACCTTTTTCGGTTTTACATTTTTCTAAATGTTTTCGGGGTGGAAAGACATGCACTTTTTGCAAAGCATACAAGAGTTATATATTCCTAAACCATGTTACGAAGAACAGGAATGGTTTACGAAAAGCTTATGATTTATACCGGTTTTCCAAACGAGCGTATTTTTATGAAAATACAAATACAAGAATTTACAAAATATATACAAATGGTATGATATAAATACAAGAAGTACACTTGGTGAGAACGAGAACCAAGTGTGACAAAATATAAGAATATGAGAAGCGCACTTGGTGAGAACGAGAACCAAGTATGAGGCGCTATGAGAAATGATAACAAGAAACGCGCTTGGTGAGGACGAGAACCAAGTAGGATGCGTTATGAGAAATAGTGTCACGAATAGGGTACAGAAGCACCATTAATCAACGTATACATTCAGACCGCAGAACAAAAGGTTAGATCTAACGGGTGCCTGGCAGCCACACTCCCGGTCGGGGCGAGAATCGAGGAGTGCTTTTGTGTCTCAGAATATACCAATTAAATGCCTTAGGTTTGGTGGCTTCCTATGTCGTGTCACATGTTAATGGCTTTGTAACCCATTAACAATCCTGATATTTACAGGAATATTTTAATTACATGAAATTCATACCATACTAAAACTTGATGAATACTTGAGTACGTGGGGTACTCAAGAAAAACTTGAATTATACTTGAAGTACGTGGGGTACTCAAGAAAATGAGAATTATACTTGAAGTACGTGGGGTACTCAATAAAAACTTAAACTATACATGAGTACGTGGGGTACACATGAAAACTTGATTTATATATGAAAATGATTTTAAATTCGTTTTCACAACAATACTTCAAAAACCGGTTATTCAAAAAGATTTATTTCAAATCTTTTACAAACAAACTATGAACTCGCTCAACTTTATGTTGATTTTTCGCATGTTTCTTTCTCAGGTTATATCTAAGACAAGGCACGGTTGGAATAGGAGAACCATGAAGAGTCGAGTACTTAGTGGGCGTTCACATACTAAAAGACTTAGCTTATTTACTTCCGCTGTGCAATGAAGATACCAGTCCAGTCACGCCAACGCTCTGATAATTCGGGGTTCTGCCCGACATAGTTGTTGGAATGCCGTCTCGGGGAGGGTATCATTAATAATTTCAAAGGGTTATGGTACTAATCAATGTACATTTGTGTAAATTATAGATTATAGCCAGGAAACCCTTACGAAAAGCCTAAGACAGCAATGTGAGTTTATCCTCTTTTTGATAATCTTTTTGTTAATGTTTTACCAAACCTTAAATGTTTTACTATGAAAACTAGCAGTAATTGAGTCTTTGTAGTTCTTCAATTACTGCCGGTATGTTGGGGTTTTGTATACAAAATTTTGTACTACTTGCGAGTAGTAAGTCGGGATGACAATGCGTTACCATTGGACAATGAGTTAGCCAATGGGTAATATGACCCACAAGTCAGGATTGATAGTACCAAATGGAGTAATTGTGTAGACATAAAGTGATCACTCTCAATATTGTTCACTGTGACTTTAAACTTGATAAAATTGGGATTCACTCACCAGTATTTCCCGCTGACAAATATTTTTAAAACATGTTTCAGGTAACCCAATGTGACAGCCAATTAGTAAAAAGCCAGCTGGAGAGCACTGAAGGCTTGGAAAAATGTGGCTATAAAAGTTACCTAATAAACAATGTTTTAAATTCAATAAAATAGGGTTTGTCCCTATAAATGTATTGTAATAAGAAACTTGGGTTTTGTCCATGTAATTATTAAAGTATGGTGGTTTTACTCTGATAAACATTTCCTAACTACGGTCCTGATGTAAATTCCGCTGCAAGACTAAATAAAAACTGATACCACCAAACTCTGTGATCACGTCCGCCCGTTCCCGGGGATCAGGGATCGGGGGTTGTGACAGAAGGTGGTATCAGAGCCTAGCCACTGGTCTGAGGCAAAGAAGTGTTCTGCTGACACTTGAAATTATAAAATTTTGTGTTAGGAAATAAATTATGGAGATACATGCATAACTGTAGTTATTTGTGTTAGGCCATAGTTATGTGTTTAGCCGAGTAGGATTTGCAATTCAAAAGGGGGTGGCGGCGCAGCTTGTTGCCCGTCTACCAACCCATGATTTGTAATTTGCCTTTTATGAGTAAATGAAAAAAGAATTAGATTTATAATATTATATAAAAAAAAATTGTTAAGTGTTATTTGATTTTCTGTTAATTTTCAGTATGAGTGATCAAGGACCATCAGACGTAAATCGTCAGTTGTCTGAATCACCTAGGAATGAGGGTACATCATCACAGCCTGCCCTTTCAGGGTATACTGCTGATCAGGAAGATGGGATATTTGCTTTTAGAGCTCAATCTGAAGAACCATTTCCTAATAAGAAACGAGGATGGTTTAGTAAAGAAGCTTTTGCTCGTAGGAAGAGAATGCGAAAATTGCAACAGCAAAGGGCTTTAGCAGCTATTAAGCGAGAGACAGATACCCATACTCAAGATATGCTTAATAGAAGACTAGCAAATTTCCATATCTTAGCTACAACTGCTGCTGACCCAAGTCTGGAACAATTAGTAGCCCCACAACCACAAAACCCAGAACACCCCATGGAGATAGAAAACCAGGAAAACCAGGTGGAGATGCATGACTTTAACCCAGAAGAAATCCCTAGGGTGCCTGCACCAAATCCTCTAGACCCGAATTACGACCCCTGGTGGGACGATAATAGGGACTTTGTGCAACGTTACCCTATCCAGGATTATCCACCCATACAGAACATAGAAGCTTACCCAGGTATGGACCCTTTAGATCCCTATTATCAAGATGATTATATTAGGGAAATATTAGAGGATCCTTACCAATTTCAGGAATTGTCACCCCCATATCAGGAACCCGAACCCCAGATTCCAAACCCAGTCCGAGAATCTGCACCCCCAATGAGTGCAGAAAACGTTCAAGAACTTAGGACTTTTGGGGAGGAAATTTTAGAGAGCAGTGAGAAAATGCGTCAGGTGGGAGAGCGTCTCGTATGGAAATACGATGCGCGCAATATGGATTTTTGGATGAATCCATATCCCTGAATGTTAGAATGGAGGAAACGGTGGTAATAATATAATATAATATAATAAAATAATAAAAATATGTGTGTATGGATGCATATTACTATTTTATTTCTGTTGGTATTGTAATCTTTATTTCTGTACTAGTGTGTAATAGACGCATAAGTATATGAAAAGAGTATAGTAGCAATGATCTACATTTTTGGCAAAACTACGTGTCATGTGAGTAACTATAGTAAAATATTAATTGTGATATTAATATGGGATAAATGTTTAAAATTCAGATGGCCGACCAAGGAAATCAAGTCAATTTGGATAATAACCCGGAAATCCAGAATGATAATATTCAGAATGACGATAATCTGAATAATGAGAACCCACACAACAATAACAATGAAAACCAAGTGGACAATAGTGCTATCCAACATATAGTGGCACAGGGAATTATAGATGCTATGCCATTTATACTACAAACTGTTAAGGATGCTGATAATAAAAGTAAGCATAGCAGCAAGCGACCTGTTGAACCAGAAAACAGTGTAAACAATGGACCGGTACTTCAAATGCCTATTCCTAAAAGAAGAAGAACCATGCCTTATGGTTGTTCTTACAAAGAATTATGGTCTTGTAAACCAATGGAATTCTCGGGTAATGAAGGGGCCATTGCAACTTTACGCTGGATAGAGAAGACTGAGGCAGTCTTAAGGATAAGCAAGTGTGCTGAAGAAGATAGAATATTGTTTGCTTCTAATCTGTTTAAGAATGCAGCACTAGAATGGTGGAACACTATTCTCCAGACAAGAGGAAGTGATCAAACCTATAATATGGAATGGGAAGAATTTAAGAATAAGGTAGAAAGGAAATTCTGCCCACCCAATGAGAAGGAATAGATAGCTAACAAATTCCTAAATCTTAGAATGACTGGTGTAGATAGTAAGGGGTATACTAAGATATTCTTCGAATATGCTAGAATAGTACCAACCCTTGCATCACCAGAACCAGTGTTAATCTCTCGTTATATTTGGGGATTAATTGGGGAGATTAGACACATAGTCAAGGCAGCTAGACCTCAAACCATAGAAGAAGCTGTAGAATTAACAAATACCTTGACTGATGAGTTAGTCCGTACTAGAGAAGAGGATCAGAGAAGGAACTTAACCCAAAGGCTTACTCAAGAATTTCGTTCTGGAAATTATAATCGTAGGAATATGGGTTCTACCTCTGCAACATACTGCCAGGTCTGCAAGAAAAAGCATTTGGGAAAATGCTCCATTCTCTGCAATCATTGTAAGATGCCAGGACACAAGGAAGAAAATTGCAGGAAGAAAACCAGTAATGGATTATGTTTCAATTGTGGAGAAAAAGGTCATATCAGGCCAAATTGTCCAAAATTAGCTCCAGCTAAAGACAACAAGAATACTAGAAATGCTAGAGCATTTGTTCTGACTGCAGAAGAAGCCAAGATGATTCCAGACGTTATAGCTGGTACGTTTTTAGTTAATGATACATTTGCTAAAGTATTATTTGACTCTGGTGCGAACCAAAGTTTTATTAATACTTCGTTTTGCAGAATTTTAAATCAGTCATTAACTAAACTACCACAAGAATGTCCAGTAGAAACAGCTAATGGAGAAACTGTTAGAATTTCTGAAATCTTGCAGGGAGCAAGCATAGAAATTTTAAATCAGAAATTTATTGCAAACCTGTATCCCATGAATCTAGTAGGATTTTATTTTATTTTAGGAATGGATTGGTTAATAGCCAATAAAGCCAATATTGTATGTGATCAAAAGATAATTCAAGTAAATTCACCAAAAGGAAAAACGATCACAATTAAAGGAGATAAGCCTTCTAGGTCCACTAAATTCATCTCTGTGATGAAAACTGCAAGTTGTATAAGAAGAGGTTCTATAGTGTATTTGATTTCTATAATCTCTAACACTAAAGAAAAGAATTTAAAAGATATTCCAGTAGTATCTTAGTTTTCAGATGTCTTTCCAGAAGAACTACCAGGATTACCTCCGGATAGAGAAGTTGAATTCAGAATCCATTTAATACCAGGGACATCACCAATTGCCAAAGCACCCTACCGTTTGGCACCTGCAGAAATGCAAGAATTGAAGAAACAATTAGATGAATTGTTGGAAAAATGATTTATACAACCAAGTTCGTCGCCATGGGGAGCGCTGATATTGTTTGTTAAAAAGAAGGACGGATCAATGCATATGTGCATTGACTACCGTGAATTAAACAAGGTCATGATTAAGAATCGGTACCCATTACCAAGAATCGATGATCTGTTTGATCAGCTACAAGGAGCTCGATTTTTCTCCAAGATCGATTTAAGATCAGGAGATCATCAATTAAAGGTATAGGAAGAGGATATTCCAAAGACCGCATTTAGAACAAGGTATGGTCATTATGAATTTATTGTCATGCCATTTGGTTTAACCAATGCCCCAGCTGCATTTATGGACATGATGAACCGAATATGTATGCCATATTTGGATAAATTCATAATTGTATTCATAGATGATATTCTAATTTACTCTAAGAGTAAAGAAGATCATGCAAGACATTTGCACGCACTTTTAAGTTTGTTAAGAAAGGAAAAACTTTATGCTAAGTTTTCTAAGTGTGAATTTTGGTTAGAACAGGTACAATTCCTTGGACACCTAGTCAATCATGAAGGAATTCATTTAGATCCAACAAAGATCGAAGCGATTACGAAATGGAAAACCCCTGAATCACCAACTGAGGTTAGAAGTTTCTTAGGATTGGCTGGTTATTATAGAAGATTTATTAAAGATTTCTCTAGAATAGCTATTCTCTTGACTAAGTTAACTTGTAAATCTGTTAAGTTTGGATGGGGATTAAAACATCTTAAGCAAAGATTGACCCATACACCCATATTAGCATTACGAGAGGGAACTAAAGATTTTGTAGTCTATTGTGATGCTTCTAGATTAGGTTATGGATGTGTATTGATGTAACAACAAAAGGTTATAGCTTACGTATCTAGACAACTTAAGAATCATGAAGAGAATTATTCAACCCATGATTTAGAGTTAGGAGCCATAATTTTTGCTCTTAAGATTTGGAGACATTACCTTTATGGTAGTAAGTTTACCATATTTACTGATCACAAAAGTTTAAGGTATGTTTTCGGGCAGAAGGAGTTGAATATGAGACAAAGACGCTGGATGGAATTTCTTAGTGATTATAACTGTGATATCCAGTATCATGAAGGAAAAGCAAATGTAGTGGCAGATGCTTTAAGTAGAAAGTATCATGAAAAGCCAAGAAGAGTACGTTCTCTTAAATTAAATCTGCAAGTAGATTTAAATAATCAGATAAGAGAAGCACAAGAATCAGTAATCAAGGATGATTCTGAGAAATTAAAAGGTATGTTAAAGGAATTAAAACAAGGAATAGATGGAATTTGGAGATTTCATGAAAAGAGAATGTGGATACCTAAATTAGGAAATCTTCGATACCGTATATTAGAAGAAGCCCATAAGTCTAAATATACGATGCACCCAGGAAGTGATAAAATGTACCAGGATTTAAGGAAAAATTTCTGGTGGATAGGAATGAAAAAGGACATAGCAGTCTATGTTTCTAAATGTTTAACTTGCTCACAAGTTAAAGCTGAACATCAGAAACCCTCAGGTTTGTTACAACAATTAGAAATGCCAGTTTGGAAATGGGAATTAATAACAATGGATTTTGTTACTAAATTACCCAAAACTAGGAAAGGAAATGATACAATCTGGGTGATTGTAGATAGGCTAACTAAGTCAGCTCATTTTCTACCAATGAAGGAAACAATTAGTATGGAACAATTATCTAAATTGTATGTAAATGAAATTGTTTCTTTACATGGTATTCCTTTATCAATTGTTTCTGACAGAGATAGTCGATTTACATCTCATTTTTGGTCAAGTTTCCAAAAGGCAATGGGAACCAAGATAAATCTAAGCACGGCTTATCATCCACAAACAGATGGACAAAGTGAAAGAACAATTAAGACCATGGAAAACATGCTTAGAGCTTGTGTAATTGACTTTGGAGGTAATTGGGACGATCACTTACCTTTAATAGAATTTTCTTATAACAATAGTTATCACACAAGTATCAATGCCGCACCATTCGAAGCACTTTATAGACGAAAGTGTCGAACCCCAGTTTGTTGGGCAGAAATTGGGGAAAAGCAATTATCTGGACCTGAAATAGTACAGGAAACAACCGACAAAATTATTCAAGTCAAGGAACGACTGAAAGCAGCACGTGATCGAGAAAAGAGTTATGCTGATAACCGATGCAAGCCGTTGGAATTTCAAGTAGGAGATAAAGTATTGTTAAAAGTCTCTCCTTGGAAAGGAGTAGTAAGATTCATCAAAAGAAGAAAGCTAAGTCCCAGGTATATTGGACCTTTTAAGATTATTAGAAAAATAGGACCTGTAGCCTATCAGCTACAACTGCTAGAGGAAATGGCAGGAATACATGATGTGTTCCATGTATCTAATCTTAAAAAGTGTTTAGCTGATGAATCATTAATAGTGCCTCTTAAAGATATAGAGGTAAATGAACAACTCAAGTTTGTAGAAAAACCTCTACAAATTGAAGACAGGAAAGTCAAGAATCTCAAACATAAGAGACTAATTCTAGTCAAAGTAAAATGGGACTCCAAAAGAGGACCTGAGTACACATGGGAGCTTGAGTCAGAAATGAAAAGGAAATATCCGCACTTGTTTCAGTAGATATCGAGGACGAGCTCTAAAACAAGGTGGGGAGAATGTAACAACCCTCGGTAAAACCAACACCCTTATAATATTTCCGACCCTCTATTATATCTTAAATTGTCCCAATATGTCTTATATTATACCCCGTATGTGAAAACCGAGCCCTAGTTATGTTATAATTATAAAATAAATCAAAAACAAGAAATAGTAAGCTGAGGCGGGCCGCGTAGGACCTCACCTCAAGCTTACGCGGGCCGTATCAAAGACTGGATTTGACTTAGTTGACTTCTTAAGTTAAAACGGGCCGCGTAAGACCCCGTTTAAGTTAACGCGGGTCGCGAGTGTCTTAAATGGTGGCGCACCCCGGTGATGACACGTGTCATCATCATGTCGGACCTACATGTCGAATCAGCTAAGCTATGTGTTAACCGCGAGTTGACGCGGGCCGCGTGAGAACCAGATTTCACAACTATAAATAGATGGCATCGGATTACAATTTCCGTCGCTCATTTCTTTTTCTCAATCTCGAAATCTGAAAGTTATAAGCATTATAGTCGGGTACTATACCCCTAATTAGCGAGGTTCTGCTCCATTGTAAGTATTATAACCCCAGTTTCGTAACAGTTACGCTGCCCGATTGATTTAGGGTTCCGTAACAACTGTCGTGGTTCTGCCCGACGTAGTTGTAGGAATGCCGTCTCGGGGAGGGTATCATTAATAATTTCAAAGGGTTATGGTACTAATCAATGTACATTTGTGTAAATTATAGATTATAGCCAGGAAACCCTTACGAAAAGCCTAAGACAGCAATGTGAGTTTATCCTCTTTTTGATAATCTTTTTGGTAATGTTTTACCAAACCTTAAATTTTTTACTATGAAAATTAGCAGTAATTGAGTCTTTGTAGTTCTTCAATTACTTGCGGTATGTTGGGGTTTTGTATACAAAATTTTGTACTACTTGCGAGTAGTAAGTCGGGATGACAATGCGTTACCATTGGACAATGAGTTAGCCAATGGGTAATATGACCCACAAGTCAGGATTGATAGTACCAAATGGAGTAATTGTGTAGACATAAAGTGATCACTCTCAATACTGTTCACTGTGACTTTAAACTTGATTAAATTGGGATTCACTCCCCAGTATTTCCCGCTGACAAATATTTTTAAAACATGTTTCAGGTAACCCAATGTGACAGACAATTAGTAAAAAGCCAGTTGGAGAGCACTGAAGGCTTGGAAAAATGTGGCTATAAAAGTTACCTAATAAATAATGTTTTAAATTCAATAAAATAGGGTTTGTCCCTATAAATGTATTGTAATAAGAAACTTGGGTTTTGCCCGAATTTACTTCACCACATGGAGTTACATCAACCAACACCACATCACCTATTACTACCCAAGTCGAACCTACTCTTACCTATAGCCCTTCCGCAACAATTCCACCACTTTCACACTTCTTTCCTCCAACTACGGGTCAATCATCTTCTACTCACTCATTACCACAAAGCTCAACCGTTATCCATACTACTTCTACATATCGACCATCGAACCAACCCGGTATGCAATATTCGTCTTATCCTTATATGCAATCTTCGGGTATAGGAGGAGATGGGTATTTTGAAGGTTATGAAGAAGAGTTTGAGGGATACGAGGAAGAAGGATATGCTTATGGGGGTGATGGAGATCAAGGAGAGTTTGGGTATGTGCCGGGTCAATCTCAAGGGATAGCAAGTGTAGGTGGAGTGCCACAACAACTTATACCGCAACATATTCGACCAAGACCACAAGGGCCACCAATGCAACGCCCTATACCTTTGCAACAAATTCGGCCACAGAATGTACAACCAAATGTTCAACAACTCCAAAGGCCAATTCAACGCCCACCAATGCCGCAACAGCAATTTCAACAACCAAATGCACCACAAGGGCAAGTACCAAGGCCAATGGGTCCTATTCGCCCAAGGGGTAGGTTTGGTGTACCAAGGAGACACCTTAGAGAAAATGTGAGGGGCATCGAAGCACATTTTTGGCCGGTAATCACTCAAAACCCTTCACCGGTAGTTATTCCTCACAATGATCAAGGGAGAACATTTGAAGTGAGGACCAACTCTTTGCAAAGTTTACCAAAATACAAAGGGTTGGCAACGGAGGAGCCTTACTTTCATTTAGAGGCTTATGACTCGATTTGCAACACTCTTGGGAGTCAAGGGTTCTCGGCTGATGATATCAAATTGGTATTATTCCAATTTTCTTTGGAAGATAAGGCGAAGAAATGGTTCTACACGTTACCTTCGGCATCCATATATACATGGGGGGAGATGCAACAAACTTTCTTGGATGAGTTTTACACCGCCCAAAAGACAAACAATGCTAGAAAAGGATTGAGAAGCTTCCAACAACAACATGGTGAGATGTTCCATGAGGCATTTGAACGTTTCAATATGATGATCAAAAATTGCCCTCACCATGGAATCGAATTGTGGGAATTAATGAATGCTTTTCACGAGGGGTTGAGTGCTGAAGATGCTCGTGATCTCATGTCTATTACCGGTGGGACTTTCGGTACAAACTACGAAAATGATGATTGGGAGTTTTTGGAGAACATGGCCACTACATCAAAGAGGAAAGCTCAAGCCTCAAGAAGAGCTCGACCAGCCATTGCCCGACCTCAAGTGCACGCCATAGATGATGGTAATGTTCAAACTACTAACCAAATTTATGATGTTTGTGCTTTGTGTAATGAAATAGGTCATGCGGCTGAAAATTGCCAAGGAATGGTGGAAGGGCAATACGAAGAGGTTCATGCTATTCAAGGTCAAGGTCAAGGAGGGGGTGGTAGAAACTACAACAACATGAATTCTAATACATATCACCCCGGGTTGAGGAACCACCCAAACTTTCGTTATGGGAACCCTTCAAATCAAGCTAACCCGAATTTCCAAGGAAACCAAGGATTTCAAAGGCAATATCAAACGGGTCAAAGCTCTTCGGGTGGAAATGAGATGATGGAGATGTTGAAGGCTATGCAAAGTGAAATGCAACGAATGAACCAACGTGATGAGGTTCGGATGCAAAAGGACGAGGTTCGTGACAAAAGCATCCAATCGTTGACCACTCAAATGGGTCAACTTGCAAGTGACGTGGCGATGTTAAAGAAAGCAAAAGGCCAGCTACCGAGTGATACGGTGCCAAATCCCAAGAACATAAAAAGCATTAACATCAATGTGGTAAGCACCGTTCCAAATACTAAATTTAATGAAACATTGCTAACTTCTTCGTATCAAGTGAATGCAGGTTTGAAAAAAGATGACGAAGTCGAGAATGATAAAGAGTGTGAAGCGCCAATCGTGCCTATCCGTGTGGGAAAATTAAAAATCCCTCACGCATTGTTGGACTACGGGGAAAGCATGAGTGTGCTACCAAGCGATCTATACGATATGTACGACTTTGGTCCACTTGAAGGTATAGACACCATGGTGAGTTTGGCGGATGGAAGTTGGAGGCGTCCATGGGGAATGGTTAGGAATGTTAAGATTCAGTTGGGAGAATTTGAATACCCGGTGGATTTTCTAGTTTTGGACTATGCTTCTACCAACATGGAATCACAACAAAGGGTGATTTTAGGTCGACCGTTTCTCTATACGGCAAATGCTCAAATTGATTGTAGAGAAGGAATTATTACCATGACCGAAAGGAACCGTAAGTTGTCATTTGATGTTCGGACTAAGATGATTAGTTATGATTTTGTTGTGGCGAAGGATAGCGGGTTTAGTGAAAAGGTGTTACCACGAATGAGAAAAAAGCACCCACCGGACCGTGAAGAAACATATATAGGGGCGAGCAAGAGTGTATTTGATTACCCACCGAGTCAAAACAAGATAGATGCAGTTTGCTCAATGGCACAAGGAAGTGATGGAAGTGGCAGTAACCGATTCTTTGAGCCACCATAAATGGGGGTGGCTCGGTCTGGCTGAAGACTCAAAACTTAGCGCTGCTCGGGAGGCAACCCGGGGTTTTATAGTGATCTTGTTGTTTTTATCTTTCTATGTTTCAGGGCCATGACGACATTCAAGTGTGGGGAAGATGTATGGATATTTGGGTGAAGGTGGTGATAGAAAGTCGGATTATCTACAACATCTGTTGTGGCAAACTTCACCAGGTCAATGTACTTTTTCCTTAGACTTGTCATGTTCTTTAGCTTTGAAATATTGTTAGTTTATTAGTTTGCTTTTGTTTATTAAAAAAAATATAAAAAAAAAATAACAAAAAAAATTTGGGGTTTGAGATTTAAAGCTTTAGTTGATGTTGAAGGGTTAAAAGCGATCATTCCCTCAAAGCCATACATTGGGACAATGTATCCCAAGTGTGGGGATGGGGGAAATTTTTGATAGTTTTAAAATTTTTGTGAAGCCAAGCGAAAATTGTCAAAATTTGAAAACTTGATATTGTTCCACTTGACACACCGACACCCATTCCTAATCTTTTCTTGGTTAGGATTTGAGCCACACATGATTGTTATTGATATTTCATTATTTGAGTGGTGGTGTGTGTTGTGTGTTAATAGAACTTGTGTGTGAATACTTGTTAAATCCTAGAATTAGCATGCTTTTGAAAATGATAGGGGATTTTTAGGTAGCCTCGTCTAGATGTGTGAGAGTGCGGGATTGGTGGGTTGGACCTCATACGTTAAATATATGAGTTTGGTATTGTGAGGGGTGGGGGTTTGGTCCTTAGAAAGCCATGTTGAGCCTTAGACCATTCGATTGTGACCCGAGCCTATTTCCTACAAAATTTTACCTATTGAGATGACCCGGTTTAGGAGATTTAGTATGTAGTATTGATGTTCTTGTATATATTGTTGAGTTTGATGTGTTATGAAAAAAAAAAAAAAAAAGAAAAAAGAAAAGAAAAGAAAAGAAAAAAAAGAGAAAAATATGAAAAATATGAAAAATACAAAAAGAAGAAGTATTTAGTTGCAATAGAGTTGAGAATGTCAAGAAGCTTTGTATATATATTTGGTGTTTGCTTCGTAGTAGTAGACATAAAAAAACCGGGTCAAATCAAGTAGCTCTTTCATATGTATTCCACCATTTTCCTACCTTTACACCTAGCCCCGTTGCAACCCGCAAGTCCCTTTGATTCTAAAGCATGTTAGATATTTGTTAGGAGGAAACTTGATTTGTATACAAGCTTATTGTCGCGCACACACACACACGCATTGAGTGGTTTAGCATTATGCTAATAATTTTTGTAACCGAGAGATTTTTGTGAGGGGTGTGTTTTGTGGTATGATTGGAAGTTAGTAAAAGGACGGCACATTTAGCTTGGTTTACATTGATCGCTTGTTTTGAAATTGATTTGATGAGTTGCTTGGGACAAGCAACGGGTAAGTGTGGGGATGTGACGGGTGGTCCGTAGGACAACCCTTAAACGGTTTAAAAAGATTAAAATTCCTTACTTTACTTGGTTATTTGCTTGAACTTAGTAACTACGAGTGTTCGTGTGTTTTGCAGGTAAATCACTTAATTCGGTTAAATTGGAACCCGTAGGCTCCGGTTGATGATACGTGTTAACAGCGCAAGTGTTTTGGTGAGAAGGATTTATTATTTTTTAATAGTCATCACTTCATGACTATATAAAGATATATCATCACGGTAACAAAAAGGAAACATCTTAAAGTCAAAAAACATCATTATCACATTATAAGGGCAATTCACGTGAAGATCAAAAGAAAAGGGAGTGGTCGACTTTGGAGGTAAAAATTAATTAACACATGAATTGATTTAACATCATGTGAAGACATGTGAAGACATGGGCTGCCAAAACATATGACAAACTTTGGGAATGATCATTGTCAACATCATCACACTAAAGAAACTCATCATCATTGGGCTGCCATATGCACGTGAAGGGGAGTCCACAACAAAATTATGTTGGGCGGCACATGTGGGTTGGTATTGGGCCGATTTTTATGAGAAGAGAACACATGATTGGGCCGCCAATACAAGATAGTGGACCGCACACATCATCATCATCAAATAATAGAAGACACATATGCTAATTGGCAGCCATCAAACATTCACGTGCACAATAAATGGGCGGCATATGTTGGACTTTTGTGAAGGTGGACATCATCAGGGGAACACGTGAAGGAGGGCTGCCACACACATTTATCATCACATGAGGGGCAGATGACTTCTTTGGAGGGTGATTCAAAGTCAACAACAACAGTAATCAACATCAAATCATCATCTTCAACGTGCATACATTAGAGGGAACAAAAGAGAGTGGAGTCAATTGTTTGAATCATTATTATTAAACCTTGGACATCTTGGCAATCATCACGTGAACAGAAAACAAGTGGGGGTCTTTGGGGCGGCAATAAAGGCATCATGTGAAGACAGTTGGACTCTTTTATTGGGCCGTCAAAACAAGAAGCACACGTGAATGAGCAGGCTATTGGCGGCACACGTGACATTGAAAGCAAAGCAAAACAATTAGGTTGTCGCCGTAAATTACGGTTTCACCGTAATTTACGGTGGACCTGAAAGTCACCTGGTAGCCACCGTAAATCAGTCCTTCTCCACCGTAAATATATGAAGTCCACCGTAATTTACGGTGGAGCCGTAAATTACGGTGGTAGCTGCGATCAGAACCGTAACTGCCCTCATAAATCAGTTTTTATTGTGTCTTTTGAGATGTTCTCATCATTGGTCGGTATTGGACACACTAGGGGCGAATTTTGGTGTTCTTGCTTGGTTTTGGACAATCTCTAACATTCGGTTTGTGTCTTTGATCCGTATGAACACTAATATCTTTGTTATGATGTTGATTCGAGCCATGTGTGGCTAAACACTTTATGATTGTCCTAGATTGAAGGTTTGTTTGAGACACTTTGTATTTGATTTCCTAATTTCTAGAATAGCAATCCTTATCTTTATGGTTGGTTTGTTATGGTGTGTGATTGTTTGTTAGTAACTTGTTAATTCTTATGATTTTCTAGTTTGAAACCATACGTTCTTGGTGCCGTTGGCAATCGAGATATCATGGGTAGAATTAGGATTGGGTAAGGGTTGATTGATCATCGGGTAACAACCTCACGTTCTAGGAATCTGAGTACTTAGTTCCCTTTCATCACTGCAAGTAATCACACATGAGCTATGTCTATGTAGTTCTTTCTAGTGGAATGATAATATGAATGTCGATACAAACCGGAAATCTAGGATGGTCATTTGTCTCTAATTTGCTTACAACCAAATTTTTCTCTTGCAATTTACTTAGTTTAATTTAGTCTAAAACCAATTCACTCACATAAACTCTTGATTTTTATTTCTCTTGCAATTAGATTAATTTAGTTAAATTAGATAAACTTTCAAATAACACACATTCCACAAACTCCCTGTGTTCGATACCCTCTTGCCACTATCTATATAGTTGTTATTGGGATTAAATTTGCGTGACCACGACAATCACGTCAGGATGTTGGTTCGTTTGGTCGTACGATCGCGATGTTCGGTTAATTACGACGGAATGCGCATAAACGCGAAAAACGATCCGAATTGCGCGACTAATGGATTTTTCTTATGCTAAACACTAAAATAAAATATTTTAGTGCTTACATAAATTTTTGGATGTCCGGATGTATTCAGAAAGTAAGTTATGCGCGAAAATGCAAACTTATGCACTTTTTGACGCTTTTAGTCCCTGAATGACCCAAAAGTTTATTTTAGCACACCGAACCCCTTAAAGCCTATTTCTAAGCTATGTAAAGGATATTTAGGGTGTGTTTAACTTATGATCATGTTCCGGAATGTCTGTTCTAGTACGAATCGTCATAGTTTCGCAGTTTGACACAAATAGTCCCTGCGGGCGATTAAACTTGTTTTTGCCATACCATAGCCTTCAAAACTTATTTCTAAGTTATGTAAAGGTTATTTAAGGTATGTTAAGTATATGTTGATGTTCCGGAGTGTTTTTCGTGTTAAACTGATTACGTTTACGCACCAGTTTGCGTATAACTCTCCAGAAAGCGATGCAGAGTTTGAAATTGAACAAAAGTCAAAACATGAAAAATGTCAAACATAAACAAACAAAAATTGGGATCAAAATAACATTGTTTTATTGATAACTGAACTGTTCATGATGATTACATGCACAGATGTCACAGGTACTTCCTATATATAAGTGTTTCTGGCATGTTACCAACTTTCGTACCAAGTGCCATGCGAAATTTAGTGTCTGATGTGGGATTCTAAAGCTATGGAAGGTCAATTTTGTGTATTCTATGAGAAACTTATGTGAAATCTATCGTGTACTCTAGTGAAATCTATGTGTAAGTTACGCATGTGATGGAGAAACAAAATACGGAATGTAACCTAGCGCCGAAGACGAGGGGGAAAGTGGCATGTCCGAAGCGTGGTGGATACGCCGCTGGTACTTCCTATATATAAGCGTTTTTGGCATGCTACCAAACCTTCATACCACGCGCTAAGTGAAGTTCGTAGTTTTGTAGGCTCGGGATTGAGTGATTGAATCTACCTTGTTAATCTATGTGGTTGAGTCTATCTGGTTAATATATGTTGTGAGAAGTGGTGAAATCGAAAGCGGTTGCTGACGAAGCATGACACCGACGACGAGACGGACGTCCGCATGATTGAAGCATGGTGGATACACCGCTGGTACTTCCTATATATAAGTGCTTCCATCATGTTGCCGAACTTTCGTAACACGTGCCATGCGGGACTTCGTTGTTTGTGGATTGTTAGCACGAGTCTATGTGAAGCTATGCGAATCTATTTGAATCTATTGGAATCTATTTAATCTATTGAATCTATGGGAGTCTATTGAATCTATTGAATCTATGGGAGTCTATTGAATCTATTGGAATCTATTTGAAATCCCCGTGAATCTATTTGAATCTATTGTAAACTATGTGAATATATGATGATGAAGATGATGATGAGTGCGTTCTATGACACGTAACATGACACCGAGTACGAGGTGGAAGCGATGTGCCCGAAGCGTGGTGGATACGCCGCTGGTACTTCCTATATATAAGCGTTTCTGACATGTTACCAAACTTCGTACAACGTGCCATGCGAAGGTCGTGGGTTTTTGTGGTATTGGAATCTATGAGACCCTTGAATCTCGATCTCGTGAATCTTGTTGAGTTTTTGTCTATTATGTGTGAATCTATATTGTGAGGCTTCGTGAATTTAGACTTATACGATCCTCCTATTGGATCTTTAGGATGCCTTCTCGAAAGCTATCTAACACCCTCAGGAAATCCAGGGAAAAGTCTTAGAAAAAGATGATGTCGTTCATGGCCGACCAGATTGCTCGAGTCGTGCCGAAGATCGTCTCTGAGCTCCAAGGATCAAACACACCTCCCACCTCTGTGGACTCCAAGGCTGAGAAGCAAAAGCCTACTAAGTTTAACTATAAGCATTTCATCTCTTGCAACCCTAAGTCTTTCACGGGCAGTGATGGGGTGACTGCTATGCTCGAGTGGTTGGACAGCATCAAGGTTACCTTCATTAACAGCGAGTGCCCAGACCACTTGAAGACTAGGAGTGCAACTGGGATGTTTCAAGGCAGAGCGTTGGAGTGGTGGTCGAATGAGAGAAACATCCGTTCAAATGAAGAAGCCTATGCCCTTCCATGGGCTGAGGTGCGAGAAATCATGATGCTCGAGTTCTGCCCTCCACATGAACAATTGAAGCTTGAAGAAGAATTTTGGCACTTGAAGCAGATTGGTGATGATAATCTGGCTTATACTACCCGTTTTAAGCAGCTGAATCTTATCGTTTCTCACTTGGTTTCGACTCCTAAGCGAATGATAACAAAGTACATCAATGGTCTACCTCCTGCTATGCGTGATTCTATTGAAGCAGCTCAACTGGAAACTATTGAAGAAGTCTACCGTTTGGCAGCAAGTTTGAATAACAACCGTGTGCGTGATAAACAGTTTGCTACTCCTGCTCCCTCCAAGTCTGTGAATCAAGTTACTCAGCAGCCAGGCGGCAGCAAGAACAAGAAAAGGAAATCCCAGGGTTCTGGATGTAATGCTATTACTCCTGCTGTAAACCCTACTGTTAAACCTGCTCCTGCTACTACTGCTGCTAATCCTGCTGCTCCCGAAGCTAAGAAACAGTACACTGGTTCTCACCCGAAGTGTACCACTTGCAACTACCACCATCCTGCTACTTCTGCATGTCGTCTGTGCACCAACTGTAATCGCTATGGTCACACGACTCCCTACTGTCGTCAAGCTAACCCTGCACCGCAAGCTCAGCAAGCCCCAACCTTGGCAGCTCTACCTGCACCTCCAGCACCTCTGCAGAACCCAAGGCCAGTCAACGCTGTTCGTGCATGCTACAAGTGTGGAGATACTACCCACGTCCGTAACCAGTGTCCTCAGCTGAACCAAGACAAGCAGCCAGCAGTTCGTGGACGAGCGTTCAATCTAAATGCAAATCAGGCTCGTAATGATAATGACGTTGTTAATGGTATGTTCCTTGTTAATAACCTTTATGCTTCGATTCTATTTGATACTGGTGCCGATAAGAGCTTTGTGTCCGTGGAATTTGAGTCTCTGATAAATTGTACACGCTCCAAGTTACCTGAGTCATTCTCTGTTGAGGTCGCTAATGGTAAGTCGATTCTTGTGAATTCTATCGTGCGTGATTGTTCTTTGATTCTTAACATTCACGTCTTCTCTATTGATCTTATACCCATTTGATTGGGTAGTTTTGATGTCATCATTGGCATGGACTGGTTGCGTAAGAACCATG
Organism: Helianthus tuberosus; assembly: GCA_030545235.1. Classification (NCBI taxonomy): domain Eukaryota; kingdom Viridiplantae; phylum Streptophyta; class Magnoliopsida; order Asterales; family Asteraceae; genus Helianthus; species Helianthus tuberosus. Next base: position 182,468,868 of record CM060376.1, read on the forward strand.
CCGAGATTGTTTGTCTTGAGAAACTTGTTCGTCTTCCCCTTCCCTCTAGTGATACTTTGATCGTCTATGGAGACTGACCTTCAGAAGATTACGTAAACAGAACCCTGCCTTCTTGGCCCACGTGGTGAAACAAAAAGGCAAGAGGAATAACATAAGCGACGTTCCAGTGTTGTGTGACTTCACCGATGTCTTTCCTGAAGATCTTCCTGGTCTTCCTCCTCCCAGATCCGTTGCCTTTCGTATTGATCTCGTGCCTGGTGCGAGTCCTGTCGCCAGGGCTCCTTACCGTCTTGCATCTTCTGAGATGCAAGGGTTATCTAGTCAACTCTAGGAGTTACTCGATAAGGGTTTTATTTATCCAAGGGTGCTCCTGTTTTATTCGTCAAGAAGAAGGATGGTTCATTCCGTATGTGTATCGACTATCGGGAACTGAATAAGCTTACCGTGAAGAATCGTTATCCGCTTCCTCGTATCGATGACCTATTTGATCAACTACAAGGCGCGTCCCGTTTCTCTAAAATTGACATATGGTCGGGATATCATCAACTACGTGTCCTCAAAGATGATATTCCTAAGACCGAGTTTCGTACTCGATATGGGCACTACAAGTTCGTAGTCATGCCTTTTGGATTGACCAACGCACCCGCAGTGTTCATGGACCTTATGAATCGTGTTTGTAAACCCTATTTGGATCATTTTGTGAAAGTCTTTATTGATGATATTCTTATTTATTCTAAGTCTAAAGCTGATCATGCTCGCCATCTACGTCTTATGCTTGAACTTCTACGTGGTGAACGTCTGTATGCTAAATTTTCCAAGTGCGAGTTTTGGATTGATGAAGTGCAATTTCTTGGTCATATTGTTAGTAGTCAGAGTATTCATGTTGACCCTTCTAAGATTAAGGCAGTAAAGAATTGGTATACGCCTAAATCCGTGTTTGAGATTCGTTCTATTCTAGGACTGGCGGGTTGTTACCACCGATTCATCGCAGATTTCTCAAAAATCGTTGTTCCTCTTACGATGCTAACCCAAAAGGAGAAACCTTTTGTTTGGGGTCCCGAACAAGAGGAATCCTTTCAAACTCTTAAGAACCTTTTGTGTAATGCTCCTGTGTTAACTCTAACTGATGGCAACGACGATTTTGTGGTATATTGTGATGCCTCGAACCATGGATTGGGCTGTGTGCTCATGTAGCGGGACAAGTTTATTGCTTATGCCTCTCGTCAGCTCAAGGTGCATGAGAAAAACTACACTACTCACGATATGGAGCTTGGTGTAGTTATTTTTGCGTTAAAGTTCTGGCGACACTACCTTTATGGTACAAGGTGTGTGGTCTTCACCGACCATAGGAGCCTTCAACATATCTTTGACCAAAAAGAGTTGAACATGCGATAGAGACGTTGGGTGGAATTGCTTAACGACTACGATTGTGAAATTCGCTATCATCCAGGCAAGGCGAATGTAGTAGCCGACGCCCTTAGTCGTAAGACCCATTTCAAGGCTATTCGCATCTCTAGTGATATGCATGCTAGTATTCGTGACGCCCAGTATTCATCAGCAAATGAAGGAAGTTTAGAAGAAGAAATCCACGGCGCTAGGATGGACCAGCTCGAAACTAAATCAGATGGTCTGCAGTATTATCTAAATCGCATCTGGGTGCCAGATGCGAGGCTCACAAATCCCATTACTCTATCCATCCAGGTGCCAATAAGATGTACCTGGATCTGCGTGCGACTTATTGGTGGCCTGGCATGAAGAGGGACATTGTTGTATATGTGTCTTAGTGCCTTACTTGCTCGAAGGTAAAGGCTGAACACCAGCGTCCTTCTGGACTCTTAGAACAACCCAAAATCCTAGTTTGGAAGTGGGATAGCATTGCTATGGACTTTATTACCAAAGTACCCCATACCTCTAAAGGTCACGATAGTATCTGGGTGATTATCGGTCGTTTGACCAAATCCGCTCACTTTCTTCCTATTCATGAAAATTACAGAGTGGAGAAACTTGCTCGATTCTATACTGATGAGATTATATGCCGTCATGGCATACCTCTTGACATAATTTCGGACCGTGATGGTCGTTTTACTTCGCGTCTTTGGCAAACGTTTTAGTCCGCTATGGGTTCGCACTTGAATCTTTGGCAAACGTCTTTGGCAAACGTTTTAGTCCGCTATGGCAAACGTTTTAGTCCGCTATGGGTTCGCACTTGAATATTCAGGAAAGGACCTGAATACACTTGGCAGCTAGAATCAGAAATGAAGAGAAAGTATCCTCATTTATTTTCGTAAATCTCGAGGACGAGATTTTTATTAAGTTGGGGAGAATGTAACAACTCTCATCAAAAGTCATAATCATTAAATTAATTTGACAAAAAGGAAATCCTAATTGAGACACCCAAGTGATTCTGAATAAACCCTAAAATTTTCAGAATTTTCAGAATCAGGATTAGGGCCCCTAAAACTCAGGGGGGGATAAAACCTAGTTACGATTATCCACATAACTACCTGTAGAAATCGAATTTAAGAAATCCGTCAACTCAGCAAGCCTACTCCTACACGTGGCTACCCTATGAAAAATAGGTTGGCAGTCGCGTAGCGCGACGACTAAGGGGTAGGCAGTCGCGCTACGCTACTGAGTCAAATTTTCAGTATAAATAGAGGAGGTTGGGACTTGAATTTGAGCGTTGGAACGACGTAAATCGGAGTTACGTAGACTGAGATATCATCGAAACAGTCCACTAAACACACACAAAACACTAATTAGAGGGGGGGTGCTGCTACGAAACAGGGTATTAGCTCAATCGCTGCTACGATTCATTTTCCGACGATCAATATATCCAATGAATGATTAAGTGCCGCCCACATTAGGGTTATACTTTATCGTTCGTCATTAATTTGACGGATTGTCGTTAATTCGATAGGTAAAGTATTATACTTTATCGTTCGTTGTTAATTCAACGGATCATCGTTAATTCGATGGGTAAAGTATTATACCTTGTCATTCGTTGTTAATTCAACGGATCATCATTAATTCGATGGACAAAGTATTGCATTTTGACATTCATTGTGAGAATTTGATCTCGTGAGTTATCGTAAATGCTGGATTGATTACTAACCCCAAAATTGTGTGCTTGTTATTAAATTTAGGATAAAAGGCTAAATCAGTAGGCCAAACTCTGCCCGTATAAATCTGCAATGTGAGTCATTCTTCTTTTCTCACAGTTTGTGAGTTATTCTCTTTTTATCAAATTGCTTTATACAACTATTCTCACCGTTTGTGAGTTATTTTTATTAAATATTTTACAATACTCCAAATTATTTCAAGATTATAATTACAGGGACTAAGTCATGGATATCTTGAATTACTGGTTAGTGGGGTATTGTGCACATTACTAATTGTCTCCCAGTTAGGTTCATTGACCTACTCTGGATAATCACTGTTAGGTTCATTGACCTACAGGGATAATCATCACTATTTAGGTTCATTGATCTAAATAGTGGTATGACCATCGTCACCATTGTGACTTGTCACCATTGTGACAGAATGCCAGATAAAAATAAGATAGAAGCCATTGTAATCGCTCTTATGCTGTAATTGATAACTATGCATCATTATGCAAAATAGAATGATTTACTCAGTATTTCCCGCTGACAAAACCTTTTTCAAACATGTTTCAGGTGACCTGTTATGAATCAGGAAAAGTGCCATATAGCACTACAAGCTCAAGAAAGTGGCTCAGTATAAAATAAAGAAACATGTTTTGTAAAAGAAAAGATTTCTTCGTGAAATCAAACTATTGTAAATTACCGGGTTTTATCCCGAATTGTGAAATAAAATAATCGGGAAAAATTTTAGCTTTAAACGATCCTGTTTCCGCTGTTAAACTCAATTAAAATAAATACCGCAGTATTTTCTGCCACGGCTCCTGAAACGGGTCAAACCGGGTCGTGGGCCGTGACAGAAAAAGGTGGTATCAGAGCCACTGGGTTAAGCTAATTAAGTATTTAGAAATACTTAATTTTTCCTGATTACTATTATATGATTATGTGTTTTATTAACTGGCTATTTGTAAATTTTAATATGGGCATATTTTTTTTTTTATTTTGTTGCTCTATCATCGTTAATTGAAAAACATTATATAAATTTATTTGATTAATATATGGAATTACCTAATATAGTATTACTATATTGTGGTAAAGAAATTATATTTTTATGTTTAAAGTATACTCTTATTTAAAATTTTGCTAGTTATTTATTATTAATAATTTTATTCTTAATAATAATATATTAATAGTAGTAGTAGTATTAAGATTATTTTTAAATACTATGGTTATTATCAAAGGCAGATATTGGATAACCTAGCCTTAGTTAGGCATGGACTGATCACCTATGCTTAAACAAGGCAGCACTAACCAATATCCACAATGATAATGACTAGTTAATATATATAAATTAAGTCATCATACTTATTTAGTATATAGATTTTTATATGTACTGTAATAGTAAATATAAATCTTTAAATATTCTGATTTAAAGTTTAGTATTTTTGTTATCTGCAGTCAAGAAAATTTATAGTATGTTTAAATTTTAGTTGTTTTGGTAATATGAAATACTATTTAAAAAGTTTTAGTATGATTTAATAATTATGTGTATTTTGTTAAACAGCATGAGTGATCTGTCAGAAGCCCTTCAGAATTTAAATCTCTATCCAGTAAGAATAGAAGTTTCCAGAGATTTTAATAGGTATATTCCAGACATAGAAGAACCTATAGAATTTAACGCTTTACCTCTCGAGAAACCTAAGCCTAAGAAAATGGAAATTGGGGAAAGCTCTAGACAAATGGAAGAGTTACCATCTCAAGAAGAACTAGATTTTATAATGGCAACCGATGATACTATTGAGCCTGTTAATGAAAATAATTTTATGAACTTAGAACCATCTATTCCAAACTCTTCGAATCACTGGAATATAGACGAATGGTTGGATAATGAAATACTGTTACAAAACCATCCCTATAGGCTTTTTCCTAAGTACAATCCAGAACCTCTATCAAATTTACCAATAAGTAATGAGAATAGGACTGAACTCCATCATTTTGACAACATGGATGCTGGGAATAGGATCCAAGAGACTTTGGGACAGATCTCCTGGACATACGATGAGAAGAAACGCCGTTACTAGAACATCATTTGACAACGGATAGGGGATTATGAAACTGTGATTGTGTAATAGTAAAATCAGTTTGCGTAAAATAAATAATAAAACGGGTGTATATAGAAACATGATATAAGGAAATTTTAGAAAGTTACAATTTTGTTTATATATTTGTTTACGTGATTATGTGCAATTAATTGTAACATTGGATTATTTCCTTTATACTAATTATTTATCTATAAAATAGATATCAGATGGAAAACGCTAATAATGAACCAGTTAATGAGGGTAACCAATCTGAGCAACAATCGGGGAACCAATATGTGACTAGGCAAGATATAGAAAATATCGTTGCTCAAGGGATAGCCAACGCTATTCCAGGAATAGTTGCCCAAGGGATAGCTAATGCTATTCCAGCAATTATTGCTGCTGTTAAAAATCCAATTGAACCTCAACAAGTTATTCCTAGTAAACGTAATTCTGAAGATAATTTCAGTAATAGCGTTAACGGAGGCAATAATCATGTTAATCATGATAATGAACCACGGCAAGCTCCGCTCCTTAAGAAAAGGAAAGTTGCAACACCTGGTTGCACTTACAAAGAATTTCTTGCTTGTAAACCCACTGAGTTTGCAGGCAATGAAGGAGCGACTGCGGCACTGCGTTGGTTAGAGAAAACCGAGGCAGTAATTGCCATAAGTAAATGTGCTCAGGATGATCAGGTTATGTATGTATCAAACCTTTTCAAAGAAGTAGCGTTAGAATGGTGGAACACAGTGTTACAGGCAAAAGGAAGAAGGATGGCGTATGCTATGAACTGGGAAGAATTTAAGAGTCTTGTAGAAAGAAAATTCTGTCCTGAATATGAAAAAGATCAAATGGAAAATAAGTTTCTAACCCATCGGATGGTAGATGTAGATTGTCGAGGGTATACTACGACATTCTTCGAATATGCTCGAGTGGTACCAACCCTGGCTTCGCCAGAACCGGTACTTATTTCTCGTTATATTTGGGGATTAATTTCCGAGATCCGTAATATTGTCAAAGCTGCGAAACCTCGTACTATTGATGATGCAGTAGAATTAGCCAATACTATGACTGACGAGCTAGTACGGACAAGAGAAGAAAATAGAAGGAAGGAAGTAGCCCAAAAGATTACCCAAGAATTCAGTTCGGGTAACCATAACCATTCCAAGAAAGGAGGGAATGGGCAATTTTCTACTAGTCCATTTTGCGATGTTTGCAAAAGGAAGCATTTAGGAAGATGCAAAGGATATTGCAATTTTTGCAAAATTCCAGGGCATCAAGAAGAAGACTGTAGGAGAAAGAAATTTTCAGTTTGCTACAACTGTAGAGAAACTGGACATCTTAGGCCAGATTGTCCAAAACTGAATAAACCATTTGACAATCAAGCCAAACCGTCAGAAGGAGCAAAAAGGAATGCGAGAGCCTTTCAGCTGACTACTCATGAAGCCGAGATGATTCCAGATGTGATAGCCGGTATGTTTTTAGCTTACAACGTTTATACAAAAGTATTATTTGACTCTGGTACAAACCAAAGTTTTATAACTACTTTACTCTGCCAAACTTTTAACTTACCGTTAACCAGCATTAGATAAGTTTCTACATAGAAACGGCAGATGTGGAAATTAGTTGAATTCGATGTTGTGATCATTATCTGTGATCAGAATTTCTTAGAAATTCAATCAACCATCGGAGAAGTAATTATGATTACAGGAGATAAACCATGTAAGCCTGTAAAGTTCATATCAGTAATGGAAATTGCTAATTATGAACGAAAGCAAGGAATAGTATATATGATTTTAGTAATCATTAATACTAAAGATACAAAATATAAGGAAATTTCTGTAGTTTCAGAATAACCAGATGTATTACCAAAAGATTTACCTGGATTACCACCAGATATAAAGATAGAATTTAAGATTCATCTAAATTTCAGGAATTTTACCGATAAGCCAAGGAACCTTATCGGAAAGACATTCGATAAGAATACGTATTGATTATAGGAAATTGAATAAGGTTATAATTAAGAATCAATACCCATTACTTAGAATTAATGATCTATTTGATCAATTCCAGGGAAATAGAGATTTTTCTAAGATAGTTATATCATTAACTAAGTTAAACTGTAAAATAGTTAAGTTTGATTAAGGACCTAAACAAGAAGAAACCTTTAAGTATCTTGAAACAGAAGTTAACCAATACTACAATCCTAGCCTTACCAGAAGGAACAGAAGATTTTAAAGTCTATGGTGAAGTTTCAAAGTTAGAATTTGGAAGTATGTTAATGCAATGCAAAAAGGTAATTGCATATGCATCAAGACAATTGAAAAAGGTACGAAGGAACTATACCACTCATGAGTTAGAATTAGGAACCATAATTTTTGCCTTAAGATTGGAGACATTATCTGTATGGAAGTAAGGGTACTATCTATATAGATTATAAGAATTTAAGCTATATATTTGGGCAGAAAGAATTAAACATGAGGCAAAGGAGATGGATGAAAATCCTAAGTGACTACGACTGTGATATTTAGTATCACAAAGGAAAAGCTGAAAACGGCAAGAGATAGTCATAAGGATTATGCAGATAAAAGATAAAAGCCGTTGGAGTTCGAGTTGAAGACAAAATATAATTGAAAGTATCTCCTTGGAAAGGAGTAAGAAAGGAAAGTTAAGTCCAAGGTACGTAGGACCATTTTCAGTAATCCAACATATAGGACTAGTTGCTTATCATTTACAAACTACCAAGAAAGTTGGTTGGAATACATGATGTATTTCATGTATTCAATCTCAAGAAATATTCATCAAATAAATCACTGGTAGCACCTTTCCAAGATATAAAGGTAAACCAATAAGTGTTAGTTCAAGTAAAGTGGGATTCAAGGAAAGGACCTGAATACACTTGGCAGCTAGAATCAGAAATGAAGAGAAAGTATCCTCATTTATTTTCGTAAATCTCGAGGACGAGATTTTTATTAAGTTGGGGAGAATGTAACAACTCTCATCAAAAGTCATAATCATTAAATTAATTTGACAAAAAGGAAATCCTAATTGAGACACCCAAGTGATTCTGAATAAACCCTAAAATTTTCAGAATTTTCAGAATCAGGATTAGGGCCCCTAAAACTCAGGGGGGGATAAAACCTAGTTACGATTATCCACATAACTACCTGTAGAAATCGAATTTAAGAAATCCGTCAACTCAGCAAGCCTACTCCTACACGTGGCTACCCTATGAAAAATAGGTTGGCAGTCGCGTAGCGCGACGACTAAGGGGTAGGCAGTCGCGCTACGCTACTGAGTCAAATTTTCAGTATAAATAGAGGAGGTTGGGACTTGAATTTGAGCGTTGGAACGACGTAAATCGGAGTTACGTAGACTGAGATATCATCGAAACAGTCCACTAAACACACACAAAACACTAATTAGAGGGGGGGTGCTGCTACGAAACAGGGTATTAGCTCAATCGCTGCTACGATTCATTTTCCGACGATCAATATATCCAATGAATGATTAAGTGCCGCCCACATTAGGGTTATACTTTATCGTTCGTCATTAATTTGACGGATTGTCGTTAATTCGATAGGTAAAGTATTATACTTTATCGTTCGTTGTTAATTCAACGGATCATCGTTAATTCGATGGGTAAAGTATTATACCTTGTCATTCGTTGTTAATTCAACGGATCATCGTTAATTCGATGGACAAAGTATTGCATTTTGACATTCATTGTGAGAATTTGATCTCGTGAGTTATCGTAAATGCTGGATTGATTACTAACCCCAAAATTGTGTGCTTGTTATTAAATTTAGGATAAAAGGCTAAATCAGTAGGCCAAACTCTGCCCGTATAAATCTGCAATGTGAGTCATTCTTCTTTTCTCACAGTTTGTGAGTTATTCTCTTTTTATCAAATTGCTTTATACAACTATTCTCACCGTTTGTGAGTTATTTTTATTAAATATTTTACAATACTCCAAATTATTTCAAGATTATAATTACAGGGACTAAGTCATGGATATCTTGAATTACTGGTTAGTGGGGTATTGTGCACATTACTAATTGTCTCCCAGTTAGGTTCATTGACCTACTCGGGATAATCACTGTTAGGTTCATTGACCTACAGGGATAATCATCACTATTTAGGTTCATTGATCTAAATAGTGGTATGACCATCGTCACCATTGTGACTTGTCACCATTGTGACAGAATGCCAGATAAAAATAAGATAGAAGACATTGTAATCGCTCTTATGCTGTAATTGATAACTATGCATCATTATGCAAAATAGAATGATTTACTCAGTATTTCCCGCTGACAAAACCTTTTTCAAACATGTTTCAGGTGACCTGTTATGAATCAGGAAAAGTGCCATATAGCACTACAAGCTCAAGAAAGTGGCTCAGTATAAAATAAAGAAACATGTTTTGTAAAATAAAAGATTTCTTCGTGAAATCAAACTATTGTAAATTACCGGGTTTTATCCCGAATTGTGAAATAAAATAATCGGGAAAAATTTTAGCTTTAAACGATCCTGTTTCCGCTGTTAAACTCAATTAAAATAAATACCGCAGTATTTTCTGCCACGGCTCCTGAAACGGGTCAAACCGGGTCGTGGGCCGTGACACTGAGATTGTTCAAGAGACAACGGATAAGATTCTTCAGATCCGTGATAACTTGATCAAGGCTAGGAGCAGACAAAAGAGCTATGCTGATAATACGCGGAAGCCTCTGGAATTTGCTGTTGGCTACCGAGTTCTACTCAAGGTATCTCCCTAGAAGGGAGTAGTTCGTTTTGGAAAGAAGGGAAAGCTCGCTCCTCGCTACGTGGGTCCTTTCGTGATACTTGAAAGGATTGGCAAGGTGGCGTACAGACTCGACTTGCCACAAGAGCTAAACAACGTGCATCTAGTGTTCCACGTATCTAACTTACGGAAATGCCTAGCCAATGAGCGACTGCATGTTCCTCTTGAAGACTTGCAAATAAACGAAGCTGTTCAGTTTGTGGAGAAACCGGTCGAAATCATGGATCAAACTGTCAAGCGTCTGAGGCGCAGCAAAATTCCCATTGTCAAGGTTAGATGGGAAGGAAAGCGTGGTGCCGAATTCACTTGGGAGTTGAAAAGTGATATGAAGGCCAAGTACCCGAATCTCTTCGAGCAGTCTTCTTCTAAGATTTCGGGGATGAAATCTCCTGAAGGAGGGGAGACTGTAATGCCCAGCGTCCCTAAACTTTAGGCTCTTGGCAAGATCAGTCCCTGAACTTTTACCTATTATGAATTTTAGTCCCTGTAGTTATGTGATGTTGATACTTTGATACTTTTGGCATGAATCTTATTGATAATTTATGCTTGTTACTATGACGCTTGATTCTTTATTCTAGATGCTTGATTCTTGACACTCAAAACTACGAGGCTTGATACTTAATCTAGATACTTGACTCTTGATACTTAATCTAGACACTTGATTCTTGATACTATGGAAACTAGATTCCTTATGATTCTTGATACTTGATACTTGGACTCTTGATTCTTGATGATTCAGAAACTATGATTCTTGACTCTTGAAATTTATTTGGTGGTTGACTCCTTAGGCTCGTGAAACTTGATTCTTGGTTAAACGAGAGACTGGAGCCTTGTCACTGGCGAAATCTATGAAACTTGGAAACTTTTGGGTTTGTAATGTAATCTAGATACTCTACATAAACTATACGCAACGCAACACCTAACCTAACGAACAAAATAATCAAAATCGGGAACGCGGAGAAGGTGGATTGGCCAGAGTGGCCATCCAATCGGATGACCACCCGATCGGGTGACCACTCGAACGGCCAGCCACCCTATCCACCTTGCACCGCCCTAATGCACTCTCACCCTATAAATAGACCTGTCACATCACCATTTTGAGTGATGTGACAGCTCTGCTCGACAAGACACACACACTCTTTAATTCTTCATTTTGTTGCTGATTTCGGTACGTTTTAGGCTAGATTCTTGTACTTTCTTGTTCTACACATCATTCCCTACATGATTCTCACTTGAAATCACACTTTTCACCGTGAAACCTCTTGGATCTGAGTTCTTGAGGGTGATGTCATCATAAAGGTTTGTACAAAAATGACATGTGATGTCATTCTAAGCAAGATCTAGCTCAGATCTAAGATGTTTCATGCGTGTTCACACTAAATCTAAGCTAAATCTAGACCTTTTCCTATAAAACTTGAATATCATCATCTTTTTCTCAAAACTTTTACTTTATTCGGTGGAAATTAGGTATAAACTAACTGTAGATCTGATGAATAGTCTAGAGTTGGTACTGATCTGGGTTCTTACCGGTAAAAGACGAGCATGGCAACGGATCCCGACATAAACCCATTAGAAACAAACGACTGATTAAGCAGGGGTGATTCCTACTCAATCGGAGTTTTGGGTGCTAAAGGGTTTTACCGTTGTCTCGATACATGTCGTGCCGTCACCGTTAACCTAGAAACTTAGAAATTAACAAAACATGTTAAACAAGAACAAGGATCGCCCGAACGATTGGCAACCCGATCGGACAGCCGTCCGATCGGACAACCACTCTATTAGGTGAACTTGCCTTGTCTTGAAACTTTCAAACACTTGGTAAATAATCAAAACTTGGAAGTCTGATCGAATGGCAACCCGATCGGACAACCGCCCGATCGAGCAGCCATCCGATTGGGAGGACCAGGATACCTACACTTGGTTTGAGTGGCAATCCGATCGGATAATCGTCCGATCGGACAACCACCTAACCTCCTTCTATGAAATTCGGCTTAAGTGGCAACCCGATCAGATGGCCATCTGATCGGGTAGCCATCTGCCTACTCTCATGCGAATGCCATCCGATCGACTGGTCATCCGATCAGACAACCGTCCGATCGGACAGCCATCAGATCCAGTGACTGACTTGACACTTTGCGTAATCTCGTTACTCTACCCGGTTCTTATCATATTGTAATCTAATCAGGCTAAATCTAAAAAGAGCTCCCTTTGATCCAATAGCAGTTTATACTGTTAAGCAATCACTGTGAGTATACTCGATCCCCATTTTACTTTAAACTTTTGGGGTGTAACTTGTATTCTATGAATCTTAAAATTGAATTTTGAAACTTATACTCTATTCGATGTGAAACTTTTGATTCTTGATTCTTTGTGCTATGTGACGTTTAATCCAGAGTGTGTAGTTCCGCCTTAACAATAGTAGTGCTATAGGAGATGCACCTCTCCCATTATTCTCGGGGGGTATTGTTAGGAGGATTCTAGTTTACCTTGAGTCTTGGGTAAACACTAAAGCATCGGGATACTTGGGCTATCACTGCGTGGACTGCGACACTAGCACGGCTGAAACTATTTTATTATTTACATTATGGATATGAGTTGTTTTAATCTAATATTCTATTATCACACTTGTATACTCGCCAATACCTTTGTATTGATATTTTAATACATGTTGCAGGCTGATAGGATGCTTGGAAATGCATGGAATTCAGCTAGGAGATGCTTAGAAACGTCGCCTAGTTAACTTAGAATCTTTGAACAATTTGAACAATGTTCGTTTTGCTCTGTATTCGATACTTGTGTTGGTTATGTTTGCTTCTTGGCAATGTTATGATGAATTTGATCTAATTTCTATTGAAACAAATAGTGTTATGGAATCTCATGAGCAATCTGAACACTTAGTGCTCGCACCCCGATGTTTCCGCCATCGGTTGGGGTGTGACATATGGTGACATGTTATAACATCATGTATTGTATAATATGACTATATGGTATGCCTTGTAGTATGGATACTATTGAATAGAACTCGTAAACCAAAGTTGTGGTTTTTTTTATCACTATCATGAAAGGGAATAATATGTTTAGATAAGACACCTGAAGTGTCATACTCCCTAAATGTCATTATCAGTTTATATATGGTCATAAGATATAAGATTGATAAAATTATATGACTCATATATAAAATTACTTCTCAAGTGATGTTATGTGAAGAGAAGATTATCTATATTGAAAGACCGAAAATAAAATAATTTATCATGAGATATGCTCTTGAAGTAGCAATATCATTAAGAGAGTATGAAAAGGTTGAAATGATTTTATATTCGTGTGACCAAGTAAATAATGGAAAACTATGAAGCTTTTTCGGTTATTCCATTCTCTGAAGTAAATTGATTATATAATGATCATTAAAATGTTTTGATCATGGACATAATTGAGAAATTTGTAATGATGATCATTTTAATAATGAGATGGACCACCAAAAGTGGCAAACTAAAAATAATGAGATGGACCACAAAAGTGGCAAACTAAAGAGTAATTGCATAACGTGATGGTTTGAACTTTAAAGTTATAATATATTCTCTCGTATCATACGTTTTGTATTACATATGTGCAAGTAATACACATACGATCATAAACCAGAAGTTTATGAATCATAATTATTTAATTAGTTGGCATGACCGGTTAGACCACACCGAGTCAATGATGATGTAAAACATAATGAAGAACTAGAAGATTCTTCAAGCTGATAATTAGCATGTATTGTTTGCTCTCAAGGGAAATTTTATTTTTGCCAAATAAAGGAGGGTCTGTATCCCTAAATATTTTGGAAGTGATTAAAGGATATGCATATCCCAACATGATACCATTTAGTGTATTAAATCGATGCATCGTCTAAATGGTTATCAAATCCACAACCTGAAGCTTGTGTGATTATGGATTGGCTAATGTGATAACAAGCATACTAATCCAGATTAGTATATTTATTTGATAATAGTGAATTTGATTCCCAAGTTATTAATGATCGTTGGAATAAGTGTTATTGTTGAGATGACCACTAAACGTCTACTATTTGTTACAAACCCAATGATCATGAGAGGAGCAAAAGTTCATTTAGGTACATGTAGTTTTATATATAGTACCATCAATTCACATCAAGCCAGTTATAGTTCTCCCCATACAGTTGGTTTTTGGTCAGGAACCAAAGATGTCCCATTAAAGATTTTGGTTGTGCGACATATATTGAAACTCGTCCACCACACCGTACAAAGATGGGACTTATAAAAAGTTTGAGAATATGTTGGGTATAAATAATCGTCTATGATTAAATACTAAAAGCCATTAGTGAGAAAAATTCGTTTATGACTCATTGGTTTTCACTTTAATGAATGAATGTTCCCAACATTAGGGGAAGATAACAAGCAGTTGAAAAGTGAAAAGTGAAATGAATTATCATGTCATCTTGATCCTCAGACTATAAACTATGACCTAGAAGTTTAAAGTATAATTCATTTACCAATATTAAAGAACAAATTACCGGACAAGTTCACAGACCTAAATAGAGTGACTAAGTAAGTCACATAATCAACTGCTTATGCTCCAGTTATATTTGTGTCCTAAAAGGACAACCACATATTTTTGTAATGAGTCTATTGCACACCTAAAGCGTGGTAGACTAGTTGATTCCAATAATAATATTCCTCGAAAATTGGAGTAAGTAATTAAGATGGTCAAGTCGAGGTTATAGTAATAAGATCTCCTGAACAGATAATAGACATGATTGTTCAAGAAGAACCTCAGGTACCTGAATATAAAGAGATCTTGATAAGTTGTATCATGTCTAAGATATGTATGGAATCGAATTAAAAATCGACGTCGCTATACTTTTGTATATAATGTAGCGCTTAAAATGATTAAATGATAAGGATCAAGATTTAAGATTTGCCTATGAATGAATATTAAGAAATGATTGGCCAAAATAGAAAGACGCAAATAAGGCAGAGTTTAGTTCTCTAATGAAATGGAAAGTTTCTGGACCAACAGTCCATACAACTGAAGTTGTAAAATATGCTGGATACAAAAGTGTCTTTTACGCGAATCATGTGAAAATCAAATTAAGTGATATAATTCAAAATTGGCAGCACAAGAATTTTCACAAAGACCTATTGTTGATTATGAGAAAATGTATTCTCCCGTGGTGGATGCATTGACTTTATAATATCTTATTAGTCTAGTAATATATAAAAGAGATTTGACATGCTATAACAACCCTCCTAAACATTTTCAACACGCTTAATATTTTTTAAAATATCCCTATATGTCCTAAAATACACCCCGTATACGAAAACAGGGCCTGAATACCGTTATTTTCATTAAAATTAAATAAAAACAAATTTCAAAAGGCTGTCGCGGGGCGGTAAGCCTTTGGCTACGTCTTACGCGGTGCGCGACAACCTGGACATGGGGCGCAGCCCGGTGCTGCCACGTGTCATGATCGTGTCAAAGCTAAACTCGACGAATCAGCAACTCTAGCCCCTATACCCCTACTACGCGGGCCGCGAAGCCCTTAGAGGACTTCTATGTGGGCCGCGAGGGAAGCTGAAAGGTCACCTATATATAGGTGCATTCGGCTTCAGTCTCCAGTCCCTCATTCCTTTCTTTCTCTCTCGAATTCTCACATAGTATAAGCTATTTCCGGGCATAATACCCCCCTAATTAACGAAGTTCTGCCTCGTTGTAAGTATCATAACCCCGGTTATGTATTAGATACGCTGCCCGATTGATTCAGGGTTCCGTAATGGCTGTCGTGGTTCTGCCCGACGTAGTCATTGGAATGTCGTCTCGGGGAGGGTATTGCTAATGTAAATATTGGGTTATTATACTAACACATGTACATTTGTGTAATTAATAGATAATCACCAGGAAACCCTTAAAGGAAACCATAAGACAACAATGTGAGTAATCCTCTTTTTGTGTAAACCTTTTTGTGAGTAATCTCCTTTTTGTAAACTGTTTTTACAAAACCTTAAATATTTTACAATGTGATTAAGCAGTGGTTGAGTCTTTGTAATTCTTCAATTACTGCCGGTATGTTGGGGTTTTGTATACAAAATGTAGAACACGTTACCATTGGACAAAGAGTTAGCCGATGGGTAATATGACCCACCAGTCAAGATTGACAATACTGAATGAGTAATTGTGTAGAAATAAACATTGTAAGAGCTCTCAATACTGTGAAAATTGATAAAACTCTACATGATTAAACTGGGGTTCAGTCACCAGTATTTCCCACTGACAAAATGTTTCTAAACGCGTTTCAGGTAACAAAATGTGAAAGCCAACTAGAAGCCAGCTGGATAGCACTGAAAGGCTTGGAAAAGTGGCTATAAAAGTTACCTAAATAAAAGAAGATGTTTTATTCAATAAAATAGGGATTTTCTCTATGAAAATGTTTGTAATGAAAACTTGGGTTTTATCCCAATATGTTTAATATTATAAAAGCGTGGTATTTACTCTGATAAATATTTCCTAACTACGTTCCTGATGAAATTTCCGCTGCGAAATTGATAAACACCGATACCACCGAAACTGGTCTCCCGGCCGCCCGTTCCCGGGACAGATAGGGGACGGGGGTTGCGACAGAAGGTGGTATCAAAGCTTAGCCACTGATTCGGCCACAGAAGTGTTCTGCTGACACCAAGATATTATTCAAATTGTTAGGAAATTAATTACGAGAGTACGTGCATATATGTATTTTATTGTTGTGTGTTATTTGACTATTTGTTAGTTTACAGTATGAGTGATCACGGACCCTCCGACGCCTATCGTCAGTTGTCCGGCTCACCTAGAAGCGAAGGCACCTCTTCACAGCCTGCCCTCTCAAGGTATTCAGCTGACAATGAAGATGGGATATTCGTGTTTAAGGGTCAGTCTGAAGAGCCATTCCCTCAGAAAAAGAGAGGATGGTTCAGTAGGGGAGCACATGAGCGTAGGAAAAGTATGAAAAAGTTACGACAGCAGCGAGTTCTAGCAGCCGCTAAATGAGAAACCGATGCCCATACCCAAGACATGCTCAATAGGGGTATAGCAAACATCCATATCTTAGCAACCACAGCTGCCGACCCAAATCTGGAACAACTAGTAGCCCCTCAACCATTACCCTTGTTTCCCACACAGCCAATGGAGATTGAAAACAACCTAGAAAACCAGGTCCAAATGCATGATTTTAACTAAGGGGAGATACCTAGGATACCAACACCCAATCCCTTAGACCCAGACTACGACCCGTGGTTCGATGATCATAGGGATTATGTACAATGCTACCACTTAACAGATGAACCCATGCCAAACCTAGCCGCCTACCCAGGTCTGGACCCTCTAAATCCCTACTACGATGCTGATGAATACATTAGGGAAATTTTAGAGAATCCGTATCCTCAGGAAGAACCCATGCCACAGTACCCAGATCTAGTACCAGCACCTGCACCCCCAATGAGTGCAGAAAATGTGCAAGAGCTCCGAACTTTCGGAGAAGAGATTTTAGAAAACAGTGACATGATGAGGCAGATCGGAGAACGACTCATCTGGAAGTACGATGAGCGTAATATGGAGTTCTGGATGAACCCATATCAGTAAAGTGATGGTGGAAATAGTAATATTAATAATATAATAATACATATAATATGTGTGTATGAAAAAATATATAATATATATGTGTATTAATAATAATAATATATGTTGTAGTATAGACCACTCCGTGGTTAGTGATGCATAGTAGTATTGTAATTTTAGTTCCAGTTTTAGTTTGTATTAGATGCATATTATAAAAAAGAGTAAGTCGCAATGCTTGACGCTTTTGACCAATATGTGTGTTGTGTGATTGTTTGACTTAAAATATTAATTTGTGATATTAATAATTGGAAAATGTTTAAAATTCAGATGGACAACGAAGTGAACTAGGAAAACCAGAATAATGATAACCAGAGTAATAATAACCTGGATAACGAAAACCCGAACAACAACAATAATGGAAACCAAGTGGATAACAGTGCCATGCAACACATAGTGGCACAAGGGATAATACATGTGATGCCATATATTATCAACGGTTAAGGAAGCAGAAAATAAAAGTAAACGTGATAGTAAACGACCCTCTGAACCTGAACACAACGTAAACAATGGACCCATACTTCAAGTGCCCATTCCCAAAAGAAGAAGAACCATGTCTTATGGTTGTTCTTATAAAGAATTCTGGTCTTGTAAACCAATGGAATTCTCGGGCAATGAAGGGGCCGTTGCATCTCTACGCTGGATAGAAAAGACTGAGGCTGTCTTAAGAATAAGCAAATGCGTGGAAGAGGATAAGATAATGTTTTCTTCCAATCTGTTTAAGAATTCAGCACTAGAATGGTGGAACACTATCCTCCAGTCTGGGGGGAATGATAGGGTTTACAATAAGGAATGGGAGGAAATTTAAAACATGGTAGATATAAAATTCTTCCCTCCCAATGAAAAGGAACAGATAGCAAATAAGTTCCTAAACCTTAGGATGACTGGGGTAGATAGTAAGGGTTATACTACATTATTCTTTGAATATGCTAGAATAGTGCCAACCCTGAACCAATATTAATCTCTCGTTACATCTGGGGATTAATTGGGGAGATCAGGCATGTAGTCAAGGCAGCTAGACCTCAAACCATAGAAGAAGCAGTAGAACTAGCAAACACCTTGACCGATGAATTAGTCCGTACACGAGAAGAGGATCAGAGGAGGAACCTAACCCAGAAACTTACCCAAGAATTCCGTTCCGGAAATTCAAACCGTGGGAAAAATGTAGGTTCTACTTCTGCACCTTATTGCAAGTATTGCTAAAGGAAGCATTCTGGAAGATGCTCCATATACTGTAACTTCTGCATAATATCTGGACACAAGGAGGAAGACTGCAGGAAGAAGCCAAATAATAGGATATGCTACAACTGTGGAGAACAAGGCCACATCAAGCCAAACTGTCCAAAACTAGCTCCAGCCACGAACACCAAGAATACTAAAAATGCTAGAGCATTTGTTCTCACTGCAGAAGAAGCAAAGCTGATCCCGGATCTTATCGTCGGTATGTTTTTAGTTAATGACATTTTTGCTAAAGCATTATCTGACTCTGGTGCGAACCAAAGTTTTATTAATACTTCATTTTGCAAATTTCTCAATCAACCATTAACTAAACTCTCACAAGAATGTCTAGTAGAAACAGCAAATGGGGAAACCATTAAGATTTCTGAAATCTTGCAGGGAGCAAGAATAGAAATTCTAAATCAAAAATTTATTGCAAACCTTTATCCAATGAATCTGGCAGGATTTGATGTTGTATTAGGAATGGATTGGTTAATAGCCAATAAAGCCAGTATTTTATGTGATCAAAAGTCAATCCAAGTAAATTCACCAAGGGGTAAAAAGATCAAAATTAAAGGAAATAAACCCTCTAGATCCACAAAGTTCATCTCTGTGATGAAAACAACAAGTTATATAAGAAAAGGGTCATTAGTATATTTGATTTCCATAATCACTAACACTAAAGGAAAAGAATTAAAGGATATTTCAGTAGTATCCCAGTTTTCAGATGTATTTCTAGAAGAGTTACCAGGGCAACCTCCAGACAGAGAAGTTGAATTCAGAATCCATTTGATACCAGGAATTGCACCAATTGCCAAAGCACCTTACGGTTTGGCACCCGCAGAAATGCAGGAACTGAAGAAACAATTAGATGAATTATTGGAAAAAGGATTCATACAGCCAAGCTCATCGCCATGTGGAGCACCGATCTTATTCGTTAAAAAGAAGGACGGATCAATGCGTTTGTGCATTGACTACCATGAATTGAACAAGGTCACGATTAAGAATCGGTATCCACTACCGAGAATCGATGATCTGTTTGA
This sequence comes from Helianthus tuberosus, assembly GCA_030545235.1. Lineage (NCBI taxonomy): Eukaryota > Viridiplantae > Streptophyta > Magnoliopsida > Asterales > Asteraceae > Helianthus > Helianthus tuberosus. The sequence goes on from CM060376.1 coordinate 182,488,774, forward strand.
TCAACTGCAAGGAACTCGATTTTTCTCTAAAATCGATTTACGGTCAGGATATCATCAATTAAAGGTACAGGAAGAGGACATTCCTAAGACCGCTTTTAGAACAAGGTATGGCCATTATGAATTTACTGTCATGCCATTTGGTTTAACCAATGCCCCAGCTGTATTTATGGACATGATGAACCGAATATGTAAACCATATTTGGATAAATTCATAATTGTCTGTATAGATGATATTCTTATTTATTCTAAAAGTAAAGAGGAACATGCAGCGCATCTGCACGCACTTCTAAGTTTATTGAGAAAAGAAAAGCTTTATGCAAAGTTTTCAAAGTGTGAGTTTCGGTTAGAACAGGTATAGTTTCTTGGACATTTAGTTAATCATGAAGGAATTCATGTGGATCCCACCAAGATCGAGGCGATTACCAAATGGAAAATCCCTGAGTCACCAACCAAGGTTAGAAGTTTCTTAGGATTAGCTGGTTATTATAGAAGATTTATTCGAGATTTTTTTAGAATAGCCATTCCCTTAACTAAGCTAACCTGTAAATCTGTTAAGTTTGAATGGGGATCAAAATAAGAAGAAGCCTTTAGAATTCTTAAGCAAAGACTAACCCATGCACCCATACTAGCGTTACCAGAAGGAACTGAAGACTTTGTAGTCTATTATGACGCTTCTAAGTTAGGTTATGGATGTGTGTTAACGCAACGTCAAAAGGTTATAGCTTACTCCTCTAGACCACTTAAGAATCATGAAGAGAATTATTCAACCCATGATATAGAATTAGGAGCTATAATTTTTGCCCTTAAAATTTGTAGACATTACATTTACGGTAGTAAATTTACCATTTTCACCGACCATAAGAGTTTAAGGTATGTTTTCGGGCAAAAGGAGTTGAATATGAGACAAAGACGCTGGATGGAGATACTCAATGATTATGATGGTAATATCCAGTATCATGCAGTAAAGGCAAACGTAGTAGTTGATGCTTTAAGTCAAAAGTATCATGAAAAGCCAAAAAGGGTACGTTCTCTTAAATTAAATCTGGAAGTAGATTTAAACGAACAAATTAGAAAGGCACAAGAATCAGTAATCAAGGATGATATTGAAAAATTGAAAGGAATGATTAAGGAATTAGAACAAGGAACAAATGGAATTTGAAGATTCCATAAGAAAAGAATGTGGATACCTAAACTAGGAAACCTACGCCACCGTATATTAGAAGAAGCCCATAAGTCTAAATATACGATGCATCCTGGAAGTGACAAGATGTATCAGGACTTAAGAAAGAATTTTTGGTGGATAGGAATGAAAAAGGATATAGCAGCATATGTTTCAAAATGTTTAACCTGTTCAAAAGTCAAAGCTGAACAACAGAAACCCTCTGGATTGTTACAACAGTTAGAAATGCCTGTATGGAAATGGGAATTGATAACAATGGATTTTGTTACCAAATTGCCCAAAACAAGAAAAGGTAATGATACAATCTGGGTGATTGTAGACAGGCTAACTAAGTCAACTCATTTCCTACCTATGAAGGAAACTTTCAGTATAGAACAATTAGCTAAACTATATGTGAATGAAATAGTTTCATTACATGGAATTCCTCTATCAATTGTTTCTGACAGAGATAGTCGTTTTACCTCTCATTTTTGGACAAGTTTCCAAAAAGCAATGGGAACCAAGTTGAATCTAAGCACCGCTTATCATCCTCAAACGGACGGACAAAGTGAAAGGACAATTCAGACAATGGAAGATATGCTTAGAGCTTGTGTAATTGATTTCGGAGGTAATTGGGACGATCATTTACCATTGATAGAATTTTCTTATAATAATAGTTATCACACAAGTTTCAATGCTGCACCATTCGAAGCACTTTATGGACGAAAGTGCCGAACGCCAGACAAGATCATTTAAGTCAAGGAACGACTGAAAGCAGCACGTGATCGACAAAAGAGTTATGCAGACAACAGACAAAAGCCATTGGAATTTCAGGTAGGAGATAAAGTATTATTGAAAGTCTCTCCTTGGAAAGGAGTGGTAAGATTCATCAAAAGGGTAAAGCTAAGTCCCAGGTATGTTGGACCTATTGAGATTATTAGAAGAATAGGACCTGTAGCCTATCAACTACAACTGCCAGAGGAAATGGCAGGAATACATGATGTATTTCATGTATCTAATATTAAGAAATGCTTAGATGATGAATCACTAATGGTACATCTTAAGGACATAGAGGTAAATGAACAACTTAAGTTTGTAGAGAAGCCTCTACAGATCGAAGACAGGAAAATCAAGAACCTCAAGCACAAGAGATTAGTTCTGGTCAAAGTGAAATGGGACTCCAAAAGAGGACCAGAGTACACATGGGAGCTTGAATCAGAAATGCAAAGGAAATATCCACACTTGTTCCAGTAGATCTCGAGGACGAGCTCTAAAACAAGGTGGGGAGGATATAACAACCCTCCTAAACATTTTCAACAACCTTAATATATTTTAAAATATCCCTATATGTCCTAAAATACACCCCGTATACGAAAACAGGGCCCGAATACCTTTATTTTCATTAAAATTAAATAAAAACAAATTTCAAAAGGCTGTCACGGGGCGCGTAGCCTTTGGCTACGTCTTACGCGGGGCGCGACAACCTGGACATGGGGCGCAGCCCAGTGCTGCCACGTGTCATGATCGTGTCAAAGCTAAACTCGACGAATCAGCAACCCTAGCCCCTATACCCCTACTACGCGGGCCGCGAAGCCCTTAGAGGACTTCTACGCGGGTCGCGAGGGAAGCTGAAAGGTCACCTATATATAGGTGCATTCGGCTTCAGTCTCCATTCGCTCATTCCTTTTTTTCTCTCTCGAATTCTCACATAGTATAAGCTATTTCCGGGCATAATACCCCCCTAATTAATGAAGTTCTGCCCCGTTGTAAGAATCATAACACCGGTTACGTATTAGATACGCTGCCCGATTGATCCAGGGTTCCATAATGGCTGTCATGATTCTGCCCGACGTAGTCATTGGAATGCCGTCTCGGGGAGGGTATTGCTAATGTAAATATTTGGTTATTATACTAACACATGTACATTTGTGTAATTAATAGATGATCACCAGGAATCCCTTAAAGGAAACCATAAGACAGCAATGTGAGTAATCCTCTTTTTGTGTAAACCTTTTTTTGAGTAATCTCCTTTTGGTAAACTATTTTTACAAAACCTTAAATATTTTAAAATGTGATTAAGCAGTGGCTGAGTCTTTGAAATTCTTCAATTACTGCCGATATGTTGGGGTTTTGTATACAAAATGTGGAACACGTTACCATTGGACAAAGAGTTAGCCAATGGGTAATATGACCCACCAGTCAGGATTGACAATATTGAATGAGTAATTGTGTAGAAATAAACATTGTAATAGCTCTCAATACTGTGAAAATTGATAAAACTCTTCTTGATTAAACTGGGATTCACTCACCAGTATTTACCACTGACAAAATGTTTTTAAACGCGTTTCAGGTAACAAAATGTGAAAGCTAACTAGAAGCCAGCTGGACAGCACTGAAAGGTTTGGAAAAGTGGCTATAAAAGTTACCTAAATAAAAGAAGATGTTTTATTCAATAAAATAGGGATTTTCTCTATGAAAATGTTTGTAATGAAAACTTGGGTTTTATCCCAATATGTTTAATATTATAAAAGCGTGGTATTTACTCTAATAAATATTTCCTAACTACGGTCCTGATGAAATTTCCGCTGCCAAATTGATAAACACCGATACTGGTCTCGTGGCCGCCCGTTCCTAGGACAGATAGGGGACGGGGGTTGCGATACATGCGTCTTAGGAAAGTTATGTATCACTTGATACTAAGTCATATAAAATAAGTTCTCGAGAATGTTATGATTATTATATAAATTCAGATCTGAATACATATACATGTTGTATATGTTATTAAATTGAATATAATTGGAACTCCCCATGAGTATCCTAAAGCATTTGAGTCTTAAGAGGTTAATTGAAACACCTTATGGATGTAATTATAGTGCACCAATACTCCAATAAACATACATAGAAAATGTGTACCTGGTTATTATGGAATCTCAATGTACACAGTGTACAAACATAGTACAATATGGATTTTGGAGATAAAAGCAAGTGTTCTTGATATTTTTGCATATCATACAGATATCTATGTGTTAAAAGGGCAAGTTTATATAGCAAAACTTCTAAGAGTGAAAGCACATGCATATTTGGATAAGATGGAAAGAATTCCCTCATGGATTGATAATCCTAGAAGAATTAATGATGTCAAAACCACAAGAACGTATTATATGAAGTTGACAAAATACGTATGGACTAAAATAGTTGGGTTGAGTGTTGTACAATTTGAGATATTCACATAAAGAGGGATATAAGTTTGATTAAATTAGCCATATTCTATGAACATTCTACTTTTAAAAGTTCACTATAATCGCAATTTACAGTAATGATGTCTAGGCATCATCGAGAGAAATTGTCGAGCTTTTAGAGGGAGAATTTTTTATTGACCTTAGCACGGTCGGACTATTACTCGAACTACAGTTCGAGTATATATGTAATTATATTTTACTAATCCCTCAAGTACATCTAGAAAATGATGTTTGGATATTTTAGTATGGACATAGTTGAACCTTAAAGTACGTTAAAGGTTGTTAAGTCATTTGTTATAAGAAATGCCCATTATCATCTCCTACCAAAGTAGAGATTCTCATTTTAGAAGTACCATCGTTAAATGCATAAGTGCATTAATATGTTTTGCTAGATATGTATGGTTATAATATCTTTCACTTGAGCTTATTGTCAAGATATAACCTTTGTCTAGCGAAGAGACGTTGGAATGAGTTCAAAGAAATATTTCAGGTATAAACCATATTTGATTATGTTTTACTAACCCATCAAAACAAGTTTGGTTAGTCTTGTAGATGCAGGAATGTAACGAAACACAGTCGTGGACATATGATAATTTTTGGAAGGAGGTACCTAAAGTCTCGTTAGAAGATGATACAACATTGCTCAACATAAAGGATTGCACATTAAGGGATCAAGCGACACATCATTCGCTACAAAAGCTTTATTCGACTTTCAAGGAATATGGACACACGTCACTTAAAGGATACATGTTAAAATGAGGGGGAGACTTATTCAAGTTGCACTCTTTTTCTCTTAACTAAGTTTTGTCCCATTTGGTTTTCTTAGTAAGGTTTTAATGAGGCAACATACCTGATCCAAAAGTATGAGGGGGAGAAAATATGTGCTGCACTTTTTTTCCCTTGGCTATGGTTTTATCCCAATGGGTTTTCCTAACAAGGTTTTTAACAAGGCAGCATATATCACCAAGCGTATTAAAAGAATAATATGTTATTTTACATAATCATGTGGATAGTCAATGGAGAGTTGTTGATACACTTTATGTGGATGCGACTCGGTTTGGTTCGACTCGGTTAGGATCGGTTCAAGCCCGACATCACGACATTCCTCCGTCGGGTGCCCCAAAGATCGACACGCAAAGCACGAAGAGCCGCGAACCGTTATTAGTCGCCACATCACCATGACATCATGATGATATCATGTGATGAATTAATATGGTTTATAATGTCTAAATGTTCCATGCATACAATCTAAGAAGTCTGAAAGACGAAGAATGATTGAAGTCAACAAAGGATTGCATGTTGACGAAGACTACTCATGAAAAAGAACCTGCTCATGCTCCTGACGAACAACCTGCACATTCTACATTACGAAAAACCTCCTGACCCCACATATGACGAAAAACCTCCTCACCTCTTACATGACGAAAAACCTGCATGTATTTCGTCGAGGTGCTTTGAGGATTGATGTCTTTCGTCGTTGCAAGATGTTTCGTCGAGGTGTTTCGTCGCTGCAGCATGTTTTGTCGACCTGTCCCTTTGTATAGCAGCAAACTGAAGACACAGAAGCTAGACACATAACACAGAGTGAACTCAGGAGAGTTTAGAGAGAGTTGTATCTTGTATCATCTTGTATCTTAAACTCTTTTGGTTGAAATATATTGAGCTTTAAAGTTGAATCTTGTGCTTGTATCTCGTGTTCTCGATCTCAGTTTGCTTTCTCGGTTGGATTCCGCAGAACCGGGTTTGTTCGTATACAAGGATTAGGCTACTAGATCCTCCGCTAAGTGGACCTAGAAGTGGTATCAGAGCATTTAATGGTTGTTGTTGATACCAATTGACGGTTGCTGGTAAAGTCATAGTTTTAGAACATTTAATGGTTGCTGTTGAAAAACCAATTTAAATGTTCTAAAACATCGAAAAAATTCAAAAACACAAAAATAATAGAAAAACAAAAATGAGTTTCCTGGCGAAATTTCTTTATCAACTAGAATCCAAAAATGAGTAAATCCAAACTTTAAAAATCCAAAAACATCGAAAAATTTCAAAAACACAAAAACAATAGAAAAACAAAAATGAGTTTCCTGGCGAGCAAAAGAGAAAATGATAGTACATCAGTGGTCTGTCCAAACCTCTTTAAACCTAAAATGAAAAACGATAAGCTGCTCTATATAAGATGTATCGGTAGGCTCACAATCATTTTAAAGTGTGCAGAGTGATATAAATTTAAATCGACTGAAGACTGTGTGGGAACCACTCATTGGCATATGGTCTTGGTACCGAAATTTTGTTTGATAGATTGCCGAGGTTCTGATATACATGGTCTTTATGCTGTTTATCATCTGGGTATCATGGTTGTTTGTTTTACCGAAATATAACGGAGACGAAGTCTAGATCTTCCATGATACCATACATACGTGTACATATTGCATTCGACCTCAATAAGTGATCAACAATCACATGTCCACAAAATAAGTGATAATATATCACATTTATCCGGGAGTCAAGTTCGTTTCTTTGCTGTACGTTAGAACTGACCTATTCACGGACTTGCTCCTGTGCCCTCATGCATTTGAAAATCAAGTTCCTCATCAATAAGTGATTCTATCACATAGGGCTTGTTTTCAACCAAAATAAGTGAGTATCTCACATTTTCATATACGTGAAAACAGATGATAAATGGTATACTCACCAGTAAGATGAACTCTCGTGCATACCTTGATACGGGAATGTGTCGTGTGTAGATGAACACCGGTCGGTAAGTATAAATCATACACTAATCGTATCCCCTCGCCATGATTACATCTGATAAGTTGAGCTTATGTGGACAACAATACCGATAATCGTTATAGGATGGTTATCTAAATGTTAACTAACTGAACAACAAGAGCGTTTTGGCGTGACCGTACACTGATATGATTTTCCTACCCTCGAAACTCGCAAAAAGATTGTCTGTAAATATTTATTTAATGCTTTCAGTTTCTGCATCTTTGTATATATTTATTTACTGCTTTCAGTCTTTACATTTGAAATATTCAAAATACCAAAAAGATTTTAGGTGTGTTTTAATATAAACTTTATAAAAATAAAAAAAGATTTTATTTCTGTTTTATCTTTGATTACCCAATTGATTCTTCATAAACGGTCAAAATTTGCAAGCTTTGAAAGTTAAAAACCAAAAGTGAACAATTTGTTAAACTTTCAAACTGTAGGACGGTAGTTGATTAAAAAAAAAATTGGTCGCATGTGTGCCGTTTGTTTATGTTAACTATATTCTAAGCGTTTGTTCTCATTGCGCGTTTAGCTTTCTTGTATGTGCAGATGCAAACGTGATAGAAGACAAGCTTCGGAATGTAGACACAACGTGGAGGCACTCAAAAGATACAGATGATCGAGTTGCCGCTGACCTCTGTTCAACACCTCAAGGATCTAAGTGCTGAAAATGGAGTTTATTTTAAGGGGGAGTTTGTTAACACACTTCGTAAATGAAAGGGGGAGTTTGTTGATACACTTTCTACTTACGATACGTGAAGACTTTGAAGATCCTCCGACATGGAAGACATGGAAGATGAACCTTACGAGTAGCGTCCAAAGGGGAGTTTGTTGATACACTTTATGTGGACGCGACTCGGTTCGGTTCGACTCGGTTAGGTTCGGTTCAAGCTCGACGACACGACATTCCTCCGTCGTGCGCCCCAGAGATCGACACGCGAAGCACGAAGAGCCGCGAACCATTATTAGTCGCCACATCACCATGACATCATGATGATGTCATGTGATGAATTAATATGGTTTATAATGTCTAAATGTTCCATGCATACAATCCAAGAAGTCTGAATGACGAAGAATGATTGAAGTCAACGAAGGATTACATGTAGATGAAGACTACTCATGACAAAGAACCTGCTCATGCTCCTGACGAACATCCTGCACATTCTACATGACGAAAAACCTCCTGACCCCACATATGACGAAAAACCTCCTCACCTCTTACATAAAGAAAAACCTGCATGTATTTCGTCGAGGTGCTTTGAGGACTGATGTCTTTCGTCGCTGCAAGATGTTTCGCCGAGGTGTTTCGTCGCTGCAACATGTTTCGTCGACCTGTCCTTTTATATAGCAGCAAACTGAAGACACAGAAGCTAGACACAGAACACAGAGTGAACTCAGGAGAGTTTAGAGAGAGCTGTATCTTGTATCATCTTGTATCTTAAACTCTTTTGGTTGAAATATATTGAGCTTTAAAGTTGAATCTTGTGCTTGTATCTCGTGTTCTCGATCTCGGTTTGCTTTCCCGGTTGGATTCCGCACAACCGGGTTTGTTCGTACACAAGGATTAGGCGACTAGATCCTCTGCTAAGTGGACCTACAGGAGTGTTATAAATGAGTTATAATATTGTGACTTTCCACATGATTAACTCCCATCCCTTTAATGTATTTGTATTAATGTCAAGCTCTATAAATACTAGCTATTGTATTTGTATGATGTATCAATAAGATTTATATTCCCTCATTGTTTTATTCTTCTCTTTATATTGCTATTAGGTTTAGTTGTTTTACATATATTTCTTTATAAGTGCATATATATTTCGTCGTTGCCATAGCCGATTATACATTGAGCAACTATAAAAAAAAAGTTCCGTGTTGCGATTTGAATGAATAGCTTTGTTATTTTTTATTTGGATTTGCTATTGCCAATTGGATTAATATTTCTTAGGGCTGGCAGCGTAAAAAAAGGGATTGCAGTATTGTACTGTACGATGTGGGTGATTGGTATTTCTAATCCCAAGCTTGGGTATAGAAGAAGGGTTTTTAGTTTATATTCTTAATTGTTGTTTGCATTTCTTTTTGTTTACTTTTTTTTTCTTGTGAATAAGTTGTTGGAAACAAGATGCATTTTAAAAAGGATATAGTTATGATACTTTAAACAAGCTGCCTAACCTGCTACCATCATGGATATCAAACGCTTCAGCACATCGCACATCAGGTGTATTTACTTAGTGGCGTCTCTGAGAATTCATGTACACTGTACGAGCTCGAAAAAATGTGCCCTTATGCCTTAATAATAAACAATGAAATTACGAAAATGACAAAATCGTAGTATTTGATAAACAATGCAATTACGAAAATGAAAAAAAAAATCATAGTATTCGAATGTGTTACATCCCGTAATACCACCGGTTTGAGACTTGACCAATTCTTCCGCTCGTTTCATCTTTTGATGTTTTTGCCATCTGGATGATTGTTTAGAAGCCATTAACGCCTAAATAATTGAGAACTAACAACAATTAACAACAGTAATCAATAATCAATACTCAATTAACAAGTAACACTAAACCTTCACTGATGTTCTTCTGAATTATGTTTTAGTGTTTTTGATGTTCTGGCCGAGAAGGCGAAAATCAATGTGCCTGTTCGAGAAGACGAGAATCAATACTCAATACTCAACAATAATTAAGCAATGCTCAACAATAATTAATCAATACTCACTACAATTACATCAAACCTTCTAACCTTTTGATGTTCAAGAGATTCGCAACTGTGCTTGTGTCATGTATGATGTATGTTCAAGAATCCGGGAATCAGAGCAGATCGATGTTCGAAATCAAGAGTTGTTCACTTGTTTTTGTCTTGTCCGTGCCTACTGCCTCGCCAAGAGTCGTTTCAGTATCCACGATTGCCGCCCAAGATAATTTACAATTATGTTTTATTATTTTTATTTTTAAAATCAAATTAGTATTGGGTGAAATAAACCTAACATTAAGTTGGCTAAATTCTAAACAAAAAAAAAGATTTGTAAATAGGCCTATGTTGGAATTGGTTTGTGTTTACTATTTAAAAAAATAACATATATATCGGATTCTTTTTGAAAAATCACATGTCCCTCGAAATCACGGGTCTTGTGCGGAGGTCCTCTCCGCACACCATCATAGCAGCCTCTGTATTTACCTACTCTAAAGACAAATAATGCTATAATGTTCATCTAGTTTTTTAACCAAAGTAAATGCAAGTTTTCTTTTTGTTAGTTATAAAAATTCAAAGGGGCACAACTTTGTAGTTTGTTTAGCGCCTCCAAAATCCTTAGACCGGCCGTGCTTTTATGTTGCATGATGTGTACGTGGAGACATCGTGTGTATGCAGTTTCCTTTCCTTTGTGTATTTAATCTTCAAGTGTGATTAATAAAATTATCAAGTTCCAACAAATATTGAGTGTTACATACTTACATTATCTCTATATTACCTACAGGAAATCCATTTGGAAAATACATCATTGTAGTAAACAAGAGACTCCGTGGTTCATGAGACTATGTTGCGTAAAAGATTCTCACTTACCCTCCTTAATTAGCTAGTAGTATCTGTCATAGGTTTTTGTACCAAACATGCAATTTATCTTATTGGAGATTATATTTTCGAATATAAACGCGTTATTTTGTTATTAAGAACTTTTTCTAGGCTTAATATTTTGGGTATTAGAATACTTTGTGATTCTATTTTGAGAAAATACAAAATATATTTATTCCAAAAATGCACTTTAATCAACATTTAAATTTGGTTTAGATTTTACTATAACTAGCAATAATACTCGGGTGCGTTGCGGCGCGAGAACTCCGCAAACATCGAATGGATTAGTCCAAACGTCGTGTGATGCGTTAACCGTAAGAAAACGCGCATTTTGACATATCGTTGAACCCGAAGTAACCTATATAAGCATTGCGATTGGATCAAAACGTAAAGTAAATCAAATTTATATGTGACCCGACTCATACATTGAAAGGAAACTACAATTTGACTTCACACGGTTCGAAACAAAATTTAAGAAACATACATAAATACGTACGAATACATATTATGTTTGTCCAGACTCATCTCCCAAATCGGAACGTAGACCAACCCAAATTTATGCTATATAAAAATATGCACGTAAAAATGGTTTTTTTTAATGAAAAAGTATTATATTTGACCTGACTCGTTTTCCAGAAAAAGTTTACGTCTACATCCAAACATAGAGCAAATCATATTTATACCGACACGTAAGTAAAAACATGCACGTAAAAAAATAGTGTTTTTTTAAGTAAAGGAAGTACAGGGCCTCGAAACAAATTATAGGTAAAAAACTTAATAGGTTAAAAAGGTTCGTAAAACCGTGCCAAATAGCACCAATACCACACCATTGTCAGCGACACCAACATCGGAAAAGTCCGTAAAAATAAAATAAATAATCATCATACTCAGTAAATCCCACCAATAGAAAAACAAATGTAGGGTCTGAGAAGGGTAAGATGTAGACAACCTTACCTCTACCCCGTAGGAATAAAAAGGCTGCTTTTTGTGAGACCCCCGGCTCGATAGTAGTTTTGCATCAAGTCTTGGACATAACGCACATAACACTTAGCAATCGGGACAAAGACCGATTAACCTTCCTCAGCTTTTAACATTATTTTCACGAAATTAGTAAAATAATGATAAAATTAGTGCACTTTCGCTTTTGCCCCCCGATGGCCCACACATATATACATTATATGTGCATACCGCAAGCGGGACGTCATAAAAATAAAATAAATAACAAAGGAAAAAATAACACAGAACGAAAAGACGTAAAATCGTTGAACCACGCATGTCCGTTGTTGTGTGTTAATGCGAAGAAATTAGACAGAAACGTAAAATGTAGAAATGAATAACTAAGTCGAATGGGGAAAAATAACGTGTTGCGACGAACCTGTCAAAAGGGAAGAAAATATACCAGAAAACGGTGGACCCCACACACATGTTGTGGCGTGTTAACTTACAAAATTTATAACGAAAAGTAAAACGAATAATTTGTGAAAGATGAAAATTATGAGGAGACAAAGATGAAAATAAATAAAATGTTATGATTAAATTGGAAAAGAAGAAAAGCAACGGTTTAGAAATGAAAAATCAATTTTTTTTTAAAAAAAAATATCCCCATGTATAGAGTACAACTCCATAAAGCAACATTTTGTTGCTAATTTATAGTTTGTAATTAGTCTTAATATAATAAAAAAAAAAGTATATATTGTTCGTACAGTAGTTAGAAATGATAAAACCTAACATATATTAGAATTCCACCAAACTCAAACCTAATGATAACACATTAACACGTTTTGTTATATAATTGACAATTAACGATTAGAACAGTATAAAGTATTGTATATAAGAAGAGAAGTTGTCACAAATTACTGTGCCAAATGGAAATGAAATCCATAATTTTATTTCTTATCATTATTCAATCAATTATCAATGGAGTCAATCTTGCGAAAGCTCCACCACCTTTTATTAGAGATTGGCATGTATGTAGAGGTGGAGATTTCAAAAGCAACACCATCCAAAAAAACCGAGATTCCGCATTGGATAAACTCATGGTGTTAATTAAGAATAATTCTAGCTACAATGGTTTTTACCATACCCAATCGGCCGGCAAACCTGAAGAGCAAGTTAGCGCCAGCTTCTTTTGTGCCCTTAATGTCGTAAAAGGACTTTGTGAGTGTTGTCTTAGGAACGTTGTTCAATATATTCGAAAGAACTGCCCTAAACAACAGGAAGCTGTAGCTTGGGATTTCTACCCATATTTACAATGTATGGTGCGTTACTCTACTGGTCGCAAAATATTCTCAGTGCTGGATGATTGGGCCTGGTGTCGTTCGGGGGACGATTTATCCGTCAAAACTGTTAATTTAGCAAAGACGATGGATAGCATGATAAATAAGCTAAAGGTGAAAGCGGCTGGAGGTGATGCCCTTCGGAAATATGCGTCAGACACTATACATTATGACGGGGATGAACACGCTCTTTACGCGGATGTGCAGTGTACTCCTGACTTAACAAAGGAGGATTGTCTTAAATGTTTAACCAAGGGAAGTAATGAGATTCGTAATTTTACTAGGAAACCACTCTTTAGTGGACGGGTTATATCTACCAATTGTTATGTACGGTATGCGCATACAAGTCTATTCAACCCTCCTACTGAGTATAATACTAAACTATGCGGTTAAAATTGATGTTTGAATTTGAGGTTACAAAATGTGGTAATGAATGGCAGTATCAAAATGATGTGCTTTGTCTTAATTATATTAAATTATTAATGTTGGAGTTAATGTTCATGGTAATTATGAATGGATTGAATTGACATGAGATTAATGGACTATGGAGTGATACGAAATATTGATTGAAATGCCCTAATTAAAGTCAAAACTTGCTCTAACTTTTTTTTAAGGGTAACTTACATTAACACACAAGCCGACCCAAACCGGGCCGACCAACAAGAACAACTACAAAATTACATATTTACAAAAGAGCTCCATTTACCCCAATCAATCCCTTTGTGTCTAGATCTATTGGAGAACCAAAGAAAACCCAACGCCTTAACTTCACTCACAATTTTATCTATTTTTATCTCTTTGTTAGAAAAAATGAAATTATTCCTAGCTCGCCATAAACTCTAGCAAACAATCATGATGATTCCTTGCACTGCTTCTTTCTTTAAATCCGACGCTCTAATCTCCTTATGAATTCCAAGGAGGTCTCTAATCGAGAAGGCGAAGATATTCGGGATCTTACACCATGAGCTAACACCGTTCCATATCACCAAAGCAACCTGGCAAGCAATAAAAATATGATCCACCGATTCTTCGTCCGAACCACACAGCGGGCACAGAGAATCCCCAACCAGAACGTTCCTGCTCTTTAAGGTGATACTAGTAGGAATCTTATCCATTTCCATTCTCCAAGCGTGTATGTTGACTTTAGCGGGGACCCACTCACACCAATCCAATATGAACCTGTTTTCAATATTGACGTCCGCATAGATAATCCGTTTAGCATCCTTAACCGAAAACACTCACGACTTATCGGAAGTCCAGATCCACCGGTCCTCCACATCCGAGACTTGCACATCTTCCAAAAGAGATTGAAGTTGCTGAAGACTGGAAATGATGACAGGATCGGATATCGTAGACCTCCGGTTCCAGCAAACAGCTATCCCACTTCCTTGATTAGATAAACGATCCGCGACCGCACACCTCTTATCCGATTCCAAACTAAACAACTTTGGGAACCTATATTTAAGGGGTTCGTTGGTAATCCAACAATCAAGCCAAAATGCAATCTTTGAGCCGTTACCCACAACTCCTTTGATGAGATCCCGAAGAGGATAATTTCCCGCCCTAGTATTAATGAACAACTTGGCGATATTGTTCCACACCCCGTTTAAACTTTTCTTGAAAGGAATACACTCCGAACCCACCCTACTTAAGTGAAACGCATCTATGACTCTTTTCCAAAGATTGTTATCTTCCGTTTTGTACCTCCATCCCCATTTGATTAATAGGGCCGTATTAACCTTAGAAAGTTGCTTCAAACCTAAACCTCGTTCTTTCTTATGACACGAAACTCGATCCCATGCCACCCAATGCATCTTTCTTTCCTCAATAGATCCTCCCCATAAAAATCTTTTAATCATGGCTTCCAAGTCCGAAATCACTTTCTTTGGGGCATTATAGAGGGAGAAATAATAATTTGGAAGGCTCTCCATAACCGACTTAATCATCACCATCCTACCCCCAATGGACAACAAGTGAGCTTTCCATTTGGCAAGACGAGTACGAAAAATGTCATATACCGGTTGCCAATTGCTAATACGATTCATATTAGCACCTACATTTAGACCAAGAAACTTAAAAGGAGTAGTGTCCGGATTACAACCCACCTCTGACTCCAATTTCCTCCCATCCCACTCCAATACCATATATGTTTGACTTTTCTAAATTAATTTTAAGGCCCGAACAAACATAAAAACACCGAAGAATTCTCACAATGTTCATCACTTTAAGTTTAGACCATTCCCCAACCACTATGGCGTCGTCTGCATAAAAAAGGTGAGTTAGAATAGGCCCATCATTAGGAGTGGGAAAACCTTTAATAGACCTAGTCTCTCTCGCACGGTTGATCACACACGATAATGCTTCCATGACCACCAGGAATAGAAATGGGGATAGCGGATCCCCTTGTCTCATTCATTTCTCACATTTGAAGGTAAACATAGGGGCTCCATTCACCAACACGGAAGAACTGGCTGACTTGAGAATTCCCATAATCCAATTACACCACTTAGAAGAGAAGCCCATTTGGTGAAGGACATTGACCACAAACCTCCAATTCACATTGTGATAAGCCTTTTCGAAGTCAATTTTGAGGAAGAACGCTTTCGACTTCCTTTTCCTAATCCAAGAAATTAGCTCGTTGACAATAAGAGGACCGTCAAGAACGAATCTGCCTTTTAAGAAAGCTGATTGAGCTTCAGAAATAACCCCGTCCAGCACCTTCCTTATCCTGTTCGCCAAAATTTTCGATATAGCCTTACTTATCACACCAACCAGGTTAATGAAAATCCTAAATTAAGAATCAAAACTAAATGATAGGTTCTGACACTTACATTTTCGTTAAGCCACTTTTATAATATTTTGAATTTATATGTATAAAATGGTGAATGAATAAAATAAAAAGTTTTTTTTTTAATTTTTTTTTTTTTTTTATAAAAAGTTAGGAAGGACTTTGTGCTTTTGATTTTGAGATTAGATGAATGAGATTAATGAGGTGAGAAATTGGAAAGAATTATTGGAACTGGAATTAAGGGTATTGTACCCATCATCTTTAAACGTTAATAATATTTTATAAGATATTTTTTTTTAAATTACATATGGTTTTTGTTTTTCCAATAAACATGATATTTCTAGATAAAAATAAGAAGAAAAAAAAAGAAGACAGTTTAATTGTGTTTTTAGTTAAATCAACAAATATACCTATTTTTGATGCCACTAAAGAATAAAGCCTAAAGTAATTTTAAGAAAAAATTAAGGTTTCTAAAAAAAACCAAAACCAAAACTGCATTCAATCAATCGTATACATAAACTCAACTGCTAAACAAAAAGTAGTTGTATTAAAATAAAGTATTTTTTGGTGTTATAAATTATACCAAGTAACGATAGCGTACTGTTAGCATTTCGAATCCCTACTAACCAAACTACCGAGCTGATATCGTACAACAAACAATCAATATCGCGTTCAATTTGTGTGTTTACTCAATTTGAGTTATGGACGATAAACGACTAATAATCGAAACAAAATACACTGAATCAAAGTAAAGTCTTGTAATCAAGGTTTTAAATTAGGCGGATGTCTGAATCTTGTCCGACACGAATCACACCGGTAAACTCAAGGAACGACAAAGAAGTTGTACTGACGGTAAATATAACAACCCTCCAAAATATTTTCAACGCCCTAATATATATTAAAATATTCCAATATGTCCTAAAATATACCCTATATGCGAAAACGGACCCCGAATATCTCTATTTTATAAAAAATTAATTAAAAACAAGATTTTGTAGTCGCTCGCGGGGCGCGTAGCCTTTGGCTACTGCTTACGCGGGGCGCGACAGCCCTGCAACGAGACGCAGCCCTGAGCCGACACGTGTCACGATCGTGTCAAAGCTAGTTGTTATGACCAATCAGAGCTAGGGTCTACACCCCTACTACGCGGGCCGCGTAGCCTATGGTCTCACCTTACGCGGGCCGCGAGGAAACCGAAATCAGGCCCTATATAAGGAGGGCATCGAGCCTTCAGACAATTCGTTCATTTCTCGACTTTCTCTCTCGAATTTCTTTATAATAGGCAAAATTCTCGGGTATAATATCCCTCTAAATAACGAAGTTCTGCTCCGTTGTAAGTATCATAACCCCGGTTACGTATTAGATACGCTGCCCGATTGATCCAGGGTTCCGTAACGGCTGTCGTGGTTCTGACCGACGTAGTCGTTGGAATGCCGTCTCGGGGAGGGTATCATTAATATAAATGTTGGGTTATTATACTAACATGTGTGCACTTGTGTAAATTATAGATAAACACCAGGAAATCCATAAAGGAAACATAAGACAGCAATGTGAGTAATCTCCTTTTTGTAAATTGCTTTTACAAAACCTCTCGTAATTAATAATATATTAAACAATTATTGAGTATTTGTATTCTACAATTATAGTCGGTATGTTGGGGTTTTGTATACAAAATTTGTTACTGCCTTGTGAGGAGTAACATGACCACAAGTCGGGTTGACAGTTCCGTGGGTGGTAATTGAATAGATGGAAACAAATGTAATTGCGCGACCGCCCTCAATACTGTATACTGATAAAACTGTTTTGATTAAACTGGGATTCACTCACCAGTATTTCCCACTGACAAAATGTTTTAAACGCGTTTCAGGTAATAAAATATGAAAGCCAAATAGAAGCCAGCTGGGACAGCACTGAAGGCTTAAGAAGTGGCTATAAAGTTACCTAAAATGAATAGATGTTTTATTGAAATAAAATAGGGTTTTATCCCTATAAACATGTTGTAATAAGAAACTTGGGTTTTACCCATGTGGTTATTAATATAAAATATAGTGGTTTTACTCTGATAAAATATTTCCTAACTACGGTTCTGATGTAAATTCCGCTGCCAAAAAGAATAAAACCCAGATACCACCAGAACTGGCTCGCGGCCGCCCGTTCCCGGATGATAGGGATCGAGGATTGCGACATAAGGTGGTATCAGAGCTAAGCCGCTGATTCAGCCAAAGAAGTGTTCTGCTGACACCAAGATATTATTTAAAGTGTTAGGAAATAAATTACGAAAATACGTGCATAATTGTATATTATTGTTATATGTTATTTGACTATTTGTTAGTTTACAGTATGAGCGACCAAGGACCATCCGACGCGTATCGTCAGTTGTCTAGTTCGACTAGAAGCGAAGGCACTTCTTCACAGCCTGCCCTCTCAGGGTATTCAGCTGATGAAGAAGAAGGAATATTCGTGTTTAAGGCTCAGTCTGAAGAGCCATTCCCTCAGAAAAAGAGAGGATGGTTCAGTAAGGGAGCACATGAGCGTAGGAAGAGAATGAAAAAGTTACAAGAGCAACGAGTGCTAGCAGCCGCTAAAAGAGAAACCGATGCCCATACCCAAGACATGCTTAATAGGAGTTTAGCAAACTTCCATATTTTAGCAACCACAGCTGCCTACCCAAACCTGGAGCAAGTAATAGCACCCCAACCATTACAACCAATTGAGATAGAAAACAATCCTGAAAACCAAGTTGAAATGCATGATTTTAATCCAGAGAAGATACCTAGGGTACCAGCACCCAATCCCTTAGACCCAGACTATGATCCGTGGTTAGATTATCAAAGGGATTATGTGCAACGCTACCAACTGACAGACCTACCCATGCCAAACCTAGCAGCTTACTCAGGTCTGGACCCTCTAGATCCCTACTACGATAATGATGAATACATTAGGGAAATCTTAGAGAATCCGTATCCTCAAGAAGAATGCATGCCACTGTACCCAGATCCCGTACCAGCACCTGCACCCCCAATAAGTGCAGAAAATTTGCAAGAGCTCCGAACTTTCGGAGAAGAAATCTTTGAAAGTAGCGAGAGAATGAGGTATGTAGGAGAACAACTCATCTGGAAGTACGACGAGCGTCATATGGATTTCTGGATGAATCCATATCCGTGAAGGTAATGGTAGGAGATGGTAATAATAATAATAATAATAATAATATAATATATAATATGTGTGTATGAAAAAAAACTACAGATGCCTACTACTATTAGTATAATTTCCATTCTAGTTGTATTGTAATTTTAATTTCCAGTATCGGTTTGTACTAAATGCATACTATATAAAAATAGAGTAAGTCGCAATGATCGACGCTTTTGACCAAAATGCGTATTATGTGATTGGTTATATTAAATATTATCTTGTGATATTAATACGTGATAATTGTTTAAAATTCAGATGGCCGACCAAGTGAATCAAGAAGAGAACCTAGATAATAATCCGGAAAACCAGAATGATAATAATCTGAATAACGATAACCCGAACAATGATAACAATGGAAACCAAGTAGATAATAGGGACATCCAACACATAGTGGCACAAGGAATAATAGATGCAATGCCATTTATTATTCAGACAGTTAGGGAAGCTGATAATAGAAGTAAACATAGCAGTAAGCGACCAACTGAACCTGAAAACAATGTGAACAATGGACCCATACTTCAAGCGCCTTTTCCTAAAAGAAGAAGAACCATGCCTTATGGTTGTTCTTATAAAGAATTCTGGTCTTGTAAACCAAATGAATTCTCGGGCAATGAAGGGGCCATTGCAACTCTACGCTGGATAGAAAAGACTGAGGCTGTCTTAAAAATAAGCAAGTGCGCAGAAGAAGATAAGATAATGTTTGCTTCCAATCTTTTTAAGAATTCAGCCTTAGAATGGTGTAACACTATCCTCCAAACTAGGGGAAGTGATAGGAGTTACAATATGGAATGGGAGGAATTTAAGAATATGGTAGAAAGGAAGTTATGTCCCCCAATGAAAAAGAACAAATAGCAAATAAATTCCTAAACCTTAGGATGACTGGAGTGGATAGTAAGGGGTACACTACGTTATTTTTTGAATATGCTAGAATAGTGCCAACCCTTGCATCACCTGAAGAAGCTGTAGTCAAGGCAGCTAGACCACAAACCATAGAAGAAGCTGTAGAACTAGCCAATACCTTAACAGATGAATTAGTCCGTACACGAGAAGAGGATCAAAGGAAGAACCTAGCTCAAAGTCTTAACCAGGAATTTCGCTAAGGTAATTCCAACCGTGGGAGAAATGTAGGTTCTACCTCTGCACCCTACTGCAAGGATTGCAAGAAAAAGCATTCGGGAAAATGCTCCACTTACTGCAATTTCTGCAAGTTACCGGGACACAAGGAAGAAGATTGCAGGAGAAAACCCAATAATGGGATGTGCTTCAACTGTGGAGAAAAAGGTCACATCAGGCCAAACTGTCCAAAACTAGTTCCAGCCATGAACAACAAGAATACCAAAAAAGCTAGAGCATTTGTTCTGACTGCAGATGAAGCCAAGATGATTCTGGACGTGATTGTCAGTACGTTTTTAGTTAATGATGTTTTTGCTAAAGTATTATTTGACTCTGGTGCAAACCAAAGTTTTATTAATACTTCATTTTGCAAATTACTCGATCAACCATTAACTAAAATCCCACAAGAATGTCTAGTAGAAACAGCAAATGGAGAAACCGTTAGGATTTCTGAAATCTTGCAGGGGGCAGGAATAGAATTTTTAAATCAAAAGTTTATTGCAAACCTTTACCCAATGAATCTGGCAGGGTTTGATGTTGTATTAAGAATGGATTGGTTGATAACCAATAAAGCCAGTATTTTATGTGATCAAAAGTCAATTCAAGTAAATTCACCAAGGGGTGAAAAGATCACAACTAAAGGAGATAAACCATCTAGATCCATGAAATTCATCTCTGTGATGAAAACATCAAGTTATATAAGAAAAGGATCATTAGTGTATTTTATTTCTATAATCACTAACACTAAAGGAAAAGAATTAAAGGATATTCCAGTAGTATCTCAGTTTTCAGATGTATTTCCAAAAGAATTACCAGGACTACCGCCAGACAGGGAAGTTGAATTCAGAATCCACCTGCTACCAGGGACAACACCAATTGCCAAAGCACCTTACCGTTTAGCACCCACAGAAATGTAGGAACTAAAGAAACAGTTAGATGAATTGTTGGAAAAATGATTCATACAGCCAAGTTCATCACCATGGGGAGCACCGATTCTATTCGTTAAAAAGAAAGACGGATCAATGTGTATGTGCATTGACTACCGCGAATTGAACAAAGTCACGATTAAGAATCGATACTGTAACACCTGTGCCTTCACGGCCATCAAACAAATACCGAACCAATGAAATATTATATTTCATACTTGGGATTTGTAAAAATATGTGTATCGTTAGCACATATCAACTCTTGTTCGATTTCAAACTCTAAATCGCTTTCTGGAAGGTTATACGCGCACCGATGCGTAAATATAACCAGTTTAATGCAACAAACACTCCGGAATAGTGACATAGGCTTAACATACCTTAAATAACCTTTACATAACTTAGAAATAAGTTTTGGAAGGTTTGGTGTGGTGAAATCAAAGTTTAATCGCTTACAGGGACTAAAGTTGACAAACTGCGAAAGTATGCCAATTTGAACTGTAACAGACATTCCGGAACATGACCATAAGTTAAACATACCATAAATATCCTTCACATAGCTTAGAAATAGGCTTTGAGGTGTTCGGTATGCTAAAATAAACTTTTGTGTCATTCAGGGACTAAAAGTGTCAAAAAGTGCATAAGTTCGCATTTTCGCGCGTAACTTACGTTCTGAATACATCCGGACATCCAAAAATTTATGTAAGCACTAAAATATTTTATTTTAGTGTTCGCCATAAGAAAAATCCATTCGTCACGTCTTTTGGTTCGTTTTTCGCGCTTATGCGCATTCCGTCGTAATTAAGCGAACATCGCGTTCGTACGGCCAAACGAACCGACATCCGAGATATTTTTGAACATATTTTAAGTTCCCTATACTTTAACTTCATTTTAGAGCTTTGAAATGGGGTTAACGGGCCTTAAACGTGTCAAAAATGGACTGATTGCATTGCAGGGACCAAAAGTGTAAATCTGCCAAACTTGGGCCTAGCGGTGCGCTACACTTATAGCGTAGCGGTGCGCTAGGGGTCTGCTGACCAGATTTAGAGTTTCTAAACAGCAGGCTGCAGCTGTTTTAACCTCACCCACATGTTCCAAATTGTCTAGTCATGTGATAAGGATGGAATTTTAGTTACCATAAGGTCCCGACACTTGTACGGTTACGATTAAAGCATGGTTTCCATGAAACGATCTTAACGGTGGACCGAAAACTATAAATACCCATCCCCCCCAACCTCATTTCTTACAAGAATTCTGATTTTGAGAGCTCTAAGTTGAAACCATTGTTTCATACCTGAGTTCTTGGATCGGGATTAGCATTCGGGGACCCTTCGTAAGTATTCTTTCGTTCTTTTCCTTATTTTATTGCTTTTCGAGTCAGAAAGTCAAACTTTGTTTGACTTTCAGCGTTGACCAGTAATGGTCAATGCGAAGTTCGTTTGAACTTCGCAACGTGAGTGTAATCACGTTGGTTATAGTCCCTTGGGACTATGCCTACTGATTACCACGTTGTCTAGGGTCGTAGGGTAAGCGATCTGATAAATCGCTTATACCTTCGAACCCGACCCAGTTTGGTCGATCATTAGGATCCGACCAAATACATTAGGTGACCCTAGTATAGGGCATAACCTTCCGAGGTTATACCCTATGGTCACATCGTTTAAGTAGTTGTATGATAGGTAGTTTATATGCCTTAGGTAAATTACCAGAATACCCTTTTCATGTATAATTGGTA
Source organism: Helianthus tuberosus (assembly GCA_030545235.1). NCBI lineage: Eukaryota > Viridiplantae > Streptophyta > Magnoliopsida > Asterales > Asteraceae > Helianthus > Helianthus tuberosus. The sequence continues at coordinate 182,511,538 of CM060376.1, forward strand.
ATTAAGCATATGTAACCTAAACTTTTGTCACATAACTGATTATGTAACATGATTAGGCATATAACACTTGTCATAGGGCTAGTTAGGCAGTCCGAACGCGTTTCACGCGAACGACGCGTTAAAGTAGCATAAGCTACCTAAACGGGTCGTAATGGGTCGTAGACACTTAGGTTAAGTTTCATTTAGTATGTAGGCTTTGATTAACCATATCACATGAGTTCCTACACTCATTTGGTTTACAAACCCTCATGCTACCCAGTCTTCCGATTTAGGTCCGGTTTATTAATGTAGTTACCTATATTAGGTGCCGTTTGATATTCCGCGATCTCTAGCATTGCTTGGTGGTTATCCTTGGACTTCTGAGCAATCTCAAGTGAGTACATAGACCCCTCTTTTACTGTTTTCCAAACTGTTTTGGGGTGAAACACATGTGCCTACTTGTTACTTTCCTGCTTTCCTGTTTTCACATCATATACCGACTATGTTTGTTAGTACATTATAGTACATGATTTCATGACTTTTCTGCTATGTATGTTGACTGATAACATGCTAAGCACATTGATTTACATGACTTTTCTTCTTTGTATGTTAACTAAGCATACTTAGTACATCATTTTACATTGCATCTCTGTTGCATATGTTCCAGTAACATATGGACACATTGTTTTACAGCTCTACCTTGTATGTTTACTCTAGCATACTAGGTACATTATCTTCATCTCATGCTTACATTTTGGTATGACATTTGGTTTGTTTAACGGGTCTATATAACATTCATTAACATTTGCTACGCCGCTCGGTAGTAGGTAGTGGTACCATAGGACTTGACAAATCCCGTTCCGGACATCCCAGGGAAAGGGGATGAAAGGAATGACCGAATCCGAATACATATTCTCTTGATAACTCACTTTTACATAGTTATCCGTCTGTCTCAAGGCTTGAATGTTTGCGTTTAACATACTGCATAAGTGTTTGTATCAGTAAAGCATGCATTATTCTACAAAACATAACTTTGATTTAAACCAAGTTTTACTTCAATACTTTGTTTTGTACATTTTTACTTATGGTTTAAGTAGTCTAAATTTTACTTGCCATACATATCATTTTGGTTATACATTACTTGACTACTTTTGGACTATAGACATTTGACATGGATATTTGACATAGACATTTGACATGGATATTTGACATAGACATTTGACATGGATATTTGACATAGACATTTGACATGGATATTTGACATAGACATTTTGACATGATTTACATCTTGACATGAACACTTTGATAGTTTGGTTTGGTTTGATTAAGTGATTAAGTAATGATGCGTGTGTAATATGATACAAGCATGGTGGATACGCCGCTGGTACTTCCTATATATAAGTGTTTGTATGGTATTACATGTCGTAACGTTATTTGAATCATTTCAGTTTGAGACATAGAACATTTCATACAAATAACATACTTTTCACAAGACATTGATTTATAAACAACTTATCTTATACAAACACATTTTACTTGGTTATTCATTTAACCTTACATTTATTTATACTTATCATCTGATCTTATCGTTTTTCAAATGATTTAAAAGACAAAGCAAATAACAAGGTTCATGACTAAACATTTTCTCAAACATAAGTCATGAATCTTATTTTCACAAAACCTATGTATCTCACAGGCATTTTTATGCTGACGTACCTATTTTCACATGTGTTTTTCAGGAGCTGTTGCATAAGATGATCAAGATACACATAGACAGACTTGGGCTTTAGTGACAATAAAAGATGCAAGACTAGTTAATTATGTTGTATTTCCTTGTTTGTTAAGACATTGTAACACTTTTAATCAATAAAACGAAACTTCAATTGCCATGGATTTGAAACAATTAATTCTGTTACAACACTCCCCGACATTTCCGCCACGTTTTGTATGTTCTACGTGGTCGGGGTGTGACAGAAAAGATGGTATCAGAGCCAATGGTTATAGGGAATTAGGTTATTAGTAATTAGTAATGCTTTGACCTAGTCTATAACCTTCTTAGGACCCTAACGCGAGTTTACTTGCGTTTAGTCATAAAACAATACCGTCACCTATCCTTAGGCGACAACCACAACAAGAACATAAATTTCAAAACCGCTTTGAAAACTAATCATCTGTTCTAGGATGATTGATTTCTAGGTTTTGAACCCTCTATTGTAAGGTTTTGAATTCTCTATTATATGGTTTTGAACCTCTTTGAGTTTTCAAAACTTCGTCAAGGTTTTGGGTTTTAAATAATGTGAACACGTGCAAACTGGAAGGGTGAATGCCTGTATTCTGGGTTTTCTGTCTAGGCAAGCACTTCGTATACATCTCATCAGACGCGAGACCAGTTGTGCTTACCTGGGAATTCTTGGGATGAGTGTTCACTTATAGGCGAGCATGTCTTCGCGATACATTATTTTTGACCCATTTACTTTGATCAGTCACCGTCTCATTTGTTTGCCTTAGGTAACAAACAAATGATCGCAATTTTCATGCGTTATCATTCTGTTTTGATTGTCCAATAATCTTTCACCTGTTTCTCCCTATACCTTTCTTTTTCTTCAAGAATGTCTCTTCATCACGATGACGCCCAGATATCTGAGCAAGCAGCCAAAATTCGCTCTGTGAATAGGCGAAGTAGCCCTGAAGACTGTTGAGTTAGCTACTGCCATGTATCATCTCCAGGATGAAGCCACTCAAGAGTCACCAAGACAGGCAGGACCTAGTCAGGTGACAGCACCATCAGCCAAGAAACCAATCGAGGAATCAAAGACCATGGATGAACGATCCCCTAAGAAGTCAAAGAAGCGAAAGGCTTCTCAGAACTTCGCCATGGTCGCTCACAATGGTAAAGCAGTCCCCAACCAAGCAGCTCAACCCCCTGCTAGGTGTGTATGGCTTTTCCTATGATACCTACATCAAGGAACTATGTACCTTACAAACTACTCTTGTGATTTCTCTCTTTCAAATGATTACTCATGATTTCCTCAAAAATTTTAAGTACTCGTTTCACTCTAAGAAACAAAGTACAGAAAATAAAGTGACATTATGAGTGATCATGCTTCTGCACATCTGTGCCATTAAATCCTTGGTTAGATAACTAAGGGTATTTTCAAATCTCATACCCATTACGTTTTGATTTTTCAACATACACAGTACCAGTATTTCAAAACAATCTTCATGATTTCAAAACATTTCATATAGTTTGAAAACAATTTTTCTAGATACATTGTCTATGTTATTTCAAAAACATTGTCCATGTTATCAAAACCAACCTTCTTAATTTCAAAATATTTCATATAGTCTGAAGACAATATTAACACCATACATTTTCTTATCAAGTGCATGAATTCGAAAAGCATCATTCATGTCTTTTAAAAACGTTATACATAAGTTCAAAATTCATCTCGCATGATTTTAAAACATTTTTAAATATACCTATATAATACACCTACTTTATGATTTCCAAAAAAGTATTATATATAAGGTTTCGAAAACGTTAAACACATTTTTCTTAAAAGAACCCCATGCATAGTTTTCAAAAATATTTTCCTCATACATTGACTTAACCTTCAAAATTCTGCTTCATATGTCGCCTTGACATATCTAGCATCTCAACTTCATAAGCATTTTACTTCATGTTTTGACTTAAGCACATCCCGTGCAAGATTTCAAAACATCTTCAACTTCTAAAATCCATATGGGATCTTTTTATTTTCACAATTAGATCCTTGTGGATGATTATCATTCAAATCAGAGTCCTTAATTGGATTCCTTATGTACCTTAATTCGAACACTTCGGTTCCTAATAATCGAAATCGAATTTGAATTTTCTTTTTGAATCTTTCTATCTTAATAGTTGGATTCTTGATAACGTTTAAAGTACCAAATGAAATCCACGGAATGGATTCCTAGTGTGCTTTAAATGCATGTACGCAATTTACAAGACAAATTAACAAACAATTTTGTGATTATGTGACTATGTGTTTACTCATCTTATGTTTTCTTTTATGCATTTTTGGTGTTTTTAATACTCTGGATATTCTTTATCCAAATCCTTGCAGGATCTTTCATATCTTCATATGAGGGGTTCGTAGCAGGATATTCAAAAGGTACTACCTTTAATCCTTAAATGGGCTTCTATGTAATAGTTAAGACCCTTGGATTATATAGTACCACTCCATTATTCATAAGAGACCCTTTAGTGGTCTAGTAAAAAAGATTAATTCACAATTTGGTTAAAAAAAATGACATCTAGTGATGTAGCTGAACAGACTCCTTGATAGTCTATTTAAATCATTTATTGATTTAGTCTAAAGGACTCTATGGCGGTCTAAGTCACGCTCATCACAGGATTTTTCATTTGGTTTTACCCTACACATTATAAAATAGACTGTGTGAACTGTGCAAGGAATTCTCTAATTATGTATGCGCACATAATTATGAAATTTAGTGCACAGAAATCCAGTAAGATTTATTATGTGAAAGAACCGATAGCGACAACAATAACAAAATGAGGACGATGTAATGGAGGCATGGTGGACGCACCAATGACGCTTCATATACTTGTATATAAGTGTCCCTCTTACATTGCAAACATAATGTTATTAAAGTTACTAGAAGTTCAGAAATCTAGCCAATATTGTTCGATCTTTTCAACTTCATGTTTTAAACTCTTACAAGTTTCCTCTAAATAAATTTCGGGACGAAATTTCCTAAAGTAGGGGAGACTGTAACACCTGTGCCTTCACAGCCATCAAACAAATACCGAACCAATGAAATATTATATTTCATACTTGGGATTTGTAAAAATATGTGTATCGTTAGCACATATCAACTCTTGTTCGATTTCAAACTCTAAATCGCTTTCTGGAAGGTTATACGCGCACCGATGCGTAAATATAACCATTTTAATGCAACAAACACTCCGGAATAGTGACATAGGCTTAACATACCTTAAATAACCTTTACATAACTTAGAAATAAGTTTTGGAAGGTTTGGTGTGGTGAAATCAAAGTTTAATCGCTTACAGGGACTAAAGTTGACAAACTGTGAAAGTATGCCAATTTGAACTGTAACAGACATTCCGGAACATGACCATAAGTTAAACATACCATAAATATCCTTCACATAGCTTAGAAATAGGCTTTGAGGTGTTCGGTATGCTAAAATAAACTTTTGTGTCATTCAGGGACTAAAAGTGTCAAAAAGTGCATAAGTTCGCATTTTCGCGCGTAACTTACGTTCTGAATACATCCGGACACCCAAAAATTTATGTAAGCACTAAAATATTTTATTTTAGTGTTCGCCATAAGAAAAATCCATTCGTCACGTCTTTTGGTTCGTTTTTCGCGCTTATGCGCATTCCGTCGTAATTAAGCGAACATCGCGTTCGTACGGCCAAACGAACCGACATCCGAGATATTTTTGAACATATTTTAAGTTCCCTATACTTTAACTTCATTTTAGAGCTTTGAAATGGGGTTAACGGGCCTTAAACGTGTCAAAAATGGACTGATTGCATTGCAGGGACCAAAAGTGTAAATCTGCCAAACTTGGGCCTAGCGGTGCGCTACACTTATAGCGTAGCGGTGCGCTAGGGGTCTGCTGACCAGATTCAGAGTTTCTAAACAGCAGGCTGCAGCTGTTTTAACCTCACCCACATGTTCCAAATTGTCTAGTCATGTGATAAGGATGGAATTTTAGTTACCATAAGGTCCCGACACTTGTACGGTTACGATTAAAGCATGGTTTCCATGAAACGATCTTAACGGTGGACCGAAAACTATAAATACCCATCCCCCCCAACCTCATTTCTTACAAGAATTCTGATTTTGAGAGCTCTAAGTTGAAACCATTGTTTCATACCTGAGTTCTTGGATCGGGATTAGCATTCGGGGACCCTTCGTAAGTATTCTTTCGTTCTTTTCCTTATTTTATTGCTTTTCGAGTCAGAAAGTCAAACTTTGTTTGACTTTCAGCGTTGACCAGTAATGGTCAATGCGAAGTTCGTTTGAACTTCGCAACGTGAGTGTAATCACGTTGGTTATAGTCCCTTGGGACTATGCCTACTGATTACCACGTTGTCTAGGGTCGTAGGGTAAGCGATCTGATAAATCGCTTATACCTTCGAACCCGACCCAGTTTGGTCGATCATTAGGATCCGACCAAATACATTAGGTGACCCTAGTATAGGGCATAACCTTCCGAGGTTATACCCTATGGTCACATCGTTTAAGTAGTTGTATGATAGGTAGTTTATATGCCTTAGGTAAATTACCAGAATACCCTTTTCATGTATAATTGGTAATTAAGCATATGTAACCTAAACTTTTGTCACATAACTGATTATGTAACATGATTAGGCATATAACACTTGTCATAGGGCTAGTTAGGCAGTCCGAACGCGTTTCACGCGAACGACGCGTTAAAGTAGCATAAGCTACCTAAACGGGTCGTAATGGGTCGTAGACACTTAGGTTAAGTTTCATTTAGTATGTAGGCTTTGATTAACCATATCACATGAGTTCCTACACTCATTTGGTTTACAAACCCTCATGCTACCCAGTCTTCCGATTTAGGTCCGGTTTATTAATGTAGTTACCTATATTAGGTGCCGTTTGATATTCCGCGATCTCTAGCATTGCTTGGTGGTTATCCTAGGACTTCTGAGCAATCTCAAGTGAGTACATAGACCCCTCTTTTACTGTTTTCCAAACTGTTTTGGGGTGAAACACATGTGCCTACTTGTTACTTTCCTGCTTTCCTGTTTTCACATCATATACCGACTATGTTTGTTAGTACATTATAGTACATGATTTCATGACTTTTCTGCTATGTATGTTGACTGATAACATGCTAAGCACATTGATTTACATGACTTTTCTGCTTTGTATGTTAACTAAGCATACTTAGTACATCATTTTACATTGCATCTCTGTTGCATATGTTCCAGTAACATATGGACACATTGTTTTACAGCTCTACCTTGTATGTTTACTCTAGCATACTAGGTACATTATCTTCATCTCATGCTTACATTTTGGTATGACATTTGGTTTGTTTAACGGGTCTATATAACATTCATTAACATTTGCTACGCCGCTCGGTAGTAGGTAGTGGTACCATAGGACTTGACAAATCCCGTTCCGGACATCCCAGGGAAAGGGGATGAAAGGAATGACCGAATCCGAATACATATTCTCTTGATAACTCACTTTTACATAGTTATCCGTCTGTCTCAAGGCTTGAATGTTTGCGTTTAACATACTGCATAAGTGTTTGTATCAGTAAAGCATGCATTATTCTACAAAACATAACTTTGATTTAAACCAAGTTTTACTTCAATACTTTGTTTTGTACATTTTTACTTATGGTTTAAGTAGTCTAAATTTTACTTGCCATACATATCATTTTGGTTATACATTACTTGACTACTTTTGGACTATAGACATTTGACATGGATATTTGACATAGACATTTGACATGGATATTTGACATAGACATTTGACATGGATATTTGACATAGACATTTTGACATGATTTACATCTTGACATGAACACTTTGATAGTTTGGTTTGGTTTGATTAAGTGATTAAGTAATGATGCGTGTGTAATATGATACAAGCATGGTGGATACGCCGCTGGTACTTCCTATATATAAGTGTTTGTATGGTATTACATGTCGTAACGTTATTTGAATCATTTCAGTTTGAGACATAGAACATTTCATACAAATAACATACTTTTCACAAGACATTGATTTATAAACAACTTATCTTATACAAACACATTTTACTTGGTTATTCATTTAACCTTACATTTATTTATACTTATCATCTGATCTTATCGTTTTTCAAATGATTTAAAAGACAAAGCAAATAACAAGGTTCATGACTAAACATTTTCTCAAACATAAGTCATGAATCTTATTTTCACAAAACCTATGTATCTCACAGGCATTTTTATGCTGACGTACCTATTTTCACATGTGTTTTTCAGGAGCTGTTGCATAAGATGATCAAGATACACATAGACAGACTTGGGCTTTAGTGACAATAAAAGATGCAAGACTAGTTAATTATGTTGTATTTCCTTGTTTGTTAAGACATTGTAACACTTTTAATCAATAAAACGAAACTTCAATTGCCATGGATTTGAAACAATTAATTCTGTTACAACACTCCCCGACATTTCCGCCACGTTTTGTATGTTCTACGTGGTCGGGGTGTGACAGATACCCATTACCAAGAATCGATGATTTATTTGATCAATTGCCAGGAGCTCGATTTTTCTCTAAAATCGATTTAAGGTCAGGATATCATCAATTAAAGGTACATGAAGAGGACATTCCTAAGACCGCATTTAGAACAAGGTATGGCTATTCTGAATTTACTGTCATGCCATTTGGTTTAACCAATGCCCCAGCTGCATTTATGGACATGATGAACCGAATATGTAAGCCATATTTGGATAAATTCATAATTGTCTTTATAGATGATATTCTCATTTACTCTAAGAGTAAAGAAGAACATGCAAGGCATTTGCACACACTTTTAAGTTTATTAAGAAAGGAAAACCTTTATGCTATGTTTTCAAAGTGTGAATTTTGGTTAAAACAGGTACAATTTCTTGGACACTTAGTCGATCATGAAGGAATTCATGTAGATCCCACCAAGATCGAGGCAATTACCAAATGGAAAACCCCTGAGTCACCAACCGAGGTTAGAAGTTTCTTAGGACTGGCCAGTTATTATAGAAGATTTATTCAAGATTTTTCTAGAATAGCCATTCCATTAACTAAGTTAACCTGTAAATCTGTTAAGTTTGAATGGGGATAAAAACAAGAAGAAGCATTTAGAACTCTTAAGCAAAGATTAACCCACGCACCCATACTAGCATTACCAGAAGGAATTGAAGACTTTGTAGTCTATTGTGACGCTTCTAAGTTAGGTTATGGATGTGTATTGATGCAACGTCAAAAGGTTATAGATTACGCCTCTAGACAACTTAAGAATCATGAAGAGAATTATTCAACCCATGATTTAGAATTAGGAGCTATAATTTTTGCCCTGAAAATTTGGAGACATTACATTTATGGTAGTAAGTTTATTATTTTCACTGATCATAGGAGTTTAAGATATGTTTTTGGGCAATAGGAGTTGAATATGAGACAAAGACGCTGGATGGAATTACTTAGTGATTATGATTGTGATATCCAGTATCATGCAGGAAAAGCCAATGTAGTGGCTGATGCTTTAAGCTGAAAGTATCATGAAAAGCCAAAAAGGGTACGTTCTCTTAAATTAAATCTGCAAGTAGATTTAAATGAGTAAATTAGAAAGGCACAAGAATCAGTAATCAAGGATGATACTGAAAAGTTAAAAGGAATGATTAAGGAACTAGAACACCGAACAGATGGAATTTAGAGATTCCATAAGAAAAGAATGTGGATACCTAAACTAGGAAACCTACGTCATCGTATATTAGAAGAAGCCCATAAGCCTAAATATACGATGCATCCTGGAAGTGATAAAATGTATCAGGATTTAAGAAAGAATTTCTGGTGGATAGAAATGAAGAAGGATATAGCAGCTTATGTTTCTAAATGTTTAACTTGTTCACAAGTTAAAGCTGAACACCAGAAACCATCAGGTTTATTACAACAGTTAGAAATGCCAGTTTGGAAATGGGAATTAATAACAATAGATTTTGTTACCAAATTACCCAAAACCAGGAAAGGTAATGATACAATCTGGGTGATTGTAGACTGGCTAACTAAGTCAGCTCATTTCCTACCGATGAAGGAAACTTTCAGTATGGAACAGTTAGCTAAATTGTATGTAAATGAAATAGTTTCATTACATGGTATTCCTTTATCAATTGTTTCTGACAGAGATAGCCGTTTTACCTCTCATTTTTGGACAAGTTTCCAGAAAGCCATGGGAATCAAGTTAAATCTAAGCACCGCTTATCATCCTCAATCAGACGGACAAAGCGAAAGGACAATTCAGACAATGGAAGATTTGCTTAGAGCTTGTGTAATTGATTTCGGGGGTAATTGGGACGATCACTTACCATTAATAGAATTTTCTTATAATAATAGTTATCACACAAGTATCAATGCTGCACCATTCGAAGCACTTTATGGACGAAAGTGCCGAACCCCAGTCTGTTGGGCACAAATTGGGGAAAAGCAATTATCTGGACCTGAAATAGTACAGGAAACAACAGACAAAATCATTCAAGTCAAGGAACGACTGAAAGCGGCACGTGATCGACAAAAGAGTTATGCTGATAACAGGCGAAAACCGTTGGAATTTCAGGTAGGATACAAAGTATTATTGAAAGTCTCTCATTGGAAATGAGTGGTAAGATTCATCAAAAGAGGAAAGTTAAGCCCCAGGTATATTGGACCTTTTAAGATTATTAGAAGAATAGGACCTGTAGCCTATCAGCTACAACTGCTAGAGGAAATGGCAGGAATACATGATGTATTTCATATATCTAATCTCAAGAAATGCTTGGTTGATGAATCAGTAATAGTACCACTTAAAGATATATAGGTAAATGAACAGTTAAAATTTGTAGATAGGCCTCTACAAATTGAAGACAAGAAAGTCAAGAACCTTAAGCACAAGAGATTAATTCTGGTCAAAGTAAAATGGGATTCCAAAAGAGGACCATAATACACATGGGAGCTTGAATCAGAAATGCAAAGAAAATATCCACACCTATTTCAGTAGATCTTGAGTACGAGCTCTAAAACAAGGTGGGGAGGATATAACAACCCTCCAAAATATTTTCAACGCCCTAATATATATTAAAATATTCCAATATGTCCTAAAATATACCCTATATGCGAAAACGGACCCCGAATATCTCTATTTTATAAAACATTAATTAAAAACAAGATTTTGTTGTCGCTCGCGGGGCGCATAGCCTTTGGCTACTGCTTACGCGGGGTGCGACAGCCCTGCAACGAGACGCAGCCTTGAGCCCACACGTGTCACGATCGTGTCAAAGCTAGTTGTGATGAGCAATCAGAGCTAGGGTCTACACCCCTACTATGCGGGCCGCATAGCCCATGGTCTCACCTTACGCGGGCCGCGAGGAAACCGAAATCAGGCCCTATATAAGGAGGGCATCGGGCCTTCAGACAATTCGTTCATTTCTCGACTTTCTCTCTCGAATTTCTTTATAATAGGCAAAATTCTCGGGTATAATATCCCCATAAATAACGAAGTTCTGCTTCGTTTTAAGTATCATAACACCGGTTACGTATTAGATACGCTGCCCGATTGATCCAGGGTTCCATAACGGCTGTCGTGGTTCTGCCAGAAGTAGTCGTTGGAATGCCGTCTCGGGGAGGGTATCATTAATATAAATGTTGGGTTCTTATACTAACACGTGTGCATTTGTGTAAATTATAGATAAACACTAGGAAATCCTTAAAGGAAATCTAAGACAGCAATGTGAGTAATCTCCTTTTTGTAAATTGCTTTTACAAAACCTCACGTAATTAATAATATATTAAACATTTATTGAGTATTTGTATTCTACAGTTATCGTCGGTATGTTGGGGTTTTGTATACAAAATTTGTTACTGCCTTGCGAGGAGTAACATTACCACAAGTCGGGTTGACAGTACTGTGGGTGGTAATTGAATAGATGGAAACAAATGTAATTGCGCGACCGCCCTCAATACTGTAGACTGATAAAACAGTTTTAATTAAACTGGGATTCACTCACCAGTATTTCCCACTGACAAAATGTTTTAAACGCGTTTCAGGTAATAAAATATGAAAGCCAAATAGAAGCCAGTTGGGACAGCACTGAAGGCTTAAGAAGTGGCTATAAAGTTACCTAAAATGAATAGATGTTTTATTAAAATAAAATAGGGTTTTATCCCTATAAACATGTTGAAATTAGAAACTTGGGTTTTACCCATGTGGTTATTAATATAAAATATGGTGGTTTTACTCTGATAAAATATTTTCAAACTACGGTCCTGATGTAAATTTCACTGCCAAAATGAATATAACCCAGATACCACCAGAACTGACTCGCGGCCGCCCGTTCCCGGATGATCGGGATCGGGGGTTGCGACAGTAAATTGGGTTATACAGGTTTAAACCGGCATATAGTACCGGGTAAAGGTTAAAATGTGGACTTTTAATCTTTTATAGACACAAAAAAGTGACAATTTACATTTTTAGTAAAACTTAGTGCTCACAATCCACATCGATCAAACTTTATCAACAATCCACATCGATCAAACTTTATCAACAATCCACATCGATCATTGGGTTATTTTTTATTATGGATTTATTTTTGGAATATTTTTTATTATGGAATAATGTAATTTTGGATTATTTGTTAGTTGAAATTGTATTTTATAGATTTATAGGGTAAATTAATTAACTCGGTTGAAACGTCGGGTACAACCCGGTTCAACTGGTTAAACCATTTTTTAGCCTAACCCGATACGATTTAAAAACAAGTTTTTTTAAAAATTGCTTGTAATTGTATTTGACTTAATACATAAACATTCTCCTTAACTCTCTTAAAATACACAAGTATGTTTTATATGTATAGAAGTTATATCTATTTCTGCAATTTGTAACAACCTTAAGCTTCCTTTATACATGAACCACTTTTCATCCGAAGACTCTTGTATGATCAAGGAAAAGCATGTAATTAAGAGAAGTTGGCCGCACATGAGAACATGTTTTTTTAACAGCAAAAGCTCAGACACCCGGATTCACCCTTCTGCCTGTAGAACAGAACATGATGACCTGGCCTACCCTCAAGGAAACCCATAACTAGGAAAACCCACTGGCTCAACCAAGAACAAAACTTGTCCCTAAGACTGGACGGTATGGGGCTCATCCCCAGGGCCATCCCCTTGCCGCCGCCCCGTCCTTGCCACCCCTTTGCTCCGTCGCTGGTCCTCTTCCATCCTCTTCGTCCACCCACAGCCGCCCAAGCCGGGCCTCACCCCCTCACCCACACCTATACATACATACATACATACATACATACATACATACATACATACATACATACATATATATAAAGGGGTTCATCCCCCACCCCCTAGGTCCATCCCCTTTAGGTCCATCCTCACACCAGCTTACGTGGTGGCCCATCCTTGGAGGACTACCCTCCTCCATACAAAACTACAACCCATAACCTCCCATTTGAAAAGTAATGGGTTACCGCAACTAGAAGACTCGGTGTTGCAAATGACAACATCCACTGAACGAGAAGACTCAGTGCTGCACATAAGAACATGTTGCCTAAAAGATTTCCCATGGGTTGTTCTTAGCTACTAGTATCTGTTAATAGGGTTTTGTACCGAACATGCAATTTATCTTATTGGAGATTATATTTTTCAAATATATGTAATTTTGTTATTGATTCTAACTTTGGTTTAATATTTCGTGTATTAAAATACTTTGTGATTCTATTTATGTAATTTTGTTATTGATTCTAACTTTGGTTATATGTCGTGTATTAAAATACTTTGTGATTCCATTTTGGAGGAAATACAAAATATATTTATTCCAAAAATGCACTTTATAATGGTGTGCATACATTTTACTATAATTAGCCTTAATACGATTAAAAAAATATACATTGTTCGTATAGTGTTTAGAATCGAGCGGAGGGTCTTTCTAGAAGCAGCCTCTCTATCCCTATGGATAGATGCAAGGTCTGTCTACATCCCACCCTCCCCAGACCCTATAAGTAGCTTTGCTATTTGTCGGATTTACTGGGTATGGTTGTTGTTGTTGTTGTATAGTGTTTAGAAATGATAATACGTAACATGTATTAGAATTGCATCAAACTCAAATCTAATGATATTTGTACAATTTTTAGTAATGATAAAACGTAACTTATATTAGAATTGCATCAAACTCAAATTCTAATAATAACACATTAACTCGTTTTGTTTTATAATTAACAATTAACAATTCAAACAGTATAATGTATCGTATATAAGAAGAGCAAAAATCACAAATCACTGTGCCATATGGAAATGAAATCCATAATCTTATTTCTTTTCATTCTTCAAGCAATCATCAATGGGGCCAATCTTGTCATAGCTCAATCATCTAAAACAGACAGGCATGTATGTAGAGGTGGAGATTTCAGAAGCAACAACATCCAAAAAAACCGAGATTCTACATTGGATCAACTCCTAATGTTAATTAGGAATTCTAGCTATAATGGTTTTTACCATACCCAAGCGGGCAGCAAACCTGAATAGCAAGTTAGCGCGAGCTTCTTTTGTGCCCTTAATGTCCAAAAAGGTCTTTGTGAGTGTTGTCTAAAGAACGTGGCTAAGTATCTTCGAAAGAGTTTCCATAAACAACAGGAAGGTGTAGCTTGGGATTTCTACCCATTTTTACAATGTATGGTGCGTTACTCTGCGGGTCGCAAAATACTCTCAGTGCTGGATGATTGGGCTTGGTATCATTCGGGGTACAGATTATTTGTCAAAACAGATAATTTAGTAAAGACCATGGATAGTATGATAAATAAGGTAAATGAGAAAGCGGCTGGAGGTGATGTTCTTCGGAAATATGCGGCAGACACTATACATTATGACGGGGATGAACACGCTCTTTACGTGGATGTGATGTCTACTCCTGATTTGACAAAGGAGGATTGTATTAAATGTTTATCCAAGGGAAGCACGGAGATTCGTAGTTTTACTAGCAAACCACTTTTTAGTGGACGGATTATATCTACCAATTGTTATATACGGTATAGGCATACAAGTATTTTCAAGCCTCCTACTATATATGATCCTGAACTATGTGTTTAACTTTGATGTTTGGATTTGAGGTTACAATGTGGTAATGAATGGCAGTATCAAAACGATGTGCTTTGTCTTATTTTTATTAAATTATTAATGTTGAAGTTTATGTTCATGGTAATTATGAATGGATTGAATTCATGGATCAACGACATGAGATTAATGGACTATGGAGTGATACGAAATATAGATTGAAATGCTATAATTATAGTCAAAGCTAGCACTAAATCAAAATCCCAAATTAAGAATTGAAACTAAATACCAATGAGCTTGTGGTGGAGTGGTAAGAGAGAGACTTGGGTTTCTAAGAGACCCAAGTTCAATTCCTGCTTCTCCCCATTAGTTTTCAGCGGCACCTGGTGATGATGGGAGACTAGGCGACTAGGCGGCGATCGCTAGTTTGATCCTTGAACTGAATGGGTTTTACCTCACCGCACTATCGTGCCTTTGGGCGAGTGTTCATGGGCTATGCACTAGGTGAGGGTTTTTCCCCAGTTTGGAGACGAGTGTATCCCAATATGGTGAATTTCGCCTTTAGCCCATTTAGAGTATTCGTTGGACGTTAAAAAAAAGAATTGAAACTAAATGATAGGCTCTAACACTCACATTTAGATTAAATGCGGTGGGAAATTGGAAAGAATTCTCTATTAAAATTGGAATTAGGGGTATTGTAGTGATGTTGACTTATTCTCTTCTTATGTGTGCATGACATGCACTTTTCCCCACACCAACTTTGTAGGCACGCCATGTTACATGGACATAATTAAAGTGTCTGGAAGGGCAGCTCCAGAGCCGCTAAAAATTTTCTTCCCAAACATTTTTAAACACGAAAGAAACAAAGTAAAATCCTTAATCTCTACACATCTTTAAAGCATATGGGTTATATGGTAATTAGTGTAAAGATTGGCGGTTACAAAATTGAGGGGCCTTTTGTGACTAAACTGAAGATGGAAACCGCCACCCTCAAGGGGTGCGGTCCCTTGGAGACACACCTCCAGATTTTCGGTAACCATACACAAAGGAGGAGACGTAACTTTTTGGCTTATGGACACACCTCTTCAAGATTCATTCTCATCCACACAATCTATAGACTCACCCGTTCACGAAGAGACGCGTCCATTCACTCGCACCCATTTAGAAACTATAAATATGGATAGATTTCTCATTTGTAAATCACTCTCAACAATTGTATTGTATTGTATTCAAATTCTCATTTTATATATTAAAGTTATTCGATTGTCTAGAGATCAAAGATCCATTGGGGCCAACAATTGGTATCAGAGCATCAGGCTCTAGGCATCGCAGGGAATTCGCGATCAGGTTTTATTATTCTTTCTCAATTCGCATGTTAGTTTTATTTTCGGTTCAGGGTCGAACCAGGGGTTAGGAATCTAGGGTTTTGATTCCGGGTTTAGTGCGAATTAGATTGATTGGTTATTACGCTTTGGAGTTATACGCAAGGTTAAGGATTACAGGTTTGTTGAAACCAAGAAAGATAAAGTTTTTTTGAAAGTGAAGATTGTTCGGTCAGAAGATATGTCAGGGGTAACCGGACAAACTCCACAAATGGTAATTAAAAAGGAAGGAAGTTCTCTTTCCCAATTTCAGTGTCCAATCCTAAAACCAACAAACTATACGGTTTGGGCAATTCGCATCAAAACAATTTTAGAAGCGAATGGACTTTGGGAAACGATTGAACCGACAGAAAATACACAGACGGATGTTAAGAAAGATAAGGCGGCAATTGCTTATCTGTTCCAAGCAATACCAGAAGATGTTGTATTGCAAGTTGCACGACTGCAAAGGAAATTTGGTAAAACTTAAAGACAAGACACGTTGGTGTTGATCGGGTACAAAAGGCTCGTTGGCATACACTAATGTCAGAGTTCGAATTAATGCAAATGAAAGAAGACGACACGATAGACTCTTTCACCGCAAAGATAAGCAGTGTTGTTACATGGGCAAGTGAATTAGGGACAACAATGAGTCAGTCGACTCTGGTAGGAAAACTTCTAAACGTTGTGCCAGATAGATTTACTCAAATAGTTGCATCCATCGAGCAATACTCCGATCTAGACACGATGACGCTAGACAAAGGAGGAGACGCGACTTTTTGGCTTATGGACACACCTCTTCAAAATTCATTCTCATCCACATAATCTAAAGACACACCCGTTCACGAAGAGACGTGTCCATTCACTCGCACCCATTTAGAAACTATAAATAGGGATAGATTTCTTATTTGTAAATCACTCTCAACAATTGTATTGTATTGTATTCAAATTTTCAGTTTATATATTCAAGTTATTCGATTATCTAGAGATCAAAGATCCATTGGGGCCAACAATACACAAAGGTTGCTTGATTGAAGATTGTGTCATCAAAGATGAGCATAATTATACTTGGAAATGGAGATGGAAAAATTCAAATTTGTCCATTGATGAGAGTAGGGAACTAGATGGGTGCCAAAGCCTTTTACAAAATGTATGTCACTTTGATGCTTCAGACAGTTGGGGGTGGGTAAACAACAAGGATGGGCTGTTCTCAGAAACCTCTATGAAGAAGGTCATGTACCAAAAACGCCTGAACGGTCCCCCTTTTATTATGGACTGCAACAATTGGATCCCGAAAAAAGTAAACATTCTGGCACGGAAGGCGGAGATGGATCGGCTCCCAACTCGATGCGCTTTGGCTAGAAGAAATGTGAATGTGGAGTCGGCCTTATGTAAGTGGTGCAGAGAATAAGACGAAACAAGTGACCATATTTTTTCTTCATGCTATGTTTCCACTATAATCTGGTAGGTGATAAGTAATTGGTGCAATGTCCCCACAATTTTTGCATTCTCGGTTCGGGATTTATTATGTTATCACAAGAGTTTAAAGACGGATCGGGTCAAAAGAAAGATCATTCAAGGAATCATAATGACGGCTTTTTGGAGTATGTGGAAAGTGAGAAACGAGCTAATTTTCTCAAACAAGGAAACAAACATCGCGAAGATTATTGAAGATATAAAGTCGCTAGAATACTTATGGATAAAGAATAGGTCTTCATGTAAGGAGTTATCATGGAGAAATTGGTGTAACTTTAGTGTGTAATGTTTTGCATGTGTATGTTTTTTTGGGTCTAGCGGCTTGCAAGTCGCCTCGTTTTATGAAATAGTCGTTCGAAAAAAAAAATAATTCTTCCTATTTTTTCATAATTTTTTTTATACGTGATTATTTTAAAAAAAGTTATAACATAATTAAAATAGAGAGTTTTTTCATCTTTCAAACAAATATATTATTGTTATACTTTTGAAAGAAGAAGAAAAAGAAGAAGGACTGGGTGCTGTATGAACGGGATATTTTATGGCGTTTTTTAAACTGAATGTGTTTATTGTGTTTTAAAACCGGGTATTTTATGGTATTTTTTTAAACCAGACAGATTTAGTGTTTTAGAACGATGCATTTTTATTGTGATTTTTAAACTGCATTTTTGTGAAGCTTTTTAAACTTGACATGTTTATAGTATATTTTAGAACAAGGTGTTTTTATAGTGTTTTAAAACTGAATTTTTCATGAAACACGATAAATTTAAACTAAGTTTTCTCATGGTGTTTTTAATGTCACTTTTTATGAAACGCTAAGGAATAACAACCTGCAAACCTAAGCATAGAAACCGATGAACATAAGTAATCCTAAAGAAATCGTAAGTAGCAGGCTCTATGGCGTGTCGTTGATTACAATTGTCACTACTAGAAAAATGCCTTCTTTGCGACAACGTTATTTGTAGCAAATTTGTAGGGAAACCGAAGAACCGACAAATTTTCCAAAAATAAATCATGTGAAATAAACTTGTCAAAAATCAAGCCAGCGACAACTTTCCTACAAAATTTTTGACAAAATTACTACAAACAAAACTCGTCGCTAAATTTTCAACAATTTTCCCACAAAAACTATATCTAAGTTTTTCATCAAATCGGTGACAATTTTCCTACAAAATTGTGTTTTTTAAAAATTTCGTTTTATTTATTATTAAGAATAATAATAACATTAATATACTTAATTGATCAAAATATTAGTAATTAGTTTTTAGATTTCCGACAACTTTCTGACAAATATAACTTTTTTATTTATTTGTCCTTACCAACAACTTTTTGAAAAAAATAAAATTCTTTTAATTTTACTGACAATTTTTCGACAAATAATAAATAAATTCAAAATTATTTAATCTAAATTACCTACAAACTTCTGACAAATATAATTATTATTTTCTATTTGTATCCATGAATTTCAGACAAAACCATCTTTTTAATTTTTGTTTTTACTGACAGTTTTCCAACAAACACCAAATAAATTTAAAAAAAAATTAATAAAATAAAAAAAAAATTTGTGCAAAAAAATGCATAAAAATTCCATGAACTTCTTAACAATAACACGTATAAACAGATGTATTTGATTATAAAATTGCTACAAATGCTTATTTTGTGACAAATTTGTCTGAAAATTGTGAAAAAGCTTTGGGTTATTTATGTTTTTTATTTTTGTCAAAAAACTGTAGGAAAATTGTAGCAAAAATTGACTTGTGGGAAATTTGTGAGAAACTTTTGTAGGAAACAATGTAGTTTTCTAGTTGTGTGTGTATGATATTTGTGGTTTTCACTGAATTATTTGAAAGTTAGTGTTTAACCGTTGGGCATAAAAAAGCCAATAAATTATCATGGCGTTTTTCTTTTTTCTTTAAAAAAAACTAACAGTAGGCACTAATTATGGCATTTTTATATGGTGTTCTTTTTATAGAGTTTGTAAAAATACCATGAACAGACTTAAACATCATAAATTACAAAATCCAGTTTACACATAATTTTTAAATATTTTTATACTATACTTGTTTGAAACATAAAAAAAGTTTGATTTTATGATGTATGTTTTAAATAATCACCTGTAAAAAATTATTAGTGTTTAAAAACAATGGTGGAAGATCCATGAGTTGCATATGCATATTACTTGTCATGTGAGTATCATGTGTGTTAGGGATAGGATTTTTAATGGTTATGGATCACGGATCCTCAGTATAGCCTGGGTTAGGAACCTCAGTTCAGTATGGATCAAGAATCCTCAGGAAATGTTGTAGGAAAGCTAAGGATCCAGGATCCTCTTTATTATTCTTAACTAACAATTGTTTCCGTAATGTTTTAGCTTGTTTTGCAGGTGTATTCGAAGGAGACTTGTTCTTGCCGAGATTCTAGGGGAATATGCTTCATTTTAGTGCACGTGCTAGAGCTATGTGACCGTTATGGTGATCATGGGGAAGCTAGCACCAAAGTCGGATAGTTTGTTAGCTAGATTTTTTACTATTTGTGAATGGGATAACAAGCTTAAAATAGCAACTTAGTTACACACTTACACACAATTCGAACTCTCTGCAATCACTTGGCGATTATACACACTAACACTCTAGTACTCTAGCAATCATTGTACCAAGCTTGTTATCATCCAAAGTTGTAAACTTTATTTGTTCAATATAGTTGATAGTGATAGTTTTCACTATCCGAGGTTTTTTATGCCGGAGATCATTCATTGATCAAGGGCTTTTTCCTCGTATAAATCCTTGTGTTCATCGTTCATTTCATTCATTATTTTTCTTGTTTACACATTTGCACATTTAACCAAGCATCTAACCTCACAAAAATCAGATTTGGTTATATTATCCTTGTCTGATTTTTGACCAAAACAGTTTGGCGTCCACCATGGGGCAATTGGTGCTTCAATTCTGAAAATTTTGATTCATTCTGTTCATTTCTGTTCATTACCTTCAACCACATGGCTTCTCAGGGGAAAAACACTTCAAGCTCCATGCCTGCAATCACCTCATCACAGGGCGTTCCACCACTGCCTCCTCCTCCTTCTGGATCTCAGAAGAATGCTGAAAATGCTGTAAAGAAGCCAACCCCCGTTTTCACAAAAGCAACTACTACTGTTTCTTCTGCTTCTACTAACAATGATCTTTATTCTTTGATTTTGCAGATGAAGGATTACATGCAGCAGCAAGACAAAACAAATGACAGGATCCTTCGTGAGATTAATGAAATCAAGAAATTGAAGAGATCAACAGAGGATCACTCTCCATTGGTGCCTAGATCATTGGATTTTTCCACTCCAGCAACAACCGTCCAGCATTCCATCAGGTGTCCAATACCATGGAGGATCATCGAGTATGCACTATGGATCATTGGCAATGACACAGGCTCAAGGATCCTACTTCCAGCCTTCAGGATCCTCTCTTCAGTCTCAAGGATCCCCCTTCCAGCATCAAGGATCCTTCTCTAGTTCGGGAGGATACATGGGGACGCTCTCAGTTCAAGGATCCTATCCTCGGCATCCAGAATCCTCATCACAGGTTCAAGGATCCTCATCACAAGTTCACGGATCCATGGAGTATCCTCCAAGATCTTCAGTTCTGATATGTACAGGATCCAATATCTTTCAAGATCAAGGATCCTTAAGGAGTCAACAACCTAGAAGTTCAGAGATTCATGTGGGAGATTTCATTCCCATGCAAACCATTGCTTCATCTGGTCCCACGATCATGCCAGAATCACATCAGTTTGGATTCACATCTGGAATCCCAGCCTCGAATCAATCAGGAGGTAACCCTCTTAATACATCTTATAATACTAACCATGGCTTTGTGCAGGAACCAGGGATCAACCAAGCTATGGCAAGGGAGTTGCAAAAACTCAAAGATATGATATCCAGTGTCCCGGGAGTGGTTAAGCCCATTCCTGGAGTGGTTAAGCCCATTCCTGAGATTCCAGATGGGAGTCACAGGATATCTCGCATTGCACCACCTATATGTGATGCAGAGATACCAAAGAGATTTCAAACACCAAATATGAAGCTCTATGATGGCACAACTGATCCAGAAGAGCATGTAGCTCAATACAGGGAGAGAATGGAGATCAAACCCATTCCTGAAAGGTTAAAAGAAGCATGTCTTTGCAAGGTTTTCGGATCCACACTGACAGGATCAGCTCTTAAATGGCTGCTAAGTCTTCCCCCTTACTCTTGTTAGGGGAGGATTTTTACATCCTAAGGATCACGGATCCTCAAATGCTACTAGGATCATGGATCCTCAATTCTGTTTGAATTAAGGATCCTCAGTAGGTGTTGCAGGATCAGGATCCTTATTGTTATCCTTATACTAACAATTGTCTACCTTGTACGTAAACTTGTTTTGCAGGAACAAAAGCATGGACCAAATCTCACCGAAATTCCTGGAGCATATTCCCTTAATATTCCACACGTGGTTGACCAATATGGACGTTATGGAGATCGTGGGGAACTTGCATGAATTGTGGATAGTTAGTTTGATTGGTTATTTCTAATTTAAAATGGGGATAACAAGATTGAGTAGAACACTTAGCTATTTTTGGGGCATTCATACACTCTCGTAACAGCTCTCAAACAGCTCTCGAACTCTACTTGGCGATTTCATACATTTTATTGCACATTGCACATTAGTGATCCTTGTAACAAGCTTGTTATCATCCCGAGTTGTAAACTTCTTTTGTTTAATCTTAGTTGGTGATCGGTAGTTTCCATCACCCGAGGTTTTTTATGCCGGAGATCAACTCTTGATCAAGGGATTTTTCCTCGTATAAATCTCTGTTTCATTTGCTCATTACATTTCTGAGTTATCCTTGATATTGTTCATTGATTCAAGCATCACACCTCACAACAAAAGATTTGGTTGCATTATCTTTGCGTGATTTTCGACCAAAACAGTTTGGCGCCCACCGTGGGGCGATTGGTGCTTCGTTCCTAAGAAATTCTTGTTTTGGTGATCATTTCGGTTCCTTACAACCAAGCAAATGGCTTCTTCAGCGAAGAACACTTGAAGTTCAATACCGGCAATGAGTTCATCACAGGGCGTTCCTCCTTTGCCTCCACCACCTTCTGGATCCCAGAAGAATGCTGAAAATGCTGCAAAGAGACAAAGCCCCATTTTTCCTAAACCACCAACTTCTTCTGTTTCTTCTAATCCTACTACTAGTGATCTTTTTTACTTTGATTTTGCAGATGAGGGATCACATACAGGAGCAGGACAAAACCAACGAAAGGATCCTCCGGGAGATCGGTGACATCAAGAAACAGAAGAAATCAGGAGAGGATCATTCTCCTCTGATACCAAGGTCACTGGATTTTGACACTCCAGCCGTAACCGCCCTGCAATCTGCAGCTCCAGACATCCAGTACCAGAGTGGACCATTAGAAAGGCGTTATGGAACAACAACTATGAGTCAGGCTTTTGGGTCTCACTTCCGGCCTCAAGGATCCTATTTTCAGCCTTCGGGATCCTCTTTCCAGCATCAGGGATCCTTCATCAGTTCGGGAGGATACATGGGAACGCATACGGTCCAAGGATCCTCTCAGCCTCAGGGATCCTTTCAGGTTCAAGGATCCTCTCAGGTTCAAGGATCCTCTGGGGTCCAAGGATCCTCCGGGGTCCAAGGATCCTCTCAGGTTCAAGGATCCTCATCTCAGGTTCAAGGATCCAACATCTTTCAGGATCAAGGATTCTTGAGAAGTGTACAACCCCCAAGCACGGATGTTCATCAAGGAGACTTCATTCCAAAGCAGACCATTGCCTCTTCTGGTCCTTCAATCATACCAGAATCCCGTCAATATGGATTCACATCTGCAAATCCTAACCTGAACCCTCCGGGAGGTAACACTTTCAATAATTCTTATGACACTAACTATGGCTTTATGCAGGATACAGGCATCAATCAAGCTATGGCTAGGGAATTACAGAAGCTGAAGGATATAATATCCAGCGTTCCAGGAGTGGTCAAGCCCATTCCTGAAATTGCGGATGGGAGCCATAGGATATCTCGTTTTACACCACCCATTTGTGATGCTGAGATACCCAAAAGGTTCCAAATTCTAACTATGAAGCTGTATGATGGCTCAACGGATCCAGAAGAACATGTAGCTCAATATAGAGAGAGGATGGAGATCAACCCCATCCCAGAAAGGTTAAAAGAAGCATGTCTATGGAAGGGTTTCGGATTCACACTTACAGGATCAGCTCTTAAATGGCTGCTAAGTCTTCCCCCTTACTCTATTACTCCATTTGCTAATCTAGTTAATCTGTTTAATAGTCAATTCTCAAGTAGTAGAAAATTTGAACGTTTAACTAGTGATCTATATAGGGTAACACAAGGTCAAAATGAATCACTTAGAGATTACATCACTAAGTTTAGTAAAGAATCCTTAGATATCCCTAACCTGGATATAGCTACAGCTGTAGAAGCCTTTAAAAGGGGTTTTCTTAGGGATTCATTATTCTATGATGATCTTGTTATTACCCCATGCAGGAATCTTGATGAAGTAAGAACCAGGGCCCTTAGATTCATCCGGTTAGAGGATGATAAAAGGATCCAGGAGAGATTGGCAGGATCCTCAAAATAGGAAAAGCAAGGATCCTACTTTAAGAATAACAAGTTCAAGTCCTACAACAAGTCTGATAACCAGAATGTGCATGCAGTAGAACAAGAAGAGGATGATGAGGATTGTCCTCCAATTTCTGAATACTGTTTTTCTGTTGATAACAATGAACTAATTCTTGCAATGCAGAATCTAGGTAAGAAAGCAAGATGGCCAAGGAAAAGTGACAAACCGGCCGCAACAAAAGACAAGTCCAAATGGTGTGCATATCATGAGGATTTTGGGCACCTCACTGAAGAGTTTATTGCACTTAGAAAAGAAATCGGTTACTTGTTAAGCAAGGGGCATTTGAAGGAGCTTTTGGGACGAAAGAAATCAAGGATCCAGGATCCTGAAAGGATCCCAGAAAAGGCTCCTGCTCCTCCAGCGGATGCACAAGTTATAAACTTCATATCCGGAGGATCAGACATTTGTGGTACTTCCTTTTCAGCAGCCAAAAGACATGCCAAGGAAACCAAGATGGATAATGGAGACAGACCCATCCGGACCTCCACTGTTACCAAGGATAAGATTATAACTTTTGATGAGGATTATCGTCTTGATGTTCAGGATCCTCATCATGATGGTCTTGTTATTACTCTGTTTATCTCTAACCCCTTTGTTCGCAGGATCCTGATAGATGGAGGAAGCTCAGTAAACATCATTCAGCTTGATGTCCTCAAGAAGATGAACATTCCCGAATCAGACATTGTCCCAAGATCCTCAGTTCTTGTGGGATTCAGCGGAGAGACCAAGAATACATTGGGGGACATCAAACTCCCTATCTATATTGAAGGACTTCATTCTTATCAGAAATTTTGTGTTATAGATTGATTATCCTGTTGTAATGTTATCCTTGGCAGGCCATGGATACATGACATGAAGGCAGTCCCATCTACCTATCATCAATGTGTAAAGCTTCCTAGTCCATGGGGAGTGGTGAAAATTGATAGTGATCAACAAGAAGCTAAGAATTGTTATACGTCATCAGTGAAGCCAGCCTGAAGACCAAGGCAGCAATAGCAACTAAAGCATCCTTCAAGAGATGTCTTGGAGGCAAGAGGACAGGATGTAAAAGAAATCCTTATGGATCCTCATGATCCTGAATCCATAGTCTTCATAGGATCAGGGATCCTCAGCAACATTGAACAGGATCTAGTATCCTTCCTTAAAAGGAGGAAAACTACCTTTGCCTGGAAGCATGAGGACATGATAGGTATATCTAAAGATATAATTACTTATAAACTTGGCATTGACAGGTCACTCAAGCCAATTCATCAGAAGAGGAGGAAGTTTGCACCTGAAAGGAATGCTATTATCCAGGAAGAGGTAGATAAACTACTTCGGGCAGGTATGATAAGAGAGGTTAAGTATCCAAGATGGTTAGCCAATGTGGTTGTTGTTCAAAATAAAAATGGAAAGTGGAGGGTATGTGTCGATTTTACTGATTTAAACAAGGCATGTCCCAAGGATCCTTTCCCATTACCCACATTGACTCCATGGTGGATGCTACCGCGGGTCATGAGTTGTTGACTTTTATGGATGCTTCATCTGGATTTCAACAAATTCAGATGGAACCATCTGATCAAGAGGATACAGAGTTTATGACCCCAACTGGTATATATTGTCTATATAGATGATATGGTGGTTAAGTCCAAGAAAGCTGAGGATCACCTTAGAGACTTGGAGGAGGCATTCAATATCCTTGATAAATTTAATATGAAACTAAATCCTTCCAAGTGCCACTTTGGTGTTAAAGCAGGTAAATTCCTAGGCTAAATGGTGACAAAAAGAGGCATTGAAGCAAGTCTAGAGCAAATTAAGGCTATTGTGAATATCAAATCTCCTGCCAATGCTAAGGATGTGCAAAGATTGACAGGCAGGATCGCAGCCTTGAACAGGTTCATATCCAAATCCTCAGAAAAATGCAAGGAATTCTATGACATTTTGAGGAAGAACAAGAAATTTGAATGGACTGAAAAGCATGAAAATGCTCTCAAAGCTCTTAAGGATTACCTATCCTCAGCCCCTGCCTTGATGAAACCAGAAAAAGGAGATATATTATCCTTGTATTTGGCGGTATCCTCTAAAGCAGTAAGTGCGGTCCTTGTTAAGGATCACGAAGGTACACAACATCCTGTCTATTATGTAAGTAAGAGTTTGCTTGATGCTGAATCCAGGTATTCACATTTAGAAAAACTTATCCTTGCACTAATTATGGCATCTACTAAATTAAGACATTATTTTGAAACTCATGCCATTATTGTTAAGACTAATTTTCCAATTAAGAATGTTCTCAGGAAACCTGAAATGTCAGGAAGGATGGCTAAGTGGGCAGTGAAGCTTAGTGCTTATGATATAAGACATGAACCAAGGACTGCCATTAAATCCCAAGCTTTAGCTGACTTTGTGGCAGATTTCAGTAGTGACTTGCAAAAGGAAGCTGAATTAGAAGTCCAACAGTTAGAAGAAACTAAGGATCCTTGGATACTCTTCACTGATGGAGCTTCTAATGTGAAAGGAACTGGACTTGGAATACTACTAAAATCGCCACAGGGGGACATAATACCCCACTCCATAGCTTGTGAGTTTCAAACTACTAACAATGAGGCTGAGTATGAAGCCTTGATAGCTGGTTTGCAAATTGCCAAGCATATGAGGATCAGGTATCTTGAGGTACATGTAGATTCATTGTTAATTACTAATCACTTTAATGGATCCTATGCTGTTAAAGGTGAAAAGCTAATCAAATATTTAGAGATAGTCAAAGAATTGGCACTCTCTTTTGTTTCCTTTAGTTTGACACAGGTACATAGAGAAGAGAATGCAGAAGCTGATGCATTGGCCAATCTAGGATCATCCTTGAAGATTCCAGAGGATATCAGGATCCCTATTATCCATATCCAAACCCCCGCTATTGAGGATCACGTAGCCATGGAGATAGGAGAGGATTCTGCAATCATCCCTAGTGATGATAGACAACCTCATTCAGGATCATGGTTCCTTCCAATCATGAGATACATACAACATGGAGAGATTCATACAGGAGAAATCCCCAGGGCTTTCAAAATCAAGGTATCTCAATTTACAATATTAAATAACATGTTATATAAACGATCACTTGCAGGACCATATCTAAGATACATTGAGGATCCTGAAATCCAAGAAGTCCTAAAGGATTTTCATGAAGGAGATTGTGGAAACCACACTAGGGGCAGTGCATTATTCTCAAGGATCCTGAGGACAGGATACTATTGGCCTACTATGAAGAAGAATGCTGTGGAATATGCCAAGAAGTGTGATCCTTGTCAGAGACATAGTAATATCCTTCATCAACCAGAAGAACTTTTGCATCCTATATCCTCTTCTTGGCCATTTATGAGATGGGGAATGGATATAGTTGGTAAACTTCCCAAGGCACCTGGTGGAAAAGTATTCATGCTTGCTATGATTGATTACTTCTCCAAGTGGATAGAGGCTGAAGCCTTTGCTCAAGTCAGAGAAAAAGAAGTGATATCCTTTATTAAAAGAAACATTATTACTAGATTTGGTATTCCTTCTGAAATTGTTTGTGATAATGGATCCCAATTTATTGGGAGTAGAACTACTAACTTTTGTGACAGCTGGGGGATTAAGATGATAACATCAACACCAGTCCACCCACAAGCTAATGGTCAGGCAGAATCATCCAACAAAATCATCATTAACAATTTGAAGAAGAAGCTTTGATCCAAGAAAGGAAAATGGGCAGAAGAATTACCTTATGTGTTATGGGCTGACAGAACAACTCCCAAGAATGCTACTGGACAAACTCCATTTTCTTTGGTATTTGGGGCAGAATCAGTGATCCCTACAGAGATGGTGGTTCCTACTGCAAGAACAAGCATTCGTGATCCTGAAGAAAATGCTGAAAACTTGGTTCAAGACTTGGATACTATAGAAGAACTCAGGGATTTGGCAAGGATAAGGATGGCCAGTTATCAACAAAGGATGGCTGGAGCCTACAACAAAAATGTCAGGATTAGGAAATTCCAAGTTGGTGATATGGTATTAAGGAAAGCATTTTAGAATACCACCAATCCTGTTGATGGAAAGTTAGCACCAAAGTGGGAAGGCCCCTATTTGATTGAAGCTGAGGCATGAAAGGGGGCATATCGATTGATAACAATGGAAGGTGATTTGCTACCAAGAGCTTGGAATGCTGTCCACTTGAAGAAATACTTCATGTAATTAGGATCCATGATCTTTAGCTAATAAGTATCCTTGAAGGATCCTTACAGGACAGAGGATCCTCATTTTGGTAATGATCTAATCCTAAACTACTTCACTCTTTAATTATCCTATATATATAAGGATAAGGATCCTGGATCCTTTATCCTCCTTTCACTTGATTCTGAGTTTTGCAGAAGGTTTAGGTATCCTTAACAAAGGATTGAGTATCCACAGAGGTATCCAGTTATTTATTTGGGCTTGACCCCAGTTATTTGGGCTTGACCCTAGTTATTTGGGCTTGACCCCAGTTATTTGGGCTTGACCCCAGTTATTTGGGCCTGTCCCCAGTATCGCCAGCAGCGCACTCTGATCCTGGTACAGTTCATGGCAATGGGACCAGTACTCGCTTTAGGGGCTGACAATTTCATTGTACTAGCTGTATCCGGGATCGTACGTGTTTTGGTCAAAAATCACACAAGGATAATGCAACCAAACTCTTTGTTACGAGGTATGATGCTTGAAATATGTAGTAGCGATGAGGATCACTTCAATGTAAAGTGCACAAACAACACAAAGATTTATACGGGGAAAAAGCCCTTGATCAGGAGTTGATCTCCGGCACAAAAAACCCCGGGTGATGGAAACTACCGATCACCAAGCTCCAATAAATGAATGAATGTTTACAACTTCGGATAGTAACGAGCTAGGTACAAGGATCACTACTGTGAAACGTGTAAAAAATATGTAAAAAGTGTATGAAATCTCTAAGTGTTTGAGCGAGAGCTTGTATGAGCGTTTGTACGAGTGTGTGTAACTGCAAAAAATGACCAAGTGTGTTCTACTAGCTCGTTACTCCCTTTTTAAAATAGAAATAACCACCTAAACTAACTATCCGACTTTCGTGCCAAGCCTCCACGTTCTCCATAACGTCTATTTTTGGTCAAGCACGTGCAGCATAGTTTAGGAATATTCTCCAGGAATGTCGCCTAGACTTGGTCAAGCTTAATATACCTGCGAGATATTACAAAACATAAGTAAACAATCGTCAGTACGAGGATCCTTAAAGTGATCCATGATCCTGATCCTGAAGCTCTTCTGAGGATCACCACCTGTCACAGAAGTAAGGATCACTAATTAGGATAACGAATAAGGATCACTAATTCTTAGAAAATCCTCCCCTAACAATTGCCCCCAAAATATAAGGAGTAATTTGTAAAATTGGCGAGTTATATTTTCTTGATCTTATCCGTAACAAACTAACGGATATATAGCCGTTAAAATAGAACTAGCCGTTGCGATGATGATGTCACGGAAGTGACAATCCTGCAGAATCATAATTATAAATAGAGATATAGATAGGATCATTATGCATTCAAATTCGAAAGAAACTCCCTTTAAATTCTCAGTCGACGATCAATCAGGTATTTCTTTCTCCTCTTTCTTCCTCTCTTACTCTGTTTTTCTTCTTTATCTCCGTCACTTCGAGAATGTTGCTCCGAAGTTCCCCGGCCAAGGATCACAAAAAGGATAGCCCCTTGAAGAGTCAGAAGATCATCAAGGACTCAGTGAACGAGAGGTGTTGCTTTAACGACGCACAAGTAGATAACATCCGTCACCGTTTTCCAGCTAATGTCTTTTTCAAACCCTTCGACCCAACTGTTCTGAGCGACTATGTTTCTGACACATGGGTCGCCTTTCCAGTCACTCCATTTGCTATAGGGTACACCTATCCTTTCCCGGAGTTCACACAATCCTTCTTTTCCCTTACCGGCATATCTTACATTCAAGCCATGCCGATGATTTGGAGGGTTTTGTACACCCTAGAGAGGATCATTGAGCAGGAGAGTCTTGATTTAGGAATGTCAGAACTGGCGGAGTTGTATGACCTTACCACCTTCGGTTCCCATCGTTATTTACTCAAACGAAAACCCAGTGCAGATCATCCTCTTCTCAAAGTCACCAAAAACGACAAAGATTGGAAGCGTCGCTTCTTCTTTGTAAGAAGGGATACCATTTCAGATGGAGAACACTTACCAAGAACATGGTCCACCCATGGTAGGCTGGAGGATCCTGGGAAGGATCACCAGATAGTCATGTTTTTGTAATAGGATCACTAACCCCTTCTTTGTCTTGTGTCATGCAGCCATCTCCTTTTCACGTCTCATCACAACGCCCGCAACCAGGGAAAGACTTGCTACTTTCTGGGGACTTGACCCTGAAACTAGAACTTTTAAGACAACTACCCAAGACTCACAGGAGGTATCCTCAGGCTCTGTCACAATGTCAAGTAAGTATCCTTGTATAAAATTTAAATAAATAGTTAAATGTATATTAAGAAAAGATACTTATCTTGTTTTGGTTGTGTAGGTGCTGGAAAATCTGCCAAAGCTGCTTCAAGGTTCAGTGTCACCGATCTCACCACTGTCAAATCCTCCAAAAGAAAGGTCCCTACTAGCCCAACAGCCTCAATCCCCAAGGCACCCCTCAAAGGGAAGGGAATCAAAAAGAGAAAGACTTCCGAGGCTGAGGATTTGCAGGGTCTGCCCTTAATTCGCCACCAGTTCCTCGAGTACTTCAATGATGTAAGGATCACTGTCTCTGCTTGTATATCCTGCTGATCTAAGGATCACTTGCTCTTGAACTGCTTTATCCTTTTCTTTTGCAGAAATTTGCGGAGATCGAGGATTACGTCGGCCATGTTGAGGATCAAGATAAGAAGATTGCCGACCTCCAGCAGACTGCTGTGCTCAAGGATCTTGCACTTGCTGATCTTCAGAAGGAACTCCAGGATACCAAGCAGAAGATGGCTAAGGTGCTGGTTAACTTTGACTATGAGAGGCAGGAGATCACAGATGATGCTAAAGTTTCTGCCGCCATAGCAATGTACAAAACCAAGCTTCAAATGGCCTTGGAAGCTCAGGATCCTGCCTTTGACAAAAGTAGCTGGGAAATTGAAGAATGGAAGGCAAGGCTGGCTGAATTGGGTGATGAAGAGGAGGCTGAGGAGATTCTGGCAATTGAGGCTAGTGGCAGCGGGTTGAAGGATAAAGCTGAGGATGCAGCAGCTGGTGGTGATGATGATGCAGCGAAGGTGTGAGCTGCAAAAATGGGCGATGATGGAAATTTCTAGACGTGGCCGGAGCCCATTTTTTATGGTGTGGTAGTTTTTGATTGTTGGTGTTTTTGAACAATGGTAGGTCTGTAATAACTCTAAACAATAGTTCTTAGGTTTAAGGATCATGTATGATCCTTTGGACAATAGGCAGGATTGCAATTGGTGGAGGGATCCTCTGTTTGGGGGATGAAGCCATTGTGATCCTGCCGCCTTTATATTCCTGCACTACTTTTGAACTCATTATCATGGACACCCTTTACCTACCCCAGCGGACGGGCCACGTTTTGCTGGTAGAAGCTCGGGTAGGTAATTTTGACAACCTTTAAAGGGTTAGCCTTATGTTAATGAATAAAAACTTAACCTTTTGTCGCTTATCTTGTGTTGTTATCCTTTTTAATATCTTACTTTCCAACTGTTATAATGTTCAATCTGTTTATACTTATCAAGCCTTGAAAAATTAGAAAAGATATCCAAAAAGTTTAGGATATGATCAAGGATCACAAATCCCATAACCGATAGGTTCTAAAAAGTGATATGGTTTAAGAAACACAAGTTCAGTTGTCAAGTATAAGGGTTATTTAAAAGAATAATGAATTAAATCAAAGGAGTTAAGGATCATACCTGAGGATCCAAGTTAGAATCCTAACCATAATAAGGATAACTATAAGGTAAACCTTAGAGTGAAATAAGGATCAAGGATCCCTAGCTGCCTATCTTCAAGGACCTGAAATAGAGCATAACTTGGGACTAAGCCAATATAAGAAAAGAGTTAGCAACTGGGGACAAGCCCAAGGATAACTGGGGACAAGCCCAAGGATAACTGGGGACAAGCCCAAGGATAACTGGGGACAAGCCCAAAGATCGTGTGTAAACTGGAGTATGGCCCTGACTGGCGACTATCCAAACTTAGTGACATGAAGATGCCAAAACCTTAGCTAACGTGAAAACGTTAGAAACCTTAGCTAACGTGAAAACGTTAGAAACCTTATGAACGGATGTATGGTACGTCTACCATTATACGTAGGATCCTAAGCATAGCCAGAACAATGGAATTATCAGCCCCTAGAACGAGTACTGGTCCCAAAGCCCTGAACTACACCAGGATCATCGTGCGCTACAGGCGGAATCTGGGGACAAGCCCAAATAACTGGGGTTAAACCCAAAGACGGATTGCTTCTGTGGATAACCAATGTTGTGCTAAAGATACCTGAACTTTCAAAACTTAAACTCATATGAGAAATGGATAAAGGATACATGATCCTTATCCTAATATGAGAAAATAAAGAAATGAAATAGTTCAAGATTAGGATATTACCTGAATAAGGATCATCGATACTTTGAGGATCCTTTAAGGATATAGCTATCGTGAGGATCACTTATACCATAAGGATCCTGCTTACATGAAATATTTCTTCAAGTGGACAGCATTCCAAGCTCTTGGTAGCAAATCACCTTCCATTGTTAGCAATCTATATGCCCCCTTTCCTGCTTCAGCTTCAATCAAATAAGGGCCTTCCCATTTTGGAGCCAATTTTCCATCAGCAGGATTGGTGGTATTCTGAAATGCTTTCCTTAACACCATATCTCCAACTTGAAACCTCCTGATCCTGACATTTTTGTTGTAAGCACCAGCCATTCTTTGTTGATAACTGGCCATCCTTATCCTAGCCATATCCCTGATTTCTTCAATAGTATCCAGGTCTTGAGCCAAGTTTTCATCATTTTCCTCAGGATCACGGGTACTTGTTCTAGCAGTAGGAACCACCATTTCTGTTGGGATCACTGATTCTGCTCCAAACACCAAAGAGAATGGTGTTTGACCAGTAGCGTTCTTGGGGGTTGTCCTGTCAGCCCAAAGCACATAGGGTAGTTCTTCTGCCCATTTCCCTTTCTTGGATCCAAGCTTCTTCTTCAAATTATTGATGATGATCTTGTTGGATGATTCTGCTTGGCCATTAGCTTGTGGGTGGACTGGTGTTGATGTTATCATCCTAATCCCCCAGCTGTCACAAAAGTTAGTGGTTCTGCCCCCAATAAATTGGGAACCATTATCACATATAATCTCAGAAGGAATTCCAAATCTAGTTATAATATTTCTTTTAATGAAGGATATAACTTCCTTTTCTCTGACTTGGGCAAAAGGTTCAGCCTCTATCCACTTGGAGAAGTAATCAGTCATAGCTAACATAAATATTTTCCCACCAGGTGCCTTAGGGAGCTTTCCAACTATATCCATACCCCATCTCATAAATGGCCAAGAGGAGGATATAGGATGCAATAATTCAGCTGGTTGATGAAGGATATTGCTGTGTCTCTGGCAAGGATCACATCTTCTGGCATACTCCATAGCATCTTTCTTCATGGTTGGCCAGTAGTATCCTGTCCTTAGGATCCTCGAGAATAAAGCCCTGCCCCCAGTGTGGTTTCCACAATCTCTTTCATGGAAGTCTTTTAAAACTTCCTGAAGTTCAGGATCCTCAATGCATCTCAAGTATGGTCCTGCAAGAGATCGTTTATACAACATATTATTTATAATTGTGAATTGAGATACCTTAGATTTGAAAGCCCTAGGGTTTTCTCCTGTAGGAATCTCTTCATGTTGTAAGTATCTCATAATTGGTGAGATCCATGATCCTGATCCTGAATAGGATTGAGTATCCTCACAAGGGATAATTGCAGAATCATTTCCTATCTCCATAGCCTCATGATCCTCGATAGCCGGGGTCAGGATATGGATAATAGGAATCTTGATATCCTCCGGGATCTTCAAGGATGATCCTAAGTTAGCCAATGCATCAGCTTCTGTATTTTCTTCCCTTGGTACCTGTGACAAACTAAAGGAAACAAAAGAGAGTGCCAAACTTTTGACTACCTCCAAATATTTGGTTAGCTTTTCACCTTTAACAGCATAGGATCCATTAAAGTGGTTTGTAATCAACAAAGAATCTACATGTACCTCAAGATACCTGATTCCCATATGCTTAGCGATTTGCAAACCAGCAATTAAGGCTTCATATTCAGCCTCATTGTTAGTGGTTTGGAACTCGCAAGTTATAGAATGGGGTATTATGTCCCCCTGTGGCGATTTTAGTAGTATTCCAAGCCCTGTGCCTTTGACATTTGAGGATCCATCAGTATAAAGTATCCAAGGATCCTTGGTCTCTTCTAGCTGCTGGACTTCTAGCTCAGCTTCTTCTTGTAAATCACTACTGAAATCAGCCACAAAGTCAGCTAATGCTTGGGATTTGATGGCTGTCCTAGGCTCATATCTTATATCATATGCACTCAATTTCACTGCCCACTTAGCCATCCTTCCTGACATCTCTGGTTTCCTGAGAACATTCTTAATTGGAAAATTAGTTTTAACAATGATAACATGAGTTTCAAAATAATGTCTTAACTTAGTAGATGCCATTATTAATGCAAGAATAAGTTTCTCAAGGTGTGAATACCTGGATTCGGCATCAAGTAAACTTTTACTTACATAATAGACGGGATGTTGTGTACCTTCATGATCCTTAACAAGGACCGCACTTACTGCTTTTGAGGATACTGCAAGATACAAGGATAACACATCGCCTTTTTCTGGCTTCATCAAGGATGGGGCTGAGGATAAGTAATCTTTGAGGGCTCTCAAAGCATTTTCGTGCTTCTCGGTCCACTCAAATTTCTTGTTCTTCCTTAGGATATCATAGAATTCTTTGCACTTCTCCGAGGATTTGGATATAAATCTGTTCAAAGCTGCTATCCTGCCTGTTAGCCTTTGAACATCCTTAGCATTGGCCGGAGATTTGATGTTTATTATTGCTTTGATTTGTTCCGGGCTAGCTTCGATGCCTCTCTTAGTCACCATGTATCCTAGGAATTTACCTGCCTTAACACCAAATTGACATTTTGAAGGATTAAGCTTCATATTATATTTGTCAAGGATATTAAATGCTTCCTCCAAATCCTTCAGATGATCCTCAGCTCTTATGGATTTTACCACCATATCATCTATGTAAACCTCCATAGTTTGTCCGATCTGATCCTTGAACATCATATTCACCAGCCTTTGGTATGTTGCACCTGCATTTCTTAATCCAAACGGCATAGCAATATAGCAATATATACCAGTTGGAGTCATGAAGGCTGTATCCTCTTGGTCGGATGGTTCCATTTGGATTTGTTGAAATCCAGATGAAGCATCCATAAAAGTTAACAGTTCATGACCCGCGGTTGCATCTACCATGGAGTCAATGTGGGGTAAAGGGAAAGGATCCTTGGGACATGCCTTAATTAAATCGGTAAAATCGACACATACCCTCCACTTTCCGTTTTTCTTTTGAACAACAACCACATTGGCCAACCATCTTGGATACTTGACCTCTCTAATCATACCTGCCCGGAGCAATTTTTCTACCTCTTCCTGGATAATGGCATTCCTTTCTGGTGCAAACTTCCTTCTTCTTTGATGGATTGGTTTGAAGGATCTATCGATGCCGAGTTTGTGAGTGATAACATCTTTGGATATACCAGTCATATCTTCGTGTTTCCATGCAAAGGTAGTCTTTCTCCTTTTGAGGAAGGATATGAGGTCTTCTTTCATTTCGCCAAGGATCCCTGATCCGATATAGATTTTGGATTCAGGATCATCGGGATCCATGAGGATTTCTACCACATCCTGCTCCCTGGCCTCCAAGACATTCCTTGGAGGATACCTTGATTGCTATTGCTCCCTTGACTTCGAGGCTGGTTTCATCGATGAAGTATAGCAATTCTTAGCCTCCTGCTGATCACTATCAATCTTTACTATTCCCCAAGGACTAGGGAGCTTCACACATTGATGGTAAGTAGACGGGACTGCTTTCATATCGTGTATCCAGGGCCTGCCAAGGATAACATTGCAACAAGATAAACAGTCAATAACACAAAATTTTTGATAAGAGTGTAAGCCTTCAATATATATTGGGAGTTTAATGTCCCCCAGGGTGTTCTTAGTTTCGCCACTAAATCCCACGAGCACGGAGGATCTTGGTATGATCTCTGATTCA
The DNA here is from genome assembly GCA_030545235.1 of Helianthus tuberosus. NCBI lineage: Eukaryota > Viridiplantae > Streptophyta > Magnoliopsida > Asterales > Asteraceae > Helianthus > Helianthus tuberosus. The sequence continues at coordinate 182,548,218 of CM060376.1, forward strand.
GGGATACCCATCTTCTTTAGAACATCAAGCTGGATAATGTTCACTGAACTTCCTCCGTCTATAAGGATCCTGCGGACAAAATGGTTAGATATGAAAAGAGTAATAACTAAACCATCGTGATGAGGATCCTGGATATCAACACGATCCTCTTCATCAAAGGTTATGACTTTTCCTTCGGAGACACTTGATGTTCGAACTGGTCTTTCTCCATTATCCATTTTAGTTTCCTTCGCATGCCTTTTAGCTGCTGAGAAGGATGTGCCACAAATGTCGGATCCTCCGGAAATAAAGTTTATCACTTGTGCATCAGCTGGAGGAGCTGGAGCCTTCTCAGGGATCCTTTCAGGATCCTGAGTCCTTGACTTTTTTCTTCCCAACAACTCTTTTAGATGCCCTTTGCTCAACAAGTATCCAATTTCCTTCCTTAATGCAATGCATTCTTCTGTGAGGTGCCCAAAATCTTCATGATATGCACACCACTTTGATTTATCCTTAGTTGCAGCCGGCCTATCATTCTTTCTTGGCCATCTAGCTTTATCACCTAGGTTCTGCATGGCAAGGATTAGTTCATTGTTATCAACACTAAAGCAATATTCAGAAATTGGAGGATAATCCTCATCATCCTCTTCTTGATCAATAGAATGAACGTTCTGATTGTCAGATCTGTTGTAGGATCTGAACTTGTTATTCCTGAATAAGGATCCTTGCTTATCCTGCTTTGAGGATCCTGTCAACCTGTCCTGGATCCTCTTATCATCCTCTAGCCGGATGAACCTGAGGGCCCGGGTTCTTACCTCATCTAGGTTCCTGCATGGTGTCATAACAAGATCATCATAAAATAACGAATCCCTAAGCAATCCCATTTTGAAGGCCTCAACAGCCGTGGCTATATCTAAGTTGGGAATGTCTAAGGATTCTTTACTGAATTTGGTAATGTAATCCCTTAATGATTCATTATGACCCTGGGTTATCCTATATAAATCACTAGTTAATCGCTCAAATTTTCTACTACAAGAAAACTGATTATTAAACAAGTTAACTAGGTTAGCAAATGAGGTAATTGAATAGGGAGGAAGACTTAGCAGCCATTTGAGAGCTGATCCAGTAAGAGTGGATCCGAATCCTTTGCACAAGCATGCTTCCTTTAACCTTTCTGGGATTGGATTGATCTCCATCCTCTCCCTGTATTGTGCTATGTGTTCTTCAGGATCCGTCGAACCATCATACAGTTTCATTGTAGGCACATGGAATCTCTTGGGTATCTCAGCATCACAGATTGGTGGTGCAAAATGAGATATCTTGTGGCTCCCATCTGCAATCTCGGGGATAGGTTTGACTACTCCCGGGACACTTGATATCATATCCTTTAGCTTTTGCAATTCTCTGGCCATGGCATGATTGATACCTGGATCCTGCATAAGACCATGGTTAGTAGTATGAGAATTATTAAAAGTGTTACCTCCCATTGGATTCAAGTTAGGAAGAATGGATGTTAATCCATATTGTTGAGACTCTAGAATGATCGAGGGACCAGTAGAGGCATTGGTCTGCATTGGAATAAAATCTCCCTGATGGACATCTGAACTTCCTGTTTGCAAACTCCTCAAGGATCCTGGCATCTGGAAGGATCCCTGAAACTGGGACGATCCTGGAACAACGGAGGATCCTTGAACCCGGGATGATCCTGGAAAGAAGGAGGATCCTTGAACCTGGGATGATCCTGGAAAGAAGGAGGATCCTTGAACCTGGGATGATCCTGGGACGAAGGAGGATCCTTGAACCTGGGATGATCCTGGGACGAAGGAGGATCCTTGAACCTGGGATGATCCTGGAACGAAGGAGAATCCTTGAACCTGGGATGATCCTGGAACAAAGGAGGATCCTTGAACCTGGGATGATCCTGGAACGAAGGAGGATCCTTGATACTGCTGCATTCCTGAATATCCTCCTGTACTCATGAGGGATCCCATATGCTGAGGATAGGATCCCGCTGGCTGAAAATGTGAACCTAGTGCCTGGGTCATAGCTGTTGTTGCGTAGTGTACTCCTTTTGGTCCACCCACAGATTGAATGTCTGGAATCACTGATGGCTGAGAAGTAATCACCGGAGTATCAAAATTCAAAGACCTGGGCATCAGTGGGGAACGATCCTCTGCCGTTTTCTTCTGTTTCTTAATTTCGTCAATCTCCCAGAGGATCCTTTCGTTGGTCTTATCCTGCTCTTGTGCACGATCCCTCATCTGCAAAATCAAGGCATAGAGATCATTAGTAGTAGGATTAGTTGAAACAGAAGAAGTAGGTGGTTTTGAGAAAATGGGAGTCGGTTTCTTCGCAGCATTCTCAGCGTTCTTCTGGGATCCAGAAGGTGGTGGAGGCAAAGGAGGGACGCCTTGTGAAGAAGTGAATGAAGGCATCAAGTTTGAAGTATTCTTCGCCGAGGAAGCCATTTGCTTGGTTGTAGTGAACCGGAATGAGCACAGAAATGCGAATTCTTCTAAGGCAAAGCACCAATTGCCCCACGGTGGGCGCCAAACTGTTTTGGTCAAAAATCACACAAGGATAATGCAACCAAACTCTTTGTTACGGGGTATGATGCTTGAAATATGTAGTAGCGATGAGGATCACTTCAATGTAAAGTGCACAAACAACACAAAGATTTATACGGGGAAAAAGCCCTTGATCAGGAGTTGATCTCCGGCACAAAAAACCCCGGGTGATGGAAACTACCGATCACCAAGCTCCAATAAATGAATGAATGTTTACAACTTCGGATAGTAACGAGCTAGGTACAAGGATCACTACTGTGAAACGTGTAAAAAATATGTAAAAAGTGTATGAAATCTCTAAGTGTTTGAGCGAGAGCTTGTATGAGCGTTTGTACGAGTGTGTGTAACTGCAAAAAATGACCAAGTGTGTTCTACTAGCTCGTTACTCCCTTTTTAAAATAGAAATAACCACCTAAACTAACTATCCGACTTTCGTGCCAAGCCTCCACGTTCTCCATAACGTCTATTTTTGGTCAAGCACGTGCAGCATAGTTTAGGAATATTCTCCAGGAATGTCGCCTAGACTTGGTCAAGCTTAATATACCTGCGAGATATTACAAAACATAAGTAAACAATCGTCAGTACGAGGATCCTTAAAGTGATCCATGATCCTGATCCTGAAGCTCTTCTGAGGATCACCACCTGTCACAGAAGTAAGGATCACTAATTAGGATAACGAATAAGGATCACTAATTGTTAGAAAATCCTCCCCTAACAGTACGTATAATGGTAGACGTACCATACATCCGTTCCTAAGGTTTCTAACGTTTTCACGTTAGCTAAGGTTTTGGCATTTTCATGTCACTAAGTTTGGATAGTCGCCAGTGAGGGACATACTCCAGTTTACACAAGATCCTTTGGGCTTGTCCCTAGTTATCCTTTGGGCTTGTCCCCAGTTATCCTTTGGGCTTGTCCCCAGTATATTGGGCTTGTCCCCAGAATTGTTGGGCTTGTCCCTAGTTACTAACTCTTCTCTTATATTTGGCTTAGTCCCAAGTTATGTTCTGTTTCAGGGTTTTGAAGTTAAACATCCAAGGATCCTTGATCCTTACCTTTTATTAAGGTTTGTCTTTTGGTTATCCTGATTATAAATGTTAAAGGCTTAGAATCCTAACTCGGATTCTCAGGTATGATCCTTGATCACTTTGATTTTATTCTTTATTTTTATAAGTGACTCTTATCCTTTGACAACAGAACTGATGATCCTTAAGTTACATAATTTTTCTGAATTTATCGACTATAGGATATTTGATCCTTGATCATATCCTAAAACTTTTAAACATGATTTATTAAACCTTTGTTCTTTATTCACAAATTCAAACAAAATACACAACAACGGTTGAAAAGTAAAGAATTCATAAGGATAACAACAAAAGATAGCCAAAAGTTAAAGGTTTTATTTATTCATCAAAAGTTAACCCTTCAAAGGTTGTCAAAATTACCTATCCCAAGCATCTACCAGCAATACGTGGCCCGTCCGCTGGGGTAGGTAAAGGGTGTCCATTGTTAATAGGTCTTTGAAGTGCAGGAAATATAAGATGGCATGATAACAAGTGGTTTCATCCCACAAACAGAGGATCCCTCCACCACCTATTATCCTACCTATTGTCTAAGGATCCATAATCCATAACCCTAGAAACTATTGTTCAAAGTACAACCCAACATTATTTTAAAACACCATAACCAAAAAACCACTACCAAATCCTAAAAAAATGGGCTCCGGCCATGTCTAGAAATATCCTTCATCGCCCATTTCAGCAGCTCACACCTTGGCTGTATCACCACCAGCATCATCACCACCAGCTTGATCCTTCCCACTGCCACTTGCCTCAATCGCCAAGACCTCAGTAGCCTCCTCTTCATCCTCCAGCTCTGCCAGCTTTGCCTTCCAACCCTCCTTGTCCCAAGTGGTCCTGACGAAGTCAGGATCCTCAGCCTCCTGAGCCATTTGCAGCTTGATTTTGTACATGGTAATGGTGATGGCAGCAGAGACTTTAGCATCTTCCAGCAGGTCGTGCTTCTCGTGATCAGCATTTATCTGGGCCATGACCACCTGCTGCTTTGCCAGAGCAAGATCCTTCTCAAGGCGAGAGATAGTTTGATCCTTGGCCAGGAAGAACTTTTTGAACTCCTGATGCTTCTGCTCCGCCTCCTCGACATATGCATCAAACAGCATTTCGACCTCAGCAAATTTCTGCAAAGAAAACAAGGTAAAGTTCAGGATCACATGATCCTTGAGTGGGCAGGATAATCAGGCATAGTCAGTGATCCTTACATCAGCAAAGTATTCTTGGAACTGGTGGTGGATAAGGGGCAAGCCTTCAAGATTGTCAGCTTCGGAGGCCTTTCTCTTCTTTCCCCCCTTGGAGGTGGTAGGCTTGGGGACGGCAGTACTTGGGCTAGCAGCGGTCTTCTTCTTCCCAGACCTGGGAGCAACAGCAGTAAGATCGGTGACACTGAAGCGGGTAGCAGATCTTGAGGATTTTCCAGCACCTATTAATCCAAATCAATAGATAAGTATTCTTGTTTTATTTGCATTTCAACATTTAACCTTATGTAAACTTGGATACTTACTTGACATTGTAACAGAGCCTGAGGATACTTCCTGAGAATCCTTGGTGTTTGCTTGAAATGACCTTATTGCAGGATCAAGGTTCCGGAAAGCGGTGATCCTCTCTTTGGTTGCAGGTGATGTAATGATGTGCGAAACATAAATAGCTGCAAAATAGAAACAAAGGAGTTAGTGATCCTCAGCAGAAACAGGGTATCCTATGATCCTTCTATAAGGATCCTCTATCCTACCATGAGTGGCCCATTTTCTAGGGAGATCCTTTCCATCCGGGATAGAATCCCTCCTAACGAAGAAGAATCGTTTCTTCCACTTAGTATCGTTTTTGGTGGTCTTGAGGATTGGGTGTTCTTCACCGGGCTTATGTTTGAAAAGGAAGCGGTGTGAACCATGGCTCACAAGGTTGTAAAGTTCAGACAACTCCGACATTCCTAACTTAATATCCTCCTGCTCAATGATCCTTTCAAGGGTAAATAGAACCCTCCACATCATTGGCATAGCCTGGATATAGGATATGCCGGTAAGGGAGAAGAAAGATTGGGTAAAATCAGGAAAAGGGTAGGAGTATCCTATAGAGAATGGGGTGACTGGAAATGCAACCCAAGTTTCCGAGATAAAATCACTCAGGACGGTAGGGTCAAAGGGTTTGAAAACAGTGCTCGCCGGAAAGTAATGGCGAATCCTGTCGATCCCAGGATCGGTGAAGCAGCAACGTTCTTTTGGAGAGTTTTCGATGATCCCTTGGCTTTTTAAAGGACTGTCTTTTCGATGATCCTTAGCAGGGGATGATCTTAGCTTCATTGTGATTCGGAGATTTTGAGAAAGAAGAAGAACAGAGTAAGAAAGAGAGAGGGGAGAGAAGTACCTGCTTGATCTTCAAATGAGGATTTAAAGGATGTAACACACGATTTTAAATGCCTCTAGACCCTTATCTCTAACTTGAATTTATAATCATGATTTTGCAGGGATGTCGCTTCAAGTGACGTAGGACCTGCAACGGATAGTTCGATCATAACGGCTATATATCCGTTAGTTTGTTGCGGATAAGATCAAGAAAATATAACTCGCTAAAATTACACTTCACTCCTTATATTTTGGGGGCAATTGTTAGGGGTGGATTTTTACATCCTAAGAATCACGGATCCTCAAATGCTACTAGGATCATGGATCCTCAATTCTGTTTGAATTAAGGATCCTCAGTAGGTGTTGCAGGATCAGGATTCAGGATCCTTATTGTTATCCTTATACTAACAATTGTCTACCTTGTGCGTAAACTTGTTTTGCAGGAACAAAAGCATGGACCAAGTCTCACCGAAATTCCTGGAGCATATTCCCTTAATATTCCACACGTGCTTGACCAATATGGACATTATGGAGATCGTGGGGAACTTGCATGAATTGCGGATAGTTAGTTAGATTGGTTATTTCAAATTAAAATGGGGATAACAAGCTTGAGTAGAACACTTAGCTATTTTTGGGGCATTCATACACTCTCGTAATAGCTCTCGAACTCTACTTGGCGATTTCATACATTTTATTGCACATTGCACATTAGTGATCCTTGTAACAAGCTTGTTATCATCCCGAGTTGTAAACTTCTTTTGTTTAATCTTAGTTGGTGATCGGTAGTTTCTATCACCCGAGGTTTTTTATGTCGGAGATCAACTCTTGATCAAGGGCTTTTTCCTCGTATAAATCTCTGTGTCATTTGTTCATTACATTTCTGAGTTATCCTTGATATTGTTCATTGATTCAAGCATCACACCTCACAACAAAAGATTTGGTTGCATTATCTTTGCTTGATTTTTAACCAAAACAACTCTATTACTTCATTTTCTAATCTGGTTAAGTTGTTCAATAGCCAATTTTCATGTAGTAGGAGATTTGAACGATTAACTAGTGATTTATATAGGGTAAGCCAAGGTCATAATGAATCACTAAGGGATTACATAACTAAATTTAGTAGAGAATCCTTAGAGATTCTTAACTTGGATATTGCCACAGCTGTAGAGGCCTTTAAAATGGGTTTACTTAAAGATTCATAATTCTATGATGATCTTGTTATGACACTTTGCAGGAACCTTGATGAAGTAAGTAACAGGGTCCTTAGGTTCATCCGTTTAGAGGATGACAAAATGATCCAGGAAAGACTGTTAGGATCCTCAAAGCACGACAAACAAGGATCCTACTTCAGGAATAACAAATGTAAGTCATACAACAAGTCTGACAATCAAAATATGCATGCTGTGGAGCAAGAGGAAGATGATGAAGATTATCCTCCTATTTCTGAGTATTGTTTTGCTGTTGATAATAGTGAACTAATCCTGGCTATGCAGAATTTAGGTGATAAAGCTAGATGGCCAAGAAAGAGTGACAAGCCAGCTGCCACCAAAGACAAATCGAAGTGGTGTGCTTATCATGAAGACTTTGGTCATCTCACAGACGAATTCATAGCACTAAGAAAAGAAATTGGTTACCTACTAAGCAAAGGATACTTGAAAGAGCTGTTCGGAAGGAAAAAAATCAAGGATCCAGGTTCCTGAGAAAATTCCCGAAAGAGCTCCTGCTCCACCAGTCGATGCTTAAATCATCAATTTCATCTCCGGTGGATCTGACATATGTGGCACTTCATTTTCCGCAGCTAAGAGGCATGCAAAAGAGACAAAGATGGAGAATGGGGATAGACCTATTCGAACTTCCATCCTTACACAGGAAAAAGTCATATCCTTCGATGAGGATGACCGTGTGGATATACAGGATCCTCATCATGATGGGCTTGTTATTACATTATTTATTTCTAACCATTTTGTTCGCAGGATTCTCATTGAGGGGGGAAGTTCAGTGAACATCAACCAGCTAGATGTCCTCAAAAGGATGAACATCCCTGAATCCGAGATCATTCCAATATCATCTGTCCTTGTGGGGTTCAGTGGAGAGGCCAAGAATACATTGGGGGACATTAAACTTCCTATTTACATAGAGGGAGTGAATTCTGTTCAAAAGTTTTATGTCATAGATTGCTTATCTTGTTGTAATTTTATCCTTAGCAGGCCATGGATACATGATATGAAAGCAGTACCCTCGACATATCATCAGTGTGTGAAGCTCCCTACTCCATGGGGTGCTTTGAAGATTGAAAGTGATCAGCAAGAAGCCAAGAATTGTTACACTTCGTCAATGAAACCAGCCTCAAGACCTAGGGAGGCATAGCAATCAAAGAATCCTCCAAGGCGTGTCCTGGAGGCAAGAGAGCAAGATGTCAAAGACATCCTAATGAACCCTAAGGATCCTGAATCCAAGATCTTTATAGGATCCGACATCCTTGACACCATTGAACAGGATTTAATATCCTTCTTGAAGAGAAGAAAAACTACCTTTGCTTGGAAACATGAAGACATGATAGGTATTTCTAAAGATGTTATTACTCATAAACTTGGCATTGACATGTCCTTCAAGCCTATACATCAGAAAAGGAGAAAGTTTACACCTGAAAGAAATGCCATAATCCAAGAAGAGGTAGACAAACTGCTCAAGGCAGGTATGATTAGAGAAGTAAATTATCCAAGATGGTTAGCCAATGTGGTTGTTGTCCATAAAAAGAATGGAAAGTGGAGGGTATGTGTCATCTTTACTGATTTAAACAAGGCATGTCCCAAGGATCCTTTCCCTTTACCCCACATTGACTCCATGGTGGATGCTACAGCGGGTCATGAGTTGTTAACCTTTATGGATGCTTCATCTGGATTCCAACAGATTCAGATGGAACCATCCGATCAAGAGGATACTGCTTTCATGACCCCTACTGGTATTTATTGTTATATTGCTATGCCCTTTGGACTAAGAAATGCAGGTGCTACATACCAAAGCCTAGTAAATATGATGTTTAAAGAACAAATTGGAAACACAACGGAAGTCTATATTAATGACATGGTGGTCAAGTCCAAAAGAGCTGAGGATCACCTAAAGGATTTGGAAGAAGCATTTGATATCCTTGATAGATACAATATGAAATTGAATCCGTCCAAATGCCACTTTGGAGTAAAGGCTGGTAAATTCTTAGGTTACATGGTGACAAAGAGGGGGATAGAGGCAAGTCTAGAACAAATCAAGGCCATTGTGAACATCAAGTCTCCTGCCAATGCTAAGGATGTGCAAAGATTGACAGGGAGGATCGCAACCTTGAATAGATTCATCTCAAAGTCATCAGAGAAATGCAAAGAATTCTATGACATCCTGAGAAAGAATAAAAAGTTTGAGTGGACTAAAAAACATGAAAATGCCCTCAAAGCCCTTAAGGATTACCTATCCTCAGCTCCAGCTTTAACGAACCAGAGAATGGGGAGATATTATCCTTATACCAAACAGTTTCTACTAAGGCAGTAAGTGCAGTCCTCGTTAAGGATCATGAAGGTACTCAACATCCAGTATACTATGTAAGTAAAAGTCTACTTGATGCTGAGTCCAGGTATTCTCATTTAGAGAAACTTATTCTTGCTTTAATCATGGCATCTACTAAATTACGTCATTATTTTGAAACTCATCCTATTATTGTTAAGACTAACTTTCCAATTAAGAATGTACTCAGGAAAGCTGAAACGTCAGGAAGGATGGCAAAATGGACAGTCAAGCTTAGTGCATATGACATCAAATATGAACCATGAACTGCCATCAAATCCCAGGCCTTAGCTGACTTTGTAGCTGATTTCAGTAGTGATCTACAAAGGGAAGCTGAATTGGAAGTTCAACAACTTGAAGAGACTAAGGATCCTTGGGTACTCTTCACAGATGGGGCTTCAAATGTCAAAGGAACTGGACTAGTCATAAAACTAAAATCACCACAGAGGGATATTATACCCCACTCAATTGCTTGCGAGTTTCAAACTACTAATAATGAGGCTGAATATGAAGCCTTAATAGCAGGTTTGCAAATTGCCAAGCATATGAGGATCAGGTATCTTGAGGTACATGTAGATTCTTTGTTAATTACTAACCATTATAATGGCTCTTAAGCTGTCAAAGGTGAGAGGCTAATCAAGTATCTAGAGATAGTCAAGAAATTGGCAGACTCTTTTGCTTCTTTTAGTTTAACATAGGTACCCAGGGAAGAAAATGCAGAAGCTGATGCTTTAGCCAACCTTGGATCATCATTGAAGATTCCAGAGGATGTTAAGATTACTATTATCCACATCTTAGCTCCTACTATTGAGGATCACACAGCTATGGAGATAATGGAGGATTATGCAATTATACCTACTGATGGCTCACAGTCAAATTCAGGATCATGGATCCTTCCAATCCTGAGATACATATAACATGGAGAGATTCCTACCGGAGAAAATCCTAGAGCTTTTAAAGTCAAGGTATCCCAGTTTACAATACTAAATAATATCTTATATAAAAGATCTCTTGCAGGTCTATATCTAAGATGCATCGAGGACCCAGAAATTCAAGAAGTTCTGAAGGATTTTCATGAAAGAGATTATGGGAACCACACTGGGGGCGGAGCACTATTCTCAAGGATCTTTAGAACGGGATATTATTGGCCTACCATGAAGAAGGATGATGTGGAATATGCAAAGAAATGTGATGCTTGTCAAAGACATAGCAATATCCTTCATCAACCAGCGGAGCTCCTGCATCCTATATCCTCTTCCTTGCCATCACGAGATGGGGAATGGATATAGTTGGCAAACTCTCCAAGGCACCAGGAGGAAAAGTGTTTATGCTTGCTATGACTGATTACTTTTCCAAGTGGATAGAAGCTGAGGCCTTTGCACAAGTCAGAGAAAAGGAAGTGATATCCTTTATTAAAAGAAACATCATTACTAGATTTGGCATACCTTCTGAAATTGTTTGTAATAATGGATCCCAATTCATTGGGAGTAGAAGTACTAACTTTTGTGACAGCTGGGGGATTAGGAGGATAACATCAACACCAGTCCACCCACAAGCTAATGGTCAAGCAGAATCATCCAACAAGATCATCATCAACAACTTGAAGAAGAAGCTTGGATCCAAGAAAGGGAAATGGGCAGAAGAGCTACCTTATGTGTTATGGCTGATAGAACAACTCCCAAGAATGCTACTGGTCAATGTTGGTGCTTACGTCTGTCGACTTCGTCTTCTATCGAGTCTTGTATTGTATTAGTTAGATCAAGGCACGAAAAACGAGAAAATATGGATTTATAGGTGATTTCGCTTGAAATGACACATGTGTCATTTCAAACGAAATTAACATTATGATTCCGTTTGAACTAATTCCGCGCGAAATCTGATTTCGTTTGAACAGTTTCAAGCGGAATTACCTCACCTATAAATACCTAGTGTACCTAGTCATTTGTAACGATTCTGATTCCGGTAGCGAAGCTCTGCCGAAGTGTCTACAGCATTGTAATCGATCTGATATCAATCAAAAGACAGTTTAAAGTGATATTCTTGCTGAATTGAACTCAATACGTCTGTTTCTGCCTTTCGTATTGAGAAAAATTCTTCTGATTGACTCGTTTGGGTCCCAAAACGATCCTACAAGTGGTATCAGAGCTCAGGAAGAAGAGTTCTTACCAATTCAGCTGCAAATTCTGTTTTCTACACCTTCTTTTCCACAATTAACAACTTTTCACAGTTAAAATCGACTAATTCTCTCACATAATGTGCGTAACAGTGTTTTAACAAACCCTTGAAAGTTTTAGACATTAATTCGGCTTAAATCAGTTCGAAAGCTTAATTTTGCTTGAAAGATTGATATAATTTCGTTCGAACAATTGCTGTAATTTCAAACGGAATTAGTTCTGTTTGAACGTTTCGAACGAAATCACTAATTTCTTTTGAAGCTTATTTCGCTCCAAGGGGTAATTCCGTTTGAAAAAGGATTATTTCACACGAAATCAGGTAATTCCATGTGAAGCTGGTATTCTGTTTGAACTGATTTCGCTTGAAGTTGTCATTGCAGGGTATTTCGTTTGAACAAGTAATTTCGTTTGAAGAGGTATTCCTTTTGAAAGACTTATTTCGTTTGAAAGTGTCTGATTTTGAAAAACTTGTTACCGAATCATGGAAGAAGAATTCTACAACGCATTTGCTACTACCCCGACTACTCCAGCTAGTGTTACTCAGAATTTGACCATGGAAAATGAAACGGGCACTATGCAAAAACCGCCAAAGCTTATGAACATTGAAGAGTATAAAGTATCGGAAGAACGATTTGAGAATTGGGTTCAAGCAAATTATTTGGATGCATGGGAATGTGTGGAAACGAAATATGTTAGACCGACAAATGATGATGAAGAGGAGATTGCTATTAAAGATCTAAGTGTTGATGATAGAAAGAAATACAAAAATGAGAAGATGATGATTAGTCTATTGCATCAAGCGGTTAAAGAAGATATCTTAGTCTTACTTCAACATAATGGAAGTGCATATTCAATTTGGAGAGCTTTAAAATCAAAATTTGTTGGAACTAAAGAGATGATCAAGAACAACAAGTCACTTTGGAAGAAAGAATTTGATTTATTTCGAGGATTAAGAACTGAGAGCACCAAGCAGATCATTGAAAGATATTGCAATCTGTTAGTTCAAATGAAGAGAGTGAGTATCAATAAAGATAATGAAGAAATGATAGAAAAGTTGGCTGATGCATTGCCACATGAAACTTGGGGAACATATCTGATGATGTTAAGAAATAAGAAAGATTTTGGGAATCTAACACTCAATAAGTTCATTGAAAAGCTTGAAGCTCAAGAGATGGAACAAAGGAAGATCTCGAGGATGAAGGATTTTGATGGTGAACAAGATATCGGTCTGTATTACAAAGGAGGTATTAGTGACAAGACCAACATGTCACCAAAGGTTGAAACAGCATTCAATGCTAAAAGTTCAACAGGAGGGTCATCTAAAGGATCAAACAGCAAAACTGAATTTTCTTCATATCCATCTTATGATCCAAATTTTTCAACAACCAAGAATGACAAGAGATTACAATGCAACATTGTTTTGAATCTTGAAAATGGTGAAAATTTTTCGGAAGAGGTTGCAAAAGGTCACATGTCGTTGTTGGGAACTGTATTAGAATCATATGAAAGTTTAGTTGCAGGAAAGATCGGGAATCCAATGTTAACAAAAGAGGATTACCATAAGATTGATGCTGAGGAGATGCAATTGATGGATATAAAGTGGTGCTTGGCGAGTGTTTTGAGAAGAGCTGAAAAGTTTAAACAAATTACGGGAAGAGATGATTTTCATGATGCAAATGTGTCTACTTTAGGTTTTGATAAATCTAAAGTTACTTGTTTTCGTTGCAGGGAAAAAGGACACTTCAAGAGAGAGTGCACAAATCGCAAAGCAAGTGGAGCTCAAAATCCATTCAACAACAATGATTACTATCAGAAAGCAATTTATCATCAAGTTGCTCAACATCAACAATAGCCACAAACTACAAATGCCAGGAAGGCAATTGAGGAATCATCAAAGAGAGCCTGTATGGTGAATCAAGATGGTAAAAAGTCCACAAGTGGTTTCAGTTGGGACAAATATGTTTCAGCTGACAATAAAGCATGTCTGATAAACCAAGAAGATGAAAAATTACCAGAAGGGTTTAGCTGGGCAAATTTCAGTTGGGATGATTATGATCCTAACAAAATTTCAAATCATAAAGCTTTTGCTGCTCGAGTCGTTGAAGATAGTGATAATGATGATGATTATTATGCAAGGAGAATGGAAAAGCACTTAAGAATGATGGAGGAGAGTGACAGTGATGATGCAAAAGCTAAAAAGAAAAAGAAGAAAGTTAAAAAACCTGTCAGCAGTGATGATGAAGAAGTTCCTGTGATAAGGAAGAAAATAAAAGATATTCCAGCTTTCAAAGTTGATGAAGAAGTTAATGCACAAAAAGTTCCTGTGAAATGTGAAACTGTGAAGCAGTGAAGAAGTAGAACAGTACATTGATTCATAACATGAATAGATTGAAGGAATCTTATGATGTTCTGAACAAAGCAATGAATCAATACAATCAATCTAGCAGTGAACAAACAACGGCTATGAAGACACTTCAAGGAGCTTTCATGACAAAGCAGAAAGTTGTCAACAACTACATTGAGAAGTGTGCTGTGCTGGAACAGAAACTGGAAACTCAAAGGATTGAAACAGAAAGAGTTAATAGATTATTAAAAGTTACTCATGTACTTCTTATGTTATTGACAGGATTTATCCAACCGTTGAAGGCATGAAGGCATTTTATGAAGAGAAAGTATCTGAAGACAAGAGTTCTGAAAAGAAAAAGGATACTGAAGTGAAGATTTCTGGTAAGAAACACAGTGCCAGTTACAACAAGTGTCCACCCCCTCTTGAAAATGGATATTCTCCTAGAAATCCAAATTCAGAAAGAGTCAAAAAGGCAACCAACTTAGTGTGGGAATCTGAACCATCAGATAATTTGCCCGACAACATTGATGTCATTTTTACATCGTCTGATACTGATCATGAGTCTGAGTTAATAAAGAAAGTGGTCGATCAGGTGTTGGATAAAGATGAAACTAAGGAGTCAAAGTTGGAGTCAAATTCAGAGTCAAAGTCCGACATGTCAAAGTTCACAATCAAAAAGGACAAACGGGTTTATGATAAAGAATTTTTGTTATCAAAGTCTAATTTGGATGTCGAAAGATTCAAGGTTGCTTATTCTTTGAATGATTCTGACAAATTATATTCTGATGAAGAATTTCCAATAAGAGGTGTTAAAACTGAAATGATCAAAAAGGTTTTCAAACTAACAGAAATTAATATTTCTGAAATAAAAGATGTAAATCTTTCTGAAAAACCTAAACCTTACACCTCAAGAGTTCAACAACGTTTAAACAAGAAAAAGGGTTACAGTTCTGGTTCAGGTTTTCAAAAGAAACCAAACCATAACGGTAATTTCAAAAGAAAAGGACTTGGTTTTATTCCACCGAAAAATTATAAAAATGAGAAAACTTATAAAACAAAAACTGTGTTTGTTGTAGGAACATCAACTGAAGAAGAAAAGGAGCAATTGTTCAGGAATCAATCAAACAAAGAATTCCTTGAAAAAAAGCAAGAGGAAATGGAGAAAAAATGTTGCTCAATAGAAAAAAGAGACAAGAACCTGTTTTCAATGTAAAACAGTTGGTCATATTGTCAGGAATTGTCCAAAGGCAATCCAATCAAAACGGGGAGTTTCTCTTAAACTGAAAGAAAAGATTGTTGAGAATGAACCAACCAAACAATTCAAAGTTTTCAAAAATTCAAAGTTTGAAGTTGGTGAATGTTCAAAAAGATTTTACAAGAGGAAAGCAAATCTTGACAATCAAAAGTGGATTGTTAAGAAATCTGATGATAGTTCTAGCAATGATTCTGATTCGTCAAAATCAGAGGAGCTATTTTCTGGCAATGAATCTGATTCCATAAAGTCAGAGGAGCCACGTGTTGAGTTAAAGTTGGAAACATCAGTACCGCCAATGGATGATGTCAATTTTCCACCATTGAGGGCTAAAAATTTTAAACAAAAAGTTGGTAAAGTTGAGATTTCAAATCAATTTTTCTCTGAAAAGAAAGAATTTGATATTGAAAAAGCTTTTAATCCCAAAGTGCAACATATTTTTGGTAAAATGGTTGATGGGAAGGTTAAAGGGGTGAAGGAGTTTTATGAGAAGAAAACAAAGAAACCAGGTAAAAATGGTTCGTCCCAGGTTTGTGACTGGGATGGAACCTATTATGATCAATAAAATCCGGACTTGTCGGAGCTCCCAGGTTGGTAAGAGTGGAGCAGGTATCGGCATCTTTCTTGAGAAATTCACGAAAATGATATTTCGATTTACAAGTGGTTGTTGTTTTGAAACTTACAAGTGATACATCAGGGACATTAAGTTGTACTTTATTTTTCTACAAGTCAAATTTAAAACTGTTAAATTTTTCAAGAGGTTGAATAAACAAGGTGATGATTTGATTCCCTAACCTACAAGTGGTTATATATAATCAACAAAACTTATTTTCCGGAAAAACCATTTTGATTAAAACAAACTTAAGTGTTTTGAAATCATATTGGGAAAATAGTTTGTTGTCAGGGGGAGTTATGATTGTTTATGCCAAGTGGATGGCGATTTGAAGCAATTCACAACAGTTGTCACTTTATCTGTACATTTTGTTTTCAAATTTCCTTTAAATGATTTTGAATTTTAGGGGGAGTAAGAAATTTTTAGAAAATCCAAAAACATCAGAAAATTTGAAAAAGTAAAAAACATGATAAAATCAAAAATGAGTTTTGTTGTCAAAAAGAGGAAATGATAGTACATCAGTGGACGATCACAGCATGCTAAAGAATTGGAAAGTTAAAATGTGATAAACGGTCTCACTGATGATGTACCAGTAGGTTTTTGCACATTTAGTAGATTGTGACGAGATATAAACCTAAATTTCAAACTTACTTATATCGTGGGGAACATCTCTCGGATATATGGGAAACCCCCGAAATCTTGTTTGAAAGGTCCCTCTTTCTGAGATACTAGGTCTTTATACTCAGTGATATCTGGGGTATTATCCCGGGACTTCTGATTTTGCGGAAGCAATGGCCTAGTCCCCGTATAATACTTTCTGCTTGCTTGAAATATAGCCCACCCTCAGCATAAAAATGATGAAACATTGAAAAATGCTAAGCATGTGCTGTTGAAGAAAAGATTCTCTAAAGGGAACCCACCGAAAGTCAAAGCCGTCATCTCTCTGATTTTGCGGAAGTAATAGCCTGAGCTCTCTTGGCCCTCGCATGTAACCCTTTACAGATATCATCTAGGTATATTCACCTGTAAGACTGAATATTGGGATCTGGATACGGGAGTATATTCTGAGGTGGGACACATGAATAAGTTTAAGTGCTTAAAACATTAATCTCGTATCTCGAAACAGTTGAAATTTGTGTGAAAATTTAAGTGGATCAGTATACTGACAATCTAAGTGAATTGTTTAGAACTTATGTTTAAAGCTTAACGGTGTTGGTGATTTGTCTCATAAACTGATATGATCCTCTTGCACAAACTCACAAAAATATTTTCTGTAAATATTTATTTGTTACATTTTATTTCAAATTTAAAAATCCAAAAAGATTTTTAGTGTGTTTTAGCATAAATTTTTGAAAATCCAAAAAGATTTTTGATAACTGATGTTGAAGAGCTGATTTTCAAAATTCCAAGAGCTAAACATGATGAACAAATGGTTTGGCAAAAATTGTTTAAGTTGTTTGAAAAGGAAAATGTTTTTCTTACAAGTGGTTCATCAGAGATTGATATTGTTAAATCATTCTGTACAAAATTTGTAAATGATGATGTGTTTGTGTTAGCAAATGGTAAGCATAGAATAAATTTGTCAAATTTTAAATGTGTGAAATTTATTGTGAGGTAGAGGATGTGCAGGTAAGCCAGGTTTCGATCTTGAATCTGTGAAAGCCAGTCTACGATTCCAAGTACAACTTAAGGGGGAGTCTGATGATATAAGAGCCAGCTTCAGATCTTGGGATAGAAGATTATAAGCCAAGTCCAGATTCTGAGTGAGCCAGGAAGACGTTTCTGAACCTGTGAGAAATTTAAAGAATCAAGAGATCTGATCAAGAGAATTAGTGAAGAGTTAGAGCCAGATCGAGATTCTGGAGATAAAGAGAAGAGAGAGATTGAGGATGCTTTACATTGTTAGATACTTCAGAAGAGGTCGAGAATACTGATAAAGATTGAAGTTTGAAGACTCGTCAACATTCGAGGGGGAGTCTGTTGGTGCTTACGTCTGTCGACTTCATCTTGTATCGAGTCTTGTATTGTATTAGTTAGATCAAGGCACGAAAAACGAGAAAATATGGATTTATAGGTGATTTCGCTTGAAATGACACATGTGTCATTTCAAACGAAATTAACATTATGATTCCGTTTGAACTAATCCCGAGCGAAATCTGATTTCGTTTGAACAATTTCAAGCGGAATTACCTCACCTATAAATACCTAGTGTGCCTAGTCATTTGTAACGATTCTGATTCCGGTAGCGAAGCTTTGCCGAAGTGTGTACAACATTGTAATCGATCTGATATCAATCAAAAGACAGTTTAAAGTGATATTCTTACTGAATTGAACTCAATACGTCTGTTTCTGCCTTTCGTATTGAGAAAAATTCTTCTGATTGACTCGTTTGGGTCCACAGTCAAAATCCATTTTCTTTGGTGTTTGGAGCTGAATCTATGATCCCTACAGAGATGGTAGTCCCTACTGCAAGAACAAACATCCGTGATCCTGAAGGAAATGCTGAAAACTTGGTTCAATATTTGGATACCATAGAAGAACTTAGGGATTTAGCAAGGATAAGATTGGCTAGCTATCAACAAAGGATTGTCTAAAGGTATTACAGGTCATAATTGTTTGAAATCAAAACACCACCAAATAAAAACTTCCAAACCATAAAAAATGGGCTCCGGCCACGTCTAGAATTATCCATCATCGCCCATTTATGCAGCTCACACCTTCGCTTCTTCATCCACCTTCTCATCACCACCTTTACCACTGCCTCCAGCTGTTGCCTCCTCGGGATCCTTAACCTCGCTTCCACCAGCTTCAAGGGCAAGTACCTCCTCAGGTTCCTCATCATCTCCGAGTTCAGCCAGCCTCTTCGCCCAAGCCTCCAAATCCCACTCAGACCTGTCAAAGGAAGGATCAGCAGCTTCCTTGGCCATTTGAAGCTTGATCTTCAGCATAGCAATAGCAGCAGACAGTTTGGCTCCATCCATGACCTCCATCTTCTCCTTGTTAGCAGTGATCTCAGCAAGGAGTAGCTCCTTCTACAATGTATTGTTATCCTTCTCGAGCTGGGAGATCTTCTTGTCCTTGGCTATTGCAATGGCTTGGAGATCAAGGATTCTCTGCTCACCATCGGCCACATGTTGGTCCAAGAGGATCTGGACTTTGGCAAATTTCTGCACAAAAAAGAGCTCAACAGTTAGGATCCTTTATCATCAGAAGAACTATAAATTTTAAGATATGAAATCCATACCTCGGAGACGTATTCATGGAGTTGACGTTCCATCAGAGGGAGACCTTCGGTGGGTTTAGTGGGCTTCTTTCTTTTGATCCCTTTACCCCTGGTGTTTATACCTTTGGGTTCTGGTTTGCTTTGGCTTACAGCCAGCTCCTTTTTGATTGACCGTGGGGATGCAACGTCCTGGAGACCAGCTACACTGAACCTGGAAGCGGACTTGGAAGATTTAGCAGCACCTACAAGCACAACACATAGATGAGTATTCATATTCTAATTTTATTAAACGTTTGTATATGCACATATATGGATACTTACTTGACATGGTGTAGGAAGTGGATGAGATTTCTTCTGGATCCTTTGACCTTGGTGGAAATGTTCTGATGGCAGGATCAAGCTTCCAGAAGGCTTCTATTCTTTCTCTAGTAACAGGTGACTCTTGAACGTGTGACAGGGTGATAGCTGCATAGACAAAAAGAAAGGATCAGTTATCCTCAACAGAAAAGAAAAATCTTACCATGGTCTTGGCCTAAGGATCCTATATCCTACCATAGGTGTTCCACTTCTTGGGAAGATGACTCCCGTTTGTAATGGAGTCTCTTCTTACGAAGAAGAACTGACTCTTCCAGTTGGTGTCATTCTTGGTGGTCTTAAGGATTGGATGAGGTTGCTGGGATTTGCATTTGAAAAGGTATCGGTGAGAATCATGGCTTACTAGATTATACAGTTGGCTCAACTCGAACATGCCTATGTCTATAGCTTCTTGTTCTACAATGTGCTCAAGTGTGTACAAGACTCTCCACACCATCGGCATAGCTTGGATGTAGCATAAACCGGTCAGTGTGAAGAAACCCTGTGTGAGGATTGGAAAAGGATATGTGAACCCTATTTGAAAAGGGGCTGCGGGGAAGGTGATTCAGACATCCGATACACAATCGCTCTTCGTTGAAGAATCGAATGGTTGGAAAATGGTGCCATCTGGGAAAGAGTGGCGTAACTGATCAATCTCAGGATCAGTGAAACGGCAGAGTTCCTTTGAGGGGTTTTTGGTTAGACCCTGACTTTTCGGAGGGCTCTCTTGCCTAGGATCCTTGGCAGGAAAGGATCGGGTGCTCATTTTCGCCATGGATTTTTGAAGAACAGGGGATCAGAAAGAAAAGAAATAGAGAGAATGAAGAAGGAGATACCTGTGGTGATCTTTAAATGTGGATTTAAAGGGCAGATGTCTCGAATTTAAATGCACAAATCATCCAAATCCTTATCCTATTTATAATGATTATTGTTGCAGGAGATGACTGTTGCTGACATCAGCCTGTAACGGCTATATCCACTTGCAACGGCTAGTCCGCATAACCTTGAAACATGACTATCTAATCGGATTTTAACTAGTCATGTTTGGGGGCAATTGTTAGGGATAGAATTTTTAATGGTTATGGATCACGGATCCTCAATATAGCCTGGGTTAGGATCCTCAGGAAATGTTTTAGGAAAGCTAAGGATCCAGGATCCTCTTTATTATTCTTAACTAACAATTGTTTACGTAATGTTTTAGCTTGTTTTGCAAGTGTATTAGAAGGAGACTTGTTCTTGCCGAGATTCTAGGGGAATATGCTTCATTCTAGTGCACGTGCAAGAGCTATGTGACCGTTATGGTGATCATGGGGAAGCTAGCACCAAAGTCGGATAGTTTGTTAGCTAGATTTTTAGTATTTTTGAAAGAGATAACAAGCTTAAAATAGCAACTTAGTTACACACTTAAACACAATTCGAACTCTCTGCAATCACTTGGCGATTACACACACTAACACTCTAGCACTCTAGCAATCATTGTACCAAGCTTGTTATCATCCAAAGTTGTAAACTTTATTTGTTCAATATAGTTGATAGTGATAGTTTTCAATATCCGAGGTTTTTTATGCAGGAGATCATTCATTGATCAAGGGCTTTTTGCTTGTATAAATACTTGTGTTCATCGTTCATTTCATTCATTTATTTTTTATTATTTTCTTCTTTACTCATTTGCTCATTTAACCAAGCATCTAACCTCAGAAAAATCAGATTTGGTGACATTATCCTTGTGTGATTTTTGACCAAAACAATGTGTATGGATTTATTTTGGACGTTTTTACCCCTCCGTCCTTGGTCCCCATGTTGACACATTGCACTCTGTGATTTCTTCCTACATACATGCTAGAAACGACGAACATAGACACTACCAGGGGTGTGCACGATTCGGTTATTAGCCTCAATCAAAACCGAAATCATTGGTGAATATATTTTATTAACCAATCACTTTTTGGCTAATTGGTTCTATTTATAAAGGTTTAAGTATTTTAAAAAAAAAATATGTCTCCAAAAAGTTTTTAACATATGTATTACGGCTTGTACCTTAAACAAGTATAGTTGTATTACTTAAATTTTAAAATGTTTATGTTTGGTGTATTATAATATAGTATAGATATGCATGTTTTTAAAGGTATACGCACCTTTATCTATTCTTTATTTTTTAAAAACCTAAAATGCACTAACAGTTGGTCCCGATGTGGACGTTTTAGCGACTAATAATTGAAACAAAAGTTGATTTGTGCAATACGAGAGATAAAAGCTATCACATAGAAAATAAAGATGATTTGTATGTAAAGATATACTGAATCAAAGTAAACTCTTGTAATTGTATTTGACTCAATACATATACGTTCTCCTGAACTCTCTCAAGGAATACACAAGTATGTTTTATATGTGCAGAAGTTGTATCTATGTCTTCACTTTGTATCAACCTTAAGCTTCCTTTATACATGAACCACTTTTCATCCGACAACTCTTGTCTGATCAAGGAAAAAGATGTAATTAAGAGACGTTGGCCGCACATGAGAACATTTTTTTTAACAACAAAAGCTCGGACACCAGGGATCACCCTTCCGCCTGGAGAACAAAGCATAGTGACCCGGCCAACCCCTCAAGAAAAGTAATGGCTCAACCAAAAACTACAACCCATAACCACTCATTAGAAAAGTAACGGGTTACCACTGAACAGAAGACTCGGTGATGCACATGAGAACATGTTGCGTAAAAGATTTCCCACTTACCCTCCTTAATTAGCTACTAGTATCTGTCATGGACTTTTACCGAACATGCAATTTATCTTGAGATTATATTTTCGAAATATATGTAATTTTGTTATTGGTTCTAACATTTTCTAGGCTTAATATTTCGTGTATTAAAATACTTTGTGATTCTATTTTGGAGGAAATACAAAATATATTTATTCCAAAAATGCACTTTAATCAGCATTTAAAGTGGTTGACATTTTTCTATAATTACCCATAATAGGATTAAAAAGTACACATTGTTGGTACAGTTTTTAGAAATGATAAAACGTAACATGTATTAGAATTCCATCAAACTCAAACTGTAATGATAACACATAAACACGTTTTCTTATATAATTAACGATTAGAACAGTATAAAGATAACACATTAACACGTTTTGTTATATAATTAACAATTAACCATTAGAACAGTATAAAGTATTGTATATAAGAAGAGAAATTATCCGAAATTATTGTGCCAAATGTAAATGAAATCCATAATTTTATTTCTTTTCATTCTTCAAGCAATCATTAATGGGGTCAATCTTGTCATAGCTCAATCACCTAAAACAGACAGGCATGTATGTAGAGGTGGAGATTTCAGAAGCAACACCATCCAAAAAAACCGAGATTCTGCATTGGATAAACTCATGGTGTTAATAAAGAATTCTAGCTACAATGGTTTTTACCATACCCAATCGGCCGGCAAACCTGAAGAGCAAGTTAGTGCCAGCTTCTTTTGTGCCCTTAATGTCGTAAAAGGACTTTGTGAGTGTTGTCTTAAGAATGTTGTTAAGTATATTCGAAAGAACTGCCCTAAACAACAGGAAGGTGTAGCTTGGGATTTTTACCCATATTTACAATGTATGGTGCGTTACTCTACTGGTCGCAAAATATTCTCAGTGCTAGATGATTGGGCCTGGTATCGTTCGGGGGGCGGTTTATCCGTCAGTACTGTTAATTTAGCAAAGACCATGGATAGTATGTTAAATAAGCTAAAGGTGAAAGCGGCTGGAGGTGATGCTCTTCGGAAATATGCATCAGACAGTATACATTATGACGAGGATGAACACGCCCTTTACGTGGATGTGCAGTGTACTCCTGACTTAACAAAGGAGGATTGTCTTAAATGTTTAACCAAGGGAAGTAATGAGATTCGTAGTTTTACCAGGAAACCACTCTTTAGTGGACGGGTTATATCTACCAATTGTTATGTACGGTATAAGCATACAAGTATTTTCAATGCTCCTATTAACTTTGATCCTGAAGCATGTGGTTAACGATGACGATTCGATTTGAGGTTATAATGTGGTAATGTAATAAATGGCTGTATCAAAATGATGTGATTTGTCTTATTTATATTAAATTGTTAATGTTAATATTCAAGTTAAGTATTCATGGAACAACGACATGAGATTAAGGACTATGGAGTAATACGAAATATAGATTGAAATGCCCTAGTTATTGTCAAAACTCTAGTTAAAATCCTAAACTAAGAATTGAAACTAAATGATAGGTTTTGACAATCACATTCTCATAAGCTACTTTTATATTATTTTTAACATATATAAAGATTATATTTATAAAATGGTCAATGGATGAAATTATTATTAATAACTTATATAAAGATTATATTTATAAAAGGGTCAATGGAGAAAATAATTTTTTTTTTCTTTTTGACACTCACATGGGATATTATAAAACGCCCCGCTTGCGGTATGCACATATAACATATATATGTGTGGGCCATCGGGCGGCAAAAGTGAAATTGCACTAATTTTAACGTTATTTTACTAATTTCGTGAAAATAACGTTAAAAGCGGGGGGCGGTTAATCATGAATCATGTAGTGCCGTTGGTAGTTGAAAGACAAGGGGGGTACATGCACTAATCAGCCTTTTTGCCGAGAGTTATGCGCCTTATGTCCAAGGCTTGATGCAAAACTACTATGGAGCCGGGGGTCTCATTAGAAGCAGCCTCTCTAGTCCTATGAGGTAGAGGTAAAGCTGTCTACATCTTACCATCCTCAGACCCTACCTTAGATTTGCTATTGGTGAGATTTTGTAAAATCCGATATCGTTCAATGATATCAAACTTTAACTTGTGAGAGTGCGGAAAACAATCACAAGCCGATTCAAGAGTAAAACAAATACAATCCAAAACAATATGAATTAGAACAAACCGAGACTTGCATTCAATGATTAACAAAGACTGATACAAGACTCCAATGATAATTCGGCTAGTCCTTCAAGTCGCAACCCCTTGATAAACCTCAACCAAATGGTTGAGGTTTGTTTAAATACTAACTATATGGACTTGTAACCTAGGCACACTAGAAATCGGCCAAACTAGCCCAACCCATACAAGTCGACCCAAAATATAAACTAAACAATTACAAAATCAACCCTTTAACTAATCAATCCTTCATGTATAAACCTTTAGGTTCCAACAATCTCCCCCTAGGTTTATGCATGGAGGTTCTTGAGACTTCAACTTTCACGATCACCACCCAACCGATCCTTGAGACCACCAAAACCTTTAGTACGAATATGAATAGCTGAAACCACAGCAGCAGTCCATCCTTTTGCAATCTCTTCATACTTTTCAGTAGATCGAATTTGATTTTGAGCTAATACCTCTAAATCTTCAAGAGCAAGATTCAGCACATCAACTTGATCAACCAATCGATAATTCACATCATCATCACAAACAAACACTGCCTGACCTAAACGCTCATCATAAGCCCAAAAATGTAAAGACTTCAAAGCACCTTTCGGAATCTTTTTCACCAACGGAATCATCTTTTCTTTGTCAGTTACAGGCCAGTGCACAATCTTCATACGCTTGTTTGTGTATGGATCTCTAATTCCTTTAGCTGGTCTAACGAAGGACTTTGCCGTGCGCATCGAAGGAAAGTTACGAAGAACTTCCCTCTGCAATCTTTCAAAAAACATATATCCAGCACCTCCAGGCTTATCATCTACATAAGGTGCTTTAGACAGATTTGTTAAATCAACCTTAGTAAAAGACTGAAACTGGCCTGGATGTTTGTACCACTCGACAGGACCAACTTTTCTCTTTATCCACCATCTTTTGCGATCATGATCATATCCCCAACTAACCACACCAGAACGATTTCCAACTTTATCATAGAGAGTTTCACCAACATCCATTAAGTGGTGAGTTGCATGAGCATCATCATCATCTGGATTTAAATTCTTGTTCTTCAAAATTACAAACTCCCTTTTCTTTTTAATTCTTTCCGCCTTCTCTTTGTCTGCTACTGGATTAGTAACTCTCTTGAAATATTGTTCTATAGCAGCACTTCTTTCAGCATCATCCTTAGCGAAAGCTTTTCTTCTGTTTTCAACATCAGTTGGATCAGAAAACTCTTATCCAAATTTCTTCTCCAACTTCCCACGTAAATCATAAACTATATCGAACAACAAACTAACATCTCCTTGAAGCTGCTCAATCTGTTGATCTTTCTTCACTATAGTATCTTCAAGTTGGATAATCTTTGCATCTTTATGAATTGAATCTTGCTCAAGTACAACCATTCGTTTCTTCATATCTCTCATGCTAATAAACTCATCATCATCACTTGAATCATCATCAAATGGCATTCTCAACTGTTCTTCAGGTCTCTTACCACTTGAACTGCTAGGTATATCATGAACAACTCCAGAAGGACCTGCAGATTCAGAAATACCAAGTGGCATAGAATCAACAATAGAAACAGTATCAACAGTTGTAACTTGAACATCAGCAGTGGTGGTATCCACATCATCTCTTTGAGTGTCAGTATCAAACTCAAAGATATTTTCAGTAGTGGTGGTGGTATCAGCAACACTTCTCTCAAAATCAAAATCATATAAACCGTCATCATCTTCAGCAATATTCAAGGATTGATCTTTGTTTTGCTCAACATACATTCCGAGTCGAGGATCCCTCATTTTCCGCTTCAATGGCATGGAATCAGAATCCTTTGGGTTTTCACTAGGCTCTTCACTTGATACTGAAAGATCAGAAGGAGGATTTCCCATCTTATCAGTTACAGATTTTAACAGCAAAGCCAAACTTTCAGCAGTAATCACGGGTGGAACAGCAGAAATAGCAGTATCAGCTTCAGCTTCAAGAGGAAGCTCTTCATCTTCTCCAGAATCACACATAATCTCAATGCCTTCATCGTCAGAGTCAATTGTTAAAATCTCTATCTCAGGCTCATCTTCAATTTCCCTTTGAATATAATGTTCTTCAGCAACTATAGCATTTGCAGGCACATCATTCACTGGAACAGGTTGCACTATTACTGGATTAGCAACAACATTTTCAGTCTCTGCAAATTGACCAAATTTCTCTAACGGAATTAATCCTTCAAATTTCTTTTCAGTGCCCTTCTTTGGAGTGAGAGCACCAAAACAAGCAGGACCCATGGGCTTCAACTCCAATGTGTTACCGGATCTCTCCAACTCTGGATAACGAGCATTAAAAATCATTTGCAAGAATCTTGGATACATGAGAAACTTGTCCTTTCTAACTCCAAACACATTTCTCTTCATCGCTTCCAAAATATACTTTGAATAATTGAAAGGCTCATTTGTTATCACACAGACAAGAGCAGCAGACTGAGTGATGTTCAACTGATATGTGCCTCCTCTGTTCTCTGTCATACACAAAACAAACATGTGCAACAAAAGACGCCAATAAGGATGCAAAAATTTCTTTACCAGAGGCGGATACTTTCCTTCGTAAATCAATCGAGGTAAAATTGCTTCCACAGTTCCAGCTGGAAGCTCTATGGAATCTGTTTCTTGATCATTGAACTGCAACACTTCTCGAATCACCTGCTCTGTCACAGTGACATCCTTCTTTTGAATTTCAGCAACGATAACTCCCTTTCCTTCAACAACTTCAATCCTCGCACTTTTCCAGAATTCTTGAATGAGATCTTCGTAAACAACTGGATTTTCTCGAAGTGCGTGAACAATACGGCAGCTGTTGAGACCTTTCATCAATGAAGTGTACAACTTTTTGTGTTTCTCCGGAGGAGGTGCTAAGTACAAGTTTATGAGTCGAGACCATGAGTCGAGACAAAGAGATCTCGAGTCGAGATCTTGAGATTGCGACTCGTAATCACTGGTCTCGAGTCCTTATGTTATCTGAGTCGAGACCTCCACAAACAACTTTATCTTTTCAGATTTTGGAACAAAATCCCAAAAACACCCTATGATTAATTTGAAAACCAAAATATATTCAAAAACTAGGGTTCTTGGCCATCTTCAAATCTTCATCAAATCATCATCACATCTTCATAACATCTGCAAAACTTCAAACAAATCATCATCATACCTTTAAAAACAATGAATCAAGACCAGAAAAACTGAATATGATGAATCGAAACCGGAGAATCACGTCGGAAACACTAGTAACTTGTCGGAACTTTGTGAGAGAATATCAGAGGGTCTCGAGTGAGAAGTGAGGTCTCGACTCGAGACCTGTGTTTTATACTCCAAAGCTAAGTAAACTGGGCATGGGCCTTTGACTTTTTGGGCCAAGACCAACTGTTTAAACATAACCGACTTAAGGAATTTATTTTGATTAATTAATTAATGATAAAAATTCCTTTAATAAATCAGTTATAATTTTAATAATCCACTAAACCTTCTGTGCATAATTTACGAATGCAAAACCTAAAACAAAAATAAATAATAGAAACTATTATTTACAAAAATAAAATAGGAAATTTACAAAATTTCTCAGGGATCAAATCACGAGGTTTCGGGCTTGACTTCACTTATCAACACTGATCTACTACCGAATGATCAAGACAATTGCCAGTATATTTATCCACCTAAACTCATCTCCCTAGACCTTTTCCATATAACTGCCTGTAACAAATTTTATCATGTTTTGATTTCTTAACAATGAACACCCAAACAAATACTAATCAAATCCCGGAATTATAGACAGCACACCCTATCATGCAAATAGCTTCCCTACCACATATTTCACAAGTCCAATCCAGATCTCTGAAATCTTAACTGGGAATAGATTGAGAAGAGAACAGAATAGATCTTAAGCAGAGATGGTATAATATACAAGATCAAATGAGTTTTTCTCAATTTGATATAGGTTTCTAGGGTTTCTTTTGGGCACTAGAGGGCCTCTTTCGGGTGTATTAGATCTATAGCGCGACAACGTACAGCTAGGTCAGCATGTATCTGGATGCAGCAAAAGCTGACGTTGCCTAGCACCTCCAGGTCAGCATATATCTGGATGCAGCAAAGGAGATACACGACTTTTTCAGAGAAGATTTCAGAGTCAGACCAAAATTGTGTGTATCGGGACAACATACAGACATTCAAATAGAAATGAGCTAATTCTAAGTGATTTTCTTTTCTGAGGTCATGTACTATTTTAGTTCTGAACAGAAACAGCCAATGTTTCAAGTCTTAAGGATAGAGCCTACCAACACATCATACTAGAGTCAAACTATTTCGATACTGGTCTTACATGAGTCAGCCCTCGACCATAATGTGAAAATTCATTTCATTTCCCAGTCATGCAACACCTCTTTTTGTATTTTTTAATTTTTTAATGTTTTTGTATTTTTCAAAAGTAAAAATTCTCCCCCTAAATT
Source organism: Helianthus tuberosus (assembly GCA_030545235.1). Classification (NCBI taxonomy): domain Eukaryota; kingdom Viridiplantae; phylum Streptophyta; class Magnoliopsida; order Asterales; family Asteraceae; genus Helianthus; species Helianthus tuberosus. The sequence goes on from CM060376.1 coordinate 182,577,071, forward strand.
TAAGCATAAATAAAAACTACCTAAGAATAGAAAACTTTATGAACAAATTTACCAACGAAGTAAAACAAAAACATGCTCAGTCAGTAAAACGGATCATTTTCAGAATATCCACAAGCACTTGAAATTTCGAACTGCTGACAGGTTTAGTGAACAAATCGGCAGCATTTGCATCTGTGTCGATTTGCTCAAGTTTGATGAGACCTCTATCAAAGCAGTATCGTATAAAATGAACTTTAATATCAATGTGCTTGGTTTTTGAGTGGAAGACAGGATTTTTCACAATCTGTATAGCAGCATCATTATCACAATATATGGTAGTTTTAAGATAAGTCAAACCGTAGTCCTGCAATTGATGCTGCATCCACACCACTTGGGAGCAAGATGCCGAAGCTGCAACATACTCTGCTTCAGCTGTAGAAATAGCTACCGTTTGTTGCTTCTTGCATTGCCAAGAAATGAGTCTGTCACCCAAAAATTGACAACCAGCAGAAGTGGATTTCCTGTCCTTGTCAGTGCCTCCAAAATTACTGTCAGAAAATGCAAACAGGTCAAAATTCGAATCCCTCGGATACCACAGACCAAACCTGGGTCGGCCTTTAAGGTACCGAAAGATTCGTTTAACAGCAGTAAGATGGGAAGTTTTAGGATTAGCCTGATATCGTGCGCATTTGCAGACAGCAAACATGATGTCAGGACGACTAGCTGTCAGATACATCAATGATCCAATCATAGACCTATAAAGTCGCTGATCAACTGGGGATTCTTCAGTATCTTCAGTTAACAACGGTCTTTCTGCCATTGGAGTTTCTACCGGTTTAGCGTCCGTGAACTTGAATTTCTTCAGCACATCATCCACATATTTCCCTTGATAATGCCCCGTGAATCTTGCTTAACTTGTAAGCCCAAAAACAATGTCATTTCACCTAGTGCACTCATCTCGAACTTCTTTTGCATAACTCTCTCAAAATCTTTGCAAAGCTCCTCACTTGTAGACCCAAAGATAATATCATCGACATAGATTTGAACCAAGATTTGATCCTTGCCCACTCTTTTGATAAAAAGAGTCTGATCTATTGTGCCTCATGTGTATCCGTGAGCCAGAAGATGTTCTGTCAGAGTAGCATACCAAGCCCTAGGTGCTTGATGCAACCCATATAATGCCTTGTCAAGCTTGTATGCATATTCTGGATGATCTGGATGAATAAAACCCGGTGGGTGCTCAACAAAAATTTCTTCCTTCACTTCTCCGTACAAAAATGCCGTTTTAACATCCATCTGGTAAACAGTGAAATCCATGAAGGATGCGTACGCTAAGAAAATCCGGATTGCTTCAAGTCGAGCAACAGGAGCATAGACTTCATCATAATCCAGTCCCTCTATCTGTCTGAATCCTTGGACCACTAATCGTGCTTTATTTCGAACAATAACTCCTTCAGAATCTTGCTTGTTTCTGAAAACCCAGCGAGTTCCAAGCTTGCGTTTTCCTTTTGGTAACTCCACAAGTTTCCATACTCCTAGCTTCTCAAACTGATTTAGCTCTTCGTGCATAGCATCGACCCATCCTGGTTCCTGCAATGCTACATCAATAGTTTTAGGTTCAATTTGAGAAATGTAGCTAGAATATAAGCAAAAATTAATGGTTCCTGATTGGCTTCTGGTCTGAGCTCCTGCATTCACAGGGCCTATCACATTCTCGATAGGATGATTTCTTTGAACACTTGTTGGAATGGCAAATTCAGGTATCGTCTCGTCTAGAGATGTGTGTATGTTGCTTGACTCCCCCTCATTAGGTGCTACTGGACTGTGACTCACAGGAGTGGTAACAGTATATTCTTCAGGAATAGGATCAGCAAACAGTTCTGATCCAGCTGCATTAGTTGAAATTCCACTGGATTGTGCACCTTCAGGAGATTGATGAGACATCTGTTGAGGCAAAGGATGCTGTGTAAACACCATTCCTGGCGGATCAATGGTATGATGTCTGACGCTTCCTTCTGTCTGTTCTTCTTCTTCAGTATCCCCAAAAGACAACGGTTGTTTTGGAATAGACACACCAGCATCTGAAAAATCACTTGACAAAATATTAAATGATTTAAACAATTCAGCATAATCATATAACCAATCTGGTCCAACTCTAGCATCCGTAGCGTTTTCTTCAAGCCATTCAATGTTGCACGACTCGACGACCTTTTTAGTGACTTTGTTGTATACCCTATAGGCAGAGCCTTTCGCATATCCAACAAAGAAACATTCGTCCCCTTTGACCTCAAACTTTCCATTAGAGTCCATAAGTAATAATACACATGGACATCCAAAGATACGAAAGTGTGAAACCGAAGGTTTACGTCCTTCCAGAATCTCATAAGGAGTTTTCATATGACGTTTATTTACTAAAGCATGATTCTGGACGTAACAAGCCGTGCTAACAGCTTCGGCCCAAAAGAAACTAGGAAGCTTCGAGTCAGCCAGCATAGTTCGTGCAGCCTCGATAAGAGTACGATTTCTTCTTTCAGCTACTCCATTCTGTTGAGGAGTTCGTGGTGCACTATACTGACGATCAATTCCTTTTTCAGTGCAGAATGTGTCCAAAGTAACATTCTTGAATTCTGTCCCATTGTCAGATCGAATGACCTTCACCTTGGTACTTGCTTGATTTTCAGCCAGAGTGATGAATTGTTTCACTAAGACTGCAGTTTCATTCTTGTGACTGAGAAAATACACCCAAGTATAACGAGAGTAATCATCAACGATTACAAGACAATAAGCTTTCTTGCCAATACTCAACACATTCACTGGACCAAAAAGATCCATGTGAAGTAATTCGAGCACTGCTTTCGTTGAGGGTGCAGGTTTAGCCTTATGAGGTCTTCGATGAGCTTTTCCTTTCGCACAAGCAACACATTTTTCAACCAACATGAAATCTTTTATTGGAAGATCGCGTACTAGTTGACCTTTAGCCAGTCGGTTCAGATTCTTCATGTTCACATGCCCAAGGCGTCGATGCCACATTAGACCATCATGTTCTGAAATCTTCGAGAATAGGCAAGTAATTTCTTCACACGGTTTCTTGTTCATATCAATCACATAAGCGTTTCCTCGTCTCTCTGCTGACATTAAGAACCAATCTTCTGGAATGACAATACCCGGTTTAAGTACATGACATCCTTTCTTTGTAAAGTGAACTGAATTTCCTCGATCACAAATCTGAGAAATGCTCAACAGATTGTGTTTCAGTTCCGGAACATAGTTAACATTCTCGAAGCTTAAAACGCCGTTTCTTACTGTTTCTTTCAATGTGATCCTTCCTGATTCTCCTCCCGCAAATGAGACATATCCACCATTAAATTCTTTGACATTCACCAGTTGGGATAAGTCTCCTATCATGTGCCTGGAACAGCCACTATCCATGTACCAGAGGCGCACGGTAGTCCTCCACAGCTGTTCCTGCACGATTAGCGGGATTAGTTAGATTTAGGAACCCAGCCCATAGTGGATCTGGGTTTTCCTTGTGCATCAATGTAAGTCACTCTCTGCCACACTAAATTGTCTTTAATTAAAAACTTCGAAGTGTTTCTAATGGCAGAATTTCGATAACATGTATGAGACGGATTGGATTGCGTGGCCTTAGCTTTAGGTTTCCAATGCTTGTTTGACCAGTTAGAATTGTAGTTACCAAAGGCATTATGTTGATTTCTTCGAAAATCATTTTGTTGATTTTGATTTTTGCGTTTGGCTGCATTCCAATCTTGATCAGTAGGTTTAGTCTTGCGATAGTTGTTTTTCATTGTCTTAGTCTTTTCAGTCGTCATTGACTCTGAACAACGATATCGGTTAGACTTGACCTTCTGATATTGCACAAACTTCCTCTTGTACGTTGCCCTTGGGAGTTGAACATAATTTCTGGCAATGTGGCCCGCGATACCACAGTTAAAACTTGTTTGACGTTTCATTTTGTGAGTATTTTGAAAATTTTGACAAGATTTGCTTGATTTTGAATGATTTGGCGTTTTAGTTTTCTGAACATGTTTTGCTTGTGGTTGTTCTGAGCATTTTGGTGGCTGTTGATCTAATGACTCCTCATTTATCTCAATTCCCTTTTCTTCATTTCTAAATTCAGGTTCATTATTTGAACACGTAGACGTCTCATCAATATGCATTTCCTCAACGCATTTATCATGTGAAACTAATTCAGGTTCAATTTCAACTACAGTTTCCAATGGGGTCCCACTAGATTCGACATTAGGGACACCCACTGAGAAAGTTTCAGAAGAAGAATCAGGATACTCTTGATTTTCTTGAGAAGTCGTTTCAGTGGTTTCACTGAATGCGTCCTGAGGGACCTCACCTGTAACACTTTCATCAACCAAAGAGTTAGAAACATCAGATTCACAATCATTAACTGAAGAAAAACCATCATCAGACATATTGTTCAAAGGTTCAACACAAACATTATCAGTTTTGCCCAAAACATCAGGCTCACAAGACGAAACATAAGCAGAAAATGACGCAAATAAAGACCGACCAAAAGCAATAGCAGATTTAGTTTGTTCAAAATAATTTTCAGAAATATTAGTATGAACAACTGGTTCACTCCCAAGAACTTCTTCATATTTTACTTCAGATAATTTATCTGCACATGAAGACGAAATGTTAGGATCAATTGCGCCTTTAGAAACAAAACTTATTGGATCAGACTTCTGTTTCCCAACTATTTTGCCATTGAATGATGACTTATAGTTTTTGGGACCATAAGTCATTCGACTTTCATTTATCATCTCCTCCTCAGTCATAGGTAAATAAGTATAATTGTCATTATAAGGAGGAGGAGCCCTATTAAAACCCAACCCACAACCTTTCTTTTCCTTGTATGCGAGCAGTTGATCACACAAGTTTTTGACTAATTTGCTGGAAGAATCAAATTTTTTAATGTTTAGCTCATTTATATGATATCTATCTCTGATATCTTCCAGTTCTTTAGTCAAAATACATACTTTCTTCTGAGCTTCAAGAAAATGGGTTGTTTTTACACTTACATCATCTTTGAATTTGATGATGTCTTTGCGCTGAGCTTCAATCTTTTCTTTATAAAGTTTTTCATTTTTAGATAATGTGAAGTTTTTATTTTTTATATCTTGATAATCCTGAATTAGCTCAGCATTATGTATTCTGTAAGCTTCAACTCTTTCCCTACACTCAGGAGTACAGAAAACAGAAAGTACCTCTTCTTTGGTGAGACCTTTAACTGGAGCTGAAAGAATCTGAGTCATAAGAGCTAGATTTTCAGCAGTAGTCTTCTCCTCAGGTGCTGGAGCCTCATTCTCAGAAACGGAAACTTGAACATTTGAAGTCATGAAAGCAATGTTATTTGAAGCAGCTTGATTTTCTGGAGCTGAAATGTTTAGTCGCTCAATTTCTGAATTCCAATCAAAGTTGATGTTTGGCTGAACCACCAAAGCTTGTGCTAATCCCTGTGGTTGAGGACTTCCAGTAGCAGCACTATCAATTAAACTTGATGTGGTCACAAGAGCTCTTTCACGATTAGGTGTTACAGGCTGGGCAGGAGTCTGTTCTCTATTCATTGGAGGCTTTGTGCAGTTTCGAGCATAGTGTCCTTCTTCGTGACAGTTGTAACAACGTAGTTTAAAAGGCACTGTAGACGCTCCTGTGAATGAAGCACCCCATCTATTTTTATCAGTTCTTTGCATAAACCTTGTTGCCCTGAATGCAGCCATAGCCATCTGCCAAGTGATATCCATTTCTTCAACATCATCAGGATGAATCTGATGTAAGTCATCGCCACACCATTTAGGAGGGTCAATTTTTCCTGCAACAAATGCATTCAAACAGTTGATAACGGAGGCTGCGATATCCAAATTTTCTTTAGACTGTTGTGTAAAGAAAGCAATCATCTCATTTTTCGCAGTGGAGGCGGAAGCAGTAGTGGAGGCATTCACAGCATTCACAGCAGAAGCAGAAGCAGCTGTTGGATGTGGAGGAGTAACTTGATTAGAGGACCCAGAGCAATAGACATTTGCTGAAGTGGGGGCAGTCTTAGCAGATGCTGCATTACTAAACATTTGAAAACCTCCTTGAGACAAAAGAGCTGTGTTATTGTCATTTGATGAAGTGGGAGCAACAGAGAATCCTACGGCTAGCATGCTGTTTTTATAGTTGGTTTCTCTTTGTTTATCATCTAATTCACAGGCTTTAATATGAGAGATCATCTCTGACAAGCTGCACCTAGCAAGATCTTTACTTTTCTTGATCATAGCAACATGATGATCCCAGCTTTTTGGCAATGCATTTAGAAGCTGTCTATTTGTAGATGCATTTGATGTATGAATTTCTTCCATTTACATTTGTGTGACTATCTTCACGAACCTCTGAATTTGATTATCAACAGTTTCACCATAAATATGGTTGAAGTTGTTGAAATTTTGTCTCAGCAGATTTCTTCGACTCTCCTTCATATCTTCATTCCCTTCGTAGACGTCGATCAAGGATTCCCACAGTTCTTTGGCGGATTTGCAAGTGCGAAAACCAATAGCAATGTCTGGACCCAATCCCATGGTCAAGTAGGACAGTGCTCTTTCATCTTCTTCAATTATCAGTAGATCATCTTCAGTATATTGACTTTTGGGTTTCTTTACTTTAACACCTGGTTCAGTGGAACTATCCATCATGATCTCCCTTGGTCCCCTTAAAATGCTTCGCCAAAGTTTATAATCTTTGACCTTCAAGTGTTGTTCAAAACGCCATTTCCACTCTGGGAAATCATTTGCATCAGTCAACCTTGGAATGCGTGTTGTGGTTCCAAGCTTTGAATCCAGTTCTTGTTGTTTGTTAAGGGCAGCCAAATCAACGTTATTTGTAGACATAATTAATTAATCAATTAATTATTTTAAGTCCAAAAATTTGTCAACAGTTCAAAGTCCAAGTTCAAATCCCGTTGCAAAGTTACGTTGCGAGTCGAGACCACGGTTGCGAGTCGAGACTAAGAAGCAGACAAATCGAGACCACAGATGGTTGCGAGTCGAGACTAAATGCAGACAGCTCGAGACCGTAGTTGATTGCGAGTCGAGACTGAAACCAGACAAGTCGAGACCTTGGTTGATTGCGAGTCGAGACCAAAACCAGACAAGTCGAGACAACTGATGATTGCGAGTCGAGACCAGAACCAGACATGTCGAGACCACTAGTTGATTGCGAGTCGAGACCTGCAAAACAAATATGAGATAAATCTGTTGACTCGAAATCCCTGATTTTCAGCACTTTTCAAAAATTCAAAGATATCGTAATCTTTGAATTTTCTTTGATCACCAAAACTCCAAGAAATCAGCTAACAATTTTCTGAAATCACACAAACCAAAATCAGTAATTTCTTTCGATAATTTCCAAGAACAGTTTGAAGATTGAATGTTATCACTGCAAAACAAACACTGAAAAACCAGATCAGTAGAATAAGATGTTCTTGAATCCGAATGATATCAAAACCGAACCAAGATTGGTTTCTTGGCTCTGATACCAATTGTAAAATCCGATAGGATCGTTCAATGATATCAAACTTTAACTTGTGAGAGTGCGGAAAACAATCACAAGCCGATTCAAGAGTAAAAAAATGTAATCCGAAATAATATGAATTAGAACAAACCGAGACTTGCATTCAATGATTAACAAAGACTGATACAAGACTCCAATGATATTTCGGCTAGTCCTTCAAGTCACAACCCCTTGATCAACCTCAACCAAATGGTTGAGGTTTGTTTAAATACTAACTATATGGACTTGTAACCTAGGCCCACTAGAAATCGGCCAAACTAGCCCAACCCATACAAGTCGACCCAAAATATAAACTAAACAATTACAAAATCAACCCTTTAACTAATCAATCCTTCATGTATAAACCTTTAGGTTCCAACAGATTTACTAAGTATGATGATGATGGGATTTTAAACTTGAGACCGGATGGATTGGAATTGGAATTAGAGGTATTGTAGTAATTTTGATTTTCTCTCTCCTCGTGTGCCTGTGCATGACATATTCACTTTCCCTTATCATATTTAAACGATAATAATATTTATACAACATTTTTTTTTTAATTTATACTATATTGAAGTATGTTTTCTTAACTTCCCGACGATTTTAACATTGGTACATGAATTAAAAGAATAACATTTTAAGTGGGTTTTGTTCATCAAAAAAATCATAATGATCTGTTAATTATGTTTTTGTAGTCTAGACTCAAGAAGGAATCCTAGTTCGCTACAATCGAAGCTCTGATACCAAGCTGTCACACCGTGACTTTTGCAGAAGCGTGATTATGTGTGACTTTCTTAATATCATTGCATTCAATCATAACAACCATAATATGATAAAACTAATGATGGTCATCCATTAAATATTTTAAAAACATAACAACAACATTGTTTTAAAACATAGAAGTCAAATTCGAGTACTAAACATGCAACTTGTTTAAGAGTTCACAAAGACTCGACAAAAGACATTAAATAACACCAGGATTTGGAAGACGTGTCTCGTCCAGGATAAGACACACTGACCAAACCCTAAGATCATGGATGAAATCTTTTATTTTTAAACCACACTTGGAACTTCCGAACGCCTGCCAGATCCAAATCTAATTCCCTGAAATACATGTAGTTTGAAAACATCAACAAAAGTTGAGCGAGTTCATGTGTATGTTTATGTGAACGAATAACCTTTATAATCATTGAAAGTATGTACGTATGTTTGTAAACTCCTGGTATGAAAGCAACAAGGAAAAACAGATCACCGATGGTTTGCAAGGCCATTGATATGTGTGAAGTGATGTAGGAAACCTCAAACCTAGCAGATTTGTCTCCGGGAATAAGACATAGTCACCTCATGGGCCACCCTGGTCCACATGAGTGTGGGCTCGCTACACCCAAATAGATCTATCACTCATGTCCCTCGGTCCTACAACGAGGATTAATGGCCTTAACTGTTGTACCCACCACTCACATGATCAAGTAGTACCGTTCCTTAGCTAACCATACCAAATCAAAGTGTTTGTAAATAGTTGTAATATGTATTTCACCCCCGAATTTATAAAACCAAAAACAGTTAGAGAAAAGGGGGTCATGAACTCACAGTCTTACGTCTTCAATTACCGTAACTCAAGCTTCTTCGGATAAAATACGACTACCTACAACATACTATGATCTATTAGACGAACGGGTCGTGCCTTGACTTAGTATTAATGTCTTTAAGTTACGTTTCTTCGTATCTTCGATATTATTCCAAGTTATATAATTATTTGTTAAAATAATTAATATTTTAACTTAAATTATATTTATTAAATTTTGAAATAATTGTTAAAACAATATATTTTAACTTAATACTTCCCAAATATTTATACTTGTATTCCCTTCCCAAGGATGGAGGTATCTTATTCTCGTATATTTTTTTCATGTATATGTGTTGTATTCCGGTGTGTATTTGTACGTACGAGAATACGTATCTTCATGTAATTATTAAGTATCCTCGTACTTAATGTTATATTATTCTTTCCGGAATAATATCCTTAATAAAAGTCCATATATATTTCCAAAATATATATTTTAAAAATTTTACTTAGAAAAATTATTTATAATTTTTCCTTTGGCAAAAATATTTGTATTTCCATATAAGTTCCAAAAATAATATATTTTCAAGCCTAACTTAGAAAATATATAAACTTTTTTTTCTCCAAAAAAATGATAAATTCCGTATTTATTTGAGAAAATATATCTTTCACCCCAAAAATATCGTATTTCATGTTTGTGTAAGAAAATATATATTTCTTAAAAATAACATATCTTCTAAAAGTTTCAAGAAAAATATATATTCATACTTGCCAAAAATAATATATTTTCCCGTGTAAAAAATATGATATTTTTTGTAGTAATTGTAAAAATCATATTTTCGTTTCCTTGGTGTCCAAAATATTATTTACCAAAATATACTTTGTGAATAAATTTTTCGGAATATTTTGTAAGTTATATTCCTTGTTCGGTTTTACCAATATTTTGTGTATAACTTGTATATTTATACCTTGGAATTTTGGTAATATTTTGGATTGTAATTTTTGGTATTTTGATGTGTCATATTATTTCATGTCCTAAAATAATATAACTAGTACATAAAATATACAAATAATCACACACATGGTGTCATCTAAATATATATTTCCTAAATACATATTTAGTCACGTTTATTTATAAAAACCAACCTCCAATAATTATAATTTTTGTAACAAAATTTATGGCAAAGTTTATGTGAGAAATTCATAGGTTAAAATACATTTGTAAATATTTGTTTGGAAATATTTTTCTAAGTGTTTAATTTTTAGAAAAATTTTGCCATAGTTTCCCCTAAAAATGGAGGTTTCCATGCTTTCAAGCATATCATTTTCTTTTATAAAAATCAACACAATCAATCATCATTCAACAATAAACAACTTACACTTACCAACTTGCCAAAAACATGTCACACCCCTTTCTAAGGCGGAAGCACGAGGTGTGATCATGAAAGGTTCTCATTGCATACGAACGGTAAACATACTACATGCTCGTAAAAATAACTTCAAATGCCAATAACATTACGTAATTAAAAACATAGGTTGAGTGTTTACATCACAAGTCAGCATAAGACATTGTCTGAAAAGTTTACAACATTATTCAAAGATAGACATAAACAACATCCAGAGCAAGATAACGACTGTTGGTGCATTAGATGTCTGTTAACTTTGTCTTGTATCGAGTCATGTATAGATTAGGGCACGGAAATCGAGAAAACAAGTATTTTAGGGGAATTCTGCTTGAAAGGTGCTTGATGACATTTCAAACGGAATTAGCAAGTTCAAACGAAATTACTAATTCCGCATGGAATTAGGTAATTCCGTTTGAATGATGATTCCGTTTGAGACTGTTTCAAGCAGAATTATGAAGCCTATAAATATTGGACTTGTATGCTCATTTGAAATGAAATTAGGGTCATAGTTTCTGAGTCGAGGTGCTGTCCGTTTGTCATATGAATCTGTAAAAGCTCAGAATCGATTAATAAGAAGATAATTAGAGGAAAACAAGCTGTGTCATGTCAAATTCACTGATTCTGCCTTTGTTTTTGATGTTGAACTCTTCATATTGACTCGTTAGGGTCACACGACGATCCAACAAGTGGTATCAGAGCTCAAGACGAGGAGTTCATACCAATTCAGCTTGATCTCATCGGATTATTTCACTTCTACTCTTTCTTTTCTGATTTGAACGAAATTTAACGGTTGAAATGGCTTAAAACTCACACATATAAAGCGAAACATAGTTTTAACTAATCCGTGAAAGATTTGGACCTTAATTCGAACAAATTTTGATAAAAACTTGTAATTTCGCTTGAACAACTGATCGAATTGCTGATGTCATCATAATTCCGCTTGAACTTGCACGTGTGATTTCAAACAAAATTAGCTATTTTGGTTAATTCCGCTTGAAATTGTTGTTGATTTCATACGGAATTACTTATTCTGTTTAAAAGTGATTGTCTGATTTCACTTGAAATCAGATTCCGTTTGAAAGTTCAAACGAAATTAGTAATTTCATTTCAAAGTGACTGATTTCGTTTGAAACTGCCACTGATTTCAAACGAAATTAGCTATTCCGTTTCAAAACCTGATTCCGTTTGAGTAGGTATCTCGTTTGAGCAGCTATTCCGCTTGAAAAGCAATTCCGCTTGAAAAGTTGATTTCGCTTCAGATAATTCCGTTTGAATCTGTCTTTATCAAAAATCAAAATTTTTCTAAGTGTTTGTTAATTGTTTCAGATACTTGAAGATGGATGAGTTCATGAATCCGTTCTATGACGTTTTTGCCTTTGCTGGAAATGGTGGAGATGATATTTCAAACGACACGTCAAATAACACAAATGAGAATGCTCCTAGTGCGAGAAAGACTCTTTCAGATGCATTAAGTGTTGAGAGTGCTTATGGGACGTACAACAAACCTCCCAAGTTGATGGCGATAGAAGATTACAATAAATGGGCGAAAAAGTTTGAAGAATGGCTCAAAGCATTTGCATATCCAAGTTGGAAGATGTTGAAGAATGTTTTTTGTTATGGGAAGATCAGATTTTGAGAATTTGACAGAAAATGACGAAATAGACAGATATGTTGCTGAACAGAAGTGCATTGCCTTAATTCATCAGTCTGTGAGAGATGACATCATAGCATTGATTGAATACACAAACTCAACAGATCTTTGGGAGAAATTAAGAGTTAAATGTGTGGGTAGTGCAGAAATAGTCAAAAACAAAAAGAAATTGTTAAGAAAAGAGTTTGATCTTTTTGGTTGTTTGAAAAATGAGTCTGTTTCTAAGATGACTGAGAGATTTGGACATCTGAAGATGGAGCTGGCAAGACATGGAATCATTTATTCTCGTGAAGAACTGGTTGACAAGTTGTTTGACTCCTTGCCGGATGACAAAGACTGGCAATACTTTGCATTGATGATGAAGAATACAATCGAGTCGGAAAAACTGACAGTTGATCTGTTAATTGAAAGACTGGAGAGTCACGAGCTGGAGCTCAAGAAATCATTCAAAGTCAATAATTCATCATATCAGCAGAATGTTGGGTTGTATTACAGAGGAGATGGGATTCCGAAGAATGTGTCTCCTAAAACAGCATTTTCAGCTGAAGGTTCTTACAAGTCAAATCAAGAAAGTCTGAGCAGTGGTTTTCATAGTGGTTCATCATCAACAACTCCAAGCCAATATGTTCCGAAGAATCTATTCTAGTGTAATATTGCTGTAGATCTGAAGAATGCACAAAACTTCAGTGAGGAATCAACAAAACAACAAATGGTGTTCTTAGCGTCTGTTCTAGAGTCGTACGAGAGCCTGGTTGCGGGTAAGATTGGAAACACAAACCTCACCAAGGAGGATTATGACCAGATCGACCCAGAAGAGATGGAGTTGATTGATATCAGGTGGTGTATGGCTAGTGCGGTTAGACGAGCCCAAAGGTTCATGGAGATTACGGGCAGACATTCAATTGGCGGACCTTCCACAAAACTTGGTTTTGATAAATCAAAGGTCACGTGCTTCAGATGTAAACAAAAGGGACATTTTAAACGCGAATGTAGAAACGCACCTGGTGATGATACTGCAAATCCGTTCAGAGAGGATTATTAAAAGAGAGCTATCTACCATCAAAACAAATCTGAACCTCCCAGAATGAAGCAGCTTGAAGTTATTCATGATGACGAGGGATACGATTGGAGCGATGTGTTACCAGAGGAGGATGCAGTAGGCTATGCGTTTGTCGTAAAACCTGTTCCTTTCAGAGATAGCAGAAATGAAAAAGAGAAATACATCAACAGGAAGGCGAAAGTTGTAGACAGGATGGTTAGAATGTCTCGTATATACAATGAAGCAAAGAGAGCAAAAAGATGGGATGCTGATAGAGAATGTTACCTAGATCCCGATGGTAACATAGCTGTTGATTCAAAGACCATTGATCTTGAAACTATCATTAAACAAGTTGCTGAAGAAGAAGAATCCTTACAGAGAGAGTGGTGGGGAGGAGGTGAAACTGAAAAAGTTGAAGAAAAAGGCAAAGAAAAGGAGAAAGCGCAGCAGTCAAAGAAAATTGATAATGGGATTATTGATACGACACAAGAGTTTACCGCTGAGAATCTGAAGAAAATGGCTGACAAAGTGTTCGCTGCGAAAGAACTAGAGGTAGTTTCTGGTTCTGGCACTGAGTCCAAAAACAAGGTCAGTCAGAATGATTCTATCAATGAGTCAGGTAAGAAAGATAAAACTGAGAGCGATGGCAAAAATTGCATGAAAAACTGCAAGGTTTATAGTACAATTACTTACCACAGTGGTAAAAAGATTGAGGATCTGACAAAAAGAGTCAGAGATGTGGAGGATCAGATCTTATACCGTGATAAAATGTTAAAAGCTTCAAATGATCGCATAAAAGAACTAACTGAGAAAATCAAAAATGATAAAATTGAAGTAGAAAGAGTTAGGAAAGAAAACGAAAAGTTGATTCATGAAAATCGTCAACTTTCAGAAAATTTTGAGAAGCTAAAACGAACGGTGAAAGATTCTGATGAAAGAAATGGTAAGACATGTACAGAAAATATGCAATTAAAAGGTGTTCTTAGGGTTAAAGAAGAATTAATCAACCAACAACTGGATGAAATTGCTAAGTTGAAGCTTCAGTTTCAAGAAGCTAAAATTGAAAATGAACGTATTCAGTTAAAACTGAACAGTTACAGCTCCGCAAGTTTTGTTCTTCAACATATTGTTCCTAAACCGATTAGAAAGAACAAAGCAGGCGAAGATGTATATGTTGATGGAACTGGGGTGGGGTATCATCAGGTTCCACCACCTGTTCTGAACAATTATTCAAAGAAAAACTCAAGGTTGGTTAATGATGAAGATGAAACAAATGAAATAAAACTTCCAGAGTCAATTGATGTTACATTTTCTTCATCATCATCTGATGATAGTGTTCAAACTGAGATTGTTAAAAGCATGGCTGAAAATGTTTTGAAGGCTGATAGTGATTCAGCTAAGGATGATGAATGTTTTCTGGACAAATACATTCCGAAATCAAAGTCCAAAAACAACTTAAATGATGAACCTGTTGTGGTGATGTATAAGATGGTGGGATCTGATAAGTTGTATTCGGATCTTGAATTTCCTTTGGAAAATGTAAATGTGGGGAAATTAAAAAATGTTTTCAAATTGATTGAGATTGATATTTCGGAAATTGAAGGTTTGAGAAATTCAAAGAGGCAATTAAATTTTGAAAAAGATAAAGCTTACTACAAAAAACCTGTTGTTCCACCGCGTTTTTCTAACAATTATCAAAACAGATGGTCGGGTGGTTATCAGGGGAGTAAGAATTATCAAAGAAGGAATTTTCAAAATAAGAAGTTTGTTGAAAAGAAGGTGTTTGTATCGAGTTCAAGTTCACTTTCTGACGAAGAATCTGAGATTTTTTCAAAATCAAATGAAGAATTCTTTGAAAAGAAGGCCTCACAGCCTCAGAATGAAGGCACAAGTCGGGTAGTTGATACTCGTACATGCTTCAAGTGCAACAAAGTTGGACACATTGCACGAAAGTGTACCAACTTGAAGCCTAAGACTGAAGTTATTGAGAGTCAGAAAAAGAAAGTTGATGCAAAAGTGTAACACCTCGAAAATTCACGTCCTATATTGTGTAGACACGTGTCATATGTTTGAACGTGTGAAAGGATGTTATAAAAGGATTAAAGTTGACAATCATGGAAAGTATGTGAATATACGAGTTCTATATGTCAACAGTGAATAAATATATTGTATATTAACCCTACATGATACTCATACCTTCGAACGAATAAATCATGGATCATACGAAGCTAAAAGTGAGAGATTACAAACTACAGGGGTTAAATGTGTCAACATGTTTAAGTTATACCTCTGAGTGACCTTTTGACAAACCCAAAGCTTTGTAACGGTTAATTATGCTCACTAGAATGCACGATATAAATTTCGTAAAGTTTCGTTATCGTATGAGAAAGTTATGATCAAATTCGTGTGCGAGGGGTTAAAGCGTCAACGTTGAAAGTTAGGACTTTTCGGGTAACAATAAAGTTAACCGGGGACTTAACAAAGTGGGTATATATCTTGAAGTCCTTATACGTAAATTAAGAAGGCTCAAAATGCAAGAAAATGAGGTCTAAACAAAGTTTGAAGAGCCAAGGACCAAAACTACAATTATGGAAAATAATGTTGGCTGACTCCACATGCTCGCGTAGCGCGAGCCATACACCCTTTGCCGTCGCGCTACGCGACGGCCTTACCAGATCAGAATTTTGATTTTTGTTGGATTCTTGTCTGCCATTGCACTTGTAACAGCCTTTAAATCGATTTTCCTCATCTTGCTTGGCCCCTAAACAACCTCTAGACACTTAGGGACACTTGTGGATGAATTGTGGTAAGTGGTAGACTTAGATGTCAACAATCTATGGTGAATTGAACACTATAAAAGGCCTATAAGTTGCAAACATTCTTCACACCATCATTCTTGCATTCCTGATCATTTGTGGAGCACAAGAGCACCTTCCAAGCCTTCCTAATCGATCATTAGACACTTGTAAGTTTGCTTAACCTTTCTTAGTTAAGTTTTTGCTTAGTTTTAGCTTAAAATTCAAACCGTCGTAATTAACGGTTGACTTAATGATTAATCACTAATGGCTCTGTGATTAGTCGAATTGAAAGTAGTTATAAGTTGGTAATTATGTGGGTAATAAACCCTTAAAAGGGTTCCCCCTGATTCCCACTCTAACTAGGTCAAATGTCGGGTCAAACTTGTTAATAAAAAGTCAACAGGATGCTTAATTTCTAATTTATGCATAATTAGCAATGTAGAACACATACAACCTGTTTGATCATTAATATAACTTGGTAATTAGTGTAAGAACATGTCTAAACATGTTCAACCCGACAATTTAATGTTTAGACCCGGTTCGGAACCGAAAGTAGCAAAGCTTTGACTTTTGCTTTGACTTCAGTTCTGACCCATTTAGGTATGATTTAGAAATACCTTAGAGCTTCATTTGGACCAGGTTACATGCTAGTATAACCCTCTGTGATTATACACCTTGGTTCATTAGTTAACCAATTAATATGCATGATTCTGTTAATTGCTCATATGTTGACCATTATGCCCTTTTCACCTTAAAACGTGATTTATGAAAATGTAAAAGAGTAGAAACTTTAATTATTGTAATATAAACTTGCACCCAAAATTTGACATCAGTTTGAGGTGTAGATTGAGAGTTATGCTCATTAGCGTAATTAGAAGCTTCTTTAGCGATTAAACGGCGTAATTAGCGTATAGCCTAATTACACCTACTTTTTGATATCAAACTAAATACCCACTGATGTAATATATTATTTTGGGATTTTTGAAGATTTTTAATTAATTTTAGGCTTAGCATAACTTATAGTCGTAGGCTTAATCCTGTAATTGTCGGTTTTGCCCTTACGGGCCATAAAATGAGTTTTACATATCTAATTGAGTCTAAACCTTTTGCTACTGATTACATATGATAAATAAATTATTTTAAGTCTTCTGGAATGATAAAAATATCAGCTTTATATATAGAACCCGGAAACGGCTTCTAATCGCCTTATTAAGCGTTTTTAGCGCATAGTTTGTACTAAGACTATTTTTAAACATACGAGGGTGATACCTACTGATATTTTAGGTAAATTATAATATTTTAACTGTAAACAAAAGTTGTTTAACTCAGACTTCAGTTTTGAGCTTTACGGCTTATGTGAAATTACCAAAATGCCTCTACGGTGCATAGTTTGGTTATAATTAATAAATTTCACATATATACTTTACCCTACTGTTATAACTTATTAATTTGAGTATGTATGCTGATTACATCAGACCTGTAACTCAGGATGATACTTAAACTCTTTTATAACCTTGTAAATGACCAAACTACCCCTACGGGGCATAGTTTGTGTTTAAATTCGTTTCGGGCATAATAAAAGACATCTTACTGATGTCACAACATATTTGAAGCATATTAACTTAGGAAACCCGTATATGGCTCTTACGGATACCCGTTACGCTTATTACGCGTTCGGTTCGGTTTATGTAACAAGTTTACATAAATTAGCCGAAACGGGTCAAACCTTATCGGTTTTATCTCAAAATCCAGAAGGTGTATGAAATACCCATATTAAGCAAGTCTCCGAACTTGTCGGGTCTAAATCACATTCTATCCGGTCTTCGCTTAATCGTGCGTACGAACCGTATCTTTGAAACTAACCGGTCTAAGATTAAGCTTAATTAAAGACCCGTTAGGATTCTAATAGGTTATTATAAACCTTTGTTCCAGATTAGGAGGACCAGTAAAAGCTACTTGCAATTTGCTTATTGTGATTATTACTTTGCTCAGGTAAATACTCTTAACTTATTTTCCCTATACGGGCTTGGGTTACGGTATATAGAATACCGCTTGGTCGGGCATTAAATCTTCCATCGTTTGGTGGTTAATTGAATAATTTGATCGGCCCGTTTAAACAGTTTTGTTTACTTAAAGCCTTTGGGGGGGTTAATGACCATGTCCCGGATATCCTTGGCATCATTTTACGAAATGGCCACGACCTAAGCGCGGAGTGTAGGCGTACACTCGTCAGTGCAAAAATAGTTGATGTGGTGTGTCTATTGATCTTTAACCCGGTACGTCCGGGCTACTGAACGCATAAGGAACATGTAATTCGTTCGCAAGATTATATATTTAAATAATTCTCCCAAGTTATAAAATGTTTATGCCATGTGCATCCAAACCAATTTTTAATCATTTTTAAAATGAGTCAGTTGATTGTATTTACCAGTGTAAACTGACGTATTTTCCCAAAAAGATTAAATGCAGGTACTAAGCATAATTGGCTGGATTGTCTCCTTAGCATCAATAAAGATTCTCGCAAGCTTAAGATGCCTAAAGTCTGTTGAACTATTGTTTCCATTTTACTTTCGATCCGTCTGTGGATAAACAATCGACTGTTGTGATACATGATACTACAATATTATATTCGGTTGAATTATATCTTTCAATTGCTTCCGCTGTGCATATTAAATATTGTGTTGTTTGACTATTATGTTGCCAACCACGTCACGATACTCCCCACCGGGCCCACCGGTCAAACGTGTGGAAATCGGGGTGTGACAGGTTAGTATCAGAGCCAACACTGAGTGAATTAAACACTAGCCTTTTGTGTTTAATCTCAGTTACACAATTGCACATTCCAAATTTTCGAGTCTAGACAAAGAACATAGGAACGATCCAAATTTGTTTCAACTTATTTTTCTTTGTCTTTATTTTATATATTGTTGTTGTTATCTCATGCTATATTGACAGGATTAAAATGCCGCCAAGATTCTTTAGACGTAGAGGACGAGGCAAGGGGCCAATCACCGCCCCCAATGATAATGAAGCCGGGCCTTCGCATATGCGAGCTCCTTCGACCACCGAGAGTGACGATCCTCGACAGAACCGGAGGAACCTTTTCGAGCCGGCTAGACGGTCGGTTTCGCACAGTTCGACACCTCCCATTCACAACTCATACGGGCCACATTTGGAAGATGAGCCCAACAACCCTCAACCTTCCAACATACCTCTACAGCGATCCTTATCGCACCACTCCTTTGGTGACCCCACTCCAGTTTTCCACGGCCGGTTTAACCCGGCTAATTACATACAAGAACCAGTGGGTTTCAACCCATTGGGGCCAGAGGACCATTACTCCGGCGATCATGCAGAGGATATGGACGAGAACACGGATCCCGTAGAGCCCGCAACCGGAACCCCGAACCATCCCATCGAGGTCTCGGATGGTTCCTCTTTTCACGGATCACCCTATCATGGTCCGGATAGTTACCAGGCACGATTCAACCAGTGCGAGTGGTACTTTACACCCTTGCATCATTCGTCGCCTCACCAGCAGCAGCAGCAGCAGGATCCCTCTAAGGATTCACGATTTGTGGCAGTCACGCCACCGCCTCCACCGCCACCAGTTCAGCCGGCACCTCCGCAACCGCCAAGGCGTAGGAGATCCAGAGCACGTATGTCTGCACGAGGAGGGGACTTTCATTTTAGCTCTCCTCGACAATCAAGTGGCAGTCATTATCCGCCACTCCCAGAAGATCCACAAATGGGTGGACCTTCAAACCCCATTGCACCGCAACCACCACCGATGGGTTTTGATAACCCGATTCCAGGATACACGGGTTCTATGACGTACAACCCGTTTGGGCCGCCGGTTCACAACAACTACGGTTACGCTGAAGCAAACCCATACATGGTAGCGGCCAATTACAACGCACAACACCCGGAAGGACCGTATGGAGCTCCATGGGGAGTTGGGTACCCAACTCATGGGTACCAGATACCTGCTAGACCTATAACTCGGACACAATCGCAGCCGCCACGGTTTTCCCCACCCGAGCGGGAAGAAATTCGGCAAAGATTGGACGAGGTCGAGCGAGGATTTCACAGAGATCGCAGGGAGCGACAAAGTTTCTTCCAAGGATTAGCAAGCCTAATAAAAGGGAAGAGCAAGAAGGACCATTGAATCCTTCCATTGTTGTGTAATCTCCTTGTATCAGTTGAGCCGCTGCGTGGGCCTGTCTTGCTGTATTAACCCCTGTGAGGGTATGTATGCTAGTTTGTTTCGACCCCTGCGTGGGTCTATCTTTCTGTTAACCCCTACGTGGGTACGATGTTTCTTTTAGTCCCTGCGTGGACACCAATTCTAGTATTTGGTCCCTGCGAGGACTTGTATTTTAGTTTAACCCCTGCGTGGGTAATTTGTCTATTAAAAGTCCCGTTTAGGGCGATGTGTACTCTATTGGTATTATTGGAATGTTAAGTTTATAATTTTCATTTTTGCCATTATATGCATAAATATTATATATGAAATAAATAAATCAAGATCGTTCCTTTTAAATAATAATCTGCCTATTAAATATTGAATGAGAATCTTACGAGTGAAACCTAGCCTGGGTGTCATTATAAAGAGCTGGCCAAAATGGTAAGACCTGTTTAAAAGATTCAAACCCCTGTTAACATCTGTAAAACATGTTAACACTCCTGGCAGAAGTGATTCGTTAAAGATCACCCACGTCATTCTTATATAAGGATTCTTCAAAAGATTCCTAACCCAACATAATGATCTCTGAATCATGGGTTAGATCATCAATAAAGATGATCATATTTGACCATGTATTGGTAATATAGTGCCTACGGGCCTTGCTCATTTCTACATGAGCCAAAAGACAGTTGTAGCTATGACTCCCTGTCAGAAAAAGGTAATAAACTATGTTTAAACTTTAAAAGCTTTGATTCTCTGAAATCATAGCTTATGATTCAAATTGTCCATGTGACTAAGCCTTGTGTGCTAATAAAACTGTTATTTGTTTTATAATTAGGATAAATTATTATAGAAATCCTAAATAAATATGATTAATAAATTAACCAAATATGGTCTCTGTACCATGGTTAATGAATTTCCCTACGGGGCAATTCCATAATAATAAACTCCCAAATAAACTATTGTCCTTGTTTTCTGCAACAGTTCAGATTAATAGTCATCCAGTGGAGAATAATGATGACGCCCGAATTAATTTAACGGGTGCTGAATTGAAAGCGTTGGTAGACGACGCTGTTACAAGGGCCTTGGAGCGGCAGTATGAAGATTATAGTGGGACTCGAAGTAGGACCCAATCTGTACCGCAGTGAAAGCTCAAACCTCATTCTGAGGCTCATAGCAAGCCTCCTCCCAAGAAGGAATTACCCAAGAAAGATGATGATCGACTCTCCTCAAACCACAACAGTGCTCCATCTCAACAGGTTGTACTAAATCAAGAACCCCGTATTAAGGGTTGCTCCTATAAATACTTTGTATCTTGCAAACCCAGGGATTTTACTGGGGAAAAAGGAGCCATTGACTGCATGACGTGGTTAGATGAGATGGACACGGCAGTGGATATCAGCGGGTGCGCTGAGAGGGATATAGTCAAGTTTGTGTCTCAATCCTTTAAAGGCGAGGCCTTAGACTGGTGGAGATCACTGATTCAAGCCACCAGGAAGATCCCATTGTACAACATGTCATCGGAACAATTTGTTGCCCTCATTAGGGAAAATTACTGCCCTCAGCACGAGGTTGAGAAGATAGAGTCTGATTTTCTATCATTGGTTATGCAGAACCTTGACTGTCAAGCTTACCTCATGAGCTTCAACACAATGTCCCGGTTGGTTCCGTATTTGGTGACCCCGGAACCAAAAAGAATAGCTTGTTTTATCGGTGGTTTAGCCCCCGAGATAAAGGCAAGCGTAAAGGCCTCTTGGCCAGCTACTTTCAGATCTGTAGCTGACATATCGTTGTCCCTCACTCTGGATGCGGTCAGGCAAAGATCGCTGAGGAACAAAGATGCTGAGAAAAGAAAACGTGAAGATGATAATTCACGGAGGCCGAACAAGAAGCACCAAGGAAACGGTGACAACAAGAAGGGGTCTGAGTCAAGGAAAGATGGGCATCAGTCCGGTGAGAAGCCCAAGTGCAAGATTTGCAAGAAACAGCACTTTGGAAAGTGCAGACTAGAATCGAACTCGCAGACTCATTCCAAAACTTTTGCTTGTGGTATATGCAAGTCCAAGGAACACAAGACCTTGGATTGTAAAAAGCTGAAGGATGCAACTTGCTACAGTTGCAATGAGAAAGGGCACATTAAAACCAATTGCCCAAAATACGCCAAGAAGCCTGAAGAGGCCAAGAAGACCAATGCTAGGGTCTTCAGAATGGATGCAAAGGAAGCAGTACAGGATGACAATGTGATAACAGGTACATTCCTCATAAACGATATCCATGCAAGAGTACTATTTGATTCAGGCGCTGATAAGTCCTTCGTAGATAATAAGTTTTGTGATTTATTGAAATTGCCTGTTAGAACTTTAAGTGTGAAGTATGAGGTGCAATTGGCTGATGGCACCTTAGAAACCGCCTCAACCATATTAGATGGATGTTTCATATCCATTAAGAACCACTCTTTTCCTTTATCCCTACTCCCTTTGAAGTTAGCTGGTTTTGACATCGTTTTAGGCATGGACTGGTTATCTCGTAACCAGGCTCAAATTGTCTATAATAAGAAGCAAGTGGTGATCAAAACTCCGTCTGGCGAATCCCTTACCATTCAGGGAGATACCTGGTATGGATTGCCTGAGCAAGTGACTATGCTCAAGGCCTCTAAGTGTTTGAAGAAAGGTTGTGTCATCTACATGGCACAGGTAACTGTCGATGAGCCGAAACCTAAGACGGAAGACATCCCCGTCATTTCCGAATACCCTGAAGTGTTTCCTGAAGAGCTACCAGGTTTACCACCAGATAGGCAAGTGGAATTCAGAATTGACATCATCCCTGGAGCAGCACCTGTTGCTAGAGCACCTTATAGGCTGGCACCAACAGAAATGAAGGAATTGAGAACGCAATTAGATGAATTGCTAGCTAAAGGTTTCATTAAACCTAGTTCGTCTCCTTGGGGAGCACCAGTTTTATTTGTTAAAAAGAAGGATGGATCGATGCGTCTGTGCATCGATTACCGTGAACTTAATAAGGTCACAATAAAGAATAAGTATCCTTTGCCCAGGATCAACGATTTGTTCGATCAATTGCAAGGGGCAAGTTATTTCTCAAAGATTGACTTGAGGTCAGGCTACCACCAACTGAAGGTTAGAGATGAAGACGTACATAAAACCGCATTTAGGACTCGATATGGTCATTACAAGTTCCTAGTGATGCCTTTTGGGCTCACTAATGCACCGGCCGCGTTCATGGATCTCATGAATCACGTTTGCAAGCCATATTTGGATAAATTCGTCATCGTTTTCATCGACGACATTCTCCTCTACTCGAAGAACCAAGCTGACCATGAGAAACACCTTCGTTGTATTCTTAAACTTCTACATCGTGAGAAACTCTACGCCAAATTCTCCAAGTGTGAATTCTGGCTTCGAGAAGTCCAATTCCTTGGACATGTAGTAAGTGAGCGTGGTATCCAAGTGGATCCCGCCAAGGTTGAAGCAGTTATGAACTGGAAAGAGCCGAAGACGCCCACAGAAATTCGCAGTTTCTTAGGATTAGCAGGATATTACAGACGTTTCATTGAAAAATTTTCAAGGATTGCTGCACCCCTAACTTCCTTGACTAGGAAGAAGGTTAAGTTCGATTGGGGACCTAAGCAACAAGAATCTTTTGATATTCTGAAGCAAAAGTTGAGCAACGCCCCTGTGTTGACGTTGCCTGAAGGTACTGAAGAATTCATAGTTTACTGCGATGCATCACACACTGGCATGGGGTGTGTGCTTTTGCAGAAAGGCAAGGTTATTGCCTATGCTTCAAGACAGTTAAAGGTGCATGAAAAGAATTACACCACCCATGACTTGGAGTTGGGTGCCGTTGTATTTGCACTGAAGCTCTGGAGGCACTATTTATATGGAATCAAGTGTGTGATCTATTTTGATCACAAGAGCCTTCAGCACCTGTTTAATCAGAAAGATTTAAACATGAGGCAATGCCGTTGGATGGAGACTTTGAATGATTATGATTGTGAAATCAGATACCATCCCGGCAAGGCAAATGTAGTCGCCGATGCCTTGAGTCGAAAGGAAAGGGTGAAACCCATCCGAATCAATGCCAAGAGCATTGAAGTAAAGAATAACTTGATTGAAAGGTTGTTAGCTGCACAGAAGGAAGCTGTGTTGGAAGCTAACTATCCTAATGAGAAGTTAGGAGTAACTGAGGAGCAGTTATCTCTTGGTAAAGACGGAATTCTGAGATTGAATGGACGAATATGGGTTCCAATTTATGGAGGACTTCGTGATGTTATCCTCCAGGAAGCCCATAGTTCTAAATATTCCGTTCATCCTGGAGCTGATAAGATGTACCAGGATCTAAGGGCAAATTACTGGTGGATAGGCTTGAAGAAGTCTGTAGCTGCCTATGTAGCTAAGTGCTTGACTTGCGCGCAGGTCAAAGCGGAACATCAAAAGCCGTCAGGTTTGCTACAACAGCCTGAACTTCCTACGTGGAAGTGGGAAATGGTGACGATTGATTTTATCACCAAGTTGCCAAAGACAAGGAAAGGCAACGATACGATATGGGTTATAGTTGATAGACTGACTAAGTCAGCACATTTCTTACCCATCAAGGAGACTTATAGCTCCGATATGTTAGCCCAGTTATACGTGGATAAGATTGTAGCTTTACATGGCATACCTGTGTCTATTATCTCTGACAAAGATACTAGATACACGTCTCATTTTTGGAAAAGCTTCCAACAATCTTTGGGCACGCGTTTAAATTTTAGTACGGCTTATCACCCTCAGACAGACGGACATAGTGAGCGTACTATTCAAACTTTGGAAGACATGCTTCAAGCATGTGTGATCGATTTAGGTGGTAGTTGGGATAACCACCTGCTATTAATTGAATTCTCCTACAACAATAACTACCATACCAGCATTAAGGCTGCGCCTTTTGAGGCCTTATACGGTAGAAAGTGTAGAACGCCCGTTTGTTGGGCGGAAGTTGGAGATGTCCAATTATCAGGACCAGAGATAGTCTTTGAAATGACGGACAAGATTGTCCAGATTCGTGACCGTCTCAAAGCTGCCCGGGATAGGCAGAAGAGTTACGCAGATCCAAAGCGTAAAGCTTTTCACTTCGAAGTAGGTGACAAAGTGTTGCTTAAAGTATCACCCTGGAAGGGGGTGATGCGATTTGGTAAGAAAGGCAAGCTAAGTAGTATACATAATGTATTCCACATCTGCAATCTGAAGAAGTGTTTCGCTGATGAATCACTGGTCATACCACATACAGATGTTGTAACACCTGTGCCTCCACGGCCATCAAACAAATACCAAACCAATGAAATATTATATTTCATACTTGGGATTTGTAAAAATATGTGTATCATTTGCACATATCAAATTTTGTTCAATTCCAAACTCTAAATCGCTTTCTGGAAGGTTATACGCGCACTGATGCGTAAATATAACCAGTTTAATGCAACAAACACTCCGGAATAGTGACATAGGCTTAACATACCTTAAATAACCTTTACATAACTTAGATATAAGTTTTGGAAGGTTTGGTGTGGTGAAATCAAAGTTAATTCGTTTACAGGGACTAAACTTGACAAACTGCGAAAGTATGCCAATTTGAACTGTAACGAACATTCCGGAACATGACCATAAGTTAAACACACCTTAAATATCCTTTATATAGCTTAGAAATAGGCTTTGAGGGGTTCGGTGTGCTAAAATAAACTTTTGGGTCATTCAGGGACTAAAAGTGTCAAAAAGTGCACAAGTTTGCATTTTTACGCATAACTTACGTTCTGAATACATCCGGACGTCCAAAACTTTATGTAAGCATGACTATATTTTATTTTAGTGTTCGCCATAAGAAAAATCCATTCGTCGCGTCATTTGGATCGTTTTTCGCGCTTATGCGCATTCCGTCGTAATTAAGCGAACATCGCGATCGTACGACCAAACGAACCGACATCCGAGATATTTTTGAGCATGTTTTGAGTTCCCTATACTTTAACTTCATTTTATAGCCTTGAAATGAGGTTAACGGGGTTCAAACGCATCGAAAATCGCTTAAACGGGCTGCAGGGACCATTTTTGCCACTTTTGAAACATTTCTGAATCAGGGGGGTGCTAGCGTAGCGCGACTGCCTAATGCCTTTGCAGTAGCGCTACGCGACTGCCTAACCTGACCAGATTAAGTGTATCTAACATCAGATTCCAGCTGTTTCGTTCACAACCACACATTCTCAATCGTCTAGTCAGCGGATAAGGATCATTTGTAGCTACCATGAGTTTCCGACAAGTGTACGTCTTGGATCATGGCACGTTTTCCATGAAACGATCCTAACGGTGGACCGTTTACTATAAATACCCCACCCCACAACTTCAAAACCCACTAGAATTTTGATCTTGGAAACTCTAAGTTGAAACCATTGTTTCATACCTGAGATTCTTGGATCGAGATTAGCATTCGGGGACCCTTCGTAAGTATTCTTTCGTTCTTTTCCTTATTTTATTGCTTTTCGAGTCAGAAAGTCAAACTTTGTTTGACTTTCAACGTTGACCAGTAATGGTCAATGCGAAGTTCGTTTGAACTTCGCAACGTGAGTGTAATCACGTTGGTTATAGTCCCTTGGGACTATGCCTACTGATTACCACGTTGTCTAGGGTCGTAGGGTAAGCGATCTAATAAATCGCTTATACCTCGAACCCGACCCATTTGGTCGATCATTAGGATCTGACCAAACACCTTAGGTGACCATAGTAGGTAGGGAATAACCTTCCGAGGTTATACCCTATGGTCACATCGTTTAAGTAGTTGTATGATAGGTAGTTTATATGCCTTAGGTAAATTACCAGAATACCCTTTTCATGCATAATTGGTAATTAAGCATATGTAACCTAAACCTTTGTCACATAACTGATTATGTAACATGTTTAGGCATATTCTACTTGTCATAGGACTAGTTAGGCGGTCCGAACGCGTTTCACGCGCACGACGCGTTAAAGTAGCATAAGCTACCTTAATGGGTCGCGATGGGTCGAAAGCACTTAGGTTAGGTTTCATGTAGTATGTAGGCCTTGTTAAACCATATCAGATGAGTTCCAATACTCATTTGGTTTACCAAGCCTCATCCTATCCGATCTCCCGATTTAAGTCCGGTTTATTTATATAGTTTTAGATTGCCGACTGATTCCGTGCTCTCTCTAGCTTTGTTTGGTTGTTGTTCAAGACCTCCAAGCATTCTCAGGCGAGTACATTATTCCCCTCTTTTACTGTTTTCAACTGTTTTGGGGTGACTCATATGTGCTAAATGCTTTATCTATGATTTCAATAACAATTACAATGTGGTTTCAAGAACGATTACAATAATTTCAAGAACAATTACAATGTGGTTTCAAGAACAATAACAATTATTTCAAGAACGCTAACAATGATTTCAAGAACGAATACAATGATTTCAAAAACTAATAACAATTTCAAAAAGTGAACAAACTTGTTGGTTGTAGTTTACATAACCGATGACATTCATTAGCAATGATCAAGCCGACCAGTATTAGGTTATGGTACCATAGGATCTGACAAATCTCGTTATTTACTGCACCCATTGTTATGTGTGGGGGTTGTGGGTAGCGACTGAATCTGTAATTATTAACTTATCCTTTGGTAAGGGTTTGTTAAGAACGAGAGCGAGAGCGAGATGGAGCGAGGAACGCGTCAAGAAGGATTGAATGTTATTAGAGAATCGACCATTAAGTAGTTTCACAATTAAAACAAGAAAGATTTGAACAATTAAAACAAGAACGATTTGAACAATTAAAACAAGATGGTTTAACGATTGGGTAAACATTTGGACATGATTTACATTTGATCATGCATTTCCACGAAACATAGTATTGATTTAAACCAAGTTTTACTTCAATACTTTGTTTTGTGCGTTTCTCCTATGGTTTAGTTGATGCATTCCACTAGCCATACATATCATTTTGGTTACACATTACATGGTTTACATTTGACACAAACACTTTTGACATTGATTATACATGACATGATTTACATCTTAACATAAACATTTTAGTATATTATTCAATACATTTGTTTAAACATGGACATCTTACATTGGTGGTTTGTTTGGGTAAGTGATTTGAGTAACGGTGCGGGTGTAATATGATACAAGCATGGTGGATACGCCGCTGGTACTTCCTATATATAAGTGTTTGTATGGTATTACATATTGTAGCGTTATTTGAATCATTTCAGTTTGAGACATAGAACATTTTATACAAGTAACATACTTTTCACAAAACATTGATTTACAAACAACTTATCTTATACAAACTCATTTTACATGGTTATTCATTTAATCATGCATTATTCTCCTATTTATACATATCACCTGAACTTATTATTTTTCAAATGATTTACAAAGACAAAGCAAATTACAAGGTTCATGACTAAACATTTTCTTAAACAGAAGTCATGAATCTTATTTTCACAAAACCTATGTACTCGCCAGCATTTCTTTGCTGAGCTCGTTTTCACATATGTTTCAGGTATTGTTGAATGATATCGATTGATAAGATGCATGCTCACATAGGACTGGACAAGGCCTTAGTGACTCAATAACAATGATAGATTATGTTTAAATTGTGTATTTAGATTTCCAAACGATGTAATTATTCAATGTTTAATAAAACGAAACACTTTTTGGTATCCATGGTTATGAAACATTAATTCTGTTGCAACACGCCCTGATGTTTCCGCCGCAATTTGTTGTTTTACGCGGTCGGGGTGTGACAGATGTGCATATAGATGAGAGCTTGAAATTTGTGGAAAAACCATTGTCGATTGAAGACCGACACGTTAAGAAACTTCGAAGGAAGCATGTGCCTATTGTAAAGGTCAAATGGGATGCCCGTAGAGGTCCCGAATACACGTGGGAGGTTGACTCCACGATGAAAGAAAAGTACCCTTATTTATTGCAGTAAATCTCGAGGTCGAGATTTCTTTTAAGGGGGTGAGGATGTAACACCTCGAAAATTCACGTCCTATATTGTGTAGACACGTGTCATATGTTTGAACGTGTGAAAGGATGTTATAAAAGGATTAAAGTTGACAATCATGGAAAGTATATGAATATATGAGTTCTAAATGTCAACAGTGAATAAATATATTGCATATTAACCCTACATGATGCTCATACCTTAGAACGAATAAATCATGGATCATACAAAGCTAAAAGTGAGAGATTACAAACTACAGGGGTTAAATGTGTCAACATGTTTAAGTTATACCTCTGAGTGGCCTTTTGACAAACCCGAAGCTTTGTAAAAGTTAATTATATTCACTAGAATGCACGATATAAATTTCGTAAAGTTTCGTTATCGTATGAGAAAGTTATGATCAAATTCGTGTGCGAGGGGTTAAAGCGTCAATGTTGAAAGTTAGGACTTTTCGGGTAACACTAAAGTTAACCGGGGACTTAACAAAGTGGGTATATGTCTTGAAGCCCTTATACGTTAATTAAGAAGGCTCAAAATGCAAGAAAATGAGGTCTAAACAAAGTTTGAAGAGCCAAGGACCAAAACTGCAATTATGGAAAATAATGTTGGCTGACTCCACATGCTCGCGTAGCGCGAGCCATACACCCTTTGCCGTCGCGCTACGCAAATCAGAATTTTGATTTTTGTTGGATTCTTGTCTGCCATTGCACTTGTAACAGCCTTTAAATCGATTTTCCTCATCTTGCTTGGCCCCTAAACAACCTCTAGACACTTAGGGACACTTGTGGATGAATTGTGGTAAGTGGTAGACTTAGATGTCAACAATCTATGGTGAATTGAACACTATAAAAGGCCTCTAAGTTGCAAACATTCTTCACACCTTCATTCTTGCATTCCTGATCATTTGTGGAGCACAAGAGCACCTTCCAAGCCTTCCTAATCGATCATTAGACACTTGTAAGTTTGCTTAACCTTTCTTAGTTAAGTTTTTGCTTAGTTTTAGCTTAAAAGTCAAACTGTCATAATTAACGGTTGACTTAACGATTAATCACTAACGGCTCAGTGATTAGTCGAATTGAAAGTAGTTATAAGTTGGTAATTATGTGGGTAATAAACCCTTAAAAGGGTTCCCCCTGATTCCCACTCTAACTAGGTCAAATGTCGGGTCAAACTTGTTAATAAAAAGTCAACAGGATGCTTAATTTCTAATTTATGCATAATTAGCAATGTAGAACACATACAACATGTTTGATCATTAATATAACTTGGTAATTAGTGTAAGAACATGTCTAAACATGTTCAACCCGACAATTTTATGTTTAGACCCGGTTTGGAACCGAAAGTCGCAAAGCTTTGACTTTTGCTTTGACTTCATTTCTGACCCGTTTAGGTATGATTTAGAAATACCTTAGAGCTTCATTTGGACCAGGTTACATGCTAGTATAACCCTCTGTGATTATACACCTTGGTTCATTAGTTAACCAATTAATATGCATGATTCCGTTAATTGCTCATATGTTGACCATTATGCCCTTTTCACCTTAAAACATGATTTATGAAAATGTAAAAGAGTAGAAACTTTAATTATTGTTATATAAACTTGCACCCAAAATTTGACATCAGTTTGAGGTGTAGATTGAGAGTTATGCTCATTAGCGTAATTAGAAGCTTCTTTAGCGATTAAACGGCGTAATTAGCGTATAGCCTAATTACACCTACTTTTTGATATCAAACTAAATACCCACTGATGTAATATATTATTTTGGGATTTTTGAAGATTTTTAATTAATTTTAGGCCGAGCATAACTTATAGTCGTAGGCTTAATCCGGTAATTGTCGGTTTTGCCCTTACGGGCCATAAAAATATCAGCTACTGATTACATATGATAAATAAATTATTTTAAGTCTTCTGGAATGATAAAAATATCAGCTTTATATATAGAACCCGGAAACGGCTTCTAATTGCCTTATTAAGCGTTTTTAGCGCATAGTATGTACTAAGACTATTTTTAAACATACGAGGGTGATACCTACTGATATTTTAGGTAAATTATAATATTTTAATAGTAAACAAAAGTTGTTTAACTCAGACTTCAGTTTTGAGCTTTACGGCTTATGTGAAATTACCAAAATGCCCCTACGGTGCATAGTTTGGTTATAATTAATAAATTTCACATATATACTTTACCCTACTGTTATAACTTATTAATTTGAGTATGTTTGCTGATTACATCAGACCTGTAACTCAGGATAATACTTAAACTCTTTTATAACCTTGTAAATGACCAAACTACCCCTACGGGGCATAGTTTGTGTTTAAATTCGTTTCGGGCATAATAAAAGACATCTTACTGATGTCACAACATATTTGAAGCATATTAACTTAGGAAAGCCGTATATGGCTCTTACGGATACCCGTTACGCTTATTACGCGTTCGGTTCGGTTTATGTAACAAGTTTACATAAATTAGCCGAAACGGGTCAAACCTTATCGGTTTTATCTCAAAATCCAGAATGTGTATGAAATACCCATATTAAGCAAGTCTCCGAACTTGTCGGGTCTAAATCACATTCTATCCGGTCTTCGCTTAATCGTGCGTACGAACTGTATCTTTGAAACTAACCGGTCTAAGCTTAAGCTTAAGCTTAATTAAAGACCCGTTAGGATTCTAATAGGTTATTATAAACCTTCGTTCCAGATTAGGAGGACCAGTAAAAGCTACTTGCAATTTGCTTATTGTGATTATTACTTTGCTCAGGTCAATACTCTTAACTTATTTTCCCTATACGGGCTTGGGTTACGGTATATAGAATACCGCTTGGTCGGGCATTAAATCTTCCATCGTTTGGTGGTTAATTGAATAATTTGATCGGCCCGTTTAAACAGTTTTGTTTACTTAAAGCCTTTCGGGGGTTAATGACCATGTCCCGGATATCCTTGGCATCATTTTACGAAATGGCCACGACCTAAGCGCGGAGTGTAGGCGTACACTCGTCAGTGCAAAAATAGTTGATGTGGTGTGTCTATTGATCTTTAACCCGGTACGTCCGGGCTACTAAACGCATAAGGAACATGTAATTCGTTCGCAAGATTATATATTTAAATAATTCTCCCAAGTTATAAAATGTTTATGCCATGTGCATCCAAACCAATTTTTAATCATTTTTAAAATGAGTCAGTTGATTGTATTTACCAGTGTAAACTGACGTATTTTCCCAAAAAGATTAAATGCAGGTACTAAGCGTAATTGGCTGGATTGTCTCCTTAGCATCAATAAAGAGTCTCGCAAGCTTAAGATGCCTAAAGTCTGTTGAACTATTGTTTCCATTTTACTTTCGATCCGTCTGTGGATAAACAATCGACTGTTGTGATACATGATATTACAATATTATATTCGGTTGAATTATATCTTTCAATTGCTTCCGCTGTGCATATTAAATATTGTGTTGTTTAACTATTATGTTGCCAACCACGTCACGATACTCCCCACCGGGCCCACCGGTCAAACGTGTGGAAATCGGGGTGTGACAAAAAGGCAAAACACCAATGGTTGTTGAGAAGAAAGTTTTGAAAAATGAAAACACAAAAATCAAAACTGAACCTGTAAAGAATATGGTAACTAAAACTGACAAGTTTTACAAACGAGTTGCTTCACCTCAACAAGCATGGAAACCAAAATCAGTTGAAACAAAATCAAGTTCTCCAATACCAAAGGTTTCTGAGACTACAAAAACATCATCTTCAACTGAGAAGATGTATGTACCTGTGGATTACTATGAGAAACTTGAAAAACAAATGTTTCCTACTTCTGAAAAGAAAAATGAACCAAAGATAGACCAATCAACTGATCAACCTTCTCAAAATGATTTCTTTTTATACAAAGAGGTTGAGATTGGGTCTGAGGAGAGCTTAAAGATGAATGATAAAAATTTTCCGCCACTTTATGTTGTCAAAACTCACCTTAATGTCAAGTTACCCGAGTCGAAAGAGGCTTGGGTGGCATCAAAATCTCACTAAATGTTTTTGATATTTGTAGGAGCTTCCAAGATCCGTTTCACGTTAGATAATGGATAGTGGAGCTTCTCGGC
This sequence comes from Helianthus tuberosus, assembly GCA_030545235.1. Classification (NCBI taxonomy): domain Eukaryota; kingdom Viridiplantae; phylum Streptophyta; class Magnoliopsida; order Asterales; family Asteraceae; genus Helianthus; species Helianthus tuberosus. The sequence goes on from CM060376.1 coordinate 182,610,348, forward strand.
ACATGACGGGGAAGAAAACCCTGTTATACGATGTTCGTGGTTTTAATGGAGGTTATGTGGGATTCGCAGGAAATCAAGGTGGTCGAATAGTTGGAGAGGGAACTTTATCCAATGGCATTGTAATGTTTGAAAGAGTTAACTACATCGTCGAGCTTGAAAACAATCTTCTAAGCATATCTCAGATTTGTGATCGCATGTATACAACGCACTTTACAGACAAAGAATGTTTGATTTTGAAACCAGGATTTGTTGTTCCAGAAGAGTGGGTTATCATGAGAGCACCCAGAGTCAATGATCTATACGTGTTGGACATGAGCGTAGCTACTACAACCACGGGTCAGGCTCACTGTTTTGTGTAAAGAGCAACGGAAAAAGAATCAAAGTTATGGCATCGAAAGATGGGCCATATTCATCTCCGAAAAATGAATCATCTGGTGCATAACGATTTAGTAACTGGTGTTCATGTGAAAGGTTTTCATCTGGAAGGAGAGTGTATAAGTTGTGTCAAAGGCAAGCAAAAGAAGAAATCCCATCCTCAAAAGAAAGTCAACTCAGTCTCAAGACCGTTAGAGAGAATTCATATGGATCTTTTTGGTCCAGTGAATGTCAAAAGTATAACTAGTGATCTCTATTGTCTAGTAGTAACTGATGATTACTCGAGATTTTCATGGGTATCATTTTTGAAAACAAAAGATGAGACGTTTGAAAGCTTGATGACGTTATTCAGAAAAATTGAAAACTTGTACCAAACCCGAATCAGAAGAATCAGGTGTGATAACGGTACTGAGTTTAAGAACAACAAGATGGAAATGTATTGTGATGAGAGAGGTATATTTCAAGAATTTAGTGCTCCTTACACTCCGTAGCAAAATGGAGTAGCTGAAAGAAAGAATAGGACGCTAATTGAAACGGCCAGGAAGATGCTTGTTGATTCAAAGCTACCAGTCAATTTTTGGGCAGAAGCAGTGTCAGTCGCTTGCTATACAGTTCTCACTGTAAAGAAATTCAACAAGACATGTTTCGAGCTAATTAACAACCGCAAACCGAACCTAATGTATTTAGAACCGTTTGGGTCTCCCTGTATAGTTCTAGAGCCTTTTGGAAAATTTGGTGCAAAGAGCATTGAAGGAATTTTCGTGGGTTACTCTAGTCCATTGAAAAGAGTCTTTGTTCCAAGCTTGAAGCGGATCATCGAAGCACAACATGTTGAGTGTCAGGGGTATACTATGCCGCCTCAGAATCCCGGTGACTCATGGCGTTTTAATTACGATACTTTATGGGATTCGTTTGACATTGAAGAAGAACCAGATTTCTTTGACGAGTTGGATATTTTAAGAGAGTATGAAGAATCGCAGGAAAGATTCCCAGCAGAAACTTATAGTCGTCAACGACAAGCTTCGAACGATGATGAAGCAGGTCCAAGTAATGCTGGTGAACATGATGATATTCAACAACCTCTTGATAATCAGACGGGAGTCAACGATAATCAAGAATCTGATGATAGACCAGTCTTTGATCATGGTGATTCAGAATCTGAGGGGGAGCAAATCCAGATTTCAAGTCAAACAATTCCAGTCGATGAACAAGGTGCAAATCAGAATGTCACAAATTTGGAAGGCGAGGTAGATGTTCCAGGCGAGGTGATGCCGAGAACTCTTTCGTACCATCCAGAAGAGTTGATTATTGGAGAATTGCAGTCAGGCGTTCGCACTAGACGACAAATTGACCAAGGCCTTACTTGTTTTTATTCTACAGTTGCTCCTTTACAAACTGAGTTTTCACATAGTTGTTTTATTTCACAGATTGAACCGAGAACTTATAAGGAGGCGCTTACTGAAGATTCTTTGGTCAATGCTATGCAAGAAGATTTGAGTAAGTTTGAGAAGTTAGGTGTGTGGAAGTTAGTAGATTTGCCTGATGGTCAAAGGAAGATAAACACCAAGTGGGTGTTCAAGTGCAAAAAGGATGATCATGGAGTTATTATTCGTAACAAAGCTCGACTCGTAGTTCAGGGTTTCAGTCAGCAGGAGGGGATAGATTTCACTGAAGTATATGCTCCGGTTGCTAGACTAGAAGCGATCAGAATCTTCCTAGCATTTGCATCTTGGAAAAATTTTAAAGTTTATCAGTTAGATGTTAAATCGGCATTTCTCCACGGGAAGGTAAATGAGGAGGTATATGCCGGTCAGCCACCGGGCTTCACCGATCCAATCCACAAAGAAAAGGTCTATTTGCTGGATAAGACGCTGTATGGTTTACACCAGGCCCCGAGAGCTTGGTACGATACATTGTCTCAACACCTGCTAGCCAACAGCTTCATCCATGGAAAAGTGGATGCCACTCTCTTCACTAAAGAGGTCGACGGACATCTTCTGATAGTTCAAATATACGTGGACGACATCATATTTGGGTCAACAAATGAAAATCTGTGCAAAGATTTTGAAAGAGTTATGAAGCAGAAATTTGAAATGTCATCGATGGGTGAGATGAAATTCTTTTTGGGATTGCAGGTTGATCAACTACCCAAAGGAATTTTCATACATCAAACGAAGTACGTTCATGATATCTTGGAGAAATTCGGGATGTCTGGTTCTACTCCAGCTTCCACCCCGTTAGTGACGAACCATGGGATAAATCCTGATCTCACCGGAGAGAAGGTAGATGAAACGTTGTATCTTTCCATGATCAGATCTCTAATGTACTTGATAGCTTCAAGACCCGATATTATGTATCCAACCTACCTCGCAGCAAGATTCAATCTATTCTGAGAGCTTCGCATATGGTGATTGTGAAAAGGATATTACGCTACCTGAAAGGAACTCCATCATTGGGGTTGTGGTATCCAAGAGAAGGCGATTTCACGCTCGAAGGGTATTCCGATTCCGATTTCGGATGCTGCAAAGTCAACGCTAAATCAACAACAGCGGGGTGCCAGTTTTTCGGACCAAGATTGGTTACCTGGCAATGCAAGAAGCAGACCTTTGTGGCTTTATCCACATGTGAAGCTGAATATGTATCTGCGAGCAGTTGCTGTTCTCAGATCTTGTGGATCCAGCAACAGATGCGCGACTACGGTTTGCAATTTCTTAACACCCCTATCTTTGTTGATAATGAGGCAGCGATAAACATTACTAAAAATCCAGTTCATCATGCTAAAACGAAACACATTGAAATTCGTCATCACTTCATCCGAGATTGTTTCGAGAAGAAGTTGATACGAATTGAGAAAATCCACACTGACGAACAAAGAGCTGATTTACATACCAAAGCGTTTGACAAAACTCGTTTTCAATATCTTTTAAAATTGAATGGTATGAAGCTTTTATCAGTGTTGGAGGAGATTCTTGGGGTTGATGAAGGTGTTGTTGTAGATGATGATGTTGAGAAACAATCTGCAATGGTTTGTCGATTTTTTACTTGTTTTGGTATTTAGGGGGAGTATAGGGTAATATTTTCAGAAAATACAAAAACAGTAAAAAAATTTCAAAAATCCAAAAACATGAGATATTTTCAAAATACAAAAGCAAATAGAAAACTGAAAAGAGCTTGTGTAAAAAGGGAAAATGATAGTACATCGGCTTGACAGTTACAGTATGCTAAAGAAATGTAATGTTTAAATTGGGTTAAACAGTCTCGCTGATGATGTGCCGATATGTTTTTACACATTTAGTAGGTTTGTTCGGGATGTAAACCTAAATTCAAACTTGCTTATTTCGTGGGGAACACTACTTGGATATATAGGTAACCCCTGAAATCTTGTTTGAAGGATCCCTCTTTCTGAGATACTAGGTCTTTATACTCAGTGATATCTGGGGTATTATCCCGGGACTTCTGATTTTGCGGAAGCAACGGCCTAGTCCCCGTATAATACTTTACCGCTTGCTTGAAATATAGCGCCGCCCTCAGCACAAAAAATGATGAAACGTTGAAAAATGCCAATCATTGCTGTTGTAAAAAGATCCTCTAAAGGGGACCCACTAAAAGTCAAAGCCGTCATCTCTCTGCTGAACAGAAGTTCTGACCTGAGCTCTCACGGTTTCGCAATTAACCCCTTTACAGATATCATCTGTGGTATACTCACCTGTAAGACTGAATATTGGGTTCTGGATACGGCAGTATATTCAAGAGGTGGGACACATAAATGAGTTTAAGTCTCTAAAACACCTAATCCGTATCCTAGACAAATTGAAATGTGTGTGATAATTTAAGTGGATCAGTATATCGACAATCTAAGTGAATTGTTTAATCCTGAGTATGAAATCTAAGCTTAACGGTACTTGTGACTTGTCGAATAGCTGATATGATTTCCTAACACGCTCACCAAAAATATGTTTGTAAATAGTTTACATTTACTGCATTTTATTTCTGTAATTCATTTCTAGTTTAGAAGCTTTATTAAAATCCAAAAAGATTTTACATTTCTGCTTTATTTTCCGACAAACCATAGTGGAGAGTTGATCTTCAGATTCAGAAAGTTGGAGCAGATGCAGTAAGTTTTTGAGCTGGATGATGAGTTTGGAGCTAAATATGTTAAACTTGAAATATTGAAAAGTCAAAACAAGTTTATTAAGTTGAAACTTGTAAATTTTTCAGGAATTGAAGTGAACAAAGTTGAATAAATGTCAGTGTGATATATATCAAGTCAACCAAGGTCATTAAGTTGGACTTGGTAGACAAATTAAGTGCACATGGTCATTAATTTGGACCTGGATACTTAAGTGGATTTCTAAACACTTATAAGTTTATCAAAAGAAGTCAAATTGTAAGTTTGGATTGAAACTGTTATTGTCATATATCTTATATTCAGGTAGAGATTGTGCAGGTAACAGGTTTGAATTTATGAAAGCAACTAAACAAAATCCCAGCTAACTGATAGGGGGAGTCTAAAAAACTTAAATGACAGATGCAGTTCCTGGATCTATATTCAAGGGGGAACTTGAAGGTTATTAAAGATTCAGATTCTGTGATTCATGCTAGTTGTTGATTAGAGATAAAAGAATTGAAGGAAGCTTTTACATTATCAAATCATTTTGGAAAGACAGTCAAGACTGATCAAGACTGAAAACTCGATCCGAAGACTTCGTCAACATCCAAGGGGGAGTCTGTTGGTGCATTAGATGTCTGTTAACTTTGTCTTGTATTGAGTCATGTATAGATTATGGCATGGAAATCGAGAAAACAAGTATTTTAGGGTAATTCCGCTTGAAAGGTGCTTGATGACATTTCAAACGGAATTAGCAAGTTCAAACGAAATTACTAATTCTGCATGGAAATAGGTAATTCCGTTTGACTGATGATTCTGTTTGAGACTGTTTCAAGCGGAATTATGAAGCCTATAAATACTGGACTTGTATGCTCATTTGAAATGAAATTAGGGTCATAGTTTCTGAGTCGAGGTGCTGTCCGTTTGTCATTTGAATCTGTAAAAGCTCAGAATCGATTAATAAGAAGATAATTAGAGGAAAACAAGCTGTGTCACGTCAAATTCACTGATTCCGCCTTTGTTTTTGATGTTGAACTCTTCATATTGACTCGTTAGGGTCACATGACGATTCAACAATGACCACGCGCACATCCACTTTAGTTACCTGAAATACATGTGAGTTTTTGGAAAATCGTCAACATAATGTTGGTGTGAATTCATGCAGTTTTTGTATTGAACATTTGTATACTTTGTATGAAAACATGGTGTGTAATTTGTATGTATCAAGTATTTCTGTAAATATAAGGAAATCGAGATCGCTAATGGTTTGCAAGGCCATTAACATGTGACACGACATAGGAAGCATCCAAACCATAGGCATTTTTCTAGTAGTCGATTTACAACTGAGACACAAAAGCACTACTTGGTACTAGTTATCACCAAGAGTGTGGCTACCCGAAAACCCATTAGATCTAACATTTTGTTCTGCGGTCTTAGTATGTACACGATTAACGGTGCTTCTGGTACCCTATCTGTGACATGATCTAAAGTATCATTCCTTAGTTTTTGTATCAATCATACCATAACACATGTATTTTCCCCAAGTTTAAAAAGCATGTAAAAGATTAAAAGTGGGGACATGAACTCACTTTTCTGTAAACATTTAGTAACATGTACTTCACCCCCGAAGTTATAAAACTGAAAACAGTTAAAAGAAAAGGGGGAGCATGAACTCACAACGTTGCGTTTCTTGCGCCGTAAACTTCACCGGGTTTGCGTATATAGCGCCGTGACCTATACATGTTTTATTAACGTTAGTCACTATACTTGTATCGCACAAGTACAAGTCACCATCTTTTATGCATGTATTCTTTGTGTTTTAAAAATAATTTATATTTCTAACTATGTATCTTATATTAGTTTCTCAAAAATAAATATAAGTATCTTGTATTTTTCACCCGAGTTATGTATTTTGTCCAAAACATCATTTCATGTTCATAACTTGTCCAAGTTATTTAATTTATTAAGAAATATATTTTCATAAATATATTCACTTGTAGTTGTCTATGCATGTTGTATGTGTATTTTTGTATTTTCACTCCTTAGGAGTATTTAGTGTATTTTCAAGTCCTAATACACTATTACATATAATACATACTACATACACCTAGCACAAAATTTGGTGATCAATAAATACATATATTTTCCTCAAAAATATACATACTTAATATCAATTTTTGTCTTGAAGAAATCATCATTTCTTAACTTGAAGTTTACATAAAAATTAGGGAAACCTTGGTAAATATTTTTGGGTGAATTTTTAGGGAATAAGTTTCACCAAAACTTATATTTTTCCAAGTGTCAAAATTTTATAGAAATTTTGACATAGTTTCCCCTAAAAATGGAGGTTTCCCATGTTTTCAAAACATGTGTTTATTTTCTTTTAAAATCATCACAAACAATCATCAACACAATCAAGATCATGTAATTCACACTACATCATTAACTTGAAGTTTTTGTAAAAACTTGTAGTAACTTACCATGTTATTTAGTAGGTTTAGTTACCCTTTAAAACATATTTATTTGTTTGTATATCACATTATTAAAAGATTTGGTCATTTACAACTTGTAAGATGATTTTTCTAAAAAGATTTCTCTTGTATTTTTCTTGTTACAAACATGTTTCTAGTCTTGTTTAAACACTAAAAATATGATTAGTTTACTTAGAAACCATGACTTTGTAAATCTCATAGATAAACTTGATTTCATGAGAAAATTATTTTTGTAATCATCTATTTACAGGATTTGTGTTTTATTTAAATCACCATTACATATGAAAATCAATTTCATCATTCAAGTTCATGAAGACATAAAGCATGATGGTCTTGGTCTTTCACAAGATCACCACTTTAACTTACTAGATCATGTGTTTAATCACAATCTAGTAGGTTTCTTATGATGTCTAACATCACTAACACAAATCATCATTCATCAAGAAGCAATTCATCATCATTTACATGTATTCTTATGTATTTAAGCTTATGTTAAATTATCATGATCATGTTCTTTAGTGTTCATGTGATTAACAATACATATCATCTTTTAACCAACAACATATGATGTAATAAGAGATCATGAGGGCCTCACCACTAGCACAAGGCTAGGGAAGAACACTAGAAGTTGTAGATGACAAAAGTGTTGGATAAAAGCAAATGAAGAAGGTCCTTCAATCTCCAAGAACACCAAGCTTGTTTGTAACCCTTATTGCACCTTGTGTACACTTGAGATCGGTTGAACTTCAGTTGAAGATGGTGGTGGTGTTGATGGTGGTTTCGGCCGTGAGCCAAGGAGAGGGAGAGAAGAAAGTGGTGGGTGTTTAGTGTATGAGGGAATGAGGGAGATGAAGTGTTCTTATAGTACAAGAATCTTCATAAGATCTCATAATATCTAAATGAATCCAAGGAAAATCAAATGGGATCTTGGTGAATCAAGGGAAAGATTACACAAGATCAAAGGTGAGGCCTCCCATGACCGTCCACTTTAAAAGGGGGGGGGTAAAGTGTAAATTTCAATCACTAATTTCATAAATAAGTTAGTTTTCAAGTATAAAGTTTAGGGATTTAATGTGTTATTACGTTATAAGGGGTGTTATGGTGTTCGGGGATCATAACTAGCTCAGAAACATTAAAATAATGCTTCTAGTAATATTTTGATGTTTCGGGTAATGTCCGGTTGTTCGGTTAGATACCGGTTCGTTAAATTGCTAAATTTGCACCGTTTAGTGTCCTTTAAGTACTCTTTTGTGACACTTTTAATTCCCGACACTTAGGAAGGTATTCTGGACCAATTAGTCATATTTTTACATGTCACTAACTTGTTTCAGCATTTAAAGTGTGTTTCGAGTGCTTTTCAGTGCGTATTTTAGCTTCCGGAAAGTCTATATGTTAACCCTTGTATCCATATTTGGGTTTTATTGTATTTTAGACTTTGGACCTACTCCTAGGCCCCAATTCTATTGTCTGACTGGTTTCTGCAGAATTGTTGACAAAATGTGTCTTACCGGTGAGTTTACTAGTATTTCTGACGCAACGCTATCATTAATGCATAAAGCAATATTTGTAGTATAAAACGTGCATGAATTCACAAGTATAGCATGTAATCAGACAATGTTGACATTTAAGCACATAATTGCAGATATTAAATAATAATTAAATTGTACGTAAATTACCGGTTTTGTGCCAGTTGTCACAGTCTTCCCCTGTTAAAAGAATTTCGTCCCGAAATTCAGGCTGAGCCAACTCTCGCAGGAGTTTTCTTGAACAGGTGGGGGTACTTTTCTTTAAACTGGTCTTCACGTTCCCACGTGTACTCGGGTCCGTGCTTGGAGTTACAACGTACTTTGACAAGTTTGACACTACTCCTTCGGGTCTTGTTGACTTTCCAGTCTGTAACCTCAACGGGTTGTTCTATAAATCGGAGGGTGTCATCAATTTTCACTTCATCCGTAGGGATGATCACTGTTTCTTGGGTTGTACTCTTCTTGAGGTTGGATACATGAAACATATCATGTACTCCGTTAAGTTCTTCCGGTAATTCCAACTTGTATGCCACAGTACCAATTCTTTCTAAGATCTTGAATGGTCCGATGTATGGTGGGTTCAGCTCTCCACGTTTTCCGAATCTTACTACGCCCTTCCAAGGTGAGACCTTCAACAGAACTTTGTCTCCCACCTCGAATTCTAATGGTTTTCATCTACGATCAGCGTAGCTCTTTTGTCGATCTCGAGCCGCCTTAATGCGCTCTCGGATCTGCATAATCTTGTCGGTTTTCTCTTGTACAAGTTCAGGACCAACCATATGTTTGTCTCCAGCGTCTGCTCAACATAATGGCGAGCGGCACTTGCGGCCATATAGAGCTTCGAACGGTGCGGCTTTTATGCTTGTATGGTAACTGTTATTGTAGGAAAACTCAACTAAAGGTAGGTGAGTATCCCAGCTGCCGCCTAGGTCCATAACAGATGCGCGAAGCATATCTTCCAGCGTTTGTATGGTTCGTTCGCTCTGGCCATCTGTTTGCGGATGGAAGGCCGTGCTTAGATCTAGCTGAGATCCAAAGGCCTCTTAGAAGGATTGCCAGATCCTTGAGATAAAACGTCCATCTCTGTCTGAAATAATAGAGATAGGCACTCCATGACGTGCCATGATTTCTTTCAAGTACAACTCAGCAAGCTTTCCAGTGCTATCCTTCTCTCGGATCGGTAGGAAATGCACAGATTTCGGTAATCGGTCAACTATCACCCATATCATGTCGTGCCCCCTAGGGGTCCTGGGTAATTTCGTTATGAAGTCCATCGAGATTTGCTCCCACTTCCACATGGGTATCTCGGGTTGTTGCAGTAGACCGGACGGTTTTTGATATTCAGCCTTAACTTTAGCACAGGTTAGGCACTTTCCAACATAGATAGCAACATCGCTTTTAAGTCTCGGCCACCAATAGTAATCCTTCAACTCTTGATACATTTTGTCCGATCCTGGATGGATCGAGTATCTTGTGAGCTTCATTAAGGATGACTTCTCGAATACCGCCATAGAGCGGAACCCAAATACGCCCTTTAAAGTATAAGGTTCCCTCTTTGTTTGGCACCAAATTCTTCAGCATACCTCGAAGGTATTCAGCTCTACGGTTCTCCATCTTAAGGGCTTATTGTTGTGTGTCACGAATACATGCAGTGAGGTTCGTTTGAATAGTCATTTCCAATGCTCGAACCCTTAGGGTCATACCCCTTTCTTTTCAGCTCAACGCGTCTGCTATAAATAATGTCACCAGATCTTCAAGGCGAACACCACTGCGCCTAGCTCTAGGTCGTGAGTGGTATAGTTCCTTTCATGCACTTTCAGCTGCCTTGAAGCGTAAGCGATGACTTTTTGGCGTTGCATGAGCACGCAACCCAAACCTTGACGCGAAGCGTCGCAGTATACCACGAAGTCTTCTGTGCCTTCGGGTAAGGATAGTATCGGTGCATCGCATAGCTTATTTTTGAGCAGTTGGAAGGCTTCTTCCTGCTTGTCACCCCAGTCGTACTTCTTGTCTTTCTGCGTAAGGGTAGTCAGCGGTTGAGCTATATTGGAGAAATTCTCGATAAATCGTCGGTAATAGCCCGCTAAGCCCAAAATTTGTCGAACTTCAGTTGGGGTTTTGGGGGCTTCCCAATTCTTTATTGCTTCAATCTTGGATGGGTCTACATGAATTCCCTTCTTATTCACAACGTGACCAAGAAACTGTACTTCGCGAATCCAGAATTCGCACTTTGAAAACTTTGCATAAAGTTTCCCTTTCTTCAGTAGTTCCAAAATGGTTCTGAGATGTTGCTCGTGCTCTTCTCTCGTTCGTGAGTAAATCAGGATATCATCGATAAATACAATCACGAATTTATCGAGATATGGTTTGCATACGCGGTTCATCAGATCCATAAATACTGCTGGTGCGTTCGTCAGTCCGAATGGCATCACAAGGAACTCGTAATGCCCATAACGCGTTCGGAATGCAGTCTTTGGTACGCTTTCCTCTTAAATCCTTTACTGATGGTACCCAGATCGAAGGTCGATCTTGGAATAGTAGCTCGATCCTTGCAATTGATCGAATAAGTCATCAATCCTCGATAGTGGGTACCGATTCTTGATTATGAGCTTGTTCAGTTCTCTGTAATCGATACACATTCGCAGTGTTCCATCCTTATTCTTCACAAACAATACTGGAGCTCCCCAAGGCGAGAAGCTTGGCCATATGAATCCTTTATCCAACAACTCCTGGAGTTGTGTAGATAATTCTTCCATCTCGGATGGTGCAAGCCGATAGGGAGCCTTGGCTACAGGAGCGACTCCTGGGACCAAGTCTATATGGAATTCCACTTGTCGTTGAGGAGGTACTCCTGGCAGATCTTCGGGAAAAACATCAGGGAATTCCTTCACCACATGAATATCTTCGAGTTTCGGCTCCTCAGCCTTCTTATCTACAACGCGCGCTAGGAAAGCAACACATCCTTTCCTTAAGCACTTATGTGCCTTCATACAACTGATGATTCGCAGAGGCGCGTCTCGTTTTTCTCCATGTACGATGAGATTTTCATCATTTTCCAAAGGGATGCGAATGATTTTCTCGTGACAAACAACTTCAGCTTTGTTCTTGGACAGCCAGTCCATTCCGACCACTACATCGAAGCTACCCAATTGAATAGGTAAGAGATCGATGCTAAATCTTTGCTCACCAAGTTCTAATGTGCAACCCCTAACAACTTTGCTTGATTCAACAAGTTTACCATTGGCTAGTTCTAGGGAATAAGGAATATCTAATCTACTCGATTCTATTCCAAGCATACGTTTAAATTCCACAGACATGAAGCTATAATCGGCACAAGTGTCAAATAGTATGGATGCAAAGTGATTGTTAACGAGAAACGTACCGGTGACCACATTAGGGTCCTCGCGTGCGTTCTTTGCTCCAATCACAAATGCCCGTGCCTGAGCAGTGTTCCCCCTTGGGCAATCTTTTATGAAATGATCCTTGCTTCCACAACCAAAGCATCCTTGGTTCTGCCCAGCTCCATTACCATTCCGGTTACCATTGCCATTTCCATTTCCACTATTGTTTCAATTACCAGCACCGTTGCGGTTTCCATTCCCGTTCCTTCCTTTTCCCCAACAGTCCTCAGTATGGTGACCCAGTTTTCCACACTTGTCGCATTTTGGAATGCGACAAACTCCTTCGTGATGACACTTGCACTGGTTGCAGATGGGCAGAGTGCCCAAGTATCTTTTGGCAGGAACGTCATTCATGGTTGCAAGAGTTTTCGCCTCCTGAGGCGGATTGGGGTCATGCTTCTTATTGTTGGAACCCTTGTTGTTACGTGTTGCTTGATTCAGGTTCGCATGCTTCCTTTTCTTGTCACCAGACGACCCAGCATGCATCTCGGTCTTTTCAGTTGGGTTTAGCGATAACTGCTTCATACGAACAGCGTCTTCAGTAAGGCTGACAGCCAGAGTTACAGCCTGAGTGATCGTTTCAGGTTTGGCCGAAGTTACCATGCTGCAAAACTCTGGGGCCAGTCCCCAAATGTAGCGTTCAACGCGCTTAAATTCAGGAGTCACCATGTAAGGGATCACTCTAGACAAATCGTGGAACCTTCGGGTATAACCAGTAATGTCAGCACCTTCCATGGTCAAGTGCCAGAACTCAGTCTCCAACCTTTGGAGTTCAGCACGTGAGCAATACTTTTCTCTCATACGTTCCTTTAGTTCATCCCACGTCATGCCGTACGCAGCATCATCACCCAGAGTCTGGACTTGCAAATTCCACCAAGTCAAAGCTTCATCAACAAACAACCCTATAGCAAAAGTGACTTGCTGATCCGCGATACACTTGCTCATACGGATAGTGGCATCAGTCTTCTTCGTCCAGCGTACAAAAGCCACTGCACCTCCAGTGCCGTCGTAGTTCAGTGGTTTGCAGTCGAGAAACTGCTTGAAGGTGCATCCTTGAGTTGTGTTTCCTCCAGATGAGTCTCCCTGTCCATTACGCCTGGCATTGCTGGGTCCTCCACTTTGTTCGGTGCGGTTCGCCTCGTATTGAGCGATAGCTGCGGAGATCCTTTCTTCCAGTAAGGCGTTTAGTTCTTCAGCAGTCCTCGACAGAAGAGGAGGAGGGGGTTGATCGGAATCCTGATTGTTCACAGCTCTCCTAGGTGCCATGTTTTGAAAGAACACAACACAATAGGGTTAGACATTTGTTTGATATCATCATACGAGACAATAGTAGTATATATACACAGACATATACCCACATAAGTGACATCAAACAATCTGCCAAACGTATAAATCAATTCATACAGCAACAAGCATGCATAAATAGATAAATACTGATGTGTCTTAAGATATTCACCGAGTCTTTACACATATCAGGGCAACTTGTTACGTTATTGTTTGCGAAGTAAACAAAATGTATAGGGGTTACATCACTCCATAGTACAAGTTTAATATATGTAAAGGGCAAAATATCTTTCCTTAGATTGGCAGTCCTTGTCTTTATACCCTAAATCCTTACTCCGAAGAGTATTTAATAGGCTGGGGGAGGGGTGAGGGTATTCACGTTTGACCTCTTCTTGTGCTGGAAGAATCTCTTATGATACGTGACAAGACTGGTTGTGGTTTCTGTGCACTGAATTCCATAATTATGTATGCATCCATAATTACGTAACTCCTTACACAGTCCGCACAGTTCGTTTCATCCTCGTATCACTTCCTTCAGATAGGCCATTGCTTTCAGGTAAAGTCACGAGTACCTAGGATATTCTATTTCTAGTAAATGTATATATCAGTTATTAGACATAGTTGCAAGTAATTTCTAGTCAAAGACAAGTGCTACTCCAGTGCACCCAAAGTTTCGTAGTGTTCTTAATTGACTCTTTGAAGACTGTTTCAGGTAGTGGATGTCGTGGAAAGTTTTATGCAATGAAAACTCTTTGAAAAATTGTTTTCGTGAAAGGATCCTAGAGATTGTAGTCTAGACTCGAGAAGGAATCCTGGTTCACTACAATCGCAGCTCTGATACCAATCTGTCACACCCCTTTCTAAGGCGGAAGCACGAGGTGTTATCATGAAAGATTCTCATTGCATACGAATGGTAAACATACTACATGCTCGTAAAAATAACTTCAAATGCCAATAACATTACGTAATTGAAATCATAGGTTGAGTGTTTACATCACGAGTCAGCATAAGACATTGTCCGAAAAGTTTACAACACTATTCAAAGATAGACATAAACAACATCCAGAGCAAGAGTATGACCGCTCGCACATCCACTTTAGTTACCTGAAATACATGTGAGTTTTTGGAAAATCGTCAACATAATGTTGGTGTGAATTCATGCAATTTTTGTATTGAACGTTTGTATACTTTGTATGAAAACATGGTATGTAATTTGTATGTATCAAGTATTTCTGTAATATAAGGAAATCGAGATCGCTAATGGTTTGCAAGGCCATTAACATGTGACACGACATAGGAAGCATCCAAACCATAGGCATTTTCTAGTAGTCGATTCAAGACTGAGACACAAAAGCACTACTTGGTACTAGTTATCACCAAGAGTGTGGCTGCCCTAAAACCCATTAGATCTAACCTTTTGTTCTGCGGTCTTAGTATGTACACGATTAATGGTGCTTCTGGTACCCTATTCGTGACATGATCTAAAGTATCATTCCTTAGTTTTTGTATCAATCATATCATAACACATGTATTTTCCCCAAGTTTAAAAAGCATGTAAAAGATTAAAAGTGGGGACATGAACTCACTTTTCTATAAACATTTAGTAACATGTACTTCACCCCCGAAGTTATAAAACTGAAAACAGTTAAAAGAAAAGGGGGAGCATGAACTCACAACTTTGCGTTTCTTGCGTCGTAAACTTCACCGGGTTTGCTTATATAGCGTCGTGACCTATACGTGTTTTATTAACGTTAGTCACTATACTTGTATCGCACAAGTACAAGTCACCATATTTTATGTATGTATTCTTTGTGTGTTAAAAATAATTTATATTTTTAACTATGTATCTTACTTATATTATTTTCTTAAAAATAAATATAAGTATCTTGTATTTTTCACCCGAGTTATGTATTTTGTCCAAAACTTCATTTCATGTTCATAACTTGTCCAAGTTATTTAATTTATTAAGAAATATATTTTCATAAATATATTCTCTTGTATTTATCTATGCATGTTGTATGTGTATTTTTGTATTTTCACTCCTTAGGAGTATTTAGTGTATTTTGAAGTCCTAATACACTATTACATATAATACATACTACATACACCTAGCACCAAATTTGGTGATCAATAAATATATATATTTTCCTCAAAAATATACATACTTAATATCAATTTTTATCTTGAAGAAAAAATCATTTCTTAACTTGAAGTTTACATAAAAATTAGGGAAACCTTGGTAAATATTTTTGGGTGAATTTTTAGGGAATAAGTTTCACCAAAACTTATATTTTTCCAAGTGTCAAAATTTTATAGAAATTTTGACATAGTTTCCCCTAAAAATGGAGGTTTCCCATGTTTTCAAAACATGTGTTTATTTTCTTTTAAAATCATCACAAACAATCATCAACACAATCAAGACTTACCATATGCCAAGATCATGTAATTCACACTACATCATGAACTTGAAGTTTTTGTAAAAACTTGTAGTAACTTACCATGTTATTTAGTAGGTTTAGTTACCCTTTAAAACATATGTATTTGTTTGTATATCACATTATTAAAAGATTTGGTCATTTACAACTTGTAAGATGATTTTTCTAAAAATATTTCTCTTGTATTTTTCTTGTTACAAACATGTTTCTAGTCTTATTTAAACACTAAAAATATGATTAGTTTACTTAGAAACCATGACTTTGTAAATCTCATAGATAAACTTGGTTTCATGAGAAAATTATTTTTGTAATCATCTATTTACAGGATTTGTATTTTATTTAAATCACCTTTACATATGAAAATCAATTTCATCATTCAAGTTCATGAAGACATAAAGCATGATGGTCTTGGTCTTTCACAAGATCACCACTTTAACTTACTAGATCATGTGTTTAATCACAATCTAGTAGGTTTCTTATGATGTCTAACATCACTAACACAAATCATCATTCATCAAGAAGCAATTCATCATCATTTACATGTATTCTTATGTATTTAAGCTTATGTTAAATTATCATGATCATGTTCTTTAGTGTTCGTGTGATTAACAATACATATCATCTTTTAACCAACAACATATGAAGTAATAAGAGATCATGAGGGCCTCACCACTAGCACAAGGCTAGGGAAGAACACTAGAAGTTGTAGATGACAAAAGTGTTGGATAAAAGCAAATGAAGAAGGTCCTTCAATCTCCAAGAACACCAAGCTTGTTTGTAACCCTTATTGCACCTTGTGTACACTTGAGATTGGTTGAACTTGAGTTGAAGATGGTGGTGGTGTTGATGGTGGTTTCGGCCGTGAGCCAAGGAGAGGGAGAGAAGAAAGTGGTGGGTGTTTAGTGTATGAGGGAAAGAGGGAGATGAAGTGTTCTTATAGTACAAGACAAGATCTCTAGTAAAGCTTCATAAGATCTCATAATATCTAAATGAATCCAAGGAAAATCAAATGGGATCTTGGTGAATCAAGGGAAAGATTACACAAGATCAAAGGTGGGGCCTCCCATGACCGTCTACTTAAAAAGGGGGGGGGGTAAAGTGTAAATTTCAATCACTATTTTCATAAATAAGTTAGTTTTCAAGTATAAAGTTTAGGGATTTAATGTATTATTACGTTATAAGGGGTGTTATGGTGTTCGGGGATCATAACTAGCTCAGAAACATTAAGATAATGCTTCCAGTAATATTTTGATGTTTCGGGTAATGTCCGGTTGTTCGGTTAGATACCGATTCGTTAAAGTACTAAATTTGCACCGTTTAGTGTCCTTTAAGTACTCTTTTGTGACACTTTTAATTCCCGACCCTTAGGAAGGTATTCCGGACCAATTAGTCATATTTTTACATGTCACTAACTCGTTACAATGCTGAATTTTGCTGAAATGTATGAAATTCAGCATTTAAAGTGTGTTTCGGGTGCTTTTTATTGCGTATTTTAGCTTCCGGAAAGTCTCTATGGTAACCCTTGTATCCATATTTGGGTTTTAATGTATTTTAGACTTTGGACCTACTCCTAGGCCCCAATTCTATTGTCTGACTGGTTTCTGTAGAATTGTTGACACAATGTGTCTTACCGGTGAGTTTATTAGTATTTCTGACGCAACGCTATCATTAATGCATAAAGCAATATTTGTAGTATAAAAGGTGCATGAATTCACAAGTATAGCATGTAATCAAACAGTGTTGACATTTAAGCACATAATTGCAGATATTATATAATAATTAAATTGTACGGAAATTACCGGTTTTGTGCCAGTTGTCACAGTCTTCCCCCGTTAAAAGAATTCCGTCCCGAAATTCAGGCTGAGCCAACTCTCGCGGGAGTTTTCTTGAACAGGTGGGGGTACTTTTCTTTAAACTGGTCTTCACATTCCCACGTGTACTCGGGTCCGTGCTTGGAGTTCCAACGTACTTTGACAAGTTTGACACTACTCCTTCGTGTCTTGTTGACTTTCCAGTCTGTAACCTCAACGGGTTGTTCTGTAAATCGGAGGGTGTCATCAATATGCGCTTCATCCGTAGGGATGATCACTGTTTCTTGGGTTGGACTCTTCTTGAGGTTGGATACATGAAACGTATCATGTACTCCGTTAAGTTCTTCCGGTAATTCCAACTTGTATGCCACGGTACCAATTCTTTCTAAGATCTTGAATGGTCCGATGTATCGTGGATTCAGCTGTCCACGTTTTCCGAATCTTACTACGCCCTTCCAAGGTGAGACCTTCAACAGAACTTTGTCTCCCACCTTGAATTCTAATGGTTTTCATCTACGATCAGCGTAGCTCTTTTGTCGATCTCGAGCCGCCTTAATGCGCTCTCGGATCTGCATAATCTTGTCGGTTGTCTCTTGTACAAGTTTAGGACCAACCATACGTTTGTCTCCAGCGTCTGCTCAACATAATGGCGAGCGGCACTTACGGCCATATAGAGCTTCGAACGGTGCGGCTTTTATGCTTGTATGGTAACTGTTATTGTAGGAAAACTCAACTAAAGGTAGGTGAGTATCCCAGCTGCCGCCTAGGTCCATAACACATGCACGAAGCATATCTTCCAGCGTTTGTATGGTTCGTTCGCTCTGGCCATCTGTTTGCGGATGGAAGGCCGTGCTTAGATCTAGCTGAGATCCAAAGGCCTCTTAGAAGGATTGCCAGATCCTTGAGACAAAACGTCCATCTCTGTCTGAAATAATTGAGATAGGCACTCCATGACATGCCATGATTTTCTTTTAAGTACAACTCAGCAAGCTTTCCAGTGCTATCCTTCTCTCGGATCGGTAGGAGATGCGCAGATTTCGGCAATCGGTCAACTATCACCCATATCACATCGTGCCCCCTAGGGGTCCTGGGTAATTTCGTTATGAAGTCCATCGAGATTTGCTCCCACATCCACATGGGTATCTCAGGTTGTTGCAGTAGACCGAACGGTTTTTGATATTCAGCCTTAACTTTAGCACAGGTTAGGCACTTTCCAACATAGATAGCAACATCGCTTTTAAGTCTCGGCCATCAATAGTAATCCTTCAACTCTTGATACGTTTTGTCCGATCATGGATGGATCGAGTATCTTGTGAGCTTCATTAAGGATGACTTCTCGAATACCGCCATAGAGCGGAACCCAAATACGCCCTTTAAAGTATAAGGCTCCCTCTTTGTTTGGCACCAAATTCTTCAGCATACCTCGAAGGTATTCAGCTCTACGGTTCTCCATCTGAAGGGCTTATTGTTGTGTGTCACGAATACGTGCAGTGATGTTCGTTTGAATAGTCATTTCCAATGCTCGAACCCTTAGGGTCTTACCCCTTTCTTTTCGGTTCAACGCGTCTGCTATAACGTTAGCCTTTCCAGGATGGTACTTAATCTCACAGTCATAATCGTTCAGCAGCTCGACACAACGTCGTTGACGCATATTTAATTCCTTCTGATCAAATATGTGTTGTAGGCTTTTGTGATCTATGAAGATTGTACATCGAGTACCATATAAATAATATCGCCAGATCTTCAAGGCGAATACCACTGTGCCTAGCTCTAGGTCGTGAGTGGTATAGTTCCTTTCATGCACTCTCAGCGGCCTTGAAGCGTAAGCGGTGACTCTTTGGCGTTGCATGGGCACACAACCCAAACCTTGACGCGAAGCGTCGCAGTATACCACGAAGTCTTCTGTGCCTTCGGGTAAGGATAGTATCGGTGCATCGCATAGCTTATTTTTGAGCAGTTGGAAGGCTTCTTCCTGCTTGTCACCCCAGTCGTACTTCTTGTCTTTCTGCGTAAGGGTAGTCAGCGGTTGAGCTATCTTGGAGAAATTCTCGATAAATCGTCGGTAATAGCCCGCTAAGCCCAAAAATTTTTGAACTTCAGTTGGGGTTTTGGGGGCTTCCCAATTCTTTATTGCTTCAATCTTGGATGGGTCTACATGAATTCCCTTCTTGTTCACAACGTGACCAAGAAACTGTACTTCACGAATCCAGAATTCGCAAATTGAAAACTTTGCATAAAGTTTCCCTTTCTTCAGAAGTTCCAAAATGGTTCTTAGATGTTGCTCGTGCTCTTCTCTCGTTCGTGAGTAAATTAGGATATCGTCGATAAATACAATCACGAATTTATCGAGATATGGTTTGCATACGCGGTTCATCAGATCCATAAATACCGCTGGCGCGTTCGTCAGTCCGAATGGCATCACAAGGAACTCGTAATGCCCATAACGTGTTCGGAATGCAGTCTTTGGTACGCTTTCCTCTTGAATCCTTAACTGATGGTACCCAGATCGAAGGTCGATCTTGGAATAGTAGCTCGATCCTTGCAATTGATCGAATAAGTCATCAATCCTCGGTAGTGGGTACCGATTCTTGATTATGAGCTTGTTCAGTTCTCTGTAATCGATACACATTCGCAGTGTTCCATCCTTCTTCTTCACGAACAATACTGGAGCTCCCCAAGGCGAGAAGCTTGGCCTTATGAATCCTTTATCCAACAACTCCTGGAGTTGTGTAGATAACTCTTCCATCTTGGATGGTGCAAGCTGATAGGGAGCCTTGGCTACAGGAGCGGCTCCTGGGACCAAGTCTATATGGAATTCGACTTGTCGTTGAGGAGGTAGTCCTGGCAGATCTTCGGGAAAAACATCAGGTAATTCCTTCACCACAGGAATATCTTTGAGTTTCGGCTTCTCAGCCTTCTTATATACAACGTGCGCTAGGAAAGCAACACATCCTTTCCTTAAGCACTTCTGTGCCTTCATACAACTGATGATTCGCAGAGGCGCGTCTCGTTTTTCTCCATGTACGATGAGAGTTTCATCATTCTCCAAAGGGATGCGAATGATTTTCTCGTGACAAACAACTTCAGCTTTGTTCTTGGACAGCCAGTCCATTCCGACCACTACATCGAAGCTACCCAATTGAATAGGTAAGAGATCGATGCTAAATCTTTGCTCACCAAGTTCTAATGTGCAACCCCTAACAACTTCGCTTGATTCAACAAGTTTACCATTGGCTAGTTCTATGGAATAAGGAATATCTAATCTACTCGATTCTATTCCAAGCATACGTTTAAATTCCACAGACATGATGCTATAATCGGCACCAGTGTCAAATAGTATGGATGCAAAGTGATTGTTAATGAGAAACGTACCGGTGACCATATTAGGGTCCTCGCGTGCGTTCTTTGCTCCAATCACAAATGCCCGAGCCTGAGCATTGTTCCCCCTTGGGCAATCTTCTATGAAATTATCCTTGCTTCCACAACCAAAGCATCCTTGGTTCTGCCCAGCTCCATTACCATTCCGGTTACCATTGCCATTTCCATTTCCATTTCCACCATTGTTTCAATTACCAGCACCGTTGCGGTTTCCATTCCCGTTCCTTCCTTTTCCCCAACAGTCCTCAGTATGGTGACCCAGTTTTCCACACTTGTCGCATTTTGAAATGCGACAAACTCCTTCATGATGACACTTGCACTGGTTGCAGATGGGCAGAGTGCCCAGGTATCTTTTGGCAAGAGCGTCATTCGTGGTTGCAAGAGTTTTCGCCTCCTGAGGAGGATTGGGGTCACGCTTCTTATTGTTGGAACCCTTGTTGTTACGTGTTGCTTGATTCAGGTTCGCATGCTTCCTTTTCTTATCACCAGACGACCCAGCATGCGTCTCGGTCTTTTCAGTTGGGCTTAGCGATAACTTCTTCATACGAACAGCGTCTTCAGTAAGGCTGATAGCCAGAGTTACAGCGTGAGTGATCGTTTCAGGTTTGGCCGAAGTTACCATACTGCGAAACTGTGGGGCCAGTCCCCAAATGTAGCCTTCAACGCGCTTAAATTCAGGAGTCACCATGTAAGGGATCACTCTAGACAAATCGTGGAACCTTCGGGTATAACCAGTACTGTCAGCACCTTCAATGGTCAAGTGCCAGAACTCAGTCTCCAACCTTTGGAGTTCAGCACGTGAGCAATACTTTTCTCTCATACGTTCCTTTAGTTCATCCCACGTCATGTCGTACGCAGCATCATCACCTAGAGTCTGGACTTGCAAATTCCACCAAGTCAAAGCTTCATCAACAAACAACCCCATAGCAAAAGTGACTTGCTGATCTGCGGTACACTTCCTCATACGGATAGTGGCATCAGTCTTCTCCGTCCAGCATACAAAAGCCACTGCACCTCCAGTGCCGTCGTAGTTCAGTGGTTTGCAGTCGAGAAACTGCTTAAAGGTGCAGCCTTGAGTTGTGTTTCCTCCAGATGAGTCTCCCTGTCCATTACGCCTGGCATTGCTGGGTCCTCCACTTTGTTCGGTGCGGTTCGCCTCGTATTGAGTGATAGCTGCAGAGATCCTTTCTTCCAGTAAGGCATTTAGTTATTCAGCAGTCCTCGGTAGAATAGGAGGAGGGGGTTGATCGTAATCCTAATTGTTCACAGCTCTCCTAGGTGCCATGTTCTGAAAGAACACAACACAATAGGGTTAGACATTTGTTTGATATCGTCATACGAGACAATAGTAGTATATATACACAGACATATACCCACATAAGTGACATCAAACAATCTGCCAAACGTATAAATCAATTCATAGAGCAACAAGCATGCATAAATAGATAAATACTGATGTGTCTTAAGATATTCACCGAGTCTTTACACATATCAGGGCAACTTGTTACGTTATTGTTTGCGAAGTAAACAAAATGTATAGGGGTTACATCACTCCATAGTACAAGTTTAATATATTTAAAGGGCAAAATATCTTTCCTTACATTGGCGGTCCTTGTCTTTATACCCTAAATCGTTACTCCAAAGAGTATTTAATAGGCTGGGGGAGGGGTGAGGGTTATTCACATTTGACTTCTTCTTGTGCTGGAAGAATCTCTTATGATACATGACAAGACTTGTTGTGGTTTCTGTGCACTGAATTCCATAATTATGTATGCATCCATAATTACGTAACTCCTTGCACAGTCCGCACAGTTCGTTTCATCCTCGTATCACTTACTTCAGATAGGCCATTGCTTTCAGGTAAAGTCACGAGTAGCTAGGATATTCTATTTCTAGTACATGTATATATCAGTTATTACACATAGTTGCAAGTAATTTCTAGTCAAAGACAAGTGCTACTCCAGTGCACCCTAAGTTTCGTAGTGTTCTTACTTGACTCTTTGAAGACTGTTTCAGGTAGTGGATGTCGTGGAAAGTTTTATGCAATGAAAACTCTTTGAAAAATTGTTTTCGTTAAAGGATCCTAGAGATTGTAGTCTAGACTCGAGAAGGAATCCTGGTTCACTACAATTGCAGCTCTGATACCAATCTGTCACACCCCTTTCTAAGGCGGAAGCACGAGGTGTGATCATGAAAGGTTCTCATTGCATACGAATGGTAAACATACTACATGCTCGTAAAAATAACTTCAAATGCCAATAACATTACGTAATTGAAAACATAGGTTGATTGTTTACATCACGAGTCAGCATAAGACATTGTCTGAAAAGTTTACAACATTATTCAAAGATAGACATAAACAACATCCAGAGCAAGAGTATGACCACTCGCACATCCACTTTAGTTACCTAAAATACATGGGAGTTTTTGGAAAATCGTCAACATAATGTTGGTGTGAATTCATCCAGTTTTTGTATTGAACGTTTATATACTTTGTATGAAAACATGGTATGTAATTTGTATGTATCAAGTATTTCTGTAATATAAGGAAATCGAGATCGCTAATGATTTGCAAGGCCATTAACATGTGACACGACATAGGAAGCATCCAAACCATAGGCATTTTTCTAGTAGTCGATTCACAACTGAGACACAAAAGCACTACTTGGTACTAGTTATCACCAAGAGTGTAGCTGCCCGAAAACCCATTAGATCTAACCTTTTGTTCTGCGGTCTTAGTATGTACATGATTAATGGTGCTTCTGGTACCCTATTCGTGACATGATCTAAAGTATCATTCCTTAGTTTTTGTATCAATCATACCATAACACATGTATTTTCCCCAAGTTTAAAAAGCACGTAAAAGATTAAAAGTGGGGACATGAACTCACTTTTCTATAAACATTTAGTAACATGTACTTCACCCCCGAAGTTATAAAACTGAAAACAGTTAAAAGAAAAGGGGGAGCATGAACTCACAACTTTGCGTTTCTTGCGCCGTAAACTTCACCGGGTTTGGTTATATAGCGTCGTGACCTATACGTGTTTTATTAACGTTAGTCACTATACTTGTTCGCACAAGTACAAGTCACCATCTTTTGTGTATGTATTCTTTGTGTGTTAAAAATAATTTATATTTTTAACTATGTATCTTACTTATATTATTTTCTTAAAAATAAATATAAGTATCTTGTATTTTTCACCCGAGTTATGTATTTTGTCCAAAACTTCATTTCATGTTCATAACTTGTCCAAGTTATTTAATTTATTAAGAAATATATTTTCATAAATATATTCTCTTGTATTTATCTATGCATGTTGTATGTGTATTTTTGTATTTTCACTCCTTAGGAGTATTTAGTGTATTTTGAAGTCCTAATACACTATTACATATAATACATACTACATACACCTAGCACCAAATTTGGTGATCAATAAATATATATATTTTCCTCAAAAATATACATACTTAATATCAATTTTTATCTTGAAGAAATCATCATTTCTTACCTTGAAGTTTACATAAAAATTAGGGAAACCTTGGTAAATATTTTTGGGTGAATTTTTAGGGAATAAGTTTCACCAAAACTTATATTTTTCCAAGTGTCAAAATTTTATAGAAATTTTGACATAGTTTCCCCTAAAAATGGAGGTTTCCCATGTTTTCAAAACATGTGTTTATTTTCTTTTAAAATCATCACAAACAATCATCAACACAATCAAGACTTACCATATGCCAAGATCATGTAATTCACACTACAACATGAACTTGATGTTTTTGTAAAAACTTGTAGTAACTTACCATGTTATTTAGTAGGTTTAGTTACCCTTTAAAACATATTTTTTTGTTTGTATATCACATTATTAAAAGATTTGGTCATTTACAACTTGTAAGATGATTTTTCTAAAAATATTTCGCTTGTATCTTTCTTGTTACAAACATGTTTCTAGTCTTGTTTAAACACTAAAAATATGATTAGTTTACTTAGAAACCATGACTTTGTATATCTCATAGATAAACTTGGTTTCTTGAGAAAATTATTTTTGTAATCATCTATTTACAGGATTTGTATTTTATTTAAATCACCTTTACATATGAAAATCAATTTCATCATTCAAGTTCATGAAGACATAAAGCATGATGGTCTTGGTCTTTCACAAGATCACCACTTTAACTTACTAGATCATGTGTTTAATCAAAATCTAGTAGGTTTCTTATGATGTCTAACATCACTAACACAAATCATCATTCATCAAGAAGCAATTCATCATCATTTACATGTATTCTTATGTATTTAAGCTTATGTTAAAGTATCATGATCATGTTCTTTAGTGTTCTTGTGATTAACAATATATATCATCTTTTAACCAACAACATATGAAGTAATAAGAGATCATGAGGACCTCACCACTAGCACAAGGCTAGGGAAGAACACTAGAAGTTGTAGATGACAAAAGTGTTGGATAAAAGCAAATGAAGAAGGTCCTTCAATCTCCAAGAACACCAAGCTTGTTTGTAACCTTTATTGCACCTTGTGTACACTTGAGATTGGTTGAACTTGAGTTGAAGATGGTGGTGGTGTTGATGGTGGTTTCGGCCGTGAGCCAAGGAGAGGGAGAGAAGAAAGTGGTGGGTGTTTAGTGTATGAAGGAATGAGGGAGATGAAGTGTTCTTATAGTACAAGACAAGATCTCTAGTAAATCTTCATAAGATCTCATAATATCTAAATGAATCCAAGGAAAATCAAATGGGATCTTGGTGAATCAAGGGAAAGATTACACAAGATCAAAGGTGGGGCCTCTGATGACCGTCCACTTTAAAAGGGGGGGGGGGGTAAAGTGTAAATTTCAATCTCTAATTTCATAAATAAGTTAGTTATCAAGTATAAAGTTTAGGGATTTAATGTGGTATTATGTTATAAGGGGTGTTATGGTGTTCGGGGATCATAACTAGCTCAGAAACATTAAAATAATGCTTCTAGTAATATTTTGATGTTTCGGGTAATGTCCGGTTGTTCGGTTAGATAGCGGTTCGTTAAAGTGCTAAATTTGCACCGTTTAGTGTCCTTTAAGTACTCTTTTGTGACACTTTTAATTCCCGGCACTTAGGAAGGTATTCTGGACCAATTAGTCATATTTTTACATGTCACTAACTCGTTACAATGCTGAATTTTGCTGAAATGTATGAAATTTAGCATTTAAAGTGTGTTTCGGGTGCTTTTCAGTGCGTATTTTAGCTTCCGGAAAGTCTATATGTTAACCCTTGTATCCATATTTGGGTTTTAATGTATTTTAGACTTTGGACCTACTCCTAGGCCCCAATTCTATTGTCTGACTGGTTTCTGCAGAATTGTTGACACAATGTGTCTTATCGGTGAGTTTACTAGTATTTCTGATGCAACGCTATCATTAATGCATAAAGCAATATTTGTAGTATAAAACGTGCATGAATTCACAAGTATAGCATGTAATCAGACAATGTTGATATTTAAGCATATAATGCAGATATTAAATAATAACTAAATTGTACGGAAATTACCAGTTTTGTGCCAGTTGTCACAAAACAAGTATAATCTACTACTTAATGAACTTGAATATTTGTAAAAATATTGTAGAGACTTACTAGTGTTCTTAGTAAGTCTTGTTACCTTCTAAAGTGTGATTGATTCTTTGAAAACTTAATTTTTAAAGAATATGGATCTTTACAACTTATGATCATGATTTCTAAAAATGTTTCTTTATGAATTCTTCTTGTTACACAAGTGTCTCTACACTTGTTTAACCACCAAAAATAGGGTTTGTTAATGTAAGAACCAAGATGAAATAAAACTTATATTTTTAACTTGATTTCTTTAGAAATCATTCATAAAATTTCTAGATCTACAAGTATCACAACTTACTTGATCATTATTTTTCAAGAAATCAATGTATTCTTTCAAGTTCATGCTTCTCATGAGGATGATCCATTAACTTTCATCAAGTTCATCCTCTCATCTTGCTAGATTATGTTTTTAATCATGATCTAGCATGATCATATGATGATCAACATCATTTTCACAAGTAATCAACAATCATCAAGCATAACAACTTATATTCATCAAGATTTCTTCATATTTTAAGCTTATGTTCAAGTTTACTTATTGTGATTCTTAGTGTTCATCAAGATTATGATTATGATTCATCTTTTAACCTCTTAAAATGGAAGTAAAATGGCAAAATCAAGGTTCTTACCACTAGCACAAGGCTAGGGATGATCAAGAGAAGTTATGAGATGGATAAACGCAAATAAGAGAGGTCCTTGAACTTCCGTAAGCTCCTAGCTCCTTTGTATGTCTTCTAAAACCTTTGTGTGAGCTTGGATTGTATGAGAATGGATGAATGATGGTGGATGTGTCTGGGGTTGAGTTCGGCAGAAAGCAAGGAGGAGAAGAGGAAGAGAAAGTGTGTGTTTTGAGTTTGTGAGAAATGAAGTTTAGAACTTACATGTTATACTTATAACCATATTCTCCTTCTAACTCTTGGTTATTATGTTTAGGAAAGTATAAACACAATCCAATATAATATTTAAACAAATCAAAGGTGGGTCCCTTGTTGGGGCCGTAAATAGGTGGGGGGGTTAGTAGACTAGGGTAAAACTAAGTTAGTTAGTTAGTTTAAGGTAAAAATGTAAGTATCTAGTTAGTTATATTAGTTACTAGATCTTTAGGAGGTGTTATGATGTTCGGGGATCATAACTAGCTTGGTAATGTTAAAACAATGCTTCTAGTGTAAATTTGGTGTTTTGGGTAGTGTCCGGTTGTTCGGTTGGTTACTGGTTCGTTAAAGTGCTAAACTATACAGTTTAGTGTGCTTTATCCTTTTGTGACACTTTTGATTCCCGACACTTAGGAAAGCATTCAGGACCATTTAACCATATTTCTACATAAAATTAGATTGTTAAAATGCTGTTTTTTGCTGAATTTTGCTGAATTCAGCACTTTGTGTGAATTTTTAGCACTTTCTGGTATCTAAACTATCCCTAAAAAGGCAGTTTTGTTATCCTTACTTTCCTACACACTAAACTAGTGTAAGACTTGGTTTCTGGCTCATTCTGTGTCTCAATATACTATATGTCTATGTTCTGAGTTCTGTCAGCATATTCCTGATTTATCTGATAACTGGGCTAACTATGTTTCGTGCATTAACTGAGTCAAATAAGCTATCATGCAACAATGACATAACATTTGGCAATATATGATGCACATGTATGTATAAAGCAGTAATCAGAAAGCAGTTGATTGCAATTCAGTACAGTCATTAAGCACTAATCATGGTTAATTAATTGTACGGATACCTGAATTTTTGATAGCTGTCACATTCTCCCCCTGTTAAGAAAAATTCGTCCCGAAATTTTTAAGCTTTACTACTAGCTGCAGGGGATTTTGGGAATAAATGCGGATATTTTTCTTTCATGCGGTCTTCACGCTCCCACGTGAACTCTGGACCGTGACGCGCATTCCATCTAACCTTAACAAGCTTAACACTACTCCTTCGAGTTTTGTTAACTTTCCAATCAGTAACCTCAACTGGTTCTTCGGTAAAGTGGAGTGTGTCGTCAATGTGAACTTCATCAGCAGGAATAACCACTGTCTCTTGAGTTGGACTCTTCTTCAGATTAGATACATGGAATGTATCATGAACACCATTGAGTTCTGCGGGTAGTTCCAACTTATATGCTACAGGACCAATCCTCTCTAGAATTTTGAACGGTCTGATAAATCATGGGTTTAACTTTCCACGCTTCCCAAAGCGTGCCACACCTTTCCAAAGTGAGACTTTTAACAGAACCATACCTCCCACTTCAAATTCCAAAGGCTTCCTTCTTTGGTCCGCACAGCTCTTTTGTCGATCACGAGCCGCCTTAATGCGCTCTCAGATCTGAATAATCTTATATGCCGTCTCTTGGACCAATTCGGGACCTACCAGCTGTCTATCACCTGCATCTTCCCAGCATAACGATGATCGACACTTTCGTCTCTAGAGAGCTTCGAACGGCGCAACTTGAATGCTTGTATGGTAATAGGAGAACTCAACCAAAGGCAGGTGAGTGTCCCAACTGCCACCCAAGTCCATTACGCAAGCTCGTAACATATCTTCAAGCGTCTAAATCGTTCTCTCACTTTGACCGTCCGTCTGTGGATGAAATGTGGTGCTCAGATTCAACTGTGAACCAAACGCTTCTTGGAAAGATTGCCAAATCCTGGACACGAATCTCCCATCTCTATCAGATATAATCGAGATAGGCACTCCATGACGTGCCACTATCTCCCTTAGGTACAGCTCAGCTAGCTTACTTGTGTTATCCTTCTCTCTGATTGGCAAAAAGTGCGCAGATTTTGTCAGGCGGTCTACGATTACCCAAATCGTATTATGATCTCTGGGAGTCTTTGGCAACTTTGTTACAAAATCCATTGAGATCTGCACCCATTTCCACATGGGTATCTCAGGTTGTTGTAGAAGACCTGAAGGCCTCTGATACTCGGCCTTCACCTTGGCACAAGTTAAACACTTCCCAACATAAGTCGCAACATCACCTTTCAGTCTCGGCCACCAGTAGAAATCCTTCAAATCTTGGTACATCTTGTCTGATCCTGGGTGGATCGAGTACCTAGATTTATGAGCTTCATCGAAAATCACATCCCTAAGACCACCAAAAAGAGGAACCCAAATTCGTCCCATAAAACACAAGGTTCCTTCCTTGTTGGGTACCAACTTTTTCTCCATCCCACGGAGATATTCATCCTTCAAGTTTTCCTTTTTAAGAGCTTCTCTCTACGCAGTACGAATGCACAACGAGAGGTCTGTCTGAATAATCATCTCCAAATCCCTAACCCTTATGGGCTTAATCCTTTCTTTCCGACTCAAGGCATCTGCCACTACATTCGCCTTTCCTAGATGATATTTGATTTCACAATCATAGTCATTTAACAGCTCAACCCATCGTCACTGTCTCATATTAAGCTCCTTCTGATCGAATATGTGCTGTAGGCTCTTGTGATCCGTAAAGATCGTGCATCGGGTGCCATACAAATAATGTCGCCAGATCTTCAAAGCAAACACCACTACATCTAACTCCAAATCATGTGTGGTGTAGTTCTTTTCATGAACTTTTAACTGGCGCGAAGCATAAGCGATAACCTTCTGTCACTGCATTAGCACACAGCCCAATCCCTGACGCGAGGCGTCACAGTATACCACGAAGTCATCGGTGCCTTCAGGTAGGGATAAAATAGGTGCATCGCAAAGCTTATTCTTTAGCTGCTGAAAAGCTTCTTCTTGTTTGTCTCCCCATTCATACTTCTTGTCCTTTTGAGTAAGGGAGGTCAGCGGTTGAGCGATTTTAGAAAAATGCTCAATGAATCGGCGGTAGTACCCAGCTAAACCTTGAAACTGTCGGATCTCGGTTGGCGTCTTCGGAGTTTCCCAATTCTTAGTCGCCTCGATCTTAGTGGGATCCACGTGGATTCCATCTTCATTCACAACATGACCAAGGAATTGTACTTCACGCAACCAAAATTCGCACTTCGAGAACTTAGCATAGAGTTTCTCCTTCTTGAGCAGCTCTAAAATGGCTCTAAGGTGTTGCTCGTGCTCTTCCTTCGTCCGCAAATAGATCAAAATATCATCGATAAATACAATCACGAATTTATCGAGATAGGGCTAGCAAACTCGGTTCATCAAATCCATAAATATTGTTGGAGAGTTTATCAAACCAAACGGCATTACTAGAAACTCATAATGTCCATAACGAGTTCTAAAAGCAATCTTCGTTATACTCTCTTCCTGAATCCGCCGCTGGTGATAACCTGATCGAAGATCGATCTTGGAGTAGTAACTTGAACCTTGAAGTTGATCGAAGAGGTCATCAATCCTCGGCAAAGGATGCCGATTCTTGATGGTCAACTTGTTCAGCTCTCGGTAGTCAATGCACATACGGAAACTACCGTCCTTCTTCTTGGCAAACAGAACTGGAGCTCCCCAAGGCGAGAAGCTTGGTCTAATAAATCCCTTATCCAAAATCTCTTGAAGCTGCGTCGACAATTCTTGCATTTCTGATGGTGCAAGTCGATAAGGTGCCTTGGCCACAGGCGCGGCGCCTGGGACCAAGTCAATATGGAATTCGACTTGTCGTTGAGGCGGCAATCCTGGCAAGTATTCAGGGAAGACTTCAGGATATTCCCTTACCACACGTACATCTTTCAGCTTCGGCTCTTCGACTTCCTTATCAACACGTGAGCCAAAAAGGCAACACATCCTTTCCGCATAAACTTTCGTGCCTTCAAGCAACTGATAATCCTTAGAGTCGTATCATGATTCTCTCCATGCACTACAATCGTCTCTCCATTCGCCAATGGAATGCGGATATGTAGGATCGAGTTGTGACCCAAACGAGTCAATCAGAAGAGCTCTTGTCTGTTTCAGAGGCGGAAACTAAGAAACAGACTTGGAAAACAGCTTGTTTCACTATTAATCGTCTTGTTTATTGATAATAACAGCTTTACAGATCAAATGACGTGTCGGCAGCAGTTCGGTACGGGAATGATGAAAGATACAAATGATCTCGCTTGAAACGTATTTATAGATGATGTGATTCCGCTTGAAAGTGTCAAGGTGTCAGTTCAAGCGAAATTAACATTGTTAATTTCGCTTGAAACTGCACAAGACTCTTTCAAGCAGAATTACAAACTTCAAGCGAAATTACCTTTAATACACCCTAATCACTCCTATTTTTTCGTACAACGTGCCCTGATCTAACATTTTTAGTACTAGACTCGATACAAGATGAAGTCGACAGACGTATGCACCAATAGACTCCCCCTCGGATGTTGACAAGTCTTAAGTGTCGAGTCTTCAACGTCTTCAGTCTTAATCAGTCTACGGGCTTCCAGAATCTCGATCTGGCTCTTATCACACGCTAATCCTTTCTTCAGCTAATCTCCCCCTCGAATTATGCTCTATCAAAACCTGGCATCTTCAGGATCAAATTCCTAGCTCTTGCATCTTCAGACTCTCTTTCTCTAACAAACTCTCCCTCAACTTATGCTGGGATCGTAGTCTGGATTTCACAGGTTCAAGAATCGCAACCTGGCTTACATTCCTTCTCAGGATCAGGATTGATTCCTGGCTCACCTACACATTCTCTACTCAAAAATAAAATTCCCAGATTTAAAATTTTAACAAAATTAAACTCTGTTAACCACTTGTAGACACAAACTGAACACATCATTTTCAAGTATTGTACAAAATGATTTATCATGTTAATCTCTGATGAACTACTTGAATGTATATCATTTTCATTTCAAACATCTTCAAACAAACTTTCCCAAACTTGTTCGTCATGTTTAGCACTCGGAATTTTTAACATCAGCTTTTCAACATCAGTTGTCTTAAAATCTTTTTGAATTTTTCGAAATTTATGCTAAATACTCCGAAAATCTTTTTGGATTTTTGACTATAACAAAAAATGAAATGCAGTAAAGAAATATTTACATACAATATTTTTGTGAGTTTGCGTAAGAGGATCATATCAGTTTTTGAGACAAATCACCGACACCGTTAAGCTTTAAACATTTTAAGTTCTAAACGATTCACTTAGATTGTCAGTATACTGATCCACTTAAATCTTCACACAAAGTTCAACTATTTCGAGATACGAGATTAATCACTTAAGCACTTAAACTTATTCGCGTGTCCCACCTCAGAATATACTCCCGTATCCAAATCCCAATATTCAGTCTTACAGGTGAGTATACCTAGATGATATCTGTAAGGGGTTAATTGCGAAACCGTGAGAGCTCAGGTCAGAACTTCCATTCAACAGAGAGATGACGGCTCGACTTTAGGTGGGTCCCCTTTAGAGGATCTTTTTTACAACAGCACATGATTTGCATTTTGCAATGTTTTATCATTTTTTATGCTGAGGGGAGGCTATATTTCAAGCAAGCGTAAAGTATTATACGGGGACTAGGTCAGAACTTCCTTTCAGCAAAAGTCCCGGGATAATACCCCAGATATCACTGAGTATAAAGACCTAGTATCTCAGAAAGAGGTACCTATAAAACAAGATTTCGGGGGTTACCCATATATCCGAGAGATGTTCCCCACGATATAAGCAAGTTTGAATTTAGGTTTATATCCCATCACAATCTACTAAATGTGCAAAAACCTACTGGCACATCATCAGTGAGACCGTTTATCACTTTTTAACTTTCCATTTCTTTAGCATGTTGTGATAGTCCACTGATGTACTATCATTTCCTCTTTTATACAACAAAACTCATTTTAGAAATTTATCATGTTTTTTACTTTTTCAAATTTTCAAATGTTTTTAGATTTTCTGAAATTTTTACTCCCCCTAAAATGCAAAGACATTTAAAGAAATTTGAAAACAAACTATACACGCAAATTGACAACTGATATCAAATCACTCAGATCGCCATCCACTTGGCTTAAACAATCAGAACTCCCCCTTTCAACAAACTATTTTCCCATTGTGATTTCAAAACACTTAAGTTTGTTTTAATCAAATGGTTTTTCCGGAAAATAAGTTTCGTTAATTTTATCACTTGTCAGTTAGGGGTTCATCACTTTGTTTCTCAATCATTTGTGGGAAAACAAGTACAACTTAATGTCCTTGATTTACCACTTGTAAGTGAAATCCTTCTTCAACCACTTGTAGGTTTACTTATCAACCAAAACCACTTTGTAAATCAAAATATAACAATATAAAGATATCACCTATAGATTTACCAACCAAACCTTTTCAAGAATGATGCCGATTCCTGCTCCACGCTTACCAACCTGGGAGCCCCGGCAAGTCAGGTTGTTAATCAAACATTATGTCCACCCAAGCCTGACCAGCCTTGGGTGATTTTGGTACACATCTATCCCACCAACATTTTGATTTATAAAATTCTTTTGCACCCTTTACCTTCCTATCAACCATCTTCCCAAAAATATGTTTGACTTTCCCGTTGAAAGCCTTTTCAACATCAAATTCTCCCTTATCAGCGAAGAACTGATTTGAGATCTCAACATTTCCCACTTTCGACTTCAGATTTTCCTTTGATAATGGAGGAAAATTTTCATCGTTCATCACAGGAACGGAATTCTCAATCTTTTTCTCAACAAATGACTCCTCTGATTTTATGGAATCAGATTCATTGTTAGAACTGCTTTCAGCTTTTACAACCCATCTCTCTTTGTTTAAATCAGCTTTTCTTTTGTAAAAATGTTTTGAAATTTCACCTTTTTCAGAAATAGAATTTTCAAACATTTTAACATTTTTCAAAGATTGTTCTTTCTTATCAACAAATTTTCTTCTCGAATCAAGGTTAGAAGAAACTCCCTGTTCTTGGTAGTTGGACTTGGAACAGTTCCAAGCAATATGCCCAACTTCTTGGCATTTGAAACAAATTCTTCTGTCAACTCTCTGAGCAAACTTTTTCACATTCTTCTTTATTTCAGCAAGAAACTCTTGATTTGATTGTTTCCATAATGGTTTCTTCTGTTCATCTTCAGAACTTCCTCCTGCAACAAAGGTTGTTTTTGGTTGATAACTTTTCTCATTTTTATAATTTTCTGAAGAATTAAAACCTAAACCTTGCTTTTTGAAATTACCGTTGTGGTTTGGTTTCTTTAGATAACCAGAACCGTAACCCTTTTTCTTGTTCAATCTCTGTTGAACTCTTGAAGTGTACTTTTTAGGTTTTTCATGAAGATTTAAATCTTTTATTTCAGAAATATTAATTTCTGTTAATTTGAAAACCTATTTGATCCTTTGAGTTTTGACACTTCTTATTGGAAATTCCTCATCAGAATATAATTTGTCTGAATCATTCAAAGTATAAGCCACTTTGATTGGTCCATCATTCAAATTAGATTTTGATAAAAGGAATTCTTTTGTAAACCCTTATAACCGGTGAACTCGGACTCTTTTCTGACGAACTCGAACTTTCAGACTTAGACTCCGGTTTTGACTCTTCATCCATATCCAACACCTGATCGACCACTTTATTTAATAACTCAGACTCATGATCAGTGTCAGACGCTGTGAATGTGACATCAATATTGTCTGGTAATTCATCAATGATTTCAGACTTTAACTTGATATTGACTGCCTTTTTAGACACTCCTCGTTAGGATTCCTGGGAGAATAACTTTCATGGATCGAGGGCGGACATCTGTTATACTTGACACTTTGTTTCTTACCAGTATCAGTATCTTCAGTATTTTTCTCCATGAATGCTTCAAGACCTGCAACAGTAGGATAAACACGATCAATCAAATAATCACAAGTAGTATAACTCAACAGTAATCGTTTAATCCTTTCACTCTCAATCTTTTCAAGTTCTAACTCCTGTTTCAGCTTAGCACAGTCTTCGATGTACTCATTGATGACGCTCTGCTTTGTCATTAATGTTGAACTCATTTTTGTCATTGCATTTTCAACCTCTGAATTCGTCTTTTTCAGACTATCAACTGTTTTGTTCAGCACATCATACGACTCCTTCACATACTTCACATCAGACAGTAAATCTTCTTTAATCTTCTCCAAATCAGCAATCTTTTTATCTTTATCCTCACAAACTTTGCACGATTCTAAACACTTCAAACATGGTTTTTCAACTTCAACCATTTTTTCCACTATCTTTTCAACCTCGACGATTTTCTCAACTTCAACGATTTTTTCTACCTTGACGAGTTTCTCTACTTGGACAAATTTTTTGACTTCAACTATCTTTTCCACCACTTTCTCCACTTCAACAATTTTCTCTACTACTTTCTCAATTATTGGTTCAACATTAGCTTCTCCAGCTTCTGTTTTTGCCTTTTCATCAGCTAGCATTCTTGCAGCTTCCAACTCTCTCCTCAATCTGGTAATCTTCTTCTGATTTAGCATCTCCATTTTATCTGCAAAAAAAAAAATTAAAACAGTCAGGATCTATACCTTTTCTAGCTTTGTTAAGATGTTCTTCCTCATCATCGGTATCAATATCACTTCCAAGATCTGGAAAAATCGGAATTCTTTTCTGACTAGCCTCATCTTCATCCAGAATTCTAGCAACAAAACATGAACCTTGTGGAATATATTTATCCCAGTTAAATCCCTCTGCAACTAGACCTGAACCTTGTGGAATGTAATTATCCCAGCTAAAGCCCTCTGCAACAAACTCATCATCTTGATCAATGATACCAAAATAAGCTTTCTTATTTGCATCTTCGATCATTTTACCATGAGCAGTTTTTTGATCTTTTTGTTGAGGTTGTTGATCAATCTGATGAAAAATTGACTTTTGATAATAATTGTTCTTATCTTGATTCTTGGTTGCTTCTTTATTTGTACATTCTCTCTTAAAATGACCATTTCCTTTACACCGGAAACATGTAACCTTTGATTTATCAAAGCCTAATGGAGAAGTAGCCGTTCCTCGAAACTCATGTCTACCAGTAATTTGTTGAAACTTTTCTGCCCTCCTACAAGCACTAGCCAAACACCACTTCACATCCATCAACTCAAGTTCCTCTGCATCAATTTGGTCATAATCTTCTTTTCTAAGCATCGGATTTCCAATCTTGCCAGCAATCAAACCTTCATAAGACTCCAACATAGCAACGAGTGACGCCATGTGTTGCTTAGCTATTTCTGGAGACAAATTTTGACCATTTTGAATGTTTAAAGTGACATTGCATTGAAGATTTGTTGAATTCTGTTGTTGAGGACTTGATGTTCTTAAGTTTGGATCAAAGGTTGAATATGAAGATGAAGATCCACCACTCTGTGTCACATTGCTATCCTTTGTTCCAGACGAACTATCAGCACTAAAACCAGTTTGAATCTTTGGGCTAGGGTTGGGGGTAGCTTCAAACTTGTTCCCTCTGTAATATAAACTGACATCTTGTTGAGCATTCGGATTCTTCATGATTGCTGTTTTCTGAATATCCAACTCATGCTCTTCAATCTTTTGAATAAACTGTGTCAGATTCATATTTTCTGATTTTCTCATGTGTTTCACAATTAACAAATAAGTTCCCCATTTTTGCTGTGGTAATGCATCAGCAAGTTTATCAACCCATTCATCATCATCTTTCTTAATGTCCAACCTTCCCATTTCCAACACCAAATGACAATATCTATCAATGGTCTGCTTTGTTGTTTCATGATCGAAAGCTGTAAACATATCAAACGATTTCTTCAATAACGCCTTTTTGTTTTTGATCATATCTGCACTTCCTTTGAATTTCTGAATCAATGCATTCCAGATTGATCTAGCTGTATTATCATGTTGAAGCAAAACAAATATATCTTCTTTAATTCCTTGTTGAAGAATACTAATCATCATTTTTTCACTTGCATACTTCAATTTATCAATCTCTGAAAAGTCACTGAATCCCTTCTCAAGCCCATGTTCATTTTTCGGTTTTTCGTAATCTTTCTCCAATGAACACCATGCATCAAATTTGTAAGCTTGCATCCAGTTCTCGAATCGATTTTTCCATCCTTGAAAATCTTCAATGTACATAAGCTTTGGCGGTTTTTGGTGAGTTCCCGTCTCATTCTCACTGTACAAAGTTTCAGCAGCAGTAACAGGTGCTATCGGTGTAGCAAACGCATTGTAGAATTCCTCGTCCATGTTTCGGAAAATTTTTCACAAAAACTCAGGTTTCAAACGGAATCACAAACTTCAAACGGAATCAAGCACTGAAGTGGAATAAGATTTGAAGCAAAATTATCCCTTTCAAACGAAATCACACTCAAATGAAAAAACCCTGAAGCGGAATCACTGATTTTGCTTGAATCAGCACACTTTCAAACGAAATAACAACCTGAAGCGGAATTACCTAATTTCGTTTGAACCGGCTCAAACTGAATTAACCTCTTAAGCGAAATTTGGTGGCTTCAAGCGAAAAAAGGTCTAATTTTCAAGCGGAAACACAAATTCAAGCGAAATTAACCTGCTAATTCCGTATGAAGTGTTGCTGACATCATTATTTTCGATCTGTTTTCAAACGGAATTAAAAATTTGATCAAGTTTTAAGCTGATTTTAAGTCCAAAACTCTCAAGGATTCAGTAAAACATTGTTATGCTTATAATATGTGAAATTCAAGACCTTTTGACCGTTAAAACTAGTTCAGTTTCAAAAAGAAGGTGTAGAAGTCAGAAATAACGGCTGTTTTGGTAAGAGCTCTTCCTCCTGAGCTCTGATACCACTTGTAGGATCGATTTGTGACCCAAACGAGTCAATCAGAAGAGCTCTTGTCTGTTTCAGAGGCGGAAACTAAGAAGCAGACTTGGAAAACAGCTTGTTTCACTATTAATCGTCTTGTTTATTGATAATAATAGCTTTACAGATCAAACGACACGTCGGCGGCAGTTCGGTACCGGAATGATGAAAGATACAAATGATCTCGCTTGAAACCTATTTATAGATGATGTGATTCCGCTTGAAAGTGTCAAGGTGTCAGTTCAAGCAAAATTAACATTGTTAATTTCGCTTGAAACTGCACAAGACTCTTTCAAGCGGAATTACCCACTTCAAGCGAAATTACCTTTAATACACCCTAAACACTCCTATTTTCTCGTACAACGTGCCCTGATCTAACATTTTTAGTACTAGACTCGATACAAGACGAAGTCGACAGACGTATGCACCAACAGGATAACCTTCTCGTGACACACGATCTCTGCTCGGTTGCTCGACAACCAATCCATTCCAACTACCACGTCAAAGTTTCCCAACTCAACTGGTAGAAGATCGAGCGTAAACTCACGCTCTCCAAGCTCTATCATACAACCTCTAATTACTTCATTTGCCTCTACTAGCTTTCCATTAGCTACTTTTATCGAGTATAGAATATCTAACTCACTGGCAACTAACCTAAGTATATCATTAAATTCTAAGGACACAAAGCTATAATTGGCACCAGTATCAAATAGCACAGATGCAAAGTGTTGGTTGATAGGGAACGTACCAGTGACTACGTTCGGATCCTGGCGAGCTTCCCTAGCTCCAATGTTGAAGACTCTTCCTTGGGCTTGGTTGTTCTTTGGGCAATCCCGCTTGAAATGTCCAACATCTCCCCAACCAAAGCATCCTTGTTTGTTTCCAGTACCTCCCTGATTGTTGTTGGCTCCACGGTTTCCGTTACCTGCTTGGTTTCCAGAACCACCACGATTTCCATTACCTCCATTTCCTCCTTGATTGCGGTTTCCATAACCGTTTCCACCACATTTGCCATTTCCATTACCATTACCTCTCTGGCCACCATTTCCACGACCGATACCAGCCCAGCACGTCTCCTTCGAATGACCATTCTTTCCACAAGATTCACATTTCCTAACCCTGCACTGGCCGGCATGATGGAACTGGCACACATCACACTTGGGCAAGGTGCCTATGTATCCTTTCTCCTTACTCTCCGAACTTGCAATACCAGTCCTAACCTCGGCTGGTGGGTTCGCATCTCTCTTCTTGTTACCACTGTTGTTGTTCCCTTGTGTACCTTTCTTGAAGTTCGAGAACTTCCTCTTGTTCTCTCCCGATGACTCGACATGAGTCTCCTTCTTCTTTCCCTAAGAATTTGAAAACTTGTTCAATCTAATTGCTTCTTCAGTCAATGCCACGCTCAAATCAATGGCCTTAGTGATCGTTGGAGGCTTTGAAGTAGTCACCATGCTCATAATTTGGGGTGCCAATCCCCAGATGAAGCGTTCAACTCGCTTGAACTCCGGTTCTACCATGTAGGGGACAACACGAGACAGATCATGGAATCTCTGCACATACTCAGCAATCTTCGGTCCATCCATCTTCAGATTCCAGAACTCGGTTTCCTACTTCTAAATCTCAGCTCTCGAGAAGTACTTCTTGCGCATCAGCTCCTTCATCTCATCCCAAGTCATACCATACGCTGCTTCCTCACCTAGGGTCTGAACCTGAAGGTTCCACCACGAAAGAGCTCCATCAAGAAACAATCCAGAAATGTAGGTGACCTGGTGCTCTGACGCACACATGCTCATTCGCAGCACATAATCTGTCTTCTCAGCCCATCTTACGAAGGCTACAGCACCTCCAGTGCCGTCAAAGTTTAGAGGCTTGCAGTCAAGGAACTGCTTGTAAGTACAGCCTGTACAAGCAACATCATTCACAGAAGCATTAGCAAGTGCACATGGAATGTCCAAACGTATTGTACTGTGTCTTAGGTGACTTAAACATTACCGTGAGGTGGGTTATATCCTGAGGTACCTCCGCTGTGTTCAGAGCGCAAGGCCTCATGTTGTGCAATTGCCTGTGAAATTCGTTCTTGCAGTTCTGCCTCTGTTGTGGACAACTGAGTGTTCCTTCGAGGAGGCAACTTCTAAAAGAAGATTGTCTAGGTCAGGTCTTAATAAAGATTTAGGCACATAAGCATCTACTATATGAATACGACCTAGGGGGTGTATATATATATATACATAGGTATATAAGTAATCATCATAACAAGTAAGCATGTATTCATCACAATCATAGCACAAACAAGTAATTTAACAATGTATTTAATGAGAACATTACGATTGAGCTTGCATTAATCATCGACCACAAGTATTGTTACATGTTTTATAAGTGTATCATATCAAAAAGAACACAGGGTCACACTACCCTTGTCCAGCAAGTCTAGTAGTCAACAAAAATCATACAGTCAAAAGTCGTCTCCAAAAGGCTTCACTAGCTCAACTCAATAGTGGTGCTCTCATCAAAAGAAAGCTACCTACATAAAACCAAAAACCGGCTATGCTGATGGTGGTGGAGGAGGAGGTGGAGGAACAAAAAGCAAGCTGCGCACATGCGCTAACTCCTCCTCAAGATCATAAACATGACGCAACAGATAGCTGATCTGCTGCTCAATGGTAAGAAATCGAGTATCAAACTCAGGAAATAGAGTAAGCGGTGCAGGAGGATGTGAAAATGGGGAAGGTGATGAACGAGGGGGAACAAAAGATGGCTGACAAGGACATGGCAAAGGTCGCGGTGTCATCTTAAGCTCTAAAATCCTGCGACTCATGATCTCAAACTAAAGCTGCAATGATAGAAGTAACTCATCCCGTGTATAACCAGTAAAATGCGAGGGATGGTAGGGATCAGAAATCGGCATGGTGTATGGTGGGAACCATCGAAATGGCTCATCAAGTGGTGAAGAGGTAAAATGAGCAGAAGGTGCAGACTGAGGTACGTGGGTAAATGCTGCTGAAACACGAGGGTCATGGCTAGGCTGCTGGCTAGAAGTGCCCTCCCCTGGACGGGGTGCGGGTATATCCTGCAAGAAAACAATAGGCAGGTCGACACGGTGTACATCAAACTCAACTAGGTGAAAAGGAGCAACATCAGTAGGTGCGGGTGCAAGTGAGGGAGTGACTGGCTCAATAACAGGAGGGTCAGCGGGTGCAGGAACTGGATCTGGTATGAGTGGTGCAATGTCAGGTATGCCAAATGGAATAGGGTCATGGTCAGGCAAAGGTTCAGGTGCAGGTATCGGCTCGGGATCAGCGGGTGCATCAATAGGCTGATCAACAGGGATAAAATCAAGCTCAAGTCCAGGCTCAATGTCATGTGGAGGAGACGGTGCAGCTGACATGGTTGTATAATTGTCAGTGGCGTAACGTCGCAAACCAACTGCCTGTAAGGCAGAAGATGACACAGACTCAAAGGAATCTGGGACAGAGTTTAAACTAGAGTCGAAAGAAATCTCAATAACAGGAATCCCCAGAAGTGGAATAGCAACAACGTCCTCATCAAGCTCTCCGTCTCCATGAGCGTCATCAGGGGGACCATCAACAAACAAATCAAAATCATCGTCAAAAAGATCATCAAAAGGAAAATCCTCAAGTGGAATAACCATGAGGGGAACGGGAGCGAGGATCGGTGCCACAATGTGCTCACCATCGGGATGACCGATGATAAGATGATCATGGACAGGAATGGGAATAACAAACGGATCCTCGTATGGGATACCATCAGCAATTGGTAAATCATCTCCGAAATCGGGCAGCGCAAAGGGCTGAAAGTCATCGTCATCGTCGGACATCATCTCTGGGTCACTCTCGGTATCGGAAGTAAAGATCTCTGGCGCAGGGACGATCTCATCGTCAGAAACAACAGCCATGGGGTCATCAGTATCGGACAATCCACTCTCGGATGATGACATAGTGTCTGTAACAAACAATCACA
Source organism: Helianthus tuberosus (assembly GCA_030545235.1). NCBI lineage: Eukaryota > Viridiplantae > Streptophyta > Magnoliopsida > Asterales > Asteraceae > Helianthus > Helianthus tuberosus. The sequence continues at coordinate 182,652,401 of CM060376.1, forward strand.
ACATATGCACATATATCAACTATTAAGCATGTAATCAATGACAAGGTAATCATGTAATCATGTATCCTTCCTAGTCTCCCAGACTAACCCACCCAGTCTCCCAGACTGAACTACCTAATCTCCCAGACTAACCCACACAGTCTCCCAAACTAAACCACCTAGTCTCCCAGACTAAACCACCTAGTCTCCCAGACTAAACCAACTAGTCTCTCAGACTGAACCATAACATAAACCTTGAAATGTGTTTTGTGTCTTTTTGTTTGCAAAAATGTTTGTTTTCCTGGATCTGGGCATTTTGTGTATGCAATGAAAACTTGTTGTAAAAACATTTTCTTGAGAGCCCTAATGATTGTAGTCTAGACTCGAGAAGGAATCCTAGTGTGCTACAATTGAAGCTCTAATACCAAGCTGTCACACCCTGACTTTTGCGGAAGCGTGATTATATGTGACTTTCTTAATATCATTGCATTCAATCATAACAACCACTATATGATAAAATTAATGATGGTCATCCATTAAATATTTTAAAAACATAACAACAACATTGTTTTAAAACATAGAAGTCAAATTTGAGTACTAAACATGCAACTTGTTTAAGAATTCACAAAGACTCGACAAAAGACATTAAATAACACCAGGATTTGGAAGACGTGTCTCGTCTAGGATAAGACACACTGACCAAACCCTAAGATCATGGATGACATCTTTTATTTTTAAACCACACTTGGAACTTCCGAACGCCTGCCAGATCCACATCTAATTCCTTGAAATACATGCAGTTTGAAAACATCAACAAAAGTTGAGCGAGTTCATGTGTATGTTTGTGTGAACGAATAACCTTTGTAATCATTGAAAGTATGTGCGTATGTTTGTAAACTCCTGGTATGAAAGCAACAAGGAAAAACATATCACCAATGGCTTGCATGGTCATTGATATGTGTGAAGTGATGCAGGAAAACTCAAACCTAACAGATTTGTCTCTGGGAATAAGACATAGTCACCTCATGGGCCACCCTGGTCCACATGGGTGTGGGCTCGCTACACCCAAATAGATCTATCACTCATGTCCCTCGGTCCTACAACGAGGATTAATGGCCTTAAGTGTTGTACCCACCACTCACATGATCAAGTAGTACCCTTCCTTAGCTAACCATACCAAATCAAAATGTTTGTAAATAGTTGTAACATGTATTTCACCCCCGAAGTTATAAAACCAAAAACAGTTAGAGAAAAGGGGGTCATGAACTCACAGTCTTGCGTCTTCAATTACCGTAACTCAAGCTTCTTCGAATAAAACACGACTACCTACAACGTACTATGATCTATTAGACGAGCGGGTCGTGCCTTAACTTAGTATTAATTTCTTTGAGTTACGTTTCTTCATATCTTCGATATTATTCCAAGTTATATATTTATTTGTTAAAATAATTAATATTTTAACTTAAATTATATATATTAAATTTTGGAATAATTGTTAAAACAATATATTTTAACTTAATACTTCCCAAGTATTTATACTTGTATTCCCTTCCCAAGGATGGGGGTATCTTATTCTTGTATATTTTTGCCATGTATAGGTGTTGTATTCCGGTGTGTATTTGTACGTACGAGAATACGTATCTTCATGTAATTATTAAGTATCCTTGTACTTAATGTTATATTATTCTTTCCGGAATAAAATCTGTAACAACTCTCATCAAAAAGTCATATTTATTATTTAATTTGACCAATAGGAAACCCTAATTGAGACACCCAAGTGATTCTGCGCAAACCCTAAAATTTTCAGAACAATCGGAATCAGGATCAGGGCCCCTAAAACTCAGGGGGGGTAAAACCTAGTCAACGATTATCTAAATTAAGAGCTGTCAAAATCGAATTAATGAAATTCATCAAGTCAGCAAGGCTAGTCCCAGACGTGGCTAACCTAGGGTGAAAACGTGTCCCTTGCGCGCCGCAAGGATCTGAGTGTTACGGTGCGCAAGCTTGTTAAAAGACCCTTACGCAGCGCAAAGGTCAGAGTGTTACGGTGCGCAAGGGTTGACAAAATTTGGGTATAAATAGAGGGTCGTGGGGTTGATTCGCACTTCGTCGTTAATTCGATGGATGTTTAAGTATCGCACTTTGTCATTCGTTGTGAGGGTTGATTTCGTGAGTTATCGTAAATGCTGTATTGATTACTAACCCAGAATTGTGTGCCTATTATTAATTTAGGTTAAAAAGGCTAATCAGTAGGCTAAACTCTGCCCGTATAAATCTGCAATGTGAGTCATTCTCTTTTTCTCACAGTTTGTGAGTCATTCTCTTTTTCTCACAGTTTGTGAGTTATTCTCTTTTTATCAACTATTTTACAATACCTCAAATTATTTTCAAGGTTATAATTACAGGGACTAAGTCGTGGATATCTTGAATTACTGGTTAGTGGGGTATTGTGCACATTACTAATTATCTCCCAGTTAGGTTCATTGATCTACTCGGGATAATCACTGTTAGGTTCATTGACCTACAGGGATAATCATCACTATTTAGGTTCATTGATCTAAATAGTGGTATGACCATCGTCACCATTGTGACATGTCACCATTGTGACAAAACGCCAGATAAAAATAAGATAGAAGCCATTGTAATCGCTCTTATGCTGTAATTAATAACTATGCATCATTATGCAAAATAGAATGATTCACTCAGTATTTCCCGCTGAAACAACCTTTTTCAAACATGTTTCAGGTGATCTGTTATGATCCAGGAAAAGTGCCGTGAAGCACTACAAGCTTGAGAAAGTGGCTCATGATAAAATAAAGAAACATGTTTTGTCAAATAAAAGATTTCTTCGTGAAATCATAGTATTGTAAATTACCGGGGTTTTATCCCGAGTTGTGAAATAAAATAATCGGGAAATATTTCAGTTTTAAAAAGATCCTGATGATAAACTTCTGCTGTTAAACTCAATTAATTAAATATCACGGGATTTCTGTCCCGCGGCTCCTGAAACGGGTCAAACCGGGTCGGGGGCCGTGACAGAAATAAGGTGGTATCAGAGCCACTGATCGAGCCACTGATTTAAGCCAATTAAGTATTTAGAAAATACTTAATTTTATTAATTGCTATTTTATGATTATGTGTTTTATTATCTGACTAATTGTGTACAGTATGGGCAGATCTTTATATGCTAGCCAATATAGCAATTAATACAAATCCTTAAATAAATTGATTCAAAATTTTAGCACCTTTATTATCTACAGTCTAGAATTCTTATTCAGTAGATAAATAAATTTATAAATAAAACCTAGTGTGTTTTAATTTTCAGTATTTTGTAGTTACACAGTCTGGAATAATATTTAAAAGTTTTCTATGAAATTTAATATAATTTTTAACTTAGTATTTGTGTGTATCTTGCATAAACAGCATGAGTGATTTGTCGGAAGCCCTTCAGAATTTAAATCTCTATCCAGTAAGAATAGAAGTTTCCAGAGATTTCAATAGGTATATACCAGACATAGAAGAACCTATAGAATTCAACGCTTTACCTCTTGAGAAACCCAAGCCTAAGAAAATGGAAATTGGGGAAAGCTCTAGGCAAATTGAGGGGTTACCATCTCAGGAAGAGCTAGATTTTATAATGGCAAGCTATAGTACTATTAAGCCTGTTAATGAAAATGTTTTTATTCATTCTCTTGAAACACAACTACCAATGAACTTAGAACCAGCTATTCCAAAACCTTCAATCTACTCGCAAATAGACGAATGGTTGACTAATGAAATATAGTTACAAAACCATCCCTATAAGCTTTTTTCCTCAGGTAAATCCAGAACCTTTACCAAATCCACCAATGAGTAACGAGAATATGGGTGAACTCTGTCACTGTGGTGAAGAACTAATGGATACTGAGAATAGGATCCAAGAGATTGGGGGACAGATCTCCTGGAAATACAATGAGAGGGAATGCCGTTACTAGAATATCATCTGACAAAGGATAGGGGATTTATGGAACTGTGGTGGTATAATAGTAATAGTAAAATCAGTATGTGTAAAATAAATAATAAAACGGTTGTATATAGAAGCATGATATAATCTATAAAACAAATAAAATTTTAGAAAATTTACAATTTTGTTTGTATATTCGTTTACATGAATATGTGCAATTAATTGTGACATTAGATTATTTCTTTTATACTAATTATTTATAAATTAGTTATCAGATGGAAAACGCTAATAATGAACCAGTTAATGAGGTTAATCAATCTGAGCAACAACCGGGGGATCAATATATGACTAGGCAGGATATAGAAAATATCGTTGCTCAAGGGATAGTCAACGCTATTCCAGCAATAGTTACTCAAGGGATAGCCAACGCTATTCCAGCAATCGTTGCTGCAATTAAAAATCCAATCGAACCGCAACAAATCGTTCCTAGCAAACGTATTTCTGAAGATAACTTCAGTAATAGCGTAAACGGAGGCAATGATCATGTTAATCATGATAATGAACCACGGCAAGCTCCTCCTCCTAAGAAAATGAAAGCTGCAACACCTGGTTGCACTTATAAAGAATTTCTTGCTTGTAAACCCACTGAGTTTGCAGGCAATGAAGGAGCGACTGCGGCACTGCGTTGGTTAGAGAAAACCGAGGCAGTAATTGCCATAAGTAAATGTGCTCAGGACGATCAGGTCATGTACGCGTCAAACCTTTTCAAAGAAGGAGCGCTAGAATGGTGGAATACCGTGTTACAAGCAAAAGGAAGAAGGATGGCATATGCTATGAACTGGGAAGAATTTAAGAGATTTGTAGAAAGAAAATTATGTCCCGAGTATGAAAAGGACCAAATGACAAATAAGTTTCTAACCCACCGGATGGTGGATGTAGATTGTGGAGGGTATACTACGACATTCTTCGAGTATGCTAGAGTGGTACCAACACTGGCTTCGCCAGAGCCGGTACTTATTTCTCGTTATATTTGGGGATTAATTTCCGAAATCCGTAATATCGTCAAAGCTGCGAAACCTCGCACGATTGATGATGCGGTAGATTTAGCCAATACTCTGACTGACGAACTAGTACGGACAAGAGAAGAAAATAGAAGGAAGGAAGTAGCCCAAAAGATTACCCAAGGATTCCATCCGGATAACCATAACAATTTCAAGAAAAGAGGGAATGGGCAATCTTCCACTAGTCCATTTTGCAATTTTTGCAAAAGGAAGCATTTTGGAAGATGCAAAGGATATTGCAATTTTTGCAAAATTCCGGGACATCAAGAAGAAGACTGCAGGAGGAAGAAATTTTCAGTTTGCTACAACTGTGGAGAAGCTAGACATCTTAGGCCAGATTGACCAAAACTGAACAAACCTTCTGACAATAAAGCCAAACCTGCAGAAGGAGCAAAAAGGAATGTAAGAGCCTTCCAACTAACTGCTAAGGAAGCAGAACTCATTCCAGATGTGATAGCCGGTACGTTCTTAGTTCACAACGTTTACACAAAAGTATTATTTGACTCTGGTGCGAACCAAAGTTTTAGAAATACTTCAATCTGCCAAACTCTTAACTTACCTTTAACCAACATTAGGCAAATTTCTACAGCAGAAACGGCAGATGGGAATTCAGTTAACATAAATAAAGTTCTGCACAACGTCGAAATACAACTTTTAAGTCATAAATTTTCTGCAACCCTATTATCTATGAAATTAGTTGAAATTGATGTTATGTTAGGAATGGATTGGTTAGTAAACAAACCATGCTCGAATTATCTATGATAAGAATTCCATAGAAATTTGTGCAACCACTGGAGAAGTAATAATGATTACAGGAGATAAGCCATGTAAACCCATAAAGTTCATATCAGGAATGAAAGTTGCTAATTATGAACGAAAGCAAGTAACAGTATATATGATTTCAGTAATCATTAAATACTAAAGATAAAGAACTTAAGGAAATTTCTGTAGTTTCAGAATACCCAGATGTAATTCCAGAAGAATTACCAAGGTTACCACCAGATAGGGAGGTAGAATTTAGGATTCATCTAATTCCAGGAACTATCCCAATAGCCAAGGCACCTTATCGGTTAGCACTCACAAAAATATTAAAACTAAGAAAGCAATTAGATGAATTATTAAGTGAAGTTTTCATACAACTTAGTTTATTCCCGTATGGGGCACCAGTGTTGTTTATTAAGAAAAAGGATGGTCAGATGAGAATGTGTATTGATTATAAGAATTGAATAAGGTTACAATTAAGAATCGATAACCATTATTGATGATCTATTCGATCAATTCCATGGAAATAGATATTTTTCTAAGATCGACTTACGTTCCGGATATCATCAATTGAAAGTACAAGAAGAAGACATACCTAAAACTGCTTTCAGAACTAGGTATGGTCATTACGAGTTTACAATCATGTCCTTCGGATTAACGAATGCACCTGCAGCATTCATGGACATAATGAAAAGGATCTGTAAACCATATTTGGATAAATTTGTAAATGTCTTCATCGACGATATACTTATTTATTCCAAAAGTCAGGAAGAACATTGTCAGCACTTGCATGCACTCTTAACTTTGTTAAGAAAAGAGAAGCTTTACACCAAATTCTCGAAGTGTGAATTTTGGCTGCCAGAAGTGCAATTTCTAGGTCACATGATAAATCATGAAGGTATTCATATAGATTCTGCTAAGTTAGCAGCAATTAACAAATGTAAGGTTCCGCAATCCGCAATGGAAATTAAGAGTTTTGTAGTTTTAGCCGGATACTATAGACGGTTTATTTTTCCAAGATAGCTATACCATTAACTAAGCTAACCTATAAAGCAGTTAAGTTTGATTGGGGATCTAAACAAGAAGAAGCTTTTAGAAACTTGAAGCAGAAATTAACCGATACTCCAATCCTAACCTTACCAGAAGGAACAGAAGATTTTAAAGTATACGGTGATGCTTCAAAGCTAGGATTTGGATGTATGTTAATGCAACACAAAAAGGTAATTGTGTATGCATGAAGGAATTTGAAAAAGCACGAAGAAAACTATACCACTCATGACTTAGAATTAGGAGCCATAATTTTTGCCCTTAAGATTTGGAGACATTATCTGTATGGAAGTAAGTTTACTGTCTATACGGATCATAAGAATTTAAGATATATTTGGGCAAAAAGAATTAAACATGAGGCAAAGGAGATGGATGAAAATCCTAAATGACTACGACTGTGATATTCAGTATCACGAAGGAAAGGCTGAAGACGGCTAGAGATCGTCAGAAAAGTTATACAGATAATAAACAAAAGCCGTTGGAGTTCAAGTTAGAGACAAAATGCTATTGAAAGTATCTCCTTGGAAAGGAGTTGTTAGATTCGGTAAGAAAGGAAAACTAAGTCCAAGGTACGTAAGACCATTTTCAGTGATCCAACGTATAGGACCAGTTGTTTATCATTTACAACTACCAGGAGAGTTAGCTGGGGTACATGATGTATTTCATATATCCAATCTCAAGAAATGTCTATCAGACGAATCTTTGATAGTACCTTTCCAAGATATAAAGGTAAACGAGTAATGTTAGTTAAAGTAAAACAGGATTCAAAGATATGATCCTAATACATTTAGGAGTTAGAATCAGAAAAGAAGCAAAAGTATCCTCAATTATTCCAGTAAATCTCGAGGACGGGATTTTTTAAGGTGGGGAGAATGTAACAACTCTCATCAAAAAGTCATATTTATTATTTAATTTGACCAATAGGAAACCCTAATTGAGACACCCAAGTGATTCTGCGCAAACCCTAAAATTTTCAAAACAATCGGAATCAGGATCAGGGCCCCTAAAACTCAGGGGGGGTAAAACCTAGTCAACGATTATCTAAATTAAGAGCTGTCAAAATCGAATTAATGAAATTCATCAACTCAGCAAGGCTAGTCCCAGACGTGGCTAACCTAGGGTGAAAATGTGTCCCTTGCGCACCGCAAGGATCTGAGTGTTACGGTGCGCAAGCTTGTTAAAAGACCCTTACGCACCGCAAAGGTCAGAGTGTTACGGTGCGCAAGGGTTGACAAAATTTGGGTATAAATAGAGGGTCGTGGGACTTGATTTCTGGAATTTGAGGGACGAACCAATTCGTAATACGCTCCGAGATATCTTCTGTTTATTACAATTAACACACACGATTCACTAATCGACGCCGCAATCAGGGTAATAACTCGATCGCTGATACGATTCAATGTCCGATTGATCAATATCCAATGGATGTTTAAGTGCTGCCCACATTAGGGTTTATGCTTTGTCATTCGTCGTTAATTCGATGGATGTTTAAGTATCGCACTTTGTCATTCGTTGTGAGGGTTGATTTCGTGAGTTATCGTAAATGCTGTATTGATTACTAACCCAGAATTGTGTGCCTATTATTAATTTAGGTTAAAAAGGCTAATCAGTAGGCTAAACTCTGCCCGTATAAATCTGCAATGTGAGTCATTCTCTTTTTCTCACAGTTTGTGAGTCATTCTCTTTTTCTCACAGTTTGTGAGTTATTCTCTTTTTATCAATTATTTTACAATACCTCAAATTATTTTCAAGGTTATAATTACAGGGACTAAGTCGTGGATATCTTGAATTACTGGTTAGTGGGGTATTGTGCACATTACTAATTATCTCCCAGTTAGGTTCATTGATCTACTCGGGATAATCACTGTTAGGTTCATTGACCTACAGGGATAATCATCACTATTTAGGTTCATTGATCTAAATAGTGGTATGACCATCGTCACCATTGTGACATGTCACCATTGTGACAAAACGCCAGATAAAAATAAGATAGAAGCCATTGTAATCGCTCTTATGCTGTAATTAATAACTATGCATCATTATGCAAAATAGAATGATTCACTCAGTATTTCCCGCTGAAAAAACCTTTTTCAAACATGTTTCAGGTGATCTGTTATGATCCAGGAAAAGTGCCGTGAAGCACTACAAGCTTGAGAAAGTGGCTCATGATAAAATAAAGAAACATGTTTTGTCAAATAAAAGATTTCTTCGTGAAATCATAGTATTGTAAATTACCGGGGTTTTATCCCGAGTTGTGAAATAAAATAATCGGGAAATATTTCAGTTTTAAAAAGATGCTGATGATAAACTTTCGCTGTTAAACTCAATTAATTAAATATCACGGGATTTCTGTCCCACGGCTCCTGAAACGGGTCAAACCGGGTCGGGGGCCGTGACAATATCCTAAATAAAAGTCCATATATATTTCCAAAAAATATATTTTAAAAATTTTACTAAGAAAAATTATTTATAATTTTTCCTTTGGCAAAAATATTTGTATTTCCATATAAGTTCCAAAAATAATATATTTTCAAGTCTAACTTAGAAAATATATAAACTTATTTTTCTCCAAAAAATGATATATTTCGTATTTATTTGAGAAAATATATCTTTCACTCCAAAAATATCGTATTTCATGTTTGTGTAAGAAAATATACATTTCTTAAAAATAACATATCTTCTAAAAGTTTCAAGAAAAATATATATTCATTCTTGCCAAAAATAATATATTTTCCCTTGTCAAAAATATGATATATTCTTATAGTAATTGTAAAAATCATATTTTCGTTTCCTTTGTGTCCAAAATATTATTTAACAAAATATACTTTGTGAATAAATTTTCCGGAATATTTTGTAAGTTATATTCCTTGTTCGGTTTTACCAATATTTTGTGTATAACTTGTATATTTATTTCTTGGAATTTTGGTAATATTTTGGATTGTAATTTTTGTTATTTTGATGTGTCATATTATTTCATGTCCTAAAATAATATAACTAATACACAAAATATACAAATAATCACACACATGGTGTCATCTAAATATATATTTCCTAAATACATATTTAGTCACGTTTATTTATAAAAACCAACCTCCAATAATTATAGTTTTTGTAACAAAATTTATGGCAAAGTTTATGTGAGAAATTCATAGTTTAAAATACACTTGTAAATATTTGTTTGGAAATATTTTTCTAAGTTTTTAATTTTTCGAAAAATTTTGCTATAGTTTCCCTTAAAAATGGAGGTTTCCATGCTTTCAAGCATATCATTTTCTTTTATAAAAATCAACACAATCAATCATCATTCAACAATAAACAACTTACACTTACCAACTTGCCAAAAACAAGTATAATCTACTACTTCATGAACTTGAATATTTGTAAAAATTTGTGGAGACTTACTAGTGTTCTTAGTAAGTCTTGTTACCTTCTAAAGTGTGATTGATTCTTTGAAAACTTCATTTTTAAAGATATATGGATCTTTACAACTTATGATCATGATTTCTAAAAATGTTTCTTTATGAATTCTTCTTGTTACACAAGTGTCTCTACACTTGTTTAACCACCAAAAATAGGGTTTGTTATGTAAGAACCAAGATGAAATAAAACTTAAATTTTTAACTTGATTTCTTTAGAAATCATTCATAAAATTTCTAGATCTACAAGTATCACAACTTACTTGATCATTATTTTTCAAGAAATCAATGTATTCTTTCAAGTTCATGCTTCTCATGAGGATGATCCTTTAACTTTCATCAAGTTCATCCTCTCATCTTGCTAGATTATGCTTTTAATCATGATCTAGCAAGATCATATGATGATCAACATCATTTTCACAATAATCAACAATCATCAAGCATAACAACTTATATTCATCAAGATTTCTTCATATTTTAAGCTTATGTTCAAGTTTACTTCTTGTGATTCTTAGTGTTCATCAAGATTATGATTATGATTCTTCTTTTAACCACTTAAAATGGAGGTAAAATGGCAAGATCAAGGTTCTTACCACTAGCACAAGGCTAGGGATGATCAAGAGAAGTTATGAGATGGATAAAAGCAAATAAGAGAGGTCCTTGAACTTCCGTAAGCTCCTAGCTCCTTTGTATGTCTTCTAACACCTTGGTGTGAGCTTGGATTGTATGAGAATGGATGAATGATGGTGGATGTGTGTGGGGTTGAGTTCGGCCAAAAGCAAGGAGGAGAAGAGGAAGAGAAAGTATGTGTTTTGAGTGTGTGAGAAATGAAGGTTAGAACTTACATGTTATACTTATAACCATATTCTCCTTCTAACTCTTGGTTATTATGTTTAGGAAAGTATAAACACAATCCAATATAATATTTAAACAAATCAAAGTGTGGGTCCCTTGTTGGGGCCGTAAATAGGTATGGGGGGGGGGGGTAGTAGACTAGGGTAAAACTAAGTTACTTAGTTTAAGGTAAAAATGTAAGTATCTAGTTAGTTATATTAGTTACTAGATCTTTAGGAGGTCTTATGATGTTCGGGGATCATAACTAGCTTGGTAATATTAAAACAGTGCATCTAGTGCAAATTTGGTGTTTCAGGTAGTGTCCGGTTGTTCGGTTGGTTACTGGTTCGTTAAAGTGCTAAACTATACAGTTTAGTGTGCTTTATGTATCCTTTTGTGACACTTTTGATTCCCGACACTTAGGAAAGCATTCATGACCATTTAACCATATTTCTGCATAAATTAGATTGTTAAAATGCTGAATTTTGCTGAATTCAGCACTTTGTGTGAGTTTTTGGCACTTTTCGGTACCTAAATTATCCCTAAAAAGGCAGTTTTGTGATCCTTACTTTCCTACACACTATACTAGTGTAAGACTTGGTTTCTGGCTCATTCTGTGTCTCAATATATTGTCTGTCTATGTTCTGAGTTCTGTCAGCATATTCCTGATTTATCTGATAACTGGGCTAACTATGTTTCCTGCATTATCTGAGTCAAATAAGCTATCATGCAATAACATTTGGCAATATATGATGCACATGTATGTATAAAGCAGTAATCAGAAAGAAGTTGATTGTAATTCAGCACAGTCATTAAGCACTAATCATGGTTAATTAATTGTACGGATTTCTGAATTTTTGACAGTTGTCACAGTCGATTTGCAGTGTTTTAGGTTACTGATTTGATGATGAATTGATGTGTTATACGTGTGTAGTTCCATTTAATTAATGCAAACGGCTATTGAAATGCTTAATTGTTCATCGATTCTTTCTATGATGTGTGTTTTTGGATCTGAATGCTGCATATATGCATACTAGTCGTTTTTTGAGTCGTAATTAATCGTAATGCATTGACTGTTGTTTACTTCCAATTGTTGATAAATATTTCATAGGATAATCATATCCATTTATCGACCAATGCTATTATTAATCCTTTTTAGATCATATTTATCCATCTAGTTTAATTTTTTCATCATCTTGATAATCGAATTGCAAGCGTTTCGTTGTTTATTGACTAATAATGATGAATATTTTTGGTTTTCATCGGTTAATCTTACCCTGTTTATTGACGAATACTGTTATTAATCATTTTTTGATCGACTTTCTGTGTTAAGTTGAAAATTATATGATGATCTAAAGATGAAATCGTGATCATCGGCTTCGTTACGGTGCAAGAGTCACGTGCATAGTACACTTGTATCGTATAAAATTATTAGACACTATAGTATAATTACTCTCTATGGAATGTCTAGGAAGTAGGAGTATGAAAAGAATTAACGTATACAATAGCATCAAACTTTTGTACCACACATCCCACAAAGTTCTATGTTCTGACCATTCTTTTTACTTTCTCCTTTAGTAACTGATTGACACGGTTAAAAAAGTAGCGGTGAGCATTGGTCTATGAGGTTATAGATAAAACCGAACCTATAATAGATGTTTTGGCTTTTAAAGTGATATAAAAGTTCCTTTTCGTTTAGAAATAGTTTGGTTAATTTGGATAATAGTCGGCTTTGGGCATTTATCAAGTTTATGCAAAGTAATTCTAACTAATTTCTTTTCATCTAATGGTTTTCTAAAATCTATTATTCTTTTTGTTATAGATATCATGGCACGTAGTGTGGGTCAAGGTAATTCTCATGCTAGTGGTCAAGGTAGTGCTCAAGTTTGTGGTCGAGGTGTTGGGCGAGGTGGTGGTCAAGCTTGTGAACGATGTGTTGGGGAAGGTAGTAGCCAATCTAGTTGTCTAGCTGGTGATCGAGGTGTTGGGCGAGGTGGTGGTCAAGCTATTGACCGAGGTGTTGGTGGAGGTAGTAGTCAATCTAGTCGTCTGGCTGGTGATCGAGGTGTTGGGGGAGATGGTAGTCAATTTAGTCGTCTAGCTGGTGAACGAGGTGTTAGGAGATGTAGTAGTCTAGTTAGTAGTCAAGGGAGTAGTTTAGCTAGCTATCGAGGTGGTGGTAAACCGGGTGTTCAAGATGTTGGATGAGGTGGTAGTCAAGCGGGTGATGATGATGAGTCTGTTGTTCATGCGATGCATTCTCCCATTGAGGGTAGTGATGATGAGTCTATGTTTCGTGTTGCATTTGCAAGACAAGGATGCGTTGCCCAAGTCCAAGTACCCGAACCAATCAAGCGCGAGTGGATTTATGTTAAAGATGGGGAGTAAGTCATATAAATATCGTTATTGTTTCTTTATGTACATTTTAAAGTGTTACTATTTTCATTTTTCTTTGTTGCTTTCATTTTGTAGATTTAGTAATTAAGGGACGTCTACCCGGATTATTGGAAGTAAGTTAAGGGCTTTGTGGTCAGGTCCATGGGACAGATGGAAAGATGTTCCTAATGAGCACAACAGGCGATTGTTTGAGCGATTCTAGGTGTGTGTACTTACGCAGTTTTTAATTTAGTTACGATCATGTATGAAGCAATCAATCTAATTTTGTTACCAGCAAATCATTACCAGAATTCGCAATCAAAAGATTATGAGTATCAACACCCATGAGCTTTCCTTTTTCATCCTTCAACCGGTAGATTTCATTAACATTAATAAAACTCATGTAGAAACAATAACCTCTTTTGTTAAAACTTAAAATAAAGAGTAAATTGTTGATTTGGTCCCAGTGGTTTATAGCAAATTGTTATATTTTATAAATATAAAAAGTGTTGCAAAAAACACACCCACATTTCACTTTATGACGATATCAATTCACATGACTAATGCCCATCCACTTTGTTGTTAACTCAATGTCACATGCTAAACATGTGATGGACAATATGGTAATTACATCTCTATTGAAGAAACATAAGAATATCAATATGATTTAAACAATTTATTGATTCCTACAATCCAAAAATGTTAACAATTTTTCACATTAGCATGTGATTGGTCTGTCTGTTTCATCAAACACTTTGAATGATCAGCATGTTTATCACACAGTTTAAACGGGTCAGCATGTCTCATGAAATGGTTTAAACGGGTCAGCGTTAAACAGTTTACAGTGGTCACCCAGTTTCCTCAAACGGGTTAAAAGGGTCAACATGAATATTTTCATAACGACTGCTAATCATGTTGGTCTATGTAAAAAAAAGTCGTGTGTATGAAAAGAGATTGCAAGTATTTATCAGTTATGTTTGATATGGGTCAAATAAGCCGTACTAATACTCATAAACAAAATACAAACATAACACATTGAGTTAACAACAAAGTGGATGGAAGTTAGTCATGTGGACTAAAATAATTGAAACGTGGGTGTATTTTCATATTTGTAAATTATAGCAATTTGTTATAAACTATAGGGACCAAAACAACAATTTACACTAAAACAAAATGCAATGCCAATAAAATTTTGATTATATATACTTGTTCACACTATAAACTCATTCCCACAATAAGTGAGTTTTGAGCCTTTATTGAGCATACAAGCATACATCTTTAAACTAAATGCATACATGCTTGGTTCTTACGACTCTAAAACTTGCCAAGATGATACATTCCTGGTCCTTACCAACTTGAACCCAAGTAAGTAAATGATAGAGGCATTAGGACTAATTTTTCTTTCAAAACCATTGTTTTCCTTCTTTTTACTTCACTACCTAAAATCCCCCTAGTTAACCCCTTTGAGCCTAAACCTTTTCGTTTTCAAAAACCCGTAAACCAAACACCCATTGCCCACCAAAACCTTTTTCCTTTCAAACCCATTTGTTTTAGTAAAAAGCTCGGTTATCGTGTGACACAATATATATATATATACACAATGCGTTTTATCCTACATTACATACGCGTCCACAGGATCAAAACACGTGTCCCTGATTTAGTTTTCATATATTAGGGCAAAACAGACAATTTGCAAAATCAGCAAAGAGTAAAATAGAGATTTCCTTCAATCAGCAGATCGCGAAGTCAGTTACACCACGATCCCGGTAATTAAGAACCGCGGTTGTCATGTGATTTTAATGGTAAAATAGAGAGTATGATGACGCCAGTAGAGAGTATGACGATGACAGTGATGAAGATGAATGTGAAGAAGTTTCAGAAGAAGAAGACGACGACGAATAAAGCCTGTTAATCAATATAAACTTCGATTTAAAGTTATTACATGCGCTTTTGATGCTATAACATGCGATTTTATTATACTTACAATTTGCTTTTATAATTTACATGCGATTTTAATGTTATTACATGCGGATTTGGAAAAAAAAAATTTGTCTTATACATGCGATTTTTCAAATTTTTATGTTATTACATGCGAATTTGGGAGAAAGGTAATTTTTCTTATATATACATGCGATTTTTCAAGTCCCATGTGACTTCGTGATGTCCATGTATTAACCAACCGTATAATAAACTTTATTCCTACATAACTATTTAATATTATATAATACCATCTACCAAAATCAACCATCATCAAGCATCATCATCATTATTCATGTATATTGCATATTATTAAAAACCTATTAAAACAGATGATTGAATTTAACCCCCATATACAAAATCGCATCCAGATTATTCAAAATTGCATATGTTAAACAAATCCCATCTACATTATTCAAATTTTCGCATTTGATGAAATCGCATGTTGTTTTGTCTCACACAAATTGCATGTTGAAGACTGAATTCACAGCAGATAGTACGGCTGCGATGAGCGCGTACATATTGTACGATAAGAGCTATTGTACGTTAACCTAACCCTATATATATATATATATATATGTAATAACCAAACAAGTTCCTCGAAAACCTTGTTTGAATATGCTTAGTACAAATAAATGTCACAAAAATAAAAAGTTTTACGACAACCGACGCTTTTACGCTTTTCGCCATTTTACTAACTACTAACCCAAAAACCACCTACCCTTAGCCCAAGCCTAACCCTTTCCAAAGTTCTCTTGATATTTACAAAGGTTTATAGTTAAAAAGGATGAGGTTTGATCGCTTGGCAAGCATATGGTAGAAGTAAGTCCCATGCCGGAATCGAGTGTTTCACAAAAATACACCTTTGGCCAAGTGTTGAGTGATCTCACGTGAGGTATGTGAACTTGTATATAAATAAATAGAATTTTAAATAGGAATTTTATGCCCAAATGAATAATTTTTCTTAACAAGTTGTTCTAAATAAATCTTGACGAATAGGATTGTAAATAAAATAAAAACAAAATTAAATAAAGATCTTGGATTCCTGACACTCAAGATAAGCTACAAAACTTCTTCTCTACCTATTCCATTTGGGTGTGTAAGCCACGTTTAAAGAGTTTTGCTTGAGTTCAAGCAAAGATTCAAGTGTGGGGGTATTTGATATGTACAAAATGAAACATATAAATTACATCAATAGAGGCATAAAACCAACATTTTGTAGTACTAATGTTGGAAAAAGCACGTTTCTTTCTTCCTTTTGAGTTTACAGGACCAAATGAGATTAAAAGAACAAATAAGCAGCCAAAAACCAACATAAATACAAAAATAAGGAATAACATGACATGCCCGACACCTCGGCAGCATCTTCCAAGACAAAAACAAGAAAGTAGAAGCTGACCACCGGGCCATGCCCAGCAAGGCATGGGCCGTGGTCAGACCTCACACATAAACAAAGACCAGCAGAAGCTTATACGCCCACCACGGGGTCGTGCCCAACTCACCATGGGACATGGTCAACTCTCAGATTTGTAGAATCTTGATAGTATAGCAAAGAGTTGACCACGGGGCCGTGTCCAGAAGCCACGGGGTCGTGTGGGGCCCTCTGCTGACAACTGCAATTAATGAAGCAAGAGAAGGAGTTGGCCACGGGCCATGCCCAATGGACACAGGGCTGTGGCCGGGGTACTGTTCTGACTATAATTAGGGGTGTTTGGTTTACTTCAAAGGCATTCCTTGACAAACCACTTCTCTCTCACTTTGCCACCATTCCACCCCCACTACAACACCAACACCCACAACCATCATCCATCTATCATCTTAAGGGTGTGTAGAAGTCTCGGGATCCACGATTAATAGTAAGAGTTCTTATCAATCAAAGGCCATGCTTGGCTAAAGTCTTACATCACTTGGTGAAGACAAGTCTTTAATGTATTACTTTTGATTTTTAATCTTTCGGCACTTTTTAATTGGGTATGTATTAATGACTTTAATAACTAGTTTCTTATGTTGAAAGTGAATTTTCCTAACCATTTCTTCATGATGTCATTGATTTGCTCATTCGTGTCTTTACGGTCTATATAAAGCGCGTTAACTACTTGGAAGGGGGTTAGAAGGGTGGTTTGGTAAAGTTCTTCTCTCGTTGAGTGTATAGATCCTGCGAAGACTTGGTTCAAGCTTTCAAGGACCTCCTTCAATGCCCCAAAGGTATTGGATGGCGGGGGTGCGAATAGCTTGAACCCCTCATATGTAAACTACTATTAAATCATTAAGCCGGGTTCTTGGGATTGTATCCTTGCTGACTCAAACCACTTAGCTAAGAGTAACGTCACCTTCAAAAGAGGGGCCTACCACTTTTCGCATTAATAACTTATTTAATTATATTTCAATATTTCGACCCTTTGGGATTGTATCCCTGTTGACTCAAACCACTGGGTTGAGGGTAACGTCACCTTCAAAAGTGGGGCCTACTACTATAACTAAGATAATCTCTTAAAAAGTCCGAAAGTGCGAAGATCATCAAAGGGTACATTGAAGAGGAGTTGGATCCATATGATTCTATCTTGTCTATTTGTTTTTTTTTTCATTTTATTTATCTTTTAATTTTTAAATTTACTTTGATGTTTAAAAACTTTTATAAAAAACTTAGATCGATTAGACATTGACAATAAACCGGTATTAAAAGCTCTTGTGTCCTTGGACGACCTCGGTATCTTACCAACACTATACTACGCTCGCGATGGGTGCACTTGCCCTAGTGTGTGTTTAGTGTTAGTACAATATCGTGTTTTATAAATTTAAAACTTTAATAATGCGTAAAACGAACTTAAAATATTAATAAAATCATATCACGATCGACATGCACCACTATCTTTTCTTGTATCTTCCTATTCTTTCTTATAAAACTTGCTTCTTGCTTGTTATCGGTTGCCAAAATAAATAACTTTGCTACTTGTTGGATCGGTTCGGTGACCCTAAACAGTCAGTAAAGGTAGTTCATCATCATTTACTAAGGCGGAATCAAAGTAAACAACGTCACACAGCTTGTTCCTTTTAACTTTCTTTCTATTACTGCTTATTCGAGCCTTTTACAATGATTCTGACACAATTTTGGCAGCACCTTGACTCACACACAAGATCAGGTCCATATCAAAAGAGACTAGCACAACCCTTATTTATACAAGATGCTATTTCGTTTAAGGGTGACAAAACCCTGTTCAAACGAAATTACTTTGGTGATTTTGTTTGAACTTGTCCAAGTCACCTTCAAACGAAATTACCTCACAAATTATAAACAAACCCTAAATCAATCCCTGTTGTGCACTCATTTAACCTATCTAGACATAAGACTCGATTAAGATGTAGTAAACAGACAGTAGATGCACCAACAGACTCCCCCTTAGATGTTGACGAAGTCTTCAGCGTCAAGTCTTTAGTCTTTGTCTTTTTCAAATTTTGTCTTGACATTGTAAAAGCTTCTTTCAATCTTTATCTTCAAACTTTAATCTTCAATTCTCCCCTTTGAATGTTGATTCAGAATCTTGACTCCCCCTTTCGCAGACTCCCCCTCTCGATAAGCTAGGGCTTTAAATTCTGATTCAAACTTTGACATTTTGTTGCCCTGGGAAACTTGAATCCTGTACAATCTCTACCCAAATATAAGATATATGACAATAATAGTTTCAATCCAAAACTTACCATTCAAATTTCAGTGTTAGAAATCCACTTAAGTATTCAAGTCCAAATTAATGACCCTGATTACTCAATTAATTCTACCAAGTCCAACTTAATGACCTTGGATGATCAGAGATAATTCACACTGACATTTTGTTCAACTTTTCTGAAAATTACAAGTTTCAAATTAATGAACTTGCTTTTGATTTTTCAACTTTCACAAACTTATCATGTTTTAGCTCCAAACTCATCATCCAGCCCAGAAACTTCTTGCATCTGCTCCAATTCGAATCTGAAGATCAGCTTTCCACTTTGGTTTGTCAAAAAAATAAAGCAGAAGTGTAAAATCTTTTTGGATTTTAATAAAGCTTCTAAACTAGAAATGAAATGCAGAAATGAAATGTAGTAAAAGTAAACTATTTACAAAAAAAAATTTGGTGAGCGTGTTAGGGAATCATATCAGCTATTCGACAAGTCACCAGTACCGTTAAGCTTTGATTACATACTCAGAATTAAACAATTCGCTTAGATTGTCGATATACTGATCCACTTAAATTTTCACACAATTTTCAATCTGTCCAGGATACGAATTTAGTATTTTTGAGACTTAAACTTATACATGTGTCCCACCTCTTAAATATACTCCCGTATCCAAATCCCAATATTCAATCTTACAGGTGAGTATACCACAAATGATATCTGTAAGGGAATAAATTATGAAACGTCGAAACCGTGAGAGCTCAGGTCAGAACTTCCGTTCAGCAGAGAGATGACGGTTTGACTCTGGTGTGTCCCCTTTAGATGATCTTTTTTTACAACAGCATTGATTAGCAATTTTATTGTCTCGTCATTTATGCTGAGGGCGGCGCTATATTTCAAGCATGCGGAAAGTATTATACGAGGACTAGGTCAGAATTTCCATTCAGCAGAAGTCCCGGGATAATACTCCAGATATCACTGAGTATAAAGACCTAGTATTTCAGAAAAAGGGATTTTTCAAACTAGATTTCAGGAGTTACCTATATATCCAAGTAGTGTTCCCCATGAAATAAGTAAGTAAAGTTTTAGGTTTATATCCCGAACAAATCTACTAAATGTGCAAAAACCTATCGGCACATCATCAGCGAGACTGTTTAACCTTTTAAACATTACATATCTTTAGCATACCGTAACTGTCAAGCCGATGTACTATCATTTTCCCTTTTTACACAAGCTCCTTTTCAATTTTCTATTGTTTTTGGATTTTGAAAATATCTCATGTTTTTGTATTTTTGACATTTTTTATTGTTTTTGTATTTTCTGAAAATATTACCCTATACCTCCCCCTAAATACCAAAACAAGTAAAAAATCGATAAACCA
This sequence comes from Helianthus tuberosus, assembly GCA_030545235.1. Lineage (NCBI taxonomy): Eukaryota > Viridiplantae > Streptophyta > Magnoliopsida > Asterales > Asteraceae > Helianthus > Helianthus tuberosus. Next base: position 182,672,828 of record CM060376.1, read on the forward strand.
TGGCAGATTGCTTCTCAACATCATCATCTACAATAGTACCTTCATCAACGCCAAGAATCTCTTCCAACACCGATAAAAGCTTCCTACCGTTCAATTTTAGCAAATATTGAAAACGTGTTTTGTCAAATGCTTTGGTATGTAAATCAGCTTTTTGCTCATCAGTGTGGATTTTCTCAATTCGTATCAACTTCTTCTCGAAACAATCTCAGATGAAGTGATGACGAATTTCAATGTGTTTTGTTTTAGCGTGATGAACAGGATTTTTAGTAATGTTAATTGCTGCCTCATTATCAACAAAGATAGGGGTGTTTCGAAATTGCAAACCGTAGTCACGCATCTGTTGCTGAATCCACAAGATCTGTGAGCAGCAACTGCTAGCAGATACATACTCCGCTTCACATGTGGATAAAGCCACAGAGGTTTGCTTCTTGCATTGCCAGGTAACCAATCTTGGTCCAAAGAACTGGCACCCCGCTGTTGTTGATTTAGCGTTAACTTTGCAGCATCCGAAATCGGAATCGGAATACCCTTCGAGCATAAAATCGCCATCTTTTGGATACCACAACCCCAACGATGGAGTTCCTTTAAGGTAGCGTAATATCCTTTTAACAATAACCATCTGTGAAGCTCTCGGATTAGATTGAAATCTTGCTGCGAGGCAGGTTGGATACATAATATCGGGTCTTGAAGTTATTAAATACATCAGCGATCCGATCATGGAACGATACATCGTTTCATCTACTTTCTCTCCGGTGAGATCAGGGTTTATCCCATGATTCGTTGCTAATGGGGTGGAGGCTGGAGTAGAACTTGACATCCCAAATTTCTCCAAGATATCATGAACGTACTTCGTTTGATGTATGAAAATTCCCTTAGGCAGTTGATCAACCTGAAGTCCCAAAAAGAATTTCATCTCACCCATTGATGACATTTCGAATTTCTGCTTCATAAATCGTTCAAAATCTTTGCACAAATTTTCATTTGTTGACCCAAATATGATGTCGTCTACGTATATTTGAACTATCAGAAGATGTCCGTCGACCTCCTTGGTGAAGAGAGTGGCATCCACTTTTCCACGAATGAAGCTGTTGGCTAATAGGTGCTGAGACAATGTCTCATACCAAGCTCTCGGGGCCTGGTGTAAACCATACAGCGCTTTATCCAGCAAGTAGACCTTGTCTTTGTGGATTGGATCGGTGAAGCCCAGTGGCTGTCCGACATATACCTCCTCTTTTACCTTCCCATAGAGAAACGCAGATTTAACATCTAACTGATATATTTTGAAATTTTTCCAAGATGCAAATGCCAGGAAGATTCTGATCGCTTCAAGTCGAGCAACCGGAGCATATACTTCAGTGAAATTTATCCCCTCCTGATGACTGAAACCCTGGACTACGAGTCGAGCTTTGTTACGAACCACAACTCCTCTATCGTCTCTCTTGCACTTGAACACCCACTTGGTGTTTATCTTCCTCTGACCATCAGGAAAGTCTACTAACTTCCACACTCCTAACTTCTCAAACTGACTCAACTCTTCTTGCATAGCATTGACCCAAGAATCTTCAGTTAGCGTCTCTTTATATGTACGTGGTTCGATCTGCGAAATAAAACAACTAAGTGAAAACTCAGTTTGTAAAGGTGCTACTGTAGAATAAAAACAAGTAAGGCCTTGGTCAATTTGACGTCTAGTGCGAACGCCTAATTGCAATTCTCCAATGATCAGCTCCTCTGGATGGTATGAAAGAGTTCTTGGCATCACCTCGCCTGAAACATCTACCTCGCCTTCCAGATTAGTAACATTCTGATTTGCACCTTGTTCACTGACTGGGTTTGTTTGACTTGAAATCTGAATTTGCTCCCCCTCAGAATCTGAATCACTACGATCAAATACTTGCATGTTCTCAGATTCTTGATTATCATTCTGTGTCGTCTGATTATCATGAGCAACTTCATTTTGTTGAATATCGTCATGTTCTCCAGCATTGCTTGGACCTGCTTCATGGTCATTTGAAGTTTGTCGTGGTCGACTTAAGTACTCAGCTGGAAACCTTTCCTGTGATTCTTCATACTCTCTCAGAATATCCAACTCATCAAAGAAATCTTCTTCATCTTCCTTTTCTTCTTCCATGTCAAACGAATCCCACAAAGTGTCATAATGAAAACGCCATGAATCTCCAGGATTCTGCGGTGGCATTGTGTGACCTTGACACTCAACATTGTGTGCTTCAATAATTCGCTTCAAGCTTGGAACAAAGACTCGCTTTTGAGGACTTGAGTATCCCACAAATATTCCTTCAATACTCTTTGCACCAAATTTTCCAAAAGGCTCTAGAACTGTACAGGGAGACCCAAACGGTTCTAAATACTTCAGGTTCGGTTTGCGGTTATTGATCAGCTCGAAACACGTCTTATTGAATTTCTTCACTGTTAACACCCGATTGAGTGTATAGCATGCGGCGGATACTGCTTCTCCCCAAAAATTTACTGGTAGCTTTGAATCAGCAAGCATCGTCCTAGCCGTTTCAATTAGCATCCTGTTCTTTCTTTCAGCTACTCCATTCTGCTGCGGAGTGTAAGGAGCACTAAATTCATGCAATATACCTCTCTCATCACAATATTCTTCCATCTTGTTGTTCTTGAACTCAGTACCATTATCACTTTTGATTCTCTTGATACGACTTTAGTACAAATTTTCAATTTTTCTGAACAACGCCATCAAACTATCAAACGCCTCATCTTTCGTCTTCAGAAATGAAACCCATGAAAATCTGGAATAATCATCAGTTACCACAAGACAGTAGAGATCCCCTGTAATACTTTTGACATTCACTAGACCAAACAGATCCATATGTAGTCTCTCTAACGGTCTGGAAACTGAATTGACTTGCTTTTTAGGATGTGATTTCTTCTTCTGTTTTCCTTTGATGCAGCTAATACATTCTCCCTCAAGATGAAAACCTTTGACATGAACACCAGTTACTAAGTCGTTGTGCACCAAGTGATTCATTTTTCTTAGGTGAATATGCCCCATCATTCTATGCAATAACTGCGACTCTTTTTCTATTGCTTTTGACATAAAACAGTGTGCCTGACCCGTTGTAGTAGTTGCTACACTCATGTCTAAAACGTACAGATCATTCACTCTAGGCGCTCTCATGATCACCCACTCATCGGGAACAACAAATCCTGGTTTCAAGATCAAACATTCTTTGTCTGTAAAGTGCGTTGTATACATATGATCACAAATCTGAGAGATACTCAGAAGATTATTTTCAAGCTCGGCGATGTAGTTAACTCTTTCAAACGTTACAATCCCATTGGATAATGTTCCCTCACCAACTATTCTACCACCTTGATTTCCTGCAAAACCCACGTAACCTCCATTGAAATTTCTAACATCGTACAACAGGGCTGTTTTCCCCGTCATGTGCCGAGAAGCTCCACTATCCATAATCCATCGTGAAACGGATCTTGAAAGCTCCTGCACATATCAGAAACACTTAGTGAGATTTTGATGCTACCCAAGCCTCTTTCGACTCAGGTAACTGGACTTTGAGTTTAGATTTTATAGATAAAGTGGCGGAAAATTTTTATCATTCATCTTTAAACTCTCTGCAGACCCAACCTCAACCTCTTTATACAAGAAAAAATCATCTTTTTGAGGTTGATCAGATGGTTGGTCTTTCTTCGAAACAACCTTCTTCTTAGAAGTAACAGACTCTTGTTTGTCAAGTATCTCATAGAAACCCACAGGAACATTCATCTTTACCGAAGTAGTAGAAGACGATTGTTTTTCTTTCTCAGAAACCTTTGGATTTGAAGAACTTGGTTTCTTTTCAACCACTTTTGGCTTCCATGTTTGTTGAGACGATGCAACCCGTTTGTAAAACTTGTCATTTTTAGTTACCAAATTCTTAACAGGTTCAGTTTTGATCTTGGTGTTGTCATTTTTCAAAACCTTTTTCTCAACAATCAATGGAGCTTTTCTTGTTGCATCAGCCTTCTTTTTCTGACTCTCATCAACTTCAGACTTAGGCTTGAAGTTGGTACACTTTCGTGCAATATGTCCAACTTTGTTGAATCTAAAGCATGTACGAGTATCAACAACTCGACTTGTGCCTTCAGTCTGAGGCTGTGATGCCTTCTTTGCAAAAAATTCTTCATTTGATTTTGAAAAAATCTCAGATTCTTCATCAGAAAGTAAACTTGAACTGTTTACAAACACCTTCTTTTCAGTAAACCTTTTGTCTTGAATATTCTTTTTCTGATAATTCTTACCACCCTGATAACCACCCGACCATCTGTTTCTATTGTTGTTATAAAAACGTGGTGGAACAACAGGTTTCTTATAGTAAGCTTTATCTTTCTCAAAATTCATTTGCCTCTTTGTCTGATTCAAACCTTCTACTTTAGACAAATCAATTTCAACCAGTTTGAAAACGTTTTTCAATTTGTTCACATTAACATTCTCCAAAGGAAACTCAGAATCAGAATACAACTTATCAGATCCCGACATCTTGTACATGACAAGAGTAGGTTCTTCATTTAAGTTCTTTTTGGACTTAGGTTTCGGAATGTATTTATCCAAGAAACATTCATCTTCCTCAGTAGTGTCACTTTCAGATTTTAAAACACTTTCAACCACACTTTTAACAACTTCAGATTGGACACTTCCTTCATCGGATGACGAAGTGAATGTAACATTAACTGTGTCTGGAAGTTTCACCTCATTTTCATCTTCATCATTAACCAACCCAGATTGCTTTTTCGAATAATTTTCTAGAACTGGTGGTGGAACCTGATGAAACCCGACCCCAGTTCCATCACAGTATACATCTTCACCTGCTTTGTTTTTCCCGATGGGTTTGGGAACAATGTGTTGCAAAACAAAGCTTGGAGAGCTGTAACTGTTCAATTTCAAATTTATACGCTCATTCTCAATCTTAGCTTCTTCAAACTAAAGCTTCAATTTAGAAATCTCATCCAATTGTTGATTGATTAATTCTTCTTTAACCCTCAAAACACTTTGCAAATGACAATTTTCTTTGTATGTTTTACCATTTCTATCATCAGAATCTTTCACCGTACGTTTTAACTTCTCAAAACTTTCAGAAATTTGACGATTTTCAAGAATTAGTTTTTCATTTTCTTTCCTAACTCTTTCTATGTCAATTTTATCAGTTTCAAGTTTCTCATTCAGTTATTTTATTCTATCAGTTGAAGCTTTCAACATTTTATCACGGTTCAAGATCTGATCCTCAACACTTCTGACTCTATCAGTCAGATCATCCACTTTCTTACCATTGAGATAAGTGATTGTACTACAAACATTGCATTCTTTGATGCAATTTTTGCAGTCAGCATCACCATTGACTTTCTTACCTGACTCAGTTGTTGACGCATTTGTACTGACCTGGCTTTTAGACTCAGATACAGACTTAGAGTCTACCTCAAGTGCCTTAGCAGCCAGCACCTTGTCAGCCATCTTTCCCATGTTTTCATCATTCAGCTCTTGAGTCGTGTCAATGATTCCATAATCAACCTTCTTTGACTCTTCTTCTTTCTCTTTCTCTTTCTCTTCTCCACTTCCCCACCATTTTCTTTGCCAATACTCATCTTCATCAGCCATTTCTTTAATTATGGTTCAAGATCAAGAGTGTTATGGTCAATAGCAATGTTGCCCTCGGGGTCAAGATAACATTCTCTGTCTGGATCCCATCTCCTAGCTCTTTTTGCTTCAAGATAGATACCAGATATTCTGATCATTCTTTGCTGAGCTATCATCTTTCTGTAACCATACTTCTGTTCTTCAGTTCTATTGTCTTTCCAAGGAACAGGTTCAGCAGATTTTGCCATGAAAGCATATCCAACCGCATCCTCCTCAGGTAACAACTCGCTCCAGTCGAAACCTTCATCGTCGTGAATCACAGCAAGAGCTCTAGATTTCTCTTTGTTATCCTTAAGCTGCTTCATTCTTGGCGGTTCTGATTTATTCTGATGATAAATTGCTTTCTTGTAGTAATCTTCTCTGAACGGGTTTTCAGACTCATCAGCATAAGCATTTCGGCATTCACGCTTAAAGTGACCTTTCTGTTTACACTTGAAGTATGTCACTTTAGACTTGTCAAAGCCCAACTTGGTAGATGGTCCACTAATCGACTTTCTCCCAGTTATCTCCATGAAACGCTGTGCCCGACGAACTGCACTGGCCATGCACCACCTTATGTCGATCAATTCCATCTCCTCAGGATCTATCTGATCGTAATCTTCTTTTGTCAGGTTGGTGTTGCCAATCTTCCCTGCCACTAGACTTTCATACGATTCTAGCACAGAAGCTAGGAAAACCATCTATTGCTTTGCCGACTCCTCGCTGAAGTTTTGAGCATTCTTTAAGTCTACAGCGATATTGCATTGAAATAGGTTATTTGCATCAGACTGGCTTGAATGTGACGAAGAACCACTGTAAAATCCACTGCTTTGACTTTCTTTGCTTGATGTGTAGGAATTTTCAGCAGAAAATGCAGTCTTGGGAGATGTATTCTTTGGCATCATGCTTTTTGGATAATACAAATCCAAATTCTGTTGATATGACGAGTGATTGACTTTGTGCATTTTCTTTATCTCCAGCTCGTGACTCTCTAGTCTTTCAATCAACGTATCCACCGTAAGAACTTCAGGCTTAATCGTATTCTTCAACATCAAAGCATAATATTGCCAATCCATCTCATCTGGCAATGAATCAAACAATTTGTCAATTAGCTCTTCTTGAGAATAGAAAATTTCATGTCTCGCCAGCTCCAGCTTCAGGTGCCCAAACCTCTCAATCATTTTACAAACTGATTCATTCTTTAAACACCCAAACAAATCAAACTCTTTTCTTAGTAGTTTCTTTTTGTTTTTCACTATTTCTGCACTTCCTAAACATTTAACTTTCAACTTTTGCCAGAGATCTTTAGCATTAGTGTATTCGATCAAAGATATTATATCTTCTCGGACAGACTGAAATAGCAGTGCGATGCATTTTTGCTCAGCAACAAACGTTTATATTTCTTCAGATGATGTCAAGCTTTCACCAGTTTTGCCTCCATCAATATATCTGTTCTTTAGACTCTTCCAGCTAGGATACACAAAGGCCTTCAACTATTCGTCAAACTTCTTGGCCCACCGACTGTACTCTTCGATAGCCATCAACTTTGGGGGTTTGTTATATGTTCCAAAAGCACTTTCAACTCCCAAAGCATCCGATAAGCTTTTCTTTGTATTCGGCGTGTTCTCATTGGTGTTGTTTGTCGTGTCGTTCGAATTATCATCTCCACCGTTTCCAGCAAAAGCAAAGGCATCATAAAACGGATTGAAATCATCCATCTTGCACGTACCTGAAAAATCAACAAACACTTAGAAAGTTCTTGGTTTTGAAAAATGACAGATTCAAACGGAATCTGTTCAAACGAAATTGTTGTTCAAACAATATTATATCTTTCAAACGAAATGGCTCTTCTCAAACGAAATTTGTTATTTTCAAACGGAATATGGTATTTCGTTTGAACTGGGTGAACGTTTTCAAACGGAATATGACACTTTCAAACGGAATCTGTTATTTCGTTTGAGACAACACTAATCAAGTTTCAAACGATCCACTCTGAAACATGAACTACTTAGACACTTTCAAACGGAAATACAATAATGATCCACTCTCAAAACGAGATTAACCCCTCATTTCAAACGAAAGCAGGTTTTAAGTGTGTTCTCAAACGAGATAACCAAGTATTTCAAACGAGATCAAGATGATGTCATCATTTTCGAACAATTTTCAAACGGAATTAATGGTTTTTATCAGTTTTAAGTTGAATTTTGGTCTCAAACTTTCAAGGATTAGTTAACACAATGTTTTGCTTGATATGTGAGATTTTTAGGCCATTTCAAGCTGCAATGGTATGAACTCCTCGTCCTGAGCTCTGATACCACTTGTTGGATCGGTTCGGTGACCCTAAATAGTCAGTAAAGGTAGTTCATCATCATTTACTAAGGCGGAATCAAAGTAAACAACGTCACACAGCTTGTTCCTTTTAACTTTCTTTCTATTACTGCTTATCCGAGCCTTTTACAATGATTCTGACACAATTTTGGCAGCACCTTGACTCACACACAAGATCAGGTCCGTATGAAATGAGACTAGCACAACCCCTATTTATACTAGATGCTATTTCGTTTGAGGGTGACAAAACCCTGTTCAAACGAAATTACTTTGGTGATTTCGTTTGAACTTGTCCAAGTCACCTTCAAACGAAATTACCTCACAAATTATAAACAAACCCTAAATCAATCCCTATTGTGCACTCATTTAACCTATCTAGACATAAGACTCGATTAAGATGTAGTTAACAGACAGTAGATGCACCAACACTACTTGCTTTAGGAACTGAGTTACTCTCTTGCTAACTTGCTTGCCCATAAAGACCATACATTCGTAAATCTTTGTTGTGATCACTTGCCAAAATCTTTGTTGTACCGATGCTAAAGAATCTTCGCTGCTATTGATCAAGACCAATGATGGGCTAAATTTTGTTTGCTTCTTCATTCGATTAAAACATTTTGCCTTGCTTTTTATTTCTTGTTCTTGGTTGCTGCACCAAAGAATAACCACACAACCAACAAACTTGTTTCGAACAAGACTGTGATCTAGTTGCTTGTGGCGGCTTTGTTTATATTTGTCTCAAAAAAATTAGATGTCACATCCTTTCTCTGGCAATCCGTAATGATGATTTCCATGAATGGTGAGTACGTCACCGAACGGGGATTTGATTGATTCTTATAAGATATCCTTCTAGAATCTTTAAACAGTTATTTCTATATTCCCATTAGTCCTTTTATTCTTATAGGTACAATAATTTTTTTCTTATAAGTACCTCTTATTAATTTATAGAACTTATGATCTACAAATTCTTATCACCTCCAGATTTAAACAAGCTTCTTGCAATAACATTACTAATGGAAAGCGTATCCATTATGATGTTTGTGTGTTTTACCGCTTCCCTAGCGGTTAACGGAAAATTTCGGTATTGCCTATCTTGGGGTTACCGGCTTGGCACTGTCGTCCGTGAGGCGATTAGGACAATTGGTCCTCAAATGGCCTTTATCTCCATTTTCAAGGCAGACTGCTTTCTAAATTTTATCGTATTTGTGGGTCTTGTGGTAAGCTCTTATGCATATGCCACTGCCCTTCTGTTGTTTGTGAAAGCATTTTCCCAAAATTTTCTCTTCCATAAATCTCATATTTTGATTTATCTTTATTGGGTCTTGACTGATTTTAAAATCAGTTCTCCATTTGGGCTCTAACTCATCCTTGATCCTTCTTAATCGGATCTCATACTTGGTTAATATGAGGGTCAAGTCGACAAATGACCGAGAAGTAACAGGATTAGATGATTTTACCATCCCTTAAATCTTTGGGTGCAAATCTCCCGATTTATCACGTGATATGCTTAGATTAAGGGGTAATTAGGTACAATACTAACTTAGACATTTATAATTGAGGTATACTCCTTATGGTCTAAGTTTTCATAGTCATTTCTAATAAGTCTTACTCTATTTTCTCAACCTCGTGGGGTGAGCAATATATTTCCTTTCTTAATTCGATTAAACTTTTCCTAATCTTATGTTATATAGGGTAACTCTCCCAGTAGATTAAATCATGGTCTTCCACCATGGTAAAGTGTCCATTTAAACGGACTATGACGCTTAATTAATCACGTCATTCTCAGCACATCCACTGATACATATAATAATCTCCATTTCATCAAGCATCTCTGTGGCATCGATGGCTCCTTATTTTTCCCGTGAAGTTTTGGGGTTTATTTGTGACAAAATTTTTATACATACACCATTTCATTAGGATTTTGAGGTTTCTTCCTAGTGACACGGTCTTACTTATTAGTCTTACTCCCACTTGAGGATTTGTAAGAACTTAATGTAATATATAAGCTGATTTGCTTTAAGGGCTTTGATTTCTAATTGGCTATGCAATTTGTCATAGTTCTAGAGACTTTTAATTTTGCTGTTCTTTCACTTTCAAGTCATTAAGACGATTTCATTAAGAGGATTTTAAATATTCTTGTGTGAGAGAGATTTTCCTATTATCGTCACCTTTTCAACCACTACCATTGGTGGGAGTATGTGCTTTTAGCCATAGTCTCTGTTTTAACATGATCAATCTCTGCTTATCCTCCAGGATGGGAGAATGTTGCATCAAGGAAAGGAATCTCAAGCTAGAGCACACTAATATCCTTGTAGTGGTTTGACCTTTTATTGCTACTTGTGCTGAATTTACTGGTGGGGTACCACTGGAGAGTCCACCAGATGTGGGAGACTTCAGGTTGATGGTTTGAAGTACTTGGAAATGACAAACTAGCTAATAATATTGGTTCTACTAGTTGGGTATAGGTCTATGTTAAGGGGAAACAACAAAAGAAGTAGTATTCGGTGTTGGAGTTTAGCATCCTCGGGTCGGAGTCATCGCCAAACCAACTTATTTCGCTATATGGAACCCCGAGCTACTCTGGAGTAGAGGTTATTGTGGTCCGTGACCAATCATAGGTCCTTTGCCTCGTCCACGACGTCTCGGCGGCATTTTTGTAAAATATTTATATAATTAAAATCAATAACTATATAAATAAGAGTAGTCTTAGGTTACGTATAGACTCAGAGTTTCCTAAGGAATCTGCAATTGTGATATTTGAGTTTAGTCAAAAAAAGGTTAGTGTCTAAATCCCTCAAATTGTGGCTCTGATACCAACCTATCACACCCCGATTTCTAGTGGGCCCGGTCAATGGGTTTATGCATGACGATTGATAATAGTTTTACAATATGCAGCGGAAGATAGAATGGTAAAGTAATAATCGTAAAAGATTGAAATGTATTAATTAAAATTTATAAAAGTCGTTCGATACAATTCCCATAAGGTAGGATCAGAAAAAAGCGAACTTAGGACATCATATGCCTTTTAGAAGTGGAGTCGTTAATTCCAAAGCTTTTTCTTTGACCGAACCAATGCACCCTATATTCAGGGTTCGTTACAAATATGCCAATTTTCACAAGTAAATACAATTAACCGACTCGTTTTAGAAATCATTTTCATACATCATTTGATATATATATATATATAGGGAGCCGCTAAAATAGAAACCAACCCCAGTTGTAAGAACCGCGCGAACCACTCTCAACCAATTAGATTCTGCTACACAAAAGGGTAGTTTGGTCATTTTACCACCAAATGTCTTTTCCCTACTTCTCTGCTCATTTATAATGGCCAGTCTCTCTCTCTCCACCTTTTTAAACCATCTCCTCCACCTTTTTTTTTATTCCTGTCACATATTATATTTCTCTCTCTCTCTTTTCATACAGAAGATCCAGATCTTCCATCTCCAAAAAGTCAAAACCCACACTCCTTCTCTCCCTTCAATCTCTCTGCATCCAAATGACCACCGCCATATCCACTACTCATAAGCCCCAAACCCTAAAAACAGATGCTTCAGTTCGTGTTTGGGTTTAATCGGATCACCACATCTCAAACGCAAAAAAAAACTAGGTAGTTCAAAGGTTTTGCAGATTTGGGCTAAACCAGCGGTGATGGTGATCGCCGGTGATTCTAGGTGGTACGACGTGGAGGTGTGGGATGGGGGTGTACGGTGATGGTCGTGGAGGTGTGGGGGTGTACGGTGTGGCGGAGTACGATGGTGGTCGATGTGTGGTGGTGGGTTTAGAGGGCGACTGTGGTGGTAGGTTTTGAGGGCGACGGAGGCGGTGGTGGTGTAGAGGATTGACGGAGACGGTGGTGATGGTGGTGGGTTTTTGACGGCGACGGTGGTAGTGGTGGTGATTGACGGAGACGGTGGTGGTAAGGTTTTTAGTTTGTTTTTGCTGGTAATTTTGATGTTTTTGGTTCTGATCTTGTGTCCCTGTTGTTTGCCGGTGTTTTGATGTTTATGGCTGATGATGCAAAAAAAAAAAAAAAAAAACAGGTCATTTTTGCCGGTGATTTTGATGTGTTGCCGGTGATTTTTGATGTTTGCCGGTGATTTCGATAAGTGAACTATGTGGGTTCTGATCGGTTGGATTTTTGGGGTGGCTACGATGAAAAAAAAAACGTAGATTTTGATGACGATGGCGGGGCAAGGACGGCGGAGGGTAGGTTTTTTGAACCTGCAACCCCGTTTTTGCAGCCTTTTGATTATCGGATAATCTGAGCCAAACCCCGTTTCTTTTTCGAGATACACTTTGTTTTGATGTTGGTTTTTTTATTTTTTCCCCCTAGTCGATGATGATAACAATATATCTGAGACACCTCACCGAGTTTACGATTTCTGGGTGCATTCGTTTTTGCGTAAAAAAGTTTTGGTAAAAAAAATTAAACCGTAAACTTTTTAACGTAAAACGTAAAAACGTAAAAATTTTTACGTAAAACGTAAAAAGTTTTACGTAAAACGGTAAAAGTTTTACGTAAAACGTAAAAAGTTTTACGTAAAACGTAAAACTTAAAAAGTTTTACGTAAAACGTAAATTTTTTTACGTAAAACGTAAAAAGTTTAACGTAAAACTTAAAACATAAAAATTTAAAAAGTTTAACGTAAAATGTAAAAAGTGTAAAAAACGGCGCGTTAAAAAAACGTGAAAAAACGGCGCATTAAAACGACGACGTAAAAAACATGTAAAAAACGGCGTGTAAAAAAGTGTAAAAACGGCGCGTTAAAAAACGTGTAAAAAACGACGCTTGAAAAAACGGCGCCTAAAAAACGTCGCGTTAAAAAAATGACGCTTGAAAAGGCCCGGCGTAAAAACGGCGCGTTAAAAAAACGACGCTTGAAAAAGCTCGACGCGCAAAAAAATTTGCCTTGTTAAAAAAATTTGAATTTAAAAAGTCTTTTAATAAAAAAATCTTTGTAAAAAATAAAAAGTAATATAATAAAACAAAAAAGTAATAAAAAAATAATAAAGACAAAATAGAGTAATTTTACTAAACTACCCCTTTTGGATTAAAATATTAAAGACATAATAAGACAAAATGTATTTAATATTCATTTTAGTTACTTTTAATCTCATCCATCCATCTTTTTGATCTAATGGTTAGGAACTGGTTCTCGCGGTTCTTACAACTGGAGATGGTTTTCATTTTAGCGGTCCCCTATATATATATATATATATATATATAGAGAGAGAGAGAGAGGGGAAGGTTAACGTACATTACGGCTTAACGTACATCACGTATGACCGGTAATTACGCACGTTCATTTTAAAATCACGCACGTTATAACTCAAAAATCCAAAATCACGCATGTTGAAGCACAATAATCACGCGTATTGAAAACATTAATCACGCATGTTATAGAACAAATCATGCACGTTGTTGTACGTGAAGTACGTTAAGCCGTAATGTACGATATACTTTTTCTATATATATATATATATATATTATGATAACCCGTACGAAATCATTTAGTATTTCTTGGGATAGATTTCTTGTCATAAGTTTTACATGCTTGTCAATACAGTTGGGTACCAGAAATCTATGCCGGTATGTGATCATGGTACACACCATCTTTAAAATAACGTCTTCATGGTGTATGCCTACTACCCTTTGCATATTTTATATGGCCATTCCTAATTGATGAGTCAGGACATCCGGACACTGTACCATTACCCTTAGTATTTAATGTTATTCAAGCAATATGCATTAAACAGGATTCTTATATTTATGAAAGCATTTGCCCATTTATATAATACCCGCTCCAATGGCTAATGTCATATCCCATGTTTTCAAATAAAAATATCTATCTTTGCTTAAATAAACTGTTAAATAAGTTCTTGAAGCAAAGCCGTAATTCAAGTTGTATATTCTAGGCACGATTATCTGGAAGGCTCTATAGTCTAGAATAAAACAGATTTATATATCCATTAGAATGTTCACGAGTCATTTGGTAAGTTACATTACTTGACCCGTTACTTAGACTTTTATTCGGTTTCGCTCGATTAAGCATTGACCGGTTAGATGTGGTTTATACTCTTCCGAGTGCGAAGCCTCATTGAATATGGGTTATTTAACCAAAAATTCTGATTTCCATATGATTTTGAAAGGTTAAATACCCAATTTGACTAGTTTATATATTTTATATATATTAAACTAGTAATATGCGTAAACACAACATCGGGCGGTCGAATGGGTCTATAACTAGTCCGTTTTGTCAAAATGTATTTCAAAACATCATATGATCAATTCCAAGGTCAGATTTTGTGCCTCGTGGGTTTTAAAACCATTTTTATTCCGTAACGACATTTTTGACATTTTTAAAAGTATATATAGTTGACTCGTCGATCTACCCTTCCAATGATATGGCCATAAGATATAACAACAGAGAGTTGTTCCCTATGATATTATGGTAACAAAACACGTCTTGATTGGGTTCTAACGTACACCAAACGGGTCAGAATCGAAAGTCAAAGTAAAAGTCAAACTGGTTGACTTTCGACAAAGAATGAGTGCTAAAGCGAGTATGACGAGTTGAGCATGTCAAAAAAAGTTTTATAAGTTCATACAAACTGTTATAATGTCAAAACAAGTGTTTTAGATACTTAGATGTTCAATTATCACAAAATGCATATTTTCTAATTTTGACTTTTATATATATAACATGTTTGACTCGTCATTTTGCCTGCTTAACGTGATTGTGGGAGGTTATGATCACAGGAGATTCATACCTTCACTGTTACGATGACGTACGAAAGTTCGATTCGAACTTTGACTTGACCATAGTGGTCATAACTGAAAGTCAAACTATAAGTCAAATTGTTTGACTTTTAGTTGAATACCAGCTAATTAAATGAAATTGATCAAGGGAGGATGATTTACTGGAATTGAATGCTTGATGATGCTCCTAATCTATAGAGAAGCTCCAAGAGACTGTTTTATAGTGAGAGTGAAGGTGTGATAAAAACGATCACAATAACAACCTATTTATACTAATCAAAATGCTTCCAAATTATGGCAAGTTTTGCCAAGGTGTCACAAGGAGGTGAATTGGTGACTAATTCGTGAAATGGTGGCAGCAAGGCAGCAAAAGAATGACAACTATCATTCTGCTGTCACTGAGCACCTCTTATGGACCGTAAGTGGTGCCTTAAAGTCCGTAAGGGGTCTTTAACTGCCTTACCGATTTGATACCCCTACGGTTCGTAAGGGACCACTAGAAATAATATTTTCCTTTAAGGAAGATTTAACATATCATCTTATATTTTTTTTTTTTTTGCTTTTTTTAGTACTTTTTATATTTTTAACCCTCTTTTCAACATTGTAAATTATATGGAAGGTTTCTAGACACGTATCATGCTAGGATTTGATCCATTATCGGGGTGTTACACGCAGTTTTGTATTAGTGCATAAAAAGGTTAATTTTGAGAAAACTGTAATGATACTCACTATAATCATTGTAATCAAACCTTTCGCATATCATAAATATCAAAGAAAATTGTTAAACTATAAAGACTTGTGAGCATAAGTTTGTATGGTTGGTTCAAAAAATTTTAATAACATAATCAAAATTAAATATAATAGTTAGTTATTAGGATCAAATATAAAGGATAAAATAAATAAGAAGAGTAAGAAGGATTCTAGTCCATTGATCTTAGATTTGGAGGGTTGAGATTAGTTGTAGGGAAAAAAGATAATAGAAGGGCATAAAGGGAATCCTATATTTATGAATTTTCTCTCTCCACATGCAAGGCATATGCCAATTCCCCCATCGATTTAAAACGTCCATAACTTTTTCATACGACATTTAAAAAAAAATCACCATAATAACGAGCATTTTTTTTATCTTTAATATGAGTACCATATTATCATATAAAAATAAAATAAAAAATTTCATTTTTAGTGGGTTTTTTTGCATTGTGTTAAAGGTTCAAGTCATTGTGTCTTTTAACTGGGTTTTGGTCAGTAGAGTTTCTATACATTGTGTTATTATCAAAACTTATAACGCAATGTTAATTTGGGTTCTATTCATTGCGTTTTTATAAGAAACTATAACACAATATATGACACAATGAAGATGGTGTTATATCTGGTTTTTCTATAAATTGTGTTATTAGTTCAGGTCATTGTGTTTACTATGTTAATCATTGTGTTTTAATATGTTAACCATTGTGTTTTAATAATTTGTTAAATTTTTTAGTATCTTTGTTCATTGTGTTTTAGTTTGTTGTGTATTGTGTTTTTAGTTTGTTTTCCATTGTGTCTTCATCTGCTCTCCATTATGTCTTTTATCTGCTGTCATTAATTGTGTCTTTTATCTGTTGTCATCAATTGTGTTTTTATTTAGTCTGATACTTATTGTGTTATATATTATCGCCATTGTGTTATACGTTATGGTCATTGTGTTTTAGTATGTTGTCCATTGTGTCTTTATCTGTTGTCATTGATTGTGTTTTTGATCTACTTTACATTGTGTTTTACATCATGTTCATTGTGTAATATACAACTGGGTTTTTGAATTTTTTTTCAAAAATATAACAATATGGTAATCATATTAAAGATAAAAAACGCTCGATTTTATGGTATAACTTTTTTTAGAAACAAATGATGTATAAAAAAGTTACGGACGTTTAAAAATTGGGGGGGGGGGGAATAGCATGTGACTTGCATGTGCATATTCTTTTTCATTTTGTAGACAAAATTACCCTTTTTCCATTTAATTCCTCCTATGACACTTGTCACTCTCTGGTATTTTTAAATCCTTTGTATTATAACGCAACCCCACTTTTAATAATGTGCTTTTTATCATGATTCAACAATATCCGTTTTTAACAAACCTACAAAGTTCGAAGCCTGAAGAAACATAATAAAAGTAATGCAATGCAAGAACTAGAAGAATAACTCAACCTCCCCCTCAATTAATTAATCAGGAAAAGACATGTTGCTTACCAGATTTCCACTACCCCGTTCATAATCAACAAATAGTATTCCAACTAGGTTTTTGTACCGAACATGCAGTCTATATTATTGAGATGATAAAATATTAGTTAGGTTTTGAACATAACTTACATTAGAATTGCATCAAACTCAAACTCCACTATATGAACACGTTTTGTTTTATAACAATCAAGGATAAATCGTATAAAACTCAAAATACTTTTTAAAGATAAGTTGCATTTTACACTTACAAATGTTGGTTTATAAGAAGACGAGTTATAGTAAATTCCAGTGCACAAATGGAAATAAAATCAGTAGTTTCATTTCTGTTCGTTCTTCAAACAATCATCAATGGTGTCGATCCGGCCATAGCTCAATCATCTAAAACAGACAAGCATGTATGTAGAGGTGGTGAATCCAAAGGCGTCAATATCATAATGAACAAAGCTTCGGCATTGGATAAAGTCTTGGGGTTACTTGACAATTCAAGTAATTTCCACGGTTTTTACCATGTCCAAGTTGGCGACAAACCTGAAGAGCAGGTTAGCGCCAGCTTGCTTTGTCCCCCCCATGTCCATAAGGGACAATGCGTGTGTTGTCTCGATGGCTTGTTAAAATATCTTCTAGATAACTGCGGTAACCAACAGGAAGGTATAGCTTGGGACGCCTACTTTAGCTTTTATTGTATGTTACGCTTCTCTACGGGCCGTAAAATTTTCTCAGTGCTCGATAATTGGGCTTGGTACGATTTGGTGTACGATAACTATGTCAAAGCTGTTGACTTGGTAAAGACCATGGATAGTTTGACAAGCACGTTAAAGGAGCAAGCAGCTGGAGGTAATGATCTTGAGAAATTTGCTTCTGGAAAGGTAATATATGACGGGGATGAACACAAACTCTACGCGGTTGCACAGTGCACTCCTGATCTGTCGAAGGCGGATTGTGTAAAATGCTTATCCGAGGCAAGTACTAGGATGCGTAGTTGTTGTACTGGAAAATCACGCTTTGACGGAAGAGTTTTTTCAGCCAATTGTATCTTACGTTACTCGCATATAAAATTTATTACTCCTCCTGAAGAGTATGATCCTAAATATTGTGCATAAGTTGATGTTTGGAGTTAAGGTTAAAAGTGGTTATATATTGTACGTGAGTTGAAGAATAAAAATTATGAGTTTTATCTCATTTATATTGTATTAATTTTGTTGTCAATGTTCATGGAAAGAATGGATTAACTGAATTTATGGAAAAACAGCTAAGGATAAAAAGGACACTTTGAGTATTACGAAATATAGATTGAAATGCCGTTATAAAAATTATTTTTTTTTCTTTCTTAAGTATTTCATTGAATCGTAAATATGATTCGATCAACCAGTGACAAAATCAGTTGTAATAAGAATTGGCTTTAAATAGCGGTTAAAATTTGTAGGAAATATTATTGGACTTCAGCAATCCTTTTAATGGTAACTAGTATTAGGCACCTCCGTGTTGCGGTGGAGGCGAACACTAATGTCACACTACTGCCAACGACCACTGACACTGAAGTTGCGGTGTGTTAATGCGAAGAAATTAAACCGAAACATAAAACATAGAATAGAATAACTAAGTTGATCTAGGACTCGCATGTTACGATGAACACACGTCTATTTTTTCCCGTTTAACTCGTTCATCGTAATCTATATATAATATATATCATTACCACTATACAATATCTCTATATCATTACTACTATACAAACCATAATGCATACACTACAACAACCATTGCATCAATATGTTGCAAATTATACAACTACACAATCCATAATTCATGCGTTACAACAACGCAACGCAAAACAAAACAAAATATGAGATGAGTAAATGTGGCTATAGCCTATGAGTACAACTAATTATGCATAACATACAACAAAATATGAAATAAGGAAATGTGGCTATGGGTACAACCAGTTATGCATAATATACCACCCTCAATGCACATATATGTTGCAAATTTATAGTATATAATACCATATACCTAATTATGCACATATATGGCAGCACACCCACTGCTATGAAACCCACACCTACCGTCACGAAAAAGCCTAAAAAGAAACCATCCAAAAAGCCCTCCAAACCCACTAAAAAGGCAACTCTGGAAGATGAGATCCCAGAGCCACTGCCACTGACAACACAAATGTCACCAAAAAACACTGCTGCTACTTCCTCACAGCAGATGGAAGAAAGATGTCCACCCTTGCCTCAAACTCCTCATGCATCCTCACAAAAGGATCAAGTTGTAATCACAGGGACCCCACATTATGAAGCTCTGGATCCAATTGGATCCATCTTCCTCAGTCCTGATCCCAAGGACATGTCTCTTTCAACACCCATATCTTCACCCCTCTCATTACCACAATCCATAATACCCTTGTTGCATGCAGTTGCTATAGCTCAGACACAAACCAGTTCCTCTCTATCACCTATCACTGAGAGTACACCCCCACAAGTGACTGGGTCTGATGCTTATACCTCTGCTATCCCAGCAACAACTGAGGAGGTTACACTACAGGAGTTACAAGTAATTCCTATCGGTAGTTCAAGTGGAGCAGCAACTACAAGTGTTGGATCAACAGATCTACATTTGGCCAGTTGTTTCATAAATCAGACTCCCTTGAAGGCAATTCCTTCTATAGCACCTCTGATAACCACTAGTGAGGTTGTTTTGACCACTGGTACCATCAAAAGGTTATCAAGTGCTGAAGGAAGAAGTCCCTAGTACCAAGAACAAGGGGCATCAATGAATGATTTTTGGGCTTCGTGTCCTAAGTCACACATTGATACAACCACTGTTAGTGGGAAATCAGATGATCCTATTAACTTGGGTGATGATTTAAAATATCAGGAATTGACGGGTAGAATTGACAACCTTGAGACATCTGTTGCTGAAATAAAAGATATGATGCAACAGTTGTTGAAAGCTAAAAAGGTCTCAACCACTGATGTTCCAACTCAAGCATCTACCCCACCACAAGCACCTGCTATAAATGAGTTATGGAATTTATTCCAACCCCTGCTCCAACAACAAAGACAAATGGCTGATCAGCAGCATGCTATACATGTTCAAGAGCTGAGAAACATGATGGAGTCAAGGTTTAGAAATACTCAAGCAGACATCAAGGCTATAAAGGCCCACATCCTAAACACCACTAGCAAAGCTCCTCCCACCGTTCTCTTCATTGATAAACTTCCTTCAGATAATGCCAAAAAGGGGGAGAAAATCAAACAGTGGATAAAGAAAGGAGTTGATGATGGTCTTTATATAGAACCAGAAAAGGAAAACATGACTAAAAACATCCCTTTGCCAGATGGTAGTAAGAAAATTGATGTTACCACAAATGCACTTGCAGAAGCAAAAGCAACTGTTAAAAAAGATAGAGAGGCTAAGGATAAAGCCAGGTGGGAACAGGAGAAAAGAGCTTACATGGAGCTGAATGCACAGGGTACTTCTGAGCCAAAGGATGATGAAAATCCTAAGGATGAAAAGAAGAAGCCCACTAGACAAGTGAGGCAACCCAAATCCACACCATCCAGACACACAAAGCTTGCCTCCAAACCACCTCCCAAAGGCTCCAAACCTCAAACCACCAAATCTCAAACTTCCACCCAAACAGTTGTTGTAATTCCTGTTGTATCAACAACTGTTGATATGACAGTAGTTTCAACAACTGCTAGCCAAACAACTGCCACCACTCCAAAACACACCACAACCACTGCCCTACCACTACCACCTAAAATCATCACTTCAACTACATCACCACCCACCAAATCACCACCTGCTGAAAAGCAGAAGACATCTACTGACACATCAGTAGTTGTAATGGCAACAGAGGTTGAAACACCAGTTGTTTCAACAACTGTTAGTCCGCCACCATCTACCACTGCCCTCACCATTTCAACAATCACCACACAACCAAAACCCCTTTCACCAAAGAAGCTTTACACTAGGAAAAGGAAATCACATGAGGGTAATGATGATATACCAGCACCCATTCCTTTATCCTCCACACCCTACAATGTTGTCGAGCCACAACCATCCACTCCACCAACTCTAGTCAAAGCAATAATTCATGCTAACCTTGTATCCATTGTTGTAGGTTATCCACTGGAATTGGAAGCTATAAAGGATGAGATGAGACAATTCTATACAGAAGATGATCCTTCAAAAAGAAGATTTCCTTCTCTCACAGGCTTCAGGAACCTAGAAAATATGGATGCTTATCTAAAACTCAAAGCCAGGCAGGCAGATATAAGAGCAAGAATTGAACGCAAAGATCAAGGTGATAAAGCCATTTCAGAAAGAATGGAATTTTTACTCACTAAGGTCAAACAAATGGAGGATTATGCAAAAGACCTAAGCAAAGAAATGTCAAATCTGCCACCTGGAGTCGTCCTACAAAAGGAAATGAGAAAGGAGTATCTTGCATTCATCATGAAAGAAAAATTTTATCAAGCTAATGAAGAACAATTCAGTGAATGGCCACTCATTGCCTTAAAGCATGAGGTGAACAGAATTGAGAAGATCAAGAACAATCCAGGAATGAAGAGGTCAGCTCCAAACTGGAGCAAATACAAAAAGGCCATTGATAAACTTACCACAGAATACAAACAGAAGAAACAAGAGTTGGTGGATGCAAAGGTTGGAACTGCTAAAGCCATAGCAAAATGGACAAAGCAGTATACAGATGAGGCTTATGAAATGCTTAAGAAAAGAAGGATGACAGATTCTGACATTCCAAAGAAGCCCGACTACAAAAAGCCAAAACAGCAGATCAAAACTTCTGAACTACTGATCACATCAGCAGAAATCTCAGACATAGAGATAGATAAAAGAAAGAGGCAATAGCAGATTGAATACGAAACTGCAGAAGATATAGCTGCAGCAAATGATATCATAAAAAGAGCTTTCAAACAAAATATAGCTGAAGATTCTGAGCTAGCAAAAGCTCAGAACACTGCTCAAATTATCACAAGGCCAGCATCACCAAACTCATCAGTAAATAAACCTCTCCTAAGAAACCCATTGGGTTCAAAAATACTAAAATGGATGTCTGATCAAAAGACCCATGTATTGACCCTGATCAGATCCAATGGAAAAGTAAAGCACATATCAAGGGAACAAGCACTGGGCCTGAGTGTTGAAGATCTACAAGATCTCCATGAGCTTATACTGTGTAGGGATGAGGATGATACAAGTTCCATGGATTTTGAGTTGCAGTTTAAAGGACAAGTTAGGGAACTTCTGATGAGACAATAAAGATCCAAAATAATGAAGTGTTTTGGCATTATCTGTTTCAGGGGGAGATTGTTGGGATTGAACCCTATCAGAGGAACAGATAATGAAAAGCCAAAACTGGTTCACAACAGTGGATACATCATAAGCAGTAGTTTACACCAGGCTTTCCCCTTGAAAGTGTTTATAACATCTGATCTCCTCTATCCACTGTCCATATACAACAGCTGTTGTCCTTCAAACTGCTGATGAAGCCCTGAAGACTGTTAAGAAGTAAACACTGCTGGTTCAATCTACTGATGCTAAAGGAATGCCAACTCAAGGACTGATCAACTTTGAGGAAAGCACTGATGGAAGAAGAAAGCGGTAGTTTAGTATGTCACTTGTATTGTATAGAAACAGTGGTTAGGATAACAGTGTCTGTATAAGAACAGTGGTTAAAGGTTGTTAGGTTGTTAGATGTCACTTTCATGGTGACGTTAGTTTTGATGCTTCAGTGGTTTGGTTTACCTATAAATGGAGCAGTACCCTGTACTGTTACATTTGATTGATTGAGTGAGTTCTTCTCCTCTAATCCAATCCTTTCATCTTGTGCAATCAACCATGGAGTATCAGGCTAAGGGGGAGTTTTTGTTGTAAACATGCATGTAAGCTTTTGTACTGTAATCATTTGACTTAATGAGAAGCATGTGTTTATCAAAACTATTTTCCCATTTGATTGTGTTTACAAAGTTTGTTTTTCATTTCCGCTGCATTTAAACTCTGTTCATTTCTATTGATTTGTTCAAATTATACAAACAAACACAATCATGAGGAGCTTCAGATCCTAACCATTGGTATCAGAGCCCGGACAGTCAAATTCGATCTAACAATCAATTTGACATAACAGTTCAGCTCAAAATTCATTGATACTAAGGTTGATTGTCTTTAGTTGAAAAACAGAGTAACGAGTCATCACATTCAAAGCTGCTATTCAAAAACTCTGTAAAACAACCAAGATGTCATAAGACACACAAACTTCACACAACAAGTGATGTCATACATAAATCACCTATAGTTTTCATATCTGAAAATATATCAGATAACTATGGTATAATTATTTACAAAATTGATTTCAATTGTTGTTATGAAGCTTCTGATGTACCATCATGATTGCAACTAAGGTATTTACCTCATGTCAACAAAAATCTATGTTCGGATAAAAACATTAGTGTTTTTGTTTACATAAAAAGAGGGAAATTAAAACTTTAGTCATTTAGATCTTATGTATTGAAAACTAGGTTGAGAATCCTTCAAAAGGACCAAAATCAATTGTGTTAAGAATACATTAAGAAAATCAGCAGTAAAAAATTTCCAGATCATGGGTAATGTGAAATTTGGCATAAGCATGTGCAGAAATGACCAAATCTCTCAAAACATTGCTGCAAAATGATTCTAGAATAAGCATTCCTTCAATAAATACCTCCTAGTGTGTATTTCAGTACTTATGTATGGGAAGGATAAAAAGGGAAGAAGAAAATTACAAAAACTCAAAAGTGTGTTTATCTCAAAACTTTTGAAGTCAAAAGAAAAGAGTATAAATATAAAACACTTAAGAGTACAAAAATAGGGTGGACAATGGTCATCAAGCAACTATGTGCATTCATTGGTACAGGGAAGTTCAGGTAATAATAGTATCTCCAGTAAATAAAAGAGGACTAGACAAGTTTTTCAGTGTCATCACATGGTAACAAAGTCTATAACAGGACTTTCAAAACCTATGTGTACATGTCTCCTCATTTTTGCAATCAATTAAACAAAGGAATGGTCTCAAAACAGTGGTTATTACAAAGTATTTCAAACCACTGACCATTTTCATAAAACTTGAGAGTGATGTGATTATAAGTTTAATTGGAAAATATACCAGATCCTTTTTTATGTTGTTTTCAGAAAAATCTTTAATTAATTTTCTTAAAAAGGTTTTTCTCAAATAAAGCAGGATATGTTATTCTTTATTTTTTTTTCTAAGAGTGGTATATTTTGAGCTTTTACTTGTTTTTGATAGCAAAAGTTTCAAACTCCTGTCAGGATAAAGAACCATCATTTTTTTATTTGGTGATATTATCCTTGAAAATGGATCAAAAGGAAATGGTACAAGGGTCAATGTCATGTCAAACTCAAGCTTGTTTTAACACAGATCAAAAATTAATTGTTAACAGACCTTAAAATACTTGGATACTCAGACCGGGTGTAGTCGTAGAGAAAAATAATGCCCCCACCACGGGGCATTATTCGACACGTGTCATCCCAGTCAGCATGGGGCGTTATTGCAAAAGTGGCGTAGTGGGAATAATGCCCAAATAATGCCCCTTCCAATCATTAAACAAAAAAAAAACAATCTATTCTGTCATTGGCCAGTCAAACCAAAGTCAAGCCATCACAATCCCATTTTGGCGTTTTAATAAACACGCCGGTTACATTTTTTTTCAAAAATAACGCCGGATAACGCCTAGCGTAATGGGGTGGGGGGCGTTTTTTTTCAATTTTTTTAAAAAATACCGCCCCACTACGGGTGGCCTCATGTTCTAATTCAAACATTATGACACAAAATGAGTAGCCTTAGTAAAAAGGTTTTCATCATCTGGGGTACTAAACCACTGTCAGAAATCTATAAAAGCTTTAAAACTTGTAATAGACATGTGGCAAAACCTTGAATGCAAATCTCGGTAAAAACTGCTGACATATTAAACTTGACAATTTGCATCTAAAATGTAATTTGTTGAGGAAAAGGAATCTTGCAGATATTTCATAATCACCATCAACAGATGATTGGATGTGATATTGTGGTTACACAAGACAAAATCATTTCTTTCATCAGAACATCAGATGCTCAGAAACATTTGTCAAAAGCTTATCCACTGTTGCACTAACAGCTGCTGGCAAAATAGCCTTTCAAATCTTTACCATTACCTCACCCCTAACTACTGCTTTGTTCAAAACATTCGTTTACTAAATACTGTCCACTGCTGAAAGTCAACCCCTGTTGTTTCATTGTTTTTGGTAATCACTGTTGATCAAAATCAATGTTTTATCCACTGATATGCTATCCACTGATAGTAAAAATCACCTACTGTCTTCACTTAGACCGTTGCAACCACTGATACTTGCTTCATCAGTGGTTCCCTAAACAACTGTCTTCCATAATTAATCTTTTTCATCAGAGGTTGGCACATGGTCAGTTCTTAGCCATCAGATCTTTGTAAACGCTGCCACATTAGAATTCACTTTTTCCCTAAATAAAACCCTGACCAAAACCCCTAAACAGGGTTTTACACTGTCGAATTGAATTCCAAAATTCTCTTCTCAAAGCAGTTTCCAAATTTTTGTCTCAAATCATTCTCCGTTCTTCCTCACCAAAATGACAAAATCAAAATCAAAATCATCATTATCTTCCAAAAAGGTCGCTCAAAAGGCCGCTGAACCCATTGAAATTCCATACAAAGCACCTCACAACTACTTGGGTCTACTCACAAAACCCACCAACAACAAAACCTTCGATTCCATCATTGACACCCTTGTAGCTTCAAAGTACAAAACTTTGTTGACTGCTGATGCTCCTATTTACGAACAAACCCAGAGAGAATTCTGGAAAAATGCCACACTTGAGTATCAGGGTGAAGCAGTTATAGCCATTAATTCTTCCATCAAGGGCAAAGAGATTAAAATCACTCCACAATCTATTTCGGAAGTCTTTGCACTCGATGATCAGGAAGGTAAAACTTCTTTTTCCAAGAACGAGTTAAAAACTGATTTTCTGGAAAGAGGGTATGGTGCGGAAATGAAAAGGGACACCTTACAAAAAGGCTTCTTCCCTTATGCACCAAGGTTTTTATTTCATACCCTTTTGATGTGTGTTTCAAATAAAACAACTGCTTTTAACGAAATACCATTAAAGATCCAAAACCTGGGATATGCTATATTACATGATGAAAATTTTAGCTATTCTCAGTAGATCTTTGATGATTTGGTAAAAAATGTTGATAGCAAATCATTCCTACTTTTTCCAAGGTTCTTAAGCTACTATTTTAAACAAAAATTTGGAAAGGAACATGAAAATTTGCTCATCCAAGGTAAATCTTTTCAAATAAATGGTTTAACATCTGAAACATTCACTAGAATGTTAACACCTGCAAAAACACAAGCAGAGGTGCCTGAGCAGACTTTAGCAGCTACCACTGCTCCTCAGGTATCTGCTGCTGAGCCCACTGCTCCAGGTGTTCATGGCAGCACACCCACTGTTATGAGACCAACACCTGCCATCACCAAAAAGCCTAAAAAGAAACCATCCAAAAAGCCCTCCAAACCCACTAAAAAGGCAACTCTGGAAGATGAGATCCCAGAGCCACTGCCAGTGACAACACAAATGTCACCAAAAACCACTGCTGCTACTTCCTCACAGCAGATGGAAGAAAGATCTCCACCCTTGCCTCAAACTCCTCCTGCATCCTCACAAAAGGATCAGGTTGTAAGCACAGGGACCCCACATTATGAAGCTCTGGATCCAATTGGATCCATCTTCCTCAGTCCTGATCCCAAGGACATGTCTCTTTCAACACCCATATCTTCACCCCTCTCATTACCACAATCCATAATACCCTTGTTGCATGCAGTTGCAATAGCTCAGACACAAACCAGTTCCTCTCTATCACCTATCACTGAGAGTACACCCCCACAAGTGACTGGGTCTGATGCTTATACCTCTGCTATCTCAGCAACAACTGAGGAGGTTACACTACAGGAGTTACAAGTAATTCCTGTCAGTAGTTCAAATGGAGCAGCAACTACGAGTGTTGGATCAACTGATCTACATTTGGCCAGTTGTCTCATAAATCAGACTCCCTTGAAGGCAATTCCTTCTATAGCACCTCTGATAACTGCTAGTGAGGTTGTTTTGACCACTGGTACCATCAAAAGGTTATCAAGTGCTGAAGGAAGAAGTCCCCAGTACCAAGAACAAGGGGCATCAATGAATGATTTTTGGGCTTCGTGTCCTAAGTCACACATTGATACAACCACTTTTAGTGGGAAATCAAACGATCCCATTAACTTGGGTGATGATTTAAAATATCAGGAATTGACGGGTAGAATTGACAACCTTGAGACATCTGTTGCTGAAATAAAAGATATGATGCAACAGTTGTTGAAAGCTCAAAAGGTCTCAACCACTGCTGTTCCAACTCAAGCATCTGCCCCACCACAAGCACCTGCTGCAAATGAGTTATGGAATTTATTCCAACCCCTGCTCCAACAACAAAGACAAATGGCTGATCAGCAGCATGCTATACATGTTCAAGAGCTGGGAAACATGATGGAGTTAAGGTTTAGAAATACTCAAGCAGACATCAAGGCTATAAAGGCCCACATCCTAAACACCACTGGCAAAGCTCCTCCCACTGTTTTCTTCATTGATAAACTTCCTTCAGATAATGCCAAAAAGGGGGAGAAAATCAAACAGTGGATAAAGAAAGGAGTTGATGATGGTCTTTATATAGAACCAGAAAAGGAAAACATGACTAAAAACATCCCTTTGCCAGATGGTAGTAAGAAAATTGATGTTACCACAAATGCACTTGCAGAAGCAAAAGCAAGTGTTAAAAGAGATAGAGAGGCTAAGGATAAAGCCAGGTGGGAACAGGAGAAAAGAGCTTACATGTAGCTGAATGCACAGGGTACTTCTGAGCCAAAGGATGATGAAAATCCTAAGGATGAAAAGAAGAAGCCCACTAGACAAGTGAGGCAACCCAAATCCACACCATCCAGACCCACAAAGCTTGCCTCCAAACCACCTCTCAAAAGCTCCAAACCTCAAACCACCAAATCTCAAACTTCCACCCAAACAGTTGTTGTAACTCCTGTTGTATCAACAACTGCTGATATGACAGTAGTTTCAACAACTGCTAGCCAAACAACTGCCACCACTCCAAAACACACCACAACCACTGCCCTACCACTACCACCTAAAATCATCACTTCAACTACATCACCACCCACCAAATCACCACCTGCTGAAAATCAGAAGACATCTACTAACACATCAGTAGTAGTAATGACAACAGAGGTTGAAACACCAGTTGTTTCAACAACTGTTAGTCAGCCACCATCTACCACTGCCCTCACCATTTCAACAATCACCAAACAACCAAAATCCCTTTCACCAAAGAAGCTTTACACTAGGAAAAGGAAATCACTTGAGGGTAATGATGATATACCAGCACCCATTCCTTTATCCTCCACACCCTATAATGTTGTCGAGCCACAACCATCCACTCCACCAACTCTAGCCAAAGCAATAAATCCTGCTAACCTTGTATCTATTGTTGCAAGTTATCCACTGGAATTGGAAGCTATAAAGGATGAGATGAGACAATTCTATACAGAAGATGATCCTTCAAAAAGAAGATTTCCTTCTCTCACAGGCTTCAGGAACCCAGAAAATATGGATGCTTATCTAAAACTCAAAGCCAGGCAGGCAGATATAAGAGCAAGAATTGAATGCAAAGATCAAGGTGATAAAGCCATTTCAGAAAGAATGGAATTTTTACTCACTGAGGTCAAACAAATGGAGGATTATGCAAAAGACCTAAGCAAAGAAATGTCAAATCTGCCACCTGGAGTCGTCCTACAAAAGGAAATGAGAAAGGAGTATCTTGCATTCATCATGAAAGAAAAATTTTATCAAGCTAATGAAGAACAATTCAGTGAATGGCCACTCATTGCCTTAAAGCATGAGGTGAACATAATTGAGAAGATCAAGAACAATCCAGGAATGAAGAGGTCAGCTCCAAACTGGAGCAAATACAAAAAGGCCATTGATAAACTTACCACAGAATACAAACAGAAGAAACAAGAGTTGGTGGTTGCAAAGGTTGGAACTGCTAAAGCCATAGAAAAATGGACAAAGCAGTTACAGATGAGGGTTATGAAAGGCTTAAGAAAAGAAGGATGGCAGATTCTGACATTCCAAAGAAGCCTGACTACGAAAAGCCAAAACAACAGATCAAAACTTCTGAACCACTGATCACATCAGCAGAAATCTCAGACATAGAGATAGATAAAGGAAAGAGGCAAGAGCAGATTGAAAAAGAAACTGCAGAAGATATAGCTGCAGCAAATGATACCATAAAAAGAGCTTTCAAACAAAATATAGCTGAAGATTCTGAGCTAGCAAAAGCTCAGAACACTGCTCAAATTATCACAAGGCCAGCATCACCAAACTCATCAGTAAATAAACCTCTCCCAAGAAACTCATTGGGTTCAAAAATACTAAAATGGATGTCTGTTCAAAAGACCCATGTATTGACCATGATCAGATCCAATGGAGAAGTAAAGCACATATCAAGGGAACAAGCACTGGGCCTGAGTGTTGAAGATCTACAAGATCTCCTTGAGCTTATACTGTGTAGTGATGAGGATGATACAAGTTCCATGGATTTTGAGTTGCAGTTTAAAGGACAAGTTAGGGAACTTCTGATGAGACAATAAAGATCCAAAATAATGAAGTGTTTTGGCATTATCTGTTCCAGGGGGACATTGTTGGGATTGAACCCTATCAGAGGAACAGATAATGAAAAGCCAAAACTGGTTCACAACAGTGGATACATCATAAGCAGTAGTTTACACCAGGATTTCCCCTTGAAAGTGTTTATAGCATCTGATCTCCTCTATCCACTGTCCGTATACAACAGCTGCTGTCCTTCAAACTGCTAATGAAGCCCTGAAGACTGTTAAGAAGTAAACACTGCTGGTTCAATCTACTGATGCTAAAGGACTGCCAACTCAAGGACTGATCAACTTTGAGGAAAGCACTGATGGAAGAAGAACGCAGTAGTTTAGTATGTCACTTGTATTGTATAGAATCAGTGGTTAGGATAACAGTGTCTGTATAAGAACAGTGGTTAAAGGTTGTTAGATGTCACTTTCATGGTGACGTCAGTTTTGATGCTTCGGTGGTTTGGTTTACCTATAAATGGAGCAGTACCCTGTACTGTTACATTTGATTGATTGAGTGAGTTCTTCTCCTCTAATCCAATCCTTTCATCTTGTGCAATCAACCATAGAGTATCAGGCTGAGGGGGAGTTTTTGTTTTAAACATGCATGTAAGCTTTTGTACTGTAATCATTTGACTTAATGAGAAGCATGTGTTTATCAAAACTATTTTCCCCTTTGATTGTGTTTACAAAGTTTGTTTTTCATTTCCGCTGCATTTAAACTCTGTTCATTTCTATTGATTTGTTCAAATTATACAAACAAACACAATCATGAGGAGCCTCAGATCCTAACAGAATAGAATGTCATTAGACCGACGACTAACTTGCTACTAAAAGAAAATTACCAAAATGGCCAAAGACTAAAATTACTTGCGAAAATAGCGGACTCATGCTATCTTGGAACGGGGCATCAAGCGTAGGATGAGTCTTTGGAGCATGGGATGAGTATTTCAAGCATGAGATTAGTCTTTCAAACACGGAAGGCGTCCTTGGAGCGAGGCATCATGCACGGGATGCGTCCGGAGTATTTCTAAAGCGTCCGACGAGTTTTCCGGCGAGTTTCTGAAACGTTGTCTGGCGAGTTGCACGTGTGTTTCTTTATCGTTACGTGTAACCTGGATTTCTTTTTCTTTCTCGTCACAAAATTGTACAAAATCGAGATTAAAAGATAATCCTTCATATAGAAAAAAAATCAAGCCAAATAGATCAGAATCACCATTAATGGCATTGGCAACTCCACTGCTTACCGCCAAATTCTTTCTAAAACTTCACCATCAACACCTAAAACTCACATAGTCTCATCTCAACACTCACCAGCTACGAGTTTTACACACAAAAACTGCCATCACAACCACCCACGACCAACGGAGAAAACATGCACTTCAAATAGTGAATGCTGCAACGGAAACTCGTCGGACAACATTTCCGAAACTCGCTGGAAAAGTTGCGACTCGCCAGACGCTTCAGAAATTCTCCGGACGCATCACGTGCATGATGCCTCGCTCCAAGGAGGCATCCCGTAGCCACGTGTCCATTTTTTATTGTGTTCCGCTCCAAAGACGCATCCCATGCTTGAAAGACTCATCCCACGCATGATGCCCTGTTCCAAGGGGCCATGAGTCGACTATTTTCGCAAGTCATTTTGGTCTTTGGTCATTTTGGTAATTTTCCCTTAAAAATATTAAGCTTTAGAAAAGCCTTATGAGCACAAGTTTATTTCATAAGATGAAACATTTTTAGTAACATCAGAGTTAAACATTTTAAGCTATATTTTAAAAATATGTATACGAAGTTAGAAGAAATACGATCAATTAACAGAAAAGCAACAAGAATATCTTAGTAAAGAAACCAAAAGCAATACATTACTTATGGACGAAACGTCAACGAAAGGCATGGAAGATGGATTATTATAATCATTAAGTGTTTCTTTTACCGTTCAAAAAAAAAATTAAGTGTTTCTTTTATTTTTTATTGTTTATTCTTACCAAAACAGATGTATATCTTTTTGCGCCCAAAACACAAGGCATATACAAAAGGAGTCAATTAAGAAAGACCACAGAGTTGGCTATTTTAGCCGAAAAAAAATCTTTAAAAAGTACAACAAGTTTACTTATAAACAATTTTTTTTATTATCAAACTTTATGATGTGTTATACAATTCCGAGCATACATGTCATTCATTACAATTTGTCTATTTTTATCTAATTCTTGCCATAGAATTTTTTGAAACCAAGGTGTAAGTAGTAATTTACAAGTAATCAAAAGACAAATACACATTTTATCAATGTTACCACACACATAGGTTTTTTTTTTTTTTTTTTGCATAAAGGTGATGACATTGACTCTTTTCATTATTCTAATAATATAATGTAATATTTTATAAAATTTCAAATATACCGCTGCAACTTGTGTGTTTTTATCTATATTCCGATTAAAGTTTTATTTAAAATCGAATGGTCAAATATAACTAATCCTTTTCTTATTCATCATGACATACCGAACCGATACTTTCCGAGAAAAAGTTCATACTGGGAACAGTGCTTTATAAAATTACGAATATACTATTGCGTTATTCTTATTTTTATCTATGTTTCGATAAAAGTTTTGTCCAAAATCTAATAGGTCAAATACAATTGATTTTTTTTTTTTTTTTTTTTTTTTGCGAAGAAGAACAAGTTAGTGAACTATTTTAGCAAAGTTGAATACGTCTTTGTGTAAATTTTTATATTTTATTGACATCCGGTATAAATTTCGTTGAATATGAAGCTATATTCAAAATAGAATGTTTTTTCTGTCTTGTAATGATGAGCTGAAGTGATTCCGGCTTAACAATATCGGTGTTATAGAACCCATATGTCATTCGTTTCTGTAGTTTTCGATCAATGTAAAATATATGTTGATATCCTTTTTTAGCATATCATGACTTTATTTTTAGGGTTTTATCTTTTGGTTGCCATATTGAATTACGGAACCATAAATATATTTGTAGGTCCCGAAATCTGAGGATCGATAACGAACCGAATCACTTGTTTATAGCAAACACGGTCACGTGTGCGGAATCCACGTAACTATGCCAAATCAAACATATAAAGCAATAACAACAAAGGATTAATCAATGAAACACACTCGATTGATTAAACGGGATGAGAACCTATTACAAACTGATACAAACACAGTTCAGACAGAATTTCGACAGAGTTTTGTTACTGGTTATTATCTCATCTACCTTCAAATGAAAACAGATGTTGTTTATATAGTCCCTGGGCCCAAGATTTCGACGAAACACAAAGTGTATCGGCGAAACAGAACATGGGCCAGTCATTGGGCTTGAAACAGCCCATTACACGACGAATCAAGTGTGATTCGTCATGAACGTCGGCGAAACAGAAATAATGGACATTGGTCTGTTTCGTCATGATGTGTTCGACGAAACAGAGCTGTTTCGTCGAGGGCTGCATCAGCTGTTCTGTTTGTTGTATACAGACAGCAAACAGATAGACTATATAAACATATAATGACCATTATACCCTTGTCATGCAACATGCATTGTTCTTAATACATTACATACCAAAAGAGACAAACAAGTCGTACACAAGTAGATAGGAGGATATCTGACTTGGTCAACATAACATACTGACTCGATAATTAATAAAAGACCGTACAAAATACATCGTTAAACAAGACTAGTCACAGACACTAAAAATGCATCAACAAACTCCCCCTTGTCTGTTACTCGTCTTCGGTCTTCTAATCTTCCATCTCAGTGTTGTTCGGACCACGAACTGCCCGAATGTATTCCCCGGTAATAACAAAAACATGCTACGCGCTGAAACTTTAAAGCTTGACGTGCGTCCTGATCTTCATAGAAAATATCATGACTATATAATCTGCTGATGTCACCCTCGGACATGTTGACGATCCACATCGGATCCAACATCCGGTAATTTGCACGATTATCTCTAAACACAATTACAGCTTCATGAGTATCCGAGTCGTAGCACCATAATGCCATGTCTTCAAGAAAATCCTGCTGCATAGGCATCAATGGGATTTTATCTACAACCCTCGGAGGCTGGTACACAAGCTTGTATCTGCAAGTGTTGGTGTCAGGATCAAGAGTAAACTTAATCGGTTGATAGACGGGAAATTGTGGCTTGTATGATTCATCCTTCCAGCCCGACTTCTTGTTTACTTTATTCAGTCGCTCAAATAAAGTAGCGCCATCGTATTTTGAACGATTGATAAGCTCAAGCCTTGTCAACGCAGCAACATCATAAAATGGCAAGGAAAGAATGCTCAGCAGTGAATTGAAATACAGGAATCCGTATTCACGTTTGATAGCAATGCAGTGTATATCTTGAACAAACATCCAGCATAGAATCCTTCCACTTGGCTTTGCCTTTTCAAATTGCAAGTAGTCGACTTGAGCTTTTTCAGGCACAGGCTTGGAGACTTTAGATAGAAACTGTTTTCTCCATTCAGAAAATGCATCTGTGTCTTTTTCAGACGAATTACGATTCTTTAAGTGCTCGTCTATGTCATCAATATTCTCCTTCATCTAATCTTCATCAAACGAAGCGAATTCAGTACCATTTTCTCGAACATACGTTGATTTTGTTGCTTTGCCTTCAAACACAATCTCATCAATATCTTCAACATTAGTTGTATTAGTCTCAGTCGACATTTTATCTATCTCAGCATCATCAATTTCTCTCATAGACTGTAAAACACTCAATTGCTCCTGAGAAAGATCTTCTATTAACTCCCCTTCTTCAAGCAACTCTCCCGTAAATGGATGAATAGCCTGTAGAGCAATATCATCACTGCTTACGACAGAAGAAGTACCTTCTATCTGTTGAACTTTTCCAGTAGAAGTTCCCTGAGATGATTCGACCACTGTAGGTTAAACTGCAACAACTTCAGAAGAAAGTGCGGTTGGCTGCTTCTGTGATGTACCAGAAGTGTCAGGATTCCCTTGGTCTTCCGTATCATCATCCTTTTTCTTCAGTACTTCTTGTTGTTTACAATGATAATCCCACAAAACAGCAAGCCTTCTCTCTTTCTCTTCATCAACAGCCTTCAAGCGAACATTTTCAGCTTTAAGCAAATCAATTTCAGCTTGTTGTCGCTCTATTACTGTTTGTTGTTGACCAACGGTTGACTTCAAGTTGTTAATTTCCACCGATTGTTTAAGCTGATCATTCTTTGTGAGATTAATGAAATGAGATTGCCTCTGAACACGATCAGCAGCTGCTTCAAGTGTAGAGAATAGGTATCTGATCTTTTCGTCTTGAGAAAATCCGGAAAATGTCCTATGACGTTCAGCACTGATCCCCGAAGTGGTTGCTCTGATTGCAGAAGCCATAGATCTTTCAGGAACTGCCTGAGGAGTCACAGCTGGAATTTCAGCAGCTGAAGTAACTACAGTAGGAGTTTCTTGCACAGGCTCCTGAGGTACAGATTGTACAGGCTCCTGAGGTACAGATGAAGACTCTTGAGGCACAGATTTCCTAGCATAAGTACTCAAATATTTTCTTGCTTTCTTCTTTTGAGTTTCAACAGCTTTCTCAGCTCTCCTTTTTGTTCTTCTTTCACCTTCAGGATCCTCTGGAACATATTCTGGATCATCTTCAGTTCTAATCTTTCTATATCTTCTCACTCCACGTCAGTGTTGCAAAAGTCGGATTCCTCGGCCGAGTACTCGGCGAGTACTCGGTCCTCGGACCTCCACCTTGGCGACTTCCTCCTAGGCGGTCTCAACTAGTCGGCCTCGGGAGTACTCGGTCCTAGTCGGCGCCTAGTCGGCCTAGTCGGAGCCTAGTCGGCCTAGTCGGTCTAGGCGGTCAACGTGGTTTATTGACTTTTAATCGGTCAAACTCGGTCAAAATCGGCCTACTCGGCCTTGTACTCGGACTACTCGGCCTTGTACTCGGACTACTCGGCCTTGTACTCAGACTAGTCGGACTTGTATTCAGAATATTTGAACTTTAAACATGTTTCATTTTAAATTATACCCAGTTGACATGAATTATGCTTATTTTAACACATAAATAACATATAACAATTAATTTTCTTTATATTTACCATGTCTGCGTACTCCCCGAGTACTCTCCGAGTACTCCGATTACTCCCAACTCCCCAGTCGGCCGACTAGGGACCGCCTAGCGACTTTTACAACACTGCTCCACGTATATCGATATACATTTCATATCCAGGATCGACTATATGATCACTAGAACTAGAATCAGATTCATCATCGCCACTTGCTGAAGAACTACTAGCTGATGTACCACCAGCTGCACCCTTGCTCGATGTACCAACAGCACCAGTATCACCACCATCATCGCTTTCACCACTACTGTCACCACTATCACTTCCAGACTCATCTGAATCAACTGGGTCAGGACCAAATTTCTCTATCCTTTTTCTTTCCAACTCAGGCTCTTCATTGTCAGATTGGCTGTCATCATGACGCCATTTATCATTTGCTGGAGCAACATAATCAGGATTCACAAGTGCGCCAAAAAGCTTCCTTGGAGGAACACTTTCTTTGTATCTTTTGGCGGCAAGAGTCTTGATTAGCCTTAAAGAGTTGAAATTCATCGCCTCTATCTTCAGAAGATCATTTTCAGCTTTAGGAAGGTCTGGATGTTGAACATTCATAATCATTTGCAGAAACCGAGGATACATCCAAAACTTGTTTCCGGTTGTTCTACTTCCTGTCCTTGTCATATTCTCTTTCATGTTGCTGAAAATATACTTTGAGATGCTAAACGGTTTGTTTAACACCAAAGCAACCATGAAACCAACGAGATCATCTCCAGCCATATCATATCCAGACCGTCTATTGCTGAGACACTGAATATGAATATGCAATAAAAACTTGTAGCGTAATGGAAGATCACCTTTGTTGATTTGTTTGACGAAAATGTCTCCAATACACTTCATCCGTAGCAAACAGCCTCGTGAACACATGATTGGTATTGAATATAGAGCATCCGGTTGATCTTGTAATTGAAGAACTCCATTCAATATCTCCGGAGTGATAACGACATACAGATCATTCACACGACCTCTTATAATATCCTTTCCATCGATTTGAACGACGCTTGCAGAATCCCAGAAAGCTTTGATAAGTGATTTGTAAACGGGCGTCGAGAATGTAACAGCATAATTAATACGTGACTCCCTGATCCACTTCGTGATATCTTTCAATTCCGTGAGCTTGTCATTAGGATCCAGATATGCAACTTGATTATGACGCTTCTCTGACATAATCTCCTCTTCAGTTTTGTTTTCTTTCTTTGTCGCCTTCTTGCGTTTTCCTTTTTCTTTCGGTGCTTTAGGTGCCATCTGTAAATGAAAATGTCCAGAATAAGTCACATTTGATATAACATGCATTTAGACATGTATGGATACAATTTCATGTATCCACATAACAGATAACCTATCAAATCATGTTTACTGTGAACAAACAGCA
Organism: Helianthus tuberosus; assembly: GCA_030545235.1. Lineage (NCBI taxonomy): Eukaryota > Viridiplantae > Streptophyta > Magnoliopsida > Asterales > Asteraceae > Helianthus > Helianthus tuberosus. The sequence goes on from CM060376.1 coordinate 182,710,054, forward strand.
ACAACAGAAAACTGCTAAGGCGTGTACGACGAAACAGAAGATCAACGACGAAACAGAAGGTTGTGCGACGAAACAGAGGGTTGACCATTGACCAGTTTGATTCGTCGACCATTCTGATTCGTCGAGTCTGTTTCATTCCATTTCTGATTCGTCGTCTCTGATTCGTCGTATGTTTGATTCGCCGAAATTAGGGTTAATGTGATTCGTCAATTTGGGGGTTTTTGTGTTTCGCCGTTTTGTAGTTTAAACAAAGAACAAATACAAACACAAACACATTCAACATCATAATTTATACCCAAACCAACTTATGACAACCCATATATGATTTCTGATCCAAAAACCCATTTAAAACAGTTGAGAACTTTATCAAAACAAAAACCCCTGTTTTTGTTACATAAACCCACATCCAAATCAAAGTAAATCAAACATACTAGAACTTAAATCTAACAGATACAGAAGGAAAACACAATAATTCCAACATCAACACATGTATTATCAAAGAAAAAACAAGGTCTCAAAGGGATCTCTGAGGGTTTCGGATGAAAAACCGACGGTTCAAAATGTTCGGAATGTGAACCAGAACGTTTTACTACCTTTGATTTTTGTAAGATTTTGATAACAATCGGATGATTTGAGTGATTTGAGAGGGTGACCGTAGGTATGGGGGTTTGAGTGTTTGAAGAAGATGAATAGTTTGATGTTTTGAAAAAGTGAACAACAGGGACCCATTTATACACTGCCTCATATCGACGAATCAGAATCCTTCGACGAAACTGGATTGGGCTTCGACGAATCAGAACGAGATTGGGCTTACACATGGGCCTGAATTTAGCCCATGACGAAACTGATTTGGGCTCATGTGATTCATCGTAACTTTGACGAAACAGATCTGTTTCGCCGATGATGGTCTGATTCGTCGACCATTTGTCTGATTCGTCGACCATTCTTTTGTTTCGCCAACAGTTAAATTTTCAAAACACAGACATGAAAAATTTCTGCAGACTGAACAAATCATGATTTAAAAGGAACACTTTTCCATTTTGTTTTAGTTTCCAAATGCAAGAACATGTTATGAAGTAGGTTTCAAGCTTCTGGCAGAAAACACCAGGCAACAACTTCGGCTTAATCAAAAACGAACTTTACACAAATATACTAAAAACAAAATTTAAAGCACGGTAAACTAAACGAAAATGCAGAAAACTGTGAAAAACACTAAGCAACTGTACAAGTGCAATCTTTTTTGCGAATTTCAAGGACAAGGAATCATACCAGCTTACGGTCTTAGTCAACATGATTTTGATTTCTGTTTAAAGCTCTGGATAAGTATACTACCTCGATTATCGGTATTGTGGTCCACATAAGCTCAAACTGATCAGACGTAATCATAATTAAGAGATACGATTAACTGTAAGGATTATACTTACAAGTCGATGTAAATCCACTCACGACACATTCCCGTATCAAGGTATGCACGAGAATTCATCTTACCGGTGAGTATACCGATTATCATCTGTTTGACCGTATAAAAATGTGAGAAACTCACTTATTTGATTGAAAACAAGCCCTATGTGATAGAATCACTTATTGATGAGGAACTTGATTTTCAGATGCATGAGGGCACAGGAGCAAGTCCGTGAACAGGTCAGTACTTTCGTACAGCAGAGAGACGAACTTGACTCCCGCAAAGAATCTGTGATATATTATCACTTATTTTGTTTGGACATGTGATTGTTGATCACTTATTGAGGTCGAATGCAATATGTACACGTATGTATAGTATCATGGAAGATCTTAGACTTCGTCTCCGTTTTGATTCGGTTTGATACCACCATGATACCCAGATGATAAACAGCATAAAGACCGAATATCTCAGAACCTCGGCAATCTCTCAAACGAAATTTCGGTACTAAGACCATATGCCTATGTGTGGTTCCCACCTGACCTGAAGTCTGTTAGGTTTGTATCATCCTGCACATTTTAGTCTGATTGTGAGCCTACCGATACATCGTTAGTAGAGATACTTATCATTTTTCTTTTTGTTTTGCATTTTGAGCACGTTGACCGACCACACCAGTGAACATCATCATTTTCCTTTATCCAAGAAACTCATTTTTGGTTTTTCTATTGATTTTGAATTTTTGAATTTTTCAAACGAAACGACAGAAAGTAAAGACATCTTTTTGGATTTTGAACTTTTGCAATGTTTTTGTATTTTCTTGAAATATCTCCCCCTAAAATTTGCAAAGTTTACGAAAACTAAAATCTTTTTGAATTTTTCAAAGTTTATAAAGAAAATATTTACAAAAACGATCAGCCAAAGAAGTTTACTCGGGTATCACCTTAATGCCATTGACCAAAAGTAGATAATCAAAACGTGATTTATCAAAAGCTTTTGTAAACAGGTCGGCACGTTGGTGATCAGTGGGGACATGAACGACATCGATTAACCTCTTGTCAAAACAATCACGTATGAAGTGATATTTAATGTCGATGTGTTTAGTCTTAGAATGTTGCACAGGATTTCTAGTGATCTGTAAGGCAGCATTATTATCAACAAAAATATGGGTAGATAGGAATTCTAAACCGTAGTCGCGCATTTGTTGTTGTATCCAAAGAACTTGGGAGCAACAACTCGAGGCAGCAATATATTCTGCTTCACATGTTGATGTAGCAACACACGTTTGCTTCTTGCACTGCCACGTGACCAGGCGATTTCCTAGGAACTGACATCCTGCTGTTGTCGATTTGCCATCGATTTTGCAACCACCGAAATCAGAATCACTGTATGCAATTAATTCAAAACTATCATCCCTAGGGTACCAAAGACCGAGGTCTGGGCATCCCTTCAAATAGCGTAAAATCCTTTTGACAGCTGACAGATGAGAGGCCTTCGGGTTTGCTTGATATCTTGCTAGCAGGCACGTTGGATACATGATATCAGGCCTCGAAGCGGTAAGATACATGAGAGATCCGATTATGGCACGATAGTACGAGGAGTTGATGCTTTCGCCCTTCAAATCCGGAGTAATCCCGTGATTCTGCGGAAGTGGGGTACCAATGGGCGTTGCATCTGACATTTGGAATCGGCTCAAAATGTCACCAACATATTTAGTCTGATGGATGAATATCCCAGACTCTGTTTGTTGAACTTGAAGGCCCAAAAAGAAATTCATCTCCCCCATAGCGCTCATTTCGAACTTTTCCTGCATAACACTTTCGAATTGCCTGCACAAAGAGTCATTAGTAGACCCAAATATTATATCATCAACGTATACCTGCAGCAGCAGAAGATCTTCATCTTGTTCTTTGATAAAGAGTGTGCAATCAATAAGACCTCGTCGAAATCCATTCTCCAGAAGATAGTTTGATAAGGTTGCGTACCAAGCCCTAGGTGCTTGATGTAGACCATAAAGAGCTTTGTTGAGCAACCAAACCCGATCGGGGTGAATAGGATCTTCAAATCCTGGAGGTTGTTCGACGTGTACCTCTTCTTGAACAATACCATGAAGAAAAGCACTTTTAACATCCATCTGGTAAACTTTGAATCCTTTGAAAGAAGCATAAGCTAAGAAGATCCGAATAGCTTCCAGACGTGCAACAGGTGCATAAACTTCATTGTAGTCAATGCCTTCAATCTGGCGAAAACCCTGAACAACCAGTCTCGCCTTGTTGCGAATAACAACTCCACGGTCATCTTTCTTGCATTTATAAACCCATCGTGTGCCAATTTTCTTGTAATTCTCCGGTTTTTCAACAAGCTTCCAAACGCCAAGCTTTTGAAATTGCTGCAGTTCGTCCTGCATGGCTTCAACCCAAGAATTATCTTTTAAAGCTTCCTTCCAAGATTTCGGTTCTTCTTGTGAAACATAACACGCGAAGGACCAATCATTTTGGAGACCAGATTCTCTAATAGCTGAATACAAACCAGCACTCTAGTTGTTTCTCAGCTGATTACGCGTCTGCACACCTTGTTGGACATCTCCTATGATATTCTGCTGTGGATGGGTATCGTGTATCCTCATTTCAGAATTTTCAGGAACACGAGCATTACCACCCAAATTGTTAATATTAAGATCAACAACCAACTCCACGCCTGGATTATGCGTAGAAGTGGATGCATTTCCTTCAGCAGTATCATCGACTTGCACATGAGGAGTATCAACAGAAGTGCCCTGAACTGGAACAACTGGAGATGAAGTGCCTTCAATCGCATCCAGATTTTCTTCATCTTCTTCTGATGACTCATTGTATTCAGTAGCATTTTCAACTTCCTCATTTTGAACTGTGTTGTTAGACGAATTAGAACCTTGTGAGTTAACAACAACAGGTCTAACTAATGACGATTCAGCAGCATTGTCACTATCAAATATCATTCTAGCAGCTGCGGAATCTTCATAAAAGGTTGGCAGATCAAAGGAGTTGAATAGCCCATCGTAATCGAACATCCAAGGATCACCTGGAGCTTTAACAGGACTTGTATATCTCTGAACCCTTACTTCACTCCATAGCTCAATCTTTTTGGTAGTCAAATTCCAAACACGAAAATTTGGTGTAGCATATCCAAGGAAGAAACCCTCGATAGCTTTCGCGCCAAACTTTCCATCCGGATCAATCATAGTGCATGGACCACCAAAAGGTTCTAGAATTGAAAGATCTGGTTTCCTTTTCTGTAGAAGTTCGAAACAAGTCTTGCCATGTCTCTTAACCGTAAGAACTCGGTTTAAAGTGTAGCATGCAGTCGACACAGCCTCCGCCCAGAACTGAACAGGAAACGCCGACTCTACCAACATTGTTCTTGCAGTTTCAATTATTGTCCGATTCTTCCTCTCTGCGACACCATTTTGTTGTGGAGTGTAAGGAGAACTGTATTCATGAAGAATGCCTTTAGAAGTACAGAACTCATCCATAACACGGTTTTTGAATTCAGTTCCATTGTCGCTTCTGATCCTCTTAACTTTCAACGAGTAGAGATTTTCCAACATTGTAAGAAGATCCTTGAGGATGCCAGGAGTATCACTCTTGTGTGCCATAAAAGCTACCCAAGAAAATCTAGAGTAGTCATCAGTAACTACTAAACAATAAACATCTCCGAACGTTGTCTTGTGTCTCATAGGTCCAAAAAGGTCCATATGAAGACGTTCGAGAGGCATGCCAACAGTGTTGATTTTCTTCAAAGGGTGAGACTTCTTTGTTTGTTTCCCTTTCTGGCACGAAACACAGATATCTTGTAGATGAAAACTTCTCACGGGCACGCCATTCACAAGATTGTTTTTCACCAAATGGTTCATTTTTCTTAAGTGAATGTGTCCCATTCTTCTGTGCCAAGATATAGACTCCTTCTCCGTGGCTTTCGAGACAAAACATGTGACTTGTGCAGAAGTCGTAATCGCTTGACTCATATCAAGAACATAAAGATCATTGATTCTTGGAGCCGATAAGAGAATCCATTCATCAGGAATTTTGAAACCAGGTTTAAGCACATAACAACCGGCATCATCGAAATGCACGGTGAACTTTTTATCGCAGATTTGCGACACACTGAGAAGATTATGATCAATTTGTCGAACATAATTGATCTTATCGAAACATACAACACCATTGGAGATCATTCCCTCTCCAGTGATGTAACCGCCTTTGTCTCCAGCGTAAGCGACATAGCCTCCTTTAATGTTTCTCACATCATATAGAAGCCGTAAGTCGCCCGTCATGTGTCTGGATGCCCCACTATCAACAATCCAATGACTATTGATAGTTCCTCCTGGAACATCCTGCACATATCATCCAATGATTAGTTAAGGATGGGGACCCAAGCCATAGTGGTCTTGGGTCGTCCTTGAGCATCACAAATAGTGATCTCGATTTGTTGATGGTTTTCCAAACGAACAGCTCCCCCTGAACTTTCACCGTTCCTAGGTTTCCAAGTTTGTTTTTGTTTACCAGATTGAGTTTTGTAAACAAATTTTGAAACTTCTGGTTTTACAGGTGAACTTGGTTCCCTTGGAACAGATTTGACCTTAGATTTTAAAGCCTTTTCTATTTTCTTCACAATTTGATGTCGTTGTTTCTTTTCCTGTTCTTTAACAGTTCTTTTATCATGTTTAGGCGAAACGGGACGACATTTAGGGTGAATCGTTTCAGGTGATGCTCTCTCAACAAATTTCTCTTTCGGAGTGTTTGCACAATCTTTGATGATGTGCCCAAACTCTCCACATTTAAAACACGTTCTCCTTTCAACAAACTTAGGAGAACTGGATCGACGATCAGATGTCAAACTTGTATAACCCGAGGTACTTGCTTTTTCATCACACCCGTTTGAATGTTGAGTGTAATTGTTTTTACTATCACGTTTTAAAATTTTGACTTGTACAAAATCAGTATTTGACTTGTTTTCAAAAGTCTCAATTTTATCTGTACCCCTTGATTCCACAAATTTGACACTACTGTTTTTCTTCTGATAACGAGCCCCTTTTGTTTCAAATTTTGAATTTGAAACATTTGGATTTTGAGCTCGTTGAACTGATTGTTTACCCTTAGAAGCAATAGGTTGTTGCTTTGAAAGTGATTTCTGATTTCCAAATTTCTTTTTGATTTCAGCCTTAGGAATTGGATTACATTGAGTCACAATAACTCCCGGAATCGACTTTCCCAAAAACTTACTTGTGTTATTTTCAAAAACATTATCAATCGTTGATGGATTGACATTTTTAATTGGAAAATCATTATCTGAATAGATTTTAGAATCACCAACCAAAGTGTACAACACAATATTACTTTTAACGGTAGACACAGGATCTATCACTTGTTGAACAACAGGTTGAACAGCAGGGGTAGGAGGATCACACAGAATATGATTCTCAATTGGAACTTCTACTCCTTTAAGTTTGTCAAGTGATTTATCCTTATTACTCACATCTGATTCTGGTTCATCATCCGACGACTCATAGTCCTCAATGGTTGGAGGACCTTGTTTCGTAGATGTTGAATCTTTTTGCTCAAAAGTTGTACTTGGAGAATTGTCTGATTTGAACCCTAGGCCAGTAGTAACTTCCTCATAATTAAGAGGCACACTGGGTTCAAACCATGGCATTTCTTCTTCATCAGGCATATAAGCGTAATTATGTCTCAAAGGGGGCGGACACTTCTCATACCCAACACCTTTCTTGTTTCCCTTTAGTTGTTGAACATCAATAATGTGATCGAGCACAAATCGGGAGTTAGAATAACTCTCCAACTTTTGCTTGATTGCATCATGCTCGCATTTTACAATGGCTAATTCCTTTTTAGTTTCCTCAACAATGTTAATGTAATCGTTTATACTAACTTGTTTATGATAAACAGTTTTTGTCACTTCGGAAACATTTTTCTTTAGAGTTTCAATCATAGATTTAAATTCTTTTTCATGTCTAACTAGAGCCATATTTGCTTCTTTGCACTTAGCCATTTCAACAACTAAACTCTGATTGTGAATATGAATCGTATCACATTCAAGTTTTATTCTATCAAATTCATTTTTCATATACTCACAATCTCTACAGTTGATAAGAATTTCAGATTTTACCTGACTTGTAGAAGCTGAGACATTTGCCATAAAGGCAGTCTGATAAGAAAAAGATCCGTCTTCAGAAATGAACTTCTCCATTTCTTTAGATGCTACCTCAGCCTTCTTAATCAGAACTGATTTCTGACATTTCAACTCTTCTGCTTCATTCAATAAGTCATCAAGATTAGAACTTGCTTCTTTGCTCACATCAGATTCAGAATGATAATCGTCCGAAGTAGAACTTTCTTCATCAGAAGTCCCGGTATAACCCGAACTGTCGTCACTTTCAGAAAATTCTTCCTTATGAACGTGCTTGATGTGATTGATGATCTTTGCATAACACGTTGTTCCTCCTTTATTTTGATCACCTTCCCCAAGTTGTAAAGACCAATTAAACCCTTCATCAGCTTGTACGGTTAATGCACGATTTTCGTTTGATGATCCAGACTGATTCTGGTTAGTGGTGTTATTTACAGCCACTATCCCTTTTCCACGATTTTCTTGATTGGTATTTGAAGTACTCGTCTGATTACGGAATGGGTTCTGATTGCCTTGTTTACTTGGTCGGGTGCACTCACGTTTGAAGTGACCCTTTTCGCCACAATTGAAGCATGTAACTGCTTCTTTATCAAATCCGTACTTTCTATCCTGTTTGTTGTCTAAAGAACTTCTCCCTGTTCGAACCATAAAGTCCTTCGCCCTTCTAACAGTACTTGCGAACGCCCACTTTATATCCATCAACTCCATTTCATCACGGTTGATTTGTAGATAGTCTTCGTTGGTCAAACTGATGTTTCCAATTTGACCTGCGACCAAACCGCAGTAAGCACTGACCATTGTATTAATGAGTTCCATATGTTCCTTTGCTACTTCAATGCTAACATTTGAGAGGTTTGATGTATCAACTTTGACTGTGTTAGTGTTTGGAGTTGGAGGATTGTTGGTATAATGAGCTTGCTGTTGTTGTGGTTGGACTTGTGGTTGTGGTTGGGCTGGAATATAAGCACTCGGATTGAACTGAGGTTGAGTAGTGGCAACTGGAGGTATATAAGGAATAAAACCTCCTCCAGAATAAGCTTGAGCTTGAGCAATCAAATGTGCTGGCGGAAGATAGGCACTCGGATCGAAGACAGGAGGTGGAGCTGATTGAGGAAATGGAGAAGAGTTTGTATTAGATACAAACGCCGTTTGTAACTTTGGTTGCTGAGCTGAACTGGAACTAGCTGACGGGTTAAAACCTCCTCCACAATACATTTCGATATTTTGAGGAGCAGCAATTCGTTTTGCTTTCTGAATTTCTTCATCATTCTTGTGTTCCAACTTCTGTACGAATTCATAGATACTTACAGTGTCAGCATCTAGAACACCGGTATGCTTTAAAAGCTCAATGTATGGGCTCCACTTTGGTGGTAGAGAATCAGCAAACCGTGCAACGACTTCCTTTTCAGATGCAGTAACAGCATAAGCAAACATTTCACTAATCAAATGATAAAAACGTGTAGTCATATCATTTAGAGTTTCATTTTCCAAGAACTGAAACGATTCAAACTCTTTCTTCAGTAGATCATGGCGTGTCTTTCTAGAAGCTGCATTTCCTTCTCCTCTTGTTACCAAAGCATCCCATAATGTTTTCGTGTCCGAACAATAAGAAAATTGATGATAGATATCTTTGTGAAGCGCTTGAGTAAGAACAGCAAACGACTTTTTCTCAAATTCATAGGCTTTCTTGTCATTTTCCTGCATGTTAGAAAAACATTCGGCCGTTGAGGCTGCTACTTCGAGAGCATTATTGCGTGGAGTAATGAAACACCTCCACAGATCAGTGCTTTGACCTTGAACATATGTATGGAAACGACCTTTCCATGATGGAAACTCGTTCATATGATTCAACTTTGGCGGGCGATTGTTGCTGCCCGTTTCGCTCTCGCTAAGCAAAAGATTTTGAACGTTTTGATTTTGATTAGATGCCAAAGCCCATTATCCGGCACTTATAGTAGGTTGACCAAAAACATTCTTCACCCACGCTGCTGCGGAGGTCGGATCTTCACGTGGTCTCGAGTCCATACTCCAATCCCATGGACTAGTACAACTCATATTTGGTATATGTATGATAGTACCTGCACAAATTCTTGAAAACACACAGTTAGCAAACTTTTACAAGTCCTCTATATAAAACAGATCTGTTCTCGACGAAACAGATTTCACGAAACAGGTTTGTTTCGTCTAAATGAATGATGACGAAACAGACTTGTGATAATTGTGATTTGTGGCGAAACAGAAGTTGTTTCGTCAAAGATGTTGTGGCGAAACAGAAGTTGTTTCGTAGACTACTTGTTTCGTCGAAACTGAGTATCAGACAGCTGGTTTAGATATTTAAAATATCTTACTGATCAGTCAAAGATAAGTCTCAGACATAAAGATATTTATTACTGACACAAGGTATGTTTGTAACACCAATTTTCAACGAAACAGAATTTATCACTGAAACAAATTATCACTCTTTTACACTAAAGTTAAGTTAATATATTATAAGTGACAACACTTAGGTTTCTTCAATTTAATGATCAAATTCACAGATTTTATAAGAACAATTTTGAAGATATGAAGAACACACTCAAGAACAATGAGTTTTCCGATGAGTTTTCCGATCACCGATAATTTTCCGAAACACGAAAATACACAAAATTTTCACTAAAAACCCGGTTTAAAGCATGAACAAACAATCTAACTAGGTTTTTGATAAAAATCTTTAGCAAACAACAAGAAACCAACAGATTTTATGAATATTTTTCCAGAATTTATGATTTTTTCAAGAACAAATTTTCAGAAAAACACACACAAATACTTGATAAAAACCGAACAATGTTTGATTTTAAACAAGTATAAGAGCCAAAGCTCTGATACCACTTGTAGGTCCCGAAATCTGAGGATCGATAACGAACCGAATCACTTGTTTATAGCAAACACGGTCACGTGTGCGGAATCCACGTAACTATGCCAAATCAAACATATAAAGCAATAACAACAAAGGATTAATCAATGAAACACACTCAATTGATTAAACGGGATGAGAACCTATTACAAACTGATACAAACACAGTTCAGACAGAATTTCGACAGAGTTTTGTTACTGGTTATTATCTCATCTACCTTCAAATGAAAACAGATGTTGTTTATATAGTCCCTGGGCCCAAGATTTCGACGAAACACAAAGTGTATCGGCGAAACAGAACATGGGCCAGTCATTGGGCTTGAAACAGCCCATTACACGACGAATCAAGTGTGATTCGTCATGAACGTCGGCGAAACAGAAATAATGGACATTGGTCTGTTTCGTCATGATGTGTTCGACGGGGCTGCATCAGCTGTTCTGTTTGTTGTATACAGACAGCAAACAGATAGACTATATAAACATATAATGACCATTATACCCTTGTCATGCAACATGCATTGTTCTTAATACATTACATACCAAAAGAGACAAACAAGTCGTACACAAGTAGATAGGAGGATATCTGACTTGGTCAACATAACATACTGACTCGATAATTAATAAAAGACCGTACAAAATACATCGTTAAACAAGACTAGTCACAGACACTAAAAATGCATCAACAATATTGTACAAACTGAGTTGGTACCGATCGAATTCCTATTATAACACACGTATTAGTGGAATTATGAACGGAATATAACACACTATTTATATCTATTACTTGGCATTTAAGGGATTATTGTAGATTCTATATAATCTTTAATACTGCAATCTTTCATGGACTCCACAACCTACACATTAGAAACACAACGGAGTATTATTGAATGTCGGGCCTATCTATTGTTCTGTTAATGATAACCGATAGATTAGCAAACGTATTAGTTTAGTCACCTTTTCCATACTTTGCTTGGTTTGTAGGGTCCGTGGAGTTTCGTCAGTAAGTACGACAAGATCAAGTAGTCCTTGGCAAATTTCCGAGGATTGTGCTCAAATCTCAAAAGTTTAGTCGTGACATATGCATTGATACCCCTAGTCCGTACAAGTAAGTTTTACGTAATAAAATACATGATCATAATTGTTCTACATGTCCCCGCAATGCTATTTTATGTGTTTTTTGAATTAGTCAACATATAAAATGGACTATACATTTCATTATAATTAATTAGTCCATATATAGGAAAAGGAAAAACAAGTAATGTTACATACAGTTTTACTTAGATGATAAAGAATTTGTTAAGCTTCGTGTATGACATGCATTAGAATTTTATTAAATTTAAACTCTGTTATATAACACGTTTTATGTTATAATAATCAACGATTATAACCGTATACAACTCAAAGTCACTTTTGTAAGATAAGTTAGGTTTTACACTTAAAAGTATTGGTTTATCAGAACACAACTTATTGTAAATTTTTGTGCAGAAATGGAAACAAAATTCCTAATTTCATTTATGTTCATTCTTCAAGCAATCATCAATGGTGTCGATCCCGCCATAGCTCAATCAGGTGTAAGAGGCAGGCATGTATGCAGAGGTGGTGATTTCAAAAGTAACATTATCCAAAAAAAACCGAGCATCCGCATTGAATAAAACCTTGGCGTTAATTAAGAATTCAAGCTTCGATGGTTTTTACCATAGCCAAGCTGGCGATAAACCTGAAGAGCAAGTTAGTGTCAGCTTTCTTTGTCCGCTCAATATCCGAAAGACCCAATGTGAGTGTTGTTTCAATAAATTGTTGTCGTATCTTCTAAAGAACTGTCCTAAAGAAAACGAAGGTGTAGCATGGGACATCTACTACTGTTTGTATTGTATGTTACGTTACTCTACAGGGCGTAAAATATTTTCGGTGCTGGATGATTGGGCTTGGTATGATTGGAAGAACATACTGACTGTCAAAGCGGTTGAGTTAGTAAAGACCATGGATGATTTGACAAGTAAGTTAAAGGAGCAAGCAGCTGGAGGTGATGCTCTTCGGAAATATGCGCAAGGAACTGTAAATTATGACCAGGATGACCACTCTTTGTACGTGGCTGCACAGTGTACTACTGATCTATCGAAGGCGGATTGTAACAAATGTTTATCCAAGGCAAGTATTAGGATGCGTAGTTTTTGTACTCAAAAAACAAGCTTTGAGGGAAGAGTTCATTCTACCAATTGTATTTTGTGGTACACCCATGTAAGTTTTTTTAATCCGCCTATAGTTAGAAATCCGGAGGAGTATTGTAATTAAGCTGATGTTTGGATTTGAGGTTACATACAAAGTGGGCATAAATTAATTGTACTAGAGTGGAAGATTCAAAATTATTTGTTTTATCTTATATATATGAAATTAATGTTGGAGTTGATGTTCATGATAAGAATGGATCGAATTCATGTTAGGACCAGAACACGAATCACGCGAACACTAGAACAATCTGCAGCAAGCACATACACTCACACACTCTAAATCACAAGAGCACCTAATACAAAGAAGAAATAGTTGTGGAGAGTGGATGTAGGTCAGATTAGACCGAACCACTATAAATCTTGTGTTCTTGTTCTTGTGATTTAGAGTGTGTGAGTGTGCTTGCTGCAGATTGTTCTAGTGTTCTGGTCCTAACAATTCATAAACAAGGACATGGGATCAAAGGGACTATTGAGCAATACGAAATAAAGATTGAAATGTCCTAATAAAAAGAGAATACTCATTAAGAGAAAAAGCTGAAAATTATAGAATTTAAAAACCAGTACATCAAAGCCAAGACCAAACAACCATGAGTATATAGCCAAATGGATTAAAACAAATCAAAGCCATCAAAAGATTGAACAGTTGTTGTTGAGCTACATTAAACCTATATCAAATCGACTTTCCTTTCCAGAGGCTCCGGGCTCCCTTAAACCTTGGCTGCGACACATATCCAGCATGAATTGCTGTTTTTTGAGGTTTTTCTAGCAATTTACACAAAAGTGTTGGTTCAATGGTTCCTCTTGATTCAGAGACTAGACATTTTTATCCGTCCAACATTGGTGCTTAACCTGAAAACCTTTAAAAATACATATTAGCCATAATCTCGTATCAACATATCTTGTCACATAATTATATTTTACATGTAAATCCAACTCTAAACTCATTATAGTTTATCAACATAATTACTTTATCTTCTAAAGATAATTATGTTTAATGAAAGGGTTGTTTGTTTCTGATTCCTCCTCTATCCCACTCAGCATCAAACAAAGTCTGACCGATTCAGACCCAATTTTAGCCATTCGGATGTTTTTCTTTTTGGAACCTGTCGAATCCTCAAATCCCTGGAGATATCTTAGATTTGGTGAGCTCCGGATCAGGTTCGTCCTCTCGTCGTTGTGGTGACGGTTCCTCTTGCGGGATGTCGAGTCTTGAACTGCAGCCACATGAAAATCTAGTTAGAGGGCCCGAGGGGGTTCACCCCGAGGGCACTCCGACGCTCAAGTCAGTATCTTGTATGATAAAGATTGTTATAAGTGCAAATAAAGGGTATAGAGAGAAGGAGCTGAAGTTGTAAGGGAGAAGGAGGGGATCATAACCTGTTGGTTTAGGAAGATAAATATTCCTTTTATAATGGCATTCTTGGGCCAAAACCCTAGTGGGCTGGCTTAAGAATGGGCTTCTCAGAATTAGGCCCACTCAAACCTTCTAATCATGCTGGGAAAATCCAAATGGGCTCAGGCCCAGTCATCAATCCAAGGGAATGAGCCCAGACGAGGAGCCCACGCGGGGAGCCTCGTCGTCAAGTCATCCCTAGTCCAAGCCCATTCACTGATGGATGGGTGTAGGACTTGTTCTAGTCTTTGAAAACCTAGGCGGGTCGCTCTCCGCCTTTTAACTATCACCCCTATCCGTCTGGTACATGTAGTCTAAGGCACGTTTTGCCAAAGTTATCTGTTTTGTTACCCTTGGGACAACCTTGCATTTAGTACTCAAAATAGCAAGGTGACCCCTCAAGCAGGGTAGCATAATACCTTACTTCAATTTATGCCTCCTTGAAGGCACTTAACCCAATGTACGCGTTCGAGAATACTTTTCTGAGAGCGTTTATGCTATTTAGATCATCTTTTCATGTACCTCTTAAATGCATTTCTATCAAGGTACTCGTTCAAGAGTAATTTCTCTAAGGTCATCGACTGGGATGCCTTATTTACCGTGTCATACTCTTTGTATGGTGTTCCTCTAATTAGGGTTTTTGTCTTACTTGAACTCTTAAAACTTTCTCATGAATTTTCTTTGTGCCCTGTTTAAGCCGTTAAGGCTTTCTATGGGTCGCTTTGTAACTTTTTAAGTTGTTAAAGCTTTGTATAGACCTGTTTTATTACTCGTTCGAGTTGTTAAAACTTTGTATAAGTTTGCTTCGTAACTTGCCTGAGTTGTTAAAGCTTTCTTATAAGTTTGCCTCGTAACGTGTTTAGGTTGTTAAAGCTTTCTATAGTTTGCTTTGTAACTCGTTTAAGTTGTTAAAGCTTGCTTCGTAACTTGCTTGAGTTGTTAAAGCTTTCGATAGTTTGCTTTGTAACTCGTTTAAGTTGTTAAATCTTTCTATGGTTTGCTTTGTAACTCGTTTAAGTTGTTAAAGCTTTGTACAAGTTTGCTTCGTAACTTACTTGAGTTGTTAAAGCTTTCTATAGTTTGCTTTGTAACTCGTTTAAGTTGTTAAAGCTTTGTACAAGTTTGCTTCGTAACTTGCTTGAGTTGTTAAAGCTTTCTATAGTTTGCTTTGTAACTCATTTAAGTTGTTAAAGCTTTCTATGGTTTGCTTTGTAACTCGTTTAACTTGTTAAAGCTTTGTACAAGTTTTCTTGGTACCTCGTTTAAGCTGTCAAGGCTTTGTATAGGCTCGCTTCGTAACTCGTCTAAGTTGTTAAAGCTCCTGTTGGGCTTGTTGTCCAATGGCGTTTGGGCCACTTGGATTTTCATATGCCTGCTTCGGCGTTTTTTGGACGTAATCGACTTAGTCCTAGCCCCACGGCCGGGCTTTCCCTTGTTTTGACTAAGGCATGGCGACATGTCCGCATGCCTATGTACATGTTCATTTTATTGTAAGATCGTCCGGCACGTCTACCTAGATGATCCTGTTTGACCCGTTAGCAGGGTCCTCAAACCGTTCAGGTTTTTCATTTTTCGAGAAGGGGTGGTATCTTCTCCTTTTGGGGAGGTTTTGTGAGCCCTTTTAGAAACATTTGTTATCTAGAGGGAGCCTTCCCATGAGTCCTTATTAAGGGCTCTTTCCTCCCCTGGAGGGATGTTGTAATTCTCTAAAAACGGGTGCCCATGGAAAGTGCACCCTTTTCTGTCAGAGAGACTTCTTCAGACATATGTAACCCCGAGATGGGGCTCCTTTTCTTTGGATGGATACTTTCTAAAACATAGACCTGTGGCGGAGATCGTTTCTTTTCAAGGAAAGGATTCTTTAGATTCAAAATTCCTTGTCAAGGGGGGGTCTCCCCCCCCCCCCATTTTTTTTAAAGTTGTTCTAGTGCGATATCCCAAGGAAGGGTTTTCTCAAATATCGAATCCCAGGGGCGGGGGTATTTTCCCGTCCTTATAAGGAACTTCACCAATACTTGATCCTGTGGCAGGGTGCACTTCTGTTCGCTGAAGAGACTTCTGAAATACTTAATCCCACGGGAGGGGATACCCTCCTTTTCTTGGGAGAAACTTGTTCCTATTCGTGGAAGGAAATTTTTGTAATACTTAGTCTCATAGAGGGAGTTATCTCCTTATTCCTGGAAGGAAGTTCTTCGAATCTTAATTCAATGGCGGGGACACGTTCTTGTTTGTTGAAGAAACTTCTGAGACACCTAATCGCATAGGATGGGATATCCTCATTTTTTTTCTTTTATTTGGAAGTGACTCCTCCAAGACTTAATCCCCAGGGATATTAATCCCCATCGTGAAACTCCCACTTCAGTCAACTCACACATTTAAGTTTCAAATAACGACACATTGGAGCTCCCACTTATTTAATTCACATTCCACTTGTATTTTCATTCAATTCAACTTTTGATTAATGACCGAACTACCCTTGTACTTCATCATTTCATATTACTTGCATATTCAAACCATCAACTCGACCCGAAATGCATCCAAACAATCTTGTTTACCTCGTTTATCATTTTTGTCTGTTCCGCTTCATCTCTAAACTCCTTAACTTCACCGAATTAAGCAATTAGACCTTCCTATTCTTGGAAGGAGTTTCTTCAAGGCTGAACCCCGAAGGAGGGATATGTTCCTTCCTATTCTTGGAAGGAGTTTCTTTAAGACTTAGTCCCAAGGAAGGGGTATGTTGCTGTTTATGAAAGGGACTTCTAAAACACTTGATCCTAGAGAATGGGATATTCTTCATATTCTTGGAAGGAACTTTTCCTGGACTTAATTCCACGTAAAGTATACGTTCCTGTTCTTGGAAGCGACTGCTGAGGTACCTTATCCACAAGTGAAGGGATCTTCTTGTTGATGGAAGGGACTTCCGAAATGCTTTAGCCTTTAGGAGAGGATATTGTTTTGTTCAACGAGACTGGGGTTTCTTGAGCACGAAAGACCGTAGAAAGACTTCACTATCCCTTTAAAGCGAAGATGCACTTATTAAGGTTTCCCTCTCTTTCTTTTTCCTTGTAGAATCTTTGGCGATGGGGGCTGGCGGAAGGAGCTCACTTCCATTTAAAGTATAGAATATAAGTGTTGGTAACTTATCTTGCGGATTATTTTTTGTCCATGGAAGAAACTGACTTAGCGGCTCGCAGGAGGGGTTTCTTCCTTCCTTCAAGGAAGGACCGTTTAGGTTTTCCTTAGGGACTGATAGCGTAGTCCAAGGTGTCTTCCGTCTTTAAGGAGGGAGCATCGGGTTTCTTCTATGGGGACTAATAACGTAGTCCAACGACTCTTCCGTCTTCAAGGAAGCAATGTCCGGTTTTTCTTTAAGGACTAACAACGTGGTCCAATGATTCTTTTTTCTTCAGGGAATGGGCCAAATAGACAACCTAGGCTTTTCCCTGTCTTCTCGTAGAGGATGAATAATGTAGTCCCCTTATTCTTTTTCCTTCAGGGAAGGTGCCTAATACACAGCCCAGGTTTTTTCCTTCTTTAAGGGAGGGATTAATAAGGCAGTCCATGCCCCTTCCCCCTCATTCCTTTTTTTTGCTGTTGTAGAGGTATTCGAACATGAGAACTTATGGAGGGGGCTTAATCCTTTCTAGAGGAGGCAATACAAAAATAAAGATCCTTTCTAAAGGTCTTCAACGTAGATCACAACGGTGCTATACCATGCTAGCTTCCCAGTTCAGTGTTGTCAAACGTAGTTGGTAATACTGAACTTATAAAATAAGTTGTCCTTGAGCACGTCTGTCTAGACGATCGGTTGTGACTCTTGTTGAACGAGAATAACCACAGGTTAGCAAAAAAACTCGGGTGAACAATGTCCGCAAGAAACATAGATCCCATATTTCTGATCAACCACTAGATATGAGGACGTTGATAAATGTTCAATAGATGTCATGTAATGATGGTGTTGTATCATACCAGCCCCAGTTCAATGTTGCACAAAGGTATTTCTTGCTTTCACAAATGTTGTGTCACTTTCCTCCTACCCGAAGCTATATCCTTGTTTAAGGATGTTTAAGGTGATCACTATTCTTCAGTGCCTTTTCAAAGATCATGCCTTGTTTCTCTGGTGCACATCATCCAGTCCAATATTAGCCTTTGTCGACCTATCCCGTAGGTCGTGACTAATAGCTTTTTGTGTTGTTCATGATTTGATACTTGCCACAAAAACACTTTCAAACGATAAATTATACCAAGGATTAATTTCTTTATGCGTTAAACATGTTATGATGCGTGTACAAGCACTTGTGTCTCATGTTTTATTTTGTGAAGACGTGTGACCATCATATCATTAATGGGGGTAGCCCACGTACCCAAACAACGTTGTAATGGGAACAATAAATTTGTGTCTAGAAGTGGCGCACGACACAAGGCTTCGAAGGAGGACCATGCATGAGTGTTTTGTGTTAGGGTCTAGAAAAGGACCTGGCGGAAGGGCCTGAGGAAGGGACTCCGTGAAAAGACCTGAGGAAGGATCTGGGGAAGGACCTTGGTAGAAGGGCCTGAGGAAGGACCCTGTGAAAAGACCTTCGGAAGGACCTGGGAAGGCCCTTGGTGGAAGGACTTGAGGGAGGACTCTGTGAAAGGACCTGAGGAAGGACCCTGTGAAAGGACCTGAGGAAGGACTCTGTGAAAAGACCTAAGGAAAGGGCCAGGTAGAAGGGCTTGAGGAAGGACCCTGTGAAAAGACCTGAGGGAGGGGCCAGGTAGAAGGGCGTGAGGAAGGACCCTGGGGAAGGACCTTGGTAGAAGTGCCTGAGTAAGGACCCTGTGAAAAGATCTGAGGAAGGACCTGGTAGAAGGACCTGAGGAAGGACCCTATGAAAAGACCTTGGAAGAGCCTTGTACTAGTAAAATATTATTATTTTTTCCTAAGAAAGTCAAAATAACTTTTTTTTTCCATAATGAAGCTTTACCACATTGGTAAGAGTAAGACATCATTACTCTTTTTTTTTCCAAAAAGTAAGGTCACATCAATCTGTCATCCTAGAATGATGTGAAACCCTTTTTGTGCATCATGTGTTTGTACATTATGCATAGATCTTTGTAATCTTTTTACCAACTTTAATATTAACATAAAGTATGTGTATTATTATTACCAACCATTTTTAAGGCTCATTCTATTTACACCCCCTCTTTACTAATTACACCCCCCTACAAAAACATCACATCCATCAATAATTTTTATTTTATTTTTAGTGGTTTTTTTGCCTTTGAGTTGTCTTCTTTTTAATTATTACTTATTTATTTTTTGTTTATTAGTTATTATTATAACTAAATAGTAAAAGAAGTATGCACTTTTTATTTATTTATTATTAGTAGTAGTAATTTTTTTTGCCTTTTAGTTGTCTTCTTTTTAATTATTACTTATTTATATTTTGTTTATTAGTTATTATTATAACTAAATAGTAAAAGAAGTATGCACTTTTTATTTATTTATTAGTGGTAGTGGTAGTGGTAGTAGTAGTAGTAATGATATATTATTTATTATTACTCTGTAGTTGTTATAATTTATCAAATTATACTTGTAGTTGTAACAAAAGCTATATAAAAATAGGTACTTTTTTACAAAATTAATATTATTTAATAATTTACATACCGATCTTTAATCTATAAAAGAAAATGTAGCAGGTTGTGGTATCCAAGAATTATACATATTTTGACGTGATTCAAATATATTCTCCCAGCCAGCTGCATCATTTTCTCTCATTAATTTTCATAGGTTGTTTGTGCTGGCAATTGGATACTCTCCTTGCAATTCTACCATTATAAAATGGTTACCATTCACGTGTGCAATTGTAATTATTATTTTTTTTCTAGGAACTCGTGAGGGCCTCTCCAAAGCGAAAAACAAGTAGAACTGTTTCTTTTTTCTTAAGATAAAAAATGAACGATCACATTAAACTTGTTCGCAATGAAGCATAAGTTGTCACCTTAAGGAATAGATTGACCTGCATTGAAGCATAAGTTGTCACCTTTTAAATATTATCAAAAAACTTTTTGATAATTTATATTTTCTTAGTTTAATATACTGACCTGCTTTCTTATACTTTGAGATTTCACAAGCACAAGGTAACCCATAACACTTACGAACTTGACAACGATAATGTGAACGATTTAAACGACGCTCTGCTATTATTATATCAAGTGCTTCATGAGAAATAAAACCACGTAATACCTTCAACATTGGTAGGTTGTGTTTATGCATTAGAACGGTTCTACTTTTTTCGAAACTATCTTTAACTATTGTATATTGCGAGTTCACTACTTCATCAACGTGACCAATAAACTTATCTAAGGTACAATTTGCTGAATTCAAGAATCTTTTTATCTTGGCATGCTGGCTTTCAACTCTGTTAGTTGTCTGATTTCCGAAATGCAAGCATTCGTTAGTCCATACGGACACAAACATTTCTTTATACTTGTTTAACCAAGTACTATTCAAGTAATCCAAAACATCTGCAAGATTATAATGATGATGATGATGGAAACAATAATAATAATAATAATAATAATAATAATAATAATAATAATAATAATAATAATAATAATAATAATAATAATATCAACAACAGCAACAACAATAATAATAGGGTAATAGTAATAATAAATACATTGATGATGGATTAACATTGACTGAAGTTGCTTGTAATTTTGGAGGAATGATGTCCATGTTTGAGATTCAACGAGCACATTCCACATTACATTGAAGGAATTCCAATCATGTTCCGTGGTGAAAGATGATTTCCAGTTTCTAAATATACTTTGAGATATGTGCCACCTACAAAGTAATCGGGTAGCATTCGGAAAAACTTTCTTGCATTATTATTATAACTAAATAGTAAAAGAAGTTTGCACTTTTTATTTATTCATTAGTGGTAGTGGTAGTGGTAGTGGTAGTAGTAGTAGTAGTAGTAATGATATATTATTTATTATTACTCTGTAGTTGTTATAATTTATCAAATTATACTTGTAGTTGTAACAAAAGCTATATAAAAATAATTACTTTTTTACAAAATTAATATTATTTAATAATTTACATACCGATCTTTAATCTATAAAAGAAAATGTAGCAGGTTGTGCTATCCAAGAATTATGCATATTTTGACGTGATTCAAATATATTCTCCCAGCCAGCTGCATCATTTTCTCTCATTAATTTTCATAGGTTGTTTGTGCTGGCAATTGGATACTCTCCTTGCAATTCTACCATTATAAAATGGTTACCATTCACGTGTGCAATTGTAATTATTATTTTTTTCTAGGAACTCGTGAGGGCCTCTCCAAAGCGAAAAACAAGTAGAACTGTTTCTTTTTTCTTAAGATAAAAAATGAACGATCACATTAAACTTGTTCGCAATGAAGCATAAGTTATCACCTTAAGGAATAGATTGACCTGCATTGAAGCATAAGTTGTCACCTTTTAAATATTATCAAAAAACTTTTTGATAATTTATATTTTCTTAGTTTAATATACTGACCTGCTTTCTTATACTTTGAGATTTCACAAGCACAAGGTAACCCATAACACTTACGAACTTGAAAACGATAATGTGAACGATTTAAACGACGCTCTGCTATTATTATATCAAGTGCTTCATGAGAAATAAAACCACGTAATACCTTCAACATTGGTAGGTTGTGTTTATGAATTAGAACGGTTCTACTTTTTTCGAAACTATCTTTAACTATTGTATATTGCGAGTTCACTACTTCATCAACGTGACCAATAAACTTATCTAAGGTACAATTTGCTGAATTCAAGAATCTTTTTATCTTGGCATGCTGGCTTTCAACTCTGTTAGTTGTCTGATTTCCGAAATGCAAGCATTCGTTAGTCCATACGGACACAAACATTTCTTTATACTTGTTTAACCAAGTACTATTCAAGTAATCCAAAACATCTGCAAGATTATAATGATGATGATGATGGAAACAATAATAATAATAATATCAACAACAGCAACAACAATAATAATAGGGTAATAGTAATAATAAATACATTGATGATGGATTAACATTGACTGAAGTTGCTTGTAATTTTGGAGGAATGATGTCCATGTTTGAGATTCAACGAGCACATTCCACATTACATTGAAGGAATTCCAATCATGTTCCGTGGTGAAAGATGATTTCCAGTTTCTAAATATACTTTGAGATATGTGCCACCTACAAAGTAATCGGGTAGCATTCGGAAAAACTTTCTTGCATTATTATTATAACTAAATAGTAAAAGAAGTTTGCACTTTTTATTTATTCATTAGTGGTAGTGGTAGTGGTAGTGGTAGTGGTAGTGGTAGTGGTAGTGGTAGTGGTAGTGGTAGTGGTAGTGGTAGTGGTAGTAGTAGTAGTAGTAGTAGTAGTAGTAGTAGTAGTAGTAGTAATGATATATTATTTATTATTACTCTGTAGTTGTTATAATTTGTCAAATTATACTTGTAGTTGTAACAAAAGCTATATAAAAATAAGTACTTTTTTTACAAAATTAATATTATTTAATAATTTACATACCGATCTTTAATCTATAAAAGAAAATGTAGCAGGTTGTGCTATCCAAGAATTATACATATTTTGACGTGATTCAAATATATTCTCCCAGCTAGCTGCATCATTTTCTCTCATTAATTTTCATAGGTTGTTTGTGCTGGCAATTGGATACTCTCCTTGCAATTCTACCATTATAAAATGGTTACCATTCACGTGTGCAATTGTAATTATTATTTTTTTTCTAGGAACTCGTGAGGGCCTCTCCAAAGCGAAAAACAAGTAGAACTGTTTCTTTTTTCTTAAGATAAAAAATGAACGATCACATTAAACTTGTTCGCAATGAAGCATAAGTTGTCACCTTAAGGAATAGATTGACCTGCATTGAAGCATAAGTTGTCACCTTTTAAATATTATCAAAAAACTTTTTGATAATTTATATTTTCTTAGTTTAATATACTGACCTGCTTTCTTATACTTTGAGATTTCACAAGCACAAGGTAACCCATAACACTTACGAACTTGACAACGATAATGTGAACGATTTAAACGACGCTCTGCTATTATTATATCAAGTGCTTCATGAGAAATAAAACCACGTAATACCTTCAACATTGGTAGGTTGTGTTTATGCATTAGAACGGTTCTACTTTTTTCGAAACTATCTTTAACTATTGTATATTGCGAGTTCACTACTTCATCAACGTGACCAATAAACTTATCTAAGGTACAATTTGCTGAATTCAAGAATCTTTTTATCTTGGCATGCTGGCTTTCAACTCTGTTAGTTGTCTGATTTCCGAAATGCAAGCATTCGTTAGTCCATACGGACACAAACATTTCTTTATACTTGTTTAACCAAGTACTATTCAAGTAATCCAAAACATCTGCAAGATTATAATGATGATGATGATGGAAACAATAATAATAATAATAATAATAATAATAATAATAATAATAATAATAATAATAATAATAATAATAATAATAATAATAATAATAATATTATCAACAACAGCAACAACAATAATAATAGGGTAATAGTAATAATAAATACATTGATGATGGATTAACATTGACTGAAGTTGCTTGTAATTTTGGAGGAATGATGTCCATGTTTGAGATTCAACGAGCACATTCCACATTACATTGAAGGAATTCTAATCATGTTCCGTGGTGAAAGATGATTTCCAGTTTCTAAATATACTTTGAGATATGTGCCACCTACAAAGTAATCGGGTAGCATTCGGAAAAACTTTCTTGCATTATTATTATAACTAAATAGTAAAAGAAGTTTGCACTTTTTATTTATTCATTAGTGGTAGTGGTAGTGGTAGTGGTAGTGGTAGTGGTAGTAGTAGTAGTAGTAGTAGTAATGATATATTATTTATTATTACTCTGTAGTTGTTATAATTTATCAAATTATACTTGTAGTTGTAACAAAAGCTATATAAAAATAAGTACTTTTTTACAAAATTAATATTATTTAATAATTTACATACCGATCTTTAATCTATAAAAGAAAATGTAGCAGATTGTGCTATCCAAGAATTATACATATTTTGACGTGATTCAAATATATTCTCCCAGCCAGCTGCATCATTTTCTCTCATTAATTTTCATAGGTTGTTTGTGCTGGCAATTGGATACTCTCCTTGCAATTCTACCATTATAAAATGGTTACCATTCACGTGTGCAATTGTAATTATTATTTTTTTCTAGGAACTCGTGAGGGCCTCTCCAAAGCGAAAAACAAGCAGAACTGTTTCTTTTTTCTTAAGATAAAAAATGAATGGTCACATTAAACTTGTTCGCAATGAAGCATAAGTTGTCACCTTAAGGAATAGATTGACCTGCATTGAAGCATAAGTTGTCACCTTTTAAATATTATCAAAAAACTTTTTGATAATTTATATTTTCTTAGTTTAATATACTGACCTGCTTTCTTATACTTTGAGATTTCACAAGCACAAGGTAACCCATAACACTTACGAACTTGACAACGATAATGTGAACGATTTAAACGACGCTCTGCTATTATTATATCAAGTGCTTCATGAGAAATAAAACCACGTAATACCTTCAACATTGGTAGGTTGTGTTTATGCATTAGAACGGTTCTACTTTTTTCGAAACTATCTTTAACTATTGTATATTGCGAGTTCACTACTTCATCAACGTGACCAATAAACTTATCTAAGGTACAATTTGCTGAATTCAAGAATCTTTTTATCTTGGCATGCTGGCTTTCAACTCTGTTAGTTGTCTGATTTCCGAAATGCAAGCATTCGTTAGTCCATACGGACACAAACATTTCTTTATACTTGTTTAACCAAGTACTATTCAAGTAATCCAAAACATCTGCAAGATTATAATGATGATGATGATGGAAACAATAATAATAATAATATCAACAACAGCAACAACAATAATAATAGGGTAATAGTAATAATAAATACATTGATGATGGATTAACATTGACTGAAGTTGCTTGTAATTTTGGAGGAATGATGTCCATGTTTGAGATTCAACGAGCACATTCCACATTACATTGAAGGAATTCCAATCATGTTCCGTGGTGAAAGATGATTTCCAGTTTCTAAATATACTTTGAGATATGTGCCACCTACAAAGTAACCGGGTAGCATTCGGAAAAACTTTCTTGCATGCATTCATCAGAGCTAACTCCATGTCCGTAACTATAACACGTGGTTGCACGTTCTCATCTAGAGTTGATTTCAAACAGTTTAATCCCCAAATATATTTCTCCTCTATTTCTTTATGCATAATTGCAAAAGCGATGGAAATTGTCTTGTTGGTAGAAGTTACGCCAACAATTTGAAAAAAAGGCAATTTATACTTGTTCGTATTGTACGTGGCATCCATAAGCAACACATGTGGAAAATCAAGGAAGATATTTTATGAATGAAGAATAAGTCTTCCAACTTGTTTGAAACTCTATTGGTAGAAATTTCAAAAGTATACCCTTTATCTTGTAAAAGAGAAATTAGCATCTCCATCAGAGATTTCCCTTTATGCTCCTTTGGTCGAATTTTATCACGTGCGTTATATATGTTTTTAATCGTAGAGACATTATTTTCATCACGCTCCTTCATAATACCTAAAATATCGTTTGGCAACACATGCTTCCCCATCAACTCTGTGACCAGTTGGTGTTCATTAGGTGTCAATCGTTTGAAGATTGGGTGTCCCTCCATATATTCTCCGGGTGGATGATTATGTTCACCAGGTTTGACTTTTAATGTCCAATAACCATTCTCTTTTGAATATTTCCCTACCATTTCAAACGGGCAGTTAATCTTTCTAGTGCCGGTTGCTTTACTTGACTCTTTAACTGATTTATACACACCACCACGATCACACATAAGTACAACTTTAGACACGTAGCCATTTTTCGTTTTCGATCTTTTAGTCTCAATAGCGTAACCAAGGCTACGTCCGGTATTTCTAACCCATTCCATCAACTCTTCACGAGAGTTGAACACCTAAAAGTGAACTAATATTAGTTACAAAATATTAGGTGAATAAGCTTGGGTAGTTACAAAATAAAAATAAAACCTTCATAAGTTTAGTAGGTTTTGGGGATGTTACATTATTGTTATTAGCTAATAAGTAGTTGAGAATGACAAGTGACAACTAGTTATTTTAACGGTTATAAATCAAAGAATTTCCGTATGGATTATAATGAAATGAAATTTGGTATGTCAAACAAACTCATTTAAACTATACAATATAGTTATTTTCCAAACAAATTCATTTAAACTAAAACAAGACCCTTAACCTAACTAGATTACATAACTAAATTGAAACTTGAAACATGAGAATTAAAAACTATACCTGATTCGTTGAAAACCTAGACATCTCTTTAGCTTTTCTGAATGATATGATGAAGCATAAGTAGATCACTCTTTTAACAAGTAAATTTATGAATACATAAATTTATGATAAAGCTCTTTGAATGGCTTTCTGGATTAAAGAACGAGAGGTAACGATATGATGAAATAAACATAGTGATAGAACAATATAAGAATCTCAGGTTCTTTGATGGGGAAATAAAAAAGAATATAATGATTATCTTTTGAATTCACTTTGACTTGAAATACACTAGAAAACAAATTAAATTATCATACGAAATATAAATTTCATACGAAATGCACTAGAAAACAAATTAAATTAGCTTTTGAATCTAATAATGTGTGATGTTCAAAAAAAATATAAAAATAAATAATAATAATAATAAATAATACATTTCTATTACTAATTATAAATAATAGTAATAACAAAAACACAAAAGGACAATAAAATATAATAGGAAAAAGACAACAAAAAGACAAAAAAAAATAATAAAATATGAGAGGGGATATAATTAGTAAAAAGGGGGGTGTATTTAGTAGCACGCTTTTTTAAACAAAAAAATAGGTCTTGTGTTAAAGTACAAAAGTAATGTAACTTGAGATGTAATGCTTTCAATGTGCATTTTTCACAAGACATATGCATACGTACATGCATACAAAAGTACGTTTAGAAAGGTTGTTCATGGAATTTTATTCCAGCAAAAATGTCCATACCCGGGCCGTGGAAGCAAGTAGCTAGTGTGGGCAAGGACCTTGAAAAGCTTGGAATCAAACTGGAACACTTGTTTAGGGGGGTTCCGGGGTCGAAAAAAAAGATTTGTTTTGGAAAGAGTGTTGGATGACAAGTGAGCCATTGAAATGTAAGTTCCCTAATCTTTTTGTTTTAGAGAGGTACAAAAATATTAGCCTTGCGGATCGAGTTACTATGTTAAACGGGGAGTTGAGACCGGTTTTCCAGTGGGCTAGGGCCCCTAGATGCAGGGCAGAGTTGGCTGAACTCAACCGGCTGACAGCGGAGATGCGGATTTTTCATTTCGGGACAGGGTCAGACAAGTGGATCTGGGCGTTGGAGTCGTCTGGTTCATTCTCAGTCGGTAGCTTAAGGAAAGAAATTAGAAGACATATGTTCCATGATCTGGGTATTGGGTTTAGTTGGAATATATGGGCTCCACTAAAAGTCAATTTCCTAGCCTAGAGGGTTGCTTTGAATAGAATTCCTTCAGCTGCTAGTTTGCCCAGACGGAATGTTAACATTGGGTCTCTCAGGTGCAAGCTTTGTGGCGAAGACGACGAAACAACGGAACACCTTTGTGTTTTTTGCGAATTTGCGATGCAGATATGGGAGTATGTTGCAAGCTGGTGTAAATTTGGAGCTTTTTATGTGTTAGAACTTAAGGATTTGGTTAATTTCCATAACCAAATTCGTGGTTCGCCAAAGTGGCGGAGGGCCGTCTACACAGTTATGCAAACTACAATTTGGTGTTTATGGAAAAATAGGAATGAAGTGGTTTTCAACAGAAAACAACCACACTTGGCGAAGGTAAAAGAAGACATTAAGACTCTTGGGTATTTGTGGATTAAAAATAGATCCAAATCCCGAGAGTTAACATGGACGAAGTGGTGCGATTTTGATATGGCGAGCATTTAGACTTAAATGTAATGTAATGTTTATGTTGGTTGGTGTATGTAATATTCTTTCGGTTAACAATTGTTGTCCGGATGATGCAATAAAAGTTTCGTTGGTCTTTAAAAAAAAAAAAGGTTCATTTGTACTTGTACTTTAGGGGTAAATGAGATTACTTAGACCACATCTTATCTAGTTCTATTTGAACTAAATTTTTATTTTCTTTCCATCACCCTCTTGTTTTTTATATATATAAGTAACATACATGTGATAAAGATATATTTAGTGGGGCCTTTTTTAGTTTTTAATGTTTTATTATTCAAAGTCTTTTATTCCCACAAATTAATATGCATAAAGATATTATACATTTTGGCATGTGGATGTTTTAAAGATTTGTACCTTGTACTTAATAAAGTCTACATATTAATATGACTGTTATGTGGTACAGCTCATATACATCACATGCTTCCGACATAAAACTTATTCCCACATGTCTAAAATAAATAATCATTTTTTTTTCTTGTTGGACTTTGTACAACGGTCTCCCCATAATATTGTCCGGAAAATAAAGCAAAAACTCACATGTGAAAATCCAAGTTGGGAGATAAACTATGAAGCTTCCTTCAAAAAATAAAGATCCATAATTTTTCCTTTGGACACGTGTCTGAGCACTTAATAGGTAACATATACTTGTATCCCAAGGATGAGTATTTGTAATTTCGATTTTTTTTTTTTAAAAAAGGGCTACATGTTGCAGAACTTCGTCCTTGTCTTTTTCTTCTTCTTCTTCTAGTTTTTTTTTGGATCAATATGTAGTTCTAGTTTGGTAGGTAGAATATCTACTTGTTTAACGTGTGTACAGATCTGTTAATCAGGTTGTAAAACATAAAGTTGCACGAAAAGTAGATGATTTCAAAAATCTAGTGGGTCTGCTGTTATTTTTCAACGAACGTTTTTTTTAAGAAATCCAAGAGGGCGAAATTTAGAACATGTTAAACGGAGCTAAAAATGCAGATCTGAACTTTGTGTAGATAACGCGAAGGAAACAGATCTTGCCGTTTGTATGAAGGGACGGAGACACGCTTATACTCGGTCCCACGGATGGCGCCAATGTCGAATCCTCAAATCCCTGGAGATATCTTAGATTCGGTGAGCTCCGGATCAGGTTCGTCCTCTCGTCATTGTGGTGACGGTTCCTCTTGCGGGATGTCGGGTCTTGAACTGTAGCCACATGAAAATCTAGTTAGAGGGCCCGAGGGGGTTCACCCCGAGGGCACTCCGACGCTCAAGTTAGTATCTTGTATGATAAAGATTGTTATAAGTGCAAATAAAGGGTATAGAGAGAACGAGCTGAAGTTGTAAGAGAGAATGAGGGGATTATAACCTATTGGTTTAGGAAGATAAACATTCCTTTTAAAATGACATTCTTGGGCCAAAACCCTAGTGGGCTGGCTTAAGGATGGGCTTCTCAGAATTAGGCCCACTAAAACCTTGTAATCATGCTGGGAAAATCCAAATGGCCTCAGGCCCAGTCATCAATACAAGGGAATGAGCCCAGACGAGGAGCCCACGCAGGGAGCCTCGTCGTCAGGACCAAAACTCCAAAAGGTCTGAAGTATGACTGATTAGGATGTCCCTTCTTAATGGATCTGTTCAGATATATACAAAAAGCCCCTAAGTGTTTGAATTCATGGTCTTATTTTAATACATGCTAAAGAATATAAACAACTTGTTTTGTTAGGTGGATACGTTTGCCCGTTAAAATCAAAACTTGCACAATTCCTTTCTATTACTTCTAAATGCACCTACAACACCAAAAGTACATTTAAATATGTGTTTGAACTTTCAAAATCATATTTGGTCAACTAGACTTGTTATTTCATCGATATGACATATTAAGCCAACTTCAACATTAAACTTTATTTTCACAAAAAATCACGAAGTTCGTACTTTTATCAAATCATTGATCAAATTATGTTCAACTAGTGATATGACTTTGTTCTCATCAGTTAATAAATATTTACGGTAGTCCAGATTTTGAGAAGGTGAAATGATGGTTAGACAAGGGGTAAAGACCACACGTAGTGGGCGTCTTCTCCCCCCAAACACGCCCACACTACTAGAAAAAGGACCTTTAATGACACACGAACAATGACACACACTAATTTTATGACATGCAAAAGTGTGTGTCATAAAAAAATGTCATCATTTGTAAAATATAAAGGATTTATGACACACATTTTTGTGTGTCATAAAAACTGTCATCTTTTCTTAAATTTGAAGAATTTATGACACACAATTCTGTATGTTATGACACACATTTTTTTATGTCATAAGAATTGTCAACTTTACAGGGACCAATTGTGTCCTTCCTAGAATCTCAGGGAGTTAAGTGCAAAATTTAAAACTATGAAATCAAAAAAATTGACAAAACCGGTCACAGGGGGGATTCGAACTCGGGACATGTCGTTTAACATGTGACTTTGTGACCGGCCGGGCTAAGCCCTCATCCGCTATATATCTCGAACCAAATTATATATATACACACATTACATTATTAGATATTATTTCAATGGTTTCCCTCCTAACATTTTCACACCTAAAAAACTCCCTCCAACCTAATTACGCTTCCAAATTTCAAACTCCCCCCAAATTTTTTAGTATTCCTCTCCATGTATTTTCTTCCCTAAATTTGTTTAGTTTTCACTTTTTATCTTAATCCTAAATTGATTTCCTCTCAACTGGATCTTTCAATCAAAAAAAGTGGTAACGATCTGCTCCACAACATCAAAGCAAAGCAAGTATGTCTCAAAGCTGGAACCCTAGCAATAGCAACCATCCGAAACCGACCCGTTACCTCCAGGTCCTTCAACCAGGTTCAACCGATTCAATGACGGGTTGAGAGTTCGTGACAATCGTTTTAGGGTTCCAAGTGGGATTTAGTGATGAATCAAACAGAGAAAGTATACATGAAAGGGAAGACGAAGACACCGGAGAGATGAATTCCTTCGATCTAAGTACTATGCAGGTTGCTACCAACAATTTTTCCTTGGAAAATAAGCTCGGAGAAGGTGGTTTTGGTCCTAATTTCGAGTTTTAGGGAAAAAACCGAAGGGATGGAGGTCCAGATTGGGTGACATCTGGTGGTTTTCATATGGAGAGTCTAATCTCTCTTTGACCTGCATAGCCAAACTAAACTCTGGGCAGGTATCATTTCATGTCTTCAATTATTCATGTGAATTATATAGATTGGGTACATTTAGGTTTTATAAGTTTCTTTAGCAGACACCTCATCTTGTCTAATTACAGGGTTGGGGTTTTCTCTAGTTTAGTTTCTGAAGCTTTAATTATTGTGAAGTTACATGAAGTGTGTGTGAAGAAATTGTCTTAAGAATTAATTTACTCCTGTGTGGATTAATGTGAAGTTACATGAAGTGTCTTTGTTGACCAAGTTGAAGTTGGTTTCTGTTTTGGTTTAATTTCATTTAGTTTGGATAGATTTACTTATGTTGTGATTATATTTTTGTTTAAATTTTACACAGGTAACTTCAAAATGAAAAATGATTGATAATATTACTAGATTAGGATATGATCATGTTCGATTGGCTGGCGCTCGGATGTATAAACTGGCGCTGCTGATGTATAAAATGCTCCTGCTGATGTATTAAGACCGTGGGGTATGGTGGGGCGTGGGTTGGGGGCATGGTGCGACACGTGGACTATGGGGCACCCAAGACCAAAAGCCAATTTTAAAGGGGTATGGAAATCCTCAAGCGCTACCCACAATGCCGCCCTCCACGCCATACGCGGGGTGGTGTTCCCGACGTGAAGGTCTTGCACGCCCACACCGTATGGTCTTAGGGTTAACGGGTTATCAAATCGTGGGTATTGGGCTTTAAACTGGTGGGCTTGGTTGTTGCAATTTGGATCTTGCCGCGTACTGGGTTTGTTTTCTATCATCATGTGGGTTCATTTTTGGTTATATGGGTCGTATGACCCAGGATTAGGATCAAATACAAAGGATCCTAATTGTAAGAAGTGTAAGAAGGATTTATAGAGTGACAAGTGTCCAATAACCTAAAAAAACCTAATACACAAAAAAACCCACTAAAAAAAAAAAAAAAACTTAAACATCCACCACCACCAAAAACCTCCACCCCCACCAATTTTTTTTTTTTTTTTTTTTTTTGCGAGGGGGTGAGGGGTGGGGGTTTAGGTTTTTTGGTGATGGTGGGGGGTGGAGGTGGGTGTTTAGTTTTTTTTTTATATTTTTTTTAGGTTTTTGGAGGGGGGGGGGGGGGGGGGTTAGGTTTTTTTTAGGTTTTTGGGGGGTGGAGGTGGGGGGTGGGGGGGAGGGGTTAGGTTTTTTGGGGGTTTTTTTTGGTGAGGTATAGTTTTTTTTTTTTTTTTTTTTTTTTGCGGGGTGGGGGGGTTTAGGTTTTTGGGTGGGGGGGGGGGGGGGGGGGTTTAGGTTTTTGGGTGGTGGTGGGGTGGGGGTGGGTGTTTAGGTTTTTGGTGGTGATGTAGTGGGTTTAGTTTAGGTTATTGGACACTTGTCACTCTATAAATCCTTCTTACAATTAGAAACCTTTGTAGAATAACTTGACCCGTATGACCCAGATTCAAATATTTTGAATAAACACATGATGTGGGTGATATAACGTAGAGTTGTATAAATTGTGAAGACAAATGTGACTCTAGAAACTGATATCTTATCTAACTGTTGTAGTGATGATGCTGAGATTTAGAAGACTGTTGATCAAGAAATCTTTGAATTATTAAATAAAAATAATTGAATGGAAATACAATTGAAGGAAATGCAAGAAAGATATTTAGCAATAAGTCTAAAGTTAGCAGAGGTGGATGGTGAAAGGCAACAACTCTATTAATTGCAGGTGGCGTTAGTTACACCATTCAGTTTTCCTGTAAAGATCCCTGCAGTCCATCTGATGGGAGCTCTTTACATGGGCATCAAACTGGTCCTTAGAGTTGATAAAAAAGTGAGTTTTTAAGGCACATAAATATATGAAATAACTAATATTTATACCTGGGGATCATCTATATAGGTTTGCGTCTCTTTTCATTCTTTTTGTTTATATATTTAACAAGATGTTCATACTGTTTAGCAACAATGCTTTCATCATAATAATGACCTAAATATATAAATGAAACCATTTACCAAAACCGCAAAATGTTTTGACCCATTGGACCCATTTGAAAGCATTTGGAATAAAACAAAAACAAAATGGGTTAAAATTGACAACTCTACATTCTCGATTGTTCATAGGTTGTATATAAGTTACTTAGCTGAGGTGAAACAAGTTTCTTGAACATCCACTACCAACATATTAGGCTGCAGAAAATAGATGAGATTTGACTTTCTTAAGTCAAATATGGTATTGCTGATTTGACCACATGGTAATGCAGGTGAAAACTAACTTCAATGCACCAATTTATAAGCAGCATTCCATGGTTATTGTATCCCTCAATACTCCTGGTGTGAAAATACTAAGACCTCGTACTGTATTTGGGTTCGATGATGCACCTCACGGGCATGCAAAGGTTTTATATGAAAATGTTCATGTTCCAGCTAAGAATAGAGTTGGCGGAGTCGTGGCTTAGATTGCACAGGTAATTACCAAATTACTCTTTAAAAAGATTGTTTAATGGTATGTGATTTGTTATTCTTATAGTAATTGTGTTTTGTTCAGTAGAGGTTGTGAATTACTTTAGAATGATTGATTCTTTTGGCTTTGTAGGCTTAACAGGACAAAGAAGCTGGTTTCAAATGAAATTCAAATCAACATATATGAACCACTCATATGCAACACGTTAGCCAAAGAAAAAGAAGCAATTAGAACATACATCATAACAGAAGACGCAGAAAACAGAGAATCCAAACTGCAACAGTTCTGGTCAACACCGATGACTTACAAGAATATGATTAACTGTTCAGCAGCAAAATTCTGGTCAACACTGATCTCTGCTGATTTGTAGCATTAGATTTATGGGGCTGCGTTTGTTTTTAAGTGACTATTTTAGATGTCAAATTATGTACGCCAAACAATATTTTTTGTTAACTTAAGATATTTGTATTATTTTTGACGTATGACGTATGACTATGAAATGAATTGTTTTGTTATATGTGTATTTTGTTATGATATGGATTTATATATTGTTTTGGTTCTATTAGGAAAATTAGAAATTCTACCAATAAAATAAAAAATAAAAATTTAAAACCATGACACGCAATGCGTGTCATAAAGGCGTGTCATTAAAGTGTATCATAAACGTGTATCATGAGTGTGTGTCATTAAGGCTTGTCATAAAGGCGTGTCATTAAAGTGTGTCGTAAATGTGTGTCATAAAAGGATGACACACAAAAGCATGTCATCTTCAATTAATGACAGGGGCTTCCTTGACACTCTTTTGTGTGTCATGCCTACCCTTTAATGACACGCATTGCGCGTCATTGAAGGTCTTTTTTCTAGTAGTGCCAAAAACGCCACCGCTCCCACCCTCCGGCGTGTTTGGGCGTTTTCTTTCAAAAAAAAAAACTCCCCCTGGCGTGTTTTGAATCATGCTTTGAACAATTTTGTTTGGCCATTAACATTTAATCTACCTTTTTTTAGTCCAATAGCTTTTTTTGTTGGTTTTTTTATTTTTATTTAATTCTTTACACACTTTAACATAATGCTCACATCCCCACTACACTCATTTTAGAAAAACACCCAATAATGCCCTTTGCTGACTGTACTACCATATGACGAAAAAAATGCCCAAGGGTGGGGGCAATTATTCACCCTTACCACTACGGATGGTCTAAGGGGGTGGGGGTGCTCCACTTTTCATCACTCACCACACCCAACAAGCTTCCGCATCATCAAACTTCTTCCATCACTAATGATAGATTTTAGTGAGGGTGCCTATCTAGTGATGGATTTGCAGATCTCTCTCTATCCACATGAATGCGTACATTCACATGCCACCAAACTTTTACATCGGAAAAATAAATCTTTGTGTTTTATTCTCCCAAAACATTATATCATACAGTAATAGTAATAGTAATAGTAATAGTAATAGTAATAATAATAATCCACAGTAAAAAACACAAACTTTTATCTCTCTTTCCTTCTTCTTTAACAAAATGTAGGTCCCTAGAGGAGGATCTAGAACACCTTCTCTTTGTTACCGAACACACCCGCAAGTGCGGAATACAAGGGGGTATGCAACCAAGACAAAGAACACAAACACAAAAACAAGATTCAACGATTAAAGCCAAAATGTATTCAACCAAAGGAGTTTGTTTACAGAGATGATACAAGATAACACACAAACTCTCTGAATACTCTCACTGTGTTCTACTCTGTGTTCTCAGATCTGCAACCTGCCTTTTATAAACAAACCTTATCCACTCCTCCACGAACAATCAATTAGGCCAAACAGAAGCCCACGAAGAATGGGCATCCACGAAGAATAGGTGATTCTTCGTGGACAGTCTTCGTCAGCATGGATTCTTCGCCGCATGAGAATTTGGACGAACATTAAGTCTTCGTGTATATGTAGTCCGGACGAACATTAGTCTTCGTTAGATAGATGGTCCGTGATAAGCCATTGTTCGTCAATACATCATCCGATGAAGATTAACTATTCTTCGTGGATGTCATAACCAAAGTCCAAATATATATCTCATGGTCTTCATTAGAGATGGGCATAATCGGGTATTTTGAATACCCGTATCCGGATACTACCCGTACCCGGGTTCTGTTATTACATAGTGGAACCGGGTCCGGGTTGAACCCGGGTAGAAGTATAAAAAATCGGAACCGATGTAACCGGTTACGGGTATTTTCGAACCGGGTTCGGGTACAGTTTAGAACCGGGTATGCCAGGTACTGACAGGAACCGATTCTGTTGGGTACTTTCAAACCAAAAGCTGCATAACACTGTTGGGACCCAGTTCCAACGGATATATGACCGTTGGAAACCGATTGTATATTAAAAAATTGTATTTTTTCCTATAAAACCCCAAATTTTGCACCCTTCACTCACATTATTACCCCAACTTCTTCATTACACCTTCAATTACTAGTTTACTACTCCAAAAACTCATCAAACGAAGAGAGGATGGCATGCAACGAAGAAGTTGTGATGGTTTTGAAAACCAAAAGAAACCCGACTATTTGGAAGCACTTCGACTTGTGTTTGATGACTGACAACCATGAAATATCGTACCATCTTTTGAGAGTTGAACTTGACCGGGTGTCAAATCTTTTAAAGTTTTACAAAACTTTTTAGCATGCTTCGCTAAAGTCGAGTTAGAGTCCTTGCTTAACAAGGCGCCACAATGTTTACATTGGGCCTTTTGCGAACCGTCACTCATTTCGACCAAGTCACAATTGCACCATACTTTCGTATTGCGATTATGTGATAATGTTCCAACAACATATGGAGCGGTTTGACTTGGAGGAACATTTTTGACGGATGGAGAATTTGTGGTTTTAGAGGTCTTTGAAGCCATTGTAGAAAAGTACTAGAAAAAGTAGAAGAAAATGATATGAGAAGAATAACAGGATTGGTGAGTTAAACAAATGAAATTTGAAAACTATATATAGGAATCGGTTCTAACAGCTACTAACCAGGTACAACGGCTAGTAACCGGTTCCAACGGATAGAAACCGGTTCCAACAGATATATTTGGAATTTAATGCATTTAATGATATTGCAACGGATAGAACCGGTTCTAACGTTAACATAATACCGGGTATACTGGAGGAACCAGGTACTGTTAGAACCGGGTACAGGAGAGGAACCGGGTATGGGTATAAACCGGGTAGGGTTAAGAACCGGGTACTACCCATTTATTATGAGAAAAAATGGAACCGGGTAGGAACCTCCGGGTTTTTTGAACCTGGACTCGGTTCCACTATGTATCGGGTACGAATTGGAACCGGTTCCGGGTCGGTTCTACGGGTTCGGGTTTGGAACCGGGCAGTGTTGTAGAGATCGCTAGGCACCAGTCGGGCGGTGGAGTACTGACTAGGGATTAATCGGGATTAATCAGGAGTAATACGGATTAATCGGATTGGAATTTATATATATAATTTTTAAATTTATATATATACACATACATTAATATCAATATAATACTTAAAAATAGTCCAAAATTCAAACAACTAAGTTTAAAACACAGCAAATCAAGTATTTAAACATTCAATACACACGTTAATATCAATATAATACTTAAAAATAGTTCAAAATTTAAACAATGAAGTTTAAAACATAGCAATTTAAGTATTCAAACATCAACATATCAGTCATAGCCTCATGGAATATGTTTTAATGGGTTAAAAACATGTTTTTTTGGGCCAGGTTGGAACTAAACAACTTGGGCCATATATTTAATGGTTAAAAACATTTATTTGGGCCAGATTTAAACTAAAAAAAGTGGGCCGACTAGAAACGATTTGGCCGACTTGGGCCGCCTTGCACCGACTAGGACCGACTTGGACCGACTACCGACTAATGGCCCGACTAGCTCAAAATTAATTAGTCAACGCCCGACTAAAGCCTAGGCGCCGCCTAGGCGCCGATTAATTCCGATTTTTACATCACTGGAACCGGGTATTATGCCCATCTATAGTCTTCATGCAGGTTATTCGAATACATGTCTGGCCCAATAACAAGTAATCTTTTGAGAGATGGTTGGCCCAATATTCATGGATTCTGCGATGACATTGCATGGCAGATTCTATAATTCTTCATGTTGCATGCGTGTGGTTAAGGACATGATTACATCATCATGACATCATCATGGTGATGTCATGATGATGTCAGCTTGCAGCTCTTCGTGCTTCGCGTGTCGAACTCTGGGGCGCACGATGGAGGAATGTCGCGACGACGACATTGAGCCGAACCTAACCGAGTCGAACTGAATCGAGCCGCATCCACAAAGTGCATCAACAAACTCCCCCTTGGATGCTGCTCGTGATGGTTCGATCTTCACATGTTGTAGGATCTTCAAAGTCTTCACATTTCACAAACAGGGAGTGTATCAACAAACTCCCCCTTGAATGATGCTCGTGAACCTTTTGATCTTCAATACTTCAGATCATTTTGGTGTTGATGACTGGTCAGCTGCAACTCGATCATCTTGATCCTTTGATTGCATCCATGTCGTGTCTTCATTCCAAAGCTTGTTACCTAGCACGTTCTCTTTGCCTTTAACTAGCTTGGATACTGCATCTTCACACACAACAAAGCTAAACGTGTAATGAGAACAAACGCTTGAAATATAGTCGAACAACACATGACACACATGAGACCAACTCTCAATCAAGCATCAACCGACAACAGTTTGAAAGTTTTAAACAATGATCAATTTAATCTTTAACTTTCAAAACTTGTTAACTTCGACCGTTTATGAAGATACAATTGTTTTCCGGCTTACAATCAGGATTTTAGGTAGGATAGACTCGAGTTCCAACATCGGGTAATCAAAAATAATACAGAGATAAAATCTTTTTGGTTTTTATAAAGTTTATATTAAAACACACCTAAAATCTTGTAGGAATTTTCGCATATTTCAAATGTAAAGACGGAAAGCAGTAAATAAATATATACAGAGATGCAGAAATTGAAAGCATTAAATAAATATTTACAGACATTCTTTTTGCGAGTTTCAAGGTTCAGAGAATCATATCAGTGTACGGTCACGCCAAAACGCTCTTGTTGTTCAATTAATTAATATTAAGATAAGCATCCTATAACGATTATCGGTATTGTTGTCCACTTAAGCTCAACTTATCAGATGTACTCGCGGTTAGGGGATACGATTAAGGTATGATTTACACTTACCGACCAGTGTTCATCCACACACGACACAATTCCTGTATCAAGTATGCACGAGAATTCATCTTACTGGTGAGTATACCATTTATCATCTGTTTTCAACGTATATGATGTGAGATACTCACTTATTTTGGATGAATACAAGCCCTATGTGATTAAATCACTTATTAATGAGGAACTTGATATTCGATGCATGCAGGGCACAAGAGCAAGTCCGTGAACAGGTTAGTACCATCGTACCGACAAAGAGACGAACTTGACTCCCGGATAAACTATGATATTTTATCACTTATTGATTGGGATATGTGATTGTTTATCACTTATTGAGGTCGTATGCATCATGTATTATATACATGTTTGAATGATATTTACACGTATGTATGGTATCATGGAAGATCTAGACTTGCGTCCTCGTTGTTTTCGGTAAAAGAAACAACCATGATACCTAGATGATAAACAACATAAAGACCACGTATCTCAGAACCTCGGCAATCTATCAAATGAAATTTCGGTACCAAGACCATATGCCAATGAGCGGTTCCCACCCAGTCTTCAGTCGATTTAGGTTTATATCACCCTGTACACTTTACAATGATTGTGAGCCTACCGATACATCTTATATAGAGCTGCATATCGTTTTTCATTTTAAGTTTAAAGAGGTTTCAACATACCACTGATGTACTATCATTTTCTCTTTTTCTTGCCAGGAAACTCATTTTTGTTTTTCTATTGTTTTTGTGTTTTTGAAATTTTTCGATGTTTTTGTATTTTTTAAATTTTCAATGTTTTTGTATTTTTCGTTTTTACTCCCCCTAAAATGCAAAAAGTACGAGAAATTAAGAAAACACAAATAAATATTTACAAAAATGATTTTCTGATGTTGGTTTACTCTGGCTTGACCTTAATGCCGTTTACCATAAGTAAAAAGTCAAATCGTGATTTGTCAAAAGCTTTGGAAAAAAGGTCGGCACGTTAGTCATCGGTGTGGACCTTAACAACATTGACGAGTTTCATATTGAAACAATTACATGTGAGGTGATATTCGAGATCAACGTGTCTGGTCAAGGAGTGCTATACGAGATGTTAGTAATTCATCAAGCAACTAAAATACCGACAAGAATATGAGAGATTAGAAATTCAAAACCGTAATCTTGCAACTTCTTCGTGCATTGGCAGGAATCTGAGTGCTCTACTAAACTGGATATCCATCCGGTGTGGACTTCAAAGTCGATTTTGCAGCTACTTCAGTTAACTAAGAAATCTCTTCACAACAACAAGATCAGAAACCTCCGGGTCCGGCTGATAAGTGGCAAATAGATCATGTGAGAAAGCTTGTACACATCATCATTGGTCGGTCCATACATGATGTCTTCCACATGCTTTTGCACCAGCAAAGGTCTTCGTCTTTCTCCTTTAGAAGTACTGTGCGGTTGTTCAATCCATGCCAAGGTATCCGCACACCCAGTTGGGTTTGATCAACGAACGCATTTTCTTCAATCACACCGTGGAGAAAAGTACACTACACGTTCATCTTGTGGACTTTGAACTTCTTGTGAAAGAAAAATCCATGAATCTTCGAAAAGCTTCAGACGTGCTGTTGGCGTAAACTTTTCATTGGAATCTTTCCTGAGGACCCGATCAAAGCCTTCAACAATCAAATTTTGGCACATTTTTCATCTTGTCGATTTTTTCAACTTCATTCAACCACATTCTTTCACCATCATTCCTTCATCAGAATTTTTGTCTTCTTTTCTTTTTCCCTCTCCATCAAAGGCAACAATATTCTCCTAGATGTAACAATGTTTCGAAGCCTTATGTCGCCGATCTTGTGCATGGACGCTCCACTATCAACAATCCTAAGACTATCAATAGTTCCTCCTAGAACATCCTTCACACTCATTCAGAGATTAGTTGGAGAGGGGGACCCAAGCCTTCACAGACTTGGGTCGTCCGTCCTCATCGAGAATTGTGATATCCATTTCCCCGATGATTCAGAATTGATGTAGCACCCCTGAAATAGTTACTGTTTTGGTTTCCAAATCTGTTTTTGTTTTTCATTTTTAACTTCTAACTTAACAGACTGTGTTTGGATAACCTCTGGTTTTAAAACCTTTTCAATTTCTTTTCTTTGTTTCTTTTTC
Organism: Helianthus tuberosus; assembly: GCA_030545235.1. Classification (NCBI taxonomy): domain Eukaryota; kingdom Viridiplantae; phylum Streptophyta; class Magnoliopsida; order Asterales; family Asteraceae; genus Helianthus; species Helianthus tuberosus. The sequence continues at coordinate 182,751,172 of CM060376.1, forward strand.
ATTTCCCGTTGTTTAACAAGACGAGGGTCCTGTTTTGGTGAAATAGATCTTTTATGGTAACAGTTACCACGGGGGGCATCAACTTTTGCCTTTCCCTTGGTGAGATATGGACAGTTTCTGACAATGTGCCCATACTCACCGCATTTAAAACATGATCTCCGCTCAACAAACCTCGAAGTATCATAACTGTAGGAGCTTGATGATGACCTTCGTGATCTTGAGGTACTTGGTCCTACATCACAATAGTTTGTGTGTTGTGTGTAGTTGTTTTGATTGTTTCTTTTCAAAATTTTCTTTTGCATAACAAAATCGGTGTTGGATTTGTTTTCAAAAGATTCAATTTTATCAGTCCCTCGAGACTTCACGAAGTTTATCTTTTGAAGCTTTTCATGTTTTGAGCTCTTTTGCCCTTTCTCTTTCCTTGATTAGCGTGATTTTGCTATTTTCAAACTGGAAGTTTTTGATTTCCATATTGTTTCCGAACTTCGGCTTTTGGGATAGGAGTACACTGAGTTACTACAACTCTTCGGCTCGACTTTCCCAAAAACTTATTGGTTGAATCCTCAAACACTTTATCAATCAAGGATTGATTAACATTTTTAATGGGAAAATATGTGTTTGAGTAAACTTTGTCGGAACTAATCAACGTATAAAGCAAGTTCGTGCTTTCATACGTTTCAACATGAGCTTCAGCAATCTCAACAGGAGTAGTCACACCCCGTTTTGTCGGAGGATCACAAAGAATGTGATTCTCGAGAGATATATCCTATTCTTTGATTACCACATCAGATTGTACTGAGTCAGTATCATCGGATTCGTCATCTGAAGAATCAGCATCCTCAACAATGACTGGAGGATCCTGATTTTGTTCAGCAGTTGATACTTTCGTATCTGTTGATACATCTGAATCTGATGATACTTCCTTTTTGTACCCGAGCCCAGCTGCGAATTCCTCAACGTCTAATGGAATAGATGGCTCAAAGTAAGGCTTCTCCTCCTCATCAGGCATTGCAGTATAATTGTGTCTAATAGGTGGAGGACACTTCTTATAGCCAATGCACGTGACATCATTCTTCTTTTTCTGTATGTCAATGATGTGATCCAGCACATACCTAGAGTTTGAATAACTGTCTAACTTAAGCTGGATCGCCTCACTTTCACACTTAACACATGCTAACTCTTTTTGTGTTTACTCGATCCTATTGATGTAATTGTTTATTGCAATTTGTTTTCTTGAAACCATTTTATTTAGCTCGGAATTATCTTCTTTTAATGTGCCAATTACCTTTTTAAACTCCTTTTCATGGTTTTTATGAAACATGTTGGCCCCTGTGCACTTTGAAAGATCCACGATCAAACTTTGATAGCGGATAAATGTCACGTCATACTTGCTTTGCAAATCGTCATATTTGCTTTGCAAGACAGACAATTTTCTTTGCAAATCAGACAATTTAGCATTTAACTCAACACAATTATCACACCTATCAGAACTTGGTTTATCGACACATACCTGACTAGATTCGCTCTTAGATATTGACTCATTTGCCTCAGAATAAAAAGAACTTTGTTTAAAGAAATGCTTCATTAGAATAAAAAGTCATAAAAATAAAGTCTTATGAAAACCGACGCTTTTTACGCCTTTCGCCCTTTTTCTACTAACCACTAACCCAACCACCTACCTTTAACCCAAGCCCCTTCCCCCAAAAGTACTCTTGATATTTACAAAGGTATATAGTTAAAAAGGAGGAGGATTGATTGCTTGGCAAGCTTATGGTAGAAGTAAGTTCTATGCCACTCTCGAGTGTTTCACAAAAATACATTTTTGGCCGAGTATTGAGTGATCCCCCATGAGGTATGTGAACTTGTATATAAATGAAATTTTAAAAAGGCATGTTATGCCCTAATAAGTAATTTATCTTATGTAATGTTTTAAATAAATCATGATGAATAGAATTGTAAATAATTAAAAATAAAACTTAATAAAGAATCTTAGAAATCCCGACACTCTATGACAAGCCCAAAAACCTTCTCTTCTACCCATTCCATTTGGGAGTGTAAGCCACATTATAAAGAGTTTTGCTTGAGGAAAAGTAAAGATTCAAGTGTGGGGGTATTTGATGTGCACAAAATGCAACATATAAATTACATCAAATGTGGCATAAAACTAACCATTTTTTAGTACTAATGTTGGAAAAAGTGTGTTTTTGTCTTCCTTTTGTATTTTCAGGATTAAATGAGCTCAAATGAACAAAAGAAGCAAAAAGGCAGCTAAATCTAACATAAATACAAGAAAAGGAGTAAACGTGGCATGCCCGACCCCTCGACAGCATCCTCCCAAGCAAAAACAAGAGAACAGAAGGCTGAACACGCCCCGTGCTCAATGAGCACGGGGGCGTGCCCAAGTGTCTGCAGAAAAGACAATGTTGTAGAAGCTTCTATCACCCACCACGGGGGCGTGTCCAGCGGACACGGGGCCGTGGTCAACTCTAAGATTCGCAGAATCTAGGAAAATCTTGATAGTACAGATACGCTTTTGCACACGGGGTCGTGCCTAGCGGACACGGGGGCGTGGTCAACTAGTGCTGACAAACTGAATTTAATGAAGAAAGAGAAGATGGGTGGACACGGGGCCGTGCCCAATGGACACGGGGCCATGTCCGGGCTTCTGTGCAGGCTATAAATAGGGGTGCTTGGCTTATTTGCAAACCATCCCTTGACAAACCACCTCTCTCCCACTTCACCCACACTCCACCACCCCCACACACCATCATCCACCACCATCATCCATCATCCATCATAGAGTGTGTGTAGTAGTCTCGGGATCCAAGATTGATAGTAAGAGTTATTGACAATCAAAGGCCATGTTTGCCTAAGCCTCTTACATCACTTGGTGAAGACAAGCATTTAGTGTAATACTTTTTATTTTTAATCTTTTCGCACTTTTTATTTGGTTATGTATTTATGACTTTAATAACTAGTTTCTTATGTTGAAGGTGAATCTTCCTTATCGTTTGTCCGTGGTGTCTTGGCATTATTTTAATGTCTATATAAAATAAAAGATTTTCATCATTCATATCTCCACGGTCTATATGGAGATATGTTGGCTACCTGGTCGGGGGTTAAGGGAACGGTTTTATTAAGAGTCTTGCCTTGTTCAGTGTATAGATCCTGCAAAGACCTGGGTCAACTTTAGCAGGATCTCCTTCAACACCCACCAGTATTGGATGGCGGGGGTCCGAACTCCTTGATCCCCTCATATGTAAACTACTATTAATATATTAACCGGCTACTTAGGAATGTATCCCTGCTGACTCAGACTACTTAGCCGAGGGTAAAGTCACCTTCAAAAGAGGGGTTTACCACATTATGCATTAATAACTTAATTAATTATCTTTCAATAATCCAACCCTTTAGGATTGTATCCTTGCTGACTCAAATTACTAGGTTGAGGGTAACGTCACCTTCAAAAGAGGGGCCTACTACAATAACTAAGATAATCTCTTAAAAAGTGCAAAAGTGCGAAAATAATCAAAGGTTACACTAAAGGCGAGTCGGATCCAAGTGATTCATCTTGTCTATCTGTTTTTATTTTTTATTTTTATTTTCAGCATTTTTAGTTTTTTTTTATTTTCTAGTTTAAAACCTTTTTCTAACTTTTGATTTGATTAGACGTTGAGGATAAACCGGTATTAAAAGCTCTTGTGTCCTTGGACGACCTCGGTATCTTACCAACACAATACTACGCTCACGATGGGTGCACTTGCCCATATGTGTGTTTGGTGTTAGTAAATATCGTGTTTTATAAATTTAAAACTTGACAAATGTGTAAAAAGGGCTAAAAATATACTTAAAAATCTATACCACCACACGCACATCAGTCTTCGTCGAAGAGTTGAATGTTCGTTGACAACACTCGTCACGAAGAATCAGTGAGTCTTCGTCTCACGAAGACTGGAGTTCACCACAAAGATTCAATGTTCACCACGAAGAATGATGCTCATGAAAACAATACGGTTCACGAACAATATGGTTCACAAACAATGGCCCACGAACAGTTAATGTTTACCAAACCCACGAAGATTGATTCTTCGTCTAGCAGAGACTTCGTCCAGCTTATTCTTCGTCAAAGGATTGCTCGTGTAGGATAGAATGTTCGTGAAATGGTTGGTGAGATTCGGTGAAAAGTTGTCAGAAAAAGGAAACCTTATCCAAAAGGTTGGTGAAGAAACCTTTTGAAAACCAGAGGATTTCGGTTAAAACAACTTACCGGAGAAATTTTCCGAACACAATTTGCACAAAAATTTCAAGAAAAACCGTACACTAACATGTCTCCATGTAATCGAACAAGGTTTTAATAAAAATTTCAAGCAAAACATCAAGTTTTTCAAGGTTTTTGAACTATTTTCCTATAAAAAAATATTAACTTTCAGAAATCTTCAAGAAAAATTTGTTCGAAAAATTTGACACACGGCTCGGTTTTAACAAGGATGAGAGCCAAGGCTCTGATACCACTTATAGGTCCCTAGAGGAGAATCTAGAACACCTTCTCCTTCTTACCGAACACACCCGCAAGTGCGGAATCCAAGCGGGTATGCAACCAAGACAAAGAACACAAACACAAAAACAAGATTCAACGATTAAAGCCCAAATGTATTCAACCAAAGGAGTTTGTTTACAGAGATGATACAAGATAACACACAAATTCTCTAAATACTCTCACTATGTTCTACTCTGTGTTCTTAGATCTGCAACCTGCCTTTTATAACCAAACCTTATCCACTCCTCCACGAACAATCCATTGGGCCCAACAGAAGCCCACGAAGAATGGGCATCCACGAAGAATAGGTGATTCTTCGTGGACAGTCTTCGTTAGCATGGATTCTTCGCTGCAAGAGAATTTGGACGAACATTAAGTCTTCGTGTATATGTAGTCCGGACGAACATTAGTCTTCGTTGGGTAAATGGTTCGTGATAAGCCATTGTTCGTCAATACATCATCCCACGAAGATTAACTATTCTTCGTGGATGTCATAACCAAAGTCCAAATATATATCTCATGGTCTTTACGCAGATTATTCGAATACATGTCTGGCCCAATAACAAGTAATATTTTGAGAGATGGTTGGCCCAATAGTCATGGATTCTGCGATGACATTGCATGGCAGATTCTAAATTCTTCAATCTTCATGTTGCATGCATGTGGTTAAGGACATGATTACATCATCATGACATCATCATGGTGATGTCATGATGATGTCAGCTTGCGGCTCTTCGTGCTTCGCGTGTCGAACTCTGGGGCGCACGACGGAGGGGTGTCGCGACGACGGCATTGAGCCGAACCTAACCGAGTCGAACCGAACCGCATCCACAAAGTGCATCAACACCAACAATAACAAAAAACCTAACTTCTGCTTCTAAAAAATCCACATCGGAAAAAGTTAGTTTTCACTGGAATAATGCTCCAACGAACGGAAAAGGGGCTGCTTTTGGCGGAGAGCCGGTGTTTTCAAACATTTCAACGCGTGGTCACATGGACCGGTGGCGGTGTTCCACGCATGGTCACCCACACACCACGCTTCATCAAGGGGCACCCCACCCCCTAAGGAGTGAGGTAATCCCATGGTTTTGACTTTTAATTATTATTGTTATCTATAATATAAAAGGTCATTTTAGTTTTTTTTACATGTACCTAACAGGAAAAGCTAACCTTCATTCATAGTTGTAAAAATCATGACTAGTCGCAGATTAATCATTAATCGGTGGTTTACCGAATAATGGCCGATTAATCGTTAGGCGGTCAAAAGTGGTCCTATGGCCAAATTCTGGCCAAATTTCGACCAAACCTTATAAATTTTTCGTTAATTGCTTAAAAAATGGGTCAATAAGAGGTTAAAATATGTCTATTTTAATAAACTACATATAAAAATGTATGAGTATATATATATATATAACTAAAAATTACATATAAAAATCCCAATCCGATAAATTCTGATTAATCCCGATTAATCGCTAGTCGGTACCCTCACTGACCGACTAGCACCTAGTGATTCCTACAACACTGGATGCATCTACTTCAGGGGGTTTATGTGAATAGTAGGGAACACATGTAATTTTAGAAATGTGGAAATCAAACGTGTTATAAGATCTTATCACAGAGAGGAGGTAAGTTTGTCAAAACCAATAAATATACAGATTGATTCGTTTTAAGTTAAAAGTTTTAACATTGAAACCAATGAGTATTGTCTAAGTTGGTTTATATTAATATAAGCATGTATACATGTCTGTAATTTTCAATAGATGAAGACTTTCTTACTCAAATCACTAATTGTGGAGTCGGAAGCTAGCTTTGCAAGAGTTTTTATTCAAAACATGTTGCTTGCTAAATTTCAAGCTCCCCCTCCTTAATTAGGTAGAGGTATCCGTCATAGCTTTTTGTGCCAAACATGCAATTTATATCTTTGGAGACTGAACTATACAATTTGAATATATGCAATTTAATCCTATTTTTCACGTGTTTGTTTACTAAATCCGCATTTAAAATGTGTTGCATTTTACTATATTTAGTCAGTCTTAACTAACAGAACTAAAAAGTGTATTGTTGCGGACACATTTTATCAGATAACAAAATATATTTCTTAGAGTTGCATCAAACTCTGATATATCAAGTTTTGTTGTACAATCATCGATTAAAACCGTATAAAACTCAAAGTCACTTTTCTAAAATACATCACGTTTTAAAATTATAAATATTAGTTTATAAGAAGACAAAATTAACGCAAATTACTGCGCACAAATGGAAATGAAATCCATAGTTTCGTTTCTCTTCATTCTTCAAGCAATCATCAATGGTGCTAGTCTCTCCATAGCTCAAAATTTGATGGAAGACAGGCACGAATGCAGAGGTTATTTCAAAAGCATCAACGTACAAAAAAACCGAGATTCCGCATTTGATAAACTCATAGCGCAACTTAAGGATTCAAATTCAAGCTACAACGGTTTTCACCATACCCAAGTGGGCGACAAACCTGAGGAGCAAGTTAGCGCCATCTACCTCTGCCCCCCCAATGCCCAATCGAAGCCACTTTGCGAGTGTTGTTTGCGGCATGTGGTCGAGTATGCAATAAAAAAGTGCCCTAAACAAAATGAAGTTGTAGCATGGGACCTCTACGAGTCTGTACAGTGTATGGTGCGTTACTCTGTGGGCCGCAAAATTTTCTCGGTGCTTGATGATTGGGCTTGGTACTGTCACGAGGGAGACGGGTATGTCAAGACTGATGAGTTGGAGAAAACTGTGGATGGTTTGGTAAGTAAGTTAAAGGAGCAAGCGGCCGGAGGCGATGCTCTTCGGAAATTTGCGTCAGAAAGTGTAACTTATGATCGAGATGAATTCCCTCTTCATGTAGCGGTGCAATGTACTCCTGATATATCTAAGGAGGATTGTGCCAAGTGTTTATCCAAGGCAATTAAAGGGATACGCAGTTGTAGTACTAGTAAACGATACTTTGCGGGGAGTTATTTATCTGCCAATTGTTATGTTTGGTACTCGCATATTGATGGTTTACTTGATCCTCCTAGTGAGTTTAATGAATATTGTAATCCTCTATTCTACTAATACGTAGTTGTTTTCACGCGAATTAATGAATAATCACGGGATTTGTCTTGTTTATAATAAGTTACTTGTAGAATTTCCCCGCGCGTTGCGCGAGAATTCGGTTGGTATTGGTTCAGTTTATTATGGCATTGAAACGATACTGACACTTGGTTTAGCAACTGAAAGATAAAACCCCCAAAAAAATCATGATATGCCCAATTGGATATGAACACGTGTTTACATCTATGGAAAACCATAAAAGTGAATATCTTGTTCAGTTGGAATCGACGTGGTACCGATACTGTTGAGGAGATATCAGTTCGGTTAATCACAATACCAGTACAGTACAGTACCGACACTCGCTATCGCTTACGATATAAAAAAGTACTCTGTATCGCTACGGAAATTGTTCGCACGGTGTTGATATGGTTCGTCCCGATAAAAAAAAGACTCCATTACATTTGACCCGTCAAATTTTGAATAAAATTTTTATCTGTACGTAAATAAAAATAATTGGTATAAGTAAAATAGAAAATCATAAATCATAGTTTCAAAGGCCTGTGACTAAATTAAATGTAAATGGAGAGTTTTAGTTTTAAAATATAATAAGAACATGCTTAGCAATCAAATCTATTTCATGTAAATCATTATGTTAAATTATTAAATTAAATATGATTAAAAAAGATACCTAAAAGTTTTCAATCATAATTTATTACTAAAAAAATAAAACAAATATAATAAAATTATCACTATCTATGGTAACTTTGAAACTACATGCTAACTTTGAAACCATATGTAAAAATGATGAATAATTTATTTGTTAGATTAAATAAAATTAAAAAAAGACACCTAAAAAGTTATCATTATAATTTGTTACTAAAAAAATTAAAACAATTATCTAAAAACTTATCACTATTCATGGTTTGTTAGATTAAATAAAATTAAAAAAGATACCTAAAGAGTTATCATCATAATTTATTATTAAAAAAATTAAAACAATTATCTAAAAGCTTATCACTATTCATGGTAACTTTGAAACTATATGTATAATAATAGGGAAAAATATGCAATCTAAGTCGTTGGGTCTGTCAAATGGTATAGAGAACAATAGACGTTTGTATTAGATTGTAAAAATTGTGATTAGGGTCACATAAGGAGGGTGTTTATAAATAGAACATCATATTACACATCTAGCCCCTATATTATAACTTATTCTCTTCTTTCCGACACTCCCCCTCAAGTTGAGTAGTGGGGTTACCTATACTTAACTTGCTCATGCAGCTACTAAAAGTGTTTCTTTTGACGGCTTTTATAAGAATATCTGCGAGTCGATCTTTTGACGATACATATGGGAGCTCTATGATTCTTTCCTCCAGTTTCTCTTTGATGAAATGTCGGTCTACCTCTACGTATTTTGTTCGATCATGTTGAACTGGGATTTCTGAGATTTGTATTGCAGTCGTATTGTCACACATAACTTTACTGGGTTCCCTTTGTGAAAAACCAATGTCTTCTAGTAGCTTTCTGATCCAAAGAACTTCGCTCAACCCTCCAGATATACCTCTAAATTCTGCTTCTGCACTTGACAGATCGACCACCTTCTGTTTCTTACTTCTCCAGGTAACAAGGTTTCCACCGACCAAGAAGAAGCATCCTGATGAAGACCTTCGGTTTCCCTTATCTCCGGCCCAGTCTGCATCAATGTAGAGGTCAACATTTAAATGTCCATTTGGTTTGAACAACACTCCATGGCCTGCGGTCCCCTTGAGATACCTTAAAATTCTCTGAGCAGTTTCCATGTGGGCAACTTGTGGTTGGTGCATGAACTGACTTACCACTCCAACAGCATAAGCTATATCAGGGCGAGTTTAAGCGAGATAAATTAACTTGCCCATGAGCCGTTGATACCTTTTTTGTGTGCAAGCTCTCCATTAAGTTCCATGTGAGTGGTTCACCACCATTGGAGTATCTGTTGGTTTACAATCAATCAACCCAGTTTCTGCCAGGAGATCAAGGACATACTTCTTTTGGCAGATGAAGATCCCTCGTTTAGACCTGAGAACTTCTATCCCAAGGAAGTACTTGAGGTTCCCTTGGTCTTTCATTTCAAAATTGGAGAATAGATTCTTTTTCAGCCATGTTATTTCCTCTAGATCATTTCCGGTAATAATCATGTCATCTACATATATGATCAAGCAAGTTACAAGGTTGTTTCTTCTCTTGAGGAACAGAGTATGATCAGCATTACTTTGGTGATACCCATATTCTTTCATAGCCAAAGTGAACTTTCCAAACCATGCCCGAGGAGATTGTTTTAACCCGTATAAAGACTTTTTCAACCGACATACTTCCCTTTCTTTAAAATTCCCTGAAAAACCTAGAGCTGCTTCCATGTAGACTTCTTTCGTTGGGTCTCCATGGAGAAATGCATTTGTAACATCAAACTGGTGAAGCGGTCATTCCTTATTGGCTGCCACGGAGAAGAGGACTCTGATGGTGTCCATTTTTGCAACCGGAGAAAATGTCTCAGAGTAGTCGATCCCATACGTCTGAGTGTAACCCTTGGCTACGAGGCGAGCTTTGTATCTTCCAATGGAACCATCTGGTTTATATTTGATTGAAAACACCCACCGACATCCAACTGTTTTCTTTCCTTTAGGAAGAATGCACTTCTCCCGCGTGTTGTTTTTCTTAAGAGCATGCATTTCCGTTTCCATTTCTTCTTACCCTTGGCTTCCTTTATGGAACTTGGTATTTGTTCGGAATATAAGGAGGTAACAAATGCTTTCACACTGTTAGATAATTTCCCGTCAACCATATTAGCTATAGGATATCTTGAATTTCTGGTTTCCCTTTCTCGGGAGTACCGTTTTGGAGGAACCCCTCTATTGGCTCTAGGAGGTAAAACTTATGTTCTCGGTGTTCTTCCAGAGCCTCCATTATGTTGTTCATTTGATTCGACCTCTCCTTGGACTGCGTTGTTTTGTTCAGCATCCACATGTTCCATTGTATCGTGACTTTGATGATTGTTAGTGATAACTGGATCAGATTCGGGCATATTTTCAAGGTTTGGAGAATCACCTACCTCGAACACCAGTCTGGATGATTCTTGGGTGACACTTTCGACAGGCTTTGGTGATTCCTTAGTATGTGTGGATATATGAGATGACTCGTCTTCGCTTGCGAATGGAATCCACTTCAAACAACTCAGTGAGTCCTCATGCTCTATCTCCCCCTTACCACTGAGATGGGATTGGTAGTAATATTTTGTTTCAAGGAAGTCGTAGTGGACAGTGGTAATCACACGACGTCATAATGGGTTATAACATCGGTATCCTTTCTAATTCACCCCATAACCAACAAAGACACATTTCTCGGCACATGGGTCAAGTTTGGATCGTTCAGTTTTGGGTATATGGGGAAAAGTTGTACACCCAAAGACTCGAGATGTTAAGGTAAGAGGTGGGGGTAGTTTGGTAAATGTGGATAAGGTATCTAGGGGAGTTTTTAGGTCAAGGGCTTTGGTTGGTAAACGATTAAGGATATACAAAACTGTGTTTATAGCTTCGGGCCAAAAAGATTTAGGCACTTTGGATTCAAGCATAAGGGCTCGGGCCATTTCTACCAGAATGCCATTTTTCCGCTCAACTACACAATTCTGTTATGGGTGTTTTGGGCAAGTGGTTTGGTGAATCATTCCCCTATCTTGAATAAATTGTTTCATAGAGTTATTAACGTACTCCCCTCCATTATCAGATCGTAAGATCTGAATGTTGGTTTCGAATTGAGTTTGGACCACGGTGTAAAGCAATATAAATTTGTCAAAGACTTCAGATTTGTGTTTTAAAAAATACACCCATGTCATTCGGGTACAGTCATCAGCAAATAATAGGAAAAAACAAAAATTTTGACCTCTATTAGTTTCAACTGGACCCCAAACATCTGAATGTATTAATGAAAAAGGTTCACTAACCCTAGTGTTACTTGGTTTGAATGGTTTTTTATGGCTTTTGGCTAAAGCACATGTTTCACAGTCTAATGTACTGTTGGACAGGAAGAGTTCAGGGAGTAAAAGATGTAGATACCCAGCGGAAGGATGCCCTAATCTCCTATGCCAAACCCATGCTTCTCTACTCTTTGTTCCATGAGCAAGCATCGCAGTCCTTGACAGAGTAACCTCATCCACATAGTATAAGCCCTGTCATTTAATTCCACGCCCAATTATCTTTCGAGTTCCGATGTCCTGTAAGATACAAAAATAAGGATGCATTAGAACTGTGCAATTGAGTTCCTTTGTAACATGACTTATTGATAACAATTTGTGTGTTAACGAAGGAACATACAAACAATTTGACAGTCTCTGGGAGATATTTCGACAGTTCCTCCTCCCTTTACTAAAGCATTTTCGCCATTTGCAGTTTTGATGTAGGTTCTGTTTGGTTTCTTTGTAGAGACGAAGTCCAATGGCTCGTACGTCATCGTATTAGTGGCTCCATAATCAAAAATCCAAGGGTTGATTTAATCACCGTTTTTCTACGTTGTTAAATAGTCTTCCCTACTTGTTGAAGGATAGTCTTTTAACAACTCATAGACCTGATGATTAACAATTTGCAAAGAAAAGGGTTCTCAAACAGTTTTTTTTAAATACGCTGTCTATAATAAAACTGACATAATAATGGTACCGGGCAAATTAAATGACCAGACGTATTTCTCAAATACGATGGACACTTGAACTCACGTTCAAGATTTAAATACGCTGTCGGACATATTAAAAACGTCGGAAAACGTAAATACGTTATCTTAAGGTCGCCCAAATACGTCAGGCAACTTAAAAATGCTGGAATAACAACGTCGGGAGAAATACCTCGGGCACGTTATCTTACCAGCGTATTTATCAAATACACCGGGCAACTTGAACTCTCGTTCAAGATTTAAGGTTGCCCAGAACAAATCCGCCCAGAACTTCAACAAGTCCGCCCAGATCTTTAACAAATCCACCCAGAACTTCAACAAATCCTCCCAGATCAGATGCGGCGGCTAGGGTTTGGGTTATGGTTTGCAATGGCTGGAATAGGATTTTGTGGTGCAGCGGCTGAAATAGGCTGGAATAGGTAGGGTGGCGGCACCGTTGATAGGAATAGGTAGGTGCAGCGGCTAGGGTTTTGTGGCGGTAGGGCGGCGGCAATGGAAACCGGTGTAAGGCGGCAGCGGGTTGTTGATTTGTTTTGTTCTGGAGTTTGATTTTGGTTTTCGGGTTTTTTTTCTGGTTTGCGGTTGGATTTGCTCGAATAAATTGTAAATGATGAGCAAAGTGTTCAAGAATCAGAAACATTGCTCTAATACCATGTCAAATGGTATAGAGAATAATAGAGGCTTGTATTAGATTGTAAAAGTTGTGATTAGGGTTAGAAAAGGAGGGTGTTTATATAGAACACCATATTACACATCTAGCCCTTATACCATAACTTATTCTCTTCTTTCTGACAGGGTCAGGCTAAGATTAAATCCTGACCGGCATTATTCAAGAAAAGTTTCTGGATGGACAAATTAATTTGTGGTTTTCTTTCACCAAAATGATTCATGTCAATACCAGAATTTTAGTTCGTCTCTCTCCCACATTCCACCTTCAATCCATTTAAAACTTTTTCTCCAATTTGTTTTTTCCAATTGCATTGCATCTCATTCAGAGGCCATATGCGTCGTTCAGATAATCATCGATAGCATAGATAAAGCTTGTACGACACCCTAACCCCTAAGCGTTTTCTTTTAACCCTTTTTTCTTCTCTCTTATGTTCAAAGCTAAATTGGTAAAATCGAAAGGTTCGTTTGTGTAATTTTATGCAATTAACCTAAAAGAAGACTTGGATGTGATTATAGGGTTGAGCAAAGTGCTCACCGCTCACCACTCGCTCGTCGCTCACTCGGAAAACGCTCACTTATTTTTTCGCTCAATTGTAAACGAATTGATCGGCTCTGTTCGGTTTGTAAACGAGACAAGCACGAGCAAAGGTTCACTCGACTCGGTTCAGCTCGAATATTTTTATATAATTTTATATGCACAAATAGATAGCTATTTTTATAATTTTTACTCTACCGAATATTGGAATTGTAAGTGGATTTAGCCCAAATTATCAATTGCCCAACTAAAAGCCCAACACGAAATCTAAGTCATTAAGCCTAAGTTCTTTTGTCGTGGTTAAATATAATCATGTTTTTATCATAGGTAAAATGAACATTTCACACTCACGTAACAGATAAGCCATGGCAAGGACTATCCAGTGGCGGACCCATAATTTTTTTCAAGGGTTGCCCAAGGTTTTAAGGATCATTTGTCTATTGCTATGTAACATTTTTTTCGGTCTGATTCGGGTCAGGTCGGGTAGGATCGAGAGCAAAAATTCTTACTATGATTCTCATTAAAGTTAACAACTCATTAACACACCTCAATATCACATTAGCACATATTCACTCACAGTTTAAGTATTAACATGGATTTTACATAATCATATTAGTCATTAGATTCAATCATGACTTTACGAATAAAAAAACTACCTATATATTTATTACGAGTTTTCATTTTTTGAAAATGTTACTAGACAAATAATCCATAAACAAGTAATCAAAAATCAAACAATACCCAGAATATAAGTTTCATCTTAAGTAACAAAATAAAAAATCTAGATGTTTTCTTAATGTAAACTAGATAAACTTATAATTACATATAAATAAATAAGTAAACCTTCTTAAGTATAATGACAGATTAATTTAACAATATTGTTATTTTGCTTGCATTTAACAGTAATATCATTCGTTGAATATGGTGTGTGAAATTTTAATCATTATGCGTTGTAAAATGTTTGCTTGCATAAAATTAATTGTGAATTTGATGATTAATTAATGTAAAAAAGAAAAAGAAAGGTGCCTACTCTAGCTAGCACTAGAAGTAAATATAGTTTTACTGATTTGTGTCAGAGATTCCTAACTTTACAACCACCCTTATTTTACCCAGATACCCCTACTAATTACAAGAATAAAATAAAGATTTAAAATTAAAATTATCATCTTCTTCATGAGTTATCTGATACCGCCTCTGCAAATATATTCGGCGAACTGTTTTTTTCTTTTGCTTAACATCTTCTTTATCATTGGGATCAAAGTTCAAGGGGCGATTACAAAATTTTATGGGATGCGTTTGGAATTTGAACGCGTAAATAGCAGTAAAATTATTTTTTTCAAGTGGCTACACACTAGGTCCGCCCTTGGGACTATCAATGTATAAGTTTACAACCATGTAAACTATTTGTGTCATTATTAAACGTTGAAGATCAAAGGTGCAGTATATGCAAAATCGGGAACAACCGTGCAATTAATTCTTAATTGAATAAAGGTAAGAGTATGTATAATGGGACGGTATATCACCCACAAATGAACCATAACGCCCCATGGCGTCCCTGAACACCAAAACAAAGGGCGCTATAGGGAACAGGATATATGAAGTTTAAAAAAAATGAGAAAAACTTAAAAAAATGTGATTTTTAGTTTAATAATGTTTTCCCACATGGTTGAGTTAGCACACTAAAATATAATTACTTAAAATATCAAAAAAAAAAAAATAGTTCTCCTTCTCACCTCTACATGTACCCTCCCATCCAGTTAGCACATACGTAAACTTTAAATCAAATGTACAAGCAGCCAATACATTTGTTGTCGGGTATCCCTTACGACCACGATATCTAGGGGCATCCTTATTAGGTACTTTGACGCGAACATGTGTTCCATCAATTGCACCGATACAGTCCTTAAAAAAACGATAAAATCTCTTTTTTTCCTGAATTTATTTTGGGACAATATCACCTTTAGGTTGTTGAATATAACGACCTTCTAGTGATATAATCGCTCGCAAAACTCTATGGAAGCACCGACTAGTTGTTGACCCAGAACAAGCGATATAGCCACGAGGTAAACCGATTTCTCAAATCATTGCCTACAATATGCAAAAATGAGGCAACATGCTCTTCAACAGACATGCGTTGAGTAGCTCGAAGTCCACCATCACGCTTTAAAATACTGCACAATGTCATAAAAGCTTTCTCACTCATGCGGATAAGCTCACGACATTTACCGCCGTTTGAAAGGTCGTGTAACATCTCTTCTCGCACATATCGTCATTGTAAAATTTGATCATTAGTAGGTAAATTAGCACGACTTCTGGTTGACAATCTACGTAGTGCAACAAAAGCCACGAGAAAGCAAATCAGGTTAGCTGCTTGCAATTGTCTAGCTCGGACAAGTTCAGCTGCCTCGCGTATCTGATTATCCATTGTAAACTTACTTGTTGTTGAAAATTGTTATTAGATTAGAAAATTGTTAGTTAAAACTTTACGTTCTTGTTCTATAAAATTATTGTAGGGTGCACTGACATGTTTTTTAAATAATGCTTGTGTCTATTAGAGTTAGTAAATCAAATAAGAGTAAACTAGAAACTAGGGTTGAGGAGAATTCAATTTTGTGGTATTCTAGTCAACAAAATACAACCTAAACCAACTATTAGCCTATTAGGTCAGATCTGACTCAACTTAAAGTCAAAACATCTAACACTTGACTATAACTAAGTAGATATGGTGACAATAAAGATGATAAGATCAGATAACTTCAATCATTAATAGGGGAATTGCTAAACAAAACTCAAAGAGAACTAATCAGATACATACACGATCTCATTTTTTGTCGAAACTAATTAGATAACATGACAGTAAAGGTGATCAGATCAGATAACTATAACCTCAATCAGTAATAGAGTAATATTCAAACGAAACTGAAGGGGTAAGGTCCCAAAAACCTCATATCAAGTAATTGGGACCATACCACAACCTCGTCTTTTAACCCTCTTTAGACCTTGGGCGGCCGCGCACTGGTCCTACAAAAAGAGTTTAGAAGAAAAACAGCAGACAACACCTGCGCGCTAAAAGGAAAATTATAAGTCCTTGCGCCGATTCTCCATAACAAAGGGATAAAAATCCCAGCAAGCACTCCCGCTTAAATAATACCCAGACTTGGATATTATTTATTAAACTAATACCACACGATAAGGAGTCACAACGGATTATGGCAATAATCTTCTAGAAGACTCAATGGTGCACCACCAGACGGTTATAACCATCTGGGAAACGTGTCATCATCCCAGGCCACCCTGAAATCATTATGATGGCATGGAATTGGAGAGAAACCTCCACTTGCCCACTTTCCACGTGGCAACACCCCAGCCGTTGATCTAAATGACGATCCGTGTGCTTTCACGTTAGATCAAGAAGATTAACGAGGAAGGAAATTACCGCTTACGGAGTTAGTATCTTCCGTTAACATTTCAATAACAGGTTTTCCCGCCCAAACTCCCGCCTATAAATATGAGAGTAATTCAGGTATGAACTTCAAGTTACATTCATTTCACCAATACTTCTTCTTCTTATTCATAAACACATACTTATTCTCACGCCGGAGTGTGGTCACGGAGAGAACCTCCTTTCTCCCCGTGACGAGACTAACGGTGTTCTGTTTTGCAGTATTCGTTGGAGAAGAAGATCTGTCCCTTTAAATCAAACGAGAGAGAACCTAACCCCCTGGATAATTTGATTCCGGTCATTTATTCAGTGTTTCTTCATTGGCGCCCACCGATTTCTCCGTTTCATTTGTTTTCTCTCGTTTTTTGATTCACTCTCTTGATTCCATTTGTAAATGGAAGAAACTTCAACTCATCGGCAAAACGGCCCTCGGCCAAATTTCGTTAACAATACCCAGGTTGAGGGTATTGTAGAAGAAGCCTCGGATGATAATGAAGTACAGTTCGCTAACAATCATCCAAACGAACCTATCACCCCAGGGGTACAGCCGGAGATCCCTGTAAGCTCAATTCTACCCCCAGGAGAAACCCCAATCTCCTGGTATGTCAGATCTCAGGGGGCATTAAACGCTGTGTACACACAGCTGTGTGCACAAACGGCTCCCCAAACTCATTCACGAAGGCCTGTATCTCGTGCTAGGGCACCGTCGGTACCTCATGTTTCTCAACATGATGGGCCATCCCGAGTCCAGATCGAAGACACAGAGGTTTACTCTAGATCTCCATCGAGATACGAGTATACTCAATCAGAAAATCGTCGAAGAGAGTATCGAGATGAGTCACACTCTCATAGAAGACCATCAGTTCACACCAGGTTGGGTTCTCAGCGGAACACCCACACCAGTGAATATGATCGAACTTACCGTGAAGGAGAAAGTGCCAGTGTGTTTAGTCGGTTACAACCGAATTACAACAAGTGTAGACCCCGCGCGGTTTACAATCCTGAGGCTAAGCACAATTATGATCTGATCTATCGCCCTGCTGAAGCGGCGGAGAATTCAAAATTTATTAGCGAAATTGCTCTGGCTCCACTAGAGAAAGCGATGCTCCCGTCTAACGTAGGCAAGTTCAACGGAATGACAGACCCTGACGATCATCTGCGAGTCTTCACAAGCGCAGGGCTGGTGGGAGGCTGGACCCTATCGATGTGGTGCCACTTCTTCGTTCAAACCCTTATAGGCGCTGCAAGGCTCTGGTTTGGCAACTTGCCTGTGGGGAAAATCACGTCATGGATAGACTTGCGCGAGAAGTTCCTGGTTCATTTCAGCCAGCAAAGGCGATCCATCCGCGACACGGCGGACGTAATGAATATATGGCACCATGATGATGAAAGTCTGGAAGACTTCATTACTCGTTATAACAAGGAAGTACTCGAAATCGGGGACATTCACAAGCAGCTGATCCGCGCCCAATTTAAATATGCAGTCAGGTGCGACGATATGATAAAAGTCCTGTCTGGAACGGAAGGACTCTAGAGAAGCTGGGAAAGATTAATGGCGGCGGCTAAGGTCTATGCCCAAACGGAGAAGAATCTCAGTACCAATAGGCCACCACCTCCGCATAACCGTCCCTCAGATTTAGGCCCAAACAGCGGGAAGAAATTTAAGAAAGGCTGGCGCGATTCAAGCTCAGGGAACTATTCATTAGAGGCGAGCCACAATCAATAAGCTCGCTGCACAGAGAGAAGCTAAACAAGAGAACAGGGAGAGACAATGGACTCCCCTAACCAAAACTCCCGCGGAAGTTCTAAGTACGGAGGATTACCAGTTTAAGCCTCCGCCACCTATGAAGAACAAACGTGGACAGGACCCGAGTCTGTATTGTGATTATCACAAGGACAATGGTCATACCACCAATAACTGCATCTCCTTGCGCACTGAGATAGAGAAGGCGCTTAAAAGTGGTGAGCTCACTCACCTATTACAGAACGTGCGCAAAGACATAAAACAAATCACTCGAGTCGAAGAAGGTCCGAGTAAAAAAGCGAAAAATTAAGTAGCAACTCGATGATCTACTCGCAGAATGGAACAGACTCTACAGTTTATCAAGTTTAAGCAGGAAATAGAGTGTAAGTTAAGTCCCGTGTAATTATTTTAATAGACTTTGTAACGGCCTCTGCGCCTTGTCCTGGAATAAACAACAAAGTTTCTATTATTCTTGTGTTCTTTCTTACAAAGTGCATGCAATTTCTTTTGGTAAGCGCAAAAACATTATGGTAAATATAATACAAGCCTCATGAACGGTCAGTGATTACATCACACACGGCCATAGGTTCACACATGAGCTTCATACCACCTTTATTCGCCTTACCTGATCAAAGCAATTGTACCCATGCAAAATATTGTAAACTAAAAAACACACATCATACTATTCCTGGCGCACCAGTACGCCTTAAAAACTATCAAACATGGCAGTGTTTCAATACATGTTACTTGCGCGGTAGCGCATTAACAAAAAAGGGATACACATCCCAAGATAGCTACAAAATAATTATTCATACAATTATAAGAAGAAACCTACGCTAAGTCCTCATCTTCACCATTGGGGAAGATTTCCTTCAGTTGCGCTACATAGTCTTCAGATTGAAGAGCAACATTTATCAGATCCATAACAGGAAGCTGCAAGTTGTTGAACTATGTCTTCATAGCTGCAAGGGTGGCACCAGTATTAACACCATGAGTAGCAACTCGGCTAGTATCCCAATCAACCTTCAAGGCACTAACTACATGGTGTGCGCATTCCGCATTTCCTTGAGCATGTCCGTCATTTCGCGCAGCAACCACCAAACGCGCAACCTTTTTATCTAGTTCTTCAGAGTTTAACACTGATTCAGCAACCTATAAAAACAAGAAAGGTGAATAAAGGGAAAGCGCAGAGCATTTCCACAAGAAAAATGAAGACAACTTACACTTGCAATTCCGCGTTCTTTCA
This sequence comes from Helianthus tuberosus, assembly GCA_030545235.1. Lineage (NCBI taxonomy): Eukaryota > Viridiplantae > Streptophyta > Magnoliopsida > Asterales > Asteraceae > Helianthus > Helianthus tuberosus. The sequence continues at coordinate 182,771,091 of CM060376.1, forward strand.
GCCATAGCATATCACTTTTTAAAGGCTCAAGTTCACTTTCCACTGTCGCTCGCGCCGTTTCAGAATTTTCTAGCTTCTCCTCAGTTTCAGCTAGACAGCGGGAAGTTTCAGCCTTCTCAGAACGCGCAAGCTCCAAGTCTTTCTTGAGTTGTTCCTGGTCAGAAAGCAAAGCAGTAAGTTCTTCTACCTCTTTATCTCTAAGAGCAAGAGTGACGCACGCTTGTACCTCTCGTTGTTCACTTCGCTCCCTATGAGAACGCGCCTCATCTCGCGCAGCTTCAGCATCTGCTTTTTCCTGTTTCAACTTTTCAATATCCGCATCTTGTTTTTTCAACTTCTCAATGTCAGCCTTGAGATTGTTGATAACATTGCGGAGGTTCATCTTCTCAGCATTATCCTTTTCACAAATTCTCTTCCAGTTCTTACGCTCCTCGGAAAAAAGGGCAGCTTCAGCTTCCGCCTTTCTCTTTCAACCCGCAACGGACCACTCTTCAGTCTTTCGATCTGCCTCAAACTTGGCCTGATCAGCTTCTAGTTTAGCCCTTAACTGGGCAACACGGCTCTCATCATTAAAAACTTTCTCCTTGGATACCTTAAAGGCGGACCACTCCTTATGCATACTTTGCCACTCACGCAATATGCGATGCGTAGTGGATGTATAAGAAGCAACCTCCTCAAGGTAGGCATGGTAAGTTTGGTCATGAAGACGCCCTTCTTGAAACTTAATTTCTCCAGGCGGAAAGATCCCTTGTAGCCAGTCCCGGCACACGCGCCAATCTGAAAAGGTGTCACCCTTCTTCAGATTCCAAACAGGGACATGAATTTCGGAAGCATCCTTTTCCGAATAAGTTCTATAATAATAATCCCCCTGAGTCTCATCTGGGCGGATTGGAGAATTCTTGTCAGCGTCAGAGAATGAGCCTTGGTCTTCAACAGAAACCTTCTCGATGTTCTCAGGCATAAAACCAGAAGCTTTGGAAGGAGAAGTTGTAACAGGGATCTCTTCAGCAGCCTTCCCATTCTCCGAATCATGAGCGGCAAGTTCAGGGGCTTGTGGGCTACCAGCACCATCCATAATCTCCGGGCTAATAACCTTTTCTGCATCCGCAGCAACATCAACAGGCTTATCAGCCCCAAGATCCTCAACCCCAGCAGCCTTCTCCGTCTTACCTTCATGAACCTCAGTGTTCTTTAACTGATCAGTAACAGAGGCGCGTGGAGGAGAAGGTGAGAGTTCTTCATTAACCACAGGTAACGGTTCTGTGGGAACAGGAGAAATTGGTCTTTCTGAAAAACAAAGCATATAAATCACAAAGTATTCAATAGGCATAAGAAGAAGAGAGCAAAATATGACACTTACCAGGAACAGATTCTGAAATAAAGGCATCCAGATTGCCTCTCCTAGTAATCTTCTTCCTCTGAATCTTCTTTGCAGGCTGAAACTCAGCTTCAACGTCAGACTGTTTTCTTTTCCCTGCTTTATACCTCACTAAGCGCTCAGCGCTTGATTCCAAATCAATGGGATCATCAGGGTTGGACGGAGGGATATCAGCAGTATCTTTTGGTTCCGGTTTCGGTCTTCTAATAATAACTGCAGGCGCAAGACCCTCCAATGAATCAGAAACCACCACATAATCACACCGGGAGTCAGAGGAACGGCGCATACCTTTCTTCTCTCCCCCAACATTTTTGACCTTAGAAGATTAAGCTTTCTCAGCATCATTCTTCTTTGGCGCAGCAGTAGTGGTTGGCGCGCGCTTTTTCTTTTCGGGGCCTATGCCCAAGTTTGACAGCTCACCCACTATAAAGAGCAAAGCGTAACTAAGTTCAAAAGCACAAGAAACTACAAGAAAATACTACTATAAAAGCTTACCAGCACCAGCAGCGGGTTGCACAGAAAGATCATTGTCCCGCGGAAGAGCAAAGTTCTTCACAATGCGGTTATACCACAATTCTTCATCAGGTTTCTTTGGAAGGGTAGTCATTTTCCCACCTTCCCTCTCGAAAGCAACAATATACAACGAAACAACTGCGCAATGGGAAAAGCAAAGGCAAATTCAAAAAAAAAGAGAAGTGAAGAAACAGGGCAAAAAATCTTACTTTTGCCATCTTCCATGTACACCGGTTTCTCTTCTCGATTCATCCTCCAGTTTAGACTCATACCGGAACCAACAAGGGCTTTCTCTGGTAAAGCAATAGACGGAACGTCTTTTAGGTCCTGGTACCAATTTTCGTCAACAGGGGTTTGAATGGTCTTAGTAGGAACATCTTCCTTTCCTCTAAAAATCATCCTCATCGGAATAACTCCCGCCTTGATAAAGAAGAATTTATGTTTCCAATAATGGAAGGATTTTGGGGGTTGCAGCAAAATTTTCTTTGCAGACACTCTTTGAACAAAAGAATAAAACCCCTGAGAACAATGCATTTGATGGAAGACACGGAATCGAGGAACCGTCGGTTTGATATGCATCGTCCGGCACACAAACTCAAAATGACGAACCCTAACCATACCAATAGGGTGCATCTGTGAAATATGAAACTTGTAATGCTCAAGAATTTCAAGAAAAAATTTTGTCACAGGCAAACGGAAGTTGCCTGCAGAAAAGAAATCCCAAAATAGGGTTACATACCCAGCCAGAGCGTCCGCCGCCGTCTGACCCTCTTCAGGGTATCGGGCACTCCAGTTCTCCGGAAACCTGAGATTCCGAACCAATCCATCAAAAGTTGCCCTAGACCACTTCAACGGTGGAAGTTCGGCAGACATTTCTTCAGTAGAGTCTTCGTGATGATCTCCGGTGGACATAAGAGGACGAAATTGCAAATTCTTTTTGGAAATGGATAAAGAAGACGAGAAGAGAAAAGGTTTTCAAAGTAATGATTACTGAAAATAGGAAACCCAAAACACTTAAATACCCACCGCCATAAATAGCCTAGGTAACTGCAACAACACCTTTTTCGGGATAGCACAGTTACCCAAGCGACAGGGGGCGAGTAGGGAGCAACACAAACACGAGTTCACGTGCGCGTGCAGAACACGGTCAGTAGTGTGCATCTGACAGTGACAGTCTGTCACACGGTCATTACTGTACCTTTCATACCCAAAGTCAAAGATTTTCAAAAATCAGCATAATAAGCAAAGTGTATCTTCTCATAAAAGATCCTCCACTTTCGCACCAAAAAGCTCTATAAGCAAAAGACATCTCTCTCTCATAGTCCAGTGCTCCACTTATTTGCATAAGAGCAACACTAGACTGGGGGGACTTGAAGGGGTAAGGTCCCAAAAACCTCATATCAAGTAATTGGGACCATAGCATGTAAGGACCTGCAAAAATGTCCAAAAAACAACCCGTAAGTAAAAACCCCTAATGTGCATGAAAAACCAAGAAAACAAGATTTCTGGGTTTCACGCGGGCCGTGTAAAAGATAAGCATGGTCTTACGCGGGCTGCGTCAACTTAAAGTTAACCGGATAAGCATGCCAGGCCACGTGTCACACACGTGGCGCACCTAGGTGTGACACGGAAGCCCTAGTCGTAGACTAGGTGGCTCTCGCGGGCCGCGTAAAAGCCTGTTAAGGCTTACGCGGGCCGCATAAAACTGAAAAAGTTGCTATAAGTAGCCTGTGCCTGGGGCTTTCATCTGTGCTCGAAATCTCACTCTCAAAATGTCCCAATTATGTTAAAAACAAGTTTTTCGGTGTCACGACGCTGCTACGATACAGGGTACTAACTCGATCACTACTACGATATAATGTCCGATTTATTGAAACTGATCTGATGGATGTTTAAGTGCTGCCCGTATTTGGGCTATGCCTTTGTCATTCGTCGTGAGGGTTTTGATTTCGTGAGCTTATCGTAAATGTTGTATTAAGTTACTGACCTAGTTTCGTGTGCATTGTTGTTTAAATTAGGTTATCAGGCTTATCAATAGGCTAAACTCTGCCCAAACTAAACTTGCAATGTGAGTCATTCTTTTTTTTACCAAAATTGTTTCTAAAACCCTATTTATTATCAAAGTTATAATTACAGGGATTAAGTCTGTGTAATCTTCAATTACTGCCGGTATGTGGGGTTTTGTATACATTACTTGATACCCGTCACCATTGGACAACGGGTTAGCCAATGGGTGATCTGACCGTAGTCACAAACACTGTCAAGTGACAAATACCGATTTGGGGTAATTGGTTGGTAAAAACATTGTAATCACCCTTAATACTGTATATTATAACAATGTGTTGTTCTGTACAACTTGAATGACTCGCCAGTATTTCCCGGCTGATAAAACCTTTTTAAAACATGTTTCAGGTGATCTGCTATAATCCAGGAAAAAGTGCCATGTAGCATGTGACAACTCGTACTTCAGAACTTATCTTTGTGTTAATGTAACGTATGTGGATCCTATGTGATTATGTGAACTGTGGTATTTAATGAAATGTTATGTTTGATATGTGTTTATGCGTAATGAATGTATGTATATAAACGAACCGATCGCACAACAACAACCTGATCGCACAAGCCTTTAGGCTTTGGTCCCTTATCACTCTCGACCCACACCTTGTGAATCCGAAACTAATGGGCTGCCCATGATGGGTTCGGCCACTCACCTATTTAAGCTAAGACATACCCATTAGTGGGGGTTTTGTTCTCTCATTAGTTGCAAACACTTAACACACACCAAACCCTAGTTATCTCATCTCCTCTCTCTCTAGTTCGACGGCAATCCTCATAGCCGAAGCCCCATCTCGATCAATCTAGTTCTTTGGATTTCTGGTTAGTGTTTCAATTATTAATTGTACGTTACTTAATGTTGTGATCTCCATGTTTCTACATAATGATTTAGAGAATGTTATATGATTGCTTATGATTGTAAAATCACTAAGATTGTTCATGTAGATCGACTCAATTGTGTAGGGTGTTTAGAGTGATTTAGAGTTGATGATTTAGAACCGAATAGATGTTAATCGGCTGCTATGTTTCTGCCTTTTGGATTGCTTGCTTGGTGATGTTGAAAGCTTTAAATCTGATAGTTTGAATGTTTTAAGATGTTGATTATACTTGAAACATGATTAGGGTTCATAGAGAATTGATGTTAAAACCCTTGTTGATCGATTATTGTTTATGATTGGAAACTGTAAAGTGTTAGCTTTGATTGATCGAATGAAAATAGGGAACTATTCGAATTGATTGTAACTGATTTGCATGAATCATGGAATGATTAAAACTAATCGCACAAGACTCCCTGATCGCATAAGATCAGATCATGCAAGATCTGATCTGATCGCACAAGTGCCAGACGCACAAGTCCAGTCGCATAAGGTACCAGTAGTCGCACAAGACTATTAGATCGCATAAGTTATGTTTTTATTAACTGTTTGGGTCGTGTACATGTGGGATGGATTATTGGGTCGGGTTGGTTTCTAATCGCACAAGCCATCCGGATCGCACAAGCTAGCCGGACCGCACAAGAGATCCATGTTTATTTATTTGGGCCGTTTACATACTGGACTGCTTATGTTTATTGGGCTGGGTATGTTGGGCTTCAATGGGTGAATCGCACAAGGCTGTTAGACTTGTGCGAGCCCAATCTTTTGAATCGTACAAGTATGAGTATGTTATATACTTGACTGTTAATGTGTTGCCATGATCAATACGTGATTATAATCTGTTAGCTTATGTGTAAACATACGTGCACTACTTGAACCTAGACCTGACTTGTATGGTAACCATGTTAGGACGTGGTTGACCACCAGGAGCTCAATCGACCTTTACTTATCTGCCGAGCTAACCTAAGGTGAGTTCACACTTTCTACAAGGCATGGGATTCCCAGTGGTTTGGGAATGGGTTAATGATTAAAAAGGAAACCTGCGTATTCTCTTTGGGTAGAATACGTACTCCACCCTCTTAACTGAAGGGTGACAACATTGGAACCTGCGTGATCTCCTTATATGGGACACGTACCTCCACCCTCTTATATGAACGGTGACAACATTGTTACTAGACCAAAAAACTCTATCATTAAGTCCCTCATTTTTATATCGACTTAATCGTCGGGCCAATGGCGAACGGGTCATTTGTTAAATAGCGCTATTTAGGTCTGACAAGCCTCACACCGTGCCGCAGAGGACGGGCGTGAACTAATGGATCTGGGCACGTCAATGATGATAGACATTGACGCTAAGGGCACATAAACATGACTAAAGTCAGTGGTCGATATGGTAACGAGTCTAGTAGTATAAACATGGGGTAGCCCCCACGGCTGGATTGCCAGAGTAAACGGGATTAAACAAAACACGTTTTCAATTATGGGGTAACCCCCACGGCCAAGATGCCAGTTAAAGGAAACTACGTTTTTGGAATAACTTAAACCAACACCCAACTGTGAACTCGCTCAACTTGTTGTTGACTCGTTACTACATGCTTTGCAGGTCAATAGGTTTAGCAGGAGCTTGCATGGGGAAGAGTCGTTGTTGAGCATGGACATTGAGTGTTCATGATAAACTTAAACATTATTAACTTATGCTTTGGTTTTAGACGTTATGCTTCCGCTTGCAACTTAAACAACAAAACACGTTTTCAATTATGGGGTAACCCCCACGGCCAAGATGCCAGTTAAAGGAAACTACGTTTTTGGAATAACTTAAACCAACACCCAACTGTGAACTCGCTCAACTTGTTGTTGACTCGTTACTACATGCTTTGCAGGTCAATAGGTTTAGCAGGAGCTTGCATGGGGAAGAGTCGTTGTTGAGCATGGACATTGAGTGTTCATGATAAACTTAAACATTATTAACTTATGCTTTGGTTTTAGACGTTATGCTTCCGCTTGCAACTTAAACTATGTTATGAATTGGACACCAATTATATTATGTTGGGTTTTATGTTTACTTATATGCTTGTTCAATATGATTGGTGGCTTGATCGTGGTCATGTCACGCCTCCAAGCGGTGATACTCCGCGTGTGGATTTTGGTGGTGTGACAGATTGGTATCAGAGCCATTGGTTATAGCGAACTTGGTTTTAATAAGGGAAAACGTTTTGTTAAAACCAGACTATAACCTGTATAGTGCTCAACGGTCCACAACGACGCTTCGCTCCACGTGCAAGACTCGACATTCTAGGTGATATGGTTTATGTTTTATTGCCTACTTGTTAGATTACATAGAACTTTGCTCATGATATGCTTAGATAAACGTAGTCACTGTTAAGTGAAAACACGAGTGTGCTTACTCTCTTCTGTCATCGCACTTTCGCGAACCCCTCTCACCCATGTTTCCCTTGTTATGAAGTTCATGGCTGGACGCGTTAACATGACTCAAGCCCAGTTGACGGCTCTGATTAACCAACAAGTTGTTGCGGCACTTGCAGCCGCTTAGGCAGGAGGTATACCCTGCCACCACAACTCACTCTAGGATCCCTAGATCCTACTCTCGTGAACCAACCTTTGTGTTAAAATTTGTCCTTTCTTACTCTCACGACAGGTCAACCTGCACAGCCTCCTGTGTGCACTTTCAAGACCTTTATGGACTGTCGACCTAGTACCTTCAGGGGTACCGAAGGAGCTGTAGGTCTCCTCCACTGGTTTGAAAAGCTTGAATCTGGTTTCGAGATGTGTGAATGCCCTGAGGCTCGCAGGGTGAAGTATGCTACCAGTACTCTCGAGGGTATATCGCTCACGTGGTGGAACGCTCAGGTTCAAATGCTGGGGTTGGTTGCTGCTAACGCCACCCCATGGAACAATTTTAAGGAAATGATTAAGGAAGAGTACTGCAATCGTGATGACATTCACAAACTGGAGGTAGAGTTCTTCAACCTAAAGATGACGGGGTCAGAAATTGAAGCGTACACTAAAAGATCGAACGAGCTGGCTATTTTGTGCCCTACCATGGTGGATCCTCCCATCAAACATATCGAACTGTACCTCAAGGGTTTGGTGCCAGAGATTCAAAGTCATGTGACTTCAGCTAACCTCGCCACCATCCAGCAGGTTGTTCAATTGGCTCATCGTCTCACTGATCAGGCGGTGGAGCAGAACAGGCTACCAAAGCGTATTAGTGATACAACTACCTCAGATGCTCCTAGTGACAACAAGCGAAAATGGGATGGAGCTTCAAGCAAAGGTTCAACTTCTGTTCAATCTCAGTCTCAGCAGAGAAGGACTGACGACTACAAGAGCCCTAGTCAGCAATCATCTGGAAGTCAAAGTCAAGGTGGGTACAGGGGAGTTCACCCCAAATCCAATCGCTGTAACCTACACCACAGCGGGCCATGCACCAGGAGTAACTGTCATCGGTGCAACAAGCCAGGCCACGTTGCAAAGGATTGCAGAAGTTTACGCCCCGCGAATCAGAATCGTCAGCAACAACAAGCCCCACAGAATCAACGCCAGCAGCAGCAGCAAGGTATCAACATGGGGTGCTTTCAGTGCGAAGCTAAAGGCCACTTCAAGAGAGATTGTCCCCAGCTGAATCAGAACCAGAACAACAACAACAACAATAATAATAATCAGGGGAATGGAAACAATGGGGGTAACAACGGCAATGGTGCAAGGGGTCGTGTATTCGTTATTGGCCAGGGTGAAGCGAGGAATGATCCCAATGTTGTGACGGGTAAGTTCCTTCTCGACGACTTTTATGTTACAGTTTTATTTGATTCGGGTGCCGATACTAGCTACGTGTCCTTAAAAGTTAGTCAAATGCTTAAGCGTACCCCAACACTTTTGAACACCAAGCACACTGTAGAGCTAGCTAATGGTAAGAGTTTAGAGGCCACACACGTAGTCAAGGGTTGTAACCTTGTTCTTGCTAATCAGACCTTCTCTATCGACGTCATTCCTATCGTTCTGGGTAGTTTCGACATTGTCATTGGGATGGATTGGTTATCCCAACACCGAGCAGAGATTCTTTGCAACGAGAAGATTGTCCGTATTCCTCGTTCAGGTGATGAACCTCTTATGATTCGTGGCAACAAGAGTGGTGCTGTGGTGAGCATCATCTCTTTCCTTAAGGCCCAGAAGTGTTTACGAAAGGGCCACACTGCTATTTTGGCTCTCGTTACTGACACCTCGAAGAAGGAGAAGAAGATAGAAGACTTTCCTATTGTACGCGACTATCCTGAGGAACTACCTGGTCTTCTGCCTCATCGCCAGGTCGAGTTTCAAATCGAGCTTGCTCCTGGAGCAGCGCCTATAGCTCGAGCACCTTATCGTTTAGCCCCATCAGAACTAGAAGAGTTGTCTATGCAATTACAAGAACTCTTGGACAAGGGTTTCATTCGCCCTAGCTCTTCGCCTTGGGGAGCTCCAGTCTTGGTTGTGAAGAAGAAGGACGGTACCTTTCGTATGTGTATTGACTACCGTGAACTCAACAAAGTGACCGTGAAGAATCGCTATCCTCTTCCACGTATTGATGACCTGTTCGACCAGCTGCAAGGGTCGAGCTACTACTCGAAGATTGATCTGAGATCGGGATATCACCAGCTGAGAGTCCGAGAAGAGGACGTCTCCAAAACAGCCTTTAGAACTCGTTATGGACACTACGAGTTTTTGGTCATGCCTTTTGGGCTGACAAACGCACCTGCTGTTTTCATGGACCTTATGAATAGAGTGTGCAAGCCTTACCTGGACAAGTTTGTTATTGTTTTCATCGACGACATCCTGATCTATTCGAAGAGTCAGGAGGAGCACGAGCAGCATCTACGACTTATTTTGGAACTCCTTCGAGCAGAACAGTTGTACGCCAAGTTCTCGAAATGCGACTTCTGGCTTCGCGAAGTCCATTTCCTAGGCCACGTAGTGAACAAGGATGGGATTCATGTTGATCCATCTAAGGTAGACTCGATTAAGAACTGGCCTGCACCTCGCACACCAACGGAAATCCGCCAATTCTTGGGCTTGGCAGGATACTATAGAAGGTTCATCAAGGACTTCTCCAAGATTGCAAAACCTCTCACCTCACTAACGCAGAAGGGCGTTACTTATCGATGGGGTAATGCACAGGAATCAGCATTTCAGCACCTAAAGGATAGACTTTGCAGCGCACCTATTCTTTCATTGCCAGAGGGCACAGACGACTTTGTTGTTTACTGCGACGCATCAATTCAGCGTCTTGGTTGTGTATTGATGCAACGGGATAAAGTTATTGGGTACGCCTCACGCCAACTTAAAGTTCAAGAAAGGAACTACACTACACACGATTTAGAGCTGGGAGCTGTTGTTTTTGCACTTAAGATATGGAGAACCAAGTGCGCCATTTACACCGATCACAGGAGTCTCGAACATATCTTCAAACAGAAGGAGTTGAACATGCGACAACGTCGATGGGTCGAACTACTGAATGATTACGAATGCTCGATCAGATACCATCCGGGCAAGGCCAATGTCATGGCTGACGCCCTCAGTCGAAAAGATACTACACCTAAGCGCGTGCGAGTGTTACAACTCACCATCCAATCTAGTCTTCCTGCACAGATACGAGATGCTTAGGTAGAAGCATTGAAACCAGAAAACGTCAGGGCTGAAGCCCTACGCGGCTCAAGGCAACGGTTAGAACAAAGGGAAGACGGCGCATACTATGTAACAGGATGCATTTGGGTCCCACCATATGGCAACCTACGAGAGCTTGTGATGGATGAAGCACACAAGTCTCGCTACTCAGTACATCCTGGTTCAGATAAGATGTACCACGACTTGAAAACTGCGTATTGGTGGCCTAGCATGAAAGCCCACATAGCAACTTACGTTAGTAAATGTTTGACTTGTGCGAGAGTCAAAGTCGAGTACCAGAAACCTTCAGGCCTACTCCAACAACCAGAGATACCACAATGGAAATGGGAGCAAATTTCCATGGATTTTGTTACTGGCCTGCCTAGATCCCAACGGGGAAATGATACTATTTGGGTGATCGTGGATCGACTCACAAAGTCTGCTCACTTCTTGGCTATCAAAGAAACGGATAAGTTCTCCACTCTAGCAGACGTTTATCTTAAGGATGTAGTTTCGAGGCACGGGGTGCCAACCTCTATTATCTCTGATCGTGATGCACGTTTTACTTCTGAACTGTGGCAAGCAATGCACAAGTCCTTTGGCTCACGTTTAGATACGAGCACAGCTTATCACCCACAAACGGATGGGCAGTCTGAACGCACTGATGGGAAGTGTGAAACACGAGCCTTAAGTGTAGTAATTTGTGTGAGTTAATGCGTTTTGTGAGATCATGTCTTTGAATATAGTAACTACGAGCGTTTGTTGATTTACAGGTTAATCAGCATACTTAGATGAAATTAAAGTGCGTGGAAGTAAAGAGGAAAAAGCAAAGATGATTGCCGAAAGAAATCACGTCATACGGGAGTTGTTCGGGTCGAGAGATAGCTTGAATGTGAAAGAAACGCGAAACACGGGGTTGTTTGTCATTAAATGCAAGTTGAATCATCATATATATATGGCAGAATTTTGAGGAAAAGAATTAATCAAGTGGACAGAAAACGCAAACCGTAGCTTACGGTCATCATGCGTAAACTACGGTTGAAGAAGAGAGCCGACAAACAGAACATGCGAACCGTAACTTACGGTCCGTAACCGTAAGCTACGGATGAAGGGAATTGGCGGCATGTATGGTTTGTTTTGGATGGGAATTAATATGTTTTTCTTTTTAAAAAACCCTAGAGTGCATGTTGACCAAGGGGCTGCATGTGAATATGGAGGAGAGGTACAAAAGTCAAAAAGACAACATTAATAATGATCATCTCGACAGCAGCCATAATGGAAAGGTGGACTGTTTGACATTCAAGTGGGCTCCATTATTTTGATGGAAGGAAAAACATAATTTGATCATCACATCAAGAGAGATTGGGCTGCACATGGACTTGAAGGTGGGCCGTCATAGAAGTGTTGGGGAAAATAAAATCATCATCAGAGGATGGGCGGCTAATGGATTGGGCTCGCAGACTTCTTTGGGGTTTTGTGAGGCACATGTAAGACAACCTTTGGAGGGTTTTGAATGAATCATAAATATATCATCATCATAAGGAACTCTCGTACGCAGACAAGAGAGGCAGCCACTTCTCAAGCAGGTGAAGATCATCTCACCGTCATGAGCGGCTAGTCTTTGTATGCTTTCCTCCGGATGGAGGGTTTTTGTAAGTTAGACAATTCTATGTGTTTGCTACAGTCGTTTTAACTTGGTGATCTAAGCATTCGAAGCTTTTCACTTTGATTTGGTTTATTGGGTGTAAACAGTTACATTTATTTAAACCTTAATTTCTAAGCATTCAGTTCCCGAGTGTTCTAGTAATTGGGATATATTTGACATGGGGTTAGGGTTTGTAAATTGTAATTGATAATCATTCGATGACCTCCCGTTATGTATTGACCGGAGTACTTAGTCGTTGGTTATCACAATTAATCAATCAAAATTAACACCTATGTCTATGTAGGTACCGATTAAACACATAATTGAAGTTAATTGCAAAACCTGAAATCTGGAGGAACCATCTTTCTTCCTACTGATTTAAATCACACTTTTTACTCGTTAATTTAGTTCTTTCACATAATCAAACAAACTGATTTCTCAATTTAGTAATAGTTAATCAATACTTAGCATAATAACACTTTCCACAATCCTCCTCTGGTTCGATATCCGACTTATCCTATCTACTAGTTTATTTCGGTTTTTGCATGTCACTAACGACAGACACCAAAATGGCGTCGTTGCCGGGGAGGCGTGCGCAAAGTGTTTAGTGTTAAGTTTTAGGAAAAAAATAATAAAAAAAAAAAATTAAATTTAAAAATCCCAAAAAGATTTTTCTTTGATGTTCGTGATTTACACTTGGTAGTTGAGTTGTGTTGTGCAGGATGACAGAGCATTACACAGATTTCAGCTTTTCTACGTGTATATTGTGCGGGGGTCCACGTCATTCGTGTATCGGTTGCCACGAGGCCCACTACAGGAGGGCACATGGAAAACCGGTGTCTTATGTTTCACAGCTTCCACTTCCATCATACGCTGATGATTATGACCTAGAGATGGAGGATGATTATTACTCGGATGGATATGATCGGGACGAGGATGTTTATTATGAGCCAAGGACGGATGGACGATGTTTCTGTTGCGGTCGTAATCATACTTCTATTTATGATGATGTGTGCGCGGTGTATTTGGAAAATCCAGAGTATTGGAATAAAAAAATGATGGATGCGTACATCTCAACACCGTATCAGGGATACCGACAGTATCATCCCGAGGAATATTCTAAGCCCGGGGGTGTGTATGCTTATCAGACCGAGGAGGAGAAAAAGCTTGCTATGTTGGAAGCGAGTTTGTCCAAACTCGAGCAGTATTTATTAGCACCCAACCTTTCCGATGAAGATCGAATCAGCTATTTAGTTTCTAAGTGTCAGAATTTAAAAATGAAGATAGAAATAGAACAACGCCTTTCACCATTACCTGATGACATTAGAGATTATTCTCACATGAAGGAGGAGGTTGTGGAGGATAATACCACACCAATGAATCCTTTATCTGATGAAGAGTCACTGGTGGATCAGATTGTGTGTGAGGATGAGGAGGCAGAGCAGTCTGATGAGACGAATGTGTGTACCGAACCTCTTTCCATATCAATCATTCAAATTAATAAGTGTGGGGAAGAGGGTTCGGGGAAGAAGATGAGAAGGGTGAAACAACAAGACATCAAGGTATATCTTGTGAAGTGGATTAGCGAAACCCGCAGGTGCAGTCTGAACATGCCAATTATACTTACAAACCTATGGAGATGGCATGTAAATTTCCGGGCATTCGTTGGAAATGTTTTGGGTAAGTGTGCATTGAGACCACCGTAGCGCATGGCAGGTACGGTCTGGCTGAAGACCTAAAACTTAGTGCTCTCGGGAGGCAGCCCGAGGATGTAGAGTATTGTTTTGTTTTATTCTGGTGTGTTTGTGTTTTGACAGGTTTTTACGTTCCATCTTCACGGATGCAATGAATCAAGTGTGGGGATGTTTGGCAACATCCCCGGTGAGATCTCAAAGAATCTATGAGGGGCGTATGTTCCGGTTAGATCACAACAGTTACACCGCCACAGACACTCACTTGTTTTCTGATCAGGTGCATGTGTTTATCTATCTTGTGTTTTATTTGTTTTCGTGTATTTGGTGGTGTGAAATTTTTGTGTTGGGAATGGTATTATTTGTGAGTCGTCTAGTTATTAGCCGTGCATTGTTTGCGGATGGTATCTCTCGAGTCTAGATTATAAATTGCACCATACATTGGGGACAATGTATCCCAAGTGTGGGGATGCGGTAACTCGAGAGAGGGTTGGTAGGATTGTTGATCTTAAATGCTTGAATGGTTGAAATTGTGAAAAATTGAAAAATTTTGAAAATTTTTGTTTCTCAAGTATGCTTGAACTACATGAAAACCAACATTTTCAATCGCTAAAGGGTTCCTACTGATATTAAACAAACTTAGATCTCTAGTCATGGTTGTCCCTTTAAGTTTCATGAGAGTATTTCTGACAGGTTTTTAGAAAATAGTTGAGAAGAGATGCCTAACTAGGGGTAACATGCTTTAGGAATTACACATGCTACGTGTCGGCAACCCATATTCCTTTCTATTCGGTGAGATATTTGAGCCTACTGAATGTTAGTTGAATTACAATAATTGTTCAATTGATGAGTGTAGGCCATATGTTGCTTTGCGTTAGAACTTGTGTGGTTTGATACGTACCGAGACTGTGCTTTAGCATATGCATATAAATGATAAAGGCGTTAGGATCCCTTCCATTGTGTTATTTGTTGATTGTTTATCCACCCACCTTAGTTAACCATGTTGAGCTTTTTACCCTTCGTTTGTTACACCTTGTTTGACCTGTTTGATTACCAACCATGAATGACAATTATATTTTAGATATTTGTTGAAAAAGAAAAAAATAAAGAAAAAAAATGAAAAAAAGAGAAAAGAAAGAAAAAGAAAAAAAATCATTATTATGTTCGTGTTAAATAAATGGGTCGAAAATAACCCATGTGTTAGTAGTTATTGTGAATAAAGTTGTCATGGTTCGGTATTCGTTTGTGTTCGCCCTCTAAATATAAAAATACAAAAACTCAAAAATATTTCCCTACCTTTACCATTAACCCAAAAGTCCTTTTGATATGTGTTACGTTACTTGATACAGTGGAGGTATGATTGCTATACAAGCTTATGATTGCAAGGTATCATATTTGGTTTTGAGCGAACTATATACTAGCACATTACACGCTAGTCTTGATTAAGCCGAGATGAGTGATCATTGTGAGGGGCGTGTGGCATGTGTGTAGTATCATAAGCATGTTAGTTTTAGTTAGGCAAGTCTTAAGCTTTTTAAATACGTATCATTTATCTGTCAGATTGTTAATCTCGATTGTGTCAGTCTATGGGACGGGTATGACTTGGGACCTTAAATTGCTAATTTGGTAAGGGATTTGAAGGTGATTTGTTAATAAGGTGAGTAATGTTTGTAATGGTTGCTTGAGGACAATCAATGTTAAGTGTGGGGATGTGATGGGAAGTGTGAAACACGAGCCTTAAGTGTATTAATTTGTGTGAGTTAATGCGTTTTGTGAGATCATGTCTTTGAATATAGTAACTACGAGCGTTTGTTGATTTACAGGTTAATCGGCATACTTAGATGAAATTAAAGTGCGTGGAAGTAAAGAGGAAAAAGCAAAGATGATTGCCGAAAGAAATCACGTCATACGAGAGTTATTCGGGTCGAGAGATAGCTTGAATGTGAAAGAAACGCGAAACACGGGGTTGTTTGTCATTAAATGCAAGTTGAATCATCATATATGTATGGCAGAATTTTGAGGAAAAGAATTAATCAAGTGGACAGAAAACAAAAACCGTAGCTTACGGTCATCATGCGTAAACTACGGTTGAAGAAGAGAGCCGACAAACAGAACATGCGAACCGTAACTTACGGTCCGTAACCGTAAGCTACGGATGAAGGGAATTGGCGGCATGTATGGTTTGTTTTGGATGGGAATTAATATGTTTTTCTTTTTAAAAAACCCTAGAGTGCATGTTGACCAAGGGGCTGCATGTGAATATGGAGGAGAGGTACAAAAGTCAAAAAGACAACATTAATAATGATAATCTCGACAGCAGCCATAATGGAAAGGTGGACTGTTTGACATTCAAGTGGGCTCCATTATTTTGATGGAAGGAAAAACATAATTTGATCATAACATCAAGAGAGATTGGGCCGCACATGGACTTGAAGGTGGGCCGTCATAGAAGTGTTGGGGAAAATAAAATCATCATCAGAGGATGGGCGGCTAATGGATTGGGCTCGCAGACTTCTTTGGGGTTTCGTGAGGCACATGTAAGACAACCCTTTGGAGGGTTTTGAATGAATCATAAATATATCATCATCATAAGGAACTCTCGTACGCAGACAAGAGAGGCAGCCACTTCTCAAGCAGGTGAAGATCATCTCACCGTCATGAGCGGCTAGTCTTTGTATGCTTTCCTCCGGATGGAGGGTTTTTGTAAGTTAGACAATTCTATGTGTTTGCTACAGTCGTTTTAACTTGGTGATCTAAGCATTCGAAGCTTTTCACTTTGATTTGGTTGATTGGTTGTAAACAGTTACATTTATTTAAACCTTAATTTCTAAGCATTCAGTTCCCGAGAGTTCTAGTAATTGGGATATATTTGACATGGGGTTAGGGTTTGTAAATTGTAATTGATAATCATTCGATAACCTCCCGTTATGTATTGACCGGAGTACTTAGTCGTTGGTTATCACAATTAATCAATCAAAATTAACACCTATTTCTATGTAGGTAACGATTAAACACATAATTGAAGTTAATTGCAAAACCTGAAATCTGGAGGAACCATCTTTCTTCCTACTGATTTAAATCACACTTTTTACTCGTTAATTTAGTTCTTTCACATAATCAAACAAACTGATTTCTCAATTTAGTAATAGTTAATCAATACTTAGCATAATAACACTTTCCACAATCCTCCTCTGGTTCGATATCCGACTTATCCTATCTACTAGTTTATTTCGGTTTTTGCATGTCACTAACGACAGACACCACGCACCATCCAAACCCTTGAAGACATGTTGCGGGCATGTGTAATCGATTTTGGAAACGGCTGGGAAAAACATCTCCCTCTAGTGGATGTCACACCCCCAAAATCCACTTGCGGAATACCACCGCTTGGAGGCGTGACTGACCAGGATCCAGCCACCAATCATATTGAACAAGCATGTAAGAAATTATAAAATCCAACCAATACAATTGGTGTCCAAACAAAAACATAGTTTAAGTTGCAAGCGGAAGCATAACGTTTAAAACCAACACATAAGTTTAATTGTTTCAAAGTTTAACATGGCACACAGCTGTCCATGTCCCACAACGACTCTCTTCCATGCAAGCTCCAGCTAAGTACCTATTGACCTGCAAAGCATATAGTAACGAGTCAACAACAAGTTGAGTGAGTTCACAGTTGGGTGTTCGTTTTAAGTTGTTTCGAAAACAGTTTCCTTTATCTGGCATCCTGCCGTGGGGGTTACCCCATGAATGAAAAACGTGACTTGTTTATTCCCGGTTACTCTGGCAATCCAGCCGTGGGGGCTACCCCTTGTTAGTTATCTGGCATTTCGGCCGTGGGGGCTACCCCATGTATACACTAGACTCGTTACCATATCGACTGCTGACTGTAGTCATGTTTATGTGCCCTGAACTGTCAATGTCTATCATCATTGACGTACCCAGATCCATTAGTTCACGCCCGTCCTCTGCGGCACGGTGTGAGGCTTGTCAGACCTAAATAGCGCTATCTAACTAATGACCCGCTCGCCAATGGCCCGGCGATTATGTCGATATAAAATGGAGGGACTTCGTGATAGAGTTTTGGTCTAGTACGAGTTATCTGTCCATGAGGACGAGGAATTAAATTCCTGAACCAATGCTGTCCTACCCAAGAAAGGACGAGGAATCCACGTTCCTTAACCCCATTCCCAACCCCTGGGAATCCCATGCTTTGTAGAGGGTGTGAACTCACCTTGGTTTGCTCGGCAGATACACAGAAAGGTCAATCAAGTTGTAAGTGGTCAACTACGTCCTAACATAGATACCATTCACGTCAGGTTCATATCCAAGTAGTGCACGTATGTTCTACACGTATTGTACACAAGTAACGATCATGGCATACATGTCTAGCATGGCAGTTCATCAACAGTTCATAACACGTTCCCCAGTAACATTCACGTAACAACCAAAGTCTAAGTGTGCGGCCCAACTACTTAGGCCCATAGCAGTGTGCAAGTCCAAACAGAAGGTGTGTGTACATGGTCTCGAGTCGAGACTAGAGATCTCGAGTCGAGACTGTGCGATCTCGGGTTAAAGCCTACGAGTTCTCGAGTCATGCATGAACTAGTCGAGACTAGGTGGTCTCGACTTGCAACCGGACTCGCAACCGTGGTCTCGAGTTATGCTACTTGTGCTGGCATTGTGTGGTCTCGAGTCGAGACTAGAGAGTTCTCGACTCGTAACCTGTGTCGCAATCTTCGGTCTCGAGTTGTCATGTGGTGATCTCGAGTCGAGACCAAGGGTCTCGACTGGCACACCTGCTAATTGCCAGCATGTGTACTATCCAATAGAATTTGTATTTCATGATATGGTGTACTATCCAACCACAATACTCAAACATGTTTTCTTGTCTAACATTGATTCAAAACAGATCAAACAAGCATTTTCAATTGTTCATAACATGTTTATATCATATTCAAATATTTATATTATCATTCAAACATGTTCATCATTTTAGGGTTTTCCACATTTTGCAATATGATTAATCAAGCAACCCTACCCTACCATATATTCTAACCATGCACATCATCTAACCCACATATGCAACATCCAATTTCATGAGTAATAAACCTCCTAAACATAATCAAGCCATTCGGATTCAAACCATATAGAGCCGATTACCATCATTCATGGTCCATCACATATTATCTACACTAAGCCAACATTACATCATCATATAACAACAATCTTAGCACCGATTATTCAAGGAGGATATATTCATCATGTATAAAACTCAACAAGCAAACATATTATCAAACAACTTCATCCTACATCATCATCAACCGAAATATCACACAATACATAGCATGAGTCACTAACCGGTTAGGTTCTCTAAGTGTGAGGGTATGAAGAGTCGATGAGTGAACTTCCGTACGATGATTTCAAGCTCGATCCGAGGGTCTTAGTGTTGCCGGTTTGAATCCGAAGATGAGGGAAGAAGGTTTGTGTTTCTAGGGTTTTAGTGAGAGAATGTAGGAGTGTGTGTGTAGGAGAGTGTGTGTAGATTGCCCAAAGAATGGCAAGGTTGGCTATCCACCAAGGTTATATACTAGCTTCAAGTTGATGCACCCTAATGGGTTTTCGGGTAGACTAAATGAGGTGCGTGGCCCAACCGGCCCATCTGTTGCACTGTTCACTCAAGACCGCATGGTCTCGAGTTGGGTCCTTGTGTCTCGGTTCATATAAATACACGCATACATACAAGCACAACACATAATCACATAAATTCACTTATATCATTCATTAAGCCAACAAGTTAACTAGTCACATAACGTTCAAGCATGTAACATCGAGATACAATGAAAGGTTCTAAATTTCGAGTTGTCACATCATCCCCAAGTTGAAAGAAATTTCGTCCCGAAATTTGGTAAGCACTTACTGAGGAAGCTAGTTAAGTTGTATGGTTTTCCCGGTTTTCCTGGGGTGTCACATCCTCCCCCCGTTGATCTGGAATTTCGTCTCGAAATTCCGTAGCTTCAGCCTCAGTAGTGGTTGTACTGTTTGCGAACAGTTGGGGATACTTTTGTTTCATCCGATCTTCGCATTCCCATGTGAACTCTGGGCCGCGACGTGAGTTCCAACGAACTCGAACGAGAGGTATTCTAGTGCTCTTGAGGACCTTAACATCCCGGTCCGTGATTTCAACTGGTTCCTCGACGAATCGTAACTGCTCGTCGATAGTGAGTTCCTTTAGAGGAACTATGTGGGTTTCATCTGACAGACACTTCTTCAGATTTGACACGTGGAAAACGTTGTGAACTGCACCGAGTTCTGCTGGTAAGTTCAGTCTGTAGGCCACCCTGCCTATTTTCTCGATGATTTCGAAAGGTCCGACGTATCGTGGGTTAAGTTTGCCTCGTTTACCAAAACGAACCACACCCTTCCAGGGTGAAACTTTGAGTAGTACCCGCTCCCCAACCTGGAGCTCAAGTGGTTTCCTGCCGTTATCGGCGTAGACTTTCTGACGGTCACGAGTTGCCGCCATGCGTTGTCGTATTTGAGCAATTCGTTCAGTTGTGTCTACCACATGTTTTGGACCAGTGATCTGACTATCTCCCACCTCTGCCCAACAAAGAGGTGACCGGCATTTACGTCCGTACAATGCCTCAAACGGAGCAGCTTTAATGCTGGTGTGGTAGCTGTTATTGTACGAGAATTCCACAAGTGGCAGATGCTTTTCCCAGCTGTTGCCAAAGTCGATTACACATGCACGAAGCATGTCTTCTAAGGTTTGAATGGTGCGCTCGGACTGTCCGTCCGTCTGAGGGTGATATGCCGTGCTCATGTCTAATCGTGAGCCAAAGGATTTATGCATTGCTTGCCACAGCTCTGAAGTAAAACGTGCATCTCGATCCGAGATAATAGAGGTGGGCACCCCGCGCCTCGAGACAACTTCCTTGAGATAATCCTCTGCTAGATTGGAGAATTTATCCGACTCCTTGATAGCCAGGAAGTGCGCAGACTTTGTGAGTCGATCCACGATCACCCAAATAGTATCATTTCCGCGCTGGGATCTAGGCAGGCTGGTAACAAAATCCATGGAAATTTGCTCCCATTTCCATTGCGGTATCTCTGGTTGTTGGAGTAGGCCTGAGGGTTTCTGGTATTCAGACTTGACTCTCGCACAAGTCAAACACTTGCTGACGTAAGTTGCTATGTGGGCCTTCATGCTAGGTCACCAATACGTAGTTTTGATATCGTGGTACATCTTATCCGAACCAGGGTGTACCGAGTAGCGAGACTTGTGTGCTTCATCCATCACAAGCTCTCGTAAGTTGCCACAGAGTGGGACCCAAATGCGTCCCGTTACGTAGTAAGCACCGTCTTCCTTCTGTTCTAAACGTTGCCGTGAGCCGCGTAGGGCTTCAGCCCTGACGTTTTCTGGTTTCAATGCTTCTATCTGAGCGTCTCAGATTTGGGAAGGAAGACTAGAATGTATAGTGAGTTGTAAAGCTCGCACGCGCTTAGGCGCGGTGTCCTTTCGACTGAGGGCGTCGGCCACAACATTGGCCTTGCCCGGGTGATACCTGATCGAGCATTCGTAGTCATTCAGTAGTTCGACCCATCGTCGTTGTCGCATATTCAGTTCCTTCTGCTTGAAGATATGCTCGAGGCTCCTGTGGTCGGTGTAGATGGCGCATTTGGTACCGTACAGGTAATGTCGCCATATCTTAAGTGCAAAAACAACAGCTCCCAGCTCTAAGTCGTGCGTAGTGTAGTTTCTTTCATGAACTTTGAGTTGGCGTGAAGCGTAAGCTATGACTTTATCTCGTTGCATCAATACACAACCAAGACCTTGAATTGATGCGTCGCAGTAAACCACAAAATTGTCTGTGCCCTCCGGCAGTGAAAGGATTGGTGCGCTACAAAGTCTATCCTTTAGATGCTGAAAGGCTAACTCCTGTGCATTTCCCCATCGATAAACAACGCCTTTCTGTGTTAGTGAGGTGAGAGGCTGTGCAATCTTGGAAAAATCCTTAATGAACCTCCTGAAGTAACCTGCCAAACCCAAGAATTGGCGAATTTCCATTGGTGTACGAGGTGCAGGCCAGTTCTTAATCAAGGCTACTTTGGATGGATCAACTTGAATCCCATCTTTGTTCACCACGTGGCCTAAGAAATGGACCTCACGAAGCCAGAAGTCGCATTTCGAGAACTTTGCGTAAAGTTGTTCCGTTCGAAGGAGTTCCAAAATAAGTCGTAGATGCTGCTCGTGTTCCTCCTGACTCTTAGAGTAGATCAGGATGTCGTCGATGAAGACTATAACGAACTTGTCCAGATAAGGCTTGCACACTCGATTCATCAAGTCCATGAAAACCGCAGGTGCGTTTGTCAGCCCAAAAGGCATGACCAAAAACTCATAATGTCCATAACGAGTTCTGAAAGCTGTTTTGGAGACGTCCTCTTCTCGGACTCTCAGCTGGTGATAACCCGATCTCAAATCAATCTTCGAATAGTAGCTCGACCCTTGTAGCTGGTCGAACAAGTCGTCAATACGTGGTAGGGGATAACGATTCTTCACCGTCACTTTGTTGAGTTCACGATAGTCGATACACATTCTAAAGGTACCGTCTTTCTTCTTCACAAACAGCACTGGGGCTCCCCAGGGCGATGAGCTAGGACGAATAAAACCCTTATCCAAGAGTTCTTGTAGTTGCGTAGAGAGTTCTTCCAACTCTGATGGAGCTAAACGATAAGGTGCACGAGCTATAGGCGCAGCTCCAGGAGCTAGTTCAATCTGAAACTCGACTTGGCGATGAGGTGGAAGACCAGGTAATTCCTCAGGAAATACCTCAGGATAGTCGCGTACAATTGGAAAATCTTCTATCTTCTTCTCTTTCTCCGAGGTGTCAGTAACGAGAGCCAAAATGGCAGTGTGGCCCTTCCGCAAGCACTTCTGGGCCTTAAGAAGAGAGATGATGTTCTCAACAGCACCCCTCTTGTCGCCGCGAATCATGAGAGGTTCACCGCCTGATCCAGGAATACGAACAATCTTCTCGTTGCAAAGAATCTCTGCTCGGTGTTGGGATAACCAATCCATTCCAACGACAACGTCGAAACTACCCAAGACAATAGGAATAAGGTCGATAGAGAAGGTCTGGTTAGCAAGAATAAGTTTACAACCCTTGACTACGTGTGTGGCTTCTAAACTCTTACCATTTGCTAGCTCTACAGTGTGCTTGTTGCTCAAAGGTGTTGGAATACGCTTAAGCATTTGACTAACTTCTAGTGACACGTAGCTAGTATCGGCACCCGAATCAAATAAAACTGTAACGTAAAAGTCGTCGAGAAGGAACTTACCCGTCACCACATTGGGGTCGTTCCTTGCTTCGCCTTGGCCAATCACGAACGCCCGCCTCCTGGCTCCATTGTTGTTGTTGTTCCCATTGTTACCATTCCCCTGATTATTGTTGTTGTTGTTATTGTTCTGGTTCCTGTTCAGTTGGGGACAATCTTTCTTGAAGTGGCCTTCAGCTCCACACTGAAAGCACCCTTTGTTGTTACCCTGCTGCTGCTGCTGTCGCTGGTTCTGAGGGGCTTGTTGTTGACGATTCTGGTTTGCGGGGTACAAGCTTCTGCAATCCTTGGCGGCGTGACCTGGCTTGTTGCACCGATGACAGTTGCCCCTGGTGCATGGTCCGCTGTGGTTTAAGTTACAGCGATTGCACTTGGGGTGATTCCCCTTGTACCCACCGTGACTTTGCCCACCAGATGATTGCTGACTGGGGCTCTTGTAGTCATCAGTCTTTCTCTGCTGAGACTGAGATTGCACAGAAGTTGAACCCTTTCTTGAAGCTCCATCCCATTTTCTCTTGTTGTCACTAGGAGCATCCGAAGTAGCTGTAGCACTTATGCGCTTGGGTAACCTGTTCTGCTCCACCGCCTGGTCAGTAAGACGGTGAGCCAACTAAACAACCTGCTGGATAGTAGCGAGGTTTGCTGAAGTCGCGTGACTTTGGATCTCCGGCACCAAGCCCTTGAGGAAGAGTTCAATTCGCTTAATTGGAGGGTCCACCATAGTAGGACACAGTAAGGCAAGCTCATTCGATCTCTTAGTATACGCCTCAATTTCTGACCCCGTCATCTTGAGGTTGTAGAACTCGACTTCCAGCTTATGAATGTCGTCACGACTGCAGTATTCCTCCTTGATCATCTCCTTAAAAGTCTCCCAAGGGGTGGCGTTGGCAGCAACCAACCCCAGCATTTGGACCTGAGCGTTCCACCATGTGAGGGCTAAACCCTCGAGAGTACCGGTAGCATACTTCACCCTGCGCGCCTCAGGGCATTCACACATTTCGAACACAGATTCCAGTTTCTCAAACCAGTGGAGGAGACCTACTGCTCCTTCAGTGCCGCTAAAAGTAGTGGGTCGGCAGTCCATAAAAGTTTTAAAAGTGCACACAGGTGGCTGAGCATGTAGACCTATTGTGGGTGAAAGAAAGACAGAGTTTAACACAAAGGTTGGTTCACGAGAGTAGGATCTAAAGATCCTAGAATGAGTTTGGACTGCAGGATATACCTCCTGCGTGTGCAGCCGCAAGTGCCGCAACAACTCGTTCGTTAATCAGGGCCGTCAACTGGGCTTGAGTCATGTTAATGCGTCCAGACATGATCTTCATATCAAGGGAAACATGAGTGAGAGAGGTTCGCGAAAGTGCGATGGCAGAAGGGAGTAAGCACACACGTGTTCAAGCAACAGTAGTTATACTAACCAAGCATATCATGAGCAACGTACTACGTAACTAACAAGTAGGCAATATATACACAGATCATATCACCTAAAATGTTGAGCCTTGCATGTGGAGTGAAGCGTCGTTGTGGACCGTTGAGCACTGTACAGGTTATAGTCTGGTTTTAACAAAAACGTTTTTTTTTTCCTTTATTAAAACCGAGTTCACTATAACCAATGGCTCTGATACCAATCTGTCACACCCCCAAAATCCACCTGCGGAATACCACCGCTTGGAGGCGTGACTGACCAGGATCCAGCCACCAATCATATTGAACAAGCATGTAAGAAATTATAAAATCCAACCAATACAATTGGTGTCCAAACAAAAACATAGTTTAAGTTGCAAGCGGAAGCATAACGTTTAAAACCAACACATAAGTTTAATTGTTTCAAAGTTTAACATGGCACACAGCTGTCCATGTCCCACAATGACTCTCTTCCATGCAAGCTCCAGCTAAGTACCTATTGACCTGCAAAGCATGTAGTAACGAGTCAACAACAAGTTGAGTGAGTTCACAGTTGGGTGTTCGTTTTAAGTTGTTTCGAAAACAGTTTCCTTTATCTGGCATCCTGCCGTGGGGGTTACCCCATGAATGAAAAACGTGACTTGTTTATTCCCGGTTACTCTGGCAATCCAGCCGTGGGGGCTACCCCTTGTTAGTTATCTGGCATTTCGGCCGTGGGGGCTACCCCATGTATACACTAGACTCGTTACCATATCGACTGCTGACTGTAGTCATGTTTATGTGCCGTGAACTGTCAATGTCTATCATCATTGACGTGCCCAGATCCATTAGTTCACGCCCGTCCTCTGCGGCACGGTGTGAGGCTTGTCAGACCTAAATAGCGCTATCTAACTAATGAC
This sequence comes from Helianthus tuberosus, assembly GCA_030545235.1. Taxonomy (NCBI): domain Eukaryota; kingdom Viridiplantae; phylum Streptophyta; class Magnoliopsida; order Asterales; family Asteraceae; genus Helianthus; species Helianthus tuberosus. Next base: position 182,796,545 of record CM060376.1, read on the forward strand.
CCGCTCGCCAATGGCCCGGTGATTATGTCGATATAAAAAGGAGGGACTTCGTGATAGAGTTTTGGTCTAGTACGAGTTATCTGTCCATGAGGACGAGGAATTAAATTCCTGAACCAATGCTGTCCTACCCAAGAAAGGACGAGGAATCCACGTTCCTTAACCCCATTCCCAACCCCTGGGAATCCCATGCTTTGTAGAGGGTGTGAACTCACCTTGGTTTGCTCGGCAGATACACAGAAAGGTCAATCAAGTTGTAAGTGGTCAACTACGTCCTAACATAGATACCATTCACTTCAGGTTCATATCCAAGTAGTGCACGTATGTTCTACACGTATTGTACACAAGTAACGATCATGGCATACATGTCTAGCATGGCAGTTCATCAACAGTTCGTAACACGTTCCCCAGTAACATTCACGTAACAACCAAAGTCTAAGTGTGCGACCCAACTACTTAGGCCCATAGCAGTGTGCAAGTCCAAACAGAAGGTGTGTGTACGTGGTCTCGATTCGAGACTAGAGATCTCGAGTCGAGACTGTGCGATCTCGGGTTAAAGCCTACGAGTTCTCGAGTCATGCATGAACTAGTCGAGACTAGGTGGTCTCGACTCGCAACCGGACTCGCAACCGTGGTCTCGAGTTATGCTGCTTGTGCTGGCATTGTGTGGTCTCGAGTCGAGACTAGAGAGTTCTCGACTCGTAACCTGTGTCGCAATCTTCGGTCTCGAGTTGTCATGTGGTGATCTCGAGTCGAGACCAAGGGTCTCGACTGGCACACCTGCTAATTGCCAGCATGTGTACTATCCAATAGAATTTGTATTTCATGATATGGTGTACTATCCAACCACAATACTCAAACATGTTTTCTTGTCTAACATTGATTCAAAACAGATCAAACAAGCATTTTCAATTGTTCATAACATGTTTATATCATATTCAAATATTCATATTATCATTCAAACTTGTTCATCATTTTAGGGTTTTCCACATTTTGCAATATGATTAATCAAGCAACCCTATCCTACCATATATTCTAACCATGCACATCATCTAACCCACATATGCAACATCCGATTTCATGAGTAATAAACCTCCTAAACATAATCAAGCCATTCGGATTCAAACCATATAGAGCCGATTACCATCATTCATGGTCCATCACATATTATCTACACTAAGCCGACATTACATCATCATATAACAACAATCTTAGCACCGATTATTCAAGGAGGATATATTCATCATGTATAAAACTCAACAAGCAAACATATTATCAAACAACTTCATCCTACATCATCATCAACCGAAATATCACACAATACATAGCATGAGTCACTAACCGGTTAGGTTCTGTAAGTGTGAGGGTATGAAGAGTCGATGAGTGAACTTCCGTACGATGATTCCAAGCTCGATCCGAGGGTCTTAGTGTTGCCGGTTTGAATCCAAAGATGAGGGAAGAAGGTTTGTGCTTCTAGGGTTTTAGTGAGAGAATGTAGGAGTGTGTGTGTAGGAGAGTGTGTGTAGATTGCCCAAAGAATGGCAAGGTTGGCTATCCACCAAGGTTATATACTAGCTTCAAGTTGATGCACCCTAATGGGTTTTCGGGTAGACTAAATGAGGTGCGTGGCCCAACCGGCCCATCTGTTGCACTGTTCACTCAAGACCGCATGGTCTCGAGTCGGGTCCTTGTGTCTCGGTTCATATAAATACACGCATACATACAAGCACAACACATAATCACATAAATTCACTTATATCATTCATTAAGCCAACAAGTTAACTAGTCACATAACGTTCAAGCATGTAACATCGAGATACAATGAAAGGTTCTAAATTTCTAGTTGTCACAGTGGAGTTCTCGTATAACAACAGTTACCACACCAGCATTCAAGCCGCTCCATTTGAGGCATTGTACGGGCGTAAATGTCGATCACCTCTTTGTTGGGCAGAGGTGGGTGACAGTCAGATCAGTGGTCCAGAACTGGTGGTAGACACAACAGAAAGGATTGCTCAAATACGACAACGAATGGCGGCAGCTCGTGACCGTCAGAAAAGCTACGCTGATAAGGGCAGGAAACCACTCGAGTTCCAGGTTGGGGATCGAGTGCTACTCAAAGTCTCACCCTGGAAGGGTGTTGTTCGTTTTGGAAAACGAGGCAAACTTAACCCACGATATGTTGGACCATTCGACATCATAGAGAAAATAGGCAAGGTGGCCTACAAACTGAACCTACCCACAGAACTCAGTGCAGTTCACAATGTTTTCCACGTTTCAAATCTGAAGAAGTGTCTGTCAGATGAGACCCTCATAATTCCTTTGAAGGAACTCACTATTGACGATCAGTTGCGATTCGTCGAGGAACCAGTTGAAATAACGGACCGGGATGTTAAGGTCCTCAGGCGCACTATAATTCCTCTTGTTCGAGTTCGTTGGAACTCACGTCGTGGCCCAGAGTTCACCTGGGAACGCGAAGATCAGATGAAACAAAAGTATCCCCAATTGTTCGCAAACAGTACAACCACTACTGAGGCTGAAGCTGTTGCGGAATTTTGGGACGAAATTCCAGATCAACGGGGGGAGGATGTGACACCCCAGGAAAACCATGCAACTTAACTAGCTTCCTTAGTGAGTACGTGATAAATTTCGGGACGAAATTTCTTTCAACTTGGGGATAATGTGACAACTCGTACTTCAGAACTTATCTTTGTGTTAATGTAACGTATGTGGATCCTATGTGATTATGTGAACTGTGGTATTTAATGAAATGTTATGTTTGATATGTGTTTATGTGTAATGAATGTATGTATATAAACGAACCGATCGCACAACAACAACCCGATCGCACAAGCCTTTGGGCTTTGGTCCCTTATCACTCTCGGCCCACCCCTTGTGAATCCGAAACTAATGGGCTGCCCATGATGGGTTCGGCCGCTCACCTATTTAAGCTAAGACATACCCATTAGTGGGGGTTTTGTTCTCTCATTAGTTGCAAACACTTAACACACACCAAACCCTAGTTATCTCATCTCCTATCTCTCTAGTTCGACGGCAATCCTCATAGCCGAAGCCCCATCTCGATCAATCTAGTTCTTTGGATTTCTGGTTAGTGTTTCAATTATTAATTGTATGTTACTTAATGTTGTGATCTCCATGTTTCTACATAATGATTTATAGAATGTTATATGATTGCTTATGATTGTAAAATCACTAAGATTGTTCATGTAGATCGACTCAATTGTGTAGGGTGTTTAGAGTGATTTAGAGTTGATGATTTAGAACCGAATAGATGTTAATCGGCTGCTATGTTTCTTCCTTTTGGATTGATTGCTTGGTGATGTTGAAAGCTTTAAATCTGATAGTTTGAATGTTTTAAGATGTTGGTTATGCTTGAAACATGATTAGGGTTCATAGAGAATTGATGTTAAAACCCTTGTTGATCGATTATTGTTTATGATTGGAAACTGTAAAGTGTTAGCTTTGATTGATCGAATGAAAATAGGGAACTATTCGAATTGATTGTAACTGATTTGCATGAATCATGGAATGATTAAAACTAATCGCACAAGACTCCCTGATCGCACAAGATCAGATCATGCAAGATCTGATCTGATCGCACAAGTGCCAGACGCACAAGTCCAGTCGCACAAGGTACCAGTAGTCGCACAAGACTATTGGATCGTACAAGTTATGTTTTTATTAACTGTTTGGGCAGTGTACATGTGGGATGGATTATTGGTCCGGGTTGGTTTCTAATCGCACAAGCCATCCGGATCGCACAAGCTATCCGGACCGCACAAGAGATCCATGTTTATTTATTTGGGCCGTTTACATACTGGACTGCTTATGTTTATTGGGCCGGGTATCTTGGGCTTCAATAGGTGAATCGTACAAGGCTGTTAGGCTGTTAGAATACCCGGATGTATTCCCAGAAGAACTACCTGGATTACCACCCGATAGGGAAGTAGAATTTAGAATTCATCTAATTCCTGGAACTACACCGATAGCCAAGGCACCTTATCGGTTAGCACCCACCGAAATGTTGGAATTGAAAAAGCAGTTAGATGAATTATTAAGCAAAGGATTCATACAACCTAGTTCATCCCCGTGGGGAGCTCCAGTGTTGTTTGTGAAAAAAGAAAGATGGGTCAATGCGAATGTGTATCGATTATAGGGAATTGAATAAGGTTACAATTAAGAATCGATACCCATTACCTAGGATTGATGATCTTTTTGATCAACTTCAGGGAGCTAGATATTTTTCTAAGATAGATTTACACTCCGGATACCATCAGTTGAAAGTACAAGAAGAAGACATACTTAAAACTGCATTCAGAACTAGGTATGGTCATTACGAGTTTACAGTCATGCCCTTTGGATTAACAAACGCTCCTGCAGCATTTATGGACATAATGAATAGGATCTGTAAACCGTATTTGGATAAATTCGTAATTGTCTTCATCGACGATATACTTATTTATTCCAAAAGTCAAGACGAGAATTGTGAACACTTGCATGCACTCTTAACTTTGTTAAGAAAAGAGAAACTTTATGCCAAATTCTCGAAGTGTGAATTTTGGCTACAGGAGGTGCAATTGTTAGGACACATGGTGAATCACGAAGGTATTCACGTAGATCCCTCCAAAATAGAAGCGATCACCAAATGGAAGGTCCCGCAATCAGCTATGGAAGTTAGAAGTTTTCTAGGGTTAGCCGGATACTATAGACGATTTATTAAGGATTTTTCTAAAATAGATGTACCATTAACTAAGCTAACCTAAAAAGCAGTGAAGTTTGAATGGGGATCCAGACAAGAAGAGGCTTTTAAGATTTTAAAGCAAAGATTAACAAACGCCCCAATTCTTGCCTTACCAGAAGGGACAGAAGATTTTGAAGTTTATTGTGATGCTTCTAAGATAGGATTAGGATGTGTGCTGATGCACCGCAAGAAGGTAATTGCGTACACCTCAAGGCAATTGAAGAAGCATGAGGAGAATTATACAACTCACGACTTAGAATTAGGAGCAATAATTTTTGCCCTTAAGATTTGGAGACACTATCTGTATGGCAGTAAGTTTACAGTATATACAGATCATAAAAGTTTAAGATACATATTTGGGCAAAAAGAATTAAACATGAGGCAAAGAAGATGGATGGAAATTCTAAGTGAGTACGAATGTGATATTCAATATCACGAAGGAAAGGCAAATGTAGTAGCAGATGCCTTAAGTCGAAAGTATCATGAAAAGCAAAAGCGAGTTCGTGCTCTTTGATTAAATCTACAGTTAGATTTAATGGAACAACTGAAAAACATTCAAGAAACAGCTATCAAGGATGATGCTGAAGGAATGAAGGGAAGAATAAAGGAACTAGAGCAAGGGACTGATGGAATTTGGAGATTCCACAAGAAAAGAATTTGGGTACCTAGGCAGGGAGAGTTAAGAAATAAGATCTTTGAAGAAGCCCATAAATCTAGGTATACCATGCATCCTGGTAATAATAAGATGTATCAAGATTTAAGGAATAACTTCTGGTGGATAGGAATAAAGAAGGATATAGCTAGATATGTATCTAAGTGTCTAACTTGTTCACAAGTTAAGGCAGAACACCAGAAACCTTCAGGGTTACTCCAACAATTAGAAATGCCTATATGGAAATGGGAGCTCATAACCATGGACTTTGTTACCAAGTTACCCAAAACCAGAAAAGGTAACGATGCGATTTGGGTAATTGTGGATCGATTAACCAAATCAGCTCATTTTCTACCCATAAAGGAAACCTTTAGCATGGAAAGATTAGCAAAATTGTATGTAGACGAGGTAGTATCCTTACATGGAGTCCCACTCTCCATAGTATCGGATAGGGATAGTCGTTTCACTTCACATTTCTGGACAAGTTTCCAAGAAGCCATGGGGACGCGGTTAAATTTAAGTACAGCCTACCATCCTCAAACAGACGGACAAAGTGAAAGGACGATCCAAACCCTGGAAGACATGCTTAGAGCATGTGTTATAGATTTTGGAGGAAATTGGGACAACCATTTACCGTTAATAAAATTCTCCTATAATAATAGTTATCATTCAAGCATCTAAGCTGCCCCGTTCGAAGGACTATACGGACGTAAGTGTAGAACTCCAGTTTGTTGGGCAAAAATAGGAGAAAGCCAATTATCAGGTCCTGAGATCGTACAAGAAACCACTGACAAGATCACTCAGATCAAGGAAAGATTAAAGACGGCTCGAGATCGCCAGAAGAGTTATGCCGATAATCGACGCAAGCCACTAGAATTTCAAGTTGGAGACAGGGTACTCTTGAAAGTTTCTCCTTGGAAAGGAGTAGTCCGATTCGGAAAGAAAGGAAAGCTAAGTCCAAGATACGTAGGACCATTCCCAATAATCCAGAGAATAGGACCAGTCTCCTATCACCTACAACTACCGGAAAAGTTAGCTGGGGTACATGACGTATTTCATGTATCCAACCTCAAGAAATGTTTATCTGACGAATCCCTGGTAGTCCCTCTTCAAGACATACAGGTGAATGAAAAGTTGAAGTTCGTGGAGAAACCGCTTCAAATAGAAGACAGAAAGATCAAGTTTCTCAAACACAAAAGACTGGTACTTGTCAAAGTCAAGTGGGATTCGAAAAGAGGACCCGAGTATACCTGGGAGCTGGAATCGGAGATGAAGCGAAAATATCCTCACTTAGTTCAGTAAATCTAGAGGACGAGATTTTAAATAAGGTGGGGAGGATGTAAGGACCTGCAAAAATGTCCAAAAAACGACCCGTAAGTAAAAACCCAGACCCCTGAAACCCTAATGTGCATGAAAAACCAAGAAAACAAGATTTCTGGGTTTCACGTGGGCCGCGTAAAAGATAAGCATGGTCTTACGCGGGCCGCGTCAACTTAAAGTTGACCGGATAAGCATGCCAGGCCACGTGTCGCACACGTGGCGCACCTAGGTGTGACACGGAAGCCATAGTCGTAGACTAGGTGGCTCTCGCGGGCCGCGTAAAACTGAAAAAGTTGCTATAAGTAGCCTGTGCCTGGGGCTTTCATCTGTGCTCGAAATCTCACTCTCAAAACGTCCCAATTCTATTAAAAACAAGTTTTTCGGTGTCGCGACGCTGCTACGATACAGGGTACTAACTCGATCACTACTACGATATAATGTCCGATTGATTGAAACTGATCCGATAGATGTTTAAGTGCTGCCCGTATTTGGGCTATGCCTTTGTCATTCGTCGTGTGGGTTTTGATTTCGTGAGCTTATCGTATATGTTGTATTAAGTTGCTAACCTAGTTTCGTGTGCATTGTTGTTTAAATTAGGTTATCAGGCTTATCAGTAGGCTAAACTCTGCCCAAACTAAACTTGCAATGTGAGTCATTCTTCTTTTTACCAAAATTGTTTCCAAAACCCTATTTATTTTCAAAGTTATAATTACAGGGATTAAGTCTGTGTAATCTTCAATTACTGCCGGTATGTGGGGTTTTGTATACATTACTTGATACCCGTCACCATTGGACAACGGGTTAGCCAATGGGTGATCTGACCATAGTCACAAACACTGTCAAGTGATAAATACCGATTTGGGGTAATTGGTTGATAAAAACATTGTAATCACCCTTAATACTATATATTATAACAATGTCTTGTTCTGTACAACTTGAATGACTCGCCAGTATTTCCCTGCTGATAAAACCTTTTTAAAACATGTTTCAGGTGATCTGCTATGATCTAGGAAAAAGTGCCATGTAGCACTACAAGCTTGAGGAGGTGGCTCAATAAAATAAAGCAACTTGTTTTTTTGTAAAAACATGGATTTCCCAGTGAAATCACCTTTATTGTAAATTATGGGTGTTATCCCCAATTTATGTAATAAAATAATTGGGCATTTTCAAGTTTTAAAAGATCCTGTTAAACTTCCGCTGTCAAATCAAATAACAAATACCACGGGTTCCTGTCCCGCGGCTCCTGGACCGGGTGAAACCGAGACGGGGGCCGTGACATAGCACAACCTCGTCTTTTAACCCTCTTTAGACCTTGCGCGGCCGCGCACTGGTCCTACAAAAAGAGTTTAGAAGAAAAACAGCAGACAACACCTGCGCGCTAAAAGGAAAATTATAAGTCCTTGCGCCGATTCTCCATAACAAAGGGATAAAAATCCCAGCAAGCACTCCCGCTTAAATAATACCCAAACTTGGATATTATTTATTAAACTAATACCACACGATAAGGAGTCACACCGGATTATGGCAATAATCTTCTAGAAGACTCAATCGTGCACCACCAGACGGTTATAACTGTCTGGGACACGTGTCATCATCCCAGGCCACCCTGAAATCACGATGATGGCATGGAATTGGAGAGAAACCTCCACTTGCCCACTTTCCACGTGGCAACACCCCAGCCGTTGATCTAAATGGCGATCCGTGTGCTTTCACGTTAGATCAAGAAGATTAACGGGGAAGGAAATAATCGCTTACGGCGATCCGTGTGCTTTCACGTTAGATCAAGAAGATTAACAGGTTTTCCCGCCCAAACTCCCGGCTATAAATATGAGAGTAATTCAGGTATGAACTTCAAGTTACATTCACTTCACCAATACTTCTTCTTCTTCTTCATAAACACATACTTATTCTCACGCCGGAGTGTGGTCACGGAGGGAACCTCCCTTCTCCCCGTGACGAGACTAACGGTGTTCTGTTTTGCAGTATTCGTTGGAGAAGAAGATCTGTCCCTTTAAATCAAACGAGAGAGAACCAACCCTTTTTATGCAGAACCTAACCCCCTGGATAATTTGATTCCGGTCATTTATCCGGTGTTTCTTCAGAAACTAAAAGAGAACTTTCCGGATACATACACCATCTCATTTTTTTTATCAAAATAGCCGAACATTATTATTATAAATTTACAACGAGCAGTTCTTCAATTAATTATCTCAAATTTTACATACAAACGAATCTGAAACTGAACTAAGTGCAGGGCCAGGCCTCCTTCATTCATACATACAATTCTCAAACGGCAAATTCAGGCCTATGCTTCAAAGTTTTAGCTATAAACAATCAAAACAATCTAATTTAATGAAACCTAAACAACTCAAGAAGCCAAAACCCTAACTGGACACATTAATTTAATCAAAATTTTAGATAAAAAGACCACGCAAAGGAGATTGGCTGCTCAAAATTGGATATGAAGTAGGAACATGATGTTACCTGGAAGATGAACTGCTGATTGCTGAGGAGAGCAGGTTACAGAAACAATGATCGACAGTTTTTCAATTGAGGGATAGATGATGGAAGGTGGATTGATGATTTGGCGGGATGTGGGAGATATACCCGCCATATTTCTTACGAGGGTAAAATTGGAAGAAAATTAGGAAAGTGATGTTTATCTCTTCTTTTCTCTGAGAATCATCCCGATTTGGAAGGAAATATATAAGAAATAAAAAACCTCCTCATTCTTTTCTCCTCTCCCCCTTTTTCCGGTATAAAAATCTCTAGATCATTGCTATCCTCTTTCTTTCCAATTCCTTTCTCTTCTCTTGTTAAGTGAGACTCTGGAAGACAGTGGTAAAGATTTCAAACCGCTTCCACTTGCAGTCTATTGCATCTTCTTTGTGTTTTAATGACAATGCATCTGAAGCGATTGACTAAAATTATTAGCTCCATTTCTGGAAAATCATCTATTTTAGACTCGCACTCTTCATTACGGGAGAAATCCATCTTAAGTTTTACTACCCGCCATGATTTCTCTACTTCCTCTGCTGACACAACCCACCACATAGCATCCGGTGAGCTAAATCCAACCATCTAATATCATGTGGTTTCTTTTCTGTTTTATTTCGACCAGCCTATCTTTGCATTCCACCTGTTTGATGAAATGCCTCAATGAAGTTTGCCTTATTAATCGCTTGCAGTTTGTCAAAATCATATCTTTATGAATGCCCTTTTTGTAAATGCAGTCACTGAATCTAAAATCATTATGCTTTTGTGATTTTAGATGTTCTTCTGGTTGGTTTAATAAATTTGCATATCAGTTGTTTGATAAAATGTCTTGTTGGTTAAGAACTTAAGATGTAAATGGCCACAACAGAGACTATTGTATGTTCTGCTTTATTTTCGATCTTATAGAAGAAAACTTCTTTGATTTATAATCTGGTAGTAATCTCAACTTTGATAGTGGACTAACTCATGCTTGCATTATTGGATATGCTTATAATCCAAGATTAGCAGATGTTGAGGAAAGGGGCCACCATGAATATTTGAAATGCCACAAAGGAGGAGGGATGTTTCATAAGTCGGCAAGTATTGATCCCACTGCATCAATAGATTTCGGTGCAGTAGTCCATTCAGGGTCATTTGTGGGTGGAAATGTTCATGTAGGATCGGGAACTGTTGTTGGCCCGAATGTAACTATTGGCCAATCGACAAAGATAGGGTATGCTCATATGCCCCTCTTAAAACAGTTAGTTTTCATTAGTTTGAATGAAAAATATATACAAAAGATGATGAATATTGAAAAAATGTATGTACTTGCCCATCTTGAAACAGTTAGATTGACCCATTTATAATACATTGGTCTCTTGAATGCAATATTAACTCCTACATGTTATCAGGTATAATGTTGCACTTGCAAATTGCACAATTGGTGATTCATGTGTCATCCATCATGGGGTCTGCATTGGTCAAGATGGTAAAACTAGTTTGAATGAAGTCATGAACTTTGATAAAACTTATTACTTTATATTCTATACACTTCAATTTTAAAATCTGTAATGAAATCATTCTTCTCAGGTTTCGGTTTCTTTATAGATGAGAATGGGGCCGTGGTGAAGAAGCCTCAAGTTAGTAATCCACATTTTTCCCATAAAACCTTCTTTCAGTGTTCATATTTGTGCCTTTTTTTTACCTTTTTTCGAAACTATCATTATTCATCACTTCAGTTTTGTGTCTTGATTTATATCCCTTTAACCTTTAGGCCTTGAAAGCTCATATAGGGAATAATGTTGAGATTGGTGCAAATTCGTGCGTTGACAGGGGCAGGTGAGCTTATATCATTTTCTTTCTAAATATGAAGTATTTTGTGTGTATTTGCAGATAATGATTTGTGAAATAACATTTATCTATTCGTTCTGCAGTTGGAGGGACACTATGATAGGTGATCATTCAAAGATAGATAATTTAGTTCAGGTACGTATTGAGTTTCATTAAATTGTTCTTCAACCATGACCCAACATGAGTTCTTCAACTTTAATTTCTAGATAGGTCACAATGTGGTCATGGGCAAGTGTTGCATGTTATGCGGGCAAGTTGGCATCGCGGGTTCTGTAACGTATGCTATTTTATTTAGTCTTGATAACTATTATACATAATCCTGCTGAGTTTCAATATAACCTGTTTTCGTGTTTAGGATGGGTGATTATGTAACTTTAGGCGGAAGGGTTGGAGTTCGTGATCATGTTACCATTGTGTCAAAGGTACGCGTTGAATTTTACGAAACTTTTATCATCACGTCTGCATATCATGTAATCAACATAAACGAAAGTCAATAAAAGATGATGCCTTGAGCTGCAGGTGCGTCTAGCAGCTGCTAGCTGTGTGACCAAGGATATTACTAAACCGGGTGACTATGGTGGCTTCCCTGCTGTAAGGATATTTCTCATTTGTTTTATTTTATGGATTATGCAATAGAGTAACTCGTGTATGTCATTAAGCTTTAAGCTGATTTTTTCCACTAAATATTCAAACAGATCCCGATTCGTGAATGGCGAAGACAAGTTGCTAGTCGTTCCCAAACATTGAAATAACAGCTTCCTTGGAATTATTACAGACTAAATCAACCAAACCAGATAATTTGCGAACCTAAGTTTTGTCAGCCAACATGTGGAAAACAAACGGGGCTCGCATATTTGAGAGTTGTGACCATCAGATGGATTGACATGTTAAATTTGTTCTAAACTTGAGTTCACTTCCTTGTATAAACCAAGAAGAGGACTAGTTTGCTTTTATATTTGAAGAATAAGAAAATGACCTGAGAAACAAGAAGCCTTGGTTTTAGCAGTTTTATTTGTATTTTTTGAAGAATCATTAGCAGTTCTTAAATTGTGTTTCCAATACGACCCCGATACCTTACATGCATAAATCTTAGAATATTATCAGTAATGTTCTCTTGCGTTAGCCTCGTTGGGTTGGGTTGGACACCCACGACTAAACTTCGGCATAAGGATGGGTTGGACACCCACGACTAAACTTCGGCATAAGGAGGATTAAGTAACGCTCTTGCGTTAAGTTTTTAGAGAGAGAATATGAAATATAATTTACAATTTAAACTTGAAATATAACACCAACAATCTTTTACAACTTTTGAGAGGATATTTACCAACCCCAAAATTCATCAGCTATGCCCATAATCAGCAACAACCCATGTCAATCCAAACAGGGTCCAGTACGCAATGTGTAAACATGAAGTATGCATAATTTATAACATAGTATATATCTATAACATTTTTATACATACATATTACAAATACTCTATTAATCCCCTTTAAGTAGAAAACTAAAATCGTTTAACGAATGAACATTTCTAGTAGCGTTTTGAGATTCGGGGCATCGAGCACCTGTTTTTTCGGTCTTGGTAGTGTCTCAATACGGTAACTGCAGTTTCTTCTATCGCTTTTCCAGTCACTTCTGTGATCATCATGCACAATACGTTAAAACCAAGTATAAAAGATTCAAGCAAAATTCATATCAACGATTATAAAAGAGAACTGACCGATTACTGGCCACGTGGGATTTTGTGCAAAAATCTTGCAAGCAAAATCAAGCTCCTCCCTCACATGATCCATCTCTGCATAATTAGTTCTCGTTTGTTCAGTGAAACCTAACGTTTTTGCTCTTGCTCTTCTTATAGTCTGCAAAACAACTGGATTTATAGTCAAAGCAAAAATCTTCTCCTGGTCAATCTTGAACAGAGTTTTCGGCAATGCTACTCCCATAACAATAGGCACATTCGCCACTTTGAATCCTTTTTGCGCCAAATAGATAGACAACGGAGTCTTTCCCGTTCGCGAAACACCAGCAAGAACAATATCCGCCTTGTGTAAGTTCTGAGGTAACGCTCCATCATCCTGCTTTATGGTAAAATCGATCGCGTCAATTCTCTTGAAGTAATCTTCGGTTAGTGGAAACTTCCTGCCCGGAGCACCACGAGGTAGCCCGGAAGGCGAAACCCCTAAATGTAACGCAATCGCCTCTGTAATAGGGCTTAGCAAATCGGTGGATGGAACGCTCCATCTTTTGCAGGCGTGCCGCGCTGAAGCAGCCATGTTTTCATCAGCTAGTGTGTAAATCACCATTGCATTTTCTCGAGCTGCTTGCTTCATTATCTCCATAAGCTGTTCCACATCATCAATCTGATATGAAAAGAAAGTGAACTCAACAAATGTTTCAAAAGGTTTAAGGTGAAAACAAGGTAATCAAGAAGGCTTAACAAATCTAACAAATTATTCATTAACCTAAGTTAATAATTATTTTTTGTCTAAAAAAGGTGTTAGAATCACACAATGATTGACGTTAAGATAATCACATTTCTTATTTGGACGGCGAACACACACCCCTCTAAAACCTACTCCTAGGACCCATGTAGCACGGGGACTCCATTTATGTGGCCGTACCCGTCTCGGGTACTTGTCGGGGACGGAAACACCATGGGTACTCGTCGGGGACGTTTCCTAAACGTTTCCAATGTCGGGGACGTATCTGGTAGAAGTATCCAGCCCGTTTCCATTTATTTTTAGGGTTTTTACCCTTTCAAATTCCACAACCGGCCATTAAATAAATAGACCTATCATATTCGGCTTCTCTAATCTCTAAACTCTCAAGTCTCATCATCTCTATTTCTCTATCGATTGCCGATCTCTCACTAGATGAACCAGAATTTGAAAATGATTTGATTATTGATAATTAATTACTTTTGGAAGATGTAGTATTTTTGGAATTTATATAATGTATTTTTATTTTTTTATATTTTTTATTGCCGTACCCGTATATTGGAATTTTGAGTTTTGCCGTTCCTCGTTCCCGTATCGTCCCCGTACCCCGATCCCGTACCCGTTCCGGTGCTACTTAGCCTAGGACTATGTGTTGTGGTTTAGTTAGTAAGTGAAAAAGTGAGTGCCACGTCATTGCCATGTAGGCAATGGGGCTCTCGCTAACTAACAAACAACCACCATACCCAGTAGAATCCCACCCATAGCCAAGCTAACGGTGGGGTCTGAAGAGAATGAGATGTAGGCAAACCTTACCCCTTACTCCCCCAATCCAAATTCACATTCAGATATAGAAGACAAAATTAAACATACATAACCGCTCTAAGACACTACACAGTGAACAACATAGTTTACTAAAAAAGTATCCGTAGTAGCCTAACAATTACAGCAAATTGGTGAAATAATAGGGATAGATAACACACCATATATACACACAAACATGCGATAACATGCAAAGGCCACCAAAGTAAGCTAAGAAACTAAGCTCCTAAGGTGAGAACAGACAGCAAATTCGTAGCATCCTCCTTAAAGTCCTTAACTTTAATCTTAATTCTCCATGAACTCCTATCCTCGACCATGTCCTCAGAAAGGTGCAAGCATGGTTTTAAAAAGCGACAGGCGCACAGAAGCGACGAGGCCTAAAACCGAGGCGCAAAGCGCAAAAGCGGCAGGCTTTTCGTACCTGAGGCGCAAGCTAATTATATATATATATATTTTTATATATCCCATAGGTTTTTAGCTTTCCCTACCCAAAATATAGCTATAAGTAAGGTTTTTTTATGATTTTAGTTGCATGTACAAGCCAAAAAACCCAAGGTACAACAACTAGATGCATAAAAACGCCTCGGGTACAAGAGGCGCACACCTCAGGTCAAGAAAGCCCAGAAAATCCCAAAAAAGCACGCCTTTTGGGGCTTCTTATAATTACTCTAGGCGTTGAGCAATAAGCGTGCCTGAGGCGCGCTTTTTAAAACCAAGGGTGCAAGTCTATCAAATCCGCCCTAATTCGCTCCTCACAAGTCAGTTCCGATCTGCCTCTACTCCTTCTCCTCTCCACAATGAGATTTTCCACGTTCTAACCGTGGCCATTGCCTGTCTCCTCCAAACATGCCCATACCATCTCAACCTCCCGTCCCATAAAAAATTGTAACGGTGTTTGGCGCCCCCTTTCGTCAAAACCACACCATTCAACAAGATACAAACTTTCGTGATTGTTAAGGCGGTAACGCCCTAAGCTTTGACGCCCGTCACATCGTAGTGATGTAATTAAGGTATACAACAGGTGTGGTTTATATAAACCACCAAATTACACTTCAGAGTCCCTATACTATCACTAAACATTTAACATCATATTGTTCTAACAAATTATTGATTACCCCTGAAAACAAGTGAGTGTTGACCGGACAACCACGGTCCACCAAACAATGCTCAAATTGACCCAACGCAGCGTTGACCGAATGCTCCGCGGTCCAACCGGTGCCATCAGACACCATGTAAATATGTTTAGCTCCGGATGCGTCCTCCATCTCCGCTACACACCCGTCTTCCTCCTCAGAAGAATAATACAAAGATTCACCTACCACTGGTGGATCAACAGCCTCCGTGTTCTGCACCGGTGGTCGTTGAACAACCGGACGGTCCAGTTTCACACCTGATCTGATTGCGCGAGCTCGAGACCATCGGAGTAACTGAGAACTACCCTTGTTGAGCTTGCGACGGTCGGATTCGGGTGTGCGGTGGTTTGTTTGTTTGGGGTCAGGTACAGGTGTAGGGCCAGCAGTAGGCGGTGTCGATTTTGGGGGAAAGTTGGATAAGCTAATTGTGGATGAAGATATCATTTTTTTTTTTTAGTTTTGATGTTTGATCGGTTTTTTTTTTATTTGATTTATGCTTCACTTGTGGAGTCACTTGGCTTTTATTTCTCTTTTCTTGATTTTTATAATTTTAGAACTTTTTATTTTTATTTCTCTTTTATTGATTTTTATAATTTTCTTTTTTTTTATTTCTCCTTTATTGATTATCCTATATATTAAAAATACAAGCTTGTGAATAGTGCTCTATATCAGCTAAAATTATGGTATTTATACATTTAGAATTTCGTTTCAGGTGTTGTAGTGCTTTTGTTGGAGTGGTTTGTGTAATGTGCTTCTAGCTCTTGGGTGCTGGTTCGAAACCCGAAACCCTTGTCTTACAATTTTAAAATTTTTGTATTGCTTCACGGCTTTTAGTTGCCACATTTTTCAGAGATTAGCTTCACGCTCCTTCCCCTACCCCTAATTCTCTCCACAATTGGTTATGCAGAGATCAGTTACAACCTCATCAATGACCTCCTACGTCTCTGCATCCTTTCCACCAACCTCTTTCTGTTGTGCAACCAGAAAATCGCCTCTCACGCGGCTGAAATGGTCGCAGCAGGTGGTGGTCACGCTGGTTTTGGGGTTTAAGGAGGATGGTGGTGATTCGACCAGCGATGATGGTAGGGTATGACCACTAACGGTGGTTGCATGTTTCGATTTCCGACAGATTGGCGGCGTCGAACCCTAACTATTCAATCCACCCGCTTTATTACTTTCCGCCTTTCATCAAAACACAACCTCTATTCATTCTTTCTGCTATAAATAGAAACAAAGCTCACAAGGATGGAAAAGATCAGGAGAGCATCGGACGCAAGATGGCTTTAAAACCACTCCAATGATCGTAAGTTCTCTTGAGTTTCATACGCACGCCCGATTAATTATTCTGATAATCCCTTTTTATTTACCCTAATTTCGTGGGTGGTTGTCACCATAGGCGACGATTGAAGCCGTCAACAACTTCTATTGTACTTTATTTTCTGGATTTCGTCAATAGTATTCCCATTCAAAGTTACTACCTGATGTAAAGGAAATTGGGGTTTAGTTTGTCGATTATTTTTTCTTTGATTTCATTAGAATACCCATATTAAATGTGAAGACTATGTTCTTCTTTGTTTGATCAGGTGGTGGTATGAATCAATCTTCTTTCGATTCGACCAGCTCGAATTCCTTTTTGTGATAGACAAAGGAGTTACAATCGGTCGACGGTTTCTAGGTAGGTCAATTCTTGGCTTTAAATTGGTGTTCGTTCTACTAGCTTTCAGGTAGGAAAAATAGATTGGTTGGATTTTGGTTTAACATATTTGTTCCTGAATAAGGGTTGTAGTTATTATGTTTTGTGTAGTTGAACTCATTATAGGCCTTACATTATCATATTGATTTCATCTATGTTGCATATCTGATTGTTGAACTCATTTGTTGCTGTATAAGAATAGCTCACTTAAAAGATGTTTGATTTCATAAGTTGTTTAGAATCATATGAATCAAGAAAAGAAGAAACAAGAAGTGTGATATGTTTTGTGTGGTCTGCACTATTGCTTTTCAAAGTTAGTATCTTAACTTTGATGGTGTATTGGGCCAGATGCTCTGAAATGCCTACGTGTGTATTTTGTTTTGACCTTATGAGTTTTCCTGTTCATAGCCAACTTCCTCAAAACTTCCCATTGCTTTCCGCCGATGCCACGCCACCATTCCTCATCTTCTTCTTCGTTGCGGTGTCTTCCTCGCTGTTGGACCATCAGAAATCCTTGCTTCAAGATATATTTTAGGGTCGTTAATTTAAAGATGATTCTTCATATTGGAGGAAGAAAGGATCGTGACGGTGGTGGAGTTTAGAAAATTAATAGGGCGGCTCGCATATATGCTAGGGATGAGGTCTCTTTCGGCCACTCTCTTGGCATTTGGGTTAGACCTGTGGTGATGGTGTGGTGGCTTTGACATGGCAAACGTGGTAGAAGGCGGTGGTGGATGAGGGTTCGACATGAACACATAAAGAAGGAACTTTATAAAATTCATGGTCCTACTTGGTATTGTATGGTCGGCACAAACTTGGGTAATTTCTTATTTTGCTAGGATTCACTTTTCTTGATTAGCTGACAATACAACAACAACAACAACCATACCCAGTAAATCCC
Source organism: Helianthus tuberosus (assembly GCA_030545235.1). Taxonomy (NCBI): domain Eukaryota; kingdom Viridiplantae; phylum Streptophyta; class Magnoliopsida; order Asterales; family Asteraceae; genus Helianthus; species Helianthus tuberosus. The sequence goes on from CM060376.1 coordinate 182,814,580, forward strand.
ACAAATAGCAAAGCTACTCATAGGGTCTGGGGAGGGTGGGATGTAGACAGACCTTGCCTCTATCCCTAGGGATAGAGAGGCTGCTTCCAGAGAGACCCTCGGCTCCAAAACGAACATCATACCAACACACCAAGTCAAAGAACATAGAAATAAAAAGTCAGCCATACCAAGAAAGTTATCAGAGTGACACAATATAATGTAAATCATGTTTAATATCATACAACATTTGGGCATGTACACAGGAATGCAATCACCGGTAAGGGTCACTTAAAGAATAAGAAAACCAAAGTGCAAACCACAAATCAAAAGGTTTTAGCATGTCCAAGTTCGAGACTAGATGCGTTACAAAGTGCAAACCACAGGGACCATCCGTGTACTTTTGGAAAGCTAGGGACCAAATCCAAAATTTTGGTAAACCACATGGACATCTGTGTACTTTACTCTTATTATTATATTTGACACGCTAACTATACAAATAAAAAAATCATATATTTTTTTCTCGTAAAGTGTTTCGGATCAACCGACCCAACCTGTCTTAACCAACCTGTCTTGATTAGCTGACAATCATATTAGATATTAACAATCTTTTTCTTTTGGTTACAAAATTAGGGCTATTTTGATGATCTGTTTTTGTTTTTGGTAGGTGATTGTTGGAATTTTGGTGATGTGTTTTTTTTATGTTGGTTGAGATCAGATTTGTTTATAGATGATGATTAATTAACATAACTTACTCACTGCATTGTGAGATGTAACTTAGAAATTTGGGCAGGTAAAAGGTTCAAAGTAGTACCGTAAGTCTGCCTAATTTTCATGTATTTATTAGGAATTTTATTTCAGAAAGTTCGTGTTACGCGATTTCAAGCAATATGTTGTGGATTATGATACCGATACGCATATTCGATAGGTTTGTTGAAATTATTATGATGTGTATTTATTTTGATGCTCTTCGTGCTTTAATTCAACATGCAAAACTAATTTAAGATCAAATATGTTTCTAGATGATGATCAATGTACGATGGGCTCTACCGGCGGTGATTTAGGGCGAAATCGCAAACCGTTAGGGGTGATAGTCAGTAATCAAGGCGGCGATAGGCGATGAAGCTGGCGCCAAGCGAAGGCGGTCGATGTTGAGCCATGATACACAATATGCATCCGAGCTGGCCGTAAGAATAATGATCTAGGTGATGTTGGCGAAGACACCTATCATCACACCTTCTTTGAGATGCTTGATATCTGGTCATTTGATGATTATTATAAAGAAGCCATCGGATGGGCATAGGAGCTTCTCACAACGGTACTGTCATAATTTCTTTTCTTATATTATCATGATTCTCTTTCTCATGTTATTTTCAGTAATTTCTTATTTTTTCTGGTTGCTGTACATGTTTATAAGCTACCTATTGATCGAGGCAAAGGAAGTTACCGACCAAATCTCATGTCAGTTAACAAATTCTGGTTCGTGTAGTTTGTTTGCTGATAAGTAGTTGTGTTTTAGGTTTTAGTTCTATTTAATGATAGCTTGAGATTATGTTTGCATCTGCAGTTTTCCATCCATGAATGAAATGAAATCAATAATACTACAACCATATTATATTATATTATATTATAGTGCAACTTATGTTGGTTGGTTCTTAATATTGTTTGTTAAATATTTTCCATTCATGAACTAGCTATTTATTCTAATAAAGAAAAATTAGACAAGCCTGGAGAAACATTGAATGAGCTCATCATCAGGTTTTTGAAACATCGCTGTTTTTATCTTTGATATTTTATGATTTCAATCATTTATTTATTTTTCTCTCCAAATGAACCTGTTTTGACTTGAAATTATTTTGACTAGAACCCGTTTTGACCGAGCCTGTTTTGATTAAAACCCCATTTTCACCCAAACCATATTGAATATGTTTTTAAGCGACCCGTTCTGACGCGTTACCTAAACTGGCCCGCTTGCGGATTCATGCTCATTCATGTCGGTGCCCAATCAGAATGTTATCGGTATGCAAATTTCACGTGTGTGCTTCCTAATTAATATAAAACAATTCGGTTTAGCGCGGCGCAACGCGCCTCCGAGTTAAACCCTAGTTTTGTTAATTTTAGAACTTTTTATTTTTAGATTTTATGACTTTTTTACTTATAATATGTTAAAATAGTCTTCTTCTTGATCTTTGTTATCACTGCCATTAGTATTACTACTACTAATAATAAAAGAATTATTATTGTATAAGAGCACTCAGATCCAACCCCTATTATTTCTCATTTTTTACTTTATATTACACCAAAAACATTATTTTTTCTTTTTCATTATCAGTTAAATAATACTTTTTAATATCTTTTTCTTTACATTTTCTTTCTCTTTCACTCACAACTAGTTTTAAAATATATTAAAAAATTATAAAGGGTGAACAGTGTTTCTCAAATTTACAAATGAATAGTAATATTTTCTCTCTTCTTTACTCACAGCCACCTACAACTGCTTTTAATAAAATAACCCCCCCCCCCCACACACACACATAATTTGGGGGGTTGGATGTGAATGCTCCGAGACACTTAAATCATAGGAAAAATAAAAATAAGGGTATTATAGAAAAATCCAATATTGTTGATTCATAAACTCACTTCCATCATGATTTTTAGATGGCTATAACTTTTTCATATGATAATATTTTTAATAAACAATTACACCATATTACCGAGCATTTCATTTTGTTCATTTCGAGTAGGCTATTGTTATAGTTTCTTAGTTTTTGATTTGTTACAAAAAACGTGATTACACATTCAAATACAAATCATTACGTGATTGCACATTCAGTACAATTTGTTATAATTGATGTTATTATAGTTATACTTATTACGTGATTACACATTCAATAATAAGAATTTTATGCACTATTACGCGATTAAATATGTAATATAAGGCATTACGTGATTATTATAGGTTGATTGTTTAATGTTCTGTTTTACATTTATACTTATTACGTGATTATACCCCAAATATTAGGTGTTTCATGAAATATTATGTATTATATGTTTTGTTTTTTTACTACAGTTATGGTTAGTGTGTAATTACATACTTATTTAGTGGGTTTTCATATAGCACTATAATGAAATCACGTAATCATGTAATGGGTATTCAAAATCACGTAATAATACTGTAATAACCGAAAATTTAAAATCATTTAATAAAATAATAATAATTTATAATAAACTAACATTTATCTTATGATCTATCAAAACCATTATTATTATTCATAAATTATCCAATAAGAAACCCTAATTAAGACACCCAAGTAATTCTGCACAAACCCTAGAATTTTCAGAAATTTCAGAATCAGGATTAGGGCCCCTAAAACTCAGGGGGGTAAAACCTAGCTAACGATTATCCAAATAACTTGCGGACGAAGTTGAATTTATTGATTCCGTCGACTCAGCTAGGCTAGTCCCACACGTGGCAACCCTATGCGTAAAATAAGTTGCCACGCGGCCCGCGTAAGGATAGGTTATATGTCACGCGGGCCGCGTCAAGGTCAAAAATCACCTATAAATAGAGGATGTTGGGACTTGAATCTGGGCATAAAAACGACGAAGAAACTCAGAATACACTCTGAAATATCGTCCAATTACTCAATTAACACACACGAAACACTAATTAAGTATAGCGGGGTGCTGCAGAACAGGGTATTAACTCGATCGCTATTACGATTCATTGTCCGATCGATCAATATATCCAATGAATGTTTAATTGCTGCCCACATTAGGGTTATACTTTGTCGTTCGTCGTTAATTCGATGGATGAGTTTAAGTATCGTACTTTGTCGTTCGTCGTTAATTCGATGGATGAGTTTAAGTATCGCACTTTGTCGTTCGTTGTGAGAATTTGATCTCGTGATTTATCGTAAAGGCTGTATTAAGTTACTAACCTAGTTGTGTGCATGTTATTTAAATTAGGTTAAAAGACTAATCAGTAGTCTAAACTCTGCCCGTATAAATCTGAAATATTATCACAAGGTAGCATCACTTTGGAATTTTTAAGGTACGGATCCTTACCCCACTCCTTATTGCTTCATATTCAAATTGTTATAACCCACTAAATTAATATATCTTTTAAAAAACTCCTCACGTCTTTGATTATCGATTCATTTGACAGTCCGTTCGAATTCTATTCTAATAAATTGATTTAAGTTTTCATGTCATGCGATAGTATTATGTTAGTTGTACTCATTATCGCATGTTCCAATATATGTTCCGTTTTGTTATGAAAATAAGTTTTATAAGTTATGTGAATAAGACCATTTGTACTCTGATACCCAGAGTTTCGCTTCTCGTGGAGTGTCCCACGAGCATGTTGTTGCGGCATCGACATCATGTGCTCCAACCGTGACGGAGAGATCAGTTCACGGCGTCTCTTAAGTACAAGTGTGGTACATAAGGCTATTAGGAGGCGTATGGATCGATCCTAGGATTTAAGTATAAGGAGGTGGATAACGGGTATGCCAATTCGCCATCTCATGTGATAATTATGCAGGAGTAGCTACCTGTGTATTGTCACGTTTTAAGTTTGCTTATGGGTACATCCGTAAGATATGATTATGAAATTACGTTATTTACATCACGTTTCATCCGAATAACAATTCTATAAAGCGTTATTTGTTATTTGAGCCTAATATTCCGTACTGAGCATTCGGCTCATTCCGTAAATTTTTGTATATACAGGTACGCAGGTTACTTTGGGCAGGGAAAAGAGAGAAGAATAAAGCTTAGGAATAAATCTGAAGATGTTAGTTAATCAAATCAAATGTGTCCACTTGTATATTAACCTTAAGTTTAGTTGTCGTGTGGTTGTATCCTTGTCAAATAAATAAATGGAATTATGACTTTTGTTTATGATACTGTTATTGTGACACGTCAGCCCTTCCGGGTTGGGGTGTTACAGCTATGGTATCAGAGCAAAGGCTCTTTCCTGTAGAAAACTTGAAGATAGTAATTAAAACCTGTGAGGAATGGGTAGATATTTATGATAGGATTCAACTTGGTCTCTTATTTGGTTTAATTCCTATGTTTATTCGTATAGATATGCCTCCTCGTCGTCCGCTACGTAGGAGTACTCGTACTAACCCTGTGCGTAACAACACTTCTTCGAATGAGACTCCAGTTGATCCAAGCGTAATTAATGCTATCAACCAGGCTGTTGCCGGGTTGCTTCCAAACCTGGTTGCTCAAACAGCTGAGGCCGTTATTCAACAAACTCGTCATCCAGAACGTAATAACACGAATCCAATCTCTGGTGAAGAAATTCATGAGAATACCACGAATCATACTACCTATAGTATAGATATATGGATCGCTAAATTCCAAAAACAAAAGCCGAAGTCCTTTAGTCACGCTACTAATCCAGTCGAAGCAAGAAACTGGATAGCTCATGTTGAAAAGATCTTCGGAGTTCTTGGAGTTCCGGAGCAATACAAAGTTAGATTGGCCACCTACAAACTCGAAGATGACGCGCAAACTTGGTGGGAAGGATATAAGCAAGTCAAAGGAGGGGATGATTTTGACGCTAATCTTTCATGGGTCGACTTTCGTAACATCTTTTACGACAAGTATTTTTCGACCGCTGATAAAGAAGCTTATATCAGGGAGTATGCAGTGATTCGACAGGGGAGTGATGAACCAGCCTCTGAGTTCATTACTAGATTTGCAAGGCTGGCTAGTATTGTAGGAGAAGTTGCAGGATCGGCAGAAGCCCAGGCAGAGAAATGCAAGTGGGCAGTCAATGATCGAATTCAGAAGTCGATCATGTATATGAAATTTAAGGATATCACCGAAGTTGCCGATGCAGTCAAAACTTTTGAGTTCGAGAGGAAGGAATTTTTATCCCGAACTGAGGATAATAAGAAGAGAAACAGAGAAGGACAAATTAAGCAGGCAATCGGCCAATTATCCACTACGCCACAGCATCAAGATCGCAAAGTGCAAGGAAATCAAAACTCTGGAAATCAGGCACGTCCATGGCAACCTAGACCACAAAACCCGAGGCCTGCTCAAAACCAGATTCAGTTGTATGCAGAACCTATTCGAGCTCAACCACTGAATCAACATGTAAACCCGAATCAGATTACATATCCTCTATGTAATACTTGTGGTAAAAGACATCAGGGCGTATGTCACCGAAGTACAGGAGCCTGCTTTAGATGTGGCCAAACTGGACACATGATCAAGGAGTGTACAAAGAAAGACATTAAGAAGAATAACCAACCCAATGTTGGAGGAAGAGTTTTCGCACTTTCTGCTACTGACGCTGCTAATGTCCCAGGTACTGTATCTGGAACCCTTCAGCTTGGTGAACGTAGTATCTATGTGTTATTCGATACAGGAGCGACTCATTCTTTAGTATCCCACTCGTTTACTAAGTACCTTCCGATAAAATCAACTCTCTTAAATCATACTTTAACCATTTCCACTCCCATGGAACATTCATCCGTAATCACTTACGTATATAAAGATTGTCCGATCCGTATTGAATCTATTGTGTGTAAGGCAGATCTATTCCCAATACATATGTGTGACTTTGATGTTATTCTAGGGATAGATTGGTTGTCTCGACATCACGTAACCATAGATTGTCATTCTCGCCGTGTTATTTTCGGTGATCTTCATCATCCTGATATTATATATCAGGGAATTCAAGCTCATAAATCTCTTAAAATTATCTCGGCTCTCAAAGCTCGAAAATTCATATCAAACTGCTGTGCTGGATTTCTAGCATCGATTAAGGATACTTCTGCTAGTGTTAAGAGTATCGATAACTACTCTGTTGTTCGTGAATATCCTGATGTATTTCCGGATGAACTTCCGGGATTACCACCCGACCGTCAGGTAGAATTCACCATCGACTTGATCCCTGGTGCCGAACCTATTTCTAAAGCTCCATACCGTATGGCACCGATGGAACTGAAGGAGTTGAAGGAACAATTGCAAGAATTGTTAGATCTAGGATTCATAAGACCCAGTGTTTCACCTTGGGGTGCTCCGGTCTTATTTGTGAAGAAGAAAGAATTCCGGGACTATATCCTGCTTACAAATTCAGCCTCATATTAGGAGGGATCTCGAAAGGATGAACATTTGGCTTCAGGTTAGTAAATCTGATGGATATCTAGCTAGAATGCAGATTGAACCTGACCTCATATCACGAATCAAAGATGCACAAAAGCAAGATGGAGAACTTTGGGCAATTGTGCAAAATCTTGAGGTGGGTAAGCAATCTGAATTTAGTATAGACCATCATGGGGTGATTTGGTACGGCAAAAGACTTTGTGTACCCGATGACTCCACCCTTCGTGAGTCATTGTTAGCCGAAGCTCATAGCTCACCATTTTCAATTCACCAAGGATCTACCAAGATGTATCGAGACTTAAGACAGAACTTCTGGTGGAATGGTATGAAGGAAGACGTTGCTCGATACGTAAGTAAATGCCTCACTTGCCAACAAGTGAAAATTGAACACAAACAAGCAAGCGGTCTATTGCAGCCATTGGATATTCCCATATGGAAGTGGGATGAGATAACAATGGATTTTGTTACCGGTTTGCCTAAGACTTTCAAAAAGAATGATGTTGTATGGGTTGTTGTCGATAGATTGTCAAAATCAGCACCTTTTCTACCAATTCAGCAAGGATTTTCGGTTAATAAGTTATCCGAAATATTTCTTCAAGAAATTATTCGACTTCATGGCACACCATCTTCCATTGTTTCCGATAGAGACCCACGTTTCACCTCACGATTTTGGAAAGGTTTTCAGGAAGCTTGGGGTACACGACTGAAGTTTAGTACGGCTTTTCATCCACAAACAGATGGGCAGTCGGAACGCACAATCCAAACCTTGGAAGACATGCTCCGAGCATGTGCACTTGAATGGTCTGGAAACTGGGATGAATATCTATGTCTTGTTGAGTTCGCTTACAACAATAGTTAGCAAGCAAGTATTGGCATGGCACATTTTGAGCTTTTGTACGGTCAGAAATGTCGCGCACCGATATGCTGGGATGAAGTTGGAGAAAAGATTATTGAAGGACCAGAACTAGTTCAGATTACAAACGAAAAAGTCGCATGAAGTTGGAGAAAAGATTATTGAAGGACCAGAACTAGTTCAGATTACAAACGAAAAAGTCACTATGGCACGAGAAAAACTGAAAGAAGCTCAGAGCAGACAAAAGAGCTATGCAGATCAAGATAGACGACCACTCGAATTTAAAATTGGCGACCACGTTTTCTTAAAGGTATCACCTTGGCGTGGCGTTCGTAGATTTGGAATTAAAGGAAAGCTTAGTCCTCGTTTCATAGGTCCATTTGAAATCCTTGAAAGAATTGAAGAAGTGTCATATCGACTAGCTTTACCGCCTCATCTCTCGCACGTTCATAACGTTTTTCATGTCTCCTCGTTAAGAGGATATAATTATCATCCACTTCATGTCATTAGTTATCCGTTACTTACCATTCACGAAGATTTGTCATACGAAGAGGAACCAGAAGCCATCTTAGATCGACAAGAAAGGGTTTTGCATAAGAAAGTAATTCCGTTTGTTAAAATCCTCTGGAAAAATCACTCTGAACGCGAAGCAACATGGGAATCTGAAGAATCAATTCGCTCTTTATACCCTAATCTATTCTAGCAATAGAATTTTAGTCAAGGTAATGGTGAACCTTGCTATTTGATCTATGTTCATTTGTTTCTATTTGTGGTCATTCATGCTTTGCCTTATGTGAATATATCTTTGTTATGATTAAGCATATTTAAGTAGGAGATTTTTGTTATATAAGTTAGTAACTCTGCTATGAAAATTCCGTTCCCGTTACTTATGCGATATGTTTGAAAAATTTCGAGGACGAAATTTCTTTTAAGGGGGTAATAGTTGTAATAACCGAAAATTTAAAATCATTTAATAAAATAATAATAATTTATAATAAACTAACATTTATCTTATGATCTATCAAAACCATTATTATTATTCATAAATTATCCAATAAGAAACCCTAATTAAGACACCCAAGTAATTCTGCACAAACCCTAGAATTTTCAGAAATTTCAGAATCAGGATTTGGGCCCCTAAAACTCAGGGGGGGTAAAACCTAGCTAACGATTATCCAAATAACTTGCGGACGAAGTTGAATTTATTGATTCCGTCGACTCAGCTAGGCTAGTCCCACACGTGGCAACCCTATGCGTAAAATAAGTTGCCACGCGGCCCGCGTAAGGATAGGTTATATGTCACGCGGGCCGCGTCAAGGTCAAAAATCACCTATAAATAGAGGATGTTGGGACTTGAATCTGGGCACAAAAACGACGAAGAAACTTAGAATACACTCTGAAATATCGTCCAATTACTCAATTAACACACACGAAACACTAATTAAGTATAGCGGGGTGCTGCAGAACAGGGTATTAACTCGATCGCTATTACGATTCATTGTCCGATCGATCAATATATCCAATGAATGTTTAAGTGCTGCCCACATTAGGGTTATACTTTGTCGTTCGTCGTTAATTCGATGGATGAGTTTAAGTATCATACTTTGTCGTTCGTCGTTAATTCGATGGATGAGTTTAAGTATCGCACTTTGTCGTTCGTTGTGAGAATTTGATCTCGTGATTTATCGTAAAGGCTGTATTAAGTTACTAACCTAGTTGTGTGCATGTTATTTAAATTAGGTTAAAAGACTAATCAGTAGTCTAAACTCTGCCCGTATAAATCTGAAATATTATCACAAGGTAGCATCACTTTGGAATTTTTAAGGTACGGATCCTTACCCCACTCCTTATTGCTTCATATTCAAATTGTTATAACCCACTAAATTAATATATCTTTTAAAAAACTCCTCACGTCTTTGATTATCGATTCATTTGACAGTCCGTTCGAATTCTATTCTAATAAATTGATTTAAGTTTTCATGTCATGCGATAGTATTATGTTAGTTGTACTCATTATCGCATGTTCCAATATATGTTCCGTTTTGTTATGAAAATAAGTTTTATAAGTTATGTGAATAAGACCATTTGTACTCTGATACCCTGAGTATCGCTTCTCGTGGAGTGTCCCACGAGCATGTTGTTGCGGCATCGACATCATGTGCTCCAACCGTGACGGAGAGATCAGTTCACGGCGTCTCTTAAGTACAAGTGTGGTACATAAGGCTATTAGGAGGCGTATGGATCGATCCTAGGATTTAAGTATAAGGAGGTGGATAACGGGTATGCCAATTCGCCATCTCATGTGATAATTATGCAGGAGTAGCTACCTGTGTATTGTCACGTTTTAAGTTTGCTCATGGGTACATCCGTAAGATATGATTATGAAATTACGTTATTTACATCACGTTTCATCCGAATAACAATTCTATAAAGCGTTATTTGTTATTTGAGCCTAATATTCCGTACTGAGCATTCGGCTCATTCCGTAAATTTTTTTATATACAGGTACGCAGGTTACTTTGGGCAGGGAAAAGAGAGAAGAATAAAGCTTAGGAATAAATCTGAAGATGTTAGTTAATCAAATCAAATGTGTCCACTTGTATATTAACCTTAAGTTTAGTTGTCGTGTGGTTGTATCCTTGTCAAATAAATAAATGGAATTATGACTTTTGTTTATGATACTGTTATTGTGACACGTCAGCCCTTCCGGGTTGGGGTCTTACAAATACATAGTCAAATATTGTTGTATATTATGTAATTACGTATTGTTACACAATCACGTAATGTTATAACTTGCAAAATAAAAAATAAAAAGTTTAAAAATTAAGAAAATTATTGCATCAAATTAAAGAGAATAAAATGTTCGCTAATACGTTGTAATTTTTTTTAGAAAAAATATCGTATGAAAGGTTATAACTGTTTGAAAATCGTGGAGGAAGTGGGTTTATAAGTTAACAATATTGGATCTTCCTATTTTGTCCTTTCCCCACTTATTTATCTTGTTTTGTTCACATGAATTTCAAATTTGAGGACCATCTAATCTCAGCCAATTGTCAAACACCTCCAAATCTCCAATCTCAAATCTCCATTGTAAAGAGGGCATGTTCAATTGATTATGTGTAAATTGCAATTGTTTATTGTTTCCATTCGAATCATGGTTTATAATTTTATATGGAATTGATAAGGGTTTATGTACAATTGGTTTTAGGGTTTATGTGCAATTGATTTTAGATTTGATAAGGTTTATGTCACTATATGCAATTGATTAGGGACTTAGGGTTTATGACTTTATGTGTAATTGATTACAGTCTACATTTTGTTTCTTTTAAAATTAGGGTACTTGAAACTTGAAATATGAAACAACATTCTAAAAAAGTTCTTATTAGCAATCTCTTTAAAAGAAAATTCCAAGAAAATAATGATATCGGTCCAAGTTCAAATATTGTTAACGAACCTAATGAAATGCAAGAAAATGATGATATCAGTCCAAGTTCAAATATTGATAAGGATATGCAAGAAAATGATTATATGGTTCCAAATATTCATTCGGCTCCAATTCCTTCAATACAAAATACAATCGATTTGAATGATTTTCCTTTAGATCCCTCTGATAGACCACCTATTGTTAGCTATTATCCTAATCAAGTAGATGACATAAGAAGAGAATATCTTGTTAAGAAGGTTTTTCAACCTTGAGGTCATCAATTTAAATGGACAAACTATCCTAATGGCCAGAAACATTTTAATGTAAAATGGTTTGATAGACATGATTGGTTAGAGTATAGAAATAAACTGAAGAGGGGAAATCTTTTAGGTATGTGTTTAAAATTAGAATGATAATAAATAAAGATTTATCGTCGTGTTTTTATTTTTGTTTCAAAGACATTGTATGAAAGTACGGTAAATAATATTTGAACGTTACCCCTGAAATTTTGGTCTAGATTTGTCACTATTCCCAATAAGAATATGACAAAAACAATATTTACATAGTACCATAGTATCATGTGGGGAAGGGGGATAGTGAGAAACAAAGGCTTATTGGAAAAAAAATGGTTGGAGGGTTTGTGTGTATATCTTTGGATTATTTTGGTTTTTGTTTTTGTTTTTGTTTTTTAAGCAAAAGGCTAAACCATAATTTCATATATTTTAAAATAATCTTAATATTTGTTTGGTATAGGGACAAAACACGTTACACTTTACCAAACAACGACGATCACATACTTTAATATATGAAAGAAAGGACGAAAAATATAAAACAAATTTTCCTCTTCTATCTTCTTACCGACTTTGCTGTCCATCTTACTTCCCCCTTTCTTTTGAGAGAAAGGTATGTGTGTGTAATGAATTTTTATTGAATAAATTAATACAAAGAGATAGCCCCATGTTTGTGTATTGATAGGAGCCAAGGAAGCACACAACTATTTAACCGAATCCGGTGATGAAAGCACAACAAAATTATAAACATATAGCTATTCTAATATGTCCTATCAAGTTAAGCGCACACAACAATGTGAAGCTTGGATATAAGGGTATCAAAACGAGTAGATAACGATACATTGGTAAAATTACTTATAAGTTTAGTAACAATAAATACATAAAAAACCCGAAAGACTGAGCCAAAACAATATATCTACTATTGTGTAGATCAATCTCAGTATGTCTTGTATGTTGGTGAAACACATGATTGACTACTAAATAGAAAACACCAATATTATCAGTAAGGAAAACTTATCTTCCAAATTTTCTTGATTGTATATCTCTTAAATGTCAACATATACAATTGTGATTTAGTTTACGAAGATTTTTCAATGCTGAGAACCTCGATCAGAGATTAAAAAAGGCGTAAGGTTCACAATGGTGTAAAACTAAAATGGGATATACCGGGCTAGGATTCGAGTTACAGGAACAAGGGCAAAACCAACCACCCAAGAATGGAATCGTCAAGCGAAAACACTTGACAACCTCCTGGAAGCAGCTTTTTTTGCCATCAGACCTTTCTCCATCTATTAGGAATCTGATGTCGTCACTAAACACATTCCTTAAATTGTAGCCATTTTTTGAGTGTTTATGTTTTGGTGTCTAATCCGCATATATATCACCATTGCTCTTGATTTTCTTGACTGTATACCTCATAAATGTCAACATATACATGTGTGGTTTAGTTTACGAATATTTTTCAATACCGAGAACCTCGATCAGAGAGCAAAAAAAGGCGTAAGGTTCACAATGGTGTAAAACTAAAATGGGATATACCGGGCTAGGATTCGAGTTACAAGAACAAGGGCCAAACCAATCACCCAAGAATGGAATCGTCGAGCGAAAACACTTGACAACCTCTTGGAAGCAGCTTTTCTTGCCACCAGACCTTTCTCCATCAATTAGTAATCTGATGCCGTCGCTAAACACAATCCTTAAATTGTAGCCACTTTTTGAGTGTTTATTTTTTGGTGTCTAATCCGCATATATATCACCATTGCTCTTGATTTTCTTGACTGTATATCTCTTAAATGTCAACATATACACGTGTGATTTAGTTTACGAAGATTTTTCAATGCCGAGAACCTCGATCAGAGAATAAAAAAGGCGTAAGGTTCACAATGGTGTTAAACTAAAATGGGATATAACAGGATAGGATTCGAGTTACAGGAAAAAAGGAAAAACCAACCACCCAAAAATGGAATCGTCGAGCGAAAACACTTGACAACCTCCTGGAAGCAGCTTTTCTTGCCAGCAGACCTTTCTCCATCAATTAGGAATCTGATGCCGTCACTAAACACATTCCCAAAATTGTAGCCATTTTTTGAGTGTTTATTTTTTGGTGTCTAATCCGCATATATATCACTATTGCTCTTGATTTTCTTGACTATATATCTCTTAAATGTCAACAAATACACGTGTGATTTAGTTTACGAAGATTTTTCAATGCCGAGAACCTCGATCAGAGAGTAACAAAGGCGTAAGGTTCACAATGGTGTAAAACTAAAATAGGATATACCGGCCTAGGATTCGAGTTACAGGAACAAGGGCCAAACCAACCACCCAAGAATGGAATCATCGAGCGAAAACACTTGACAACCTCCTGGAAGTAGCTTTTTTTGCCACCAGACCTTTCTCCATCAATTAGGAATCTGATGCCGTCACTAAACACATTACTTAAATTGTAACCATTTTTTGAGTGTTTATTTTTTGTTGTCTATTCCGCATATATATCACCATTGCTCTTGATTTTCTTGACTGTATATCTCTTAAATGTCAACATATAAATGTGGGATTTCGTTTACGAAGATTTTTCAATGCCGAGAACCTTGATCAGAGAGTATAAAAGGCGTAAGGTTCATAATAGTGTAAAACTAAAATGGGTTATACCGGGCTATGATTCGACTTACAAGAACAAGGGCCAAACCAACCACCCAAGAATGGAATCGTCGAGCGAAAACACTTGACAACCACCTGGAAGCAGCTTTTCTTGCCATCAGACCTTTCTCCATCAATTAGGAATCTGATGCCGTGACTAAACACATTCCTTAAATTGTAGCCATTTTTTGAGTGTTTATTTTTTGGTGTCTAATCCGCATATTTATCACTATTGCTCTTGATTTTCTTGACTGTATATCTCTTAAATGTCAACATATACACGTGTGATTTAGTTTATGAAGATTTTTCATTGCCGAGAACCTCGATCAGAGAGTAAAAAAGGCGTAAGGTTCACAATGGTGTAAAACTAAAATGGGATATACCGGGCTAGGATTTAAGTTACAGGAACAAGGGCCAAACCAACCACCCAAGAATGGAATCGTCGTGTTAAAACACTTGACAACCTCCTGGAAGCAGCTTTTCTTGCCACCGGACCTTTCTCCATCAATTAGGAATCTGATGCCGTCACAATACACATTTCTTAAATTGTAGCCATTTTTTGAGTGTTTATTTTTTGGTGTCTAATCCGCATATATATCACCATTGCTCTTGATTTTCTTGACTGGATATCTCTTAAATGTCAACATATACACGTGTGATTTAGTTTACGAAGATTTTTCAACGCCGAGAACCTCGATCAGAGAGTAAAAAAGGGGTAAGGTTCACAATGGTGTAAAATTAAAATGGGATATACCGGGCTAGGATTCGAGTTACAGGAACAAGAGCCAAACCAACCATCAAAGAATGGAATCGTCCAGCGAAAACACTTGACAACTTCCTGGAAGCAGCTTTTCTTGCCACCAGACATTTCTCCATCAATTAGGAATCTGATGCCGTCACTAAACACATTCCTTAAACTGTAGCCATTTTTTGAGTGTTTATTTTTTGGTCTCTAATCCGCATATATATCACCATTGTTCTTGATTTTCTTGACTATATATCTCTTAAATGTCAACGTATACACGTGTGATTTAGTTTACGAAGATTTGTCAATGCCGAGAACCTCGATCAGAGAGTAAAAAAGGCGTAAGGTTAACAATGGTGTACAACTAAAATGGCATATACCGGGCTAGGATTCGAGTTACAGGAACAAGGGCCAAACCAACCACCCAAGAATGGAATCGTCGTTTGAAAACACTTGACAACCTCCTGGAAGCAGCTTTTCTTGCCACCAGACCTTTCTCCATCAATTAGGAATCTGATGCCGTTACAAAACACAATTCTTAAATTGTAGCTATTTTTTGAGTGTTTATTTTTTGGTGTATAATCCGCATATATATCACCATTGCTCTTGATTTTCTTGACTGTATATCTCTTAAATGTCAACATATACACGCGTGATTTAGTTTACGAAGATTTTTCAATGCCGAGAACCTCAATTAGAGAGTAAAAAAGGCGTAAGGTTCACAATGGTGTAAAACTAAAATGGCATATACCGGGCTAGGATTCGAGTTACAGGAACAAGGGCCAAACCTGTCACACCCCCAAAAATACCCCAAGCGGAAACCCCCGCGAGGCGTGTGACGTACCAGGATCTAGCCACCAATCACATTGAACTCATGCAAGATTTTAAATAAAACTTTCATTCATTAATATAAAGTGTTACAGAACAGTAATTACAAATCATCGTATTCAGCGGAAGCATAAACCATTTGTTAAGTGTTTCATAAACCATATGTATGAAAATCATTAGACTCGTCTCGTGATTTCATGTATCTCAACCCATGACCACTCCAGCATCCCAGACAGCAAGTTCCACATCCACACACACCTATAACCTGCGAGCATGCACACACGTGTATCAGACAACGCTGGTGAGTTCATAGTTTTACGAAAACGTTAATTACCAAGTGTGTTGTAACGTTCACTGATTACAATGTTGATAATACCTCGGATACAAGTCAGCTCCAGATTTAGTTTCCCCTTTCCCCAATGCTCCTATTAAAGCATTGGTCATGACTAGGTCATTAGTTCACACCCGTCCTCTACGGTACGGGGTGAGGGTGCCAAACCTAAGTAGCGCTACCAACTAATACCATGCTACCTCTCAGGTAACAAACAACAAGGAGGGACTTTAATGGTGATAGGACGAGTATATTATCCAACATTCCAGATTTTACCCACAAGACATATTCCTCTCAGGAATACCCATGATTTACCCAAAAACCTATCCCTCTCAGGGATACCCAATGACTGTCCCAACCACCGGGATGCATGCTCAAGAGGAATGAATTCACCTTAGATTGCTCGGTATGTCACATCACATTACCCATACCAAGTTGGTCACCCATACCCTACCGTGGTTACCCAGAACAGTCAGTTTTCGTAAACACATATCCAATTCGCGTTTGCAACAAGTCACACGAAATACCGTTAACACATATCACATAGCAAGCATTCAGATTTCATACACGTTTAAAACACAGTTCATGTTCCCAACAATGGTTACCAATACTAACAACTTTTACAATCAATCAAGTTCACAGTTTACATCTATCACCAGATCTGTGACAACTGGCACCAAACCGGTAATTTCCATACACTTTAATTATTATTTAATGACTGCAATTATGTGCTTACATGTCAACATTGTCTGATTACATACTATACAAGTGAATTCATGCACGTTTTATACTACAAGAATTACTCTATGCATTAATGAAACAGCGTTGCGTCAGAAATACTAGTAAACTCACCGGTAAGACACATTGTGTTAACAACTCTGCAGAAATCAGTCAGACAATAGAATTAGGGCCTAGGTGTAGGTCCAAAGTCAAGAATACATTAAAACCCAAGAGTACATACAAGGGTTAACATATAGACTTTCCGGAAGCAAGAATATGCACTAAAAAGCACCCGAAAGGCACTTTAAATGCATAATTCTGCACAAATCAGCTATAATCAGCTTTTTAACACATAAATATTATGCAGAATTCATGTTTTATTATCCAGAATACCCTCCTAAGTGTTGGGAATTAAAAGGGTTACAAAAGGGTACTTAAAGGACACTAAACGGTGCAATTTAGCACTTTAACGAACCAGTATTTAACCGAACAACCGGACATTACCCATAACATCAAAATATTACTTAAAGCATTGTTTTAATGTTTCTGAACTAGTTATGGTCCCCGAACACCATAACACCCCTTATAACGTAATAACGCATTAAATCCCTAAACTTATTACTTGAAACCAACTTATTTATGAACTAGGGAGTAAATATTACACTTTGCCCCCCTTTTCATATATACGGTCATAAGGGGGTGACCCCCATCAAGATCTTGCTTGGATCAACTAGATTTCATAAGATATTACTTGGATTTAATTTGATTTCATAAGATATTACATAGATATTATGGATCTTGAAAGATTTACTAGAGATCTTACAAGTATTATACGTATATACAACACCTCCTTCATCATTCATCACCACACAACCTCTCCTCCTTCTCCCTCATACCTACGGCCCACCCACCTTCACCATACATCCACCATTTTCATTCCATTTCAATCAATTTCAAGGTTCACATAAGGTGCTAGAAGGTGATTTAGGAAGTTGGAAGCTTGTGGATCTTGAAGGAACTTCTTCATTTGCTTTTATCCAACACTTTTGTCATCTTCAAGTCTTAGTAATCTTCCCTAGCCTTGTGGCTAGTGGTGAGCCCTCATAATCTCTTATTACTTCATATATTGATTGGTTAAAAGATATATTATGGTGAAAATTACAAGAACACTAAAGAATATGAACACAAATCTTTCACATAGGCTTAAATACATAAGAATATATGTTGAATATGTTGGTTTGCTTCTTGTTGATTTATTATAAGTGTTGGTGATATTCGACATCATATGGAGCCTACTAGATTGTGATTAAACACATGATCTAGTGAGTTAAAGTGGTGATCTTGTGAAAGACCAAGATCTTCATACTTTATGTCTTCATGAACTTGAATAATGAAATGGGTTTTCTTATGTAAAGATGGTTTAAACAAAATACAATTCTTGTAAATGGGTGATTACAAAAATAATTTTCTCAAGAAACCAAGATTATTTACAAGACTTACAAAGTCATGGTTTCTAAGTAAACTAATAATATTTTTAGTGTTTAAACAAGAATAGAAACATGTTTGTAACAAGAAAAAATACAAGAGAAGTATTTTTAGAAAATACATCCTACAAGTTGTAAATGACTAAATTCTCCAAGAAGGTGATTTACAAACAAATAACCATGTTTTTAAGGGTAACTAAACCTACTAAGTAACATGGTAAGTTACTACAAGTGTTTACAAGAACTTCAAGTTCATGATGTAGTGTGATTTACATGATCTAGGCTTATGGTAATACTTGATTGTATTTTTGATGTTGATGATGATTTAAAATAAACACATGTTTTGAAAACATGGGAAACCTCCATTTTTAGGGGAAACTATGTCAAAATTTTTATAAATTTTGACACTTAGAAAAATATAAGTTTATGAGAAACTTATTCCCTAAAATGTATTTAAAATCATTTACCAAGGTTTCCCAAACTTATGTGTTAAGAAATGATGATTTCTTCAAGAATAAAATTGATACTAAGTATGTATATTTTTGAGAAAAATATATATATTTATTGATCACCAAATTTTGTGCTAAGTGTATGTAGTATGTATTATGCGTGATAGTGTATTAGGACTTGAAAATACACTAAATACTCCTAAGGTGTGAAAATACAAAAATACACATACAACATGCTTAGACACGTACAAGAAAATACATTTATGAAAATATATTACTTGATAGAATAAATAACTTGGACAAGTTATGAACATGAAATGAAGTTTCGGACAAAATACATAATTCGGGTGAAAAATACAAGATACTTATATATATTTTTGAGAAAATAATATAAGTAAGACACATAGTTAAAAATATAAATTATTTTTAACACAAGAATACATAGACAAAAGATAGTGACTTGTACCTGTGCGATATAAGCCTAATGACTAACGTTAATAAAACTAGTTTAGGTCACAACGCTAAATAAGCAAATTCGGTGAAGTTTACGACGCAGGAACGCAAAGTTGTGAGTTCATGCTCCCCCTTTTCTTTTAACTGTTTTCAGTTTTATAACTTCGGGGGTGAAATACATGTTACAAATGTTACAATGTTTACAAATGGTATGATGAATATAAGAATTCAGACATGATACGAGAAATGATACAGGAAATGATACGAGAAATCGTGTCACGAATATGGTACCATAAGCACCATTAATCAACAATATACCTAGACCGCAGAACAAAAGGTTAGACCTAACGGGTTTTCGGGCAGCCACACTCTTGGTGAGAATGAGTACCGAGTAGTGCTTTTGTGTCTCAGAATTGACAACTAGAAAAATGCCTATGGTTTGGTTGCTTCCTATGTCGTGTCACATGTTAATGGCCTTGCAACCCATTAACAATCTTGATACATACATAAATACGTGATTTATACAAGAATACTTGATTTATATAAGAGTACGTGATTTATATAAGAATACGTGATTTATACAAGATTACGTGATTTATACAAGAATACTTGATTTGTACAAGATACATACCATGTTTTTCATACAAAGTATACAAACGTTCAATACAAGAACTGCATGAATTCACACCAACATTATGTTGACGTTTTCCAAAACTCACATGTATTTCAGGTAATTAAAGTGGATGTGCGCGCGGTCTTACTCATGCTCTTGGATGTCGTTTATGTTTATCGTTGAATAAAGTTGTAAACTTTTAAGACAATATGCTGTCTCGTGTTGTAAACACTTAAACTATGATTTCCGTTATGTAATGTTTGCATTTGGAGTTACTTTTACGAGCATGTAGTATGTTTACCAATCGTATGCAATGAAAACCTTTCATGATCACACCTCGTGCTTCCGCCTAAGAAAGGGGTGTGGCAGATTGGTATCTGAGCTGCGATTGTAGTGAACCAGGATTCCTTCTCGAGTCTAGATTACAATCTCTAGGATCCTTTCACGGAAACAATTTTTCAAAAAGTTTTCATTGCATAAAACCTTCCGCGACATCCACTACCTGAAACTGTTTACAAAGAGTCAAGAAAAGACACTACGAGAATTGAGAGTGCACTGGAGTAGCACTCGTCTGTGATTGAGAATTACTTGCAATTATGTGTGATAATTGATACTTACATATACTAGAAGTAGAATGCCACAAGTACACTTGACTTTACCTGAAAGCAGTATCTGAAGGAAGAGATATGGGGATGAAACGAACTGTGCGGACTGTGCAAGGAGTTACGTAATTATGGATGCATACATAATTATGGGATTCAATGCACAGAAACCACAGCAAGTCTTGTCACGTATGGATTCCCTCATTACAAGAAAAGGTCAAACGTGAACACCCTTCCCCCCAGCCTATTAAATACTCTGCTGGAGTAATAATTGTTTGATATCACATATGTGGTATATGCCTGTATATATATACTACTACTGTCTCATATGACGATATCAAACAAATGTCTAACCTTAATGTGTGATGTTCTTTCAGAACATGGCACCTAGGAGAATTGTGAACAATCGAGATTCTGATCAACCTCCTCCTCCCCCACTGCTAAGAACTACTGAAGAGCTTAACGCTCTACCGGAAGAAAAGATCTCCGCAGCTATCGCCCCGTACGAGGCAAACCGTATTGAAGACAGTGGAGGACCAAGCAGTGCAAGACGCAATGGGAATGGAGATTCATCTGGAGGAAACGCAGCTCAAGGTAACCTTAAGACAATTTGTTAAGCATGGAGAAATTTATGAACAGAATTTGTTTCATTATTTCTTCGATTGCTCACATGTGAGTTGGTTAGATCAATTACAGGCTGCACTTTCAAGCAGTTCCTTGACTGCAAACCGCTGAACTACGACGGCACTGGAGGTGAAGTGGCATTTGTACGCTGGACGGAAAAGACTGAAACCACTATCCGTGTGAGCAAGTGTACCGCGGATCAGCAAGTCACTTTTGCTACTGGGTTGTTTGTTGATGAAGCTCTGACTTGGTGGAACTTGCAAGTCCAAACCCTGGGTGATGATGCCGCTTATGGCCTGACTTGGGATGAGCTAAAGGAACGTATGAGAGAAAAGTATTGCTCACGTGCTGAACTCCAAAGGTTGGAGACTGAGTTCTGGCATTTGACTATGGAAGGTGCTGATATCACTGGTTACACTCGAAGGTTCCACGATTTGTCTAGGGTGATCCCTTACATGGTGACTCCTGAATTTAAGCGCGTAGAACGCTACATTTGGGGACTGGCCCTAGAGTTTCGCGGCATGGTAACCTCGGCCAAACCCGCAACAATCACTGAGGCTGTAACTCTGGCTGTCAGCCTTACTGAAGATGTTGTTCGAATGAAGAAGTTATCACTGAACCCAACAGAAAAGACCGAGACGCATGCTGAGTCATCTGGTGACAAGAAAAGAAAGCATTAGAATCTGAATCAAGCAACTCGCAACAACAACAAGGGTTTCAACAACAAGAAGCGTGACACCAACCCGCCTTAGGAGGCGAAAACTCTTGCAAACATAAATGATGCTTCTACCAAAAGATACCAAGGCACCCTGCCTAAGTGCCAAAAATGTAAGTATCATCATGAAGGAGCTTGTCGCATTCCAAGATGCGAAAAATGTGGTAGGTTGGGTCATCAAACAGAAGACTCTTGGGGAAAAGGAAAGAACGGAAATGGAAATCGCAACGGTGCTGGTAATAGGAATGGTGGAAATGGAAATGGCAATGGTAATAGGAATGGGAATGGAGCTGGGCAAAACCAAGGATGCTTCAGTTGTGAAAGCAAAGATCATTTCATAAAAGATTGCCCAAAGGGAAACAATGCTCAGGCTCGAGCATTTGTGATTGGAGCAAGGAACCCATGCGAGGACCCTACTGTGGTCACCGGTACGTTTCTCATTAACAATCACTTTGCATCCATATTATTTGACACTGGTGCCGATTATAGCTTCATGTCTATGGAATTTAAACGTATGCTTGGAATAGAATCTAGTAGATTAGGTATCCCTTACTCCATAGAGCTAGCCAATGGTAAACTTGTTGAATCGGGCGAAGTTGTTAGAAGTTGCACATTAGAGCTTGGTGAGCGAAGATTTAGGATCGACCTCTTACCTATTCAATTAGGTAGCTTCGATGTAGTGGTCGGAATGGACTGGTTGTCCAAGAACAAAGCTGAAGTTATTTGTCATGAGAAAATCATTCGCATCCCTTTGGCGGATGATGGAACTCTCATCGTGCATGGAGAAAAACGAGACGCGCCTCTGCGAATCATCAGTTGTATGAAGGCACAAAAGTGCTTAAGGAAAGGATGTGTTGCTTTCCTAGCACACGTTGTAGATAAGAAGGCTGAGGAGCCGAAACTCGAAGATATTCCTGTGGTGAAGGAATTCCCTGATGTTTTTCCCGAAGATCTGCCAGGACTACCTCCGCAACGACAAGTCGAATTCCGTATAGACTTGGTTCCAGGAGCCGCTCATGTAGCCAAGGAACCCTATCGGCTTCCACCATCCGAAATGCAAGAATTATCTACACAACTCCAGGAGTTGTTGGATAAAGGATTCATAAGGCCAAGCTTCTCACCCTGGGGAGCTCCTGTATTATTCGTGAAGAAAAAGGATGGAACTCTGCGGATGTGTATCGATTACAGAGAACTGAACAAGCTCACAATCAATTATCGGTATCCAATACCGAGGATTGATGACTTATTTGATCAGTTGCAAGGATCAAGCTACTATTCCAAGATCGACCTTCGATCTGGATACCATCAGTTAAGAATCCAAGAGGAAAGCATACCAAAGACTGCATTCAGAACATGCTATGGGCATTACGAATTCCTTGTGATGCCATTCGGACTGACGAACGCGCCAGTGGTATTTATGGATCTGATAAACCGCGTATGCAAGCCATATCTCGATAAATTCATGATTGTATTTATCGATGATATCCTGATTTACTCGTGAACGAAAGAAGAACACGAGCAACATCTCAGAACCATTCTAGAACTACTAAAGAAAGAGAAAATTTATGCAAAGTTCTCGAAATGCGAATTCTGGATTCGCGAAGTACAATTTCTTGGTCATGTTGTAAACGAGAAGGGCATTCATGTAGACCCAGCCAAGATCGAAGCAATAAAGAATTGGGAAGCCCCCCAAAACCCCAACTGAAGTTCGATAATTTTTGGGCTTAGCGGGCTATTACAGACGGTTTATTGAGAATTTCTCAAAGATAGCTCAACCGCTAACTACCCTTATGCAGAAAGACAAGAAATATGACTGGGGTGATACGCAGGAAGAAGCCTTCCAACTGCTCAAAAATAAGCTATGCGATGCACCGATACTATCATTACCCGAAGGCACTGAAGACTTCGTGGTATACTGCGACGCTTCACGACAAGGCTTGGGTTGCGTGCTCATGCAATGCCAAAAAGTAATCGCTTACGCTCCAAGACAGTTGAAGGTGCATGAAAGAAACTATACCACTCACGACCTGGAGCTGGGCGTAGTGGTATTCGCCTTGAAGATCTGGCGACATTATTTATATGTTACTCGATGTACAATCTTCACAGATCACAAAAGCTTACAACACATATTTTATCAGAAAGAATTAAACATGCGTCAGCGACGATGGGTTGAGTTACTGAACGATTATGACTGTGAGATTAAGTACTATCCTGGAAAGGCAAACGTTGTAGCAGACGCATTAAGCCAAAAAGAAAGGGTTAAGACCCTAAGGGTTCGAGCATTGGAAATGACTATTCGAACGAACCTCACTACACGAATTCGTGACGCACAACAAGAAGCCCTTAAGATGGAAAACCGTAAAGCTGAATACCTCCGGGGTATGATGAAATATATGGTGCCAAATGAAGAGGGAGCCTTATACTTTAAGAAGCGTATTTCGGTTCCGCTCTATGGCGGTATTCGAGAAGTCATCCTTGATGAAGCGCATAAATCGAGATACGAAGCTCAAGGTAACCTTAAGACAATTTGTTAAGCATGGAGAAATTTATGAACGGTCTTTGTTTCATTATTTCTTCGATTGTCACATATGAGTTGGTTGGATCAATTACAGGCTGCACTTTTAAGCAGTTCCTCGACTACAAACTGCTGAACTACGACGGCACTGGAGGTGAAGTGGCATTTATACGCTGGATGGAAAAGACTGAAACCACTATCCGTATGAGCAAGTGTACCGCGGATCAGCAAGTCACTTTTGCTACTGGGTTGTTTGTTGATGAAGCTCTGACTTGGTGGAACTTGCAAGTCCAAACCCTGGGTGATGATGCCGCTTATGGCCTGACTTGGGATGACCTAAAGGAACGTATGAGAGAAAAGTATTGCTCACGTGCTGAACTCCAAAGGTTGGAGACTGAGTTCTGGCATTTGACCATGGAAGGTGCTGATATCACTGGTTACACTCGAAGATTCCACGATTTGTCTAGGGTGATCCCTTACATGGTGACTCCTGAATTTAAGCGCGTAGAATGCTACATTTTGGGACTGGCCCTAGAGTTTCGCGGCATGGTAACCTCGGCCAAACCCGCAACAATCACTAAGGCTGTAACTCTGGGTGTTAGCCTTACTGAAGATGCTGTTCGAATGAAGAAGTAATCACTGAACCCAACAGAAAAGACCGAGATGCATGCTGAGTCGTCTGGTGACAAGAAAATAAAGCATTCGAATCTGAATCAAGCAACTCGCAACAACAACAAGGGTTTCAACAAAAAGAAGCGTGACACCAACCCGCCTCAGGAGGCGAAAACTCTTGCAAACATAAATGATGCTTCTACCAAAAGATACCAAGGCACCCTGCCTAAGTGCCAAAAATGTAAGTATCATCATGAAGGAGCTTATCACATTCCAAGATGCGACAAATGTGGTAGGTTGGGTCATGAAACAGAAGACTGTTGGGGAAAAGGAAGGAACGGAAATGGAAATCGCAACGGTGCTGTTTTGGTCAAAAATTACCGAAGCAATTTAGTGATCAAATTAGTAATGTGAGGTAGTGTGCTAGAAAGTTTATAGAAAATATGCTTGTTGAGTTATTTAGAAAATCAGTATTCAGGATACGGCTCAGGATAATGAGCTGTATCCGCGATCAAACAGTGAGCAAATAATAAGCAAAAAGTAAAGGAAACGACACGAGATGTACGAGGAAAGCCCTTGATCAATCTAGATCGCCGGCATAAAACCTCGGGAGCTGACAATCGCAGCTGCCTTGTTCTTCTTATTGCTTTAAACTTCAGGATACAGTGCAGGATATCAACCAGATCGCTAAGTGTTACAATGAATTCGTGTGAGAGTACAAATTGCGAAAGAACAAGTGTTAGTGTGTAGTGAGTGTGATTGCAGTGAAATTGTTGTGTCCTATTTGATCTGGTGTTCCTCCTATTTATAGTAACGAAGTACAAACAAATATTCCTATAAATATGGGTTGCTCCGAATATTCCACCACGAACGTTGTAGACCGAGTAATAAGGTTTCAACGTCTTTCTTTGAACGGCCTGGACCGAGTCTTCCGCGGAATAAGTCTTTGTGAACGTTGCTAGCTCCTAACACACGTACCTGCACATAATCCATTAGCAACCCCGAGGATACCGTTCAGGATGTTACCAATATCCTGAACCAGCATCCCGGATGTAAACAGATACTACATGAATAAGATATAGATCAAGATATTTTCCAGGATATGGGCTCAGAATTTCACCCATAACAATTGTCCCCAAAAATGTTACCGTTTGATATCCTAACGGTTACATTTTTTCACAATGGCCGAGACAATTAAGAGATAAGACTTCTGATGTGACAGCTTTCAACTACCCGGCCTATATTTACTCATCATACCCTATATCTTCTCACCCTCATCTTCTTTTTTACCCACAATCGTCAAGAAAAGGTAATATTCTCTCTCTCATCTTCATCACCATTTCTCATTTTACTCCGGCAAGAATTCAGGCGACCAAATGCCTAGGCAGACGAGGTCCAGTTCAGGCGACTCGGCTCCCACATTCATCCAACAGAATCTTCTCCAAGAACCGGAGAATGAAATATGCACCTTTGATAGTGCTCATCTGTCAGCTTTAAAATCTTCCGGTATCTTTCCGGATGGAACCATATTCCGACCCTTTGACAGAGAAATCCGGTCAGATATGGTTTCCACCGAGTGGATTTGTTTCAATGCTTTCCCCTTCACCTTAGGGCTACGATTCCCTTTTCCGGATTTTATTACCGAGTTTTTTAACATCACTAAAATTTCTTTCAGCCAAACCATGCCAATTCTTTGGCGTGTTTTGTCTGTTCTTGATCAAATCAAGAGAAACCACATACCTGACCTTTCTGTCCATGATCTCCCTTTAGCCTACAAGCTTAGATGCCATGGCTCTTCTAGGTTTCTATTTTACTCTAGCTCCGGTCCCCCATTGATTCTTCGTGCCACCAAAAACGAGGATGGTTGGCAATCCAAGTTTTTCTTTGTAAAAAGGGATTCGATCCCCGGTGGAACGGATTATCCGATGAGATGGTTAAGAAAGGGTAGGAATTAGGGTTTAAGAACGATCCTGTCTCTTATCCTGTCTCATATTCTGAACTAATAAATTTTCATTATTGTGCAGCTGATTTCAGGAAGATTGCTCCTCCTCTTGCTAATTCCCAAGAAAGAATAGACGCCATTAGACTTCTCCCAGAAGCAGAAAGAAGTTTCAATCCTTCTCCACCAACTCCAAGTCCTCTTTCAAGTGCCAACATGTCTGGTAAGGATCCTGCACGATATCCTGCACACATATGCTTCTTATATGTTATTTATAGGAGGGATTTAGAATTTACTCCCTGTGTGCAGATTCCAGCAAAGTCCCAGTCTATCTAGACCTGGATGAACTTGACAG
The DNA here is from genome assembly GCA_030545235.1 of Helianthus tuberosus. Taxonomy (NCBI): domain Eukaryota; kingdom Viridiplantae; phylum Streptophyta; class Magnoliopsida; order Asterales; family Asteraceae; genus Helianthus; species Helianthus tuberosus. The sequence continues at coordinate 182,841,879 of CM060376.1, forward strand.
CTATCCAACTCCAGCCATAGTCAAGAAGGAGACTCCTGCTACCACTAGCTCCAAGCCACCCCCGGCTCCCAAGGCCAATCCAAGAACCCGTGCTTCCGCAGCGAAAAAGAGAAAGGGTCTTGAGGTCAGTGCTCCAGGCTCAGAAGGGTTCTCCTATGATGAACTCAGCTTCTCCGACTCCTTAGAGCCAATGACATCCTTCCTCAACAAGGTAACATCCTGCTGCATATCCTTCATGTATATCTTGCACATATATCCTGCACATATATCCTAACAGGATATCCTGGTAAGATGTCTTAGCCAGCATACATTCTAACCCCATATCTGTAATCAATGTGCAGGGCCTCCAGCATTTGCTTCACTTGTACAATGACGCTTGTGGTACTGTGGCACTTCATGAAGCCAGGATCAAGCAGCTCGAGAGCACCGTTGCCGACCAAGGTGCTATCGCCGAAGCAAAGAGCCGGCACTATGAAAGCTTGCTAAAGAAAGTCACCCAAGATGCTGAGGTCAAACTTGCCAGCGTTCAAATGGATCACGATCAGGCCTTAATCAGCTTTCGAGAGGGAATCAAGGCTTCTGCTATCGTCTCCCTGCTACAAGCACGCATCAAGATGGCCTATGAGGCCAAGGAGACGGGCCTTGTTTGTCCATCTTGGCCAGTTGAATCCTGGGTGGCTAAATTGAAGGAGCTCGGAGGAAAGCTGTGCCACTTCCTGCTGAAGCCGGTGAGTCTTCCAAGTCAACAGAGGTGGTGGTCCAAGCTGGAGAGAAGAAGGATGCTGGAGGTGATGCTGAGATGGACATTGGTCAGGATGCCGCGCAGGATGCTGGTCAAGATGCTGGAGCAGAGAAGTCTGAGAAGGTTGGAGGTGATGCCGCTGTGTGAGGGCATTTAGGTGGGCGATGACGGATATACGTGCCAAGGCCAGAGCCCACCTTTTTGAATTTGAATGTTGGTTTGCAGTTCCACAAACAATTTACCTTTCTGCATTTTACTTTCCCGTACCTGAACAATTTACATTTCCTGCATGCTTTTTGAACAATACAACAGTTGAAGGTGGATGGGTCTCGGTTTGAGATGAAGCCCTCAACTGTTGGGTAAATATGGTTATGAACTATTAGTGCTCTTAGTGAATGGGCCTTGTTTTGATGTGAAACTAAGAGCACATCTTTTGGTATGTTAATAATATAACTACTCTCTTGACTTTATTGTTATTGTCATACAAATTTTACTTATGGAAATTGTTTGGTTTGAACATTCTTAGGAACATATATTATAAATGAATCCTGGAAGATATCCTGAAAGATATCTTGATCAGGATTTTAAAATACACTTATAAATTGTCCAGATAAAAAGAAGAAATCATACCAGAGATCCTTAGAGGATCAGTTCTGATCATAAGTTTGTCCCCAGTGTATACTTATAAACTTGGATCCATCCTTTGAATTAGAATAACGTGTGTCCCCTGTGTTCGACAAAAACACAAATGTATTTACATTTTGACTCGAATGAATTCCGAATGCCCAAGGGCAGAACCCCTAATATCCTGAAAAGAATCCTTAGCATATTGGGGATAAACCCTGATATCTGGGGATAAACCCTGAATTTCATGCGCTACAGGCGAGAGTGTATAAACTCCTAGACTTAGAAAGGTGAAAACCTTTAAACCTTTGAGAGTATGAAAATACTCTTTCGTGAGAGAGGGTGATCAATCCTCATATACCTTTAGGATCCAGGATATAGCCAACAGTAACGAAATTGTCAGCCACTTTTACATGAACTGGTCCCGCTACCTTGAACTCCACCTAGATAACTTGCGCTCCAGGCGAGGTGTTTAAACCCAATTCGAAAGAAAGGTGAATACCTTTAAACCTTTGAAGGGATCAGGATCCCTTAAACGTGAGAGAGGGGGCCAATCCTCTAATCTTTCGACTTATCCTGAGTATATATCCTGGAGCTATATCCTGAAACATATCCTGCAAAACAATTGTAAACTAAGGTGGGTGTTAGCTTGGCTAACACCCCTCCGATGCTTAAGTCAGTATTGGGTTCAAGATAATTAACAAATATATTTTAAAGAAATAGAACACATACCATTCCGAGATAGAAAATAAATTCTACTCTTACTTGAAATAGAGCTTCAAATGTATTGCATTCCAGGATCTTGGTAGCATATCTCCTTCCACATTCCTGAGTCGATATGCTCCTTTCCCTGCTTCTGACTCGACTTCATAAGGTCCTTCCCATTTCGGAGCTAGCTTGCCATCAGCAGGATTAGTGGTATTTTGAAAAGCCTTTCTCAGCACCCAATCACCAACCCGAAATCTTCTAGTCCTTATGTTCTTATTGTATGCTCTGGATATTCTTTGTTGATATGCTGCTATCCTTAGCCTTGCTGCATCTCTTTTTTCATCTATAGTATCCAAATCCTGACATAAGACTTCAGGATTCTGTTCAGGATCCTGTAGCATAGATCTTGCAGTAGGTATCGTCATTTCTGTTGGAATCATTGCCTCTGCTCCAAATACCAAGGAAAACGGGGTTTGGCCAGTTGCATTCTTCACCGTTGTCCTATCAGCCCACAAAACAAAGGGTAACTCTTCCGCCCATCTTCCTTTTTTGGCTCCAAGTCTCTTCTTTAAGTTATTGACTATTATCTTGTTCGAGGATTCGGCTTGTCCATTCGCTTGAGGATGTACCGGAGTAGATGTGATCATTTTGATTCCCCAACTCTTGCAAAAGTCAGTAGTCCTTTTGCTTATAAACTGGGACCCATTATCACAAATGATCTCAGCTGGTACTCCAAACCTAGTCAGGATATTCTTCTTTATGAAGGATACTACTTCTTGGTCTCTTATTTGAACGAATGCTTCAGCCTCGACCCACTTAGAGAAATAATCCGTCATTGCTAACATAAATACTTTTCCTCCCGGAGCTTTTGGTAACTTCCCTACTATATCCATCCCCCACTTCATGAATGGCCAAGGGGAAACTACAGGATATAGTGGTTCAGCTGGTTGATGTAGTATGTTACTGTGCCTTTGACATGCATCACATCTTCGAGCATATTCTGCAGCATCTTTTCTCATTGTTGGCCAAAAGTATCCTGTCCTCAATACTTTCAAGAATAATGATCTGCCCCCAGTGTGATTACCACAGTCCCCTTCATGTATATCCTGAAGTACCTCTTTGGCTTCATGATCCTCCAAGCACCTTAAATATGGTCCTGCAAGAGATTTCTTGTATAGAATATTATTTATAATAGTGAATCGTGATACCTTCATCCTAAATGCCTTAGGATTTTCATTTTCGGGGATGTGTCCATCTTTAAGATATTTCAGAATTGGAGTTGTCCAGGATTTAGGATCCTGTTCAGGATATTCCACTCCGGGATCCCGAATATCCGCCACTTCTTTACCCCGAGGATTAGTTGCAGGATATAAGACATGTATTATTGGTATTTGGGTCCCTTCCGGTATCCTGATTGATGATCCCAGATTTGCTAAGGCATCCGCTTCAGCATTATCCTCTCTTGGTACCTGTTCAAGTGTAAAAACATCGAAATATCCTGCTAATTTTTTGAGAATATCAAGATATTCAGTCAATTTCTCACCCTTAACTGCATATGATCCATTAAAATGGTTAGTAATTAACAAAGAGTCAACATATGCTTGTAAATTTTTTATACTCATATTCTTAGCCAATTCTAATCCTGCAATTAAAGCTTCATATTCTGCCTCATTATTGGTAGCAGGAAATTCACACCTAATAGCCTGGGGTAATATGTCCCCCTGTGGCGATTTTAGTAGTATTCCCAATCCTACTCCTCTTATATTAGATGCACCATCAGTATATAATGTCCAGGATCCTGAGGATTCTCCTAATTGTTGAACTTCTAGTTCTACCTCATCCTGGATGTCACTACTAAAATCAGCCACAAAGTCAGCTAAAGCCTGAGATTTTATGGCATTCCTAGGTTCATATACTAAATCATAAGCACTCAACTTTACTGACCACTTAGCCATCCTGCCTGACATCTCTGGTTTCCTAAGCACATTCTTGACAGGATAATTTGTTTTAACATGAATCCTATGAGTCTCAAAATAATGTCTAAGTTTTGTTGATGCCATGACTAATGCTAGTATTAATTTTTCTAAGTGAGAATACCTAGTTTCAGCATCTAACAAACTTTTGCTAACATAATAAACAGGATATTGCTGACCTTCATGATCCTTTACAAGGACGGCACTTACAGCGTTCCCTGATACCGCGAGGTATAGGGATAATGGTTCACCATTCTCAGGCTTCATCAGTAGAGGTGCGGTTGAAAGATATTGCTTTAACTCCTGTAGGGCCGCTTCATGCTTCTCACCCCACTCGAATTTTTTGTTCTTCTTCAGGATATCATAAAAATCTTTGCATTTCTCTGAGGATCTTGAGATAAATCTGTTTAATGCTGCCACTCGCCCCGTTAATCGTTGAACATCTTTCATATTTGAGGGTGATTTAATATCCAAGATGGCTTTAATCTGCTCCGGGCTTGCTTCTATTCCTCTTTTGGTCACCATGTATCCTAGAAATTTTCCTGCCCCCACTCCAAAATGGCACTTAGCAGGATTCAGCTTCATATTATACTGATCCAGGATATCAAACGCTCCTTTAATATCCTGGAGGTGATCCTGAGCTTTCTTTGACTTTACTACCATATCGTCAATGTACACTTCCATGGTGTCCCCCAGTTTGTCTTTGAACATCATGTTTACCAATCTTTGGTATGTTGCACCTGCATTTTTCAAACCAAAAGGCATAGCTGTATAACAATAAATACCTGTTGGTGTCATGAAGGCAGTATCCTCCTGGTCAGAAGGCTCCATTTGGATCTGTTGAAATCCTGAGGATGCATCCATGAAAGTCAGCATTTCATGCCCAGCAGTGGCATCTACCATTGCATCAATATGGGGGAGAGGAAATGGGTCTTTAGGACAAGCTTTATTCAAGTCTGTGTAATCCACACAGACTCTCCATTTTCCGTTTTTCTTCTGTACCACAACCACGTTTGCTAGCCACCTTGGGAACTTGACTTCTCTAATCATTTTGGACTTCAACAATCTTTCAACTTCTTCTTGAATAATTGTATTGCGTTCAGGAGCAAACTTCCTTCTTTTTTGTTGCACTGGCTTGAATGATTTATCAATTCCAAGCTTGTGAGTGATAATATCTTTGGATATGCCTGTCATATCCTCATGCTTCCATGCAAACGTTGACATCCTGCATCTTAAAAAGTTAATTAATTGCTCTTCAATATCCTGAGGGATATTGGTTCCCACGAGCACCGAAATATCGGGATTATCCTGGTCCAGGACAATTTTCTTCACATCCTGCTCCGGATCCTCCACGATATCCTGGGCCCGCGTTTTTAATTGCTATGCTGCACTAGGTTTGGTTGAGGATTTCATCGAGGATGAGTAGCATTCTTTCGCCTCCTGCTGATCGCTATCAACTTTAACAACTCCCCAAGGGGTAAGTATCTTGATGCATTGGTGATATGTTGATGGCACGGCCTTCATATCGTGAATCCACGGTCTTCCCAGTATAATGTTATAGCAGGATAGAGAGTCCATCACACAGAAACGTTGTATTGAGTTGACTCCTTCAACGTACACCGGCAACTTTATCTCTCCCACTGTGTTTCTGGCCTCTCCACTGAACCCAACAAGCACGGTGGACTTCGAAGTGATATCCATTGGAGATACATTCATTCTTTTAAGTGTCTCTAGTTGGATTATGTTGACGGAGCTGCCATTATCAACCAATATCCTGCGTACAAAATGGTTAGCCACATATAACGTTATTACCAGAGCATCATGGTGAGGATCCTAGACAGTATCCCTGTCATCAGCATCAAATGTGATCACTTTGTCAGTTGTGAGTGTAGTCATCCTGACAGGTTTGTCTCCCCTTTCGGCCTTAGCTTCTTTGCATGTCTCTTTGCTGCCGAATACGAAGTCCCACAAATGTCGGATCCTCCCGAAATGAAGTTGATTATCTTGGTATCCGCGGGAGGTGAGGCTGCTCGCTCAGGATCTTTCTCAGTATCCTGACCCTTATTCTTCTTTTTTCCTAAGAGATCTTTTAAAAATCCCTTGCTGAGAAGATAGCTTATCTCTTTCCTCAAAGCAATGCAATCCTCGGTCATATGTCCGAAATCTTCGTGGAAAGCACACCATTTTGATTTGTCTTTCCAATCCGCTTTTTGTTGATTCTTTCGAGGCCATCTTGCCTTGTCCCCTAGACCCTGCATGGCATACATCAATTCAGGAATGTTAACAGAAAAGCAATATTCAGATAATTCAGGATATTCTTCAGGATCCTCATCTTCAACAGCATTCACTCTCTTGTTCTCATTCCTGCCATATGGCTTGGACCGATACGACTTGAATGAGGATTCCGACTTCCTGTTAGTTGACTCATAAGTGTTGGATGAGTTCATCCTTTCTTGCATCTTTCTGTCATCTTCCAACCGAATGTATCTTAGGGCCCTGTTCCGAGCTTCATCCAGGTTCCTGCATGGGTTCATTACAAGGTCTTGGTAGAATTGAGAATCCTTTTGCAACCCCATCTTGAAAGCTTGCACAGCTGTTGCAACATCAAGATGAGGAATGTCTAGTGATTCTCGGCTAAACTTGTTCACATAATCCCTAAGGGATTCCTGAGGCCCCTGCGTTATCCTGTAGAGATCACTTGTTAATTTTTCAAAGCTCCTACTACAAGAAAACTGACTATTAAATAAATTTACTAAGTGAGCAAAAGATGTAATTGAATGTGGAGGAACATTCAAGAGCCACTTCAAAGCTGATCCTGTCAAGGTTGAACCAAAACCCTTGCACAAGCATGCTTCCTTGAGATCCGGAGGGATAGGGTTGATCTCCATCCTCTCCCTATACTGAGCAATATGTTCCTCAGGATCCGTCGTTCCGTCGTAAAGCTTCATGTTGGGGGTTTGGAACCTCTTTGGAATCTCAGCATCACAGATAGGATATGCAAAGCGAGATATCTTATGGCTGTCTTGAGACACTTCCGGGATCGGCTGGACTACCCCGGGTACACTTGATATCATGTCCTTCAACTTTTGAAGTTCCCTGGTAAGTGCTGACGTCACACCTGTATCCTGCAAGGATCCACTATTGTTAGTAGTATGAGTATTATTATTATTTAATATGTTACCCGTTGGAGGATTCTGCCCATATCCTGAAGCATATCCTGAGCTCCTTATGGTCGATATCCTGACCGAGGAGGGTATTTCAGGGGTATGATTCTGAGGAAGGCTGGGCACAATATTCCCCCTGTTATCCTCTGTATACACGGCTGAACTGAAGTTCAAAGCTCTGGGTTGTAATGGAGTGACAATATCCTCAGCGGATCTGCTCGAGCCAGACTTCAGGAGTTGTATTTCCCTTAAGAGCATTTGGTTCGTTTCCTGCTGCTGCCTCATTTGTTCCTGCACACTTCCAAACAAGGTTAAAATTTCGTCGTTAGATGCTAAAACAGGGGCAGATTCCTGAACACTGCGGGTAGGGATAATATCCTGAGGTCGTGTAGAGGCTGGCATTCTTGGAGGAGGTGGTGGAAGCACCGAACCTGTAGTGGCAGAAGTCGTAGCAGACATAGTAGAGGAACTCATGTTTGATCGTGAGGCCATTGTGGACAATGTAGCAAAAAGTTTTGAAAATAAAAAACCGATTAGCGATTTAACAAAAATTTTTAGTAAAGAGAGCACCACTTGCCCCACGGTGGGCGCCAAATTGTTTTGGTCAAAAATTACCGAAGCAATTTAGTGATCAAATTAGTAATGTGAGGTAGTGTGCTAGAAAGTTTATAGAAAATATGCTTGTTGAGTTATTTAGAAAATCAGTATTCAGGATACGGCTCAGGATAATGAGCTGTATCCGCGATCAAACAGTGAGCAAATAATAAGCAAAAAGTAAAGGAAACGACACGAGATGTACGAGGAAAGCCCTTGATCAATCTAGATCGCCGGCATAAAACCTCGGGAGCTGACAATCGCAGCTGCCTTGTTCTTCTTATTGCTTTAAACTTCAGGATACAGTGCAGGATATCAACCAGATCGCTAAGTGTTACAATGAATTCGTGTTAGAGTACAAATTGCGAAAGAACAAGTGTTAGTGTGTAGTGAGTGTGATTGCAGTGAAATTGTTGTGTCCTATTTGATCTGGTGTTCCTCCTATTTATAGTAACGAAGTACAAACAAATATTCCTATAAATATGGGATGCTCCGAATATTCCACCACGAACGTTGTAGACCGAGTAATAAGGTTTCAACGTCTTTCTTTGAACGGCCTGGACCGAGTCTTCCGCAGAATAAGTCTTTGTGAACGTTGCTAGCTCCTAACACACGTACCTGCACATAATCCATTAGCAACCCCGAGGATACCGTTCAGGATGTTACCAATATCCTGAACCAGCATCCCGGATGTAAACAGATACTACATGAATAAGATATAGATCAAGATATTTTCCAGGATATGGGCTCAGAATTTCACCCATAACAGGTGCTGTTAATAGGAATGGTGGAAATGGAAATGGCAATGGTAATCAGAATGGGAATGGAGCTGGGCAAAACCAAGGATGCTTCAGTTGTGGAAGCAAAGATCATTTCATAAAAGATTGCCCAAAGGGAAACAATGCTCAGGCAAGAGCATTTGTGATTGGAGCAAGGAACGCACGCGAGGACCCTAATGTGGTCACTAGTACGTTTCTCATTAACAATCACTTTGCATCCATATTATTTGACACTGGTGCCGATTATAGCTTCATGTATGTGGAATTTAAACGTATGCTTGGAATAGAATCTAGTAGATTAGGTATCCCTTACTCCATAGAGCTAGCCAATGGTAAACTTGTTGAATCGGGCGAAGTTGTTAGAAGTTGCACATTAGAGCTTGGTGAGCGAAGATTTAGCATCGACCTCTTACCTATTCAATTAGGTAGCTTCGATGTAGTGGTCGGAATGGACTGGTTGTCCAAGAACAAAGCTGAAGTTATTTGTCATGAGAAAATCATTCGCATCCATTTGGCGGATGATGGAACTCTCATCGTGCATGGAGAAAAACAAGACGCGCCTCTGCGAATCATCAGTTGTATGAAGGCACATAAGTGCTTAAGGAAAGGATGTGTTTCTTTCCTAGCACAGGTTGTAGTTAAGAAGGCTGAGGAGCCGAAACTCGAAGATATTCCTATGGTGAAGGAATTCCCTGATGTTTTTCCCGAAGATCTGCCAGGACAACCTCCGCAACGACAAGTCGAATTCCGTATAGACTTGGTTCCAGGAGCCACTCCTGTAGCCAAGGCACCCTATCGGCTTGCACCATCCGAAATGCAAGAATTCTGGATTCGCGAAGTTCTCGAAATGAGAATTCTGGATTCGCGAAGGACAATTTCTTGGTCATGTTGTAAACGAGATGGGCATTCATGTAGACCCAGCCAAGATCTAAGCAATAAAGAATGGGAAGCCCCAAAAACCCCAACTGAAGTTCGACAATTTTTGGGCTTAGCGGGCTATTACCGACGGTTTATTGAGAATTTCTCAAAGATAGCTCAACCGCTAACTACCCTTACGCAGAAAGACAAGAAATATGACTGGGGTGATAAGCAGGAAGAAGCCTTCCAACTGCTAAAAAATAAGCTATGCGATGCACCGATACTATCATTACCCGAAGGCACTGAAGACTTCGTGGTATACTGCGACGCTTCACGACAAGGCTTGGGTTGCGTGCTCATGCAACGCCAAAAAGTAATCGCTTACGCTCCAAGACAGTTGAAGGTGCATGAAAGAAACTATACCACTCACGACCTGGAGCTGGGCACAGTGGTATTCGCCTTGAAGATCTGGCGACATTATTTATATGGTACTCGATGTACAATCTTCACAGATCACAAAAGCTTACAACACATATTTGATCAGAAAGAATTAAACATGCGTCAGTGACGATGGGTCGAGTTACTGAACGATTATGACTGTGAGATTAAGTACCATCCTGGAAAGGCAAACGTTGTAGCAGACGCATTAAGCCAAAAAGAAAGGGTTTAAACCCTAAGGGTTCGAGCATTGGTAATGACTATTCGAACGAACCTGACTACACGTATTCGTGACGCACAACAAGAAGCCCTTAAGATGGAAAACCGTAAAGCTGAATACCTCTGGGGTATGTTGAAATATATGGTGCCAAATGAAGAGGGAGCCTTATACTTTAAGAAGCGTATTTGGGTTCCGCTCTATGGCGGTATTCGGGAAGTCGTCCTTGATGAAGCGCATAAATCGAGATACTCGATCTATCCAGGATCGGACAAAATGTATCAAGACTTGAAAGACTACTATTGGTGGCCGAGACTCAAGAGCGATGTTGCTATTTATGTTGGGAAGTGCCTAACCTGTGCTAAGGTTAAGGCTGAATATCAGAAACCGTTTGGCTTACTGCAACAACCTGAGATACCTATGTGGAAGTGGGAGCAAATCTCGATGGACTTCATAACGAAATTACCCAGGACCCCAAGAGGGCACGATATGATATGGGTGATAGTTTTGACGAAATCTGCGTATTTCCTACCAATCCGAGAGAAGGATAGCACGGGAAAGCTTGCTGAGATATACTTAAAAGAAATTGTGGCAAGTCATGGAGTGCCTATCTCAATTATTTCAGACAGAGATGGACACTTTGTCTCAAGAATTTGGCAATCCTTTCAGGAAGCCTTTGGGTCTCAATTAGATCTAAGCACGGCCTTCCATCCGCAAACAGATGGCCAGAGCGAACGAACTATACAAACGCTAGAAGATATGTTTCGCGCATGTGTTATGGACCTAGGCGGAAGCTGGGATACTCATCTACCTTTAGTTGAGTTTTCCTACAATCACAGTTATCATACAAGCATAAAAGCCGCACCGTTCGAAGCTCTGTATGGCCGCAAGTGCCGCTCGCCTTTATGTTGGGCAGACGCTGGAAACAAATGTATGGTTCGTCCTGAACTTGTACAAGAAACAACCAACAAGATTATGCAGATCCGAGAGCGCATTAAGGCGGCTCGAGATCGACAAAAGAGTTATGCTGATCGTAGACGAAAACCATTAGAATTCGAGGTGGGAGACAAAGTTTTGTTAAAGGTCTCACCTTGGAAGGGCGTAGTAAGATTTGGAAAGTGTGGAAAGCTGAATCCACGATACATCGGACCATTCAAGATTTTGGAAAGAATTGGTACCGTGGCATACAAGTTGGAATTACCGGAAGAACTTAATGGAGTACATGATACCTTCCATGTATCCAACCTCAAGAAGAGTCCAACACAAGAAAACGTGATCATCCCTGCGGATGAAGTGCATATTGATGACACCCTCCGATTTACAGAACAACCCGTTGAGGTTACCGACTGGAAAGTCAACAAGACCAGAAGGAGCAATGTTAAACTTGACAAAGTACGTTGGAACTCTAAGCACGGACCCGAGTACATGTGGGAACGTGAAGACCAGTTTAAAGAAAAGTACCCCCACCAGTTCAAGAAGACTCCTGCGAGAGTTAGTTCAGCCTGAATTTCGGGACGAAATTCTTTTAACGGGGGGAGACTGTGACAACTGGCACCAAACCGGTAATTTCCGTACACTTTAATTATTATTTAATGACTGCAATTATGTGCTTACATGTCAACATTGTCTGATTACATACTATACAAGTGAATTCATGCGCGTTTCATACTACAAGAATTACTTTATGCATTAATGAAACAACGTTGCGTCAGAAATACTAGTAAACTCACCGGTAAGACACATTGTGTTAACAACTCTGCAGAAAGCAGTCAGACAATAGAATTGGGGCCTAGGAGTAGGTCCAAAGCCAAGAATACATTAAAACCCAAGAGTACATACAAGGGTTAAAAAATAGACTTTCCAGAAGCAAGAATATGCACTAAAAAGCACCCGAAACGCATTTTAAATGCATAATTCTGCACAAATCAGCTATAATCAGCTTTTAACACATAAATATTATGCAGAATTTATGTTTTATTATCCAGAATACCCTCCTAAGTGTTGGGAATTAAAAGGGTTACAAAAGGGTACTTAAAGGACACTAAACGGTGCAATTTAGCACTTTAACGAACCGGAATTTAACCGAACAACCGGACATTACCCGGAACATCAAAATATTACTTGAAGCATTGTTTTAATGTTTCTAAACTAGTTATGGTCCCCGAACACCATAACACCCCTTATAACGTAATAACGCATTAAATCCCTAAACTTATTACTTGAAACCAACTTATTTATGAACTAGGGAGTAAATATTACACTTTGCCCCCCCCCCCTTTTCATATATACGGTCATAAGGGGGTGGCCCCATCAAGATCTTGCTTGGATCCACTAGATTTCATAAGATATTACTTGGATTTAATTTGATTTCATAAGATATTACATAGATATTATGGATCTTGAAAGATTTACTAGAGATCTTACAAGTACTATACATATATACAACACCTCCTTCATCATTCATCACCACACAACCTCTCTTCCTTCTCCCTCATACCTATGGCCCACCCACCTTCACCATACATCAACCATTTTCATTCCATTTCAATCCATTTCAAGGTTCACATAAGGTGCTAGAAGGTGATTTAGGAAGTTGGAAGCTTGTGGATCTTGAAGGACCTTCTTCATTTGCTTTTATCCAACACTTTTGTCATCTTCAAGTCCTAGTAATCTTCCCTAGCCTTGTTGCTAGTGGTGAGCCCTCATAATCTCTTATTACTTCATATATTGATTGGTTAAAAGATATATTATGGTGAAAATTACAAGAACACTAAAGAATATGAACATGAATCTTTCACATAGGCTTAAATACATAAGAATATATGTTGAATATGTTGATTTGCTTCTTGTTGATTTATTATTAGTGTTGGTGATGTTAGACATCATATGGAGCCTACTAGATTGTGATTAAACACATGATCTAGTGAGTTAAAGTGGTGATCTTGTGAAAGACCAATATCTTCATACTTTATGTCTTCATGAACTTGAATAATGAAATGGGTTTTCTTATGTAAAGATGGTTTAAACAAAATACAATTCTTGTAAATGGGTGATTATAAAAATAATTTTCTCAAGAAACCAAGATTATTTACAAGACTTACAAAGTCATGGTTTCTAAGTAAACTAATAATATTTTTAGTGTTTAAACAAGAATAGAAACATGTTTGTAACAAGAAAAATACAAGAGAAGTATTTTTAGAAAAATCATCTTACAAGTTGTAAATGACTAAATTCTCCAAGAAGGTGATTTACAAACAAATAACCATGTTTTTAAGGGTAACTAAACCTACTAAGTAACATGGTAAGTTACTACAAGTTTTTACAAGAACTTCAAGTTCATGATGTAGTGTGATTTACATGATCCAGGCTTATGGTAAGACTTGGTTGTATTTTTTATGTTGATGATGATTTAAAATAAACACGTGTTTTGAAAACATGGGAAACCTCCATTTTTAGGGGAAACTATGTCAAAATTTTTATAAATTTTGACACTTAGAAAAATATAAGTTTATGAGAAACTTATTCCCTAAAATGTATTTAAAATCATTTACCAAGTTTTCCCAAACTTATGTGTTAAGAAATAATGATTTCTTCAAGAATAAAATTGATATTAAGTATGTATATTTTTGAGAAAAATATATATATTTATGGATCACCAAATTTTGTGCTAAGTGTATGTAGTATGTATTATGCGTGATAGTGTATTAGGACTTGAAAATACACTAAATACTTCTAAGGAGTGAAAATACAAAAATACACATACAACATGCTTAGAAACATATAAGAAAATACATTTATGAAAATATATTACTTGATAGAATAAATAACTTGGACAAGTTATGAACATGAAATGAAGTTTCAGACAAAATACATAATTCGGGTGAAAAATACAAGATACTTATATTTATTTTTGAGAAAATAATATAAGTAAGACACATAGTTAAAAATATAAATTATTTTTAACACAAGAATACATAGACAAAAGATAGTGACTTGTACCTGTTCGATACAAGCCTAATGACTAACGTTAATAAAACACGTTTAGGTCACAACGCTAAATAAGCAAATCCGGTGAAGTTTACGACGCAGGATGACAAAGTTGTGAGTTCATGCTCCCCCTTTTCTTTTAACTGTTTTCAGTTTTATAACTTCGGGGGTGAAATACATGTTACAAATGTTACAATGTTTACAAATGGTATGATGAATACAAGAATTCAGACATGATACGAGAAATGATACGAGAAATGATACAAGAAATGATACGAGAAATCGTGTCACGAATAGGGTACCATAAGCACCATTAATCAACAATATACCTAGACCGCAGAACAAAAGGTTAGATCTAACGGGTTTTCAGGCAGCCACACTCTTGCTGAGAACGAGTACCGAGTAGTGCTTTTGTGTCTCAGAATTGACAACTAGAAAAATGCCTATGGTTTGGTTGCTTCCTATGTCGTGTCACATGTTAATGGCCTTGCAACCCATTAACAATCTTGATACATACAGAAATACATGATTTATACAAGAATACTTGATTTATACAAGAGTACGTGATTTATACAAGAATACGTGATTTATACAAGATTACGTGATTTATACAAGAATACTTGATTTGTACAAGATACATATCATGTTTTTCATACAAAGTATACAAACGTTCAATACAAGAACTGCATGAATTCACACCAACATTATGTTGACGTTTTCCAAAACTCACATGTATTTCAGGTAACTAAAGCGGATCATGCTCTTGGATGTCGTTTATGTTTATCGTTGAATAAAGTTGTAAACTTTTAAGACAATATGCTGTCTCGTGTTGTAAAAACATAAACTATGATTTCCGTTCTGTAATGTTTGCATTTGGAGTTACTTTTACGAGCATGTAGAATGTTTACCAATCGTATGCAATGAAAAGCTTTCATGACCACACCTCGTGCTTCCGCCTAAGAAAGGGGTGTGACAAGATCACAGTATAGCGTGCAACCAATACACATTACCTGCCACAAGTTCACATCACATGTGAATGTCACCATGAAAACACATAACGAGTGAGTTTGCTGGTCATACTAGCCAAACCAAATTTCTTATTTCTATGCATATGTAACACAGATCTCATACATACAGTTATTTATATCATCATCATTATTATAAGGCCTACTGTTCAACCCATACACCTGACGAAGTACCCCCTGGCGACGAAATACCTCGGTGACGAAACATCTGTTTTTCGTCGAAACTAACAGCGACGAAACACTGGTGTTTCATCGAGACCATTTATGACGAAACATCTATGATCCAATCAATTACAGTTTCATGTTTTCATAGAACCCTAATCCTCTAACAGTTTCCACACATTTCAACGACTAATCATCAAGTTCCCAATTATCATCAACATGTAACAAGGCATTAGCAATCAACATATTCATATCAACAATACTATCATAACAATCATCCGATTAATACTTGCTTAATCATTCTAACATAACAGAAATCATTAAGACACACAAACCCTAATTCCAATTCCACAAGATTCATGTAATTCGTAATCTGTTCATGACCATCAAATCAAATCAATCCCCTAAATAAACGTTAAACCTTACCTATAGAAATTCCTAACAATGAGTCAATCCAAACACACATGAACAAGAATCATAGAAGGTTCACTATATTCAAGATAACATTACTAACCGTGAGTTGTTGTGTGCAATAGGGTGTTGAAATGATCGATCAACGACTCAGGCCTCAAGAGTATTGTTGCCGTCGGCAGAGAGCAAGAAGAAAGGATGTTAGGGTTTTCGTTTTCCAACTGACAGTTACCCTATCAAAGTTTATGTTTTAAACATAATATGCTGGGCCGAAACAACATGGGCCGAAGGCCCTTATGGAGAAACCCCCATAGACGAAAGATGTCTTTCGTCGAGCAGCACCTTCGTCGAGCATGACTTGCGACGAAAAACCCTACATTATGTAATTTATTTATCACTACACTTTTTAACCACCAAGCATTAAACATACTCATTTAACAATCACCATCACACATAAAAATAATCATAACAATCAAACATCACACATAACATTAATCATAACAATCAAAATCACACATAACATTAATCATAACAATCAAACATCACACATAACATTAATCATTCAGGTAATTGCACACGACACCACACAGATCAAATTGTAAAACAGGATTTGCAAAACAAATGATATGCATAGGAAGGATCTTGAAACTTCGGGATATCACATCATCCCCAACTTGAATGAAATTTCGTCCCAAAATTTGACAAGTAACGCAAAGCAACAAGACGTTAACTCAGGATTACTGTGGATTTTCCGTGGGTACCACATCATCCCCAACTTGAAAGGGAATTTCATCCCGAAATTCACAAATGATATCAGAGGTTGATTCAACCGCTTAAACAATTAAGAATACTAGAGTTTCATCCAATCATTGCGTTTCCTCATGAACTCCAGTCCACGTCTTGAGTCCCAACGACTCTCTCAATTGGAATCTCGACTATGATAACGAAACTTGACTTCTTGGCCCATGCCTACGATAGATTCCTTGACAGCTGCAACTTGTCGTTAACCTTAGCCTCTAGTAATGGTAACAAGTGTTTCATCAGACAAACACTTCCTTAGATTCGGAACATAAATGACATCATGCTTGTTATCCAATTCGTCGGGTAACTCGAGTTTGTAAGTGACGTGACCGCTTCTTTCCAGAATTCTGAATAACTCAACGTAACGTAAATTAAGCTTACCACGCTTATCAAGCATACCACACCCTCCCAGGGTGAGACTTTCAACATGATACGATCGCCTTCAGCGAACTCCCAATGTTTCCTAAGTTTATCAGTTTTTCTGACGGTCACACGTTGCCGCCAAATGACTTCTGATCCAAACAGTCTTCTCAAGAGTTTCGAGTACAGGTTGTCACCCACCTTAGTCTAATATTGAGATTGGCATTATCGTTCATGCAATGCCTCAAATAGAGTTGTCTGAATACCAGATTGGTAACTGTTGCATTAAGCTCAACCAAAGGTAGGTGTCCTCCCAATTCTTACTAAGTTAATCACACACATGCTCGCAGCATGTCTTCAAGGGTCAGGATGGTTCATTTACTCTAACCGTTCGTCCTATGATGATAAGTAATGCTCGTGTCTAGACGTGAGCCAAGAGTGTTGAGTAGTGCTTGTCATGAATCAGGTATAGATCAAAATAAAAGATAACAGGATTTGACACCTCGTGTCTAGAAAGCCGCCTCTCTCAGAGCAGTGTTTACAAGCTGAGAAGGCTCGTCAGTTCCCTTGATTGCAAGAAGGTGTGCTGGTTACATGAGGCGATCAACGTCATCCATATGATACTGTTTCCGTTCTGAGTTTTAGGTAGACCAGTGACAAAATCCGTGGCAGTCTGTTCTTACTTCCAAGTGAGGGTTTCTGGTTGCTGGCACAAACCCAAAGGGTCCTAATATTCCACCTAGACCTTCGCACAAGTCAAACATCGCTCACATACATTGCTATAGGGGCCTTCACATCCGGATACCAGTACAAGATCCTGCGATCCTATTACGTTCCAACAAAAATCTGAATGACCAGACTATCAGGGCTGGTGTGCTTCGTTTAATACGAGTTCCCTTGATTGCTGTATAGTAAAACCCATGCCCGTTCCACGAAGTAGCGAGTATCGTCCGACTTGCCAAAAATCACTTCTCCATGCCCCGCTTGGACCTAACTCGAAAATTCTCCTCCTTCAGTGCTTCGGTTTGAGCAGGGAAAATCTGATCCGGTAGGTTAGAGTCGACAGCGAGTTACAAAGCTCGTGCACGTTCAGGTTTCACAGTCGTACTCATTCAAAAGTTTCATCCAGCGATGTCATTGCATGCTGTAGCTCTTTCGAACATCGATACACGGGAGGCCCTTGCGATCGGTCTAAGTAGTGTATTTGGTACCGTCTAAGTAATGCCTCCAATTTACATCCATAGACCACGGTTTCTACCGCAGATTGTGTCTCATGCAATTCTCTTTCGTAAATCCACTACGTGCGTCATCGTCTTCTCGTGTTGCATCGGCGTGTAACTGGGTCTCCGATTCGAACCATTATGGGATACCGCTAGATCACCCATACCCTCGGGTAAAGACATTGCTCAGTGCATTGTAGAATCGGATTTCAAAAGCTGAAAAGACGTTCTCCTGTTTTCTCTCCCACGAATACACAGCACCCTGCTGTGTTAAAGAGATTTAAGTCGCGCAATCCTCGAATATCCCATGATGAATCTGCGATAGTCTCTAGTGAAACCAAGAAATTGCTTTATCCCTGAAGGACTCTTTGGTGTCGATCAGTTTCAAATGAAATGGATCTTAGCGAGATCCATGTGTATTCCCACTTCGTTGATTACATCACAAAAAAATGTACCTCTCAAATCCAGAAGTTAGACTTAACCAGACTTCACGTGTAGTAGCTCTAAGATAAGGTACAAATGCCGCCTAGGGTGTTCCTTCCTCCTGGAAATGATTCAAAACGCCTTCAATAAACACCGTCGATTCATGTGATCCATAAAGCTGCCAGTGTGTAGGTTAACCCCATAGGTCATGGAATACAAAGTCGCAATGGCCGCATTGCGTTTGATATGCCGTTTTAGGAACACCCTCCCCTTGGACTTCCCTCTGACGAGAGCTCGTTCGTTAGCCAATCCTCGAATGGGAGCTTGACCCTCGCAACTGGTCAACAGGGTGTCAATACAATGGTCGAGACAAACGGTTCTTGACTGTCACCTTGATGAGTTTTTGATAATCAGTACACATGTCCAACGATACAACTTATCTTCCCGGATATAACTGGGGCTCCCCAAAACGAAAACTAGGTCCGACAAAACTCCTGTCCAACAGTCCCTCCTGGTGCAAGACGGTAAGAAGTATGAAGAATCTGGGCTACCTCTGGCATGAGATCAAACTGAGAGTCTGTCTAATAGTTGTGGAAGTAAACCTGATAGTTACTCGAGTAGCACACCGAAGAAATCACGAACAATTGGTGGATCCTCGATCCTTTTTTCCTTATCCATAACATCAGTAACGAGTGCTAATATAGCGGGGTAATCCCTCCGTAGACACTTCTGGGCTTTCATTGCTGGAATGATGCTATCCTTTACACCACTCTGACACTTTAGAGCATATAGTGACACAAAATTTTCTTCTCACATGGTATATCTGTGCGATATATGGGTAACCAATCCACACTAACTACTGCATCAAGGCTATCAAGGATATCAGAAGGAAGGTTGAGGTCGAACACTTGTCCCACAAGGTCGAGCTTGCGTCCCAACGAATTTATGAGGTTTCCATTGTCTTGCCATCAGTCGATTCCACATCAAGTTCAGTTCCAAGAAGTATCAGGGTTGAACAGAACAGGGACGAGACGATTTGTTACCAAAACCGTGTAGGCCGCCATGTTGCTAAAATCCTGGCGTCGCCCATGTCAATTCCTAAATGTCCTTCCACGAGCACCACTACCAGTGGTGTTATCGTTACGAGGATTTCCAGTAGTGATGTTGTTCCCTTGGTTGTTGTCGTCTTGATTTAACAACGGCCAATCCATGTCGTGGGCACCTCCATTTCCATACTGTTGGCTACAATTACGAGTATCTTGATGTTTCCGTGACTGTTACCCCTAATGTCGTCGCTTGAAAGGGACCCCTACGATTTTTCACCGTCAAAGTCCATCTTTTCACATTCTGTGCCACGTCCCAATGCGCCCACTGTGCTGGCAGTTACACATACCATACTATAGTCAATTGTCATTGCTTATGCCCCGACGAACTCGTAAGAGTTGACTCCCATAAGTCGCTGACTAGGGTTAAAGATTCGATTGGAGTCAAATTGCTGATGTTCGTTGCTGGTAGTCAGGGTCACCCAAATACAGAAGTCAGTAAAGTACTACGCTCATCCTCTTGTCCATCGTTCTTGCAAGCTGATGGAGTAATACACGGTATGTTGCTAGAGTGTTACAGAAGTGATCGCACTTCGGGATCTAAGGCGCCAATACACTGTGTTCCAACCAATGAAGAGAAGTGAGAAGGGTATCGACTAAACATTCGACGTTGCGACATCCAACTCAGGGATGTTCGTACAAGCACCTAACATTCTATCCAGTTTGCTAGGCGTTCAGATGGGTGTTCAGGTAATACTCGATAGCATCGAGATTCGAAATAATTCGGAGAGGAGTGAAAAGATCACGTTAGAGTAAAAGACAATCACTTCTATGACTCCCATAGATTTGTTATATTTCTCATCGATCAAATAACGGAACGGAACCACTTTTTCACTTGTCAAGCCTCACTGGGACTTGCATGCACCCCACATTATTATTATGTGTGCACCCACAATAATATTGTGATTTGCATGCTCATCTCAGTTCCTCCTAACTCATTTCAAATGGTTCCTCAAACTCGAATGCCAAACAGAGGTATCAAAACGATAGATCACAAGAATCTAAGGACTATGACATGCTATCAACGCATCACAATGTAAGCAAGCAATTCATGTAATCTTGCTATAGCGACGAGTGTGTGTTTGTACGCTACATCATAAACAAATGTACACTACTCATGTAATGTATACCACAGATGAAAAGATGAACCTTGCAATCTGAAGCTGAGTGGCATGGTCGTATCCTCATTTTCAGAACTGTTCGGTTATAGTCTGGTTTTATAAAAACATTTTTAAAACCAAATTCACTATAACCAGTGGCTCTGATACCAAACTGTCACACCCCCAAAAATACCCCAAGCGGAAACCCCCACGAGGCGTGTGACATACCAGGATCAAGCCACCAATGACATTGAACTCATGCAAGATTTTAAATAAAACTTTCATTCTTTAATATAAAGTGTTACAGAACAGTAATTACAAATCATCGTATTCAGCGGAAGCATAAACCATTTGTTAAGTGTTTCATAAACCATATGTATGAAAATCATTAGACTCGTCTCGTGATTTCATTTATCTCGACCCATGACCACTCCAGCATCCCAGACAGCAAGTTCCACATCCACACGCACCTATAACCTGCGAGCATGCACACACGTGTATCAGACAACGCTGGTGAGTTCATAGTTTTACGAAAACGTTAATTACCAAGTGTGTTGTTACGTTCATTGATTACAATGTTGATAATACCTCGGATACAAGACGGTTCCAGATTTATTTTGCCCTTTCCCGAATGCTCCTATCAAAGCATTGGTCATGACTAGGTCATTAGTTCACACCCGTCCTCTCTGGTACGGGGTGAGGGTGCCAAACCTAAGTAGCGCTACCAACTAAAACCCTGTTACCTCTCAGGTAACAAACAACAAGGAGGGACTTTAAAGGTGATAGGACGAGTATATTATCCAACATTCCAGATTTTACCCACAAGACATATTCTTCTCAGGAATACCCATGATTTACCCAAAAACCTATCCCTCTCTGGGATACCCAATGACTGTCCCAACCACCGGGACGCATGCTCTAGAGGAATGAACTCACCTTAGATTGCTCGGTATGTCACATCACATTACCCGTACCAAGTTGGTCACCCATACCCTACTATGGTTACCAAGAACATACAGTTTTCGTAAACACATAGCCAATTCACGTTTGCAACAAGTCACACGAAATACCGTTAACACATATCACATAGCAAGCATTCAGATTTCGTACACGTTTAAAACACAGTTCATGTTCCCAATAATGGTTACCAATACTAACAGCTTTTACAATCAATCAAGTTCACAGTTTACATTTATCACCAGATCACAGTATAGCTTGCAACTAATACACATTACCTGCCACAAGTTCACATCTCATGTGAATCTCACCATGAAAACACATAACGGGTGAGTTTGCTGGTCATACTAGCCAAACCAGATTTCTTATTTCTATGCATATGTAACACAGATCTCATACATACAGTTATTTATATCATCATCATTATTATAAGGCCTACTGTTCAACCCATACACCTGACGAAGTAACCCCTGGCGACGAAATACCTTGGTGACGGAACATCACGGTGACGAAACATCTGTTTTTCGTCGAAACTAACATCGACGAAACACTGGTGTTTTGTCGAGACCATTTAAGACGAAACATCTATGATCCAATCAATTACAGTTTCATGTTTTCATAGAACCCTAATCCTCTAACAGTTTCAACACATTTCAACGACTAATCATCAAGTTCCCAATTATCATCAACATGTAACAAGGCATTAGCAATCCGCATATTCAAATCAACAATGCTATCATAACAATCATCCGATTAATACTTGCTTAATCGTTCTAACAGAACAGAAATCATTAAGACACACAAACCCTAATTCCATTTCCACAAAATTCATGTAATTCGTAATCTGTTCGTGACCATCAAAACAAATCAATCCCCTAAATAAACGTTAAACCTTACCTGTATAAATTCCTAACAATGAGTCAATCTAAACACACATGAACAAGAATCATAGAAGGTTCACTATATTCAAGATAACATTACTAACCGTGAGTTGTTGTGTGCAATAGGGTGTTGAAATGATCGATCAATGACTCAGGCCTCAAGAGTATTGTTGCCGTCGGCAGAGAGCAAGAAGAAAGGATGTTAGGGTTTTCGTTTTCCAACAGACAGTTACCCTATCAAAGTTTATGTTTTAAACGTAATATGTTGGGCCCAACTACATGGGCCGAAGGCCCTTATGGCGAAACCCCCATAGACGAAAGATGTCTTTCGTCGAGCAGCACCTTCGTCGAGCAGTCTTTCGTCGAGCATGACTTGCGATGAAAAACCCTACATTATGTTATTTATTTATCACTACACTTTTTAACCACCAAGCATTACACATACTCATTTAACAATCAACATCAGACATAACATTAATCATAACAATCAAACATCACACATAACATTAATCATAACAATCAAACATCACACATAACATTAATCATTCAGGTAATTGCACACGACACCACACAGATCAAATTGTAAAACAGGATTTGCAAAACAAATGATATGCAAAGGAAGGACCTTGAAACTTCGGGTTGTCACAAAACTAACCACCAAAGAATGGAATCGTATAGCGAAAACACTTGACAACTTCCTGGAAACAGCTTTTCTTGCCACCAGACCTTTCTCCATCAATTAGGAATCAAATGCCGTCACAAAACACATTCCTTAAACTGTAGCCATTTTTTGAGCGTTTATTTTTTGGTGTCTAATCCGCATATATATCACCATTGCTCTTGATTTTCTTGACTGTATATCTCTTAAACGTCAACATATACACGTGTGATTTAGTTTACGAAGATTTTTCAATATCGAGAACCTCGATCAGAGAGTAAAAAAGGCGTAAGGTTCACAATGGTGTAAAACTAAAATGGGATATACCGGGCTAGGATTCGAGTTACAGGAACAAGGGCCAAACCAACCACCCTAGAATGGAATAGTCATGTGAAAACAGTTGACAACCTCCTGGAAGCAGCTTTTCTTGCCACCAAACCTTTCTCCATCAATTAGGAATCTGATGCCATCACTAAACACATTCCTTAAATCGTAGCCATTTTTTGAGTGTTTATTTTTTGGTGTCTAATCCGCATATATATCACCATCGCTCTTGATTTTCTTGACTGTATATCTCTTAAATGTCAACATATACATGTGTGATTTAGTTTACGAAGATTTTTCAATGCCGAGAACCTTGGTCAGAGAGTAAAAAAGGCGTAAGGTTCACAATGGGGTAAAACTAAAATGGGATATAACATGCTAGGATTCGAGTTACAGGAACAAGGGCCAAACCAACCACCCAAGAATGGAATCGTCTAGCGAAAACACTTGAAAACCTCTTGGAAGCTGCTTTTCTTGCCACCAGACATTTCTCCATCAATTAGGAATCTGTTGCCGTCACTATGCACATTCCTTAAATTGTAGCCATTTTTTGAGTGTTTATTTTTTTGGTGTCTAATCCGCATATATATATAACCATTGCTCTTGATTTTCTTGACCGTATATCTCTTAAATGTTAACATATACACGTGTGATTCAGTTTACGAAGATTTTTCAATGCCAAGAACCTCGATCAGAGAGTAAAAAAGACGTAACGTTCACAATGGGGTAAATCTAAAATGGGATATACCGGGCTAGGATTCGAGTTACAGGAACAAGGGCCAAACCAACCACCCAAGAATGGAATCGTCGAGCGAAAACATTTGACAACCTGCTGGAAGCAGCTTTTCTTGCCACCAGACCGTTCTCCATCAATTAGGAATCTGATGTCGTCACTAAACACATTCCTTAAATCGTAGCCATATTTCGAGTGTTTATTTTTTGGTGTTTAATCCGCATATATATCACCGATGCTCTTGATTTTCTTGACTGTATATTTCTTAAATGTCAACATATACACGTGTGATTGGGTTTACGAAGATTTTTCAATGCCGAGAACTTCGATCAGAGAGTAAAAAAGGCGTAAGGTTCACAATGGTGTAAAACTAAAATGAGATATACCAGCTAGGATTCGAGTTATAGGAACAAGGGCCAAACCAACCACCCAAGAATGGAAACGTCCAGTGGAAACACTTGATAATCTCCTGGAAGCAGGTTTTCTTGCCACCAGAACTTTCTCCATCAATTAGGAATCTGATGCCGTCACTAAGCACATTCCTTAAATTGTAGCCATTTTTTAAGTGTTTATTTTTTTGGTGTCTTATCCACATATATATCACTATTGCTCTTGATTTTCTTGACTGTATATCTCTTAGATGTTAACACATACACGTGTGATTTAGTTTACGAAGATTTTTCAATGCCGAGAACCTCGATCAGAGAGTAAAAAAGGCGTAACGTTTAAATTGGGGTAAATCTAAAATGGTATATACCGGCTAGGATTCGAGTTACAGGAACAAGGGCCAAACCAAGCACCCAAGAATGGAATCGTCGAGCGAAAGCATTTGACAACCTCCTGGAAGCAGCTTTTCTTGCCACCAGACCCTTCTCCATCAACTAGGAATCTGATGCCGTCACTAAACACATTCCTTAAATCGTAGCCATTTTTGGAGAGTTTATTTTTTGGTGTCTAATCTGTATATGTATCACCATTGCTCTTGATTTTCTTGACTGTATATCTCTTAAATGTCAACATATACACGTGTGATTTAGTTTACGAATATTTTTCAATGTCGAGAACCTCGATGAGAGAATAAAAAAGTTGTAAGGTTCACAATGGTGTAAAACTAAAATGGGTTATACCAGGTTAGGATTCGAGTTACGGGAACAAGGGCCAAACCAACCACCCAAGAATGGAATCGTCGAGCGAAAACACTTGACAACCTCCTGAAAGCAGCTTTTCTTACCCCCAGACCTTTCTCCTTCAATTAGAAATCTGATGCCGTCACTAATCACATTCCTTAAATTGTAGCCATTTTTTGAGTGTTTATTTTTGGTGTCTAATCCGCATATATATCACCATTGCACTTGATATTATTGACTGTATATCTCTTAAATTTCAACATCTACACGTATGATTTAGTTTATGAAGATTTTTCAATGCCGAGAACCTCGATCAGAGAGTAAAAAAGGCGTAAGGTTCACAATGGGGTAAAACTAAATGGGATATACTGGGCTAGGATTCGAGTTACAGGAACAAGGGCCAAACCAACCACCCAAGAATGGAATCGTCAAGCGAAAACACTTGACAATCTCCTGGAAGCGTCTTTTCTTGCCACGAGACCTTTCTCCATGAATTAGGAATCTGATGTCGTCACTAAACACATTCCTTAAACCGTAGCCATTTTTTGAGTGTTTATTTTTTGGTGTCTAATCCGTATATATATCACCATTGCTCTTGATTTTCTTGACTCTATATCTCTTAAATGTGAACATATACACGTGTGATTTAGTTTACGAAGATTTTCAATGCCAAGAACCTCGATCAGAGAGTAAAAAAGGCGTAAGGTTCACAATGGTGTAAAACTAAAATGGGTTATACTGGGCTAGGATTCGAGTTACAGGAATAAGGGCCAAGCCAACCACCCAATAATGGAATCGTCGAGCGAAAACACTTGACAACCTCCTGGAAGCAGCTTTTCTTGCCACGAGACCTTTCTCCATCAATTAGGAATCTGATGCCGTCACTAACCATATTCCTTAAATTGTAGCCATTTTTTGAGTGTTTATTTTTTGGTGTCTAATCCGCATATATATCACCATTGCTCTAGATTTTCTTGACTGTATATCTCTTAAATGTCAACATATACACGTGTGATTTAGTTTACGAAGATTTTCAATGCCGAAAACCTCTATCAGAGAGTAAAAATGGCGTAAGGTTCACAATGGGGTAAAACGAAAATGGGATATACCAGGCTAGGATTCGAGTTACAGGAACAAGGGCAAAACCAACCACCCTAGAATGGAATCGTTCAGCGAAAACACTTGACAACCTCCTGGAAGCAGTTTTTTATGCCACCAGACCTTTCTCCATCAATTAGGAATCTGATGCCGTCACTAAACATATTCCTTAAATCGTAGCCATTTTTTGGTGTCTAATCCGCATATATATATATATAACCATTACTTTTTATTTTCTTGACTGTATATCGCTTAAATGTTAACATATATCGCTTAAATTTTTCAATGCCGAGAACCTCGATCAGAAAGTAAAAAAGGCATAAGGTTCACTATAGTGTAAAACTAAAATGGGATATACCAGGCGAGGATTCGAGTTACAGGAACAAAGGCCAAACCAACAACCCAAGAATGAAATCGTCGAGCGAAAACACTTGACAACCTCCTCGAAGCAGCTTTTCTAGCCATCAGACCTTGATACATCAATTAGGAATCTAATGCCATCACTAATCACATTCCTTAAATTGTAGCCTTTTTTTGAGTGTTTATTTTTTGGTGTCTAATCTGCATATATATCACCATTGCTCTTGATTTTCTTGAATGTATATCTCTTAAATGTCGACATATACACGTGTGATTTTGTTTACGAAGATTTTTCAATGCCGAGAACCTCGATCAGAGAGTAAAAAAGGCATAAGGTTCACAATGGTGTAAAACTAAAATGGGATATACCAGGCTAGGATTCGAGTTACAAAAACAAGGGCCAAACCAACTACCCAAGAATGGAATCGTCTAGCGAAAACACTTGACAACATCCTGGAAGCAGCTTTTCTTGCCACCAGACCTTTCTCCATTGATATACGTTAAATTATACATGTTTTTATACCCCAAAACACTTCCGTTTTAAGCGTTTTTGACCGAAAACACGACGTTTAGGTACCAAATCCGGTACTTTTATATTTTCATGTCTTAAACAGAGCACAAAAGAAAAATCTGATGAAAACGGACAAATTCTTTTGCATTTCTGATAAAAAGAACAAAATTCTGATGACTGCCAGATGTGGCACGGCCGTGCCATCTGACGGCACTACTGTGCTGATCGTTCGATCTCGGAAGCACTACCAGTGCAACAGACAGTGCCGATCTGTTCCCAGGCCGCATGACCGTGCCAACCGCCACATGACCATGCAACAGCCAGACCAGGGTTTCTGATCAAGATTCTGATGACCTCGCACTACCGTGCGACCAACGGCATGACCGTGCCGATCTGGTGACCCATGCAACTTGTCCACTAGTCCACTTGGCTGACTCGGGATCACTAAAACTGATGTCACCCGACAAGACCTGACCGTACGGCCGTGCGACCCAACGGCATGGCCGTGCCAAACTGAAAATTGCCTATAAATAGCAGCATTCGCTACTGATCAAAATGTTGGGTTTTTCTCCATGTTTCTGGGCGATTTCTGGGTTACGAACCAGTCCTAATCAGACCCATTTGAAGCTTAAAGATCGAATGGAAGCATAACCGATCCAACCCATCAATTCCTTGCTTGTTTATGGTTCGATTCCTTGTTCTTAAACATGTATTCTGATCATTTTGCAAGTTATGAGCTGATGTTAGTTTATGTTTAATGTAGTTTATGTAATAATAGTTATAAACTTGTTTCTTGAATAATCTTTATGTTGTAATCTTGTTTAAATGAAACTTAAGTACTTTTTCATGTTTGAATCTTCATGATTATATAACGAACGTTTCATTGATGTTGAGTTCTTGATTATGTTTGATTATTTTGGATAATGAATCTGTGGTTAGTGGGATGGTAACAATTTATTGATTAATCACTTGTTTGTAAACTTGTTTACACCATGAGACTCGAGAGGGGTATTGGTTTTATCTAAGATATATCTTATTTTGATTAAGAATACTTTCTTACACGTAAGGGTTCTAATGAATTATATGGTGTTGATTACATGTTCTTGTATGCAGTTTATGGTCCTTGTTTAGTAGTTTTGGTCTGAAATTGCTGACATGGTAGATTTGTGTTCAAGACCTGTAAAGGTGAAATATGTTGTTATATGATCTACTTAAATGCTTATCCTCGTGGCTGTATTGTGACCATCAGTATTGCTTTCTTTGATAAGTGATGTTAGAAAACTCCTAGCGGATGACTAATCTATCTTTAAAGGTTTACATGAATGAATATCAATAGCTCGCTAAAGAATGATTTTAGGTGGTTAACGTGTGTTTATCGCGTTAACTTTCCGAAGAAGCATCATGTTAGAAAACTCCTAGCGGATGACTAACTGTCTCGAAATTGGAAAATTGATTAAGTGCTTTTGTGACATATCTGTTAGATAACATGTTTAGGTTGTTTATGAAACGAGATAGTAGTATATGTATGTTTTAGTTGTAATTTAGATAGCATAGTTAAACAACCATTCACCTATCCATTTATCTGGTAAATTACTGACAAAGATTTAGTACATTATAACTCCCGTGTTCCATGGATCGATATCTAGCTCTTACCAATACTTTGCTGCATATATGACGGGATACACTTGTCCTTTGTTGTGTGTGTTTTAATGTTAAGGTATAAACCATTTTTATAAATATAAAACGCACTTCGCTGGGCGCGTGAAGATACTGTAAATAAATGTATATAACCGCCCACGTCAAGTTTTTGGCGGCGTTGCCGGGGACTACGGCGAAATTAATGGAACAATCCGAGTCAATATCTTACCGGTGTACAAACTGTTAATTATTAATACTTGTACATGTTTGTATCTATTTTCTTTTATTTACTAACTTGTGAATACCTAGCCTGGCACGCCCACTAGGACTAACTTTTGACTAACTTTTCTTTTCTGTTTAATAACCAACTAACTAACTAACCACTAACCTTACTAACATACTAACCTTTTATTTATTGTTCAACTAACATTTTTCTTTTATTTATTTAACTTAGTTAAGTGTTCGGGATCGAACCATTCATTCATTTATTTCATTTATTTATTTCGTTTCAGTAATTTCAATTCAGTCATTTCATTTACATTTATTTATTTATATCATTCCAGTACAGTTATTTCAGTTATTTCATTTCTGTTTATATTTACATTTATTTATTCATTTATTTCAATTCAGTTATTTCATTTATTTCAATTCAGTCATTTCATTCCTGTTTATATTTACATTTATGGCCGTATTCGGAATCGAAAACTTTTTCATTTATTTATTTATTTCATTTATGCATTTATTTACATTTATTTATTCACGTTCATTTATTTATTCATTTATGTTTAAATTTATTTATTTATTCAGTTAACTGTTATTCATTCATTTATTAATACTTGTTTAAATTATTTATTTTTTTACTCCACAAAAATAAAATATAACTTTTTGATAAAATCATCAGATTTTCTGGTAAATTCTGATGAATTTATCAGATTTTCAGATGGATTCTGATAAACCCATTAGATTTAAAAAAAATATTTCACTTCTGATAAATTTACCAGTTTTTCTGGTAAATTCTAATGGATTTATCAGAAATTCTGATGAAAAAAAAATTCATCAGATTTTCTACAAAAAAAAAAACAATTTTCGGATGTAAATAAGTAAGTAAATATTATATAGTTATGTATAATAAATTGTAAATAAATGTATACTATTTAATATAATAGTATTATTATTTATATTTATATTACTTATATTATTATTATTATTATTATGTTATTTTTCCGTATAATGCATTCCTTATTACTTGCAGGTTAATGTCCACAACCCCTGTACCCGCTATTGCTGAGCTAGCCAACGAACTAGAAAATAACCTAAGAAGAAGCAGGCGGCTTCGCGAAAGATCACTTGTCGTGGCACAAAGGATTGCGGCCGCAATCGACGAACCAGTGATACTTTCTGACAGCGAGAGTTCAGAGGACGACACAGGAAGCATTATAGCAGAGGACGACCAGCCTTTGAATGAGACTGGCCGTCCAGGAGGAGAGGGCTTGCTACCCAGCATCGCCCGACCTACGATAGCAGCACCGAGTTTTGAAATCAAATCTAGTATTATTAACATGTTACAAAATTCTGTGCAGTTTGACGGGAAGGATCACGAAGATCTAGGTCGACACATCGCTTCATTTCTCGAGGTGTGCTCGACTTTCAAAATTAGAGACGTTTCTGAAGACGCAATTCGTTTGCGACTCTTTCCATTTTCTTTGCGAGACAAAGCCCGATCTTGGCTTTTGTCACTTCCAGCAGGTTCCATCACAACTTGGAACAAGATGGCAGTTCTTTTTATGCAAAAATACTTCCCTCCGGAAAAGACAGCTAAGCTAAAGAACCGTATCATGACATTCAAGCAGGACGAAGGAGAATCTCTACACGCAGCTTGGGAGAGGTTCAAAGATCTTCTGATCGATGTTCCACATCATGGGTTGTCCAAAAGGCAACTTGTGTTGAACTTCTACCAAGGACTTAACTACGAATCACAAGAACGCAAAGACCTATATGCAGGAGGCGATCTTGGAACTAAAACACCAACAGAAGCCTACGCAATTATAGAAAAAGCTACCTTGAAGTCGAGTTCGCGTCACAGTGGAGTGCGAAATAAAGCATCATCTATTCCTGGAGTTCATCAAGTTGATACGTATACGGCTCTTGCAGCACATATTGGAGCTTTGGCAGCAAGGTTTGATCAAGCTCAGAACGTTTCGCAGGTACAATCATCATGTGAGCAGTGTGGAGCGTCACACGAGCCAGGTACTTGTGAACAGGGTGTTATGTTTACCGGCTACGAGGAGGTGGACTATCTGGGCAATCAAATCAGGCCCCAAAATAACCCCTACAGCAACACGTACAATCCGGGGTGGAAGAATCATCCAAACTTTGGGTGGAAATCCGGTTCTGGAAACCAAAACCCACTCGGATACGCTCAGCGTGCTCCCGCGCCACAGCAGCCCCAGGGACAGCCTTACCAATCTCAAAATCAGTCCTTCCTGCAACAATACCATCATCAAAGCTCAGGGAACAGTTCCCAACCGCACGCCTCTCAAAGTAACTCTAAACTAAAGGAGATGATGGCACAGTTGTTAGGAAACTTCAATTGTGCTGATCAGATAGCCGAGAACCGCTACCAGCAACATGAGGAGCGTTTCTTGGTCCAAGAAGGGGAGATGAGAAGTCAGAAAGCTTCCATCCAGACCATTGAGAATCAGGTTGGACAATTGGCTAAAATGTTGTCTGAGAGACCCTCGGGTGGTCTTCCAGGTAACACAGAGCCAAATCCGAAAGGGCGTTTCAATGCCCCGCACGTTTAACAAGTGTGGGAGAAGGAGTCTAGCTATCGACTCGCTGACAAATTTAGCCGGCGTGTTTTCACACGCTAAGGGTATTTTTGTAAATATTAAATTTATCGCATTTATTTCCTTGTTCATTATTTTTCCTGTTTAACGTAGGTACGAACAAGTTCGATCCATAACTTTTGAAGTTTTGAAGTTAGTTAAAAGTTAAAACATGTAAAACCTTGCAAAAATGGTAAAATCTATTGAGAAAAAGGAGTTGAAGAGCATTCTGTTGCTTCTGTCTACAGAATGTACAGTTGACACACGGCCGTGCACCTGATCCGCACGACTGTGCACTTCATAATCACATCTGACCAAGAACAACGTGCATAAGGTGGTCGTCGGACACGCAATACCGTGTGGACAGAGTGCACTACCGTGCACAGCAGCACAACGTTGCGAACCACAGTACACAGGTTGATGCGCACGTCTGTGTACGACTTTTTAGCAACAGTAATTTTTCAGAGTATAAAAACGACTTTTCTACAAAAACCCTTCAAAATTACTAACCGTGGCTGCACACCCGTTCTTGGATCTCCCACTAATAAAAACAACCAATTTTTGCAAGGATTTAACTCAAATCTTCAATCAAGGTATGATTCCTTACTTGTTTTTAGTGTGTGTTTATTTTTGTTTAATAATGGATTTGGTTTTAGTTATCTAACGGTTTGATCAATAGTATTGTTTGCTGTTTTGGTTAGTGAGGTACTTGGCAGGTATATAGGAATGCACACAGAATTGAGAAGACTTATATTCAAAGTCTATTCATACAAGTATACTTCAACTCTAAGGAGTACTTCTATCCTTTTTTTCACACTTTAGTTTAGCTCTTCATAATCGCTTAACTAAGACGTGTTTCACATTGGGGACATGTGAAGTGTGGGGAGGGGTTTAAGGATTTAACTATGTTTGTCCTTGAGTGTCCTCGTTTTTGTATATATTTAAAAAAAATAATAAAAAAAACCTTTAAAATAAAAAAAAGGTCAGTTGTGTTCTTTAGAAAGCATTAGATTTGATCAAAACCGACAAGCCAAATTGATTTTTGAAAAAGATAACTAAAAGCGTGACGAAACAAAAGAAAGACTAGCATGTTTACCTTTATATTTATACCCATTCCTTCCGTTTACGTGAGCATATTTTTTAGCCTTTACTACTTTCTTCAATGCTTCTTTTTTTTTTCGGAAAATGAGTGAGCCGGATGTTTCATGTAATTTAGAACTTGTCATTTGTATACTTTTCAAGATCATGAATATGTGAAATTGCATGAAAATGATGGAGGCACTTAGGATACCCTTTTGTGTTATCCTTTTTCTTTGTTTATATCCCGCACCCAACATTATCCATTAGTTCGCCATGTTGAGCCTATTTTCCGTGTTTTTCCAATTTTATCCAACTACTTAGCCTACTTAAACAAATTTAGCCTTTTTATTTTTAAACCTTTGTGTTAAAACTCGGCCAAAGTTATTATCCAACTAGCTTATTTGTAATTATTTCCTTGTAAAAAAAACCCAGAAAATAGAGATCGAAAAACAGAATATAGACGATCAAATTAGAGCAATTTTAAGCGCTAAATAGTACAAATATGTTGTATAGCTCGAAAAGTGTAAAATCGTCTTTAAGCGTTATTTATGTATAGTTTTTGATTCATTTACGCTAGTTACAAATAACCGCCGAGTTTTAACCATTTAGCCACTTTTAAATATCCATTCCACACCCTTAACCATAGCCTAACGTTACAACCCATAAAAGACCTCTTGATTTATGTTTTTCACATGTCTATTGGTGGAGATTAGATCTTTTGACAAGCTTATGACATTGCATGATTCATTGACTAGGCATCGAGTGTTTTACATACACATTATATGTATGATACAGAAATATAACCGAGTGTGTGTGAACATTGTGAGAAATGTAAAGATTTACAGGCTAAGTCAATCAAATGTTAAGTCATTGCTTATTTGTTTATCTTTTAACATATTAACATATGCTTGTTCAATTTTAAATCTTTGATGATGACTATTTTGAAAACAAATGTGACCACCAAACAAATTAGTAACTTTGTAAATATTCAGATTTGATTCCTTGTTTTATTTTAAGTTTGCTTGAGGACAAGCAAAGTTCAAGTGTGGGAATGTTTGATATACGTTAAATTATACATGTTTTTACACCCCAAAACACTTCCGTATATATATCGCCATTGCTCTTGATTTTCTTGGCTGTATATCTCTTAAATGTAAACATATATACGTGTGATTTAGTTTACTAAGATTTTTCAAAGCCGAGAACCTTGATCAGAGAGTAAAAAAGGCGTAAGGTTCACAATGGGGTAAAACAAAAATGGGATATACCGGGCTAGGATTCGAGTTACAGGAACAAGGGCAAAACCAACCACCCAAGAATGGAATCTTCGAGCGAAAACACTTGACAACCTCCTGGAAGCAGTTTTCTTGCCACCAGACCTTTCTCCATCAATTAGGAATCTGATGCCGTCACTAAACATATTCCTAAAACCATAGCCATTTTTTGAGTGTTTATTTTTTGGCGTCTAATCCGCATATATATCACCATTACTCTTGATTTTCTTGACTGTATATCTCTTAAATGTTAACATATACACGTGTGATTTAGTTTACAAAGATTTTTGTTATGGGTAAAATTCTGAGCCCATATCCTGGGAAATATCTTGAGTTATATCTTGATTGTGTGATATCTGCTCATATCCAGGATGCTTATTCAGGATATTGGTAACATCCTGAATGGTATCCTCAGGATTACTAACGGGTTGTGTGCAGGAGTACGCGTCCAGATGGAGCAACGTTCACAAAGACCCTTTCTCCGGGAGACTCGGTCCAAGTCGTTCAAATGAAGACGTTGAAGCCGCATTACTCGGTCTACAACGTTCACAATGGAATATTCGGAGCATCCCATATTTGTAGGGATTTTTGTTTGTATTTCGTTACTATAAATAGGTGGGTATATCAGATCGAATAGGACATCACAGCTACACTCACTACACCCTCACACTTGTTCTCTCGCAATTTTTACTTTCACACAAAGCATTGTAACACTTAGCGATCTGGTCGATATCCTGCACTGTATCCTGACATTTGAAGCAATAAGAAGAACTAGGCAGCTGCGGTTGTCAGCTCCCGAGGTTTTATGCCGGCGATCTAGATTGGTCAAGGGCTTTCCTCGTACATCCCGTGTCATTTCCTTTACTTTTTGCTCATAGTTTGATCATCGATACAGCTCAATATCCTGAGCCGTATCCTGAAACCTGTTTTCACAAACAATATAACTAGCATATTTCCAACACACTTTTTAGCACACTACCTCACTTAACTAATTTATCACTAAATTGCTTCGGTAATTTTTGACCAAAACAATTTGGCACCCACCGTGGGGCAAGTGGTGCTATCTTTACTAAAAATCTTTGTGAAATCGTTAATCGGTTTTCTGTTTTCAAAACTTTTTGCCACATTTTCCACAATGGCCTCAAGATCAAACATGAGCTCCTCCACTGTGTCTGCTACAACTTCTGCTACTACTGGTTCGGTGCTTCCACCACCTCCTCCAAGGATGCCAGCTTCTTCACAACCTCAGGATATTATCCATACTCGGAGTATTCAGGGATCTGCTCCCGTTTTAGCCTCTAATGATGAAATTCTAACCTTATTTGGAAGTGTGCAGGAACAAATGAGGCAGCAACAGGAAACTAACCAAATGCTGTTAAGAGAAATACAACTCTTAAAAGCTAGCTCAAGCAGATCCGCTGAGGATATTGTTAATCCTTTACAACCCAGAACTTTGAACTTCAGTTCGGCTATGTATACTGAGGATAATAGGGGGAATATTGTGCCTGGTCATTCCCAGAATCATACTCCTGAAATACCCTCCTCGATCAGGATGTCAACTGTGAGGAGCTCAGGATATGCTTCAGGATATGGCCAGAATCCTCAGACTGGTAACGTGTCAAATAATAATAATCTTGCTACTAACAATAGTGGATCTTTGCAGGATGCAGGTATGACGTCAACATTTACTAGGGAGCTTCAGAAATTGAAGGACATGATATCCAGTGTACCTGGAGTGGTCCAGCCAATTCCGGAAGTGTCCCAAGACAGCCATAGGATATCTCGTTTCGCATATCCTATCTGTGATGCTGAAATTCCGAAAAGATTTCAAACCCCCAACATGAAACTCTACGACGGGACTACGGATCCTGAAGAGCATATTGCCCAGTATAGGGAAAGAATGGAGATTAATCCTATCCCTCCAGAGCTCAAGGAAGCATGCTTGTGCAAAGGCTTTGGTTCTACTTTAACAGGATCAGCCTTGAAATGGCTCTTAAATGTTCCTCCACATTCGATTACATCTTTTGCTCACCTAGTGAATTTATTTAATAGTTAATTTTCTTGTAGTCGGAGTTTTGAAAAACTAACAAGTGATCTCTACAGGATAACTCAAGGACCTCAGGAATCCCTAAGGGATTATGTGAACAAATTCAGTAGGGAATCCTTGGATATCCCACACCTTGATGTTGCCACAACGGTCCAAGCATTCAAGATTGGGCTACAAAAGGATTCCCAATTTTATCAGGATCTTGTGATGAATCCTTGCAGGAATTTGGACGAGGCTTGAAACAGGGCCTTGAGATATATCAGGCTGGAGGATGATAAGAAGATGCAAGAAAGGATGAACTCATCCACTACCTATGAATCAACTAATAGGAAGTCAGAATCCTCATTTAAACCATATCGCTCTAAGCCATATGGTAGAAATGACAACAAGAAAGTGAATGCTGTTGAAGATGAGGATCCTGAAGAATATCCTGAATTATCTGAATATTGCTTTTCTGTTAACATTCCTAAATTAATGTATGCTATGCAGGGTTTAGGAGAAAAAGCTATGTGGCCTCGAAAGAATCAACAAAAAGCTGATTGGAAGGATAAATCCAAATGGTGTGCCTTCCACGAAGACCACGAAGATTTTGGTCATGTGACTGTGGATTGCATTGCTCTAAGAAAAGAGATAAGTTATCTTCTGAGCAAAGGATATCTAAAGGATCTCCTAGGAAGAAAGAAGAATAAGGGTCAGGATACTGAGAAGGATCCTGAACGAGCAGCATCACCTCCTGCGGATGCCAAGATAATCAACTTTATTTCAGGAGGATCCGACATTTGCGGAACTTCGTATTCTGCGGCCAAGAGGCATGCAAAGGAGGCTAAGACTAAAAGGGGAGACAAACCAGCCAGGATGACCACCCTTACAACTGATAAAGTGATCACTTTTAACAGTGATGACCGGGATACTGTGCAGGATCCTCACCATGATGCTCTCGTAATAACATTGTATGTTGCTAACCATTTTGTACGCAGGATATTGGTGGACAACGGTAGCTCTGTCAATATAATTCAGCTGGAAACATTGAAGAGGATGAATGTATCTCCGATGGACATTACTTCGAAGTCCACTGTGCTCGTTGGTTTCAGTGGAGAAGCTAGGAACACGGTGGGAGAAATAAAGTTACCAGTATATGTTGAAGGGGTCAACTCGATACAACGTTTCTGTGTGATGGACTCCCTATCCTGCTATAACATCATACTGGGCAGGCCATGGATCCATGATATGAAGGCTGTTCCATCAACTTATCATCAATGCATCAAGATTCCTACCCCTTGGGGGGTCGTCAAGGTTGATAGTGATCAGCAGGAGGCGAAAGAATGTTACTCATCCTCGATGAAATCCTCAACCAAAGCTAGTGCAGCATAGCAATTAAAGATGCGGGCCCAGGATATCGTGGAGGCTTCGGAGCAGGATATGAAGAAAATTATCCTGGATCAGGATAATCCAGATACCTCGGTGCTCGTGGAAACCAATATCCCTCAGGATATTGAAGAACAATTAACTAACTTTTTAAAGTGCAGGATGTCAACATTTGCATGGAAGCATGAGGATATGACAGGTATATCCAAAGACATTATCACTCACAAGCTTGGAATTGACAGGTCATTCAAGCCTGTACAGCAAAAGAGAAGGAAGTTCGCTCCTGAACGAAATGCAATTATCCAAGAAGAAGTTGAGAGATTATTGAAGTCCAAGATGATCAGAGAAGTCAAATTTCCCAAGTGGCTAGCAAATGTGGTCGTGGTTCAAAAGAAGAATGGGAAATGGAGAGTTTGTGTAGATTACACAGACTTGAACAAGGCTTGTCCAAAAGACCCATTTCTTCTTCCTCATATTGATGCAATGG
The DNA here is from genome assembly GCA_030545235.1 of Helianthus tuberosus. NCBI lineage: Eukaryota > Viridiplantae > Streptophyta > Magnoliopsida > Asterales > Asteraceae > Helianthus > Helianthus tuberosus. The sequence goes on from CM060376.1 coordinate 182,879,936, forward strand.
TAGATGCTACCGCCGGGCATGAGATGTTAACCTTCATGGATGCATCCTCAGGATTTCAGCAGATTCAAATGGAGCCTTCGGAACAAGAGGATACTGCCTTCATGACACCAACAGGTATTTATTGTTATACTGCTATGCCTTTCGGTTTGAAAAATGCAGGTGCGACATACCAGAGATTGGTGAACATGATGTTCAAAGATAAGCTGGGGGACATAATGGAGGTATACATCGATGATATGGTGGTAAAATCTAAAAAGGCTGAGGATCACCTCCAGGATATTAAGGGAGCATTTGATATCCTAGATCAATATAACATGAAGCTAAATCCTGCTAAGTGCCATTTCGGAGTGGGGGCAGGAAAGTTTCTAGGATATATGGTGACCAAAAGAGGAATAGAGGCGAGCCCGGAGCATATTAAAGCTATCTTGGATATCAAATCACCCTCAAACATGAAGGATGTTCAACGGTTAACTGGACGAGTTGCAGCATTGAACAGATTTATCTCGAGATCCTCGGAGAAATGCAAAGAGTTTTATGATATCCTGAAGAAGAACAAGAAGTTTGAATGGGGTGAGAAGCATGAAGCAGCTCTGCAGGATTTGAAGCAATATCTTTCGACTGCACCCCTGTTAATGAAGCCTGAGAATGGTGAACCACTGTCCCTATACCTCACAGTATCAGGGAATGCTGTAAGTGCCGTCCTTGTAAAGGATCATGAAGGTCAGCAATATCCTGTTTATTATGTTAGTAAAAGTTTGTTAGATGCAGAAACTAGATATTCTCATTTAGAAAAATTGATACTAGCACTAGTTATGGCATCAACAAAGCTTAGACATTACTTTGAAACACACAAAATTCATGTTAAGACCAATTATCCTGTTAAGAATGTGCTTAGGAAACCCGAGATGTCAGGCAGGATGGCCAAGTGGTCAGTAAAGTTAAGTGCTTACCACTTAGTATACGAACCTAGAAATGCAATAAAATCACAAGCTCTAGCTGACTTTGTGGCTGATTTCAGTAGTGACATTCAGGATGAGGTAGACCTAGAAGTGCAACAATTAGGAGAATCCTCAGGATCCTGGACATTGTACACTGATGGAGCATCTAACATTAGAGGAGTAGGATTGGTAATACTATTAAAATCGCCACACTGGGACATATTACCCCAGGCTATTAGATGTTAATTTCTTGCTACTAATAATGAAGCAGAGTATGAGGCTTTAATTGCAGGATTAGAACTAGCTAAAAATATGAATATCAAGAATTTGCAAGTATATGTTGACTCCTTGTTAATTACTAATCATTTTAATGGATCCTATGCAGTTAAGGGTGAGAAATTAATCAAATACCTTGATATTCTCAAAAAGTTAGCATGATATTTCGATATTTTTACACTTGAACAGGTACCAAGGGAAGATAATGCTGAAGCAGATGCCTTAGCAAACCTGGGATCGTTGGTCAGGATACCGGAAGGAACCCAAATACCAGTACTACATATCTTGTATCCTGCAACGAATCCTCAGGATAAACAAGTAATAAGTATCCAGGATCCTGTTGCTGAATATCCTGAGGAGGATCCTAAATCCTGGACGGCTGCAATCGTAAGATATCTCAAAGAAGGACACATCCCTAGAGACGAAAATCCTAAGGCATTTAGGATGAAGGTATCACGATTCACCATTATAAATAATATTTTGTATAAGAAATCTCTTGCAGGACCATATCTAAGGTGCTTGGAGGATCCCGAAACTAAAGAGGTACTTCAGGATATACATAATGGGGATTGTGGTAACCATACTGGGGGCAGGTCACTGTTCTCAAAGGTGTTGAGAACAGGATACTATTGGCCAACGATGAGGAAATATGCTACAGAATATGCTCGAAGATGTGATGCATGCTAAAGGCACAGTAACATACTACACCAACCAGCTGAACCATTATATCCTATAGTATCCCCTTGGCCGTTCATGAAATGGGGGATGGACATAGTAGGGAAATTACCAAAAGCTCCAGGAGGAAAAGTTTTTATGTTGGCAATGACTGATTATTTCTCTAAGTGGGTGGAGGCTGAAGCATTTGTTCAAGTCAGAGACCAAGAAGTAGTATCCTTCATAAAGAGGAATATCCTGACCAGATTTGGAGTACCAGCCGAAATAATCTGTGACAATGGTTCTCAGTTTATAAGCAAGAGAACTACTGACTTTTGCAAGAGTTGGGGAATCAAGATGATCACATCCACCCCGGTACATCCTCAAGCAAACGGACAAGCTGAGTCTTTAAACAAGATAATTGTTCCCAACTTGAAGAAGAGATTAGGAGCCAAAAAGGAAGATGGGCAGAAGAACTACCCTTTGTTTTGTGGGCCGATAGAACAACGGTAAAGAATGCAACTGGTCAGACACCATTCTCTTTGGTGTTCGGAGCGGAAGCAGAGATCCCAACGGAGATGGTGATACCTACTGCGAGATCTATCCTGCAGGATCCTGAGCAGAATCCTGAGACTTTGTGCCAGGATTTGGACACCATAGATGAGACAAGAGATGCAGCAAGATTAAGGATGGCAGCATATCAACAAAGGATATCCAGAGCATACAACAAGAATATAAGGACTAGAAGGTTCAAAGTTAGAGATTGGGTGTTAAGAAAGGCTTTTCAAAATACCACTAATCCTGCCGATGGAAAACTAGCTCCGAAATGGAAAGAACCATATGAGGTTGAATAAGAATCAGGAAAAGGAGCATACCGACTAAGGAGCATGGAAGGGGAAATGCTACCAAGATCCTGGAATGTTATACACTTAAAGCTCTATTTCAAGTAAGAATAGAATTTAATTTCTATCCCAGAATGGTATGTGTTCTATCTCTCTTAAATATATTTGAATTCATTTATTATCTTGAACCCAATACTGACTTTGGCATCGGAGGGGTGTTAGCCAAGCTAACACCCACCTTAATTTAAGGTTGTTTTGCATAATATATGTCAGGATATAACTTCAGGATATACGCTCAGGATATTTCGGAAGATTAGAGGATTGGCCCCCTCTCTCACGTTTAAGGGATCCTGATCCCTTCAAAAGGTTTAAAGGTATTCACCTTTCTTTAGAGTTGGGTTTGAACACCCCGCCTGGAGCGCAAGTCATCTGGGGATAGTTCAAGGTAACGGGACCAGTTCATGTAAAAGTGGCTGACAATTTCGTTACTATTGGCTATATCCTGGATTCTAAAGGTATATGAGGATTGATCACCCTCTCTCACGAAAGGGTATTTTCATACCCTCTAAGGTTTAAAGGTTTTCACCTTTCTAAGACTTGGAGTTTATACACTCTCGCCTGTAGCGCATGAAAATCAGGGTTTATCCCCAGCATATTAAGGGTCTATCCCCAACATATTAATGGTTAATGCCCATGATGTAGAGGGTTTACCCCTGGATATTCAGGATCTATCTAGTAAAGCTAAAGTATGATTGTATCTATGTTAAACACAGGGGACACATATCATACAATTTAAAGGATGGATCCAAGTTTGTAAGTGTGTACTGGGGACATTCCTATGGTGGAAAATTGGAAGTGATTCCTTAGGGAATTCCTGGTATGATCTCTCCTTTTTATTTGGATAACTTATAGATTGTGTGTCAGTATCCTGATCAGGATATCTTTCAGGATACATTTACAATGTGTTCCCAAGAATGTTCAGACGAAATTATTTTTACAAGTAAAATTCATAAAGTGAAAATATGACAACAGAAATAAAGCTAGAAAAAGGTTATATTATTAACGTACCAAAAGTTGTGCTCTTGGTTTCACCTCAAACCAAGGACCATCCACCAAGAGCACAATTAGTTCCTTACCATATTTACCTAACAGTTGAAGGTTTTGTCCCAAACTGAGACCCATCTGCCTCCAACTGTTATATTATTCAAAAAGCAAAACATACTAACATTAATGACCAAGGGCTTCGACCTGAAACTCAGGATCCCCCACCTTTGGCCATCATATTGTCTAGGTTGCAGGAAAGTAAAGTGCAGAAAAAGTAAATTGTTTTAGGGTTACAGACCAACGTTCAAATTTAAAAAAGTGGGCTCCGGCCTTGGCACGTATATCCATCATTGCCCACCTGAATGCCCTCACACATCGGCATCTTCTCCGACCTTCTCTGCCTTCTCAGCTTCAGCATCCTGAGCAGCATCCTCACCAGCATCCATCCCAGCATCCGCTCCAGCATCCTTCTTGTCTCCAGCCGTGTCTGCCACCTATGCTGACTTTGAGGATTCACCAGCTTCAGCAGGAAGGGGCACAACCTTGCCTCCAAGCTCCTTCAGCTTTGCCACCCAGGATTCAACCGGCCAGGATGGGCACTCAAGGCCTGTTCCCTGGCCTCATAGGCCATCTTTATACGAGCTTGTAGTAGGGAGACAATGGCAGAAGCTTTGATTCCTTCCCGGAAAGCAACCATGGCCTGTTCATGTTCCATTTGGACAGTGGCCAACTTCATTTCAGCATCCTAGGTCACTTTCTTCAGCTTGTCCTCATAATGCCGAGTCTTCGCTTCAGCAATGGCACCTTGGTCGGCAACAGTAGTTTCAAGCTGTTTAATCCTGGCATCATAGAGTGCAGCAGTACCACAGGCATCATTGTAAAGTGGAGCAGATGCTGGAGGCCCTGTAAGTAAGCAATTCAGGTATGAATCAATATTCGCTAACATGGATATCCTGTCAGGATATTCTATCAAAATATATGTGCAGGATGTAGGGTCAGGATATTACCTTGTTAAGGAAGGATGTCATCGGTTCTAAGGAATCAGTGAAGCTGAGCTCATCATAGAAAAATCCTTTAGAGCCTGGAGCACTAACTTTAGAGTTCTTCCTCTTCTTTGAGGTGGAAGCACGAGTCCTTAGATTAGCTTTGGGAGCTGGGAGTGGCTTGGAGCTGGTGGCAGCAGGGGTCTCTTTCTTGACCATGACTGGAGTAGGGTAACTGTCATGCTCATCGAGATCGAGGAGGATTGGGACTTTGCTGGAGTCTGCATACAGGGAGTTGAATTTCTTCCTAAATATACCAAATAAAAACATGTATGCAGGATAATGTGCAGGATCCTTACCAGACATGTTTGCACTGGAAAGAGGGCTTGGAGATGGTGGAGACGGGTTAAAACTTCTTTCGGCCTCTGGAAGGAGTTTTGATAGCGTCAATCCTTTTCTGTGAATCAGCAAGGGGAGGTGCAAGCTTCCTAAAATCAGCTGTATTCAAAAACAATAAACAGAAAATTGGTCAGTTCAGGATATGGAACAGGATAAGAGGCAGGATCATCCTTAAACCCTAAGTCCTACCCTTTTTCAACCATTTCACCGGATATTTCGTTCCACCAGGGATTGAGTCTTTTTTTACAAAGAAAAACTTGGATTGCCATTTCTCCTCGTTCCTGGTGGCACGAAGTATCAACGGCTCGCCGGAGGTGGAGTAAAACAGAAATCTACAGGATCCGTGGCATCTAAGCCGGTAAGCTAGGGGGAGGTCATGAATAGAAAGCTCGGGAATGTGATTTTTCTTGATCTGGTCAAGAACGGACAAAACACGCCAAAGCATCGGCATTGTTTGGCTAAAAGAGATTTTTGTGATGTTGAAAAATTCAGTGATAAAGTCTGGAAAGGGGAACCGTAACCCTAAGGTGAAGGGAAAGGCACTAAAGCACAACCATTCCTCAGAAACCATGTCCGACCGGATTTCCCGGTCAAACGGCCGGAATACCGTCCCTTCCGGGAAGATACCGGAGGATTTCAGGGCCGACAAATGGGCGCTGTCAAAGGTACATATTTCTTTTTCCGGATCCTGGAGAAGATTCTGTTGTATGAATGTGGGGGCGGAGTCTCCGGAACTCGATCTTGTTTGCCTTGTCATATTATCGCCGGAATGCTGAACCGAAAGAGAGAAGAAGATGGAAAAGAGAGAGAGAGAGAGATTTTTACCTTTTTTCACTTCGGTCAAGAATAAATGGGATAAGAATGAGAAGTTATAGGGTGGTGATGAGTAAATATAGGCTGAGTAGTTGCAAACGGTCACATCATGAGTCTAATCTCTTAAATTGCCTCGGTCTCTAGAAAAAATATAACCGTTAGTGCCAGGATACTAAACGGTAACATTTTTTGGGGACAATTGTTATGGGTAAAATTCTGAGCCCATATCCTGGGAAATAACTTGAGTTATATCTTGATTGTGCGATATCTGCTCATATCCGGGATCCTCATTCAGAATATTGGTAACATCCTGAATGGTATCCTCAGGATTACTAACGGGTTTTGTGCAGGAGTACGCGTCCAGATGGAGCATCGTTCACAAAGACCCTTTCTCCGGGAGACTCGGTCCAAGTCGTTCAAATGAAGACGTTGAAGCCGCATTACTCGGTCTACAACGTTCAAAATGGAATATTCGGAGCATCCCATATTTGTCGGGATTTTTGTTTGTATTTCATTACTATAAATAGGTGGGTATATCAGATCGAATAGGACATCACAGCTACACTCACTACACCCTCACACTTGTTCTCTCACAATTTTTACTTTCACACAAAGCATTGTAACATTTAGCGATCTGGTCGATATCCTACACTTTATCCTGACATTTGAAGCAATAAGAAGAACTAGGCAGCTGCGATTGTCAGCTCCCGAGGTTTTATGCCGGCGATCTAGATTGATCAAGGGCTTTCCTCGTACATCCCGTGTCATTTCCTTTACTTTTTGCTCATAGTTTGATCATCGATACAACTCAATATCCTTAGCCGTATCCTGAAACCTGTTTTCACAAACAATATAACTAGCATATTTCCAACACACTTTTTAGCACACTACCTCACTTAACTAATTTGATCACTAAATTGCTTCGGTAATTTTTTGACCAAAACAATTTTTCAATGCCGAGAACCTCGATCAGAAAGTAAAAAAGGCGTAAGGTTCACAATAGTGTAAAACTAAAATGGGATATACCGGGCGAGGATTCGAGTTACAGGAACAAAGGCCAAACCAACAACCCAAGAATGGAATCGTCGAGCGAAAACACTTGACAACCTCCTCGAAGCAGCTTTTCTTGCCATCAGACCTTGACCCATCAATTAGGAATCTGATGCCATCACTAATCACATTCCTTAAATTGTAGCCTTTTTTGAGTGTTTATTTTTTGGTGTCTAATCGGCATATATATCACCAATGCTCTTGATTTTCTTGAATGTATATCTCTTAAATGTCAACATATACACGTGTGATTTTGTTTACGAAGATTTTTCAATGCCGAGAACCTCGATCAGAGAGTACAAAAGGCGTAAGGTTCACAATGGTGTAAAACTAAAATGGGATATACCGGGCAAGGATTCGAGTTACAGGAACAAGGGCCAAACCAACCACCCAAGAATGGAATCATCGAGCGAAAACACTTGACAACCTCCTCGAAGCAGCCTTTCTTGCCATCAGACCTTGATCCATCAATTAGGAATCTGATGCCATCACTAATCACATTCCTTAAATTGTAGCCTTTTTTTGAGTGTTTATTTTTTGGTGTCTAATTGGCATATATATCACCATTGCTCTTGATTTTATTGAATGTATATCTCTTAAATGTCAACATATACATGTGTGATTTTGTTTACGGAGATTTTTCAATGCCGAGAACCTCGATCAGAGAGTAAAAAAGGCGTAAGGTTAACAATGGTGTAAAACTAAAATGGGATATACCGGGCTAGGATTCGAGTTACAGGAACGAGGGCCAAACCAACCACCCAAGAATGGAATCATCGAGCGAAAACACCTGGCAACCTCCTGGAAGCAGCTTTTCTTGCCACCAGACCTTTCTCCATCAATTAGGAATCTGATGCCGTCACTAAACACATTCCTTAAATTGTAGCCATTTTTGAGTGTTTATTTTTTGGTGTCTAATTCGCATATATATCACCATTGCTCTTGATTTTCTTGACTGTATATCTCTTAAATGTCACATATACACGTGTGATTTAGTTTACGAAGATTTTTCAATGCCGAGAACCTCGATCAGAGAGTAAAAAAGGTGTAAGGTTCACAATGGCGAAAAACTAAGATGGGATATACCGGGCTAGGATTCGAATTACAGGAACAAGGACCAATCCAACCACCCAAAAATGGAATCGTCGAGCGAAAACACTTGACAACCTCCAGGAAGCAGGTTTTTTACCACCAGACCTTTCTCCATCAATTAGGAATCTGATTCCATCACTAAACACATTCCTAAATCATAGCCCTTTTTTGAGTGTTTATTTTTAGGTGTCTAATCCGCATATATATCACAATTTCTCTAGATTTTCTTGACTGTATATATCTTAAATGTCAACATATACACGTGTGATTTAGTTTACGAAGATTTTTTAATGCCGAGAACCTTGATCAGAGAGTAAAAAAGGCGTAAGGTTCACAATGGTGTAAAACTAAAATGGGATATACCGGGCTAGGATTCGAGTTACAGGAACAAGGGCCAAACCAACCACCCAAGAATGGAATCATCGAGCGAAAACACTTGACAACCTCCTGTAAGCAGCTTTTCTTGCCACCAGACCTTTCTCCATCAATTAGGAATTTGATGCCGTCACTAAACACATTCCTTAAATTGTAGCCATTTTTTAGTGTTTATTTTTTGGTGTATAATTCTCATATATATCACCATTGCTCTTGATTTTATTGAATGTATATCTCTTAAATGTCAACATATACACGTGTGATTTTGTTTACGAAGATTTTTCAATGCCGATAACCTCGATCAGAGAGTAAAAAAGGCGTAAGGTTCACAATGGTGTAAAACTAAAATGGGATATACCGGGCTAGGATTCGAGTTACAGGAACGAGGGACAAACCAACCACCCAAGAATGGAATCATGGAGCGAAAACACCTGGCTACCTCCTTGAAGCAGCTTTTCTTGCCACCAGACCTTTCTCCATCAATAGGAATCTGATGCCGTCACTAAACACATTCCTTAAATTGTAGCCATTTTTGAGTGTTTATTTTTTGGTGTCTAATTCGCATATATATCACCATTGCTCTTGATTTTCTTGACTGTATATCTCCTAAATGTCACATATACACGTGTGATTTAGTTTACGAAGATTTTTCAATGCCGAGAACCTCGATCAGAGAGTAAAAAAGGCGTAAGGTTCACAATGGCGAAAAACTAAAATGGGATATACCGGGCTAGGATTCGAATTACAGGAACAAGGACCAATCCAACCCCCCTAAAATGGAATCGTCGAGCGAAAACACTTGACAACCTCCAGGAAGCAGGTTTTTTGCCACCAGACCTTTCTCCATCAATTAGGAATCTGATTCCGTCACTAAACACATTCCTAAATCATAGCCCTTTTTTTAGTGTTTATTTTTAGGTGTCTAATCCGCATATATATCACAATTTCTCTTGATTTTCTTGACTGTATATATCTTAAATGTCAACATATACACGTGTGATTTAGTTTACGAAAATTTTTCAATGCCGAGAACCTTGATCAGAGAGTAAAAAAGGCGTAAGGTTCCCAATGGTGTAAAACTAAAATGAGGTATACCGGGCTAGGATTCGAGTTACAGGAACGAGGGCCAAACCAACCACCCAAGAATGGAATCATCGAGCGAAAACACCTGGCAACCTCCTGGAAGCAGCTTTTCTTGCCACCAGACCTTTCTCAATCAATTAGGAATCTGATGCCGTCACCAAACACATTCCTTAAATTGTAGCCATTTTTGAGTGTTTATTTTTTGGTGTCTAATTCGCATATATATCACCATTGCTCTTGATTTTCTTGACTGTATATCTCTTAAATGTCACATATACACGTGTGATTTAGTTTACGAAGATTTTTCAATGCCGAGAACCTCGATCAGAGAGTAAAAAAGGCGTAAGGTTCACAATGGCGAAAAACTAAAATGGGATATACCGGGCTAGGATTCGAATTACAGGAACAAGGACCAACCCAACCACCCAAAAATGGAATCGTCGAGCGAAAACACTTGACAACCTCCAGGAAGCAGGTTTTTTGCCACCAGACCTTTTCCATCAATTAGGAATATGATTCCGTCACTAAACACATTCCTAAATCATAGCCCTTTTTTGAGTGTTTATTTTTAGGTGTCTAATCCGCATATATATCACCATTGCTCTTGATTTTCTTGAATGTATATCTCTTAAATGTCAACATATATACGTTCGATTTAATTTACGAAGTTTTTTCATTGCCGAGAACCTCGATCAGAGAGTACAAAAGACGTAAGGTGCACAATGGTGTAAAACTATAATGGGATATACAGAGCTAGGATTCGAGTTACAGGAACAAGGGCCAAAGCCACCACCCAAGAATGGAATCATCGAGCGAAAACACTTGACAACCTCCTGGAAGCAGCTTTTCTTGCCACCAGACCTTTCTCCATCAATTAAGAATCTGATGCCGTCACTAAACACATTCCTTAAATTGTAGCCATTTTTTGAGTGTTTATTTTTTGGTGTCTAATTCGCATAGATATCACCATTTCTCTTGATTTTCTTGACTGTATATCTCTTAAATGTCAACATATACACGTGTGATTTAGTTTACGAAGATTTTTCAATGCTGAGAACCTCGATTAGGGAGTAAAAAAGGCATAAGGTTCACAATGCTGTAAAACTAAAATGGGATATACCAGGCTAGGATTCGAATTACAAGAACAAGGGCCAAACCAACCACCCAAGAATCTAATCGTCGAGCGAAAACACTTGACAACCTCCTGGAAGTAGTTTTTCTTGCCACCAGACCTTTCTCCATCAATTAAGAATCTGATTCCGTCACTAAGCACATTCTTTAAATTGTAACCATTTTTTGAGTGTTAATTTTTTGGCGTCTAATTCGCATATATATCACAATTGCTCTTGATTTTCCAGACGGTATATCTCTTAAATGTCAACATATACACGTGTGATTTAGTTTACGAAGATTTTTCAATGCCGAGAACCTCGATCAGAGAGTAAAAAAGGCGTAAGGTTCATAATGGTGTAAAACTAAAACGGGATATACCGGGCTTGGATTCGAGTTACAGGAACAAAGGCCAAACTAGCCACCCAAGAATGGAATCGTCGAGTGAAAACACTTGACAACCTCCTCGAAGCAGCTTTTCTTACCACCAGACATTTCTCCATCAATTAGGAATCTGATACCGTCACTAAACACATTCCTTAAATCGTAGCCATTTTTTGAGTGTTTATTTTTTGGTGTCTAATCCGCATATATATCACCATTGCTCTTCGTTTTCTTGACTGTATATCTATTAAATTTCAACATATACACGAGTGATTTAGTTTATGAAGATTTTCAATGCCGAGAACCTCGATCAGAGAATAAAAAAGCCGTAAGGTTCACAATGGGGTAAAACTAAAATGGGATACACCGGGCTAGGATTCGAGTTACAGGAACAAAGGCCAAACCAACCACCTAAGAATGGAATCGTCGAGCGAAAAAACTTGACAACCTCCTAGAAGCAGCTTTTATTGCCACCAGACCTTTCTCCATCAATTCAGAATCTGATGCCGTCACTAAACAAATTCCTTAAATCGTAGCCATTTTTTGAGTGTTTATTTTTTGGTGTCATATCCGCATATATATCACCATTGCTCTTGATTTTCTTGGCTGTATATCTCTTAAATGTCAACACATACATGTGTGATTTAATTTACGAAGATTTTTAAATGCCGAGAACCTCGATCAGAGAGAAAAAAAGGCGTAAGGTTCACAATGGTGTAAAACTAAAATGGGATATACCGGGCTAGGATTCGAGTTATAGGAACAAGGGCCAAACCAACCACCCAAGAATGGAATTGTCGAGCGAAAACACTTGACAACCTCCTGGAAGCAGCTTTTCTTGCCACCAGACCTTTCTCCATCAATTAGGAATCTGATGCCGTCACTAAACACATTCCTTAAATTGTAGCCATTTTTTGAGTGTTTATTTTTTGGTGTCTAATCCGCATATATATCACCATTGCTCATGATTTTCTTGACTGTATATCTCTTAAATGTCAATATATACACGTGTGATTTAGTTTACCAAGATTTTTCAATGTCGATAACCTCGATCAGAGAGTAAAAAAGGCGTAAGGTTCACAATGGTGTAAAATTAAAATGGGATATAACGGGCTAGGATTCGAGTTACAGGAACAAGGGCCAAACTGTCACAACCCCCGACCCCACCCTAGGAGCGGGAGCGGCGATCCAATCGGATGGTATCGGTGTTTATTAATTTGGTAGCGGAAATTTTCATCAGGATCGTAGTTAGGAAATATTTTTATCAGAGTTATGCACCAAAAATGTTTAAAATAGATAAATGGGATAAAACCCAAGTTTTGCTGATAATATATTTGTAATAAACAAGTGGGACAAAACCCGATTTTCATTTGTAATATATTTATAGGGACAAACCCTAATTATTGAAAATAATTCTCCTTATTATTTAGGTAACTTTTATAGCCACTTTTCTAAGCCTTCAGTGCTCTCCAGCTACCTTTTATTGGCTTTACACTAAGTTACCTGAAACACATGTTTAAAACATTTTATCAAGAGGAAATACTGGTGAGCGAATCCCAGTTTAATCAAAACAAGTTTTATCATTATACAGTATTGAGGGCAATCCAACAATTACATTAGTTTACATCTACTTTAATTACCACCTGTCACACCCCGACCACGTAAAACAACAAAACGTGGCGGAAACGTCGGGGAGTTTTGTAACAAAATCATTGTTTCACAACCATGGATTAAATAATTTCATTTTATTGAATTATTGAACTCATTTCTTATTACAATTCAAATAAATACAATTATTATCTTTCAAGTTTTAAAGTCGCTAAGGTACGAGTCCATCCTATGTATAGCATGTATCAACAATCATCACAAGGCAGTGCCTGAAACATGTGTAAAAATAGGTACGTCAGCATAAAAATGCCTGTGAGACACATAGGTTTTATTTATGCATGGTTCATGACTTATAAGTTAAAAGAATGTTTATTAAAAAGTAGTCATGAACCTAAAAATGTTTTCTTTATAAATCATGCGAAAATTTAAAAGAAATTTGATGATATAAAAGAATGATGCATAAATAAATAATGATTTTATAAAATAATGTTTTGATAAAAAGTGTTTGTAGTATATATAAAAATATTCTTTGGTTTTAAGAAAGTCGATTAGGTAATATATCAAAATATATTTCGGTTCCAAAATCGTTAAACAGATAGTATATTAAATATACTTTGGTTGTCAAAATAATCGTTTTCGATAGTATATCAAAAGTATACTTTGGATTTATGTATAACATATTAAACTATGTTTTGGTTGAATACATAACATATTTAAAATATGGTTTGGTAGTTAACAAAATATATGTTGTTTTATACAATATCACACATGAGAGTATATCAAATTATACCTTTGGGAGTATAATAAAATATATAATAAAAGTGTGATTTAAGAGTTCAATCAGACCTAGTGCATCAAAATACACCTTTGAGACTATAGGGATACCACAAAGGCAATCCCTATTTGGATGGAGAAACAAATTGGTTTCAGACATTCCATGACAACAGGAATGGGGTGTCAAATCATATAGCGCTATATCATACTACCAATCGGCCTTGTGAACATAAATAAGTACAATTCAACAATTTATTTTATAATCTTTGAAAAATCGGTGTTTAAACCATAAATAATCATTCGGTTTGTCAAAAGATAAGTACTAATATGTATAATCAATTATACTTTGAAATCGTGAACATAACAAATAGGTACACATATTTCACCCCAACATATTGAAAATAGTAAAAGAGGGGACTATGTACTCACTTGAGGGTGCTTAGAAGTCTTGAACAACAACCAAGCAAAGCTAGAGGGAGTACGGAATCAAACGACACGTAATATAGGTAACTATGTTATTAAACGGCTCCTAAACCGGGAGATAGGATACAATGATGTTCTATCAGTCAAATGAGTAATTGAACTCATATGGTATGATTTAATAGAGATAACATTATGATTTGGAAGTCTACCTAAGTGCTCTTGACCCGTTTCGACCCATTATGGTAACATAAGCTACTCTAATGCGTTGGTTGCGCAAAGCTATGTTCGGATGGTTATCTATGAGCTATGTCAAGTCTTACATGCCCAATTATACCCTAACATGTTACTAATTCAGATTAGATGTCAAAAATCTGTTCACATATGCACATTACGGATTTATCCTACAAAAGGACGTTTTGGTCATTTCCTATAGCCATGTAAACCAATTCACGAATAGCTAACCAATCCTATGCGATCATAAGGTATAACCTCAAGGGTTATTCCCTATGCAACTATGATCACTAAGCAAGCTTGGTCGGATCCTAATGATCGACCAAACGGGTCGGGTTCGAAAGTCTAAGCGGTTGTCTAGACCGCTTAACTTACGACCCTAAACAAGCACTAAACTAGTAGTGACGAGTTAAACATGTCAAAACATGTTTAACCTACTTAGAAAACTGATTAGGTATCAAAACAAAATGTTTTGATACTTAAAAGTAGTTCCATTGCAAAATGCGTGCTAAAACGCATTTTGACCGAAACTTTGACTCGTCACTACACCTAGTTAACGTGGTAACCAGTAGGCATAATCACTAAGGATTATAACCATCGTGATTACAATCACGTTACAAAGTTCAATTGAACTTTGAGTTGACCAATTGATGGTCGAAACCGAAAGTCAAACTGTTGGCCAAACTGTTTGAATTTCTGCACTAACATAAAGAATAAGCATTAAAGAATACATACAAGAGTCCAAAGCTTGAAGAAATAATATAAGAAAACCAGAGAGGTTGTTCCAATCACTTGAGAGAGCTCCCAAATCAGATTAGAGAAGAGAAATGAGAGAAATGAGCAATTGAAACAAGTGAGGGCCTTGCTATTTATACTTGTTGCAAAGTTACAAGATTAAGACATGTGTTTGTGTAGCTTCCAAGCAAAAATCATGGCCATACACTTGTTGGATGCAGGTTCAAAGCCTTGGAGAAGGGATAAGTTGGTTACCACACAAAGATCTTACAAGAACAGCCCCTGAATTATCAAACAGCTGCTGAAATCAACTTTCTGGTCGCTGGCCACTTCACACGGCCCGCGTAAGTAATGGGGAGGGGGTTATGCGGCCCGTCTGGGCTCCCTAGTTCAGCACAAGTTTGAAAATTTACAGTTTAGGTCCCTGCACTAGGTTTAAGCTCATTTCAGCCCCTTTTGACCCCCGTTAAGCCATTTACAAGGCTCTACAAGGTCAATAAAGTTTAGAGGACTCAAAATGTGCTCGGAAAACTCTCGTATGTCGGCTCGTTTGGTCGTACGGTCGCATTATTCGTTAAATTACGACGAAACTCAAACGGACGCGAAAACAAACCAAATTAAGCGACGAATGGTATTTTGCATGCCGATCACAAAAATAAAAATATTTTAGTGTGTACAAAAATTTTTGATGTCCAGATGTGGCCAGAACGTAAGATATGCACGAAAATGCAAACTTACGCCATTTTTGACACTTTTAGTCCCTGTAAGATCAAATAAGCATATTTTCACACACCGAACCACTCAAAGCTTATTTCTAAGCTATGTTTAGGTTATATATGGTATGTTTAGCTTATGATCATGTTCCGGACTGTACGTTGCCTTACGAAACGGCAGACTTTTGCAAGTTGACGCAAATAGTCCCTGTGATTAAATAAACTTGGTTTCGCCACACCAAACCTTCCAAAACTTATTTCTAAGTTATGTAAAGGTTATTTAAGGTATGTTAAGCCTATTTCACTATTCCGGAGTGTTTGTTGCATTAAACTGGTTATATTTACGCATTAGATTGCGTATAACCTTCTAGAAAGCGATTTAAAGCTCGAAATCGAACAAGAATTGATATGTGCAAATGATACACATATTTATACAAATACCAAGTATGAAACACAATATTTCATTGGTTTCGTATTTGTATGATGGTTGAAGTGACACAGGTGTCACAGTCTCCCCTACTTTAGGAAATTTCGTCCCGAAATTTAATTTTAGAGGAAACTTGTGAACAACTTTGATTGTTTCGCTTTCGAATGAATCCATCAAACCCTAATAAACTCTGGGTCATGTTTGGATTCTTAGCGAAATTGTCAACTATCAAAGTGAAGTCCTTGTAGTAACAAAACATGGAGTTTCAAACTACGGACATAAGAACACTTCTTATGAAGACTATCGTAGGGAACTTGTGTGTGCTCGAAGATAGAGTCGGAGAGTGTAAGATAAAATGACGTTGGTCAATGTCCAGGACTTCTAGTAACTTAAATAATGCTACGTTCTCAATGTAATAAGGAACACTTATATATAGGAAGTACCAGCGGCGTATCTACCATGCTCCTTTCTACATTGTTCCCGTTTCGTTATTCTCATCACTATAGGTCTTAACACATGACAAAATTTGATGTGTTTTCTGTGCACTGAATTCCATAATTATGTATGCATCCATAATTACATAATTCCTTGCACAGTCCACACAGTTTATTTCATAATGCGTAGGGGAAAAATCAATCGGATAAACATGAAGCGACTTGACTAGACCACCAAATGATCTTTTTAATTAGATCAACGAACAATCTTTTTAATTAGATCAACACATGATCTTCTTAACTAGACCGTCGTACGATCTCTTTAAATTGATCACTTAAGGGATCTTTTCAATTATATCATCACATGATATTTCTAACCAGATTTTCGAATCAATCTGTTTAACCAGACCACCCAAGGGTCCAATTATAGAATAGTACTTTATAATCCAAGGGACTTAACTACGACGTAGAAGTCCATTAAGGATTTAAGATAGTACCTTTTGATATCCTACTATGAATCCCTCATATAGAGATATGGAAGATTCTATGAGGATTTGGATGAATCACATAAAAACACGAAACATAGAGGAAAACACATACACATAATCACATAGTTAATTAACTTGATCTTCATTTTGTTAATTTTCTTGTTAATTGAGCACACGAGTATTCAAAGCACACTAGGAATCCAATCCATGAATTCCGTTTGGCACTTTAAATATTTTCAAGAATCTAACTATGAAGATAGGAAGACCTTACTAGAGATTTGTCTTTGTTTTTTTAAAAGAAACGTGTATTTAAGATTTTCGGGGAGATCACAAGTGATCTTAAAATGACAGAATTACACGAGTAGTTTGTCTTAGTGTCAGCATCGAAGGGTTGGATCAAACATTCACACAATCGTATCAGTTTTGTAAAATAAAATTGAAACATCAAATTTTATTTATATAACAACTGAATTGTTCCAACGTCAAAAGATAACAGACAAAGAAATACAAAGGACTAATTATTCACTGCTGCATTATTGTCCACGTTCGCCTCATTTATGTTAAACACTCGTCCACGCGCTGGATTTGCGTTAACAAGTCTTGGGCAATTGTTTTTGTAGTGAGTAAGGTCACCACAGTTATAACACGACCCGGGTGGGAATCATGCTTGAACAGCAGCAGGATTTGCATAACGGCAGGTATCTACCAAATGTCCCAATCTTTCATAGTGGGTACATTTGTGACACTGCTCTTGCTCCAAATGATGACGGTTGCATTTGTTGCACAAAGGTGCAGTACCAACATAATTTTTCCTCTTACGAGGTTGTGCTGGTTGGTTTGGTGCAACTTGATTGTTCTGAGCAGTTACGGCGCAGTTTTAAGAAGCCTTATGCTTCTTCTTCTTGGATACCTCGGCCTGTTTTTCCTTTGGTTCAACTTGAGTAGCCTTGTCAGATGGTCTTGGGTCGCCTTTTCAAAAAAGCTTACCCTTCCTGATATGGGATTCAGTCAGGGTGGCAGACAATTCAATGGCCTGTCTGACAGTAGTAGGGTTGCTGCCAGTAACGATATCCTGAACTAAATCAGGAAGACCATCAATGTACTTCTCAATCGCCTTATCCACAGGCATGACCATAGCAGGACATAACAGACTCAATTCCTCATAATGATCAGTATAAGCTCGATGTTCACCGCTGTCTTGTTTAAGATCGTCAAATTCCCTTTCTAATGCTCTAAGATCATGACGAGGGCAGAACTCCTTCATCATTAGAGCTCGAAGCTCTTCCCAAGTTTGTGCCATTGCCACATCGGCACCTCTATCACGCATCACACCGTTCCACCGTGTAAGAGCACGCTTCTCGAACGCACTGGATGCAAACTCAACCTTACGCTCATTCGAGCATTGCACATGCCTGAATGTGCTCTCCAAACTTTCGAACCATTGCAGGAGCACGGTTGCTCCTTGAGATCCATAAAACTTCAAAGGTTTAGCAGAGTTGACGGTCTTGAAATTACACTGGGTGTTATTTTTGATATATAACTCATGAATCTGAGTTACTACGCCTGGAAGCACTTCAACCATTTGTTGAGCAACAAGGGCTGCGACTTCCTCAGCAGTAAAAGATTGAGCATCACGTCGAGGAGGCATTGTCTAAAAGGAACAAGGGAACATAAGAAACGAGTGAGGTCGATGATTGGAAAACAAAAGAGGTATTGAAAACATCGACAAAACATAAGGAAGGCAATCATTCATTTGTTACCTCGAAAAAACAAACGATACGCAGTGACTAATCAAAGTAAATGGATCATTATAATGTATCACCGAAGACATGCTCGCCTATAAGTGAACACTCACCCCAAGAGTTCCCAGGTAAGAGTGACTAGTCTGTTACTGTGGATTTGTACGAACACTCTAGCCTTAGACAGAAAATTCAGGGTACAGGCATTCACCCTTCCAGTTTGCATGTGTTCACATTATTTAGACCCAAACTTTGACGAGATTTTGGAAACTAAGAGGGTTCAAAACCTTATAACATAGGGTTCAAAACCTAGTAATCAATCATCCTAGAACATATGATTGGTTTTCAAAGCGGATTCGGATTTTGTATTCTTCTTGTGGTTGTCACCTAAGGATAGGCGACGGTATTGTTTTAAACTAAACACAAGATAACTTGTGTTAGGGTCCTAGGAAGGTTATAGTCTAGGTCAAAGCATTACTAATAACCTAATTCCCTATAACCATTGGCTCTAATACCAACTTTTCTGTCACACCCCGACCACATAAAACAACAAAACGTGGCGGAAACGTCGGGGAGTGTTGTAATAGAATCATTGTTTCACAACCATGGATTAAATAATTTCGTTTTATTGAATTATTGAACTCATTGCTTATTACAATTCAAATAAATACAATTATTATATTTCAAGTTTTAAAGTCGCTAAGGTACGAGTCCATCCTATGTATAGCATGTATCAACAATCATCACAAGGCAGTGCCTGAAACATGTGTAAAAATAGGTACGGTAGCATAAAAATGCATGTGAGATACATAGGTTTTATTTATGCATGGTTCTTGACTTATAAGTTTAAAAGAATGTTTATTAAAAAGTAGTCATGAACCTAAAAACATTTTCTTTATAAATCATGCGAAAATTTATAAGAAATGTGATGATATAAAAGAATGATGCATAAATAAATAATGAGTTTATAAAATAATGTTTTGATAAAAAGTGTTTGTAGTATATATAAAAAAATTCTTTGGTTTTAAGAAAGTCGATTAGGTAATATATCAAAATATATTTCGGTTCCAAAATCGTTAAACAGATAGTATATTAAATATACTTTGGTTGTCAAAATAATCGTTTTCGATAGTATATCAAAAGTATACTTTGGATTTATGTATAACATATTAAAATATGTTTTGGTTGAATACATAACATATTTAAAATATGTTTTGGTAGTTAACAAAATATATGTTGTTTTGTACAATATCACACATGAGAGTATATGTCACACCATGACTTTTTGCCGAAGCGTGATTATTGGTGTGACTTCTTAATACCATTGCATACGATCATAACCACACTATATGATAAAACCAGTAGATGTACATCCATTAATTTAAGTTTAAAAGTACTACAACATAATTGCCTGAAATGTCGATACCAATTTCAAGTTACAAACCATAACATGTTTTAAGGAGTTCAAAAAGACTCAACAAAAGATTTTAAAACAAACCCGAGTTTAGGACCACGTATCTCGTCCAGGATTAAGATACGTCTCCTAAGCCCTAATGACTTGGATGACACCTTTATTCACAACGCAGCTTAAAAACTCCAACGCCCGCCAGATCCATTTAGTAATTCCCTGAAATACATGTAGTTTGAAAAATCAACATAAAGTTGAGCGAGTCCATGTATAAGTGAGTATGTATAAACATTTGTAATATGTCTGTATGTATGAAAATCCTTGGTATGTAGCAATTAAGGAAAAAGAGATCACCATTGGGTTGCAAAGCCAATGATATGTGTGAATTGATGCAGGAAGACTCAAACCTAGCGGATTTGTGCATCGGGCACTTAGTCACCACCTGGCCCACTCAGCGGACTCAGGAGTGGGGCTCGCTACACCCAAATCGATCTATCACTAATGTCCCTCGGTCCTACAACGAGGATTAATGGCCTCAAGTTTTCGCCTACCCACTCACATGATCTAAGTAGTAAACCCTCCTTAAGCTAACCATACCATGTATAAAAGTGTTTGTAATTTCTGTAACATGTATTCCACCCCCGAAGTATAAAAACTGAAAACAGTTAAGAGAAAAGGGGGACATGAACTCACAGTATTGTGTCTTCAGTGTGTGTAACCCAAGTCTCCTCAGCCAACACGACTACCTACAGTGTACTAACGTCTATTAGACGAACGGGCCGTGCCTTTGCTTAGTATGAAGGTTTTTGAGTTACGTTTCTTGTGTTCCCAAAAATTATTCCAAGTTATAAGTATTAGTTAAAATAATTATTTTAACTTTAAATTATAGTTAATGTTTGGAATAATTGTTAAACAATATTTCGTAATAACACTTCTCAAATATTTTATCTTCGTATTCCCTTCCCAAGGATGGGGGTATTTATACATGTATATTTGTAGTTTCGAAAAATACATTTTAAGTCCCACTTAGAAATATATATTTAACTCATTTGTCCAAAAGTAACTTATTCCCCAAAATATATGCATTTTTCCCCAAAGATAATATATTCTACTTCTTTAGCTTCCAAAATAATATTTTACCAAAATACATGTGTAAGAGTACTCTGTGGAATATTCCGTAAGTTACGTTTGCGTTCGGTTTCACAATGCCAAGTGTGTAACTTAAGTATTTATTTCTTACAATTTTGGTATTATTTTGGAGTTGTAATGCCATGATAATATGTAAGTTATATTATTTTACCCTAAAATAACATAACTAGTTCACCAAGTAAATAGATATTCACACAAGCGTTCTAGTATAAAATATATATTCTAAATATATATTTATCCACTTTTATTTACGAAAACCCACCTCCGACACTTTGTATTTTGTTACAAAAATTATGGTGAGGTTTGTATTCGAAAAGCATAGTCTAAAATACACTTGTAAACCCTTATATAGAAAATATTTTCTAAGTGCTAGGATTTTCAGAAAATTTCTCCATAGTCTCCTTTGTAAATGGAGGTGTCCATGCTAAATAGCATATCATTTTCTTTAACATATAACACCTTAGATCGTTCTCAAATAACCAACCCGACATTTAGGCATGCAAAACACTACCTATACCGTTTCAGTTTTAATATACAAAACTAGGCTGTTTTCGGGTATTTTAATAAAATAGTTATCTTATTCCAAAAATTCCCAATTTTTTACAGAATGTCTTACACGATCCAAATATTATTGTGTAAAAATATTGGGGTCCAAATCATCACCAATATTTTATAGAAATTCATTTTCCGGACTGAAATCAGATTTATCTTTTTCTGACTGCAGTCCACGGAATAATTTATTTAAAATTCTTCGTTAGTCCGATTTACGAAATTCCAGTGAGAGAATTACAAATACATCGGTGGTCATCTACAGTACAAATTTCATGATCTAAATCTCCACAGAATTCCAGTTATGACTGAAAACAGAACGCATATTTTCAGCAGCAAAAATGCAGCTTTAGCTGCTGTTACGAAACGACACTTTAAAAATAGTAAACGAAGTTCAAAAATTATGATTCCAGTGCCATTAGAACCGTATTTCATAATAACACATTATAGAGTTAAGAAAATCAAGTTTTTTGTTAAGTTACGATGTGGTTACAGCCAACTGAAGTTGGCTGTAATAGTTGGACAGAAGCTGTTTTCAGCTTGTGGTGTTCTAACGCATGTTTTATTTGCTCCGTTAACATGTCTAGTGATCGTAAACGACCTTAATCATCAATATTAACCGGTAAATCATCAATTAATCAGTAACATAACCAAAACAACTTCATACTAACATTACTACATCGTATTTCAACAATATTTCTTCATATTTAAAGCTTATGTTTAAGTTTTAACCTTATGTTCTTTAGTGTTCTTGATGTTCTTCACATTTACCATTATGATTCATACTTTAACAACCTCCATAGGATATAAAATGAGTAGATCTAAGAGACTTACCACTAGCTCAAAGCTAGGAGAGTTCAAGTGAGGAAATGTGGTGGATAAAAGAAGATGAGAGTGGTCCTTCAACTTCCGAACGCACCGAGCTTCGTTGTTCACCTTCTTACACCTATGGATGCTCTTGGATTGCTTGAAGATGGTTGAATGATGATGATGGTGGTTGTGCTCTTGATTTTTATGACTGTATATCTCTTAAATGTCAACATATACACGTGTGATTTAGTTTACGAAGATTTTTCAATGCCGAGAACCTCGATCCGAGAGTAAAAAAGGGTAACTTATTAAAAGAAATAATTTAAATCAAAATATAAACTTTCTGGATTCTTTTAGAATAATTAAATCTTTAACTGACGAGTGGACTCATTTTGATTTTAACATATTAGGACTTGATTCTTATTTATTTATTTATTAAAGAATCATAATAGATAATACAAAGTTTAACGTTTCTAAATTTGATCCTTAATATATTAAGTAATGAAGTATCATTCTCATATATATACATATGACTTAAATAGATTTTAAGAAATTACTTAAACTTAGCAAATGATAAAAATTGTTTCCTCTGGAGATATATGTACATATATTTTAAACCATATAGTTATACCGTACTAAATGTTTTTGTACATATTTTTATTTTATGGATGAAATATCATTCATAGTATTGATACAAATTATATATAGACCATACATACATATAATTTAAGAAATAAGTTTAAGCTACTTTCTATTGACATATAGGTATTATGTATTAAAATCATTTAATTACACAGTACCAATTCGTTGTACATATTCCTGTTTTATAAATACAGTTTTATAAAATATTTTATATTTTCCATGGTATATGTACTTATGTGGATATAACATAATCATATGGAATAATATTTTCATAGAGTTATTATGAAAATCCTGCCTTTAATTATTGTAAATAATAAACTTGTTTTAAGTATGCTAAAATATGATATTTTAACAAAATTAATATAATTACATGTTTTATCAAAACTTTGATAAATATATATCTTTAAGTCAAGTAAAAATTTAGGTTATATCATAAATCATAAAATATACTGCTTGTATCGATTAATATTTTATATTATGATATTCCAGTGACATTATGCCTAAGGGTGTTATTTTATACCTTTGATTAAGATATTAATATCAATATCATAAATATGTGTGTATGATATATATCACAAAAATTAATATATTATGAATATATCCGCTTTTCATATTTATAGTATAACATACGGTAAGATACAAATAGGGGTTACACATCCGGACATAAAATCATTTAGGTATAATACATATTATCTTAATGTTTAAATTATAATATTTTCGAAGTATCATATCTGAATTGTATTACTTTTTATTAATATTAAGATATAAATGTTAATATCGTAATATGATTATAATGTTGTAAAATTCATATTGAGTTATTTTCATACAAATATGTGATATATATAAGATATCGTAAAATTCAATAAAACATAATATTATTAATACCTTAATTATATATAAGTAATATTAAACATATCATAACTGTAAGATACAAATATGGGTGGCACATATTGGGGATTTAAAATTCGTTAAATAACATAAAAGTCATAATAAACATATTAAGATTTTATGTTTACAGGATAACACATAAGATATTGATTGCCTAACATAAATGTTTAAGGTTTATGTATTGGAAGAACACCTAAAGGGCTTAAACCAGTGGCATAGCTCTGATATCACCTTCTGTCACAACCCCCGACCCCACCCTGGGAGCGGGGGCCGCTAGCCAATCAGATGGTATCGGTGTTTATTAATTTGGCAGCGGAAATTTTCATCAGGACCGTAGTTAGGAAATATTTTTATCAGGGTTAAACACCAAAAATGTTTAAAATAGATAAATGGGTTAAAAACCCAAGTTTTGCGGATAATATATTTGTAATAAACAAGTGGGACAAAACCCGATTTTCATTTATAATATATTTATAGGGACAACCCCTAATTATTGAAAATAATTCTCCTTTTTATTTAGGTAACTTTTATAGCCACTTTTCTAAGCCTTTAGTGCTCTTCAGCTGGTTTTATTGGCTTCACACTAAGTTACCTGAAACACGTGTTTAAAACATTTTTTCAGAAGGAAATACTGGTGAGCGAATCCCAGTTTAATCAAAACAAGTTTTATCATTTTACAGTATTGAGGGCAATCCAGCAATTACATTGGTTTACATCTACTTTAATTACCACCCACGGTACTGTCAATCCTGACTGATGGTAATGTTACTACTCACAGTGTAGTAACAAATTTTGTATACAAAACCCCAACATGCCGACGATAATTGTAGAATCATAAATACTCAATCATTGTTAAATATAAATTTAAACAATTGAGGTTTTGTAAAAACAGTTTGTGAAAAGAGGAATCACTCACATTGCTATTTTAGATAATTCCTGGTGACTTCCTTGGTTATAATCTATTTAAAATAAACAATGCACACGTATTAGTATAATAACCCAAATTTACATTAGATATATCCCCGAGACAGAATTCCAACGACTGAGTCAGGCAGAGCCTTGACATGTGTTACGGAGTTCTAGATCAATCGAGCAGAGTAACTAATACGTAACCGGGGTTATACTACTTACGTCGAGGCAGAGCTTCGCTTATTAGTGGGTATAATACCCGAGTATTATTGTTATTATATCGAGAGAGAAAAAGAAATTTGTGAAAGGTTGAAACTGAATTAAAATTCGCTATTTATAGGGCTGATCAGGGACATTCTCGCGCCCCGCGTTAGAAACAGGAGAGGCCTTCGTGGCCCGCGAGCGAGATCCGAGTCGGTTTAGAGGTACTAAGTCATGCCGTGGGTCGACACGTGTCCTGACATGTGGCTCATTTGTGTGCCCGGCAAGGAGGAGGCCTCGATCCCCATGACAGATTATGCTAACTGGGTGGCGACCCGCGAGCGACCCAGTTCATTTGTTTTATTTGTTATTTATCAATATAAAGGTTATTTGGGTCCGTTTTTCGTATACGGGGTGTATTTTAGTAGGTATAGGGGTGTTTGTAAGGATTTTAGGAGAGCTGTTACACAAACCAACCACCCAAGAATGGAATCGTCAAGCGAAAACACTTGACAGCCTCCTGGAAGCAACTTTTCTTGCCACCAGACCTTTCTCCATCAATTAGGAATCTGATGCCGTCACTAAACACATTCCTTAAATTGTAGCTATTTTTTGAGTGTTTATTTTTTGGTGTCTAATCCGCATATATATCACCATTTCTGTTGATTTTCTTTGATTGTATATCTCTTAGATGTCAACATATACACGTGTGATTTTGTTGACGAAGATTTTTCAATACCGAGAACCTCAATCAGAGAGTAAAAAAGGCGCAAGGTTCACAATGGTGTAAAACTAAAATGGGATATACCGGGCTAGGATTCGAGTTAAAGGAACAAGGGCCAAACCAACCACCCAAGAATGGAATCGTCGAGCGAAAACACTTGACAGCCTCCTGGAAGCAGCTTTTCTTGCCACCAGACCTTTCTCCATCAATTAGGAATCTAATGTCGTCACTAAACACATTCCTTAAATTGTAGCCATTTTTTGAGTGTTTATTTTTTGGTGTCTAATCAGCATATATATCACCATTGCTCTTGATTTTCATGACTGTATATCTCTTAAATATCAACATATACACATGTGATTTAATTTACGAAGATTTTTCAATGCCGAGAGCCTCCATCAGAGAGTAAAAAAGGCGTGAGGTTCACAATGGTGTAAAACTAAAATGGGATATACCGGGCTAGGATTCGAGTTACAGGAACAAGGGCCAAACCAACCACCCAAGAATGGAATCGTCGAGCGAAAACACTTGACAGCCTCCTGGAAGCAGCTTTTCTTGCCAGCAGACCCTTCTTCATCAATTAGGAATCTGATGTCGTCACTAAACATATTCCTTAAATTGTAGCCATTTTTTGAGTGTTTATTTTTTGGTGTCTAATCCGCATATATATCACCATTGCTCTTGATTTTCTTGACTGTATATTTCTTAAATGTCAACATATACACGTATGATTCAGTTTACGAAGATTTTTCAATGCAGAGAACCTCGATCAGAGAGTAAAAAAGGCGTGAGGTTCACAATGGTGTAAAACTAAAATGGGATATACCGGGCTTGGATTCGAGTTACAGGAACAAGGGCCAAACCAACCACCTAAGAATGGAATCGTCGAGCCAAAACACTTGACAGCCTCCTAGAAGCAGCTTTTCTTGCCACCAGACCTTACTCCATCCATCAGGAATCTGATGCCGTCACTAAACACTTTCCTTAAATTGTAGCCATTTTTTGAGTGTTTATTTTTTGGTTTCTAATCCGCATATATATCACCATTGCTCTTGATTTTCTTGACTGTGTATCTCTTAAATGTCAACATATACACGTGTGATTTTGTTGACGAAGATTTTTCAATACCGAGAACCTCAATCAGAGAGTAAAAAAGGCGCAAGGTTCACAATGGTGTAAAACTAAAATGGGATATACCGGGCTAGGATTCGAGTTAAAGGAACAAGGGCCAAACCAACCACCCAAGAATGGAATCGTCGAGCGAAAACACTTGACAGCCTCCTGGAAGCAGCTTTTCTTGCCACCAGACCTTTCTCCATCAATTAGGAATCTAATGTCGTCACTAAACACATTCCTTAAATTGTAGCCATTTTTTGAGTGTTTATTTTTTGGTGTCTAATCAGCATATATATCACCATTGCTCTTGATTTTCATGACTGTATATCTCTTAAATATCAACATATACACATGTGATTTAATTTACGAAGATTTTTCAATGCCGAGAGCCTCCATCAGAGAGTAAAAAAGGCGTGAGGTTCACAATGGTGTAAAACTAAAATGGGATATACCGGGCTAGGATTCGAGTTACAGGAACAAGGGCCAAACCAACCACCCAAGAATGGAATCGTCGAGCGAAAACACTTGACAGCCTCCTGGAAGCAGCTTTTCTTGCCAGCAGACCTTTCTTCATCAATTAGGAATCTGATGTCGTCACTAAACATATTCCTTAAATTGTAGCCATTTTTTGAGTGTTTATTTTTTGGTGTCTAATCCGCATATATATCACCATTGCTCTTGATTTTCTTGACTGTATATTTCTTAAATGTCAACATATACACGTATGATTCAGTTTACGAAGATTTTTCAATGCAGAGAACCTCGATCAGAGAGTAAAAAAGGCGTGAGGTTCACAATGGTGTAAAACTAAAATGGGATATACCGGGCTAGGATTCGAGTTACAGGAACAAGGGCCAAACCAACCACCTAAGAATGGAATCGTCGAGCCAAAACACTTGACAGCCTCCTAGAAGCAGCTTTTCTTGCCACCAGACCTTACTCCATCCATCAGGAATCTGATGCCGTCACTAAACACTTTCCTTAAATTGTAGCCATTTTTTGAGTGTTTATTTTTTGGTTTCTAATCCGCATATATATCACCATTGCTCTTGATTTTCTTGACTGTGTATCTCTTAAATGTCAACATATACACGTGTGATTTAGTTTACGAAGATTTTTCAATGCCGAGAACATCGATTTATTGAGTAAAAAAGGCGTAAGGTTCACGATGGTGTAATACTAAAATGGGATATACCGGGTTAGGATTCGAGTAACAGGAACAAGGGCCAAACCAACCACCTAAGAATGGAATCGTCCAGCGAAAACACTTGACAACCTCATGGAAGCAGCTTTTCTTGCAAGCAGACCTTTCCCCATCAATTAGAAATCTGATGCCGTCAGCAAACACATTCCATAAATTGTAGCCATTTTTTAAGTGTTTATTTTTTGATGTCTATTCCGAATATATATCACCATTGCTCTTGATTTTCTTGATTCTATATCTCTTAAATGTGAACATATACATGTGTGATTTAGTTTACAAAGATTTTTCGACGCCGAGAACCTCGATCAGAGAGTAAAAAAGGCGTAAGGTTCACAATGGTGTAAAATTAAATGTGATATACCGGGCTAGGATTCGAGTTACAGGAACAAGGGCCAAACCAACCACCCAAGAATGGAATCGTCGAGCGAAAACACTTGACAACCTCATTGAAATAGTTTTTCTTGCCACCAGACCTTTCCCGGTCAATTAGGAATCTGATGCCGTCACTAAACACATTCCGTAAATTGTAGCCATTTTTTGAGTGTTTATTTTTTGGTATCTAATCCGCATATATATCACCATTGCTTTTGATTTTATTGACTGTATATCTCTTAAATGTCAACATATACACGTGCAATTTAGTTTACGAATATTTTTCATTGCCGAGAACCTCGATCAGAGAGTGAAAAAGGCATAAGATTCACGATGGTGTAAAACTAAAATGTGATATACCGGGCTAGGATTCGAGTTACAGGAACAAGGGCTAAACCAACCACCCAAGAATGGAATCGTCAAGCGAAAACACTTGACAACCCATGGAAGCAGCTTTTGTTGCCACCAGACCTTTCCCCATCAATTAGGAATCTGATGTCGTCACTAAACACATTCCGTAAATTGTAGCCATTTTTTGAGTGTTTATTTTTTGGTGTCAAATACGCATATATATCACCATTGCTCTTGATTTTCTTGACTATATATCTCTTAAATGTCAACATACACACGTGTGATTTAGTTTATGTAGATTTTTCAATGCCGAACTGCGTTTCTTATCACGCTTCTCATCGGTAACCTTTCTCAAACTCTGAGACTTTCGCTTTCGCGAATCCCCAGATCTAGGCTCAGAAAGCTGAATTATTTGAATGGTCGACCCGCTGTGAAGGCCCGACATAACGCATACCGTTGCCACATCATTGCATAGGGCACCAGTAAATGATCTTGGGTTACAACCCTGGATTGTTTTATGTGTACATCTATGTACTATTCACAAGGTTAATGAAAAATCAGGATGACGCTCCTATTATATCATAACATAGGAACTACTAAAACTTTTCGATCATTATATTACCTGGAGGGTTTCCGTTCTGTGCTCCACCAAAACCATGCCCATGAGTACCACGTCCACGTTCCTGGCCATTATTCTGGTTAGCATCGCGCTGTTCCATGGCAGTATTAATGTATTGGGCTATGAGTTGTGCCAACTCCTCTGGTGTAGTAGGTAGTCCAGAACCCTGACTCACTTTTGGCGGCATTTCGTCGTTTCTATTATTACAACATAATATCAACATAAGACGATATCCAAAAGTAATTCAATCATTAAATGCTAGTGGACCAAACATTGCGCATGTATAATATCCACATATTAATGAGAATAATTTTTAAACCAAAAAGTAACCGATTTGATATTTATACCAAGAATTACAAAACTTGTCTTTAGTACATCGACTAATCAAGATTTGGCATGTCTACATCAACACCCATAACAAGTCTATATGATAATTCCTCCTAAATATCTGAAAATTTGGCATGCAAGCCATAAATATGGTTCATCAATTGAGACATACAAAAAAAAACAACAGAAACAACCAATAACCATCGCTTCAAACCCAGGAAGTCCAGGAGTTTCCTAACAAGCACTCCTAGCTCAACTAACCTCCAATGCATCTGACCCTCTAGATCCTTCGTCTTGCCCTTCGTCGTCTTCAAGTTTCCGTGTAACATGGCGAACTGATGATCGCAGTGAGAGCGATTGACCCAAATCCCCTTCTGCTTCTTCAAAGTGGACGTTGTCTCAGCTCTCGAAGTAGATGCGATCTCTCCAACGGGTCGAGTCCTCCTACTACGGCGAGTGTAGAATAAAAGAGGTGTAGCAAAACGCATGACTCGAATAGTGGAATAGACGATCCTGTAACAAAAGGCGGCGGAATCTCAAGTGTAAGCTCGACAGTATCAGTGAGCAGGACTACTAATGGCTCTAAAGGTCGAGACGTGATATAACGTAACCGTACAAAGTAAGTGTGTGTTCAATTGAAAAATAACACATAAGGCCCAAATAAACAGATTAACAGGTATGCAAATTAACACGCAATGGTTTTCTTAAATGATAAAAATTCCATGTTTATTTAAAAATTTTGGCTTCAGGAATTTTGGACTTAAAACTCAAAATTCTTTGGTTGAAGTCTAGAGTATTCCCAGAAAACATCTAGTTTGCTAACAACCATTGGCTCTGATACCAACTTCTATCACACCCCAAAAATGTCGCAGTGGAATATAAAACGTAGTGGTGACGGAAGTTGGTGCCCATTAATAACTTGTTGAACGATGCATCTAATTGTTGGACATTTTAACTTAATTAAAACATAGATTTTAAACATAAAGTTTCAAAACACGGCACAATCACAACCTAGTTTAGTTGTCTTGATCCTTATGGATCTTATTACATTTGTCCCAAATAGTTTTAAAAGTTTGTCCAACACATTATCAAACCAATCATGCATCAATAACCACAAGATACGCCATAATTCCCGATGCCGAACTCAAGTACCTGAAGAACACGTTAAAATCAAGTGTCAACACAAAGGAAGGTGAGTTCACATATTCAAATTTTAAAATAATTTGATCCCAAGGAAAAACTTTCTAATTATGTGTTTATTCTAAAACATCCATATAATTTTCAAGAAAGTTAATTCATTTCCTTGTAAAATAACTCAAGGGTCAGCCGTCGCAAGCATTTCCGTAGAACCTTCCGACCATAGACATCTTCCCAAGTTTACATATTAAATTGATAGCATCAAATGTTCGGACTCGTAAGTTAGCTAGACATTACGAACTATATATTTACAATGAATGTATAATCAATGCTAGACTATAAACAAAATATCAATTCGTCGTTTGACTTGACACGGAGCGACCGGTCACGACTGGGTTGTCAACCCGATAGATCTACCAACAATTCCTCGCGTGCAATACTTAAATGGTTAAACGACATCACTTGCGCATGGCCCATATCGAGGCCATCTATGATGCCTGCCTCACGTACAATATATATATATATATATATATATATATATATATCCTGCTAA
Source organism: Helianthus tuberosus (assembly GCA_030545235.1). Taxonomy (NCBI): domain Eukaryota; kingdom Viridiplantae; phylum Streptophyta; class Magnoliopsida; order Asterales; family Asteraceae; genus Helianthus; species Helianthus tuberosus. The sequence continues at coordinate 182,911,510 of CM060376.1, forward strand.
TATGACAAATTGAATATATGATGTTGTACGAATTTACTGAAATCCCTGGGACCAAGCAAATTCGTCCCAACTACATGGTCGTTTTCTCTTAAACACCTAACAAATCCCCGTTTCATCCCAAAACATATATATTCACCAAAACCGTTTCATCCCGAAGCATATATATTCACCAAAACCGTTTCTCCCCGAAACATATATTCACCAAAACCGTTTCATCCCGAAACATATATATATTTAATAAATCCATATATTTTCAATGAAAATATATAATTTATATAAAAAGGTATCTTTTATTCAAAACATTATTAAACCCTTTTAAGGCGTGTTCTTCCCCCAAAACATATACAAAACAGTAAAAAGAGGGGATTTAGTGACATTCAATTTTGGGTGCGTATCTTAAATAGCGCAATCCCACAAATTGATTTCTACATGTCCTATAATACGTATGAACGATTTTATCAATCAATATATCACAAAAATTCCTAAGGTTCTCTGTATCTTAGAATTTTCACATAACTTTGGGATTTTCTTAAATATTTTATCGTTTCAGACTATTTTGGCACGTTGATATATATATATATATATATATATATATGAGTTAATATATATATATTTTTAAACTTTTGCGACTTGAACGATTTTATTGGTGACCGTTATCATGTAAATCCGTTAACACTCCCGTTTATACGTAATATATCTACGATTTGCGCGACGTAATATATATACATAAACGTACACCTAAACTAAGCATCGTAACACATTCCTTAAATTGTAACCATTTTTTGAGTGTTTATTTTTTGGTGTCTAATCCGCATATATATCACCATTGCTGTTGATTTTCTTGACAGTATATGTATATCTCTTAAATGTTAACATATACATGTGTAATTTAGTTTTCGAAGATTTTTCAATGCCGAGAACCTCGATCAGAGAGTAAAAAAGGCGTAAGGTTCACAATGGTGTAAAACTAAAATGGGATATACCGGACTACGATTCGAGTTATAGGAACAAGTGCCAAACCAACAACCCAAGAATGGAATAGTCGAGCGAAAACACTTGACAACCTCCGGGTAGCAGCTTTTCTTGCCACCAGACCTTTCTCTATCAATTAGGAATCCGATGCCATCACAAAACACATTCCTTAAATTGTAGCCATATTTTGAGTGTTTATTTTTTGGAGTCTAATCCGCATATATATCACCATTCCTCTTGAATTTCTTGACTGTATATCTCTTAAAGGTTAACATATATACTTGTGATTTAGTTTACGAAGATTTTTTAGTGCCGATAACCTCGATCAGAGAGTAAAAAAGGCGTAAGCTTCACAATGGTGTAAAACTACAATGGGATATACCGGGCTAAGATTCGAGTTACGGGAACAAGGGCCAAACCAACCACCCAAGAATGGAATCATCAAGCGAAACACTTGACAACCTCCTGGAAACAACTTTTCTTGCTACCATACCTTTCTACATAAACTAGGAATCTGATGCCATCACTAAACACATTCCTTAAATTGTAGCCATTTTTTGAGCGTTAATTTTTTGGTGTCTAATCCATATATATATCACCATGACTCTTGATTTTCTTGACTGTATATATCTAAAATGTCAACGAATACACGTGTGATTTAGTTTACGAAGAGTTTTCAGTGCCGAGAACCTCGATCAGAGAGTAAAAAAGGCGTAAGGTTCACAATGGTGTAAAACTAAAATGGGATATACCGGGCTAGGATTCGAGTTACAGGAACAAGGGCCAAACCAACCACCCAAGAATGGAATCGTCGAGAGAAAACACGTGACAACCTCCTGGAAGTCGCTTTTCTTGCCACCAGACCTTTCTCCATCAATTAGGAATCAGATGCCATCACTAAACACATTCCTTAAATTGTGGCCATTTTTGGAGTATTTATTTTTTGGTGTCTAATCCAAATATATATCATCATGGCTCTTGATTTTCTTGACTGTGTATATCTTAAATGTCAACGTATACACGTGTGATTTAGTTTACGAAGAGTTTTCAGTGCTGAGAACCAAGATCAGAGAGTAAAAAAGGCGTAAGGTTCACAATGGTGTAAAACTAAAATGGGATATACCGGGCTATGATTCGAGTTACAGGAACAAGGGCCAAACCAACCACACGAGAATGAAATCGTCGAGCGAAAACACTTGACAACCTCCTGGAAGCAGCTTTTCTTGCCACCAGACCTTTCTCCATCAATTAGGAATCTGATGCCGTCGATAAACACATTCCTTAAATTGTTGCCATTTTTTGAGAGTTTATTTTTCGGTGTCTAATCCGCATATATATCACCATTGCTCTTGATTTTCTTGGCTCTATATCTCTTAAATGTCAACATATACACGTGTGATTTAGTTTACGAAGATTTTTCAATGCCGAGAACCTCGACCAGAGAGTAAAAAAGGCGTAAGGTTCACAATGGTGTAAAACTAAAATGGGATATATCGGGCTAGGATTCGAGTTACAGGAACAATGGCCAAACCCAAGAATGGAATCGTCGAGCGAAAACACTTGACAACCTTCTAGAAGCAGCTTTTCTTGCCCCCAGACCTTTCTCCATCAATTAGGAATCTGATGCCGTCACTAAACACATTCCTTAAATTGTAGCCATTTTTTGAGTGTTTATTTTTGGTGTCTAATCCGCATATAAATCACCATTGCTCTTGATTTTCTTCACTGTATATCTCTAAAATGTCAACATATACACGTGTGATTTAGTTTACGAAGACTTTTCAATGCCGAGAACCTCGATCAGAGAGTAAAAAAGGCGTGAGGTTTACAATGGAGTAAAACTAAAATGGGATATACCGGGCTAGGATTCGAGTTACAGGAACAAGTGCCAAACCAACCACCCAAGAATGGAATCGTCGAGCGAAAACACATTACAACCTCCTGGAAGCAGCTTTTCTTACCACCAAACCTTTCTCTATTAACTAGGAATCTGATGATGTCACTAAACACATTCGTTATATTGTAGCCATTTTTGGAATGTTTATTTTTTGGTGTCTAATCCGCATATATATCGCCATTTCTCTTGGTTTTCTTGACTGTATATCTCTTAAATGTCAACAATACACGTGTGATTTGTTTTACGAAGATTTTTCAATGCCGAGAACCTCGATCAAAGATTAAAAAAGGCGTAAGGTTCACAATGGTGCAAAACTAAAATGGGATATGCCGGACTAGAATTCAAATTACAGAAACAAGGGCCAAACCAACAACCCAAGAATGGAATCGTCGAGCGAAAACACTTGACAACCTCTTGGAAGCAGCTTTTCTTGCCACTAGACCTTTCTCCATCAATTAGGAATCTGAAGTCGCCACTAAACACATTCCTTAAATTGTAGCCATTTTTTGCGTGTTTATTTTTTGGTGTCTAATCCGCATGTATATCACCATTGCTCTAGATTTTCTTGATTGTATATCTCTTTAATGTCAACATATACACGTGTAATTTAGTTTACGAAGATTTTTCAATGCCGAGAACCTCGATTAGAGAGTAAAAAAGGCGTAAGGTTCACGATGGTGTAATACTTAAATAGAATATACCGGGCTAGGTTTCGAGTTACAAGAACAAAGGCCAAACCAACCACCCAAGAATGGAATCGTCGAGCGAAAACACTTGACAACCTCATGGAAGCAGCTTTTCTTGCAAGCAGACCTTTCCCCATCAATTAGAAATATGATGACGTCATTAAACACATTCCATAAATTGTAGCCATTTTTGAAGTGTTTATTTTTTGGTGTTTAATCCGCATATATATCACCATTCCTCTTGATTTTCTTAACTGTATATCTCTTAAATGTGAACATATACACGTGTAATTAAGTTTAAGAAGATTTTTCAATGCCAAGAACCTCGATCAGAGAGTAAAAAAGGCGTAAGGTTCACAATGGTGTAAAACTAAAATGTGATATACCGGGCTAGGATTCGAGTTACAAGAACAAGGTCCAAACCAACCACCCAAGAATGGAATCGTCGAGCGAAAATACCTGACAACCTCATTGAAGTAGTTTTTCTTGCCACTAGACATTTCCTCATCAATTAGGAATCTGATGCCGTCACTAAACACATTCCTTAAATTGTAGCCATTTTTTAGGGTTTATTTTTTCGTGCCTAATCCGCATATATATCACCATTGCTTTTGATTTTCTTGACTGTATATCTCTTAAATGTCAACATATACACGTGTGATTTAGTTTACGAAGATTTTTCAATGCCGAGAACCTCAATCAGAGAGTAAAAAAGGCGTGAGGTTCACAATGGTGTAAAACTAAAATGGGATATACCGGGCTAGGATTCGAGTTACTGGAACAAGTGCCAAACCAACCACCCAAAAATGGAATCGTCGAGCGAAAACACATTACAACCTCCTGGAAGGAGCTTTTCTTACCACCAGACCTTTCTCTATTAATTAGGAATCTGATGATGTCACTAAACACATTCGTTATATTGTAGCCATTTTTTGAATGTTTACTTTTTGGTGTCTAATCCGCATATATATCACCATTGCTCTTGATTTTCTTGACTGTATCTCTCTTAAATGTCAATATATACACGTGTGATTTGTTTTACGAAGATTTTTCAATGCCGAGAACCTCGATCAAAGATTAAAAAGGGCGTAAGGTTCACAATGGTGCAAAACTAAAATGGGATATACCGGGCTAGGATTCGAATTACAGAAACAAGGGCCAAACCAACAACCCAAGAATGGAATCGTCGAGCGAAAACACTTGACAACCTCCTGGAAGCAGCTTTTCTTGCCACCAGACCTTTCTCCATCAATTAGGAATCTGATGTCGTCACTAAACACATTCCTTAAATTGTAGCCATTTTTTGAGTGTTTATTTTTTGGTGTCTAATCCGCATATATATCACCATTGCTCTTGATTTTCTTGATTGTATATCTCTTAAATGTCAACATATACACGTGTGATTTAGTTTACGAAGATTTTTCAATGCCAAGAACATCGATTTATTGAGTAAAAAAGGCGTAAGGTTCACGATGGTGTAATACTAAAATGGGATATACCGGGTTAGGATTCGAGTAACAGGAACAAGGGCCAAACCAACCACCTAAGAATGGAATCGTCCAGCGAAAACACTTGACAACCTCATGGAAGCAGCTTTTCTTGCAAGCAGACCTTTCCCCATCAATTAGAAATCTGATGCCGTCAGCAAACACATTCCATAAATTGTAGCCATTTTTTAAGTGTTTATTTTTTTATGTCTATTCCGAATATATATCACCATTGCTCTTGATTTTCTTGATTCTATATCTCTTAAATGTGAACATATACATGTGTGATTTAGTTTACAAAGATTTTTCGACGCCGAGAACCTCGATCAGAGAGTAAAAAAGGCGTAAGGTTCACAATGGTGTAAAATTAAATGTGATATACCGGGCTAGGATTCGAGTTACAGGAACAAGGGCCAAACCAACCACCCAAGAATGGAATCGTCGAGCGAAAACACTTGAAAACCTCATTGAAATAGTTTTTCTTGCCACCAGACCTTTCCCGGTCAATTAGGAATCTCATGCCGTCACTAAACACATTCCGTAAATTGTAGCCATTTTTTGAGTGTTTATTTTTTGGTATCTAATCCGCATATATATCACCATTGCTTTTGATTTTATTGACTGTATATCTCTTAAATGTCAACATATACACGTGCAATTTAGTTTACGAATATTTTTCATTGCCGAGAACCTCGATCAGAGAGTGAAAAAGGCATAAGATTCACAATGGTGTAAAACTAAAATGTGATATACCGGGCTAGGATTCGAGTTACAGGAACAAGGGCTAAACCAACCACCCAAGAATGGAATCGTCAAGCGAAAACACTTGACAACCCATGGAAGCAGCTTTTGTTGCCACCAGACCTTTCCCCATCAATTAGGAATCTGATGTCGTCACTAAACACATTCCGTAAATTGTAGCCATTTTTTGAGTGTTTATTTTTTGGTGTCAAATACGCATATATATCACCATTGCTCTAGATTTTCTTGACTATATATCTCTTAAATGTCAACATACACACGTGTGATTTAGTTTCTGTAGATTTTTCAATGCCGAGAACCTTGACCAGAGAGTAAAAAAGGCGTAAGGTTCACAATGGTGTTAAACTAAAATGGGATATACCGGGGCTAGGATTCGAGCTTCAGGAACAAGGGTCAAACCAACCACCCAAGAATGGAATTGTCGAGCAAAAACATATGACAACCTCCTGGAAGCAGCTTTTCTATCCACCAGACCTTTCTCCATCAATTAGGAATCTGATGCCGTTACCAAACACATTCTTTAAATTGTAGCCATTTTTTGAGTGTTTATTTTTTGTTGTCTAATCCGCATTTATATCACCATTCCTCTTGATTTTCTTGACTGTATATCTCGTATATGTCAACATATACACTTGTAATTTAGTTTACGAACGTTTTTCAATGCCGAGAACCTCGATCAGTGTGTAAAAAAGGTGTAAGGATCACAATGGTGTAAAACTAAAATAGGATATACCGGGCTATGATTCGAGTTACAGGAACTAGCGCGAAACCAATCCCCGAAGAATGGAATCGTCCAGCGAAAACACTTGATAACCTCCTGGAAGCAGCTTTTCTTGCCACCAGACCTTTCTCCATCAATTAGGAATCTGATGCCGTCACTAAACACATTCCTTAAATTGTAGCCATTTTTTGAGTGTTTATTTTTTGGTGTCTAATCCGCATATATATCACCATTGCTCTTGATTTTCATGGCTGTATATCTCTTAAATGTCAACATATACACGTGTGATTTAGTTTACGAAGATTTTTCAATGCCAAGAACCTCGATCAGAGAGTAAAAAAGGCGTAAGGTTCACAAAAAAACTAAAATGGGATATACCGGGCTAGGATTCGTGTTACAAGAACAAGGGCCAAACCAACCACCCAAGAATGGAATCGTTGAGCGAAAACACTTGACAACCTCGTGGAAGCAGCTTTTCTTTCCACCAGACCTTTCTCCGTCAATTAGGAATCTGATGTCGTCACTAAGCACATTCCTTAAATTGTAGCCATTTTTTGAGTGTTTATTTTTTGGTTTCTAATCCGCATATATATCACGATTGCTCTTGATTTTCCTGACTATATATCTCTTAAATGTCAACATATACACGTGTGATTTAGTTTACGAAGATTTTTTAATGCCAAGAACCTCGATCAGAGAGTAAAAAAGGCGTAAGGTTCACAATGGTGTAAAACTAAAATGGGATATACCGGGCTAGGATTCGAGTTACAGGAACAAGGGCCAACCCAACCACCCATGAATAGAATCGTCGAGCGAAAACACTTGACAACCTCCTGGAAGCAGCTTTGCTTGCCACCAGACCTTAAATTGTAGCCATTTTTTGAGTGTTTACTTTTGTGTCTAATCCGTGTATATATCACCAGTGCTCTTGATTTTATTGACTGTATATCTCTTAAATGTCAACATATACACGTGTGATTTAGTTTACGAAGATTTTTCAATGCCGAGAACCTCACTCAGATTGTAAAAAAGGCGGAAGGTTCACAATGGTGTAAAACAAAAATGGGATATACCGCGCTAGGATTCGAGTTACAGGAATAAGGGCGAAACCAACCACCCAAGAATGGAATCGTCGACTGAAAACACTTAACAACCTCCTGGAAGCAGCTTTTCTTGCCACCATACCTTTTCCATCAATTAGGAATCTGATGCCGTAACTAAACACATTCCTTAAATTGTAGCCCTTTTTTGAGTGTCTATTCTTTGGTGTCTAATCCGCATATATATCACCATTGCTCTTGATTTTCTTGATTGTATATCTCTTAAATGTCAACATATACATGTGTGATTTAGTTTACGAAGAATTTTCAATGCCGAGAACCCAATCAGAGCGTAAAAATGGCGTAAGGTTCACAATGGTGTAAAACTAAAATGGGATATGCCGGGCTAGGATTCGAGTTACTGGAAAAAGGGCCAAACCAACCACCCAAGAATGGAATCGTCGAGCGAAAACACTTGACAACCTCCTAGAAGCAGCTTTTCTTGCCACCAGACCTTTCTCCATCAATTAGGAATCTGATGCCATCACTAAACACATTCCTTAAATTGTAACCATTTTTTGAGTGTTTATTTTTTGGTGTCTAATTCGCGTATATATAACAATTGCTCTTGATTTTCTTGATTGTATATCTCTTAAATGTCAACATATACACGTATGATTTAGTTTACAAAGATTTTTCAAATGCCGAGAACCTCGATCAGAGAGTAAAAAAGGCGTAAGGTTTACAATGGTGAAAAACTAAAATGGGATATACCGGGCGAGGATTTGATTTACAAGAACAAGGGCCAAACCAACCAACCAAGAATGGAATCGTCGAGCGAAAACCCTTGACAACCTTCTGAAAGAAGCTTTTCTTGCCTCCAAACCACAATTAGGAATCTGATGCCGTCACAAAACACATTCCTTAAATTGTAGCCACTTTTTTAGTGTTTATTTTTTGGTGTCTAATCCGCATATATATCACAATTGCACTTGATTTTTCTTGACTGTATATCTTTTAAATGTCAACATATACACGTATGAATTAGTTTACGAAGATTTTTCAATGCCGAGAACCTCGATAGGAGAGTAAAAAAGGCGTAAGGTTCACAATGTTGTTAAACTAAAATGGGATACATCGGGCTAGGATTCGAGTTACAGGAACAAGGGCCCAACCAAACACCCAAGAATGGAATCGTAGAGCGAAAACACTTTACAACCTTCTGGAAGCCGCTTTTCTTGCCACCAGACGTTTCTCCATCAATTAGGAATCTGATGCAGTCACTAAACACTTTCCTTCAATTGTAGCCATTTATTGAGTGTTTATTTTTTGGTGTCTAATCCGCATATATATCACCGTTGCTTTTGATTTTCTTGATTGTATATCTCTTGAATGTTCAACATATACATGTGTGATTTAGTTTACGAAGATTTTTCAATGCCAAGAACCTCGATCAGAGAGTAAAAAAGGCATAAGGTTCACACTGGTGTAAAACTAAAATGGGATATACCGGGCAAGGGTTCGAGCTAAAGGAACAAGGGCCAACCCAAACACCCAAGAATGGAATCGTCGAGCGAAAACACTTGACAACCTCCTGGAAGCAGCTTTTCTTGCCACCAGACCATTCTCCATCAGTTAGGAATCTGTTTGTTAGGATCGAAGGCTCTCATGATAGTGTTTGTTTGTTTGAAATGAATGATCAATGAATATGAAAACATGTTAGGTGCAGCGGAAATGAAAACAAACTTTGTAAACACAATCAAAGGAGAAAATAGTTTGATAAACAATTGCTTCACATAGAGTCAAAAGATTACAAATCAAAGCAAAAGATTACAGTCATGCTTACAAACTAAACTCCCCCTCAGCCTGATGCCCCAAGGTTGGTTGCACACAAGATGAAAGGATTAGACATGAGGAGAAGAACCCACTCAGTCAATCGAATGTAACAGTACAGGGCACTGTTACATTTATAGGCAAACCAAACCACTGAGGTATCTCAGCTGACGTCACCATGAAAGCGACGTCTAACAGCCTAACAACTTGTATCTACTGACCTTACACAAACACTGCTAACCTAACCACTGACTATACATAAGACAATCAATTTACTAAACAGCTGCTCTCCCTTTCTGTCAGTGCTTTCCTCAAGGTTGATCAGTCCTTGACTGGGCAGTGCTTTAACATCAGTAGATAGGACCAGCAGTGTTGAATACTTCAGGGTTTTCATCAGCAGTTGAAAGGACAGCAGCAGTTGAATATGAGCAGCAGATAGAAACCATCAGTTGTTATAAATCACTTTTAAGGGGAGAGCAAAGTGTAAACTACTGCTTATTGTGAATCCTCTGTTGTGACCTGGTTTTGGCTTTACATTATCTGTTCCTCTGGTAGGGTTCAATCCCAACAATCTCCCCCTGGAACAGATAATGCCAAAACCTTTCATTATTCAGGACCTTTATTACTCATCAAGAGTGCCTTAGGTTGTTCTTTGAATTCAGCTTCAAATTCCTTTGCACTCTGGTCATCCTTATCCCTACACAGTGAAAGTTCAAGGAGATCCTGCAAATCTTGAACACTAAGGCCTAGTGCTTCTTTCCTTGATATATACTTCACCTCTCCATTGGATCTGAACAGAGTCAATACGTGGGTCTTTTGATCAGAGAGCCACTTTAGTACTTTGAAACCCAATGGATTTCGTGGGAGAGATTTATTTGAAGATGAGTTGAAGAATGATGGCCTTGAAAACACCTGCAGACTTTCAGACATTCTTTTGAAAGTTTCTTCAATAACTTTGTCTGCTGCAGCTATGTCTTCTGCAGTTTCTTGCTCAATATGCTCTTGTCTTTCAACTTCTGTCTTGTCTTTTGCAGTGTTTGGATACGCAGGTTTGTTTAATACCTTAAAAAGGCTTTGAAGCTTTGTTGAAGTTTCTTCTTTTAGACCCATTTTCGTGATGGTATCTTTGAAGAACTCTGCTTCCTTTTCTATTACTTCTTCTTCAGTCAGCTGTTCTCCCTTGTCTTGATTTGTTACAAAAGTAGACCGGAACAGTGTGTCGAGATTTCCTATCTTCTGTTCAAGCTTCATCATTTGTTCTTGCTTCTTAGAAGTGCTTGAAACAGTTATCTTTCTTTTCTTCAGCCTTTTGTAGGCTTCATCTGTCTGCTGTTTTGACCATTTTGATATGGCTTCAGCAGTATCCATCTTAGCATCCACTAGCTCCTTTTTCTTTCCTTTATATTCAGCAGTGAGATCAGCAATAAGCTTTTTGTATTTACTCCAGTTTGGAGCATTTTTCTTCTTTGAAGGATCATTCTTGATTTTTTGGATCCTTTCAGCCTCATGCTTTAAAGCTATTAAAGGCCATTCTTTAAACAGAGATTCTTCAGCAGGGTAGAACTTTTCTTTCATGATAAAGGCTAGAAGTTGTTCTCTCAATTTCTTCTTTTGATCAGCCTTTTCTTTGTCTAGTTCTTGTGCATATTCTTCCATCTGCTTAACCTTTGCAAGGTAGAACTCCAGTCTATTAGTAATGCCTTCTTCGCTTAGCCTTTCTTTTTCACTGTCAACCTTAGCTTTAACTTTAGCTTGCCTAGCCTTTATCTTGAGATAATCAGTTATATCTTCTGGAGCTATATAGCCTATTAGTGAGGAGAATTTTCTTTTTGATGGATCTGTTTCTGTATAAAACTGCCTCATTTCATTTTTAATGGCTTCAAGCTCCAGTGGATATTTTTCAGCATTCGGATCATGTATCCCTTCATCGGCAGTGATTGGCTTTCTTTTTCTGCTAAAGAGCTTTGGTTGAGATATAGGAAGGATGAGAGCAGTGGTGGATGCCTGACTAACAGCTGTTGAAACAACTGGTGTCTCAACATCTGTTGTCATTACAACTGCTGATATGTCAGCAGTTGTCTTCTGCTTTTGAGCAGGGGATGGATGTGGTGAGGTGGTTTTTGATAATGGTGATGGTGGTGGTGAATCAACATCTGATATGAGATTCCTTCTTCTTTTTAATGAAGAAGGGGCAGATGATGTTTTGGGTGGATCAGTGGTAGTAGATTGAATAGCAGTGGTTTGTGATAGTGATTGACTGACAGTGGTTGAAACAACTGGTGTTTCAATCACTGTTGTCATTACAGCAGATGTTGTAACATCTGCTGTCTTCTGCTTTATGGCAGGAAGCAGTGATGATGGTGTGATTGTAGATGATGGTGGTAGAACAGTAGTTGTGGTGGTGTGTGTTGAAAGTGTGTGTGTAGATGACATGGCAGCTGTTTGGTTACTGACAACAGTTTTTGTAACTACTGCTGTATCAGCTGTTTGACTAACAGGTTTTGAGACCTGTTTTTCTTTTTCTTTTTCTTTTTCAGGTTCAATATGAAGGCCATGTTCAATTCCCTTTTTCTTCATTTGCTTCATTATCTCCCCCTTTTGGCATTATCTGCAAGGGGGTCATCAAAGAATAGTAAAGTTGAAGGAGCCTTGCCAGTGGCAGTTTGGATACTGGCCTTAATAGCCTTGATATCTGCTTGAGTATCCTTGAACCTTGATTCCATCATGTTGGACAGCAGTTGTACTTGAACAGCATGCTTTTGATCAGCCATTTGTTGCTGTTTTTCCAGCATGGGTTGGAAAATATTCCAAAGCTCATTTGCAGCAGGTGCTTGTTGTGGAGCAGGTGCTTGAGCAAGAACAGCAGAGGATTGTGCTTTCTGAGCTTTTAAAATCTCTTGCACCATCTCCTTTATTTCAGAAACTGATTCTTCAAGTTTTTCAACTCTGCCCGTCAATTCCTGATATCTTGAATCATCACCCATTTTACTGGGATCATCTGAATCCCCACCTGTGGTGGTTATATCAATGTGTGACTTAGGAACAGAGTCCCAAAAATCACCCATTGATGCCCCTTGTTCTTGGTACTGGGGACTTCTCTCTTCAGCACTCGATAAACCTTTGATGGTACCATTGGTTAGATCTAACTCACTGGTGGTCACCGAAGTTGCTATAGAAGAAATTACCTTCAAGGGAGTCTTACTTATGAAACAACTGTCCAACTGGGGATCTGTTGATCCACCAGTTGTAGTTGCTGCTCCACTTGAACTACTGATAGGAGTTACTTGTAACTCCTGCAGTGTAACCTCCTCAACTGTTGCTGGGATAGCAGAGGTATAAGCATCAGACCCAGTCAGTTGTGTGGGTATACTCTCAGTGATAGGTGATAGAGAGGAACTGGTTTGTGTCTGTGCAATAGCAGCTGCATGCAACAGAGGTAGCATGGATTGTGGCATTATTATTGGTGAGGGGATGGGGGTTGAAAGAGACATGTCCTTGGGATCAGGACTGAGGAAGATGGATCCGAGTGGATTCAGAGCTTCATATTGTGGTGTCCCTGTGCTTACAACCTGATCCTTTTGTGAGGATGCAGGAGGAGTTTCGATTATGGGTTGAGATCTTTCTTCCAACTGCTGTGAGGAAGTAGCAGCAGTGGTTTGTGGTGACTTTTGTGTTGTCACAGGCATTTCCTCTGGGATCTCATCTTCCAGAGTTGCCTTTGTTTTGGGATTGGTGGGGTTTCTGGATATTTTCTTTTTGGTCTTTTTAGTGGTGGCAGGTGTGGGTTTCAAAGCAGTGGGAGTGCTGCTATGATCACCTGGAGCAGTGGGCTCAGCAGCTGATACCTGAGGAGCAGTTGTAACTGCTAAAATCTGCTCAGGTACCCCTGCTTTTGTTTTTAATGGTGCCATCATCTTTGAAAATGTTTCTTTTGTTAAGCTTTTTATTTGACAATGAACACCTTGTTTTAGCAAATTTACATTTTTCTTTTCAAATTTTTGTTCAAAATAGTAACTCAAAAATCTTGGAAAAAGTAAAAATGCATTACTTTCAACGTTTTTCACCATGTCATTGAAAATTTCCTGGGAATAGTTGTAGTTCTTATTATTCAATATAGCATAACCCAAGCATTGAATTTTCAGTGGTATTTCGTTGAAAGATGTTGTTTTATTCGAAACACACATCAGAAGTGTGTGAAATAAAAACCTAGGTGCAGAAGGGAAATAACCTTTTTGTAAGGTATCTACCTTTGACACTTCTGCATATCCCCTTTTTACGAAATCAGATTTCATCTCGGCTTTATCAAAAGAGATTTTACCTTCCTGATCGTCAAGATTAAAGACTTCGGAGATTGATTGTGGTGTGACTTGAATCACTTTACCCTGTATCGAGGAGTTAATGGCAATGACTTTATCATCTTGTTTTTCAAGCGTCGTCTTTTTCCAAAACTCTCTCTGGGTTTGAAGATAGATGGGAGAATTTGCCGTCAACAAAGTTTTGTACTTTGATGCAGATAATGTATCAATGGTGGGGTCAAAGGTGTGATAATCAATAGGTTTTGTGAGTAAACCCAGATAGTTGTGAGATTGTTTGAATGGTATTTCGATGGGTTCTTCGGCCGTTTGAGCGACCTCTTTGGAAGATGGTGGTGATTTTGGTTTTGGTTGTGATTTTGATTTTGATTTTGTCATTTTTGCGGAGAAGAACGAAGAAGGATTTTGGAGATTTTGAGAAGAAGGGTTGGAAACTGCTATGAGAAGAGAATTTTGGAATTCAATTCGACAGTGTAAAACCCTGTTTGGGGTTTAGGGCAGGGTTTTATTTGAAAAGAAAAGATCGCTGATGTGGCAGCGGTTATTTTGATCTGAGGGCTAAAAACTGACCACGTGTCAAACACTGATGGAACGGATGAAGGATGGAGAACAGTTGTTTTAAGGGCCACTGACGTATCAAGCATCAGTGGTTACAACGGTAAAAATTGTGGGCAGTGGATTATTTTTACTATCAGTGGATAGCATATCAGTGGATAAGACACTGATTTTGAACATCAGTGTTTTTCAAGAAAATGAGGGATCAGTGGTTAACTTTCAACAGTGGACAGCGTTTAGGGATCAGACGTTGAAACAGAACAGTGGTTAGGGTAAATGGTACAGATCTTGAAGGACAGGTGTTTCAGCAACAGTTTTGAGGATTTTTATGCAAGGTTTTTGCCACATGTCAATTTTGAAAGACAGTGGTTTAGTACCCCAGATGATGAAAACTTTTTGCTAAGCCAACTCATTTTTGTTTAATATTCAATTAAAACATGAGTACCCTAGTAATTTAAGCACAGTTTGCAATCAATTTTTGATGAAAATTTAGGAGCAAACCTGAATATGACATGATCATGACATATGTACCATTTCCTTTTGACCCATTTATGAGGACACTAATACCATCAAAAATAAGGTATTACATCCTGACAGGAGCTGAAGCTATTGCCAACAAAAACAAGCAACAGTTTCACATATATTATTCCAAAAAAAATGAACAATATATCCTGATTATTCGAGAAAATCCTTTTGAAAAAAAAATAAAGGATTTTCTGAGAACAGCATCAAATAAAAAAGATCTGGTATAGTTTTAATAAAATATATAATCACATCATTCTCAGGTTTTTGAAAAATGGTCAGTGGTTTTGACAATAGTGGTAGGAAAATTTTGAACACATTTTGACCACTGTTTGGTACCATTTTCTTTGTCAGTTGATTGCAAACATGATCCACTTTGTAATTCATTCACTTGAATCAAAAACCCTTTTCTGAACAGATGAATGCACATGGTTGCTTAATGACCATTATTACCCCACTCTTTGACTCTTTAGTGTTTTATGTTTATACTCTTTTCTTCTACTTCAGAAGTTTTGAGATGAACACACTTCGGAGTTTTTGTGAATTTTCTTAATGTATTTTAACATAGTTGATTTTGTCATTTTGAGGAACTCAACCTGTTTTCAACACATAAGATTTAAATAACTAAAGTTTTAATTCCCCTCTTTCTAGATTACCAAAAACACTAATGTTTTATAAACATAGGTTTTTGTTAATCTGAGGTTCATACTTTAGCATTTTAATAAAGGACATCACAATTTTCATAACAACATTTGAGATCAATTTAGAAAATAAGAAATAATCTCATAATTTGACAGATATACTTTCAGATCTGAAAACCATGAGTGTATTATGCATGAAATCACTTGATGTATGAAATTTGTGTGTCATATGACACCTTGGTTGATTTACAGAGTTTTTGATTAACCATTTTGAACATGATTTACTCAATACTCTGTTTTTCAACTAAATACAACCAACCTTAGTATCAATGAATTTTTGAGCCGAACTGTTATGTCAATTTGACTGTTAAATCGAAATTGACTGTCCAAGCTCTGATACCAATTGTTAGGATCGGAGGCTCTCATGATAGTGTTTGTTTGTTTGAAATGAATGATCAATGAATATGAAAACATGTTAGGTGCAGCGGAAATGAAAACAAACTTTGTAAACACAATCAAAGGAGAAAATAGTTTGATAAACAATTGCTTCACATAGAGTCAAAAGATTACAAATCAAAGCAAAAGATTACAGTCATGCTTACAAACTAAACTCCCCCTCAGCCTGATGCCCCAAGGTTGGTTGCACACAAGATGAAAGGATTAGACATGAGGAGAAGAACCCACTCAGTCAATCGAATGTAACAGTACAGGGCACTGTTACATTTATAGGCAAACCAAACCACTGAGGTATCTCAGCTGACGTCACCATGAAAGCGACGTCTAACAGCCTAACAACTTGTATCTACTGACCTTACACAAACATTGCTAACCTAACCACTGACTATACATAAGACAATCAATTTACTAAACAGCTGCTCTCCCTTTCTGTCAGTGCTTTCCTCAAGGTTGATCAGTCCTTGACTGGGCAGTGCTTTAACATCAGTAGATAGGACCAGCAGTGTTGAATACTTCAGGGTTTTCATCAGCAGTTGAAAGGACAGCAGCAGTTGAATATGAGCAGCAGATAGAAACCATCAGTTGTTATAAATCACTTTTAAGGGGAGAGCAAAGTGTAAACTGCTGCTTATTGTGAATCCTCTGTTGTGACCTGGTTTTGGCTTTACATTATCTGTTCCTCTGGTAGGGTTCAATCCCAACACTGTTGCCGTTACTAAACACATTCCTTAAATTGTAGCAATTTTATGAGTGTTTATTTTTGGTGTCTAATCCGCATATATATCACTGTTACTCATGATTTTATTGAGTGTATATCTCTTAAATGTCAACATATACACGTGTGATTTAGTTTACGGAGATTTTTCAATGCTGAGAACCTCGATCAGAGAGTAAAAAAGGCGTAAGGTTGACAATGCTGTAAAACTAAAATGGGATATACCGGGCTAGGATTCGAGTTACAGGAACAAGGGCCAAACCTACCACCCAAGAATGTAATCGTCTTGCGAAAACAATTGACAACCTCTTGGAAGCTGCTTTTCTTGACACCATACCTTTCACAATCAATTAGGAATCTGATGCTGTCACTAAACACATTCCTCATATTGTCGCCATTTTTTTAGTGTTTATTTTTTGATGTCTAATCCGCATATATATCATCATTGCTCTTGATATTCTTGACTATATATTTCTTAAATGTCAACATATACACGTGTGATTTAGTTTACGAAGATTTTTCAATGCCGAGAACCTCGATCAGAGAGTAAAAAAGGCGTAAGGTTCACAATGTTGTAAAACTAAAATGGGATACATCGGGCTAGGATTAGAGTTACAGGAACAAGGGCCAAACCAACCACCCAAGAATGGAATCGTAGAGCGAAAACACTTGACAACCTCCTGGAAGCAGCTTTTCTTACCACCAGACCTTTCTCCATCAATTAGGAATCTGATGCCGTCACAAAACACATTCCTTCAATTGTTGCCATTTTTTGAGTGTTTATTTTTTGGTGTCTAATCCGCATATATATCACCATTGCTTTTGATTTTCTTGACTGTATATCTCTTAAATGTCAACATATACACGTGTGAGTTAGTTTACGAAGATTTTTCAATGCCGAGAACCTCGATCAGAGAGTAAAAAAGGAGTTAGGTTCACAATGGTGTAAAATTAAATGGGATATACCGGGCTAGGGTTCGAGATACAGGAACAAGGGCCAAACCAACCACCCAAGAATGGAATCATCGAGCGAAAACACTTGACAATCTCCTGGAAGCAGCTTTTCTTACCACCAGACCTTTATCCTTCAATTAGGAATCTGATGCCGTCACTAAACACATTCCTTAAGTTGTAGCCATTTTTTAAGTGTTTATTTTTTGGTGTCCAACCCGCTTATATATCACCATCGCTCTTAAATTTCTTGACTGTATATCTCTTAAATGTCAACATATACACGTGTGAGTTAGTTTACGAAGATTTTTCAATGCCGAGAACCTCGATCAGAGAGTAAAAAAGGAGTTAGGTTCACAATGGTGTAAAACTAAAATGGCATATACCAGGCTAGGGTTCGAGTTACAGGAACAAGGGCCAAACCAACCACCCAAGAATGGAATCGTCGAGCGAAAATACTTGACAACCTCCTGGAAGTAGCTTTTCTTGCCACCAGACCTTTCTCCATCAATTAGGAATCTGATGTCGTCACTAAACACATTCCTTAAATTTAAGCCATTTTATGAGTGTTTATTTTTTGGTGTCAAATCCGCATATATATCACCATAGCTCTAGATTTTCTTGACTGTATATCTCTTAAATGTCAACAAATACACGTGTGATTTAGTTTACGAAGATTTTTCAATGCTGAGAACCTCGATCAAAGAGTAAAAAAGGTGTAAGATTGACAATGTTGTAAAACTAAAATGGGATATACGGGCTAGGATTCGAGTTACAGGAACAAGGCCAAACCTACCACTCAAGAATGGAATCGTCGAGCGAAAACACTTGACAACCTTCTGGAAGCAGCTTTTCTTGCCACCATACCTTTCTCAATCAATTACGAATCTGATGCTGTCACTAAACACATTCCTCAAATTGCAGCCATTTTTTGGGTGTTAATTTTTTGATGTCTAATCCGCATATATATCACCATTGCTCTTGATTTTCTTGACTGTATATCTCTTAAATGTCGACATATACACGTGTGATTTAGTTTACGAAGATTTTTCACTGCCGAGAACCTCGATTAGAGAGTAAAAAAGTCGTAAGGTTCACAATGGTGTAAAACTAAAATGAGATATACCGGGCTAGGATTCGAGTTACAGGAACAAGCGCCAACCCACCCAAGAATGGAATCGTCGAGCAAAAACACTTGATAACCTCCTCGAAGCAGCTTTTCTTGCCACCAGACCTTTCTCCATCAATTAGGAATCTGATGCCGTCACTAAAAACATTCCTTAAATAATAGCCATTTTATGAGTGTTTATTTTTTGGTGTCTAATCCGCATATATATCACCATTGCTCTTGATTTTCTTGACTGTATTGTAACACCCCAAAACCCGAATATTTATATTCGTTAAAATGTTATGATATGATACATCAAGAAATAAATAACTAGGCTATTTAACCTACTTAAATGTATGGTTAAAATTATTAAAAGATTGAATGTGGTAAAATGTTTCGCAAAGCAAGCAAGGGAGCAAACTAGAGGGACCAAAACCGTTAAGTGGGAAACATAAATTTATAAAATAAAAATCAAAACACCCCACACACACATAGTGTGTGTGTGTGTGTGTCGACATCAGGAAGGAGAAAAAGGGGTTCAAACCCTAGTTTCACTATAATCATCAAATTGAAAGGGGAATTCAGCTCGGATCTAATGCATGAACATGAATTCATGATCATCTATCCCTATAAATCACTTGGTAAGTTGTAATTTATGAGTTGGTGATTTTGATATGAAGTGGGTTATGATCAACCCACGAATTAGTATGAGATTAAGCATGTATATGTGTTAGCATCATCTTAGGAATCATGTGCTAGGCATAATTTTGATTAATTGATGTTTAAAGATGGAAACCCACTAAGTTGGGTGATGAAGATGACATGGGTATTTCATCATGTTCAATTCTTGTTCAAATGTTGAGGTGCCATATTGAATATGATGGAATCTCGTTAGATGAATTGAAAGGAATGTGTTGTTTGTTATATTGATGAACTATGTATGAACTTGGAAGATTATGCATGAATTAGTTGTACATTGTGCATTAAATTGTGTACGCACACCAAGTGTTTGATGAAATGCCTCGTATAAGCTAGTATGTGAAATTGTATGCTAAACACCGGATGAACATGTGAAGAGGTTGAGATTATGTCAAATTACTAGCTTTGAATAAAGTTGTCAACTAAAGAATGATGAATATGTTAGTATGTGTTGAGTTGACGATACGTATGCATGTATGTAGTTAGTCGATCATGTGCTTAGGTATGTGTGTGTGTCCTACACCATGATTATGAAATATAAATGGTATATTGTGTATGTGACTAGGTGATCATGTAGTTGTTAGTGTCATATAACATTATGTATGAAATGAATATCGTGTCATTGATATGGTTCACTATATCAACATGAATGCGTGTCCATAAGTTGGAAATTATATGCTAGAAAGTTGACTTTCTGAAAGTCAACCGAGAATTTATAACATGGTTAGGCATTATGACACAAATGTAAGAATCAAGAGATCATGGAATAAGTGTAGACCAATTGTGCGTTATGTGTGATAACGAAATGGTATTTCAGAGATATTGAACTATGTGGTTGACAAGTCATGTCGTATGCGTGTTAGTGAAAGTCAAATAGATAAAAGTTGGAAAAATGTGTGTTAATATGATTGAGCATGAATACTAACATAATCATGGCATGACGACATGAAAGAATAGGAACCACACTAGCACGGACCAAGCGTGGAAGGCTAACGGGTCAAGATGAGGCAAGAAAGAGGTTACGAACACGGATGCACAAGGTAAGTGATTCCGTAATCACTTTTTAGTTGTTTATGTAAAGTTATATGCAACTTAATTAAATATGATAATTGAGGTAAATTAGGAATGAATTGTATGATGTCGATGAGTATTAAATGGATCTTAGCTTTTATCCGAGTAAAGTATGTGTGATTAAGAATTCTAGCTAAGTAGAAAGATTCGTTACTTATGTAAGGAATTCCTTTGTTGTTAAGGATAGAGCGAAATTGACAAAAACGCCCTTGATAGGTATATCGGGCAAACGACCTTGAATGTCTATTGGAAATAAGTGAACCGATTAGAGTAATGTGTTGGTCCTATGTGAAAGCGAAGAGTATGGTTTTGTTATGTCATAGACCATTTAATGCATAAATACCCATAACGGATCAAAAATGAGCTTTTAAGCGAAAATGGGTTAAGAGGATGCTAGGCATCCTAGAATCTAATCTTTTATGATAGGCGTCAATGAAATTATTAAGTTCATATGAGTTTAAGGTCAAATAAACAGGTTATGTTGATAAATGCACGTACGGGTCAAATAATTAGAATATGATAATAAGCCGAATGCATGTAAGTTAAGAATTTCCTTAATCCGGAGGTGGGATTATAAGTTTATATGATAGAATGTGAATTTACAGGCATGTAGGAAGAAACGGGAGGTTAAATGGGTAAACGGTTCGTAAGTTATGCGCGTTTTAGTGCGTTCGGACGACGAATCGAAGCTGCAAAAAAGTGAGGTTTCGAGAGGGCGTCGCCGACGGGCTCCCACCCCGTCGCCGACGGGCTCCCAAAACCACAAGTTTGGCCGACGGCTTATTTTACTGGTTACGGGACATGTGGCCGACGGGCAATTTTAAGAAGCCGTCGCCGACGGGTACCCACTCCGTCGCCGACGGGCTGCCTAGCCCACTTCTCCGTTTTTTCTTGTTTTGCACTTCCGAATGATCCGTAACGCATCCCGGTACATCGTTTTCTTTTACCTGATGATTCGTAAAGCTCCCGAAAAGTCCTTATACTCCATCAAACCTACGTAAACGCAAATCTAATTAATAGGAGGCCATTCAAGATTAAGACTCATATAAAAACATAAAGTTATATGATTACGAGCACCGGTTTGTAAATGCGTATTTATGTATATATGAAGATACGTATGATGGCAGGTACGTATGTAAAGATGTAGGAATGGTATGTACCTATGCAAATGTGTATATATGTATGTATATAGTTATGTACGAGTGTATGCATGTATGTAATGATGTAAGAAAGGTTTGTACGTATGTAGATGTGTATGTATGTATGTATAAAGATATGTACGAGCGTATGCATGTATGTAAAGATGGAGGAGGGGTACGTATGTATGAAGATGTGTATGTATGTATGTATAAAGATATGTACGAGCGTATGCATGTATATAGACATGTATGAGTGTATGCACGTATGTAACGTTGTAGGAAAGATATGTACGTAAGTAGATGCGTATGTATGTATGCATGAAACTAAGAATGTATGCATGATTTAGACATGTTGAGGGTTAACGTTATTAATGGTGTACCTTGAGATTGAAAGGTAATGCAGGTACATTATTGAAGCCTCACCAGGAAATGGATACGCAGACGAAATGATTAAGGCTTGAAAGTTGACGAAGTGTGAAGTGTACGCGAATGAATCTTGTTTATATTATGTGTGCTAATGTTATGAATATATGTGGTGAATGCAGGTTGTACAGATAATGGGCGATTATCACAAAGGTTAGAGATCGAAGACCGAGTCACAAGATAGATTGTACGGGAATAATTGAGTATGTATTTTTAGAAAACAGGACTTATGCTTTATTTTTGTAAAAGATACATATTAGAAAGAACCTTTATATAAGTCAAGACGTTTGTAACGAAAGAAATTTTATGGCACGAATTTCCGCTGCGACTTTTTGTCAAATACGAATTAGGGTCTAACAAGTTGGTATCAGAGCCCTGGTTTGAGAGAATCAAGTGTAAGAAGGTAAGTGCTTGAACTCAAACCTGTGTGCTCTTATGACAAGAAACCCGTACAATCCGAGACTCGACCAAGATCTAAAGGTAGAAGCAAAGGTAAGTATGTGCTTAAGTATGTATTGGAAGATAGCTAACTATATGTTATGTGTAAGGTAAGCATGGTTGCTTGGAAAGAATGATTTGTGGATGCGGTCTAGCACCGAAACCAAGGTATATAATTTGACATATTGACCCAAGTTCATATATTTAATATATGTAAGTACATGTGAGGGTAAAACCTAACAATGAAAGGAAAATTTTAAATGAAAAATAATGATAAGAATGGTAATGAAGTTTTGGAAATGTTACACGTGCCGAAACCTAATTCTTCGGACATAAGGTGACAATTACACGAAGACACGAAACTAGTGTGTGGATTGTGTACCTGGCCAGTACACAAGAAACGCATGACTTTCGTGAGCCCGTGATAATTGTTACAGGTGTGACCGTTAGAATTAAGTAGTAGGTGGACGTGAGGGTGAAGAGAAATGTAAGACTCTCAAGAATGAGAGCATGATATGCTATGCTAGAATCCGCGAGACGGATTCGAAACATGAAATGCTATGCTAGAATCCGCGAGACGGATTCGAAACATGAAATGCTATGCTAGAATCCGCGAGACGGATTCGAAACATGAAAGAAGTTAAAGTATGAATGCAATGCTTGAATCCGTGAGACGGATTCAAGGGATGAAAAGCGTATATGCAATGTTTGAATCCGCGAGACGGATTCAAGGAATGAAAGATATGAATGATGCAAATTCCTTGTGGATTTGGTTATGATAAGCGAAAGCTGTAACAAGCTATGCACGTCGACCGGTTCAAGTTGAACAAGTCGAGTGAGGATAAGGTACCATCCGTTTAAAACGAGTGGTCGAGAATGCAATAACGAATGTATGAAGTTCAATCCGTTATACGGATAGAACGGAAGATTTATGTTGAAAGCAATTAACCCGATGTTACCGGGTCGTAAGTGGTATGCTTGAATCTCATTATGAGAGTATATGCTATTACCCAATTAAGTGGATAATCGAATGCGTGAAAGAAATGAAAGTATATAAGCGGATAAAACCAAAAATGTTGGAATGGGCATGGCGTAATATGGAAAGCTTGGTTCTAATAGTTGACATAGGAATGAAAACTATGTCATTAAGAAGTGAATTTTTAATGTTTTGAGTAAAATATACGAGTATTAGTTAAACTCTTGTATGATGAATGTGCATGAAACGTATACCTATGTAAATTAAGTAAATGCGCGAAATGAGAGGAATAGTAATGTAGAAAGGTGTTAACTATGGAGTTAAGCATGTAGACGTGATTATGGAATGAATGAATAAACATGTAGTGATGATCATCACTAAGAAACTATCATGAGGCAAGAAGTTGAGGTCTAAAGATATATATTTTAGAAGCATGTTATTTAGGAGGGATGGTAGTAACCGGTAAGTAAAGGATTATGGTCCCGTAGATATGAGCAAGGTTTCGGGGACGAAACCTCTTTTAAGGGGGGTAGACTTGTAACACCCCAAAACCCGAATATTTATATTCGTTAAAATGTTATGATATGATACATCAAGAAATAAATAACTAGGCTATTTAACCTACTTAAATGTATGGTTAAAATTATTAAAAGATTGAATGTGGTAAAATGTTTCGCAAAGCAAGCAAGGGAGCAAACTAGAGGGACCAAAACCGTTAAGTGGGAAACATAAATTTATAAAATAAAAATCAAAACACCCCACACACACATAGTGTGTGTGTGTGTGTCGACATCAGGAAGGAGAAAAAGGGGTTCAAACCCTAGTTTCATTATAATCATCAAATTGAAAGGGGAATTCAGCTCGGATCTAATGCATGAACATGAATTCATGATCATCTAGCCCTATAAATCACTTGGTAAGTTGTAATTTATGAGTTGGTGATTTTGATATGAAGTGGGTTATGATCAACCCACGAATTAGTATGAGATTAAGCATGTATATGTGTTAGCATCATCTTAGGAATCATGTGCTAGGCATAATTTTGATTAATTGATGTTTAAAGATGGAAACCCACTAAGTTGGGTGATGAAGATGACATGGGTATTTCATCATGTTCAATTCTTGTTCAAATGTTGAGGTGCCATATTGAATATGATGGAATCTCGTTAGATGAATTGAAAGGAATGTGTTGTTTGTTATATTAATGAACTATGTATGAACTTGGAAGATTATGCATGAATTAGTTGTACATTGTGCATTAAATTGTGTACGCACACCAAGTGTTTGATGAAATGCCTCATATAAGCTAGTATGTGAAATTGTATGCTAAACACCGGATGAACATGTGAAGAGGTTGAGATTATGTCGAATTACTAGCTTTGAATAAAGTTGTCAACTAAAGAATGATGAATATGTTAGTATGTGTTGAGTTGACGATACGTATGCATGTATGTAGTTAGTCGATCATGTGCTTAGGTATGTGTGTGTGTCCTACACCATGATTATGAAATATAAATGGTATATTGTGTATGTGACTAGGTGATCATGTAGTTGTTAGTGTCATACAACATTATGTATGAAATGAATATCGTGTCATTGATATGGTTCACTATATCAACATGAATGCGTGTCCATAAGTTGGAAATTATATGCTAGAAAGTTGACTTTCTGAAAGTCAACCGAGAATTTATAACATGGTTAGGCATTATGACACAAATGTAAGAATCAAGAGATCATGGAATAAGTGTAGACCAATTGTGCGTTATGTGTGATAACGAAATGGTATTTCAGAGATATTGAACTATGTGGTTGACAAGTCATGTCGTATGCGTGTTAGTGAAAGTCAAATAGATAAAAGTTGGAAAAATGTGTGTTAATATGATTGAGCATAAATACTAACATAATCATGGCATGACGACATGAAAGAATAGGAACCACACTAGCACGGACCAAGCGTGGAAGGCTAACGGGTCAAGATGAGGCAAGAAAGAGGTTACGAACACGGATGCACAAGGTAAGTGATTCCGTAATCACTTTTTAGTTGTTTATGTAAAGTTATATGCAACTTAATTAAATATGATAATTGAGGTAAATTAGGAATGAATTGTATGATGTCGATGTGTATTAAATGGATCTTAGCTTTTATCCGAGTAAAGTATGTGTGATTAAGAATTCTAGCTAAGTAGAAAGATTCGTTACTTATGTAAGGAATTCCTTTGTTGTTAAGGATAGAGCGAAATTGACAAAAACGCCCTTGATAGGTATATCGGGCAAACGACCTTGAATGTCTATTGGAAATAAGTGAACCGATTAGAGTAATGTGTTGGTCCTATGTGAAAGCGAAGAGTATGGTTTTGTTATGTCATAGACCATTTAATGCATAAATACCCATAACGGATCAAAAATGAGCTTTTAAGCGAAAATGGGTTAAGAGGATGCTAGGCATCCTAGAATCTAATCTTTTATGATAGGCGTCAATGAAATTATAAAGTTCATATGAGTTTAAGGTCAAATAAACAGGTTATGTTGATAAATGCACGTACGGGTCAAATAATTAGAATATGATAATAAGCCGAATGCATGTAAGTTAAGAATTTCCTTAATCCGGAGGTGGGATTATAAGTTTATATGATAGAATGTGAATTTACAGGCATGTAGGAAGAAACGGGAGGTTAAATGGGTAAACGGTTCGAAAGTTATGCGCGTTTTAGTGCGTTCGGACGACGAATCGAAGCTGCAGAAAAGTGAGGTTTCGAGAGGGCGTCGCCGACGGGCTCCCACCCCGTCGCCGACGGGCTCCCAAAACCACAAGTTTGGCCGACGGCTTATTTTACTGGTTACGGGACATGTGGCCGACGGGAAATTTTAAGAAGCCGTCGCCGACGGGTACCCACCCCGTCGCCGACGGGCTGCCTAGCCCACTTCTCCGTTTTTTCTTGTTTTGCACTTCCGAATGATCCGTAACGCATCCCGGTACATCGTTTTCTTTTACCTGATGATTCGTAAAGCTCCCGAAAAGTCCTTATACTCCATCAAACCTACGTAAACGCAAATCTAATTAATAGGAGGCCATTCAAGATTAAGACTCATATAAAAACATAAAGTTATATGATTACGAGCACCGGTTTGTAAATGCTTATTTATGTATATATGAAGATACGTATGATGGCAGGTACATATGTAAAGATGTAGGAATGGTATGTACCTATGCAAATGTGTATATATGTATATATATAGTTATGTACGAGTGTATGCATGTATGTAATGATGTAAGAAAGGTTTGTACGTATGTAGATGTGTATGTATGTATGTATAAAGATATGTACGAGCGTATGCATGTATGTAAAGATGGAGGAGGGGTACGTATGTATGAAGATGTGTATGTATGTATGTATAAAGATATGTACGAGCGTAAGCATGTATGTAAAGAGGTAGGAGAGGTACGTATGTATGAAAATGTGTATGTATGCATGTATATAGACATGTATGAGTGTATGCACGTATGTAACGTTGTAGGAAAGATATGTACGTAAGTAGATGCGTATGTATGTATGTATGCATGAAAGTAAGAATGTATGCATGATTTAGACATGTTGAGGGTTAACGTTATTAATGGTGTACCTTGAGATTGAAAGGTAATGCAGGTACATTATTGAAGCCTCACCAGGAAATGGATACGCAGACGAAATGCTTAAGGCTTGAAAGTTGACGAAGTGTGAAGTGTACGCGAATGAATCTTGTTTATATTATGTGTGCTAATGTTATGAATATATGTGGTGAATGCAGGTTGTACAGATAATGGGCGATTATCACAAAGGTTAGAGATCGAAGACCGAGTCACAAGATAGATTGTACGGGAATAATTGAGTATGTATTTTTAGAAAACAGGACTTATGCTTTATTTTTGTAAAAGATACATATTAGAAAGAACCTTTATATAAGTCAAGACGTTTGTAACGAAAGAAATTTTATGGCACGAATTTCCGCTGCGACTTTTTGTCAAATACGAATTAGGGTCTAACATGTATATATCTTAAATGTCAACATATACACGTGTGATTTAGTTTACGAAGATTTTTCAGTGCCGAGAACCACGATCAGAGAGTAAAAAAGGCGTAAGGTTCACACTGGTGTAAAACTAGAATGGGATATATCGGGCTAGGATTTGAGTTACAGGAACAAGAGCCAAACTAACTACCCATGAATGGAATCGTCGAGCGAAAACACTTGACAACCTCCTGGAAGCAGCTTTTCTTACCACCAGACCTTTCTCCATCAATTAGGAATCTGATGCCGTCACTAAACACATTCCTTAAATTGTAGCCATTTTATGAGTGTTTATTTTGTGGTGTCTAATTCGCTTATATATCACCATTGCTCTTGATTTTCTTGATTGTGTATCTCCAAAATGTCAACATATACACGTGTGATTTAGTTTACGAAGATTTTTCGATGCTGAGAACCTCGATCAAAGAGTAAAAAAGGCGTAAGGTTCACAATTGTCACTCCCCGACCACGTAAAACAACAAAACGTGGCGGAAACGTCGGGGAGTGTTGTAACAGAATCATTGTTTCATAACACATGGAAATTGAAATATTGTTTTATTAAATAAAAGAGTTACATTGTCTTGACAATCAAAGAAACACAACATAAATAACTAGTGTTGCATATTTTATTGTCGCTAAGGCCCAAGTCCGCCTAAGTGTATCGTCTAGACTCACGAAAAAAAAAAAAAAACAAAAAGCAAAGTCTAAGCTCGTATGAAAAGAGAAAAAAAAAATAAGAATAGATTTGATTCTAAACTCTTTTGATCTTGGTATAAGGCGGTTAGGAAATAACCCAGTGATTGTTCCTTTTGTCCTATAAGTTTGAGGTGGGATTAGGTGGACCTGTGATTCCTAGCGTGAGACCCTAGGTAGATTGACCGCACTTGAACTAAATTGCATGATAAGGGCTCGGAACCGGGTTTGGGTTTAAGAGGACACGTATACTTGCAATCGCGGCTAACACATGTTTCGATTCTAATAAAATAACTTAAGCTTTTGTCCCGAATGATTATTCCGTCTATGATTCCGTTTTGCATAATTCTTTTTCGGGGACGAAAAAAGGTTAAGTGTGGGGATATTTGATGTAGGGTAAAATACACATATTTGTCCCGTGTAAAGTGTGTAAATTTTGTATAGTTTTTATTTGTTTTTATTTAGTTTTAGTATTATATTATATCATTTTGTGTTTTGGCAGGCTCTGGTGCAAATGGAGTGAAAAAGAGTAATATTTAAATGACCAGCCAGTTGGGCAGAGCGGGGTACCAGGAACCGAATTAAAATTGCCGCTATTTTCTTAAGTGAGCCGAGCCCGCTATCTCTATGTCATCTATTAAGTGTTGCATATATAAAAGAATTAGTAAATGTGCTTTTGGTGGACAAGCCATAAAAGAATTGTTATTATTGGAGGTTGGGCCAGATTCTAACAATACTTGGAATAAATAAAGGATACATGCACGTGAAGTTATAAATGGCTGCTTTATCTATTTGTGGTGGGGCCGCCAGACATCAAAAGTCCAGCAAAGGAGTTCGTGATCAGACCATTATTTGATATTATTACTTGGAAAAATCCTTAGGTTGGTGGTTGGAGTTCAACGAAAGTGTAGTGGGCCGAAGCCCATGTTTTGGGAAAAGAAAATTAGAGGCGGCATATTATAGAATTGGGAAGGGATTTATCCGGAAGGAGAAGAGCCGCACATCATAAACGGCTGAATAGAAGACACGCAACATCAGACACGATTACATTACGAATTTTAGAGTTCTTTGGGAGCTTGGAAGTCTGATTTCAGAGGTTTTGAAGGTTCGGGATTGCTAGGAATCATCGGAGAACATTCGGGAGCACACGGGATCGAAGTTTACGGGTTCTAATATCTTGTTTCTTCGTTCTTCGTTTATCTTTGATTGTTTAATGATGAATTCAGATTTGATGATGATTATGAACCTGTTTTTTTCTATGTTTAGAGGCTAAATTTATGTTACTACCTAGACATGGATGAATGATTGCTATATGATTTGATTATTTTTGGATTTATGGAAGCTATGGATTGTTTATAAATTGTAAACGGTTTGTTCTATCAGTTAGATGTGTTTGCGTGCTTGATATTATTTTATTATTGATTATTGCTTCGCATGAATCTTGGTGACGGTCTTTATCACATAATAGAGTCATGCTAGGTTTTAGATTTTGGTGACTGTCTATATCACGTAATAAATCTTGAATCTTTAGGGTTAAATCGGCCGATAAACCTTAGAAGTAATAATTGGTATTTTTATAAAATCAAGTGTTCTACTAATCGTCAATAGTTGTAAGGTGCGAGATTATTGCTAGGTCTAAGTGATTAAACCGCAAGGTGGGTCCTTCTTAGGAAGTTAACCTTTTGGCTGCTGTCTAGCAAGTCTAGCTGAGAAAACAAACCTATCCTAGGTTTAGGTCTCGTAAGGGAGTGAGCCTTGTAGGATACTTTTATAAACCCATTAGATGTCTTGTAAAGGAGTCTAATAACCGGTAATTTAACAACCTTTAGGGGATCTTAGCGTGCTCTTGAGAAGGTTTAGGGGTCCTTAGATTTCCCGATAGGTGAGAATTTTAAGATCCCGGTTCCATAGCAGACAACTTCCAATTATAATCATAACTAAAAGCAATCAGGATTCCTGTCTAGGTAGTTCTTTCATCATCCTTGAGTTCAGCCTTCGTGTGAGTTCGTGTCTAGTTCGTCTAGTCTAGTTAGTATTCGTTATTTACATTCTTAGAATTTTTAGAAACCCCCCCCCCCCCAATTAATAAACATTTAGTTAAGTCGTGTCAGTCTAAGTCTAGATAGAGTCATTAGCGTAATCAGTAGAGTCTCTTGGGTTCGATACTCGGACTTCCTTAGGCTATACTTCATCGATCGGTACACTTGCCGGTCGTGTGATTTAGGGTTTAGAGAGTCTTAGTTTTATAAATTTAAAACTTAGAGAGTCTAGATTTAGGGTAATTTTAGTTGTTTTAGTTGACCCATTTTCAGCACATCAGTTATATGTCCAAATTGAAATGATTCAAATAACGCTACGATATGTAATACCATACAATCACTTATATATAGGAAGTACCAGCGGCGTATCCACCATGCTTGTATCATATTACACACGCCTCGTTACTTAAATCACTTACTCAAACCAAACCAACAAGGTAAGATGTCTATGTTTAAACCAATTTTCAAATGTATTGAATAATATGTCAAAATGTTTATGTCAAGATGTAAATCATGTAATGCATAACAAATGTCAAAAATGTTTATGTGTCAAATGTAAATCATATAATGTGTAACAAATGTAAAAAATGTTTATGTGTCAAATGTAAATCATGTAATGTGTAACCAAAATGATATGTATGGCTAGTGAAATGCATCAACTAAACCATAGGTGAAATGCACAAAACAAAGTATTGAAGTAAAAATTGGTTTAAATCAAAGTTATGTTTTGTGGAAATGCATGCTATACTGATACAGACATCTATGCGGTGTTGTGAGAATGCATACATCCAAGCCTTGAGACTGAGGCGATAAACCCTTAAACAAATTAAAGGTATATCTAAGTTATGAAAATCGAATTCGGTCATTCCTTTCATCCAAACCTACCTAGGATGTCCGGAACGAGAGTTGTCAATTCCTATGGTACCACTACTTACTAACGAACGGCGTGATCGGTGTTAATGAATGTATATTGATCCATCAAAACAAACCAAATATCATATCAAAATGTAAGCATGTGATGAATAATAAATGTACTAAGTATGCACACAATGGGCATACATAGCATAGAATGTAATGTAAAATAATGTACTAAGTACGCACACAATGGGCATACATAGCATAAAATGTAATGTAAAATAATGTACTAAGTACGCACACAATGGGCATACATAGCATAAAATGTAATGTAAAATAATGTACTAAGTACGCACACAATGGGCATACATAGCATAAAGTGTAATGTAAAATAATGTACTAAGTACGCACACAATGGGCATACATAACATAAAGTGTAATGTAAAATAATGTACTAAGTACGCACACAATGGGCATACATAGCATAAAATGTAATGTAAAATAATGTACTAAGTACGCACACAATGGGCATACATAGCATAAAATGTAATGTAAAATAATGTACTAGGTACGCACACAATGGGCATACATAGCATAAAATGTAATGTAAAATAATGTACTAAGTACGCACACAATGGGCATACATAGCATAAAGTGTAATGTAAAATAATGTACTAGGTACGCACACAATGGGCATACATAGCATAAAACACAACGAAATCATGTACTATGAATGTACTAATGAACATAGCAAGTATATGATGTGAAAACAGGAAAACATGAAAGTAACAAGTAGGCACATGTGTTCCACCCCAAAATGTTTGGAAAATAGTAAAAGAGGGGTCTATGTACTCACTTGAGATTGCTTAGTAGTCCTTGAGTAACAACCAAACAATGCTAGAGATCACAGATATCAAACGGCACCTAATATAGGTAACTATGTTAATATAACGGACCTAAATCGGAGGATTTGGATAGAATGAGGGTTCGTAAACCAAATGAGTATGGGAACTCATGTAATATGGTTTAACAAAGCCCACATACTAAAATGAAACCTAACCTAAGTGCTTACGACCCATTACGACCCGTTTAGGTAGCTTATGCTACTTTAACGCGTCGTTCGCCTGAAACGCGTTCGGACCGCCTAACTAGCCCTATGATAAGTAAAATATGCCTTAACATGTCTAATATTGTTGCCAAATCAGTTTAGATATCAAAAGTTATGTTACATATGCTTAATATGAATTTTGGTGCAAAAAGGGCATTTTGGTCATTTACCTAAGGCATATAAACTACCTATCATACAACTAACTAAACGCCGTGACCATAAGGCATAACCTCGGAAGGTTATTCCATATATACTATGGTCACCTAATGTGCTTGGTCGGATCCTAATGATCGACCAAACGGGTCGGGTTCGAAAGTATAAGCGATTGTTTAGATCGCTTACCTTACGACCCTATATAAGCACTAAACTAAAAGTGACGAGCTAAGAATGCGCATTTTGGCCAAAACTACGACTCATCACTGAGCCTAGATAACGTGGTAATCACTAGGTATAGTCGCTAGGGACTATAACCATCGTGATTACGCTCACGTTATGAAGTTCAAACGAACTTCGCATTGACCATAAACTTGTCAATGCAGAAAGTCAAACAAAGTTTGACTTTCGGACTCGAAAAGCAATAAAAGAACGAAGGAACACTTACAAAGGGTCCCCGCAAGATTTGATTCCAAGTAATCTCAGGTAGGAAGTGAGAAATCACAACCACTTAGAGAAAAACTCAGATCAAATGTGGGTTTGCAAGGAGTGGGGGTTGGGTATTTATAGGAAAACCAAGACCGTTAGGATCGTTTCCTGAAAAACGTGCTTCGATCTAGGCCGTCCAAGTGTTGAAATGTTATGGTGCATCATTTTGCCCCCACCACAAGAGTTTGACATGTGGCATTGGCCTTTGGGGGTGTCTAAGGGCTGTTAACAGTTGAAAAATGACTTTTTCTGATAAGAAGGGGCCTCGCGTGACGCCAAGGGGGCTAGGTATCACGCTAAGGTCCCCCTGATCAGCAAACACTTTCCAATGTTTCCATTTCAGTCCCCGTTGTGTATTAAGGCCATTTCCGACATGTTTAAGGCTCGTTAAGCCATTTTCAAGGCCCTAAAATGATGCCTAAACATTGTGGACATGAAACATGCTCAAGAATATCCCGGATGTCGGTTCGTTTGGTCGTACGATCGCGATGTTCGCTTAATTACGACGGAATGCGCATAAGCGCGAAAAACGATCCAATTTGCGTGACGAATGGATTTTTCTCATGCCAAACACTAAAATAAAATATTTTAGTGCTTACATAAATTTTTGGATGTCCGGATGTATTCAGAACGTAAGTTATGCGCGAAAATGCAAACTTGTGTACTTTTTGACGCTTTTAGTCCCTGAATGACTCAAAAGTTTATTTTAGCACACTGAACCTCTCAAAGCCTATTTCTAAGCTATATAAAGGATATTTAAGGTGTGTTTAACTTATGGTCATGTTCCGGAATGTCTGTTACTGTTCAAATTGGCATACTTTCATTGTTTGTCAAATTTAGTCCCTATAGGCGAATTAACTCGATTTTGCCATACCAAAGCCTTCAAAACTTAATTCTAAGTTATGTAAAGGTTATTTAAGGTATGTTAAGCCTATTTCACTTTTCCGGAGTGTTCGTTGCATTAAACAGGTTATATTTACGCATCAGTGCGCGTATAACCTTCCAGAAAGCGATTTAAAGCTTGAAATCGAACAAGAATTGATATGTGCAAAGGATAGACATATTTATACAAATCCCAAGTATGAAATACAATATTTCATTGATACAGTATCTGTTTGATGGCCGTGGAGGCACAGGTGTCACAGTCTCCCCTACTTTAGGAAATTTCGTCCCGAAATTTTATTTAGAGGAAACTTGTGAGAGTTTAAAACATGAAGTTGAAAAGATCGAACAAAATTGGTTAGGGTTCTGAACTTCTAGTAACTTTAATAACATCATGCTTGCAATGTAAGAGGGATACTTATATACAAGTATATGAAGCGTCATTGGTGCGTCCACCATACCTCCTGTACATTGTTCACATTTCGTTATTGTTGCCACTATCGGTTCTTACACATAATAAATCTTACTCTGGTTTCCGTGCACTGAATTTCATAATTATGTACGCGTCCATAATTAGACAATTCCTTGCATAGTCCACACAGTCTATTTTATAATGTGTAGGGGAAAACCAAATGAACAAAACATGTGATGAGTGTGACTAGACCACCCTAGGGTCCCTTTTATTAAATAAATAAATGATTTTAATAGACAACCAAGGAGTCTTTTCAGCTTATATCATCACATGTCATTCTTAACCAGATTTTTGAATCAATCTTTTTTACTAGACCCCTAAAAGGGTCTCTTATGAATCATGGAGTGGTACTATATAATCCAAGGGTCTTAACTATTATATAGAAGGCCATTAAGGATTTAAGGTGGTACCTTTTTGAATATCCTACTACGAATCCCTCATATGAAGATATGAAAGATTCTACGAGGATTTGGATAACGAATACCCAGAGTATAAAAACGCAAAATGCATAAAAGAAAACACAAGATGCATAAACACATAGTCATATAACCACAAAGATTGTTTATCTAGATCTTTAATTTCTTAATTAGTTTTGCTAACAGAGCACATGTATTTAAAGCACACTAGGAATCCATCTCGTGGATTTCATTTGGTACTTTAAACATTATCAAGAATCTAGCTATAAAGATAGAAAGATTTTTAAAAGAAAAATTCGTTTTCGATTATAAGGAACCGAAATGTTCGAATTTAGGTACATAAGGAATCCAATCAAGGACTCTAATTTGAATGATAATCATCCACAAGGGTCTAAATGTGAAGATAAAAAGATCCCATATGGATTTTAGAAGTTGAAGATGTTTTGAAACCTTGCACTTGATGTGCTTAGGTCAAAACATGAAGTAAAATGCTTATGAAGTTGAGATGCCAGATATGCCAAGGCGACATATGAAGCGAAATTTGAAAGTTAAGTCAATGTATGAAGAAAATATTTTTGAAAACTATGCATGGGGTTCTTAAGAAAAATGTGTTCAATGTTTTTGAAACCTTATATATAATACCTTTGAAATCATAAAGTAGGTGTATTAGGTAGGTATATATATATAAAATTGTTTTAAAATCATGCGAGATGAATTTTGAAATTATGTATAAGGTTTTTGAAAACATGAATGATGCTTTTCGAAATCATTCACTTGATAAGAAAATGTACTGTGTTAATATTGTTTTCAGACTATATGAAACATTTTGAAATTATGAAGGTTGTTTTTGAAAGCATAGCCAATGTTTTTGAAATAACATAGACAATGCATTCAAAAAAATTGTTTTCAAACTATATGAAATGTTTTGAGATCATGAAGATTGTTTTTGAAATACTTGTACTGTGTATGTTGAAAAATCAAAACGTAATTGGTATGAGATTTGAAAATACCCTTAGTTATCTAACTAAGGGTTCAAAGGCACAGATGTGCAGAAGCATGATTACTCATAATGTCACTTTATTTTATGTACTTTGTTTCTTAGAGTGAAACGAGTACTTAAAATTTTCGAGGGAATCATGAGCGATCATTTGAAAGAGAGAATCACAAGAGTAGTTTGTAAGGAACATGGTTCCTTAATGTAGGTATTATAGGGAAAAGCCATACACACATGTAACTATACTTGTATATCAGAATTGCGAACAACAACTTTATTTATGAATAAAATAGATTGTTTCACATTACTAGAAAACGAAAGAAACAAAAGCATAAGACAGCAACATCTTCTACTCAGCCAACTGCTCATCCGTGGGTCAGATTTGCATTAGCAAGTTTTGGGCAATCCCTTTGGAAATGGCCCATCTCGCCACAGTTGTAGCAAGACCCTCGTGAGAAACGAGCTTGAGTAGGATTGTCGCCAGCTTGATTTGGTACAGCTGCAGTTGGGCAAACCCTTGCTGTATGACCTATAAGTCCACAAATCTGGCATTTGCGGCACCTCACACTAGCATGATGATGAAGGTTACATTGGTTGCACAAGGGTGCAGTTCCATTGTATGGCTTCCTAGCAGGGGGTTGAGCTGGTTGGTTGGGGATGGCTTGACCGTTGTGAGCGACCACGGCGAAGTTCTGAGAAGCCTTTCGCTTCTTTGACTTCTTAGGGGATCGTTCATCCATGGTATTTGATTCCTCGATTGGTTTCTTGGCTAGGGGTGTTGTCACCTGACTAGGTCCTGCCTGTCTTGGTGACTCTTGAGTGGCTTCATCCTGGAGACGATACATGGCAGTAGCTAATTCAACAGTCTTCAGGACTACTTCGCCTATTCGCTGAGCGAATTTGGCAGTCTGCTCGGATATCTGGGCGTCATCGTGATGAAGAGACATTCTAGAAAAAAATGAAAGACATAGGAAGAAACAAGTGAAACGTCATCGGCTAAACAAAACAGAATGGCAATGCATAAGAATTTGCGATCATTTGTTTGTTACCTAAGGCAAACAAATGAGACGGTGACAAATCAAAGTAAGCGGATCATATTAATGTATCACTGAAGACATGCTCGCCTATAAGTGAACACTCACCCCAAGAGTTCCCAGGTAAGAGTGACTGGTCCGAAACTGCGGATTTGTACGAACACTCTAGCCTTCGACAGAAAACTCAGGGTACAGGCATTCACTCTTCCAGTTTGCACGTGTTCACATTATACGACCCAAACTTTGACGAGATTTGAAAACTTAGATGGTTCAAAACCTTATAACAGAGGGTTCAAAACCTTACAATAGAGGGTTCAAAACCTAGTAATCAATCATCCTAGAACAGATGATTAGTTTTCAAAGCGGTTTTGAAATTTGTGTTCTTGTTGTGGTTGTCGCCTAAGGATAGGTGACAGTATTGTTTTATGACTAAACGCAAGTAAACTCGCATTAGGGTCCTAGGAAGGTTATAGACTAGTTCTAAGCATTACTAATAACCTAATTCCCTATAACCATGAGCTCTGATACCAACTTTTCTGTCACACCCCGACCACGTAAAACAACAAAACGTGGCGAAAACGTCGGGGAGTGTTGTAACAGAATCATTGTTTCATAACACATGGAAATTGAAATATTGTTTTATTAAATAAAAGAGTTACATTGTCTTGACAATCAAAGAAACATAACATAAATAACTAGTCTTGCATATTTTATTGTCGCTAAGGCCCAAGTCCTCCTAAGTGTATCTTGATAAATCATATGCATCATATCCTGAAACACATGTGAAAATATGTACGTCAGCATAAAAATGCCTGTGAGATACATAGGTTTTGTGAAAATAGAATTCATGCCTTATGTTTAAGAAAATGTTTAGTCATGAACCTTGTAATTTGCTTTGTCTTGTAAATCATTTGAAAAGTGATAAATAAACCAAATGATATATATGTATAAAAGAATAATACATGGTTAAGTGAATAACCATGTGAAATGAGTTTGTATAAATTAAGTTGTTTGTAAAACACTATATTGTGAAAAGTATGTTATTTGTATAAAATGTTATATGTCCAAATTGAAATGATTCAAATAACGCTACGATATGTAATACCATACAATCACTTATATATAGGAAGTACCAGCGGCGTATCCACCATGCTTGTATCATATTACACACGCCTCGTTACTTAAATCACTTACTCAAACCAAACCAACAAGGTAAGATGTCTATGTTTAAACCAATTGTCAAATGTATTGAATAATATGTCAAAATGTTTATGTCAAGATGTAAATCATGTAATGTATAACAAATGTCAAAAATGTTTATGTGTCAAATGTAAATCATGTAATGTGTAACAAATGTCAAAAATGTTTATGTGTCAAATGTAAATCATATAATGTGTAACCAAAATGATATGTAAGGCTAGTGAAATGCATCAACTAAACCATAGGTGAAATGCACAAAACAAAGTATTGAAGTAAAACTTGGTTTAAATCAAAGTTATGTTTTGTGGAAATGCATGCTATACTGATACAGACATCTATGCGGTATTGTGAGAATGCATACATCCAAGCCTTGAGACTGAGGTGATAAACCCTTAAACAAATTAAAGGTTTATCTAAGTTATGAAAATCGAATTCGGTCATTCCTTTCATCCAAACCTACCTAGGATGTCCGGAACAGGAGTTGTCAATTCCTATGGTACCACTACCTACTAACGAACGGCGTGATCGGTGTTAATGAATGTATATTGATCCATCAAAACAAACCAAATATCATATCAAAATGTAAGCATGTGATGAATAATAAATGTACTAAGTATGCACACAATGGGCATACATAGCATAGAATGTAATGTAAAATAATGTCCTAAGTACGCACACAATGGGCATACATAGCATAAAATGTAATGTAAAATAATGTACTAAGTACGCACACAATGGGCATACATAGCATAAAGTGTAATGTAAAATAATGTACTAAGTACGCACACAATGGGCATACATAGCATAAAGTGTAATGTAAAATAATGTACTAAGTACGCACACAATGGGCATACATAGCATAAAATGTAATGTAAAATAATGTACTAAGTACGCACACAATGGGCATACATAGCATAAAATGTAATGTAAAATAATGTACTAGGTACGCACACAATGGGCATACATAGCATAAAATGTAATGTAAAATAATGTACTAAGTACGCACACAATGGGCATACATAGCATAAAGTGCAATGTAAAATAATGTACTAGGTACGCACACAATGGGCATACATAGCATAAAACACAATGAAATCATGTACTATGAATGTACTAATGAACATAGCAAGTATATGATGTGAAAACAGGAAAACATGAAAGTAACAAGTAGGCACATGTGTTCCACCCCAAAATGTTTGGAAAACAGTAAAAGAGGGGTTTATGTACTCACTTGAGATTGCTTAGTAGTCCTTGAGTAACAACCAAACAATGCTAGAGATCACGGATATCAAACGGCACCTAATATAGGTAACTATGTTAATATACCGGACCTAAATCGGAGGATTTGGATTGAATGAGGGTTCGTAAACCAAATGAGTATGGGAACTCATGTAATATGGTTTAACAAAGCCCACATACTAAAATGAAACCTAACCTAAGTGCTTACGACCCATTACGATCCGTTTAGGTAGCTTATGCTACTTTAACGCGTCGTTCGCGTGAAACGCGTTCGGACCGCCTAACTAGCCCTATGATAAGTAAAATATGCCTTAACATGTCTAATATTGTTGCCAAATCAGTTTAGATATCAAAAGTTATGTTACATATGCTTAATATGAATTTTGGTGCAAAAAGGGCATTTTGGTCATTTACCTAAGGCATATAAACTACCTATCATACAACTAACTAAACGCCGTGACCATAAGGCATAACCTCGGAAAGTTATTCCCTATATACTATGGTCACCTAATGTGCTTGGTTGGATCCTAATGATCGACCAAACGGGTCGGGTTCGAAAGTATAAGCGATTGTTTAGATCGCTTACCTTACGACCCTATATAAGCACTAAACAAAAAGTGACGAGCTAAGCATGTTAAAACATGCTTACCTAAGTTTAGAAAACAAGTTTGGTATCAAAACAAACGGTTTTGATACCTATGAGTAGTTTGGTTACAAAATACGCAAGAATGCGCATTTTGGCCGAAACTACGACTCATCACTGAGCCTAGATAACGTGGTAATCAGTAGGTATCGTCGCTAGGGACTATAACCATCGTGATTACGCTCACGTTATGAAGTTCAAACGAACTTTGCATTGACCATAAACTGGTCAATGCAGAAAGTCAAACAAAGTTTGACTTTCGGACTCGAAAAGCAATAAAAGAACGAAGGAACACTTACAAAGGGTCCCAGCAAGATTTGATTCCAAGTAATCTCAGGTAGGAAGTGAGAAATCACAACCACTTAGAGAAAAACGAAGATCAAATGTGGGTTTGCAAGGAGTGGGGGTTGGGTATTTATAGGAAAACCAAGACCGTTAGGATCGTTTCTTGAATAACGTGCTTCGATCTAGGCCGTCCAAGTGTTGAAATGTTATGGTGCATCATTTTGCCCCCACCACAAGAGTTTGACATGTGGAATTGGCCTTTGGGGGTGTCTAAGGGCTGTTAACAGTTGAAAAATGACTTTTGCTGATCAGAAGGGGCCTCGCGTGACGCCAAGGGGGCTAGGTGTCACGCTAAGGTCCCCCTGATCAGCAAACACTTTCCAATGTTTCCATTTCAGTCCCCGTTGTGTATTAAGGCCATTTCCGACATGTTTAAGGCTCGTTAAGCCATTTTCAAGGCCCTAAAATGATGCCTAAACATTGTGGACATGAAACATGCTCAAGAATATCCCGGATGTCGGTTCGTTTGGTCGTACGATCGCGATGTTCGCTTAATTACGACGGAATGCGCATAAGCGCGAAAAACGATCCAAATTGCGTGACGAATGGATTTTTCTCATGCCAAACACTAAAATAAAATATTTTTGGGCTTACATAAATTTTTGGATGTCCGGATGTATTCAGAACGTAAGTTATGCGCGAAAATGCAAACTTGTGCACTTTTTGACGCTTTTAGTCCCTGAATGACTCAAAAGTTTATTTTAGCACACCGAACCTCTCAAAGCCTATTTCTAAGCTATATAAAGGATATTTAAGGTGTGTTTAACTTATGGTCATGTTCCAGAATGTCTGTTACTGTTCAAATTGGCATACTTTCGTAGTTTGTCAAATTTAGTCCCTGTAGGCGAATAAACTCGATTTTGCCATACCAAAGCCTTCAAAACTTAATTCTAAGGTATGTTAAGTCTATTTCACTTTTCCGGAGTGTCCGTTGCATTAAACGGGTTATATTTACGCATCAGTGCGCGTATAACCTTCCAGAAAGCGATTTAAAGCTTGAAATCGAACAAGAATTGATATGTGCAAAGGATACACATATTTATACAAATCCCAAGTATGAAATACAATATTTCATTGATACAGTATCTGTTTGATGGCCGTGGAGGCACAGGTGTCACAACAATGGTGTAAAGCTAAAATGGGATATACCGGGCTAGGATTCGAGTTACAGGAACAAGGGCCAAACCAACCACCCAAGAATGGAATCGTCGAGCGAAAATACTTGAAAACATCCTGGAAGCAACTTTTCTTGCCACCAGAGCTTTCTCCATCAATTAAGAATCAGATGCCATCACTAAACACATTCCTTAAATTGTAGCTATTTTTTTAGTGTTTATTTTTTGGTGTCTAATCCGCATATATATCATCATTGCTCCTGATTTTCTTGACTGTATATCTCTTAAATGTCAACATATACACGTGTGATTTAGTTTACGAAGATTTTTCAATGTTGAGAACCTCGATCAGAGAGTAAAAAAGGCGTAAGGTTCACAATGTTGTAAAACTAAAATGGGATATAACGGGCTAGGATTCGAGATACAAGAACAAGGGCCAAACAAACCAACCGAGAATGGTATCATCGAGCGAAAACACTTGACAACCTCCTGGAAGCAGCCTTTCTTGCCACCAGACCTTTCTCCATCAATTAGGAATCTGATGCCGTCACTAAACACATTCCTTAAATTGTAGCCATTTTATGAGTGTTTATTTTTTGGTGTCTAATCCGCATATATATCATCATTGCTCTTGATTTTCTTGACTGTATATCTCTTAAATGTCAACATATACACGTGTGATTTAGTTTACGAAGATTTTTCAATGTCGAGAACCTCGATCAGAGAGTAAAAAAGGCGTAAGGTTCACACTGGTGTAAAACTAAAATGGGATATACCGGGCTAGGATTCGAGTTACAGGAACAAGGGCCAAACTAACCACCCAAGAATGGAATCGTCGAGCGAAAACACTTGTCAACCTCCTGGAAGCAGCTTTGCTTGCCACCAGACCTTTCTCCATCAATTAGGAATCTGATTCCGTCACTGAACACATTCCTTAAATGGTAGCCATTTTATGAGTGTTTATTTTTTGGTGTCTAATCCGCATATATATGACCATTGCTCTTGATTTTCATAGCTGTGTATCTCCTAAATGTCAACATATACACGTGTGATTTAGTTTACGAAGATTTTTCAATGCTGAGAACCTTGATCAGAGAGTAAAAAAGGCGTAAGGTTCACAATTGTCACACCCCGACAACGTAAAACAACAAAACGTGGCGGAAACGTCGGGGAGTGTTGTAACAGAATCATTGTCAGTATACTGATCCACTTAAATTTTCACACAAAGTTCAATTGATTCGAGATACGAGATTAGTGTTTTCAGCACTTAACTTATTCGCGTGTCCCACCTCAGAATATACTCCCGTATCAAAATTTCCTAGATTCAGTCTTACAGGTGAGTATACCATAATGATATCTGTATTTTGGGTTAGTGCGAGACCTTGAGAGCTCAGGTATGAACTACCGTTCAGTCAAGGAGATGAAAGCTTGACTATAGGTGTGTTCCCCTTGGGAATCTTCTTTACAACTGCACTTGATATATATCTT
The DNA here is from genome assembly GCA_030545235.1 of Helianthus tuberosus. Taxonomy (NCBI): domain Eukaryota; kingdom Viridiplantae; phylum Streptophyta; class Magnoliopsida; order Asterales; family Asteraceae; genus Helianthus; species Helianthus tuberosus. The sequence continues at coordinate 182,954,127 of CM060376.1, forward strand.
TCGATATTTTCTCAATTTTTATGCAGAGGGTAAGCCTTTAAAGCGCGTAAAGTATTATACGAGGTCTAGGTCATTGCTTCCGCAATATCAGAAGACCAGGTATAATACCCCAGATATCAAACACTATAAAGACCTAGTATCTCAGAATCAGGCAATCTCTCAAACAAGATTTCGGGGGTTACCCATATATCCGAGAGATGTTCCCCACGAGATAAGTAAGTATTTGATATTTAGGTTTATATCTCGAAAACAATCTACTAAGCGTGTAAAAACCTACTAGCATATCATCAGTGAGACCGTTTATCACAGTTTGACTTTCCATTTCTTTAGCGTACTATGATTGTCTACTGATGTACTATCATTTCCTCTTTTTGCACAAAAACTCATTTTGATTTTCTATTGTTTTTGGCTTTTTCAAATTTTCTAATGTTTTTGGATTTTCTGACAACGCTGATTCCCCCTAAAATTCAAAACATTTAAAGAAAATTTGATAACCGATGTTGATAGCTTTGTCTCGCCATCCACTTTCTGCTTCACATGCTCTGTTTTGCAGAAAATATACCCCCATGATTTACAACACATTGTTATTTGACAGTTTGAAAACTGTTTTTAAATCTTGTGAAAATAATCATGTTTGTTTAGCCGTGAGTGTTTCGGCGTATTTACTCAACATATTTTTGTAAATTTTCGAATTTTTGACAAATTTTAAAAACAAGCATATTTTTTATTTTTCAATTTTTGACAAAATGAAAACATATTTTTGTTTTTTAACTTTTTCAATTTTTAGGGTTTTTAATATGGTTTATTTATGTACAGAAACGAACAAACTCCCTGATTTCAGACGCAGGGTTCAGTAGCCTCCTCTTGTTGTGCCAGGCTGCTCTCAGCTTCCATTTGACAATTTTCTGATTTCTTGAGCACCTGCACATTCAATATTTTAATTACTTGAACAATTTAGCCAAGGTCTGTTTGACCTTATGCATTTTAACACAATATGCTTTATTTAACTTCGGAAAATCTTTATCATTTTTCACAAATGTATTTTCATTCTGATCATCACTCACAAAAACCTTTTGTTTCTTTTCCACCCAAGCTTGTCATTTTGAAACATTTCTTTTATAAAATCTTGATTCATTTTGATTATTTTGATTTTGAACAACAATTTTTGGTTTCCAAAACTGATTTGGTTTTGTTGCATCAATAGTTGTTTTCCAACTTTGTGTTGTTCTAAATCTGGGTGTGTGAGAATTCCAGGTTTGTCTTGAATCAAACCTAGTTGGGTTTGATCTCCAAGTTTGATTCGAAGCAAACTTGTTTATATTGTACCTCCAAGTTTGTTTTGAATCAACCTGGTTGATTTTTGTTTCACATCCTCAGATTTATGTTTTTCAACATCATCAGTCTTCTTTTTTGTCTCAACACCAACAGGTTTCAAATTTGGACACTTGCGTGCAAGATGTCCAGCTTGATCACATTTAAAACAAGTTCTTTTTGAAACATCTTTGACCTGTTGTTGTTGCTTTTTCTGAGCATAGAACTCTTTATTAGACTGTCGTCTAAAATGGAGTTCTTTCTCTTCTTCAGAAGTTTTCCCATGAACAAAATTCATCTTTTTCTGATAGTTCGTTTCAGTTCTTTTCCAAATCTGTTTCTTTTTATAACCCAAACCAGCCTTCATGTTTTTCTTCTTGAAACTAGGTTTGTTATAAAAAGTTTTGTTGCTTTTTCCAACAAACTTTGAAATCTCAGATTTTTCAATTTCAACCATCTTGAACGCTTTGTCAATCTTTTCTGAAATCACATTCTGAATCGGGAATTCAAGATCTGAGAATAATTTGTCTGATCCAATCATTGTATAAACCAATCCTTTTGAATCATCATTCTCCTTTTTCTCAGATTTTGAGTTTTTCAGATAACCTTCATGAAAACTGCCTTCATTTTCATCCTGTGATTCAGATTTACCTATTTCAACCGACTCTTCTTTCAAAACACCTTCAACGACCTTACCTGCCACCTTTGAATCACTAGAATCATCAGATTTGGAATAGGTTACATCAATGTTGTCTGGCAATTGATCAACCATATTGAAAGCTTTTTCCACCTTCTCGTCATCATAGAATGTGAATTTTTCCTCAAACGGTGGTGGAACCTGATGATACTCTGAGCTAATTCCTTTCTTGTTTTGCTCAGAATCTTTACCATCCAGTTTTAGATTGAAAATGCATTCAAGAACATATGATGAAGCGTGATAACTGTGTAACTTGTTGTTATCTTGTTCTAAATCAGCAATTTTACGCTTTAGCTTAGCAACATCTTCAATGTAAGAATTAACAACTTGTTCTTTTATTTCATATTATCGCTTAACCATGTCAGATGTTTCAAAACAATGTTTCAATCTTGATTGAGCAAGTTTCATTTGACTCTTCACGTCTTCATATGATTCTTTTGTGATATGATATGCAAGTTTTATTGAATCATACTCTTTTTTCATTTCTTGAAATGCATTTTCTTTTTCTAAACACTCTTCTATCATTTTTGAAACCTTTTCTTTCAAACTCTCATTTTTTTTCTAAACTCTTGCATTTTTTTGTTAGTTTTTCATCATTATCTTTCAAAACTTTTTCATTTTCTAACATTTCTTTGCATTTATTTTTGAAAACTATTTCAATTTTAGTGAATTCTAAATCCCTTATTCTGAATTTTTCATCTTTTTCAGTACAAGCACTGTACGTTTTCATGCATTTCTTGCACTGTTCAACAGTTTTATCTAAAACTTCAGATCAGTTAAAGTATTTACCTCAGTGATTGGCACCTCGGCTTTTTCTGCCGTCTGATTCTGGTCACATTCCTTCTCTTTCTGTTCCTCGGCAACAGCTTCACCAGCATCATCTGCTTCAACCGCTCTTTTCAACTTCACATCATCCTCTTCTGTCTTCTTCAGATCATCTTCATTCTGCTGTTCTTCAGTAGCAGCTTCTTCACCAACAGCTTCTTCTTCCTTTTTACCTTCACTCTTATGTTCTTCTGCAATCTGCTTCAGTTCATCCACCAAACTGTAGGTCCCTCGGAGGTTGAGGTTTAACCTATTCCCTGTTATGTCTAACACACTAGCGAGTGCGGAATCCAAGCTAGCATGCAAACCGAGATAGAACAAGCAATGAAAAACACAAACACAACAAACAAGTCTTCACCGATTAACACCACTTGTATTAATACGATAAAAGGTTCGGTTACAAGCACAAGGTTTACAAATCAGTTTTGCAAACTCTCTAAGTATGTGTGTGTGCTCACAGCAGTATCTCTCTAAGTGTGTGTCTGTCGAAATCTCCCCAAAGTCTCTACTGAAATGAACACACTGCATGGGATTATATACCCAGCATAGATCATCTGGTCGAAGGATCAGAATTACTGATCGAAACATCATCTTTCGATCATGCAATCATCGAAGGATTCACATATGCTTCGAAGGATGACATATCCTTCGAAGTCCATCAGTATCCTTCGTGGGATATCTTTCGAGCTCTTCGAAGAATAGAAACAATCCTTCGATTGCCCAACCTTCGACACAGACAATTTACAACCATATGATAACTGTTTGGCCAAGTCAAACCAGGAGGACGGTTGACTTGGTCAAGCTTACATGGCTAATAAGGACATCGTTTTACACTGTGACCGAATACAGACAAAGTACAGACACAAGTGCACCAACAAACTCCCCCTTGGTTGTAGCTTTGTCTGGCTGTAGCTTTGTCTCGATCTTTGTGACTTCAAGACTTTGACGTCCTTTCAAGTCTTCAATGTCGGAGGATCTTTAAAGTCTTCACGTCTTGAAAGCTGAAAGTGTATCAACAAACTCCCCGTTTCATGTAGGAAGTGTGTTGACAAACTCCCCCTTAACATAAGCTCCCCCTTGAGTTATGCTCGTGAAAATCTTGTTCTTTATGAATTGAGATCCGTGTGGTGTTGATGATGGTCAGCGGTAACTCGATCATCTTCATCATTTGAGTGCCTTCACGTCGTGTCTTCATTCCGAAGCTTGTCATCGACCATGTTCTCCTTGCCTTTAGAATCTGCACATGCAAGAAATCTAAACGCGTAATGAGAACAATTGCTAGGAATATCATAAGTAAACGACACACGTGTGACCATTGTTTAAACAAACACCGTCCGACAGTTTGAAAGTTTTAACAAATTTTATCAATTTCAAATTTTAACTTTCAACACTTGCAAATTTCGACCGTTTTATGAAGATTTAGTCGTTTTGGTTTTCGTTCAGGTTTCAGGCAACGAAGACTCGAGATCCAACATCGTACGATCGAAAATAAAATAGAAATAAAATCTTTTTGGCTTTTATAAAGTTTATATTAAAACACACCTAAAATCTTTTTGGTATTTTTGAATATTTCAAATGTAAAGACTGAAAGCAGTAAATCAATATATACAAAGATGCAGAAATTTAAAGCATTAAATAAATATTTACAGACATTCTTTTTGTGAGTTTCCAGGGTAAGAGAATCATATCAGTGTACGGTCATGCCAAAACGCTCTTGTTGTTCAATTAGTTAACATTAAGATAAGCATCCTATAACAATTATCGGTATTGTTGTCCACTTAAGCTCAACTTATCAGATGTAATCATGGCGAGGGGATACGTTAAGGTATGATTTATACTTACCGACCGGTGTTCATCCACATCACGACACATTCCCGTATCAAGGTATGCACGAGGGTTCATCTTACCGGTGAGTATACCGATTATCATCTGTTTGACCGTATATGATGTGAGATTCTCACTTATTTTGATTGAAAACAAGCCCTGTGTGATATAATCACTTATTGATGAGGAACTTGATTTTCATATGCATGAGGGCACAGGAGCAAGTCCGTGAACAGGTCAGTACTTTCGTACAGCAGAGAGACGAACTTGACTCCCGGATAAATGTGATATTTTATCACTTATTTTGTGGACATGTGATTGTTTATCACTTATTGAGGTCGTATGCAGTAAGTACACGTATGTATAGTATCATGGAAGATCTAGACTTGCGTCCCCGTTATTTTTCGGTAAAAGAAACAACCATGATACCCAGATGATAAGCAGCATAAAGACCGAATATCTCAGAACCTCGGCAATCTCTCAAACGAAATTTCGGTACTAAGACCATATGCCAATGAATGGTTCCCACCTGGTCTTCAGTCGATTTAAGTTTATATCACCCTGCACACTTTAAAATGATTGTGAGCCTACCGATACATCTTATATAGAGCTGCTTATCGTTTTGCATTTAAGGTTTAAAGAGGTTTAGACAGACCACTGATGTACTATCATTTTCTCTTTTGCTCGCCAGGAAACTCATTTTTGATTTTCTATTGTTTTTGTGTTTTTGAAATTTTTCGATGTTTTTGGATTTTCAAATTTTTTTTTTTGGATTTACTCCCCCTAAAATCAATAAACTAAGACAAATTTGAAACACAAAGGTATTTACAAAAATGATTTTCCGATGTTGGTTTTACTCTTGCTTGACCTTAATGCCGTTTACCAGTAATAAATAGTCAAATCTTGATTTGTCAAATGCTTTGGTAAAAAGGTCGGCACGTTGGTCATCGGTGTGGACGTAAGCAACATCGATTAGCCTTTTCTCAAAGCAATCACGTATGAAGTGATACTTAATTTCGATGTGCTTAGTCTTTGAATGCTGCACAGGATTTTTAGTGATCTGTAAGGCAGCAGAATTATCAACGTAAATAGGAGTAGTTAGGAATTCAAAACCGTAGTCACGCATTTGTTGTTGGATCCATAGGACTTGGGAGCAACAACTTGAGGCAGCAATGTATTCAGCTTCGCATGTTGATGTAGCGACGCACGTCTGCTTCTTACACTGCCATGTGACTAGGCGATTTCCCAAAAACTGACATCCAGCCGTTGTGGATTTGCCGTCGATTTTGCATCCGCCAAAATCAGAATCACTGAATGCGATCAAGTCAAAGTTATTATCCCTAGGGTACCATAGACCGGTGTCAGGGTAACCCTTCAAATAACGAAAAATCCTTTTTACAGCTGCAAGATGTGATGGCTTCGGGTTGACTTGATATCTGGCTAGCAGGCACGTTGGGTACATTATATCTGGTCTTGATGCTGTGAGGTACATAAGAGATCCGATCATCGCGCGGTAGTATGAGGGGCTAGTAGCTTCACCCTTCAAGTCTGGAGTAATTCCGTGATTTTGTGGCAATGGGGTACCGATGGGCGTTGCATCAGACATCTGAAACCGGCTCAAGATGTCACCAACATATTTAGTCTGATGGATGAATATCCCAGACTCAGTTTGTTGTACTTGTAGGCCCAAAAAGAAAGTCATTTCCCCCATAGCACTCATCTCGAATTTATCCTGCATTACGCGCTCGAAATCCCTACACAAAACATCATTAGTAGAACCAAAAATAATATCATCAACGTATACCTGTACCAGTAGAAGATCTCCATCTTGTTCTTTGATGAAAAGAGTACAATCGATAAGACCTCTGCGAAATCCATTCTCCAGCAGATAATTAGATAAGGTTGCATACCAAGCTCGCGGTGCTTGATGTAGACCATATAGAGCTTTGTTGAGCAACCAAACCCGATCGGGATGGATAGGATCTTCAAAACCTGGAGGCTGTTCGACGTACACCTCTTCTTCCACCACACCATGTAAGAATGCACTTTTCACGTCCATCTGGTATACCTTGAAACCTTTGAATGAGGCATAAGCCAGAAAAATCCGAATTGCTTCTAGACGTGCAACAGGTGCATACACTTCGTTGTAGTCGATCCCTTCTATCTGACGAAAACCTTGAACGACTAGCCTTGCTTTGTTTCGAATAACGACTCCACGGTCATCCTTTTTGCATTTAAACACCCAACGGGTACCAATCTTCTTGTAACCAGCAGGTTTCTCTACGAGTTTCCAGACACCAAGCTTCTGGAATTGTTGCAGTTCTTCCTGCATTGCTTCAACCCATGAGTTATCTTTCAAAGCTTCTTTCCAAGTTCTTGGCTCTTCCTGTGAGACATAACACGCGAAAGACCAATCGTTTTGTTGACCAGATTCTCTAATATCTGCATACAAGCCTGCATTGTTGTTGTTCCGCAACATGTTTCTTGTTTGAACGCCACTCTGTACATTTCCGATGATGTTTTGTTGAGGATGGGTATTGTGAATCCTTGTTTCTGGATTATCTTGAACTGGAATATTTGTACCCAGATTGTTGAGATTGAGATCAACAATCAATTCAAGGCCCGGAATTGACGAAGAGGATGATGCAGTAGCTTCAGCTGTTCTAGGGACATCCACTGGAGGTGTACCTTCTGAAGTACCATGAACTGCTGTCATTGGAACTTCTTGATCTGCATCGAGAAATTCATCATCCTCTGAAGATTCGTTCAATTCGGTAGCATCGTGAAAATCCTCATTGTCGAGAGCATTATTGTTCACTGAAGATGGTTCTTGATTGACAAGAATGGGACGAACCAACGGTGAATCTGTTGCATTGTCACTCTCGAAAAACATCCTAGCTGCAGCATTTTCTTCAACTGCTTCAACATTGATCGAATTGAAAAAGTCATCGTACTCAAACATCCAAGGCTGACCAGGACATTTGACTGGTAAAGTGTGCCTTTGTACTCTGACTTCAGACCATTCCTCGACCCTTTTAGTCTCTAGATTCCAGACTCTTAAGTTTGGGGTGGAATACCCAAGAAAGTATCCTTCAATTGCTCTAGCCCCAAACTTTCCATTAGGATCGATTATTGTGCATGGAGCTCCAAACGGTTCAAGATATGACAAATCTGGTTTCCGTTTGTTAATAAGCTCAAAGCAGGTCTTGTTGTGCCTTTTGACTGTAAGGACTCGGTTCAACGTATAGCATGCAGAGGACACAGCTTCAGTCCAGAAGGGAATCGGTAACTGTGACTCTACCAACATTGTCCTTGCAGTCTCGATCAATGTGCGGTTCTTACGTTCAGCGACGCCATTCTGTTGAGGAGTGTAAGCTGCACTAAATTCGTGAAGAATACCTTTTGAAGTGCAAAACTCCGCCATGGCATGATTTTTGAATTCAGTACCATTGTCGCTACGTATTCGCCTAACCTTCAACTTATATAGATTTTCAATCTGAATGATCAAGTTTTTGATAATACCGAAGGTTTCACTCTTGTGTGCCATGAACGCCACCCAAGAAAATCTTGAATAATCATCAGTTACCACGAGGCAATATTGATCATTCCTGATGCTTTTGTGCTTGACAGGACCGAACAAATCCATGTGCAAACGTTCAAGAGGAACAGCCACCGTGTTGATTTTCTTTGTAGGGTGTCGCTTCTTCGTTTGTTTTCCTTTCTGGCACGATACACAGACGTCTTGAAGATGGAAGTTTTTAAGAGGAACACCCTTCACCAATTCATTTGACACCAAATGATTCATTTTGCGTAAGTGAATGTGACCCATTCGTCTGTGCCAAGAGATTGTGTCTTTTTCTGTGGCTTTGGAAACGAAACAAGTTGCTTGTGCAGACGTTGTGATAGCTTGACTCATATCAAGGACATACAGATCATTTATCCTTGGAGCCGACAAGAGAATCCATTCTTTTGGAATTTTGAAGCCGGGTTTCAGCACATAACATCCATTTGCATCAAAGTGTACTGAGAACTGCTTATCACAAATTTGAGAAACACTAAGAAGATTGTGATCAAGTTGTTGTACGAAGTTGATCTTATCAAAACTAACAACCCCGTTGGAAATCATTCCTTCACCCGTAATATATCCGCCTTTATCTCCAGCAAAAGCAACATAACCTCCTCTAATAGATTTGACATCGTAGAGAAGCTTCATGTCGCCTGTCATGTGCTTGGATGCCCCACTATCAACAATCCAATGACTACTGATAGTTCCTCCTGGAACACCCTGCACATGAACTCACATAATTAGTTGGAGATGGGGACCCAAGCCATTGTGGTCTTGGGTCTTCCATTTTCATCAATAACAATAACTTTTATTCTTTGATGATTTGAAAATTGTGATGGTCCCCCTGAACTTGTGGTTATTTTAGGTTTCCATGTCTGTTGTGATTTACCAGTTTGATTGTTTGAAAATTTAACTTCGTGATTGTTTGAAGTTTTTGAGAATTTTGAACTTTCTGGTTTAACTGGAACCGTTTGTTTTTGAACCACTTCAGTTTTAAGTGCCTTTTCAACCACCTTGACTTGTTGGCGTTTCTGTTTCTTTTCCCTTTCTCTTACAAGTCGGGGATCTTGTTTTACAGAAACAGATCGCTTTTGGTGATTGTGTTCACGGGGATCATCTTCTTTGGCTTTCAACTTATGAAGATACGGGCAATTTCGAATGATATGCCCAATTGTACCACATTCGAAACATGATCTTCGTTCAACAAACCCCGAAGTATCATGTGATCGTCTTGCCGATGATGAACTTTGTGATCCCGAGGTACTAGGTTTTGAACTACTTGGTTCATTTCTTCTCATCACAGTTGCTTTCTTGACAAAATCTAAGTTAGATTGATTTTCAAACGTTGCAATTTTGTCCGTTCCCTTAGATTTCACAAAGCTCACATTCTTCTTCTTCTTCTGATTCGGCTTCCTTTGAGTTTGAGTCGGTGTTTTACCTTTTGGTTTGGTATGATTTTGCTGTTTTTCCACTGTTGGTAATTTTTGATTGCCATATTGTTTTCGAACTTCGGCCTTTGGGATAGGAAGGCACTGTGTTACCACAACGTGTGATCCTTTCTTACCCAAAAACTTACTTGTTGAATTTTCAAAGACTTTACTGATTAACGATTGATTAACATTCTTAATAGGAAAATCTTTGTCAGAATAAATTTTATCATCACCAACAAGAGTGTACAGCAAATCCACACTCTCCGACTCTTTTTCAGATGAGGACTCGATTTCAACAGTCTTAGCGGGTTTTGCAGGAGGATCACACAAAATATGATTCTCAAGAGGTATGTCCTCTTCGTTTATCACCGCATCAGACTCTGCTGAATCAGTATCATCAGACTCATCATCAGAAGAATCAGCATCCTCAATCACAACTGGAGGATCCTGATTCTGTTCAGCAGTTACAAATGTATCTGCTGACACATCCGAATCTGATGATACTTCTTTCTTGTATCCGAGTCCTGCTGCAAATTCATTAACATCCAAAGGAACCGATGGTTCAAAGTGAGTTTTGTACTCCTCATCGGGCAGTGCATCAAAATTGTTTCTCACGGGTGGTGGACATTTCTTATAACCTATGCATGTGACATCCCGTTTCTCTTTCTGAACATCAATGATGTGATCCAACACATAGCTAGAGCTCAAATAACTGTCTAACTTGAGTCGGATCGCCTCGCTTTCTGTTTTAACACAAGCCATTTCCTTTTGCATTACCTCAAGACGAGTTATATACAAATTAATGTCAGTTTGTTTTCTGGAAACCATTTTTGTCAGCTCTGTTTTATCTTTCTTTAACGTTTCAATCATTGACTTAAATTCCTTTTCATGGTTTTCATAAAACATGTTGGCTTCTGTGCACTTGGAAAGATCAACGGTCAACTTCTGGTTGTGAATGAATGTCACATCATATTTCTCTTGCAAAGCCTCGTGTTTGCTTTGCAATTCACACCACTTATCATTCAACGAAACATGTTTGTCTTGCAAGTCAAACAAACTAGCTTGTAAAGCATCATGTTTGCCTTGCAACTCAGACATGTTTGCATCCAAATCAGCACATTTAACATGCAATCTGTCACAATTATCACAGATATCAGCAGTGGGTTCATCGACACATACCTGACTTGATGAACTGTCGACATTAGCCATAAAGGCTGAATGGAGAGAAGACGAAGAATAAGCAGCTTGATCCACCAAGATAGATCTTCTTTCAGTTCCTGCTGTAGCTTCTTCCAATAGTTCATCAATATCTGCATTAATTGACGCAGTTGATGTGTCATCTTCCTGATCATTCCCTGAACTCGAGGACTCTTCATCTGAACTTCCACTGTAACCGGAGCTGTCTTCATCCTCAGAAGATTCATCACCATTGGTGGAAGATTCTCCACCACTGGTGTGTTTAAGATCCTTGACAACTTCAGCAAAACACGCTGTTCCATCTGGAGCATCATTTCCCAACTGGATTGACCAATCACAGCCTTCATCTACTTGAACCACAAGTGCCTGGTTGGCATTAGATGGTCCTGCTTGACTCTGGTTGTTGACAGGCACCAGTGTGCGAACATTGTTCCTGTTCTGGTTCTGCTGGTTGCCTTGACCTCTGAAAGGATTTTGGTTCCCATGTTGAGATGGCCTTGTACATTCACGCTTGAAATGACCACGTTCACCACAGTTGAAACACTTTACAGCCTGTTTATCAAACCCATACTTGGTGTCTTTCTTGCTCTCCAAGCTGGTTCTGCCGGTTCTTTCCATGAAATCCTTTGCTCGCCTAACAGCACTGGCAAAGGCCCACTTGATGTCCATCATCTCCATCTCCTCTTTATCGATCTGCTGATAGTCTTCTTGTGTCAGATTAATGTTACCAATCTGACCTTCCACTAATCCACAGTATGCGCTCACCAAAGTGTTTAGTAGCTCCATGTGTTCCTTTGCTACTTCCACACTGACTTTAGAAAAGCTTGAGGTGTCGAGCCGTATTGTATTTGGCTTTGATTGTTGACCAGCAGACGATGTGCTTCCATAACAAGCTTGCTGTTGAGGAGGAAGTGGATTCCCATACATGTCTGTTGGTACGGTAGATTGAGGAGGAAGTGGATTCCCATACATGTCTGTTGGTCCGGTAGATCGAACAGGCAATGGATTTCCGAACATATCAGTTGGTCTGAGAGGTCGTTGGCTTTGTTGTTGTGGTATTGATTGAGGGACTGGTTCCAGCAGATTTCCATACATGTCTGTCTTTGGAGGGACCGGAACTTGGATAGTATTGCCATACATGTCAGTGCTAGACACAAACGCTGTTTGAATTGGAGCGTGTGAAGAAGGTTTTGTAGACATGCTGGAAGTTCCATAATACATATCAGGATTCTGTGGCACTGCAACTCTTTTCGCCTTGAGAGTTTCTTCCTGATTCTAGTTTTCCAGGATTTGAACAAAGTCGTTGAAGCTTGTTGTAGCTAAAGTACCATTGTACTTCATGATTTCCAAGAAAGTATTCCATTGAGGTGGCAACGCATCTGCAAACCTTTTTACAATCTCTACAGAAGTTGTAACAACCCCAAAATTTGCTAATTCAGTCAGCAAATGATTAAATCGACTTATCAAATCACCCAACGACTCATTCTCCATACAAGTAAAACCATCAAACTCTTTCTTCAGCAGTTCTTTTCTCAATTGACGTGTCGCTTCATTTCCTATGCCCCTTGTCTTCAACGCGTCCCACAACCTCTTTGTCGTCTTGTAACTGACAAATTGATGATAAATATCTTTACTCAACGCCTGAGTAAGAATGGCATATGCCTTCTTTTCCAAATCATAGACCTTCTTCTGATCTTCCGTAAGATCTGCAAACGTAGCAGCAGATGATGCGGCAACCTCTATTGTTTGATCGAAATCTGTAATGAACCGCAACCACAATTCTGTATTTTGACCAAGAACGTATGTATGAAATCTATCAATCCATCCTGGATATTCATATAAGTGCATCAACTTTGGAGGCCGATTCAAACTTCCAGTTTCGCTCTCGCTTAAGAGAATGCTTTGAACACTTGGAATTTGATTTGATACAAATGCCCATTGACCGGTAGAAATTGCATTAGAAGATACCGGTGCGGGAGACGGAGTACCAAAATACATGTCTGTATTCACCAGAGTATTCCATCTTGGATTCATTTTTGATAAATTGAATTCGGAAAAAAACACTCAAAACAACTAAAAAGGTTATAAGTGACCAGCCGAAATATCCAAGCTCGAAGGACAAGACAAATAGAAACTTGTTAAATTTAAACAGAAGAGATTTTCGAAGGATCAATATTTGTTCGAAGGATCAACAGTGTTCGAAAGATCACTGTTGAGTTTCGAACAATGATTTCGAAAGATTCACAATTTCGAAAGATTCACAATTTGAAAGATCCTTATCTTTCGAATATATATCCTTATCTTTCGAATATATATCCTTCGCATAGAATTCCTGGATCGAAGGATAAGTCTCACACCTTGAAGGATTGTTCGAAAGATAGTTATCTATCGAAGCTTCCTTGGTCGAAGGAAGATCTTTCGATTTTGAGGAATATCCTTCGATCGCTTCTGACACAGCTGACACTGAGATGACAGGTTGGTGAAAAAGGTGATGGGTTGGTAGTCAACTTTCGGCAAAAGGGTATGGACAGACCTTACCTTTTCACCAAACAGGATTTGACCAATAAAATATTTAAAAAAAAATCTAATCCAGAAAATCCGGTCACCGGAACACGCCGAAATATGGCCGGAAATCACCAAGTTTCTTAAAAACAAGTTTTAAGTTACCCAACCCGACCTTGAACACACCCGGTAAGTTTAGAACGCGTTTTTGTGTTTATAAATGCAAGAAAATCACTAAAAACGGGTACAAAACCAAGTGTCCAAACACACCAAGACCTTGTACAATCTCGGTTTTTAACAAGGAAAAGAGCCACGGCTCTGATACCACTTGTAGGTCCCTCGGAGGTTGAGGTTTAACCTATTCCCTGTTATGTCTAACACACTAGCGAGTGCGGAATCCAAGCTAGCATGCAAACCGAGATAGAACAAGCAATGAAAAACACAAACACAACAAACAAGTCTTCACCGATTAACACCACTTGTATTAATACGATAAAAGGTTCGGTTACAAGCACAAGGTTTACAAATCAGTTTTGCAAACTCTCTAAGTATGTGTGTGTGCTCACAGCAGTATCTCTCTAAGTGTGTGTCTGTCGAAATCTCCCCAAAGTCTCTACTGAAATGAACACACTGCATGGGATTATATACCCAGCATAGATCATCTGGTCGAAGGATCAGAATTACTGATCGAAACATCATCTTTCGATCATGCAATCATCGAAGGATTCACATATGCTTCGAAGGATGACATATCCTTCGAAGTCCATCAGTATCCTTCGTGGGATATCTTTCGAGCTCTTCGAAGAATAGAAACAATCCTTCGATTGCCCAACCTTCGACACAGACAATTTACAACCATATGATAACTGTTTGGCCAAGTCAAACCAGGAGGACGGTTGACTTGGTCAAGCTTACATGACTAATAAGGACATCGTTTTACACTGTGACCGAATACAGACAAAGTACAGACACAAGTGCACCAACACAAACTTTCAACATTCTTCTTAATCCTCTCTTCATCTCTCTGTCTTAGACTCGCTGTCATGACATCTCTGATGATTTTATCCAGCTTTTTCACATAATGTTTATCTTTCGCGACATTTATATAGTACTCGCCGGATAGAGGGATTACTGCAAGAACGTCGTTAAACACCACTTCTTTTCGATGGACAACTAGTTCACCTTTATTGTTGACATAACATTCTCGTTTCTTGTCATACCTTCCATAATTCTTCGCTTCTTCATATTCTTTCTCCATTTCTTCGATTCGATACCCAACAATACATCTCTCTCTCTGTATTTCTTCCCTTTCAGAATCTCTTTTTTTGTTTTCATGACTTGTGCTGTGAACGCGTAACCAACAGCATCCTATTCTGGAAGAATTTTACTCCAGTCAAACCCTTAATCATCTTGGATCACTACAAGAGCGCTTGAATTCTCTTTCTCAGAATTGTTTTCAATTTGTTTCATCTTTGATGGTTCCTCTCCCCTCCTGTGATAGATCGCTTTACAATAGTAATCGTCTTTAAATGGATTAGTGGTTACTTCAACAGCAGAGTTTCTACATTCTCTTTTGAAATGACCCTTTTGCTTGCATTTGAAGCAGGTTACTTTTGATTTATCGAAGCCCATCTTTGTTGATGGTCCACCGAGTGTTTGTCTTCCAGTTATTTCCATGAACCGCTATGCTCTTCGAATGCAGCTAGCCAAACACCATCTCAGATCAATCAGTTCCATCTCTTCCGGATCTATCTGGTCGTAATCTTCCTGTGTCAGCTCAGAATTTCCAATTTTCCCAGCCACCAGATTTTCGTATGATTCCAGAATCGATGCTAAAAAAACTCATTTGCTGTTTAGCAGCATTCATGCTCATTGGTGGAGAATTTTTTAGCTTTAATGCAATGTTGCGGAGAATTTCTTCAGATTCTTCAGAGTGTGATGTTGTTGACGATGAATGATATCCTGGATCGTAGCTTGATGAGCTTTTCTGTGAGTCTTTCGTCTTTTCAACACTGTATGCAGTCTTTGGCGATTCATTGACTTTCACTGAAGGTACACTGCCTTTGTAGTAAAGATTGACATTCTGTTGATATGACGAGCTGCTCATCTTGCTTTGCTTTTGCAGCTCAAGCTCTAACTTTCTATCTTTTCAATTAAAACATCAAGAGTAATCGTATCATATAACACATCATTTTTCAAAATGAACACAAACGTTTGCTACTGATCAGCTCGTGGTAATGCTTCAATGATTTTATCAATGATATCTTCACGGGTTTTTCTTAGTCCAAACCTATCGAGTTCAATTTTAAGGTGACACAATCTTTCAATCATTTGTCTTACAGATTCACCTTTTATACCATCGAACAAATCAAATTCTTTTTTAAGTAAAGTTATTTTGTTCTTTTTGATTTGTTTCCCACCCTCGGCTTTTACCCATAAAGCTTCCCACACTGATTTAGATGATCCATCGTGATTAAGCAATGCGAATATGTCATCTCTAATCGACTGTTAGATTAAAGCAATCATTCGTTGTTCATACGAGAAATTCTTTTTATCGTCAACAGATAAGCTTTTAAGTGGAATTTCTTCATTTTTATCATGAACTGGCCTCCTATAACCAAATTCCACACAAAACCAACTTTCGTGCGCATAAGCTTTGGCCCAGTTAATGAATTATTCTTTCCACCACGTATAATCTTCAATACTGTCAAGTTTTGGTGGTTTTGAATTAGTTCCGTAAAAATTATCATGAATAATGTTTTCAGTTATTGCTTTCGAAATGCTTTTCGGTGTAACGGTTGATGTCTTGAAAGATTCGGAAGTGAACGCCTTGAAAAACGTGTTGTAAAACTCTTCAGCCATGACGTTTGATTCCTTGTTTTTTTTCTTTCGCATAAAGCTCCTTGAATTTTCACCTCGTTTATCACCTGCAAACACAACAAATAAACGATCAGTTTAAACAAACAGTCAATTGGATCGGATGAATAACCGATCTGATGGGGTCAACGATAGTTGATCGGATGGCTTTGACCGGATGACTTTGACCGGATGACTTAATCGGATGACTTTGATCGGATCACTTTGATCGGATGAAGATTCATTCGGATCACTATCCTCTTGAATGTAATGAATCAGATGAAGATCCGATGGGATCACTTTTCACTTGAATGCAATGGATCGGATGAAGATCCGAGTGGATCACTTTTCAAATACACACTTCTTCAGGATAGTCGTTCGGTCGAATGACCGTCCGAGAGCTATTATGTTACTTTTTGTCGTCCGATCAGATCACCTTTTGTCGTCCAACGGATCACTTTTTGCCGTCCGATCGGATCACCTTTTGTCGTCCGATCGGATCACCTTGATCGGATGATAATCCGAGAGCTGCAAAGACAATTTAACCAATAGACTTATGCCCGGATGGTCATCCGATCGAATGGCCATCCAGGTGAAAATTAAGAACAGCAACAGCAGCAAACAACACATTTTTTCGAACAGAAAATCTTAGATTTCTCTTAAAATACTTGGAATTTTGATCTGAAAATTTATAGGCTTGTAAAATAAATATTTTCGCAGAATATATAACAAAATCAGCAAATTTTAACCGTGAAAACCTTGTTAATTTTGCGTTTTTGTGACGAAACGTGAAGAAAATGAGTAGATGAAGAGATTTGACAAATTTGATGTGAAATCGACTCTGAAACTGATGAATTCTTGTAGATTCTTGCGTATCAGATCCTTGCAATCGAGCTCCTGCTCTGAAACTGATGAATTCTTGTGAGCGCGTTGTAGGACCGTAAACGACTCCCGTACGATTGCGTAACGACACATGCGACGTGCGGAATCTGTGCACGTGTGTGGACTGAACACGAGAACGTAATATAATCGTGATTCTATTGAATGTATAACAACGTACAAGCACCGTGAATCACCTTGATGACTTTCTCTCTCTAAACTCTCTCTCTAGGCTTCGAGCTCTCCAAAGTTGCAAAAGTTCAAAAGTCTCTAAAAGTTTAACATAAGGCCACTATATATAGGCAATGGCATAAGGCTTATCACCTTATTCACAAGTTTGCCATTCCTCATTAAAACTAGACTTTTCCCTAAATTTAACATTATAAAACCTTGTCTTCTTCTAATTTCTGCTACGAACTGGATTGACGGAGGCGATAGACATTAGTGTACTCACACACTCTATATATGTCTAAAATATATTCAATAAGATTAATATATGTGTCTAAAATATATTCAATAAGATTGATAAGAATCATGGACAAATAATTTTCATATATCGTGGTACAATTTTGTTTTACTTTGTAACCATTGTAAATGGTAGTTATAAGTTTTATGATTGATTTTCATAGGGTGACATATTTGTTGAGATAATTAAAACAAAATTGAATATTGATAATCACATGTATAGTCTTTAAATTAATTGGTTTTATTACCATCTTTTTGTATGTATCATATATGTGTTGATATTTGAACTTCATTAAAATCTACATGGATTGTATTATAGATGAATACATGAAACGTTCTAGTGACAAGATATATGGTGCCTTATATGAAGTTATATGACTAGTTATTATATAACTTCTATTGATGACAAATTATTGCTATAAATTAGTAGTTAAAAATCATATGTTGATTTTCATATCTTTACAAATTATATGATGATTTTCTTATCTTTAAAAATATTTGTTTGCTTTTATAACTGTAATATATGATTCAAGATGAATGATTTCATGGTTCTTTCGTCATATAATTTTGTTCGTTATGGAACAAACAATATTTTAATTTTGTTCCTAATGGAAGTATTTGCTATTGATAAAAGAAAGAATGATGTATGATGGTTTTTATCGAAAGATTATCACTATTGCAGTTATATTCTTTTTAAGTATTTATATCGATCTTATTGGATAAAAAAAATAAAGGCCAAGGTTAATTGTTTTATTAGCACTCACATGAAAAGTATAATTGTTTAGATGTGACACCTGAGTGGCATATCCTCTGAATCTCATTATCTAGTTATAAAGGGTCATAAGATGTATGATTGATAAATCTTTTATGATTCGAACCTTTAGTACTTCTTATTGATGTTATATGAAGAAAAGATTGTACACAAGGAAAATTTGGATACAATAATTTTCATTGTCACACCTGAGATATATGATCCTGAAGTAGCATATCATTATGAGAGTTATGAAAAGTTTGAAATGATATATACTTGTGTGACTAAGTAAAGAATGAAAAGCTATGAAACTTGTTTTGGTTCTACTCCATTCCCAGAAGTGAATGTGAGTAAAGAATGAAAAGCTATTGATCATTGTAAAGGTTAGTGATCATGGACATAACTGAGAAAATTGTAATGATGAGATCGACCATGAGAATTATATAATGGTCAAGTTAATAATGAGATTGACTATTAAAACAGTAGTGATGGTCATAACGAGAACGACCACCAATTGTGTCAAACTAAAGGAATGTTATGTGGAATGATGATACGATCTTCTCTCATATGTTATGTCTTGAATTATCATGAGTACAAGTGATACATATTGATCATAAACCAGAATTTTATACATCATGATTATCTAATTAATTGGCATGACCGGTTAGACCACACCGAGTCAATGATGATGTGAAACATAATGAAGAACTTGAAGATTCTTCTAGCTGATAGCATTTATTGTTTGCTAGGGAAATTATTTATTTGTCAATTAAGGGTGTGTATCCATAAATATTCTAGAAGTGATTAAGGGATATGCATATCCCAACATGATACCATTTAGTGTTTTAAATCGATGCATCGTGATGTTTGTGTAATTTATGGATTAGCTAATAAGATAGAAAGCACAATATGCCAGATTGCATGTATTTATTAGTGGTGACGATAAGTTTATTTCCCTAGCTATTAATGATCAGCGGAATAAGTGTTAAACTTCCTATAGATTATGTTCATACACGAATTGCTTTTTTTAAGACAAGCACTGAACGTCTACGATTGATAGCAATACCAATAATCATGAGAGCAAGTTCATGTTTATATATAAGTACATGTAATTTTACATGCATTAACATTAATTCGCATCAAGCCAACATGTTGTAATAGTTTCTCCCCATTTTAGTTGGTTTTTGGTCAGGAACCAAATATGTCCCTTCTAAGATTTTTGGTTGTGCAGTATATACTGAAATTGATCCACCACTACGCACAAAGATAGGACCTTAAATGATGGTTGGGAATATATGATAATAAATAGATCCTTTCATGAGATATTTATTTACGGCTCAGTTAATTGATATCATCTCAATGGATTAACATTCCCAACATCAGTGGGTAATAAAAAGCAGTTGGAAAATAAATGAGTTGTTATGAAGGGATACAAAGTAACTTCCGAAGATTGAAAGAGATGCAATCCCAGTTCGAGACTGGTCTTGTTGCACTTCTTCGAGTTCATGACTTATCATTGATCCTCGAGACTAAAAGTGTGAACCAAAAGTTCGAAGAATAACTCATTTACAAAGATTAGCGAATTTATTACCAGACGCATTCACTTACCTTAAAAAAGGTGACTATATCACATATACCAACTGCTAATGCTCCAATTAAGATGAGTGTTTCAGAGGACAACCACATGTTTGTAATGAGTCTATTGCACGTCTGAATCGTGGTAGACTAGTCGATTCCAATAATAAAAATTCCTCGAAAGTTAGAGAAACTAATTAAGATGGTCAAGCCGAGGTTATATTAAAAAGGTCTCCTGAAGAGACATTAGACATGATGGTTCCAGAAGAACTTCAGGTACCTGAAATTAAAGAGATCTCGTTAATTTGTATCATGTCTAAAAATATATGGAATCGAATTGAAATCGAAGTCGTTATACTTTTATATGTAAAAGAGCACTTGAAATGTTAAAATGATAAGGATCAAAATTTAAAAGTTCTGCCTATGAGAAATGATTGGCCAAAAGCGAAAAGACGCGAATAAGGCAGAGTTGAATTCTCTAATGACATGGAAAGTTTTTAGACCAACAGTCCATGCAACTGAATTTGTGAAATATGTTGGATATAAACGGGTCATATGAAAATCAAATTGAGTGATATAAGGAAAAAATGGTGGCACAAGAATTTTCGCAAAGACCTATGATTGATTATGAGGAGACGTATTCTCCAATGGTGGATGCATTGACTTTACAATATTATATTAGTCTGGTAATATAAAGAGAGAATTGATATGCGTCTTACGAATGTTATGTATCACTTGATACTAAAAGTTTACATGAAAGTCCCAAAGGATTAAAAAGTGTGATCATTGTATACATATTCAGATTTGAATAGGTTATGATTTTTTTACATGTTGGATATAATTGGAACTTCTGATGAGTTTCTAAAGAAATTGAGTGCTTAAAAGGTTGATTGAAACATCTTAACGATGTAACACTTGTGCACCAAGAAACATACATAGAAAACTTGTACCCGGTGCTTGTGATATCTTAATAAATAGTGTACACGCATGGTACAATATGGATTTTGTAGATAAAAGAAAGTGTTCATGACATGTTTGAATATGATATAAATATCTATGTGTTAAATGGGCAAATTTATGTAGCACAACTCCTGAAGAGTGAATACACATGCATACTTGGATAAGTGGAAATAATTACCTCACGGATTGATAATGCCAGAAGCAATGATATAAAAACATCAAGAACGTGCTATATGAAGTTGACAAAATACGTATAGACTAAAATAGTTGGGTCGAGTGTTGCACAACTCAAGATATTCGCATAAAGAGGGATATAAGTTTGATTAAATTAGCCATGCTTTTATCAACATTCTATTTTTAAAAGTTCACTATAATCGCAGTTTACAGTGATGATGTCTAGGCATTATCGAGAGAAACTGTCGAACTTTTAGAGGGAGAATTTTTTAATGACCTTGACACATAATAATTAGTGCTCGACCTGCAGTTCGAGTATATGTGTAATTAATCAAACTATTTTCTATAAGAGGTTGAAGCATTTTACCATGGACAAACCTTATCCTTTAAGTACGTTAAAGGTTGATCAATTACTTGATATATAAAATGACTATTATAATCTCCTATGAAAAAAACTAAAATTTTTGGTCTAGAAGTACCATGGTTGAGTGCAATTGTGTATTAATATTTCTTGCTATCTATTCATGATTCTATATATATATCTTTATTGAATTTATCGATTTGATATAGCATGTGTTAAGCGAGGAAATATTGAAATGAGAAGATAATTATTTCGATACATCAAAGGTATGTAAGATATGAACTTATATTTAACTAATCTATCAAAACAAGTTTGGTTATTCTTGTAGATGCAGGGAATGTAACAAAACAAAGTCCTGGATCTTTTGATGTTTGCTTTCAAGAGGTGGCACAAAAGTCTTATATGAAGATTATACAACATTGCTCAACATTAAAGATTGTATTTCAAAGGATCAAGAGCCATTTCATTGCCTACAAAAGCTTTGAACATAAAGGATTGCACTACAAGACACATGTCACTTACAGGGTACATATTCATATGAGAGGGAGTATTATACAAGTTGCACTCTTTTTCCCTAAACTAAGTTTTGTCCCATTGGGTTTTCTTAGTAAAGATTTTAATGAGGTAGTGTACCTGATCCAGACGTACAGGGGAGACAATACACACTGCACTCTTTTTCCCTTAGCTGAGGTTTTGTCCCACTGGGTTTTCCTAGCAAGGTTTTTAACGAGGCGACATCTCTAAACGTATAAAGTTGATAACCAAGGGGGAGTGTTATCAATATATTTGATATTCTGGTTATCAACGCTTAAAATAGAATAGGCTTATTCTCCAAGTTTCTTTACCCTATATATATTCTATTGTATTTATTGTGTGAACACACCATGAATAATATAAAGATCTTTCTCCATACATCTCTTTCTCACACTGTTTAGCTATTAGGCTTGTTGTTTCACAACACAACTTTTCAAAGACTATAAAATGGTATATGATGGGATGTAACTCATGTTATGTATATTGTAGTAGCTTTTATAAGAATACACAATTTGTTATTTGCACTCATATGATATAAAAAAAGGAGTAGCACGCGTTTTCTCTACATTAAGCTTAGCAAGCAGTACATAGCTCGTCTGGTGCTTAGTTTGAGGAAAAAATCAAGTAAACCTTAAACAATGAACACAACATCTTAATTTGATCCATGATTCTCTTGTTTTTACATCCCGAACTACTTATAAGCCACCATCTTGTGAACATGTGACAAAATAGGTTGGTGGAGTGAAAATTTATGTTGTATAGATATGGTTTCATTGATATTTTTTAATGAAAGTTTAGAATTCGTTTTTGAAATCATGAAATAAAACCCTAGTTTCTAAAACCGCATGAAACAACATGTCAAGGGTTTTATCTTTTCACTATTACATAAAAGGAACACGGTTAGAGGTGGGAAACTAGACCGTATGGTAGTTAATGATTAGCACGATTATCGCTTCTGCTTATTCCATTCTGACCACCTTTATTATATCTCCATCTTCCTCTGATGTCTCGACCATGATTGAAAGTCTGTCCGATGATTTGATGTCATATTTTGGTAAGTCGCCACCTATATATACATGGCTTGCGTATGAATGATTCACCCAATTTATTGTGATGATTAGCCTAGGATTGTAGTTTGAAAATGATGCTAAAGTATACTATGAAACTCAACACTTGAAATCACTTCCATGCGAGATGGAAGGGTTGGCATGCGCCTAAGTTGAGAACAGATACATTTTGCAGTTGAAAAACACGAGGTTTAATGAAATTCTTTATATACCTGATTTTTGAGTTTTTTTTCTTTTATCATCATGCCGTTGCATAATACAATTAAGAGACATAATACAAATAATACTAGTGACTAACTGAAAACATGTGAAAAATATATAATAATTTCTGAGGTAACTCCCGTAAATACATAAGCACCGCTAATATAGATTATTGAGTCTAAATATTCAAGAATGTATAAATTCAACTTTCAAAGTTGAAACCACACAACTAAGACACAACCAATTGGATTAATATATTCCACTTGTTTATACATCAGTACATAATCGTCTATCTTTCATTTTTCTATTTTATAAATTCATTTACATCACATAAACGTTATGTATAATTGCATCTATATATTTTCTTGCAAAGTATCAATATGAATGAAAACAACAAAACTTATGGATATATTTGGTTTATAGAACAAACCTAGGTAGGCCTACTTTGTGACCAAATCTTTTGACATCGTCTTGAACTTGTTCTCTAAATTCTCCAAAACTGAATCTTCTATAAGTTGAACTCCCACCATAACTTTCTATCACTGTTTCATAAGATGGACACAAGAAATAAGCAATTGAGTGCCTCTCAAAGTGCTTATTAGCTACCACTCGATGCTCCACACTCTTATATACATCATTACTCCATGCCTGTAAACATACAAATCAGTTAAAGACTATTAGGATCCTTTAATCCATTTACATTTTGGTTTTTATTTTAAGTATTGTGATTAAGAATGCGTTTATAGATGCTCTATAATTGTCTGCTGAACGTGTCTTTTCAAAAATGGCTTTTGGTCTTGTAATTCTTTTTTTTTTCTTTTTTTGTGTATCAAAAATTTAAACATAAACTTATCTTCCTCGCAAAAGAGCCTAGAAGGCAACCATTGAAGATGTGATTAGATTTTTTTGGATCCTTGCGAGATACAAATCAAGAAGTATGGTAAAATTTTAAAATATATATTCAGGTATGACTTACATAGTCTTTCAATCAAACATGCCTACTTTTTAATAAACAAAAATATATAAACCAACTTTTTCAAAGACTATAAAATGACATGTGATGGGATGGGATGTAACTCATTTTATGTATGATAGTTTATAAGAATACCCAATATGGTATCAAAACTCATATAATAAAAAGGAGTAGCACACAATTTTTTTTTACATTTAGCTTAGCAATTAGTAGATAGCTCGACAGCGTAAGGAAAAATCAAGTAAACCATAAACAAAGAACACGATGTCTTAATCCATTATTCTCAATGTTATACATCCCGGATTACATATAAACCACCATCTTGTGAACACGTGACAAAATAGGTAAGTGGAGTGAAAATTTATGTTGTGTAGATATGGTTTTATTGATATTAAATAAATAAGTTATGAATTCATTTTTGATATAATGAAATGAAACCCTAATTTCTAAAACCACATGAAACGACATGTCAAGGGTTTTATCTTTTCACTATTAAAAGAAAGTCAGTATGTTACTCTTCATAGAGATAAGGGACATAATTCACATGGATATAGTAAGTCTTTTTTATGAATGTATGAGGGCCCAATTTGTTAAAAAGTAACATACTTAGAAGTAGGAAACTAGAATGTATCTTTCAATATAACATGTCTCTTGTACATTATTAAGGTTTTACTAGTTTCCTTAAAAGATAACTCGGTTGGCGGTACAAAGTTTATTTCTATTAAATAAACATAACCTGATTTGTGGGTGCTAATGTGGCTTCATATGTTTCTTAATGAATATATAAGAAATGGAACTCAATTTGTATAAATATTCTTTGGCCTATGTCTCTCAACAAATATATAAGTAATGGAACTCAATTTGTGTACATATTCTGTGACACTCCGCGAAAACGCTTGAACACACTAGCTTGTTAGTGGTTGTGCGCTAAATTTCTGGATGAAATTTCTTTGAACTTGGAGATAATGTGACACTTCAGGTTTTTCCTGCACGTCTCGTTTTATGGGGATTATGTAAAGTTATCTATGTGAATGAAATGTATTTTATATATATATATATATTGTGAGGTTCATTGGGGAACACTAAAAAAGCGGGGAACAGTGGGGAACCGACTCAAACGAACTCCGATTGGACTCATTCCAGCGGCGTTGGAACCGTCCCGTCGAACCGTAACTAGGATCTCTTAACCCTAAAACCTAAATCATAACCCCTAAACCCTAAATATATTAGGGTTTGGCTTTTACGGTTTAGCTTTAGGGTTTAGCCTTAGGGTTTAGCTTTAAGGTTTGGAGTTTAGCTTTAGGGTTTAGCTATACGGTTTAGCTTTAGGTTTAGCCTTTAGGGTTTAGCTTTTAGGGTTTATAGTTTACATTTTACGGTTTAACTTAGGTTTTAACCTTATTTTTTAGCTTTAGGGTTTAGAGTTTAGGAGATAGGATTTAGGATTAAGAGATCTTAGTTAGGGTTTGACGAGCCGGTTCCAACGCCGCTGGAATGAGTCCAATTGGAGTTCGTTTGAGCCGGTTCCCCGCTGTTCCCCACTTTTTTAGTGTTCCCCAATGAACCTTGATATATATATATATATATATAACCATTTTTTATTATATGTATGTGTAGATAGAGGATTGTGAATGACTTGAATTGATTATTTTGTTCTATCAAACTCAACCGTACACTCCCTTTCCATCCTGTACACACTACACACTCACTTATCTACACCTTTTGGGCCGCACACATAATTGAATGGCCCAACAACAGCCCACAAGAAACCCTAACAGGCCGCACACCTGTGGGTTGCACACTTAAGTCTGCGGAACCCCATTGAAGTATAAAACCCTCTATTCCAGCCGACATAATGAAGGTTGGCATCAATTATCTTGGGCAACAATCCCCAAAAAATCCCTTCTCTCTCTCTCTAACTTTCTCTCTCTAAAACCATAAAACACACCAAGATCCTCCATCTTTCTTGGAAACCAACGGCAGCCGCATCAACCGGAGGACCACCGCCCACGTCCTACCCGAAGCATTGTTTCTTCTCTTCTTTAACATACACTCACACCGGTTAGTACATTTCTGTGTTTAAATGTATACAAGATAATGAATGAACTTGATCGATATTACTTGGAAAGTATGAATGTTAGGGTGTTAATGCTTCTGTGTAGTATCCATGAATATGATAACATGATAATGTTTGATAAGAAAAATTCATAGATTTGACCTTATACTTAGTGTTTTGTCAAGGGTCATTAATATGGAGTATAGATATTACTTATAAAGATTAAGGATTGGTTGTGCTACCAAAGTCTAGATCTTTATAATGATCCTTGTTTGAAATCGGTTCACGATGATATGTTAATAAGGAGGAATCTTGATAAATATTGACGTTGTAAAAGTCTAAACCTTTTGATCTAATAGTTACTTGTGCTTGATGATTTTCTGATAATATTATGATGAATAAAATGAGTGTGCTTGAATCCATGCATTTTTTATTGTTGAGAATGGATAGACACAAATGGATTTTGTTGATACTATACAATCATGGCATGTACAACTAAATCTGTACACAGTACAACGCACAACAAACCGCACACCCTAGAATGGTACAGCTCATGATGCAGATCGTACACTTAAGTATGCTAGGTCACACACCTCCTGAGACCCTACACTCTAGTGTACAAACTGGACTGCACAGGGTACGAGTGAGCTCAGCATGTCACACACTACAAAGACCGCACAGTCCTTGTACAAACCTACGAAGCACACTGTACAAACACTAACTGCAGGACCGCACACCATGAACAAGCCACACACTAGAGTGTGGACCGCACAGTCTATGTGGGTTTTTCACTGGTGGACCGCACACTATACTATTGGGCCATGAGGCTCATTGGGCCGCACAAACTGTTTATATTAGGATACTCATGTTACTGTCACATGATTGATACGTGGCCCGTATAATTATGTAATACGTGATCTTTATGTGCTACGTGTTAAGTACATGTATACGTGATGTTACTTGAATACGAAGGTGATTAAACTCGGTAACCATAATAGGACGTGGTTGACCAACTGTTAAAACGAGTAAATTACCTTCCGAGCAAACCAAGGTGCTAATCATACCTTCCGAGCAAACCAACGTATCCTTTCCCTGGATAGTAGTTTATCTGTGTCCCCCCGGGACACATGCTTTTAGTCTATGTGTAATTTACTCGGAAGGTAATTTACATGTTATACAAGCTTATACATTCGAAATTGTTAATCATGTGATACTTGTTCATACTTTGTGCTAAACATGTCAGACTTGCAAACTTGTAAACTATATGCTAAACTTATACAATTTCGACACTAATTACGACACATGTACATGTTTATACTCGTTTTATATGTGGTTTATGATATAATTACATTCCATACCCTTAACTATGCTTAAAATGCCTAAAACATCCAAAAATGTGCTTAAAACATGTAAAAAGGGAAGTCTAGGGGCTGAATTGTAATAAAATCAAACTTTTCCCACGGGGCCAAGCCCTCATGGGCCGCGACACCTCCCCCCCCCCCCCTTCATGGTCGCGCCCGCGAGCACAACATCTGCGCATAATCCTTACCAGCTCGCTGATTTTGGGTGGGTCTTGCGTTTATTTGAGTTTTAAACGAGTTTTGAGCATTAATTACCCAACTAAAACCTAACCTAACTCTTCCATATATAAACCCAAGTGCCTCCAAGACATTTTCACTTTACAAACACTCTCACAACTCTCTCTAATCAGTCACAAAGCTGCTGCAAATAGAAGTTCGAGCAGAAACATCAACCTTCACAAAAGTGAGTATAACTCACTCAAATCTTAGTCTTTTTCATCCATTCTTTTTCCCACTTGCTTGGAACAACCTTAGAAACATTTCCAGAGATTTTCCATAGAAAACCAAGCCCTGGAATGTCCCCAAAGTGGCTCCAAAGTGGACTGTTCGTTTCTGTTTCACTTAAACTTTGTTAATCTTGGTTGAACTTGAGTCTATCTCATCTCAAACCTATGTCCTAATGCTCATAATCAATTGAATGGTTAGTTGGGCTTAAAAACAAGGTTGAGACATGTTAAATCAGAGGTTAAAACATCACAAATATTATGTTTTAGAAAGGGTTTTACCCATACGAAGTGTTCAAGCTTGAAGCTTGGTGTATGTGTGAATTTTAGACTAGCTTGGGCTATCTTTCATATAAATCCACTCACTTCTTGATGTTTTCAATAGATTAGATGTTCTTATTTCTCTAATTACTTGTAAGTTCATGACCCTCCTTGTTGTTTATGACAACAAGTGTAGTGGTGAACAATAGAGGTACCTAAATGGGAACTTTGTTCTTCCTACCTCATGCATGATTTCTATGATACTTAGAGGTGCCTAAATGAAGAATTTAATCTTCTACCTCATGCTTGACATATATGGTATAGTATATTCTATGTAATACTTATGTAACATTCAAACAAACCGAACTCTTGATGATGAACAAGTGGACATTGTCAAGTTAGTAAGTATATCATCTAAGCATCATATGTGATGGATGATTATTTTCCTATGTCTAGTTTCATGTTATTTAAATTCCGAATATATAATTTTCCGTTATTCCCCAAACTCACACACCTATGTTTTCTTCGTGTAGAAGGACAAGGTGCTCCAAACTAATCCATCCACCAACAACACTCGCGGGATATCAAGTAGGAAAGCTTGCAAAAACTGTGAGTATACTCGATCCCATTTTCCTTTATACACTTTGGGTGCAACATGTATGATTATACAAAATGACACAACACTTCAACTATTTTAAACATACTCTATCCATGCTTAACATGATACTATATATGATGCTTGTTATTCTCGTATGCTATGTTAACTATTTGGTTGTTATATGCACATTAACTTTGCTAGCCTACTTTAACAATTATAGCACTATAGGATTAACGCACTGCCCACTAGTCTTGGGGTATTGTTAAGTTAAACATGTTACCCCCTACTCTACTTGAGATAGGCTATTTTAACGTGTTGTATACTTGGGTTTGAACATGTTGTACGCCATTTTAGCATACTAGTATTGCATATTATGAATCATGTTGGATATGAGCACTTTTTATACTATATTATGCTATGTAACAAAACTTGTATACTCGCATTTGCTTTTGCATTGAACTCTATTTTAATACATGTTGCAGGTTGAATTGTTGAGATGATGATACAAGATGAAACAAGATTTAGGTGGACTTAGATACACACCTAGATTAATTTATCTATTTTGATGTTCTGTTTGTTTTGAGACAATGTTATTTCTTGTATTTGGATCTTGTATGACAATTTAGTCTTTGAAATATAATTTGAATTTAAATCATATTGTCACATAGTGTTATAAAGTCTCTTGCAATCTCATTTTCGTCTCAACCCGATGTTTCCACCATCGGTTGGGGGTGTGACAGATTGGTATCAGAGCCATAACAATAGGGAATTAGGAAAAAGTAGGAATGCTTTGCCCTAGTCTATAGTTTTAGGAACTTTGTCTCTTATTTGTTGTTTAAAACTTATGCATTCTACCTTACATGCTTCCTAGCAATTCTTCTTGTTTGTTAAATTTACATGTCTTTCCTAAGGCTAACATGAATACACTTTTGTTTATTTGAAGACTCTCGTAACATAAACGAGATGATTTTACCAAAATAGGCGTGAAACCTACAATTTGGTAAACGACTCTCATTCTACCTTAAACTATTTTTGCACGAAATTCACCATTAAGCTAGGAGTGAAATCCACATCTTAATGGTAATTTCCATTTCAACTCTAGTTGACCCTCGTCAAAGTGTCGAATCTTATTTTGACCCGACGAGTACTAACCACATTTTGACCCTCGTCAAAGCCGTTGCTAAAAAGAACATACCTTGGTTAATGACTTTAAAGTGTCATGACCTGTTGGGGGAAGCTATGTGTAGCTAGAACACCGCTGGCTGTCTGCGTTGAGATCTTATCAGAGACCGTCCAAGTGGGAGCTGTTGGATATTATTTCCGGTTCGATAAGTCAACGCTGCCGACCGGGTCTTGACCCGTAAGAGTTACACCTTGGGCAACGAACTAAAAATCCACTTAACCTGTTTAATTGGTAATTACGAACAATATACGAGACAAATCATAATTATATTTATGATCATAAGCGGGTATTAACTGAGAGACGGGTACATGGACCGGGTGACACGGGTATTCTCACCATACGCCACTTGTCGTGCACCTAACTTGTGGCCAATCAAAACACATGCATTTTTGCATGGTTTGACACTTGGCGAGCATGCAATATTGTCCATTCTTTTATATTGTGGGTCTTGCCTTTTTTCATAAAGTGTGGTTGCATGAACACAAGAACTCTCTCAAGAACACCCACATAGCAACCGGCCAAGGCCGCCTGCCACCGCTGCCAGCCGCCAACCGCCACTGTCGGCCGCCACCTGCAGCCGCTGCTGCTGCTGCCGCTGGATGCCGTCGTCGCCCGCCTACTGTCGCCGCCCCACGCCGCCGCTCACCGCAGGCTGCCGCTGCCGGTCACCGCTGCTCGCCGTCGGTCACCGCCGCCGCTACACGGGTTTGCACGTCGCGTTTCGTTGATTCGTTTACTAGCACTTGTTCGTTGAACCTCGGTGTCTCGACCAGTTAGTCATTAACCGATGTATATCTTTCTCATCGGTAGTTAAATATATTTCACAGTGCTCGTATTTGTCTGTAACCGGATCCTGTCTGGTTTCGTTTTGTTGATCATTAGTTTATTTTTCCGCTGCGTTTTATTAATTAACTTGCTTAATTAATTAACTATTATTTATTGAACCGGGTTTTTTGATAAATAAAATTTTGACCGATCACCACGGAACCCCAACAATTACATCAAGATGAGATTTGAACGTGCCAAAAGCATAAGCTAAGGGCACTCGGGGCACCCTCGGTGACTCCCTTCGGGGACCAAGTTGCCGAGCGGTAAGGGTGATGCCATCAATTCGGGGACCATGTTCGGGGACCTGGAACGGTGGGAAGACACCGAAGAAGAAGGAGGGAGAAGGTGGGGCCAGCCACCTTTTCAACCAATGAAAATTTTTGTTTTTGTTTTGTTTCTTTTTTTTTTAATAAAAAACCATGTCACCTAATAGGGGAGTGCCGCCATCAAATTGGGGTGTTAGGGGAGTTTAAGAGGGGAGTTGACGTGGCACACGAGGATTGGTTTGGCGTAAGAGAGGGGACTCCCCTCTTAGGGGAGTGCCCCGAGTACCCTAATGGGTCAAAAACAAAGGTTTAGTGCCCATGTTATTCTTTGGTCTCTCACACAATTATTGAACTTTCTAATCAGATGTATAATGATCTTTTAAGGAAAACCCTATATATATCACATATTAGTAGGTTAGACGTTGATTGCTTTTCCATTGACGTGACTCTTGTAGTTTATCAGGAAATACCATATTCTAGGCTTGAAATTTGTTTTTTTTTTTATTTTTTTTTATTACTTAACCTATTAAGTTATGAACTCTTGTAACTTTAATAGCACTAATAAGACACAAAATTAAATTAAACTATAAAACAATTCATACCTGAAAAAGATCCCCAATCATAACAAGTAGGGTTCCTTGTTTAGGATTAACAGCAATCCATTTTCCATTTCTCAGTAACTCTAATCCACCTACATGATCTTGATGCAGTATGGTGAGGAAATCGCTATCAGTATGTGGCACTAATCCGAAAACCTGTGGAGAAATCGGGCAGAATGGGTATCGGCTCATGCGGATGTAGCATGTACTAGGTACACAGTTCTCTTTGAAAAACCCTGGCTTTTGTCCAAGCTTTTCGGCCAATATCTCTGCTAATTTCTCTGCTAGGTTGGAAACAATCTTTGTATATTGTTTCATCGTGGTGCTGAAAGAGAGTAAAGAAAATCCAGCTCATAAAAATAATTTATGTTGGATAAGATAAAAGTAAAACTAAAAAACATCTTTCCAAGAACCCTATCTTAAAAACCAGTTATGGTTTATATATTTTTGTTAAAAACTGTTACACATTTCAACATATGATACTTTTTCTTAGTTTTATTTTCATTCTTTTTTATTTTACAAAAGGTACAAATAAGAGAGAAACTTTGCATATAATTACTATTTGCCAAACTATATAGATGTAGACCTCATGTAAGTGACTGCATGAGCTTCGCTGTAACATGTACGACTACACCCATTTGACACTCATTATATGTGTGTCTCGATCAACTTCTGCATTTTTTGTTATTCACTAAGACCAAGGGGTATGGGGGCCGGCTTAGGCCCGGCGAAGCCCGGCGCCGGTCTCCCACACCGCCCCCCTCGCCCCATCATGTTAAAACCGGCTGCCCCAAGACGTTTATGACGGGCCAATTGTTTCTCTCTCTCTCTCTCTCATCTTTGTCTCTCCTCTCTCTCTCTATCTCTCTCTAAAGTTTTATATTTTTTAATTATTGTGGGGCCCCATCCTCCACCCCTAGGTCCATCCCCTGCAAGCCCCTCCTACGTAGCGCTGACGTGGCGGCCCATACTCATGGGGATGAGCCTCCCCATACCCACTAGTCTCAATACGCCAAAAAATGAGTTAGTTCATTTGAATTCAACACCTTTTTTTTTATTTTAATTACATGGTTACACTTTCATTCTAGGTTTTGTATGTTATAAACAGATTGTAAATTAAAAAAAAATTGATATTTGACAAATATTAAGAAAAAAGTTGTAGCCAAGGAGTTTAATGAATTTGATTAAAAGTTTTTATATGATATACACTTGTGGTTACAAGCAAAAAAAAAAGAATAAAAGCTGATTGTTTTTTTAATTGTTTGATGATATCATCAACTATCAAGGTAATTCGAAGCCAGTGGACACAACTTTCATCTTGAATTAGTTGTACATATTGTCATAATTATGTCGTTAAACTAAATGATAACTAGGTCACATCAAAAGACTTGTGATTTAAACGGACTGGGTTGTCCATCTAACATATTTAAAAAAAAAATTAACAGCAATTTTTTTCCAACTAAATTCCTCCAATCCACCACTCACAACCAATACTAAATCATAATTAGTTCCAAAAACATGACCCAAACTTAAATAAAGCAACTTCAACCATTTACTTTGTGATTTTAACACATGGGTTATCCATCTAACATCTTTTTGAAATTAATAAATGAATAATGACTCATGTGAGACTAGCCCGTTTGATAGAGACATATATATGTCTTTTAATTGAAATGTCTCAAGTTTAAACAGGGCAAGAGTGAATAATGTGGAATTATTGATCTAATAAACTAAGAGCAAATGTTGTCATTCAAAAATAAAAAACAAACGAACAATGTATTAAATATCATAAAACAAACCAATACTAAATCCTAATTAGTTCCAAAAACATGTCCCAAACGGCCAAACTTAAATATAGCAACTTCAACCATTTACTTAGTTTTCAAACATAAAGTAAAAAATAATTATAACTTTATTTTATAGTTATTAAAAAAATTAATCGTCATGAAACATATATATAATTTGTAATCATTAATGTATAGTTGTACTAATGGGGTTGTTAATCATTGGCAAATGCAAAGTCTATACGAACACTTAGGTTTAGGGTGTTAGGAGTGGTTAAACACTTGAGAGTGACAAACTAAAAAATCAACCAATGAGAGTGTGCCACGTCAATCAGTGAAAAGTGTTTAAACTTTGGTGAAAAGTGTTGGCAGTGGTTTAGACATTTGGTGAAGTGGTAAACTTTAAAAAGAAAAAAATGTGTGATTGGTTGAGAGATTGAATGGACCCCACCCACACACCCCTCTCTCTCTCCTTCCTCCCCTCACCGCGTCGGCTTCCCATCCCCGATCCAAGCGTTTGTCAGCAACGGCAAAGTGTAGGCGGCGGTGTGTGCCGCTCGGCATAACCGTTTGCCGACCTTTGCCGACTACCGCTCCAAACACCCTTAGAGGTCTTCGATTCATGTCACATAGACGACACAATCAAAGAAACTCGGCCTTAAAAAATTATGTAATTTATATTTTGTATTGAAAAATCTTAACTATTTAGGCAATATAATATAATAACAAGGATATATAAGTGTATATTTAACAGTGAATCCATAGGATTTACCTAAAACTGGTGTCACCACCCATGGTTGAAATGTGAGTTAACGGCACATGAAAAGCTTCAGACCAAGCAAGTTGTCGAAGACATGTTGCTGACGGTGTCCCCCATCTGTAATTACCCGCCAGAAAATCAAACTCACGGATGCCGTTGACTTTCTCCTGAAAAGGTTTTTTGAATGCTTTCACTTGTTCACACCTCATATTCTCCAAAATCTCTAAGGATACCCCATGATTAACAACTTGAAAAAACCCCCATTGTTGTGCAGCTTCTGCTATTTCTCTTTTGCACTCTTCGCTCCTGAAGCCATATTGGTTCAAGCGGCTTAGATCGATCAATGGGAGCTCATGTTCAAACTGATCATCACACTCATTGGCTTCATGGAGTGCATCAATATCATTACCTTTTGAAGATGGTATGTTATCAAATAGTTTCTTGTAGAATGTCAGAAAGGGGGGGTCTGATGGTTCCATTTTTTTGGCTGAAAAAAATCAAGAAGTTGTTGGATAATTTATATGATCAAGTTTACATAAGCCCTAGTCGATGAAAAGACAACCACATGCTTTTTCTTATTAAAAAAGTGAATATGCAAACTTTAAATGGTTGTGATTTCATCATAAAACATACAGATTTTTGATAAGATGATGTGCACATTATACAACCACTTTATTTATTAATGATCATGATGTAACACTATGTATAGAGACGGTAATGGACGAGGATAAAAATCCCTCGGCGGGTGGTTGAATTTGTAAAATTTATGTGTACGAGCGACGAATGTATCCGACCCCTACCAATCCGGGTGGTTGAATTCGTATAATTTGTGCGTCTGAGCGACGGGTGTATCCGTCAACTACCCATCCGGGTGGTTGAATTCGTATTATTTGTGCGTATGCGCGACGAGTGTATCCGTCAACTGACGACAACCGTGACTGATATGCACCATCCATCAATGTTGTATATCAACTTTTTATGGTGTAAGTTTAATTTTTCCTTTTATAATATAAAGGAAATACGATGGAAATCTTATAAGATATTTTGAGAAATAACCGTGCTCTAATAGTGGCCACGTGTATTTAAGTTCCATCTATGGTGGGTCCGGGTAAGTTTTCCCCTCGAGATCTCAAGTTCAAGTGTAGGTGATAGGGGTTCTCATTTTGGGGTTTAAATTGGGAATCTATTATGCGAGTAGGCTCGCTAACGCGGACCAGGTTAAAACAACGTATGCTAGACCTCCCGACATTCACAAATAATTCACACCATTCAAAAAAAAAATACTTTGAGAAATATTAGCTTTGAATATATATAGTGTGTAGCCCAATCTGATTGTTATTTTGATCTGCTACACATTTGGATAATCCAAAAACGTTAGGAAGAAATCAGATATGATTATAACAAAAACCGACCCGTATGAACCAGACTGGACTGTAAGATTTGAGAGTATATATTT
Source organism: Helianthus tuberosus (assembly GCA_030545235.1). Taxonomy (NCBI): domain Eukaryota; kingdom Viridiplantae; phylum Streptophyta; class Magnoliopsida; order Asterales; family Asteraceae; genus Helianthus; species Helianthus tuberosus. Next base: position 182,989,869 of record CM060376.1, read on the forward strand.
TATTTTTATTATATATTTTATATTACATGTATTTAGTTCTTCATCTTTTGTATTAGATTAATTATTTGTATTACATGTATTTAGTTATTCATGTTTTGTATTAGATTTAATTAAAATGGAAATGAACCAAGCCTGTTACTTTACTTGAACTGGTTGGGGGTGGCCGCTATGCCAAACCAATTTTTTTTTTAAATTACATTTTATACCTATAAATACCCAACCCCAAATCATATTCTCCCAATTTTCTTCACCCACACCCACACCAAAAAAAAGAAGAAAAAAAAACCGAAGGTAAATATGGTGCATTGGACCGAAGATGAAGAAATTGCACTTGTTATATCGATTGTCGATGTCCAACGTACTCTACAACGCGGTCAAACCGCGTATTGAGGTCGAGCGTTTCAACAATATCAACAACACGTCGGCAACACGCGTCACAACTTAAACACGTGTCAACACATGTTGGTGCACTTGTGTCTGTACTTTGTCTGTATTTTGTCATTATACCAAACGATGTCTTTGTTAGTCTTGTAAGTTTGACCAAGTCAACCATCCTCCTGGTTTGACTTGGCCAAACAGTCAACACTTTGTTTGTAACATGTCTGTGTCGAAGGATGTGTCATCGAAGGATTGTTTAGATCCTTCGATGAGCTCGAAAGATAAACCTTCGATGGATGGACCTCGAAGGATATCATCCTTCGAGGTATATGTGGATTCTTCGAGCTGTTTCAGATCGATAGATGATCTTTCGATCAGTCTATCTGATCCTTCGACCAGACGAGCTGTAATGGGTATATATACCCATGCATTGTATTCACTTCATATGTGAGAAAAGTGTGAGAAGTGAGTCTTGTAGAGAGCGTATTTTCAGTCGGGTCAAGGGCTGTAACCGTGTCCACTGAAATACAAGCAGAAACTTTGATATCTCGTGTGTCTACCTTTCTCTTTGTTGCTTGTGCTCTCATATAAACTATCGGTTTGCACTCTAGCTTGGATTCCGCACTTGCTAGTGTGTTAAGCATAACAAGGAATAGGTTTAACCTCAACCTCCGAGGGACCTACAAGTGGTATGAAAAAGTCATCGTACTCAAACATCCAAGGCTGACCAGGACATTTGACTGGTAAAGTGTGCCTTTGTACTCTGACTTCAGACCATTCCTCGACCCTTTTAGTCTCTAGATTCCAGACTCTTAAGTTCGGGGTGGAATACCCAAGAAAGTATCCTTCAATGGCTCTTGCCCCAAACTTTCCATTAGGATCGATTAGTGTGCACGGAGCTCCAAACGGTTCAAGATATGACAAATCTGGTTTCCGTTTGTTAAAAAGCTCAAAGCAGGTCTTGTTGTGCCGTTTGACTGTAAGGACTCGGTTCAACGTATAACATGCAGAGGCCACAGCTTCAGTCCAAAAAGGAATCGGCAATTGTGACTCTACCAACATAGTCCTAGCAGTCTCGATCAATGTGCGGTTCTTACGTTCAGCGACGCCATTCTGTTGAGGAGTATAAGCTGCACTAAATTCGTGAAGAATACCTTTAGAAGTGCAAAACTCCGCCATGGCATGATTTTTAAATTCAGTACCATTGTCGCTACGTATCCGCCTAACCTTCAACGTATATAGATTCTCAATCTGAGTGATCAAGTTTTTGATAATACCGAAGGTTTCACTCTTGTAGCTGTAAAAAGGATTTTTCGTTATTTGAAGGGTTACCCTGACACCGGTCTATGGTACCCTAGGGATAATAACTTTGACTTGATCGCTTTCAGTGATTCTGATTTTGGCGGATGCAAAATCGACGGCAAATCCACAACGGCTGGATGTCAGTTTTTGGGAAATCGCCTAGTCACATGGCAGTGCAAGAAGCAGACGTGCGTCGCTACATCAACATGCGAAGCTGAATACATTGCTGCCTCTAGTTGTTGCTCCCAAGTCCTATGGATCCAACAACAAATGCGCGACTACGGTTTTGAATTCCTAACTACTCCTATTTACGTTGATAATTCTGCTCCCTTACAGATCACTAAAAATCCTGTGCAGCATTCAAAGACTAAGCACATCGAAATTAAGTATCACTTCATACGTGATTGCTTTGAGAAAAGGCTAATCGATGTTGCTTACGTTCACACCGATGACCAACGTGCCGACCTTTTTACCAAAGCATTTGACAAATCAAGATTTGACTATTTATTATTGGTAAACGGCATTAAGGTCAAGCAAGAGTAAAACTAACATCGGAAAATCATTTTTTTTTTTTTTTTGTAAATACCTTTGTGTTTTAAATTTGTCTTAGTTTATTGATTTTAGGGGGAGTAAATCCAAAATTTCAAAAACACAAAAACAATAGAAAAACAAAAATGAGTTTCCTGGCGAGCAAAAGAGAAAATGATAGTACATCAGTGGTCTATCCAAACCTCTTTAAACCTAAAATGAAAAGCGATAAGCAGCTCTATATAAGATGTATCGGTAGGCTCACAATCATTTTAAAGTGTGCAGGGTGATATAAACTTAAATCGACTGAAGACCAGGTGGGAACCACTCATTGGCATATGGTCTTGGTACCGAAATTTCGTTTGAGAGATTGCCGAGGTTCTGAGATATTCGGTCTTTATGCTGCTTATCATCTGGGTATCATGGTTGTATCTTTTACCGAAAAATTACGGGGACGCAAGTCTAGATCTTCCATGATACCATACATACGTGTACATATTGCATTCGACCTCAATAAGTGATCAACAATCACATGTCCCTCAAAATAAGTGATAATATATCACATTTATCCGGGAGTCAAGTTCGTCTCTCTGCTGTACGAAAGTACTGACCTGTTCACGGACTTGCTCTTGTGCCCTCATGCATCGAAAATCAAGTTCCTCTTCAATAAGTGATTCTATCACATAGGGCTTGTTTTCAATCAAAATAAGTGAGTTTCTCACATCATATACGGTCAAACAGATGATAATCGGTATACTCACCGGTAAGATGAACCCTCGTGCATACCTTGATACGGGAATGTGTCGTGATGTGGATGAACACCGGTCGGTAAGTATAAATCATACCTTAACGTATCCCCTCGCTATGATTACATCTGATAAGTTGAGCTTAAGTGGACAACAATACCGATAATTGTTATAGGATGCTTATCTTAATGTTAACTAATTGAACAACAAGAACGTTTTGGCATGACCGTACACTGATATGATTCTCTTACCCTCGAAACTCGCAAAAAGAATGTCTGTAAATATTTATTTAATGCTTTCAGTTTCTGCATCTTTGTATATATTTATTTACTGCTTTCAGTCTTTACATTTGATATATTCGAAAATACCAAAAAGATTTTAGGTGTGTTTTAATATAAACTTTCTAAAAACCAAAAAGATTTTATTTCTATGTTATTTTCGATCGTACGATGTTGGAGCTCAAGTCTTCGTTGCCTGAAACCAAAACGAAAACCAAAACGACTATATCTTCATAAACGGTCGAAATTTGCAAGTTTTGAAAGTTAAAAACTGAAATTGACAAATTTATTAAACTTTCAAACTGTCGGACGGTAGTTGATTGAAATATGGTCATACGTGTGTCATTTGTTTATGTTAACTATATTCCAAGCAGTTGTTCTCATTACGCGTTTAGAATTCTTGCATGTGCAGATACTAAAGGCAAGGAGAACATGGTTGATGACAAGCTTCGGAATGAAGACACGACGTGAAGGCACTCAAGTGATGAAAATGATCGAGTTGCCGCTGACCATCATCAACACCACAAGGATCTCAATTCATAAAGATCAAGATATTCACGAGCAAAACTCAAGGGGGAGCTTATGTTAAGGGGGAGTTTGTCAACACACTTCCTACATGAAACGGGGAGTTTGTTGATACACTTTCTGCTTTCAAGACGTGAAGACTTTAAAGATCCTCCGACATTGAAGACTTGAAAGGACGTGAAAGACTTGAAGACACGAGGGACCTACAAGAATTAAGATCGAGACAAAGCTACAGCCAAGGGGGAGTTTGTTGGTGCACTTGTGTCTGTACTTTGTCTGTATTTTGTCATTATACCAAACGATGTCTTTGTTAGTCTTGTAAGTTTGACCAAGTCAACCATCCTCCTGGTTTGACTTGGCCAAACAGTCAACACTTTGTTTGTAACATGTCTGTGTCGAAGGATGTGTCATCGAAGGATTGTTTAGATCCTTCGATGAGCTCGAAAGATAAACCTTCGATGGATGGACCTCGAAGGATATCATCCTTCGAGGTATATGTGGATCCTTCGAGCTGTTTCAGATCGATAGATGATCTTTCGATCAGTCTATCTGATCCTTCGACCAGACGAGCTGTAATGGGTATATATACCCATGCATTGTATTCACTTCATATGTGAGAAAAGTGTGAGAAGTGAGTCTTGTAGAGAGCGTATTTTCAGTCGGGTCAAGGGCTGTAACCGTGTCCACTGAAATACAAGCAGAAACTTTGATATCTCGTGTGTCTACCTTTCTCTTTGTTGCTTGTGCTCTCATATAAACTATCGGTTTGCACTCTAGCTTGGATTCCGCACTTGCTAGTGTGTTAAGCATAACAAGGAATAGGTTTAACCTCAACCTCCGAGGGACCTACAACACAAATGGCGTAAGCTCAAACCAAAGTTTCATTGCTTTAAAGCTTGCTTCGACCGTGTCCCTGCGGGCGACTTGACCCACGACGATCGACTCGAAATTGTGAAGATCGAGCACAGGCACGATAGGAATACGGATTTTAAGTGGGTTGCCCACTAAAATATTTATCGTACTCTGTAGTTTTTTTTAGGATTTAATAAGTAGTTTTTTTATCTTTTAGGAATTAATAAGTAGTTTTTTAGGATTTAATAAGTAGGTTTTTTTATTTTTTGGGGTTGTCTTTTATGTAATGTTTTTTTTTTAAATTAAGTTAATATGCTTTTAATATCCCCCCCCCCTTTTCATTTGTAGTAACGTAAACTCAGGTTAGAAATTTAGAATTTAGATTAGACTTGGTTCAGTAGTTTCAAAAGTTTACTTAGCTTTGAATTACATGAGACTTAAGTAAAGTTCAATTAATCAAGCACAAACCACGTGTATTTAACTTGGGCTGCTAAGACTATGGGTTGTGATGTGCTTGGCTTGGGGGTATTGCTCGACACGTGATAGATGTGGACTCCATTAGTCCATATAAAAAAAAAGACGGGTGTGAAAAGGGTGTGGCCAGGCTCGCGTTGGGGTGCCATGTGGCATTCATTTTATTATTTTTTAAAGTTGACAAATTATATAAAAAACACAATTTGAGAAAAGAAGCGACTTACATAAGTGGCTAGATTATTGTTACATTATTTAATGATGAAAACTGTGAAAAAAATATAGTTGTGGTTATAACATCCTCATTCATATGGTCCTATAACATTTTATGTGTTATTTTACAAACTTTGATATTCTTGGACTAGACTGTATAGGTTAAACATACTGAGGGACTTATGTGCAACTCTATGAGGAGTGCGATCAACTTGGAACATTCTTGGAGGGCTTGGATGTAACTTGTGTTGAAGCTAATATATGAACCTTGTTGATTAAGAATTCAGTCATTCACCCTCTCTCATTTTTCACATATTTCTCTCTGTTAACTAGTTAGGGTTTGTTAGAAATCTTGTTAAAATCTCTTATTTGTATTTCGGAGAAATTGTTGTATTTATGTGTTGAGGATTATTTGTTGATGATCATCAGTTGTTCGTTGTACTTTGTATCATTTGAGATCTTATAGTTTGTAAGATCTAGGGTTTCTGGGGGTAACTTCTATTGGTTTGGGTTAATAAGATTTTACATCATCATTTGTCGTTGTTTCTGTGTTGTTATATCTAGATTCATAGTTTTAAACATGGTATCAGAGCCATGTATGGCTCTTGATCTAGACCTATGTTGATTCCGCTGTGATTTTATATCTGATTTGTATTTGTTGTTGTGTGGTTAGGGTTTCTGGCTTTGGAAACCGTTGTTGGAAAATCTTGTTACAGATCTGCTTAGATCTGTACATTGGAAGGTGTGCTCTTCATATTCAAAGGCGAAACCCTAAATTAAGGTTGGTGGTTCTTGAAGCTGTTGCTCAGATCTGAGTTGGTCTCTGTAATCCTAGAAGATTATAGAGAAAACTAACTACTCTGGTTAGCTTTGGAGTTAAACTCTTTTGTGAGATCGTTGTAATTTTGTTCTCTTATTTTCTTGTTACATTTGCATTGTGTCTAGGCATTGTTGTTGTCGGGGTAGTTGGACCGATCTTGATCGGGTCTTTGTTCTATCTGTTGCGTATTGTGTTGTCTTGTGTTGTTGGTTTGGTGTTTTTTTAGTTTCTAGGTTCAGCTTCTGTGTTAAGACTTGTTCAGGCACCATAAGAGTGACGAACATGAAATCTGGCCCCTAACACAGTTTTGTTGCTAGGGTTTCTATTTACTTAGTCTCTATGTTTGTTTACTTGTTATTTGATCTGTATCTGGTGTGTTATCATGGGTGATACTAGTACTATTGCCACTCTTATTAGTAAACTTGATATTGGTGACCCCCTGTATATTCACCCTAGTGATTCGAGTTGTCTTACTATAGTAAGTATAAAGTTAAAAGGGACTGGAAATTATAAAATGTGGTCTAAGCTATGAAACTTGCTTTAGAGGCCAAAAATAAATTTGGTTTTATAGATGGAAAATATGAGAGGTCTATGATGATGTTTGTTATGTAATCAGTGGGATAGATGTAATTTTGTTGTCTTAAACTGGTTGTTGAACTCTGTTTCAAAAGAACTATATCTAGGTCAGGTGTTTTCTAAATTAGCATCTGAGGTTTGGGTGGACTTGAAAGAAACCTATGATAAGGTGGATGGTTTTGTAGTGTATGATCTTTATAAAAAAAATTAATTGTATTTCCCAGAATGGTAGTTTGTTTCAGAGTACTATCATAAATTGAATACTATGTGGAAGCAATTTGATGATATGCTTCAGCTTCCTACATGTTCATGTCAAGCTACAAAGGAATATAATGATTTTAATACGTTAATTAAACTAATGCAATTCCTTATGGGATTGGATGATGTCTATCAACTTGTAAGAACAAATTTGTTAACTAGAGAACCATTTCCATCTGTCAAGGTAGCTTTCTCTATAGTGTCTAGGGAAGAGTCACATAGAAACTCTAGTAGTGGTTCAAAAGGTCAAACTATGTCTTTTGTGTCTAAAAGTAACCAATCATTTGATCAGAAAAAAAATGTTTAGGGGTCATAATCCAAACCTCAAATGTACTCACTGTAATATGCTGGGTCATACAGTTGATAGATGTTTTGAACTTGTTGGGTATTGTCATGGGATTAAATGGTGTAATGGAGGTCAAGTGTCTAAGGTTAACAATTCAGGGTTAAATAAAGTTAACTTGTCTTCTGCTCATACTGGTTCTCCTTTTACATCTGAGCAGATATCAAAGCTGTTAAGTCTTGTTGGTGAAAAGTCTTCGTGTGAATAGTCAAGTTCAAATCTAGGAGGTAAGGATTCTAATATGTATGTTGGTGTTGGAAGTTTATGTGTTGTTCTAGTTTTAGTTCTTTTGAGTCTGATAGTAATTTGAATGTTGATTCTGGAGCTAATCAACATGTGGTTAAAACTGATAAAAATATGTTTAATTGTGTTAATGTATCTGAATTTGATTTAAAGGTTAGTCACCATAATGGGACTAGTGTTAAGGTTGTTAAGATAGGTGATATAAAACTGAATGATGAAATTGTTTTGAAAGATGTTTTTTATGTGCCTAGGTATAGTGTTAATCTTATATCTGTTTTCAAACTGGGTAAAGATAATAAGGTTTCTGTCATTTCTAATGAAGACAAATGTATGTTACAGGATTTGAAATTAAAGAAAATCCTGGCGATTGGTATACATGATAATGGTCTATATTATGTTGAAAAAACTATTAATACTGTCAATAAGTGTTTTAATAGTGTTCACAAGTTTAATATGTGGCAAAGTAGGTTGGGTCATTCCTCAGATCAAGTCCTAGTTGTATTAAAAGATGATCTTGATATAAATATGATTGAAAAACAATTATATGAGATTTTCCATAAGGCTAAAGAAGTGAGAGTTTCTTTTCCATTAGGTGAACATAAAACTAAAACCGTAGGAGAACTAATTCATTTAGACCTTTGGGGACCCTACAGAGTTACTAGTCATGAAGGGTATAGGTATTTTTTTTAACTATTGTTGATGATTACTCTAGGACTTTTTGGAGTTATATGTTAAAAAACAGAAGTGTTTGAAATTTTTTGTAGGTTTTATGAATTACTCAATACTCAGTTTAGTAAAAGAATAAAAATGTTTTGAAGTGATAATGAGACTGAATTTGTGAATGGTCAAATGGAGAACCTTTGTAAATTAAAAGAGATTCTTCATCAAACATCATGTGCTTATACACCACAGCAGAATGGTATAGTGGAAAGAAAGCACATACATCTATTAAATATAGCTAGGGCATTGATGTTTCAAGGGGGATTACCACTTAGGTTCTAGTCTGATTGTGTGATGATTTCTAAGTACTTAATTAACATGTTGTCATCTTCTGTGTTAGGTGGTAGGAGTCCTTATGAGATATATTTGGTTTTAAACCTTCTCTTTCACATTCAAGAAACTTTGGGTGTCTTTGTTTTAATACTATGTTAAATGAATCAGATAAATTTGTATTTAATGCTGAAAATATGTGTTACTTGGTTATTTGAATTTAGAAAATGGTTTATAAGTTGTGGAGTTTGGATGATAAAAAGGAAATTTTTCCAAGAGATGTAAAATTTTATGAAAACATGTATCCTTTTAAGTCCAAATTAATGAGGTTAATGAATCTTTAAATCATATTAATTTTTTTGATTGTTTTGAAACCATGTCACCTAAAGTTTCGAAAAAAAGACAATGATGAAGAGGGGGAAAATGGCTCTCATGGATCTTCAAATGATAATCAGCAACCATTTAATCCCTCTACATCTGCCACTGCCAGTGATGTTGACAAAAGTTAGCAATTAAACACTAGGGTTGTGAGTAGTAGTGGAAGGGATACTCATAGGGCAAAGGACACTGAAGTTCCAAATGCCGAGACCAACCCATCAGAGGGTAGTTGTCAGACTGTTAGGAAGTCTTCAAGAATAGTGTTTTTTTTTCTAAAATATTTGATTATTTTTTGTTAGATGATAAAGTCAAGTATGGTATATAAAAGTATGTGAATTATTATTGTTTATCTACTGATAATAAGTGTTTTATGTCAAAACTAAATAAGTCTATTGAACCAAGTAATTTTAGTGAGGTTGTTACTGATCCTAAGTGGGTTGAAGCCATGAATCTTGAAATGGAGACTTTACTTAGAAATAAAACATGTGATCTTGTTGAATTACTTATAGGTAGAAAACCAATAGGGTGTAAATATGGATTTATAAAATAAAGTATGAATCAAACGGAGAGATAGAAAGGTATAACGCTCATTTGGTTGCTAAAGGGTATAACCAACGAGAAGGAATAGACTTTGGTGAGACATTCTCACCGGTTTTGAAAATGGTAACTGTGAGGTGTGTTTTAAATCTTTCTGTTCAAAACAGTTGGACTTTGTTTCAATTAGATGTAAATAATGCTTTTCTGTATGGGTCAATATCTGAATATGTATATATATGACACTTGCTGAGGGTTATTATTCTAAAAATGAGAACAAAGTGTGTAGACTTGTTAAATCATTGTATGGTTTAAAACAAACTCCTAGGAAATGGAATGAGAAGCTTACAAATGTTTTACTAAGTGTTGGGTTTGTACAAATTTCTTGTGATCATTCTTTGTTTACATTTAAAAGAATCTGTGTTTTTTACTCTGTTAGTTTATGTAGATGATATTGTGATCACAGGAAATAATGATACATAAATTTGTAAGGTTAAAAATTTACTTAGTAATACATTTCAAATAAAAGATCTGGACATTCTTAAATATTTTCTTGGATTAGAGGTGTTATATGATAAATCTGCAGTGTGTCTAAATCAGAAAAAGTATTGTCTTTAATTGTTGAATGAGTTTGGGAATCTTGTATGCAAGCCAATTAATACTCCTATAAAACTAAGTCATCTAGTAAATTCCAAAACTGATGTTTGTAAAGAAAAACCAAGTAATATTTCTAGTTATCAAAAACTAGTAGGAAAGTTAATTTATTTGTCATTGACTCGCCCAGATATTAGTTATGCAATTCAGTATTGTGTCAGTTTATGCACAGTCCATTAGAGACACATCTTAAAATTGCATTAACGTTGATAAGGTATTTAAAGTTAAGTCCTGGTAAAGGACTTATGTTCAAAAAGGGATTTAGTTCTGAGTTGACATGTTTTGTTGATTTAGACTGGGCAAAGTGCCTGATGACCAGAAAGTCTGTCGCGGGATTTTTTGTCTTTCTGGACGAAAATCTGGTCTCTTGGAAAAGTATGAAACAGAGTACTGTTTCTAGATTAACAGGAGAGACTTAATATAGAGCCATGTGATTAGCTACATGTGAACTTGTTTGAATTGTAAATGTATTAAAAGAGTTAAAACTTGATTGTAAATTACCTATAAAGTTGTTTTGTGAACAGACTTTACAAGTTAAACCCCTAGAAATAAATTTAAGTTTCTTGTAATGGTAAACTCCTCGTCCGCTAGTTCTACCTTGGTGGAAGGTCATATCAGCCCGTTTGTTGGAAACTTTTTTGAGTTCATCACTGATTATTTAGGGTCGTTTGATTAGTAGAATACGTTGAAACTGAAATTGGAAAACATTTCATCTAAAATTGTGCTTGTTAAAGGACAAAGGAATTGAAATTTAAAAACTTTCCATCAATTAACGGAATTTAATTACTTTCCATCCGGCTGTTACAGTAAAACAAAAATAAATTCAGTGATGAGATAGAAATTAAATGGGTCAAACAAAATCAATTGTTGAAGTAAAAATATAAAATCAATTGTTGACTCACGTATTTTTATCTTCGTCTCAATGAATTTTTATTCAGATTGTATTACAATTAGTATGTACAAGTAAACGAAACACAAGCACCATCTTAGCAAACTGAAAAATATTCGATTTAGCGCACCGCAACGCGTGCGGGGTATAAAACTAGTTTATTAACATTTTCCAAAAATCTAAATATACAGTTTTGTTTAGTTAATATTTTGATATATTCTTTATTGAAACCAATGATGTATTCCATTAAAAAACTATGTTTTGGTATTGTAAGCTACACCGAGTCCCAGTACTAGAAAACAATGATGTATTCAAACTAAAGTATTTATTTGTATTGCAAATTATACCAAGTCCTAGTACAGTACCAAAAAACGTTGGTCCCAATATTCATTTTTTCTAGTTTTCGGTTTTGATGCGAGTCAATTTGTTTTCGCACAATTGGCACACCCAGTAGTGAACCGCTATACTGTGTTTGGTTTGTATTTTAATTGTTTCCGGTTTTGGTATTTTTGCTACCACTACTGAATAATTTTTTTAACATTCCGATATAAATTGTATTGAGTTAATCTACTATTTTCAATAAAGCGTTTTTTTGTATCGTAAACCATACCAGGTATCGGTACCGCACCGGTATTGTACTGAACCGAACTGATATAGATTGAACAACATCAGTACCAATACTGATATTTCTTTTGAGGTTTTCAGTTTCGATAACATTTCAGTTATCGTTTAATTTGACTTTTTTCTAATAACTTAAACTCATTAACTTTTCAAAAAATCTATATACAAAGTTATGTTAATTTTGTTTAGTCATGAATTCGGTATAAATGTTATTAAAAAGGGGTGGGCTAATTACACCCCTTTTTTTACTATACCCACTTTTTAAAAAAATTGTATAAAAGTTTTCAAATTTCGTCCCTTTAAAAATCCTTACTTTTAGTTTGAAATCTATTTATTTAATTATTGATTACATCTCACTTCGACGTCGATGTATGATGTATCCCGTCGTACCTTTTTCTTTATCTTACTTGGTATACATTCATTTTTCCTTCATTTTTATATGTGGTTTACTGTAGGTATTAAATTAACCAACATATTCGACTTTATTTTGAACTTTTGCTAACAGCAGATGAAGAACAGTTTAATATATTCATTATTAACTAACAATTAGCCTTCGTGTTATATTCTGCGATAAAAAGAGTTTCCATAGCTCACTCCAACAAAGTTATTTAGTATCAACTAAACAATATATATTAATGGTTTGAATTGGTGATGCAAATTTCTCAGGGAATATCTTAGCAAATGAAAAAGACATTAAAATGATATATGTTTTGTGCGTCGAGTGAATTTGATGTGGTGAATTCAATCTGTACAAAATACAATTTGGTGAATTCTATCCGTAAAAAAATAATTGATAAGTTTTGGTTATATGATTTATTTATTTTTTATTTGTTTAAAACCTAATGTAGATGCAATTTATTAAAAAAAACTAGAAAATAAAAGGTTTAATTGTATTTATTTGAAAACTTTAAGGGGGAGTATAATCGGTAAATATAAAAGAAACAGGGGTACATTTGTGGTACCCGAGGAAAACCCACAATTATCGTAACTTATCTTTTCAATATTCTGTGACTGCTTATCAAATTTCGGGACGAATTTCTTTCAACTTGTGGATGATGTGACAACCCGCGATTTCAAGTTAATGCTTTAACCTAACCACAGTTAGTTTAGACATACATTCATGGCTCTGCATTTAACTAAGCTTAGTTAAATGAGTCTGCATGGGTAATTCGAGGAATTACCGGAACACAATACATTGGTAATTCGGGGAACTACCGGAACACACACAAGTTAATTCTCGAACATCGGTGACTAACATGAATAATAATTATAAACGGACGGTTTATACGAAATTCGTACGTTGCATAACTAACACGTGATTTATATGTTTTAATTTGCAAAACTGCAAATGTTATGTGCTATTATGTGAAAATGATATAGTTAAGGGTGTCTAGGGTTAACAATGAAACTCTAAGAAAACTATTGCATAACCCTAAACTCCTCATAATTCCCACCATACGGCAGTTTCATTTCTCTAATCATCTTTGGGGCTACACAAATCTCACACGCAATCATTTGCAATTCTGATCTTTCAATCCATCACGAACAAACTCTAGATTGGATCTAAGGTAAGTGTTTTGTGTTATACGTTGTTATTCTTGTTCTGTTGATTTCATGCAAAACCCTAGTTCTCAAAACAATTGCTTTGTGTTTAGTTAATCACATCTAATTGAAAGTGTGGTATATGAATGAATTTGTAATTGTTTGCTTGATATTAGGATGCTATTGACATGTTAGAATTGCTAAACTGTTGTTTTGATTCATAACATTGTTGATTAGGGTTTTGATCGTACTGTAACTATTACATTGCAAACTGTGATTGTTAATTGTTTTGTGTTACTGTGTGGTTGCATCTAGTCCGGGTTTTTGGAAGTTATACATGGTCCGAATTAAGTATTAAACCAAGTTATCCGAGTTTATATATATATATATATATATATATATATAGCGTCTGGTTTGGCTACAAAGTTCATATTTCCTAAAAAGTGAAAAAAGTCATAAAACACTATAATTTCAGTCATAAAACACACTTAAAACTGACAAATAACAGAGTGAAGATTACTAAAACACCATATTCAAACCCTAATAGTCAATAAAAACTTCAAACACATCATCGCAAAACTATGAATATAAAACACAACATGCTAATCAACATAAAACACAATAATGTTTGTCATTCCGTAATCAGAGCCTTGTCATCTAAAACACAACACAAAACCCACATATATGATGTTTTAGTAATCTTCATTATGCTATTTGTGGGTTTTTGATGTATTTTATGGTTGATATTATGATGTTTTATGACTTTTTACACTTTTTATGAAATTTGGACTTTCTAGCGAACTCCTAGCCTATATATATATATATATATATATATATATATATATATATATATATATATATATATATATACATATGGAAAGAGCTGTCCGGATTTATGTAGACTGTCCAAGTTATCATGATTATGCTGGGTGTATTGAGTCCGAGTTAGTTCCCGGGTTTGTATACACATTTGTTGTTCTGGATTTCTTTGAGGATTCCGAGTACATATGATAAAGGACACTTGTTTCCGACTTTGTTAAGTAAAATAAAAAGAATTCCCGAGTTTAATTGTGAAAGAGGTTTGTCCAAACTTCTTGAAGTGTTCCAAGTTTAATATAAGTTATAAGGATCTGATTTTGTGACTTGTATATGTATATAAAAATCCATGTGTCCGAGTTTTTATAATATCCGAATTATCTAAACAACTCCGAGTTTGAGGTATGGGTTCAGGATTTAGTTGTAAAAGTATTAGGGGAGTCTGAACTACATGTGCCCGAGTTTACAAAATTCTTGAGGTCCGAGTTTTGTGACTTCATGATTGTTCTGAGGTTGTAAGATTTTTCCGAGGTCACATGGGAATTATTTAAACGGTACGGGTTTGATGGTGTTCCAATTAGCCGGGTTTATTAAAGGGAAACATGAGTTCCGAGTTTACATGTTTATGTTTCAGAGTTTATGTAATTAGGAAGTGTAACACCCCGAAAACGAGGTTGGTAATTAAACCCCGTTAATACTAAAGAGCGGGTAAAATGCTGTTAGCGGTAAAGGTTTACCCGAAAATTATTAGGATTTAAATAAATAAGCCTAATAATAAATAAAAAGAGAGCAAACGACTTGAGAAGACAAAGTTTACAAAAAAAGGGACCCGAGTTAACGGAACTTAAAATAAGCGGATTATAACTCCCGGAACCTACTAAGTTAACTAGAAATAATTAACTTAGTTATAAATGGGTAATTAAGAGAATGGGTAAAAAAAAATAAAAATCAAAGATTACTAACTCCTTTTTATAAAACCTCTAACATGGGGGACTAAAGGTGGGAAACTAGGAAAGTGTTTTAATTAAAAGATTTATATAAAAAAAGGAAAAACACACACTGGTGTGTGTGGGTCGATCGACCAGAGCAGGAGAAAAGGGGTCTAACCCTAATTTCAACAAAATCAACAAATTGAAGGCACAAATCGGTTCCAAAACAAAATCTGAGCATAGATTGGTGATCTCCTCTGAAAAGGGATCATAAGGTATGTAAATTTTGTAGAAAATTTCCATCTAAATTTCTGGATGAACCTAGAGAATTCAAAAAAAATTGATTCATGCTTGTTATATGGATGAAATAGGAACATTGTAGTGTTTAGAAGTAAACCCTAGACAAGTATACATTGAAATCATGCTTAACTCAAGTAAATTCATATTTTGTTGATGCTAAATTCATGTATGAGATGTTTTTAGGGTTTTGATTGCTAAAAAATAGTGTTATGATGTCAATGAACATGCTTTAATTGAAAACTGAATTCAAACAGCTCCTGATCAGAATTTACAGCCGATTTGTATTGGATGTAACATGGACAAAACGTGACAAAAACATGTGTTTCTTGAGCCTAAAATATAACTCCAGGAAATATCTTTAAAACCCCACTGGAATCGCATTTTTTCGACGAAAATTGAGCGTGTAATCAATTTTTCCGTATCGAAGGTTCAAGCTGCGTTTTCTGGCAGAATTTGCAACCCATTACGAATGTCATAACTAAATTTAGGAATTTATTTATGATCTCAAATTTTTACTGTAGATAGTTTTAAGTGATTAACAAAATCGCCAATTGAAATTTCGTCAATCAGATAAACTAGGAATTTTAAATGAATTTTTCCGTAAGCTGCAGTCAAAAGTGACGAATCTGATTGCAGCTTAGTAAATGATTTTTTACGAATTTTTGGTAAAGAGTTAGATCTTGAAATTTTAACACAAGGCCTAACCCTCCGAGAGGTACGCCACATAAAAAAATCATAATTTTTGAAGACTTGTAAACAGGTTAAACAAGTCACAAAAAACAGCCCATTTTCAGTGATATGAAATGCCTAAATGAAATCGCGGTCTACTTGGTTGTGTGTAAAACGTGATTATATTAAGTGTTCGGATGAATGCAGAGAAATGTGTAAGGTGGAAGATCATATTAAATTATGGTTAATCTAACCACCTTGTGAACATTGGATAATAGTTTGGCGCTTAACAAGCTAGGTGGAAGCTTGTGGATGAAGCGGGTCAAACGGAGCGAGTATGGAAAGAAAAGCGTGGCATGGATGCAAGGTAAGTGAAACTTACACCTTTTTGTAGAATACGTATTTATTTTATAAGTTGTAAATACGATAAAGACGACATTCGGAATATGGTCTCCGACGCTAAATGGTAGGGGTCGGGACAAATAAAGTTGATAAAACCATGATTAATGATATAAAAAGGTGAATTGGTAATTTAGTCATGAAAAGACTAAGATATAATGAGTTTCCGAATGGCTACTTTATAAGTAGGCCTAAAGAATTAAAAAGAAGAAAAACAGTGATTTGGTAAAGTGAAAATGGATTAAAATTGAAGTTTAAAATGACACCAAGTGGCATAAGCCAAATTGAGTAAACGCTTAAGAAACGGATGTAAGAGACCTAACTAATTGGTGAAAAATCCGAAATAGTTACTAAACAAAATGGTAAATAGATGCCATTCAATCTAAGCGCAAATGGTTGGTCGTTTAGACCAAACGGGTCAAATGGTGATGTTGACACCATTTGACAATTAACGATTAATAAGTGTTTGTCGAGTCTTATGCTTACAGGAAAAAACAGCTTACGATTTATCAATGCTATGATATAACAATTTAGCGAGACAAGGTATTAAAAACGGGTCATTGTGTTGATCCGAGCCAGGTACGTATGAATAAGATTATAGTTAAACAAGCGAATTGGGTCAAAATTGTTAAACAGGAATTTCAAGCCAAGAGCTTGAAATTCTGAATTTTTAAGTAGTTTTATATCAGGTTTTAACTCCATAGGATGAAGAATTAAATTACGATCGCGTGAGAAAAAGAATCACGCGAATCGGATAAGTAGAACAAAAGTTATGCACGTTTTTGTGAATTATAAGCTTGAGTTTTTGAGCTGGAAATCTGCAGTTCAGCAACAAACAATTCTGGACAAAACAGGGCGTCGCGCCACACGACGGCAAAAGCAAGGAGCCGTCGCGCGACGCGACGGGTTCTATAAATAAAAAAAATGTTTATTTTAATATTATACGCATTGCGAACCATTTTAAATACGTTTTAAGCTACGTATGACTAATCTAACTCATGTTTTGTGAGTTGTAGGTAAATTTCTAGTACCGGAGGACGATCAAGCTAAATGAAGAACCGAACACGATCAAGAAACAAGCTTCCACACGACGTTTCGTTGTTACTTTTAAATGACGAACTTAATTACATTATGTTGTAAACTTTTAAGTTGTAAAAGTTTTAAATTACTAGTATTTTCTAAGGATCCTTAATCGTAATTACATGTTTATTTTTCGTTATATATACGAAAACCTTTAAAATAATAACAAGGGTGTTACAAGTTGGTAATCAGAGCTCAAGGTTAAAAGAGTAAGTGTGTTCGGTTCGAGGCTTGATCGCAAATCCGGTAAGTACAAGTATGTTAATGGTTTAGTATGATTAAAGTGTTGTGAACAACACATAGGGTTATTGTGTAATACACGTTACCCAATGAAAATGATAGTTATAGTTAACGAAATCACGTGCCTTGACACGTACAGTAAAAAAAGGCCTTGTATTACAATACAGCCGTTTATTAATGTCGGAATTATTAACCTTTGTAAATGTTTAGTTGAAGGACACTCGCATATGAAAATGACGAGAGTTGAGCGAATTGTGGATATGATGGTGGAACGGTCCGAGGTATGACGAGCAGAGCATACTCAATAAGGACCTAAATCGCGCGACGATCGCGAACAAAGTTAACGGAAAGAGAAGCCCATAAGGGCAAGCATTACCAGGTGCACGCTTTTAAATTTAATCGCATAAGTAGTAATATGCAACAAACACGCAGGGAAAGACGATTGCATATATCTAATAAAACCTGAATAGGATATCTATTCAGGATGATGTTTCCAAGAGAAGTTTAATAGAAACATGTGCTATTCACGATGAGGAATAACAAAGAAATAATAGGATTAGTTCATATGGAAACTTGGACGGGGGGTAATTATCCAAGTGGAAAACTCTCAATATAATGCTATTGAGAATAGTAGCGATCACATTAACGAATGTGATTATATAATAGTTCAATAGAAAAAAAAAAAAAAAAACATTTTATATGTACAAAAGTAAAACTAGTAAAACTAATGATTGTTGTTTTGCAATTAAATAAAGTTTTACTAAAATGAAATTAGAGATATGAAATAAATAGGGGCGTTACTTACATGGGGTGTGATGTGAAAACTACAAAAAGGTCATGTGTATCATGTGTTGATCGCTTACTCTGGCCAAGTAAGTAGTGGCATATGATACCATGAACTTCTTGTAGCGGACACATTTACGTCCGATGTAGTAAGGACGGGGTGAATGGGACTAATTTAAATGGTACCCAAATGAGTCAAACAAGTAAGATGTTTGATAGTAAACGTAAACGCAAGTCGGATGACAAGGAGCGTATTGCGTTGGAATAACGAGCCCGAAAGAAGGGACAAAGATTAAAGTAAATGAAAATACAAACCAACTAATGTGAATGCTAAGGCATAAGGGATAAAGTTTGACTGTCATAAGTGATGAAATTCACACAGATAAGTTAAAGGGGTAGAATAAAAGAATAAAGAACATGACTAAATAAAAGCGATGGATTTCGCTAAGACGATCAAATAAATTAAGATGATGTCTAAAACCATATAAGAATGGTTACTTGATGATGATTTCGGTAAAGATACCCGATGGACGGGTAGGATTGTCGGTGAATGCGTAAACCGAGAGTCGGGAACGCGAAAAGAAAGTCAAAAGACTCGGAATATGAGTCATGACTAAAAGACGGTGAGAATTTGCAAACAGAAATTTTGATAACTATGTTCAACTATTTTAGAGTTTAACGGGTCGAATAAAGAATGAAGTTTAACGTTCATAAGTGATAAAACCTCACACGAATAAGTGAAACGAGACAAATAAAGTATAAGAAATTGGTAGTACAAATAGGCGCAAACCGAATAATAGAAGCACGAAATATTAATGAACCTATGTGATGGGTCGTAAAGGAATGTAGATAGGAAAAACGCAAACTAGCGAAACAAGAATGTTAAAAACATTAAAATAAAGAACTTGGGTAACGGGTTGTAAAGAAGTACAGGTAAGAACCGGATAATGGTAAGCATAGGACAAACTGACGTGTAAATGACGTTAGAAGTCATGAAGTCGGAAAGATAATTCGAAAGAAAACAAATGAAGCCTTAGACTACGGTCAAGGTCAAATGAAATCCAAAAAGCAAAAGTAAATGATTCTAAACATAAAAAGGGTACCTTGACACCATAAATATATATACAGTTAAGTAAAGACACAAATAAAAGATGATCTACGGGATCATCATAACCTATGGGATTATAAATAGTGTTAAAGTCTACGGGACCAAAAAGACCTTCGGGTCACAAATAGAAAAAAAAACGAATTGTAGGGGTCTCACCTTAAAGGGGTAAAAAGGTGGAAATCTAAATAACTAGCCTACGAGGCTAAGTGGAAGAACCTACGGGCCATATGGGTTAAGCGTGGAAATTGGTTATAATTCCCCGCATTAAATAATAACGGAAATGAATAGATCATCGGAAGTAACATTCCTAGAAATGAGAGAAAGATGTAAGACAAAAAGGAAACATAAACAAAAAATTTAGTTTATAGTCAAAAGCAACGTTTTAACGAACATAAGTAGTATGAGGGGAAATAGAAAATCTTAAACACACATAAGGACAGAGATGGCAAAATAATATACCCGGGTGACGGGGTATGAAGTGACGGCGACTAATTAGTCTAGCCGATAAAGCTATTCAAAGTTAGGAAAATGTCATGACAAATACAAAGCGCTTGTTAACTGGATGAACCTAGAGAATTCAAAAAAAAATTGATTCATGCTTGTTATATGGATGAAATAGGAACATTGTAGTGTTTAGGAGTAAACCCTAGACAAGTATATATTGAAATCATGCTTAACTCAAGTAAATTCAGATTTTGTTGATGCCAAATTCATGTATGAGATGTTTTTAGGGTTTTGATTGCTAAAAAATAGTGTTATGATGTCAATGAACATGCTTTAATTGAAAGCTGAATTCAAACAGCTCCTGATCAGAATTTACAGCCGATTTGTATTGGCTGTAACATGGACAAAACTTGACAAAAACATGTGTTTCCTGAGCCTAAAATATAATTCCAGGAAATATCTTTAAAACACCACTGGAATCGCATTTTTTCGACGAAAATTAAGCGTTTTATGAATTTTTCCGTATCGAAGGTTCAAGCTGCGTTTTCTGGCAGAATTTGCAGCCCATTACGAATGTCATAACTCAATTTAGGAATTTAGTTATGATCTCAAATTTTTACTGTAGATAGTTTTAAGTGATTAACAAAATCGCCAATTAGAATTTCGTCAATCGGATAAACGAGGAATTTAAATGAATTTTTCCGTAAGCTGCAGTCAGAAGTGACGAATCTGATTGCAGCTTAGTAAATGAATTTTTACGAATCTTTTGTAAAGAGTTAGATCTTGAAATTTTAACACAAGGCCTAACCCTCCGAGAAGTACGCCACATAAACAAATCATAATTTTTGAAGACTTGTAAACAGGTTAAACAAGTCACCAAAAACAGCCCATTTTCAGTGATATGAAATGCCTAAATGAAATCGCGGTCTACTTGGTTGTGTGTAAAACGTGATTATATTAAGTGTTCGGATGAATGCATAGAAATGTGTAAGGTGAAAGATCATATTAAATTATGGTTAATCCAACCACCTTGTGAACATTGGATAATAGTTTGGCGCTTAACAAGCTAGGTGAAAACTTGTGGATGAAGCGGGTCAAACGGAGCGAGTATGGAAAGAAAAGCGTGGCATGGATGCAAGGTAAGTGAAACTTACACCTTTTTGTAGAATACATATTTATTTTATAAGTTGTAAATACGATAAAGACGATATTCGGAATATGGTCTCCGACGCTAAATGGTAGGGGTCAGGACAAATAAAGTTGATAAAACCATGATTAATGATATAAAAATGTGAATTGGTAATTTAGTCATGAAAAGACTAAGATATAATGAGTTTCCGAACAGCTACTTTATAAGTAGGCCTAAAGAATTAAAAAGAAGAAAAACGGTGATTTGGTAAAGTGAAAATGGATTAAAATTGAAGTTTAAAACGACACCAAGTGGCATAAGCCAAATTGTGTAAACGCTTAAGAAACGGATGTAAGAGACCTAACTAATTGGTGAAAAATCCGAAATAGTTACTAAACGAAATGGTAAATAGATGCCATTCAATCTAAGCGCAAATGGTTGGTCATTTAGACCAAACGAGTCAAATGGTGATGTTGACACCATTTGCGATGAAATTCGCATGTGGTATTTTCAGGTGTGACAACATTTATCAACACCCTATTAAAAATTAGTTGTTTTAGATATGTTAAATTATATGTTCTGATACCATCCAAAAACGAACTGAATCCATACATTTTCCTAAGTAATTATAAAGAATCAATTAATTGAAAAAGTGATTTTGATCATTCAATGCCGAAGGCAATGTCACAAAATGTGTACGGTAGCCATTTTCAACAGTTTTTGACAACCCTATTAATTCAATTTGAATATAAGTAGGGCCAAAATTAAAACGTTTAGCTTTGACCCCTTTAGTACAATATCTCGATCCCACTCGTAATAGTATTTCATTTGTCTGTAATTTTCAATATCAGTTATTATTATTATTACTATATATTATTACTATTACTATATATTATTATTACTATTACTATATATTACTATATATTAATAATTATTACTATATATTAATAAACGAATTGAAATGAATAGTGATTTTAATATTATAATAATATATAGTTTTTTTTAATACTTTTATTATTTTAATATTATAATAATAGTTATTTTCTTTACTTTTTAACTTTAATCATTTTTTTTAATATCAGGGGTTGGGATAAGCTTGGTGTCAACCGGTATCGAACCAGTACTGGTATCGAAAATGCCGGTACGGTCCTGTTCGATATCAGTACATGAAGGTAAAAAACCGTCACTAATACAGAAAATGTCAAAAATTGGTTTTGAATTGATATTGGAAATCTTTTGGTTCGGGAAATTCAGTGCGGCTACCCGGTACCATTTGCTCATCCCTGATCACGGTTACCGTACGAACAATGGTATCGTACAACTTTTTTTGTTGATTATCTTCAACTTTTAGTTTTTTTCTTTTTTAGTTTCAGGGGTAGAGATGAGCTCGGTGCCAACCGATACAGAATCGGTACTGATACCGAAAATAACGGTTACGGTACCGGTATATTAATGTAAAAAAGGGCAGTGAACCGGTACCAGGAACGCCAAAAGTCGGTACCGAATTGGTACTTAAGATCTTTCGGTTCGGCAAATTTTGTACCGGTACCTAGAACAATTTGCTCATCTCTGACCACGGGTTTCATACGAACAACATCGTTACCATACAACTTTTTTTGTTGATTTTCTTTCGGTTATCTTTTAATGTTTTTTTCTACATTTTCTTTTTATTCTTGTCAGCAGTTTTTTTCGCAACACGCTCGTAGTGATTTCAAAACACATGTAAACACAGACTAAATAACAAAAGAAATTCGCCTTATTTAAACCTAGTTAAATTTCATATATATAATTATGGATATGAGTATAAGTGACCCCAATGGAAAACTAGAAATATCATACTGTACATTTGGAAGGTTTTGAGCATCTTTAATTAGTTAGGAAACTAAACTCACTTTTGTTCTTGGCCAGTTGAAGCCAAGTATTATTATGATTTTTTTTAAGTATGCTTACACTGTATTAATTTTAATGTGTATACTTATTTTATACAATTTTTTTGGACGGAAAATTTGAATTACTGACGGACTAGTGAATTATTATCGTGTCACTAGCGGAATCATCCGATCATATCCATATTCACTAGTCAATAATGTCTATACACCAATTTAGAAGGAAACCCGATAAATCTAGCAAAAAACCCCCTTTAAAATTTAAACTTAGGACCTAATGCTCTCTAATTTTATTTTAGTCATGAATTCGGCATAAATGTTATCAAAAAGGGTTGGGCAAATTACACCCCCTATTTTACTAGTCATACCCACTTTTAAAAAAATTCTGTTTAGAGGTTGTTGAATTTCATCCCTTTAAAAATCCGTACTTTTAATTTGAAATTTGTTTATTTAATTATTGATTACATCTCACATCGACATCGATGTATGATGTATCCTATCAGGGTGAAGGGAGTGGTTAAACAGGTGAAAGTGGCAAACTTTAAAATGGACCAATCAGAGAGTGCCACGTCAGAGAGGAGAAAAAGTTTAAACTTTGCTGAAAAGTGTTGGCAATGGTTTAGACAGTTGAAAGTGGCAAACTTTTTTTTTTGTTTTTTTGTTACACACACACACCCCAATGTATGTTTGTCCTCTTCTCCTTTGTCGTTCTCCTTTGTCGATCGGTGAATACATACCGAAGTTGATGTTTGGCGCGCGGTAAACAAGGGAGGGCGGCGGTGTTACTGCTCGGCTTTCTCCTTTGCCGAGTGGTTTCCCGCACCACTCCCTTCACCCTCATACCTTTTACTTTATCTTACTTGGTATAAATACATTTTTCCTTCATTTTTATATGTGGTTTAATGTAGGTATTAAATTAACCAACATATTCGACTTTATTTTGAACTTTTGCTAACAGTAGATAAATTCACTTATACTGAGTGAATTTCAAGGATTTTTCTTTATCTTTATACCAATTTTCAGGTGCTATCCTTTATGTTCAAAATTGACGAGTTTTGTCCTTTATGTTTTCATCTCATACACGTTTTGTCCTTTAAGCTTAACCCAGTTAGTTTTTTCAGTTAAATTTGATCATGTGTTTTGCACATGAGGGCATATTTGTCAATTCAAAGGTAAGTTCAACTGCAGATTTACAGCTCAAAGCTTTTGCAACCTTTGAATTGACAAAAATGCCCTCATGTGCAAAGCGCATGACTAAATTTAACTGAAAAAACTAACTGGGTTAAGCCTAAAGGACAAGACGTGTATGATATGAAAACATAAAGGACAAAACTCGTCAATTTTGAACATAAAGGACAGCGCCTGAAAATGGGTATAAAGATAAAGGACAATCTTTGAAATTCACTCACACTTTAATATATGAATAAATTACAAGTTTTGTCCTTTATGTTTACACCCTTTTGCAAGCAGTGTCTTTTGGCGTCAAAGTTGACAAGCTCTATCCTTAATGTTTCAAAATCTTGCACATTATACCCTTTGAGCCTAACCCAGTGAATATTTTCGGTTAAGTATGATCATGTGCAAGGAACATGAGGGCGTTATTGTCATTTCACATCCCCATAGATTATTATGTAAAACAGCTTATATCAAGGGACTATTATGTAAAAGTTTAAAATATTTAAATAAAACAAAACTCTGCATTTTCTCTGAGTAAACTCCTTATCTCTCTTTTCTCTCTCTCTCTTTCTCTTCATCATCACCATATCATCTTCCCCAGTCTCAAATCGTAATCCTAATTCTCGTCGGAAAAGGCTCACTTGACTAATTAACTATTATCGTCCTTCAAATCTCTCTCCTTCTATAAAAATGGCTCATCGATTCCTGTTATCATCCACTAACATCACTCTATCTCTCATCTTCATCATGAGCACCATATCATCTTCTTCAACATTATCAATGGTGGATGCCAATTCATCTATCATTTACACCGATTGATCTCAACACGAAGAAGCATCAACAGTTCATATCATATCGTTTACACTAATTGACCTCAACACGAAGACGCGGCAAAAGTTCAATCATTTAGTGATGTTTTATGTGTACAGATTTTGCAGATAGTTGAATTTCCGTATGATTGTTTAGAAATTGTGTGATTTGTTTATATAAAAGTTATTGTTAGTAGCTTTTTAGGTTGATCATTACTTATGCAATGCGAGTCTAGAGGATTAGGGTTTTTTTTGGTAATAGAAACGAATTAGGGTTTTAAGTTCAGAATTTGTGAGAATAGGTTCTGTTAGATGGAAATAACGATTCTCCGGCTACAACTAGTCTCCGGCCACCAACGAATCTCCAACCACAACCACCCACCCGCCACCCACTGACCACCCACCTGCAACCGGCCTTAACACCACCACCACCTCCACCGCCGCCTATAACGCCACAACCACCCACTCGCCATCCACCTACCACCCACCTGCAACCCTAATCAAATTTCGGGACGAATTTCTTTCAACTTGTGGATGATGTGACAACCCGCGATTTCAAGTTAATGCTTTAACCTAACCACAGTTAGTTTAGACATACATTCATGGCACTGCATTTAACTAGGCTTAGTTAAATGAGTCTGCATGGGTAATTCGAGGAATTACCGGAACACAATACATTGGTAATTCGGGGAACTACCGGAACACACACAAGTTAATTCTCGAACATCGGTGACTAACATGAATAATAATTATAAACGGACGGTTTATACGAAATTCGTACGTTGCATAACTAACACGTGATTTATATGTTTTAATTTGCAAAACTGCAAATGTTATGTGCTATTATGTGAAAATGATATAGTTAAGGGTGTCTAGGGTTAACAATGAAACTCTAAGAAAACTATTGCATAACCCTAAACTCCTCATAATTCCCACCATACGGCAGTTTCATTTCTCTAATCATCTTTGGGGCTACACAAATCTCACACGTAATCATTTGCAATTCTGACCTTTCAATCCATCACGAACAAACTCTAGATTGGATCTAAGGTAAGTGTTTTGTGTTATACGTTGTTATTCTTGTTCTGTTGATTTCATGCAAAACCCTAGTTCTCAAAACAATTGCTTTGTGTTTAGTTGATCATGTCTAATTGAAAGTGTGGTATATGAATGAATTTGTAATTGTTTGCTTGATATTAGGATGCTATTGACATGTTAGAATTGCTAAACTGTTGTTTTGATTCGTAACATTGTTGATTAGGGTTTTGATCGTACTGTAACTGTTACATTGCAAACTGTGATTGTTAATTGTTTTGTGTTACTGTGTGTTTGCATCTAGTCCGGGTTTTTGGAAGTTATACATGGTCCGAATTAAGTATTAAACCAATTTATCCGAGTTTATATATATATATATATATATATATATATATATATCATGGGGTTTGGCTACAAAGTTCATATTTCCTAAAAAGTGAAAAAAGTCATAAAACACTATAATTTCAGTCATAAAGCACACTTAAAACTGACAAATAACAGAGTGAAGATTACTAAAACACCATATTCAAACCCTAATAGTCAATAAAAACTTCAAACACATCATCGCAAAACTATGAATATAAAACACAACATGCTAATCAACATAAAACACAATAATGTTTGTCATTCCATAATCAGAGCCTTGTCATCTAAAACACAACACAAGACCCACATATATGATGTTTTAGTAATCTTCATTATGCTATTTGTGGGTTTTTGATGTCTTTTATGGTTGATATTATGATGTTTTATGACTCTTTACACTTTTTATGAAATTTGGACTTTCTAGTCAACTCCTAGCCTATATATATATATATATATATATATATATGGAAAGAGCTGTCCGGATTTATGTAGACTGTCCAAGTTATCATGATTATGCTGGGTGTATTGAGTCCGAATTAGTGGTTCTCGAGTTTGTATACACATTTGTTGTTCCGGATTTCTTTGAGGATTCCGAGTATATATGATAAAGGACACTTGTTTCCGACTTTGTTAAGTAAAATAAAAAGAATTCCCGAGTTTAATTGTGAAAGAGGTTTGTCCAAACTTCTTGAAGTGTTCCAAGTTTAATATAAGTTATAAGGATATGATTTTGTGACTTGTATATGTGTATAAAAATCCATGTGTCCGAGTTTTTATAATATCTGAATTATCTAAACAACTCCGAGTTTGAGGTATGGGTTCAGGATTTAGTTGTAAAAGTATTAGGGGAGTCTGAACTACATGTGCCCGAGTTTACAAAATTCTTGAGGTCCGAGTTTTGTGACTTCATGATTGTTCTGAGGTTGTAAGATTATTTCCGAGGTCACATGGGAATTATTTAAAGGGTCCAGGTTAGATGGGTTACCAATTAGCCGGGTTTATTAAAGGGAAACATGAGTTCTGAGTTTACATGTTTATGTTTCAGAGTTTATGTAATTAGGAAGTATAGTTACGAGTTTATTTAATGTGGGCCGAATTTATTTATAAAGCCTAAGATTTTGAGTTTGTTCATGTTATAAGTCGATTTCAAGTTTAATCATGTTATATATTCTTTGTTCCGAGTATACGATGTGTCCTAGGTTGTGTGAGTTCACGTATGTAATGTTTGATCCGAGTTTATTGACTTATAACTATCCGGGATATAAATAATGTGCGATGTCTGTATCTCTCGAAATCACACTAATGTCACCATCTAGAGAAATCTATTACTATGTGTAAACTTGTTGATCTGATCAGTAAACACTGGGTTGTTTGCATAATTAGGGTATTGCGAAACCCTACTCGTATACTTACTTACATGATATTGTACCTTAGGTCGCGTGTAACGGACCTAACACATATTTTAACGCTAGATGTACGTTAATACATACCGAGCAAACTAAGGTGAGTTCACTACTCTTTCACAAGCATGCGTCCGGGGGGGGGGGACAAATTATTATTTCTGGGAGGAATACTTTTTTTATAAATGTTGTAGTTTAATTTCGAAGTTGGTTAATAAAGTCAAACTCTATCAATAAAGTCCCTACTTACTACCGAGCTAGTTGCCTATGAGGCAACTGGGTATTAGTTGATAGCGATATTAGGTTTGACAAACCTCACACCGTGCTGGGAACCGGGCATGAAATAAGGACCTTAAACACTTTTGATCAATGCTGATAGACATTGATGAGGGCACAACAAACATAACAGTCATTCGGTATCGAGTTTATTATTCTTGACGTGTCTTTAAGCTTAACACTTACATGATTTACGTTAAATAAAACTGTGAACTCGCCAACTTTATGTTGACACACTTTTCAGCATGCTTGTAGGTCGTTAGATATATCAAGGAATTGGAACTTGCAGTCTAAGGGGCGAGGAGTGTCATGGGGCGTGTTGCTTGATGAACAATTAACGTTATGCTTATTCTTTTTAAACAAATTGGTTTCGA
Source organism: Helianthus tuberosus (assembly GCA_030545235.1). Lineage (NCBI taxonomy): Eukaryota > Viridiplantae > Streptophyta > Magnoliopsida > Asterales > Asteraceae > Helianthus > Helianthus tuberosus. Next base: position 183,018,229 of record CM060376.1, read on the forward strand.
ATGTTTAAAACAATTACAATTGCTTCCGCCGAACGTATACTTTGTTGAAAACGTTTATTTTTGAAATGCACTATTCATGTTGGACATAATGTTTGTGTTTAATATTATTTATTATTAGTTCGACATGATTAGTGGCTAGATCCTGGTACGTCACACGCTTTGCGGTGAAATTCGCATGTGGTATTTTCAGGGGGGTAACTTTACAAAATAGTAACCAAGTTTTTAATATGTTCCAATAAAGTCACTCCATCTTATTTTGTCTCTATAAAATCACTCAAGTTTTATTTATTGTTTTAATGTTATGCAATTTCCAGGTTAACAGGTCACCTTCATAATATAGCAGGTCATGTTTCTTTTTTAGTCTTTAAACTTGAATAAATATTTATATTTTATTCTTTAAACTTCAAATATAATACTAAAAATTATTATAATGAACTCTTTCATGTAAAAATTTTATCATCTTCGTCATCTCTTGTAAAGACCATCTTCACAAAAACATAGAAGATGCTCCATCATCAAATGGAGTCCACCACCCATATTAATATTTGGAATTCCATTACGTAATATATTCTGACATTAGAAGCAAACGCAGACTTCTCCATTTCACCCCAAAAATTCATCTAAACCTTTCAATTTTATAGTTTTTTTCATCTTTAAAATCCACCTCATTATTCAACCTTCAGAAATGGATCTGAAACATGGAACCCTATATTCTCTGGTCATTGATCTGAAAGAAAAACGAAAAAAGCAACCATACTTGGTCTCTGTCATCGAAGGTTGCTGGTTGTGGTTGTCATCGAAGGTTATCGGTCGTTCGAAGGGTCTGAAACGTCGGACAGGGTTTGATTGGGAGGATCATTGAAGGGTCTAGTGATATATACAAGATGATCGAAAGGTAGTAGTTTAAGATATATATTTTGATTTTATAAAATCCAATATAGACATATAAATAAATAAACATAAACATAAGCATTAAAATAAAATAAAAAATAACCTGGTGACCTGGTAATTACATAGTATTAGAACACGAAATTAAAGTTTAGTTAGTTTAGAGAGACAAAAAAAGTTTGGATGACTTAATTGAAACAATAGGCAAACTTGATTACATTTGTGTGGCATTTTCCCTATTTTCAGGTGTGACAACATTTATCAACACCCTATTAAAAATTAGTTGTTTTAGATATCTTAAATTATATGTTCTGATACCATCCAAAAACGAACTGAATCCATTCATTTTCCTAAGTAATTATAAAGAATCAATTAATTCAAAAAGTGATTTTGATCATTCAATGCCGAAGGCAATGTCACAAAATGTGTACGGTAGCCATTTTCAACAGTTTTTGACAACCCTATTAATTCAATTTGAATATAAGTAGGGCCAAAATTAAAACGTTTAGCTTTGACCCCTTTAGTACAATATCTCGATCCCACTCGTAATAGTATTTCATTTGTCTGTAATTTTCAATATCAGTTATTAAATTTCATATATATAATTATGGATATGAGTATAAGTGACCCCAATGGAAAACTAGAAATATCATACTGTACAGTTGGAAGGTTTTGAGCATCTTTAATTAGTTAGGAAACTAAACTCACTTTTTGTCTTGGCCAGTTGAAGCCAAGTATTATTATGATTTTTTTTTTAAGTATGCTTACACTGTATTAATTTTAATGTGTATACTTATTTTATACAATTTTTGTGGACGGAAAATTTGAATTACTGACGGACTACTGAAATATCATCGTGCCACCAGCGGAATCAGCCGATTATATCCATCTTTACTAATCAATAATGTCTATAGACTCTATACACAAATTTAGAAGGAAACCCGATAAATCTAACAAAAAAAACCCATCAAAATTTAAACTTAGGACCTAATATTCTCTAAGTCATTCTACCAAAAAAATACCGTCATACTGTAAAGAAGCACAAATTTAAAACACAGGATTAGGATTGTATTGTTTATAATAAATCTAACCTTTAATATTCAGAATCTCCCCTACCGCCGTTTGCTCTGAAGTCTAATCTCCAATACCTATACAAATAAAAGTCATCGCATGTTCAAATGTCTATTATAAAATATTAAAATCAATCAACGAAATTAGCTTTTCAACAACAAAAAATAGATTTTGAATATTAAAACCTGATTGTTTAGTATCTAGTTAATTTTGAAGCCATTAATAGGAAATTTTTAATAATTTAATTTAGAGTTAAATGCTATTTTAGTCCCTGTGGTTTGGGTCATTTTGCCAGTTTAGTTCAAATGTTTCATTTTTAACCTGTGGGTCCAAAAAGGTTTTACAGTTGCCATTTTAGTCCACCTGGTTAACTTCATCCATTTTTTCTGTTAATGAGAAGGCCAATTCGGTCATTTTGTATGTAATTCTGTTAACTAAAAGGGCAATTCAGCCATATAAAATGACCGAATTGGCCTTCTCGTTAACAGAAAAAATGGATGAAGTTAACCCAGTGGACTAAAATGGCAACTGTGAAACCTTTTTGGACCCACATGTTAAAAATGAAACCTTTGGACTAAACTGGCAAAATGACCCAAACCACAAGGACTAAAATGACATTTAACTCTTTAATTTATGTAAACTAATCTTTTTAATTTATGGTGTGTGTACATCTATATATAAAGGATACTAGAGAGACTGAAATGGTTATAATTTTTATAGTATAATTGGTTATCGTGTGATTCCTCCTAGACATTTATATATATGTGTGTGTGTCTCCGTTAGTCGCGTGTCATGCTTTCTGTCAAATGATGGGAACCTGTGGCGGAATCCTAGGGGTTACGAAGATGGAATTTGTTACGATCTGATGCTTACTATTTTCTTGCATTTTCCTTTGAGTTATATTTTTTTTAGATTTGGTTTAATCATTATCATTAATTTATTTCATACATACGTGCAAACGTTGTGTATTCCATGCATGTTATATGTACAAGTATATTATGTGTTTGATTTTAGAAATCCTTCGGTGATAATTAATCTGACTAGAAAATATTATGCAAAATTTAGGAGAGAGATTCAACAAGAGAAGAGTGGACAGAGAAACTAAAATCTTAGATTAAAGTACTTCTAATTTTTTTTTTGGGTGTATCTATTGACACACCTATTTGCCTATCTATACACCTTAAAATGTGTTTTTTGTCCTTATATGGACACCCTGCAGTGTCGAACTGTGGCCTAAACGCAACGTTTTGATCCGGTTAACCAGAAAAAGACTGACGGGTCTGTTGACCGGACCAAAACGTCGAGCTTTGGCCGCGTTTTGGTCCTGTCAACCAGACAAAAGACTGACACCCGGTCTGGTTACAGGACCAAAACGCGGCCAAAGCTCGGCATTTTGGTCCGGTCAACAGGCCCGTCAGTCTTTATCTGGTTAACCGGACCAAAACGCCACGTTTTGCCCACAGTTCGACACTGCAGGGTGTGCATATAAAGACAAAAACCACCTTTTTTGGGTGACTATCTACACACCAAGTGTGTACACAGTTTGGGCCTTTTTCTTCAATAGGGACGCTTACATACTCCTAAAGTACATTAAATAAATCAAAATCTACTCCTTATTTAGGACTGAACTAGGGGTGCAAACGAGCCGATCTACCCACGAGCTACTCGAGCTCGGCTCGAAAAAAGCTCGAACGAGCCGAGCTTAACCGTGCTTGAGCTCGAGCCCGAGCCTAAAAACAAGCTCGTTTAGTAAACGAGTCCGAGTTTAGTTAATCGTGCTCGAGCTGGTTCGCGAGCCTAAACGAGCCAGCTGTATATATTTTTTATTAATATATTAAACCTATATTTAAATAATATTATTTACTATTTAAATATAAAAAATAACTAAAATATATGTATTATAATAATAATAATAATAATAATAATAATAATAATAATAAATACTAAACGAGTCGAGCCCGAGCTTGAAAAATTACCTACGAGCCGAGCTCGAGCTTTCATATGTTAAACGAGCTCGAGCTTGGGCTCGGCTCGGCTCGGCTCATTTACACCCATAGATTGAACTCAAGACCTCCCACTAAGAGACAAAAGCCTCTACCTAATAAGCTAGCCAATCATAATCTTTTTATTTATTTAAATTTTAACAAATAAATCAATATGGACCCTGGCTTACGCGTTTTCATAGCTTCAACTTTTTGTGTTTATTAATTGAAAATGTGTTCACGTGCGTCTCTCTATATACAATGTGAAGAGTGAATTTTAAGAATTGTCATTTATCTTTATATCTATTTCAGACGGTGTTATTTGTGTTTAAAATTGATGAATTTTATACTTTATGTTTTAATACCCTACACGTTCTATCCTTGCGATTCACTCTAATGTGAATCTAAATGAAAAATAACTAGCAATAAATATGCAAACATAAAAAAAGCTTGCTTTTAAATTTTAAGATTAATAACATTGCAATAATTTTTAAGTAGTCTTGCCAATAAATATGCAAACATAAAAATAAATCAACATTGACACTATAAAAAATGTAACTAGCAATAACTATACCCTTACTTAAATTTCATGTATATTATCAAAGATAATGATTAATAAATAATAAAAAAAAGTAACTCAGCAAAATATAGTTTGAATAAAGTACCATACCTTATTCAAATCTTCAAACTACAGTGAATCGTGCAAGAATGTGTATTATAGAGAATCATGATAAATTGATAGTAATTTTAAAGAATGAAGTGTAAAAGCATCAGAAGGCGTTGGAGGGTTTTTAAATGGCTTCCAAAACTAACGTCAATAAATGATTAGAAATTATTGTACTCGATCTGAAACACGAAAAGATGGGAAGGATTAAAAGTCTGTGTTTTGAAGGAGAACACGTTTCTCTGAATTTGATCATAAAACAAGTTGGTTTAGATTATTGTGGCATAAGCTCATGTTACCAGTATTAAAAGTCGTATAATACCAATGGGGTGGTAGTCTATCGACAAAGACAAAGCCTTTAAACAAATTGGGAGAGTGAGGTCTTGGGTTTAGGTTCTACAGACGACAGAAAGAAAAGAAAATTTGCCGTTAAAAAAAAGTGAAACCATTTTGCATTGCCACGTTTAGGCGTGATCCCAAGGGGGATGAACCCCGAGCTTCCCTTGAACCCTTTCACCTTCCAATTAGTTTTCTAAACAGGTAAAAAAAATTACACGGTTAAATAATTATACATTTTTAAAGGTTTAATTATTTAAAGTTATACCACTCACGTATTTGTAACGTAATAAACAATTGTTTACTTTTTTATTAAACCACTACACATAGTCTACGGAATTTTAAAACATAGTGCCATTATATTTATATTTATATATATTAATAGAAAGTTGTGATGAATAGTAATTGAAAATTTTTAAGTATTTATTTTTATTTTTAGTAATATTTTATCTATTATTTATTTTATTTTTTTAATAATATATAGTATTTAAAAATTCTTAGGTATTTGTTTATTATATTTGGCATTTAATTTTTTTATACATTTGTTTTTATTTTTAATAGTATTTTATCTATTATTTATTTGATTTTTCAATAATAAATAGTAATTAATAATTCTCAGGTAATTGATTCATTATTTTTCATTAGTAGTATTATATTTAGCATTTAATTTGTTTTTTATTATTATAACTTATGTTCGTTAACTTTTAAAAAAAAATTCTAAATCTGCATTTATGTTTATTTAGTTTTTTTAACATTCCAAGTTATTTGCTCGCGCATTGTGATGGTACGTTAAGACGGATGTTAGATGGGTATCGATTTGGTTCGTTACAGTACCGGTATGTTCATACACTCGGTATAGAAATCAACATGTGTATTACAACGACCGAAACGATAAAAACGGTTGCCGGTACCGACGCCAATGTTGTTCAAATGGTATTGATCGGTTCAAATTATGACGGTACTGGTACCGAAATTCAATTATCGTCACAGACAAAGTCGTACAATGATTTTTTTGAAACCGGAGCCATAAATATGAATACAAATAACAACGGTACCGATATTGTTTGGTAAAATAGGCTAGCGATTCGATGTTAGTTTATCGAAAGAAAAAAAAAACAATAAAAATAAATACTAATACCGAACTTACGTTGTTTCTTCGGTTTTGGTTTTGTTCACTACGGTAGCAACAAGATATTTGTTATCATACAAAAAACCAGAAAAATTAATACTTACCGGCAACGAAGTTGTTCAATCCGGTACGGTATGGTAGCGATACGATCTTAATTTATCGAAAGCTAAAATAATAAAAATAAATACATGTACCGATACAAATGTTGTTCAGTCGGGTTCTGTTCGGATTTGTACAATAGCAACGCAAACCAACCGAACCAATATCAACTAAACAACATATGTGCTGGTATCGATAATTTTTTTATTGTTTTCGATCGATGTAAGGTTTTCTTTTTCGTTTACTATAGCAAGTGTCGGTACCGTAACGAACCAAACAGACACCAATCGAATTACCGCCGCGAAGCGTGGGGAAAAAATCACTAGTTGCATATTAAATGCAAGTAAAAAGTATATACTTTGCCTTTTTTTGTCTAAACATAATAGTTAGGTATCTTAACTTATAAGTCATAACCATATCGATTGAAAATCAAGATCTATTATAAGCATCATACATAAAATACATATTGTTTTCAATTTACCATTTTAAGCATATTATTTATCCCAGATGCAGACATTTTACATATTATGGGGATTGGCATTTATAGGTGGGGTACAGTTGAATTAGTGATCAATATCTATCCAAGTATGCTACATAACAATAATAATTCATTAGCACCCATTTGCTTGGTTAAGGTTGCTACAAGTTTCATCATCCTTCTCTTTTCTATCGTGTTCACATCCTAAATCTTTCACATGTCCCTATGGTCCAATGATTAACCAATCATACCATCAAGAGTCGATCTTATTTCGAAATACAACAACTTTCATAGTACCATGTGTTATGAACAATCTATACGCCCAGACTTATTCCACCGTCGGTTGTGGTGTTCCAAGAAAGAGTTAAAGAAGCATGACTATAAACACTTGAATCCGAACTTGAAGCTCTAAAGATGAAAGAGTCAGAATCACTTGATGATTTTACAAGCAAAATTAGCAAACTTGTCTCACAAGCCAAAAATCTTAGATCTACAATTGATAACAAAAGATTAGTTAGGAAACTACTCAGCTTTGTACAAGAAAAGTACATTCAAATTGTTGTAGCAATTGAACAATTTACCGATCTCAAAACTGTGCCATTTCAAGAAGTTATCGGAAAACTAGAGGCAAGAACGCATCAAGAAACTAACGGAAGAAGGTGACATGCACACTAAACTCTTATTCACCAAAGATGCAAAAATAAAGTCAAATAACATAAATGTAAACATTGTGGTCATGGAATTCAAGTCAAGTAAGTATAGTACTTGGACAAGGCAAAAATTGGAAGACATGGAAAAATAAAGTTGATAAAAGACACCAACAAAACAAGAGCCACATAAGATGCTACAACGACCATGAATTTGGGCACCCAAACACGAATGTCTAAAACAAAAGGAATAGGAGGAAGCTCATCTAATTCAATGCAATGACGCTAGACCAATAATGTTATAGACAAGACGAAGTGAAGATGATCCAACCCTATAGCATGAAAGATAAATTCAAATGGTGGGAGGCAGATTGTTAGGATTAATTTGGATTTATCTTGCTATGTGTCGGTTTTCTGTTGATGAACAACTGTTCCGTTGTTGTTCAAAAAAAGAGTTATATTAATACAATTACTATCCAAAGTATGTGACCGTTATGTTAGATACGGTGACCTATTCCCCAAGGCATCCCACACCTATAAATACCCATGTAATCCTTTTTTAAAAGCCTAATGTATTAGCCGAAATATGCTCTGCATTTATTTGATTTATATTTGTATTCAATGTTGTTATTAACTCCCTTTGTCTAGTCCCGTAATCCCCTCTTTGTAAGTTAGGAAATCCCCTTGATTACCTCTTGGGTTGGTGTGATTGCTCTTGTATAAATGACTGTACATTGGTGATGAATAGAACCAAGCAAATCAGTTTAATTACATGGTATCGAGCCTTCCTTTTATCCTTTTTTGTTTTGATTAGGGCTACGGTCTTAATCTCTCATCATCTTTTTTTTTTCCTCCAGTAAACCTCAAACTACCCTTTACCTTCTCTGCTATGGCCGACCAAAGTGATGCCCAACCCACATCTGCGGATGCCCAACCCAATCCTGCTGCTCCGTCCCTACACCCCGTGTATACGGTAACCAACATCCAAAACAAAGTGCGTATCTTGGATGGCACGAAGGTCACCTATTCCTCTTGGGTGAAGCTTTTTCAATTGCATGCTCGTGGGTACAAGGTACTCGACCACATTGACGGTACCCTCCCACCGGCGACTACCGACCCCTCCTATGAAAACTGGGTTGAGGTGGACGCAATCGTCCTCCAATGGATCTACGGATCCTTGTCAGATGATTTACTTGTCCGTGTTCTTGAAACTGAATCCACCGCTCGTCAAGCCTGGATTCGTATTCGAAACCTCTTCCTTAACAACAAAGGATCTCGTGCCGCAGCCCTAGAACACGCCTTCACTAATCTTACCTTGAAATCCATGTCGTCTCTTCAGGCGTACTGCCAAAGGCTCAAAGAACTGGCTGGACAACTTTCTGATTTTGACAGCCCTGTCAGTGCGAGTCGACTTGTAATCCAACTGGTCTGCGGCTTGCCTTCTGAGTACGACATGGTTGCTGCCCAACTAAATCAAACTATCCCATCTTGGGAAGAGGCGGTGAACATGCTGGAACTTGAAGAGCAACGCCAAGCAAACCGTGAAAAAGACAACCCCATTGCTGCTGCTGCCACCCCAGATGCACCTCCACCCGCTCCTGAACCACAAAATCAACGCCGCAATGCAGCCCCTCGTGGTCAGTCCCGATACCCCAACCAGCGCCATCCAAATGGCCCACATCGATACCCAAACCGAAACCAATTCCCCAACCAATTCACCAACCAGAAAAACTCCGGGCAGATGCGTTCTGGACAGGGCAGTAATCAGACTTGGACACCCTACCCATGGTGGGTCAGTCCGTACGGGCCACAACCTGGTTGGACCCCCCCACCATGTCCGTACCCGACACAGCCCGGGTAGGCCGCTCCTTGGCAGCAACAAGCTGGACAGCAGGGTCCGAAAAATGCAGCTGAAAGTTCCAATAATCGCCCTGCTCCACAGGCCAATGTCACTGACTTTGAGCCGCTTGAACCCACGGATGAGATCAATTGGCACATGGATACCGGGGCATCTAATCATCTCAGTGACCATAAAGGTATTTGTTCTAATTCCTCTAATGTTACATCTATTAAATCTATACTAGTTGGAAACGGCCATAAAATGCCAATTATCGGATCGGGAAACACAAATTTCCCATATTCCCAAAATACCCTTCGCCTTAACAATGTTCTTTATGCTCCCAATATTATTAAATATCTCATCTCGGTCCGACAATTTACCAAAGATAATTATGTATCTGTTGAGTTTGACCCATTTGGATTTTCTGTGAAGGATTACAAGACTGGGAGGATGTTGAGCCGCCACGACAGTGACAATCATCTATACCCTGTCACTGCACCCGCTCAAGTTTCAAAACCATCTGTTTTTGCCGTTTCCACTCCTGAATCATGGCATGATCGACTAGGCCATCCGGGAGTTTCCGTTTTCTTTCTTCCAATAAGTTTATCGATTGTAATAAAACTAGTCGAATGTTTTGTAATTCGTGTCAAGTTGCAAAACATAAACGACTACCTTTTGCTTTATCAAATTCTACTACTGTTTTACCTTTTGATATTGTGCATTGCGATTTGTGGACCTCACCTGTTGTGTCAAATACAGGTTACAAGTACTACATGATTCTCATTGATGATTACACCAATTATGCTTGGCTTTTTCCACTCCGGTACAAATCCGAAACGGTCACCAAATTCATCAAGTTTCACACCTATATTAAAACACAATTTAACTTATCCATAAAATCTTTTCAATGTGATAACGACGGAGAATTTGACAACAATACATTTAAAACCTTAGCCGACACACATGGTATTCAATTTCGCTTCTCGTGCCCTCATACCTCTCAACAAAACGGAAAAGCCGAGCGCATGATCCGACGCATCAATGAGATCATGCTTTCCATTCTCACTCACGCTTCGGTCCCTCCCACCTATTGGGTCGAAGCGGCACACACGACAGTCTACTTGCACAATATTCTTCCAACAAAACTACTACACAATCACACACCCACAGCCGCTCTATACCTTCGACACCCTACATATGAACACCTTAAAGTCTTTGGTTGTGTCTGTTATCCAAACCAAACCGCAACCCGCTCAAACAAACTATCTCATCGATCCGCTCCTTGTGTTTTTCTCGGTTATCCTCCCGACTACCGAGGCTACCGTTGTCTAAACCTTCAAACCGGCAAAACAATTGTTTCCCGTCATGTCACTTTTAATGAGTCATCCTTCCCTTTTTCCGAGTCTCCTTCTCAATCCGATTACACTGCTCTTGAAACGGACCTGTCCACCATTTTCACTCATTCCCACCACTTCTCTAGTCCAAACCAACCCACTGACCATACAAACTCTTCCACTAATTCCCTATCTCCCTCGGCCCAATACCAATCCCCAACAGGCCCACACGCTACTTCACCCCCTCAAACACAAACCGGCCCACATCCATTCGCTCACCCACCCTCAACTCAGCCCAACCCATCAGCTCAACCAAACCAACCTAACCCGCCATCACCACAGCCCTCACCGAACCCACATAACCCATCACAGCCACTCAACTCACACTCCATGACGACCCGCTTTAAAGCTGGAATCACCAAACCAAAAATACACTTTAACCTCCACACTACTACACCACCAAACATCTCACCCTTTCCCAAATCCCACATCGACGGCCACACCGATCCAAATTGGCATAAGGCAATGACTGATGAGTATAGAGCTTTAATAGATAATAACACTTGGGAATTAGTTCCGAGACCTGACGGTGCACATATAATTAGGTGTATATGGCTATTTCGCCACAAATTCCATGCAAATGGTACTTTACAACGTTACAAAGCTCGCTTGGTGGTAAATGGCAAGTCCCAACAGGTTGGTGTTGACTGTTTCGACACCTTTAGTCCGGTCGTCAAACCCACAACGATTCGGACTGTATTGAGCATAGCCGTTTCCCGTGCATGGCCTATCCATCAACTTGATGTTAAGAATGCCTTTCTACACGGCGATCTCCATGAAATGGTTTATATGTTCCAACCACCCGGGTTTGTAGACAAAAATCACCCGTCATTTGTTTGTCGCCTAAAGAAATCTCTATATGGCCTCAAGCAAGCCCCACGGGCATGGTATCACCGATTTGCCACCTTTATCACAAAATGTGGTTTTCGTAGCACATCATGTGACACATCCCTTTTCGTATATCGAAAGGATTCACGAGTAGCATATTTACTTCTTTATGTTGATGATATTATTCTAACTGCTTCTGATGACAGATTTCTTCATGAGATTATTTCTTCTTTGTCACAAGAATTTGCAATGACAGACTTGGGAAATCTACATCATTTTTTGGGCATTCAGGTTACTCGTTCTCATGCTGGCATTCGGCTCTATCAAGAAAAATATATACATGACATTTTAGCTCGAGCAAACATGTCCTCGTGCAAGCCTTGCCACACGCCATGTGACACAGACTCAAAATTGAGTGCCAACTCGGGTGCTCCTTTGTCTGATCCTACTCTATACCAGAGCCTAGCGGGAGCCCTCCAATACTTAACATTCACGAGACCTGACATCTCCTACGCCGTTCAACAAGTTTGTCTGTTCATGCATGATCCAAGAGAGCCTCACTTCAACTACTTGAAACGGATCTTGCGTTTTCTGAAAGGCACATCAACTCATGCTCTTCATATTAAATCTTGCGTTTTCGAAGATCTACCTCAGGCTACTGTGTCTTTCTAGGTGACAATTTGGTATCCTGGTCATCAAAGCGACAACATACTTTATCGCGCTGAAGCTGAATATAGAGGCGTTGCAAATGCTACTGCTGAAACTAGCTGGCTTCGTAATCTTCTCTTGGAACTCCACATTCCAACTCGTAAGGCCTCCATCATTTTCTGTGACAACGTATCCGCTGTTTACCTGTCCGACAACCCGGTACAACACCAACGAACTAAACACGTTGAGATCGACATTCATTTTGTCCGAGATAAAGTACGCATTGGTGATATTCGGGTGCTACATATTCCGGCTGATTATCAATAAGCTGACATATTCACAAAAGGTCTTCCACGTCAACTGTTTAATCGATTCAAGTCCAGTCTGTGCGTTCGATAATCTACCGCTGCGACTGAGGGGGCCTATTAGCCGAAATATGCTCTGCATGTATTTGATTTATATTTGTATTCAATGTTGTTATTAACTCCCTTTGTCTAGTCCCGTAATCCCCTCTTTTTAAGTTAGGAAATCCCCTTGATTACCTCTTGGGTTGGTGTGATTGCTCTTGTATAAATGGCTGTACATTGGTGATGAATAGAACCAAGCAAATCAGTTTAATTACATAATGCTCTTTAATGTAATTTTCAATTCTTACATTCTCCCTAAACTAAACTCTTTGAAACAAGTTTATGTTGGTGCAGTTTTGTGTCTATCACTTGTTCTTATTACGTTGTAATTTGTACGTTCTTTATTTACGGTCTGTATAGTTTTGGTCGAGTCGGCCAAGTCAAGATATCCTCCTATCTTGACTTAGCACGACGTTTATTTTGTTAAGCGTTGTAAAACAGTTTGCATGTGTGCAACTGTTAGTTGTTAATGTGTTTTGATCTTACTGTATTTGCTGCAAGTTATGATTTGTATAGCGTCCCCAAGAAGAACCCCTATTCTTCGTGGGATTACATATGTCACGAACAATAGTTTTTATCAAGCTGTTCACCACGAAGAACCATTTTTAGTGGTGATGGATTGTTCGCTGGAATGGTCAACGAAGAATCCTATTCTTCGTGGGCCTGATAGATGTTCGTGAGCCCAGTAACCTTCTTCGTATACTGAGTGTTGGGCCTATATAAACAGACACTTGCTTCACATTTCAGTAAGAGAGTCCATGAGAGTTGTAAGCACTGTGTGTATGTGTTCTACTGATTCTCTTCAGTTAATCTAAGATTGTGAATCTTTGGTTACTTGTGTTTTGCATTTCTTTGCTTCGGCTTGCATAACTACGTGGATTCCACACTCGTATTTGTGTTAACAAACAAGGAAGTAGGTTATCTTGATCCTCCAAATGGACCTACAAGTGGTATCAGAGCTTTGGCTCTCTTCCTTGTTTAAAACCAAGCAAAACCTTGTGTTTGAGCAAGTTGTGAAGTTTCTTAAAGTTGTTTTTGAGCTTGAAAACAAGAAAAATAAGTTTTTCCAGAAAAAATGTTTTAAAACTTAGTTAAACTTGTCATTTCACGAAGAACTGTATCCACAAACAACCATTGACGAAGAATCTACTTTATGAAGAATCATTCTTCGTGGGTAATCAGTCTCACGAAGAATCAGGATCTTCATGGTTCTATTAGTCCACGAAGAATCATAGTTCTTCGTGAAAATTATTGTTCGTAGAGTCATTCTTCGTGCAGCATTCTTCGTAGGCAGTGTCTTGTGTTTTTCACAGAGAGTTTGTAACTTCTTCAAAACTTACAAATTTTCCCTTTAACTTAAATAGTCTTTTATAAAACATCAAAATGAGTTCAAATCCTTGGAATTGGAGTGATAACTCAAGTATACCACAAGATCCTTCACAATGGGTCAAAGGATTAATGCCCAAAAAGGAAATTATCGAACATCAATGGGTATGTGTCGCAAATCAAAATCATAGCATTCAGAATCTTCTTTTAAGTGAGAGTGAAACCGGTAGCAACAAACGTCCACCGAAGCTAAATCACATGAACGATTATCCAACATGGAAAGGTCGTTTTCATACGTACATTCTAGGACAAAATACCAAATTGGGGATGTGCTTCACTACACCGTACAACTTAGCTCTCGAAGAAGTCGGTTCCAATACACTCACTTTGGTGGGAATGAGCGATAATAATAAGAAGGCGAATGATCTTGAGAAGAAAGCCTTTGCTATTCTTACTCAAGCACTTCACAAGGATATTTATCATCAATTCGCTTATTGTACAAGTACAAAAAATTTATGGGATGTCTTGGAAGCTAGAGGAGAAGGAAATGCGGCAACAAGAAAGATTCGTCATGACTTGTTGAAGAAGGAGTTCGAAGGATTTCGGTTCATGGAAAATGAAACACTCTACGACATGGCTACTCGGTACTATCACTTGCTTAGTGAGATGCACTCATACAAGGTTATGGCTACACAGCAAGAAATGGTCATGCGTTTTGCTGATGCTTTGCCACCCAAGTGGAGTCAGTTCATTGACTTGCTGAAGGATACTGGTGTTTTAGATACGGTTAGCATTTATGAGTTCGTGCAAAAGCTCTAGAACAAGGATGAAGAGGAAATTCGAAATGCTAAACGAGTTCCAGTTCCACAAAACCATGAGATATACTTTGGAGGTATTAATATGGGAGTTAGTACCAATCAACAACAACCGAAGCTTCAAACTGCATTTATACCAAGTACAAACCCTTATGGTCAACCAGTTCAATCGTCTAGCTATCTTACAGATCCTTATGGGAGATCGTTCGATCCAAGCGCCTATCTGTAACACCCCGAAAACGGGTTTGGTAATCAAACCACGTTAATACTACAGGACGGGTAAAATAGAGTTAGTGGTAAAACTTACCCGGTAAATTTTAGGATTTAAATAAATAAATCTAATATTTATTAAAAGGATGAGAAATACTTTGAGAAAACAAAGTATATAAAAAGCCCAAATTAACGGGACATAAAACATAACGGGTTATAACTTCCCGAACCCGTTAAAGTAACTAGGAATAATTAACCTAGTTAGTAGCATGTGATTAAGTGACTAATGGCGAGTTATAGCTTCATTTGATCAAAATAAAACATGAGGGACTAATATTGCCAATTGGGAAACTTGTTTTATTAAAACAAAAGTTTAACACCAAAACACACACTTAAAGTGTGTGTTCTGGTCGAGATATCCACAGGAGCCAAGAACTCTTGAGCTCAAAAACCCTAACAAGCACAAAATCAAGAAATTAGAAGGGCAAATCAAGTCCAAATCGATTTTCAAGCACAAATTAATGATCACCTAGTTGAAAGGATCATAAGGTATGTAAAATTTTGATGTTTTGATTCATCTTGAATTCTAGGTTAATTGTGAGAAACTGAAAATGAGCTTAAATATGTCATGCATGGATTAATCTTGAAGTAATATGATGTCTATGAGTAAACCCTAGTCAATAACATGTTGGATTAGTGGATAATCTATGAAATTCATGATAACCCATTGACAAGTTAAATGGGTTTTGTAAAATTAAGATGAACACAAGAATCATGACTACCAAAAGTGGTGTTACTTGATTTCTGTGAAATGATTCTGAGATTAGTATGCATGCTTGACATAATGGAATCAATATGTATGTTTATATTAGGCAAAAAAATATCAAGTTATGAACTTGGTTTTAAATAAGTAAAATTATACCCGTTAGGTGTTCGTTAAAATGCCTAAATGAAAGATAAATGTTGAAAATCGGACAAAAACGCATGTTTGATGGATATGGCAAATTGTGCGTTAAGACTTATAAAAAGGGTTCTAAACGGATTGTGAATTGAAATCTTTAGGCGAGGAATCCGGATCGTTCAAGTAGACAAGCCAGTGGAAATACGCGTTTGAAAAGGATGCTTAAAAGGTACGTAACTACGATTCCGTTACGTTATGCTTGATTTTGTATTTTCGCTAGTAGACTTTAAATTAGCATAATACATGAAATTGGCATTTAGTTGAAGTGACGAAGATCACTAGGTAAATAAACGGGTCAAAAGGTGAAATTATCACCCTTTGACAATATCGACTAATGGTTTGTCGAGTTACATGTTTATAGGAATAAATATCAAATGGATACGCACATCGCTATTGCTTAGCGGCTACTAAGTCAAGGTATTGAAATGGGTCAATATATTGAGCCGAGCCAGGTATGTATAATGATTCAACTCATCATGTAGAACTTGAGATTCTATAAGAGTTAGACAAGGTTAAAATATAGTTATTCGGTTATCTTTTAGGTAAACTGAATAAATTGAGTTATGATTATGGTGTTTTAGAAGCACATGGGTTTATAAACAAGATTATAGTTAAAAGGTTGGATTTTGAGTCAAACAAGTATTTAAAAGTTCCTTTGTAGTAAAGAAAGGATGAAAATTGACCAAATTGCCCTTGTAAGCTAATTCGAACGAACAACCCTTACAAGTGGTTCGGAAACGAGTTTTATGATTAGATAAATGCTTAGAATAAGAAAAGATAGTGAAAGATGTAAATTCTTGGGTCGAATGACTTTATATGAGTCTTGCCGTAAAAAGATAATCTGAGGGGTAAAACTTGGAACATATAGATGTCCACATTAAATCCA
This sequence comes from Helianthus tuberosus, assembly GCA_030545235.1. Taxonomy (NCBI): domain Eukaryota; kingdom Viridiplantae; phylum Streptophyta; class Magnoliopsida; order Asterales; family Asteraceae; genus Helianthus; species Helianthus tuberosus. The sequence continues at coordinate 183,034,838 of CM060376.1, forward strand.
ACACACATATAAGTTGTGGTGGAAGATTACTTGATAAGAAATGTAGGAGTAAGATGCTAGAAAGGTATGAAAGCGAGTTCAAGTTCTAAAGTGCTTAAATGCCCTTAACGGGTCAAAATAAGCATACGAGCCAAAACGTATTTAAATTGTGTGAGAAATCTGTAATTAGAACCTAACATGGTAGATAACTTTAATTTGAAGAGGTGCATGTGAAATAGGGATTAAACAAATATGTTTGTTTGATAAAATGCATAAACGGGTTAAAATTTGGTAAAACGGCAAGGCGTCGAAGACTTAGAAGTCTCAAATTTTACTATGTAGGATGTTGGATTTTAACTCCATTTGATGGAGGATTAAATTCCAATCATGTAGGAAGAAACGGTAGGTCAAACGGACAAACAGATTGAAAGATACGAAAGTTTTCGTGTCAAAAACGGCAAAAAGGGAAGGGGCTGATACGGGGGCCACCGTAACTTACGGTGGGCACCGTAAGTTACGGTGGGGCAGAAATCATTACGGTAGATACCTCCTGAGTTACGGTGGGGGCTTTGTAAACCAGGGGCCACCGTAACTTACGGTGCCCACCGTAAGTTACGGTGGAGGCCAAATTCGAATTCTTGTTTCGGGAATCAAGATATAAATGTTGGAATTTCCTGATTTTTCTTTAATTCAATTATTCGACCCAATCTCCCTTGTTGTATTAGTTATGTAATTATCAAAACTGACTTTTAAGTTGGTTTTGAACACAGGTGAATGTTGAGAGCCCCGGATGAAGATCAAGCGACGAGCAAGAACCGAACACGCGTTAAATGAAGCTTCCGCAAGTTGTTTCGTCGTTATCCTAAAACGATGAATTAAATTACACTATGTTGTTTTGCTTTCAAGTTTAGAAAAGTTTTAACAAACCCGTATTTTCTTTGTAATTGTGATTGTAATCATATGATTATGGACTTAAATTATACGAAAAACGCAAAATAATAATAAGGGTCTTACAAGTTGGTATCAGAGCCTTGGTTTAAGAGATTCAAGTATGGTGGGAAAACTATGCTTGGACTTAAACCTTATGCTCCTGATAAAGATTGGTGTTCGGTTCAAGGCTTGATCGCAAATCCGGTAAGTACAAGTATGTTAATGGTCTAGTATGATTAAAGTGTTGTGAACAACACATAGGCTATCGTGTAATACACGTTACACCAACGAAAATGATTAGTATAGTTAACGAAATCACGTACAGTAAAAAGCTTTGTATCACAATACGTGCATTTATTAATGTTGAAATTACTAACTTTTGTGAATGTCTTAATTGAAGGACACTTGCATTTAAAGATGACAAGGGTTGAACAAATTACGGATATGATAGAGGAACGGTCCGAAGTATGACAAGAGGAGCATGCTCACCAAGGACTAAATCGTGTAACAACCGCGAACAAGGTTAATGGCAAGGAACGGCCGTCGGGGCAAGCATTACCAGGTGCACGCTTTTAAATATAATCGCACAAATAGCAATATGCAATAAACATGTAGAGAATGATTGTTGCATATGTAAATTAGAAACTTGGAAAACCTGAATAGAATACCTATCCAGGATATTATTTCCAAGAAAACTAAATAGAGGCGTTACTTACATAGGGCGTGATGTGAAAACTATAAAAAGGTCGTGTGTGTCATGTGTTAATCGCTTACTCTGGCCAAGTAAGTAGTGGCATATGATACCATGAGCTTCTTATAGCGGACACATTTACATCTGATGTAGTAAGGATAGGTGAATGGGACAAATTAAAAGTACCCAAATGAATCAAATGAGTAAAATACTTGATAATAATGTAAACACACAGTTGGGTGACGGAAGCGTATTACATTATGATAATGAGCCCGAGTGAAGGGACAAAGATTAATGTAAAATGATTAAAATATGCATTGGGAGGGAGTGTACTTACACTCGAAACCCGGAAAATACAAATATGTAAAATGAGTAAGATATGCATTGGGAGTGGGTGTACTTACACTCGAACCCGGAAAATGCAAATATGACTCTTAACGGGCTGTTTTTGTAAAACACCAAACCTGAGGACAAAGTCGGAATATAAAAGTGAAACGAAGTCTTAATGCATACCGGAAGGGTTGCAATAATAACGACTTCGGTAAAACACCCGGTTGATGGGTAAGGAGTTAAACACATGAGTAGACCGAGAAACGGGAATTCGCATGGAAAGTCAAAAGACTCGGGTTTTGAGTCATGACTAAAAGATGACAAGATGAAGTAAATAGAAATTTTGATAAATTTACGTTCAACTATTTTAAAGTTGAACGGGTCGAACAAAGAATGAAGTTTGACATTCATAAGTGATGAATTTTCACGCGACAAGTCAAACGAATTTAATAAAGGACAACGCTTGCTAAAATAAGTAAGCTCAAACCGAGTAAATAAAAGTGAGAAATATTAATAAACCTAGGCAAAGGATTATAGGCGTTAAAACATTAAGATAAAAGAACCCGATTAATCGGTTGTAAAGAAGTATAATTATGAACCGGGAGACGGTGAGCGTAAAACAAACCGATGTGTAAATAATGTAAGGAGTCATAAAGTCGGAAGATTAGTCCGAAAGTAAACGAATGAAGCCTTTGACCACGGTCAAGGTCAAGTAAAGCACAAAAGCGAAAATAAATGATTCCAAATATAACAAGGGGTGCCTTGGAGCTATATATGTATATATATATACATTTGAAAATAGACACGAATAAAAGATGATCTACGGGATCATCATAATCTGCGGGGTTAAAAGTAGTGTTAAGTTCTACGGGACCAAGAAGACCTTTGGGTCACAAATAGAAAGAAACGAATTGCAGGGGTTTAACCTAAAAGAAAGGTAAAAAGGTGAAAATCTAAAGAAATAGCCTACGAGGCTAAGTGAAAGAACCTACGGGTCAATAGTATAAGACGAGGAAACTGGTTGTAACTTCTGGCGTAAAATAATAATGGGAGATAAAGTTCGTATAAAAGCGATGAGTTTCGCTAAGTTAACTAAATGGGTTAAAAGCGAAGAGATCATAAAAGGCCGGGTTAGCAATAAGATATACCCTAATGACGGGGAGTATAATGACGGCGACTAATCAGTCAGGCCGGTAAAACTCCTCAAAGTCGGAGTAGTGATATGACTTATCACTTATATAAAGCGCCTGTTGAAATAAGACTAACTTGAAGTAAACATAATGAAAATAAATATAACCGAGCGATCAGATGACAACTCGGTCAAATAAATGACAAGAATAAGAAATACAAAATGAAAGTATCGGCCTGCGAGGCCATACACATGAAAGGCGTATACGCTTTGAAATCAAAAGCACATTATCATACTTTCCTGGTAGGAGTATTATGTGCGAGCAATGCTCAAGTGATCACCAAAGTTAAGGTTCGGATGATCTAAACTAGTAAAGTACGTAAGAAAGGTTTCGGGGACGAAACCTCTTTAAGGGGGGGGGGGGTAGACTTGTAACACCCCGAAAACGGGTTTGGTAATCAAACCACGTTAATACTACAGGACGGGTAAAATAGAGTTAGTGGTAAAACTTACCCGGTAAATTTTAGGATTTAAATAAATAAATCTAATATTTATTAAAAGGATGAGAAATACTTTGAGAAAACAAAGTATATAAAAAGCCCAAATTAACGGGACATAAAACATAACGGGTTATAACTTCCCGAACCCGTTAAAGTAACTAGGAATAATTAACCTAGTTAGTAGCATGTGATTAAGTGACTAATGGCGAGTTATAGCTTCATTTGATCAAAATAAAACATGAGGGACTAATATTGCCAATTGGGAAACTTGTTTTATTAAAACAAAAGTTTAACACCAAAACACACACTTAAAGTGTGTGTTCTGGTCGAGATATCCACAGGAGCCAAGAACTCTTGAGCTCAAAAACCCTAACAAGCACAAAATCAAGAAATTAGAAGGGCAAATCAAGTCCAAATCGATTTTCAAGCACAAATTAATGATCACCTAGTTGAAAGGATCATAAGGTATGTAAAATTTTGATGTTTTGATTCATCTTGAATTCTAGGTTAATTGTGAGAAACTGAAAATGAGCTTAAATATGTCATGCATGGATTAATCTTGAAGTAATATGATGTCTATGAGTAAACCCTAGTCAATAACATGTTGGATTAGTGGATAATCTATGAAATTCATGATAACCCATTGACAAGTTAAATGGGTTTTGTAAAATTAAGATGAACACAAGAATCATGACTATAAAAAATGGTGTTACTTGATTTCTATGAAATGATTCTGAGATTAGTATGCATGCTTGACATAATGGAATCAATATGTATGTTTATATTGGGCAAAAAAATATCAAGTTATGAACTTGGTTTTAAATATGTAAAATTATACCCGTTAAGTGTTCGTTAAAATGCCTAAATGAAAGATAAATGTTGAAAATCGGACAAAAACGCATGTTTGATGGATATGGCAAATTCTGCGTTAAGACTTATAAAAAGGGTTCTAAACGGATTGTGAATTGAACTCTTTAGGCGAGGAATCCGGATCGTCAAGTGGACAAGCCGGTGGAAATACGCGTTTGAAAAGGATGCTTAAAAGGTACGTAACTACGATTCCGTTACGTTATGCTTGATTTTGTATTTTCGCTAGTAGACTTTAAATTAGCATAATACATGAAATTGGCATTTAGTTGAAGTGACGAAGATCACTAGGTAAATAAATGGGTCAAAAGGTGAAATTATCACCCTTTGACAATATCGACTAATGGTTTGTCGAGTTACATATTTATAGGAATAAATATCAAATGGATACGCACATCGCTATTGCTTAGCGGCTACTAAGTCAAGGTATTGAAACGGGTCAATATATTGACCCGAGCCAGGTATGTATAATGATTCAACTCATCATGTAGAACTTGAGATTCCATAAGAGTTAGACAAGGTTAAAATATAGTTATTCGGTTATCTTTTAGGTAAACTAAATAAATTGAGTTATGATTATGGTGTTTTAGAAGCACATGGGTTTATAAACAAGATTATAGTTAAAAGGTTGGATTTTGGGTCAAACAAGTATTTAAAGGTTCCTTTGTAGTAAAGAAGGGATGAAAATTAACCAAATTGCCCTTGTAAGCTAATTCGAACGAACAACCCTTACAAGTGGTTCGGAAACGAGTTTTATGATTAGATAAATGCTTAGAATAAGAAAAGATAGTGAAAGATGTAAATTCTTGGGTCGAATGACTTTATATGAGTCTTGCCGTAAAAAGAAAATCCGAGGGGTAAAACTTGGAACATATAGATGTCCACATTAAATCCAACACACATATAAGTTGTGGTGGAAGATTACTTGATAAGAAATGTAGGAGTAAGATGCTAGAAAGGTATGAAAGCGAGTTCAAGTTCTAAAGTGCTTAAATGCCCTTAACGGGTCAAAATAAGCATACGAGCGAAAACGTATTTAAATTGTGTGAGAAATCTGTAATTAGAACCTAACATGGTAGATAACTTTAATTTGAAGAGGTGCAGGTGAAATAGGGATTAAACAAATATGTTTGTTTGATAAAATGCATAAACGGGTTAAAATTTGGTAAAACGGAAAGGAGTCGAAGACTTAGAAGTCTCAAATTTTACTATGTAGGATGTTGGATTTTAACTCCATTTGATGGAGGATTAAATTCCAATCATGTAGGAAGAAACGGTAGGTAAAACGAACAAACGGATTGAAATATACGAAAGTTTTCGTGTAAAAAACGACAAACAGGGAAGGGGCTGATACAGGGGCCACCGTAACTTACGGTGGGCACCGTAAGTTACGGTGGGGCAGAAAGACATGGCACAAGGGCCTGTCATAGGATTTAAGATACGGCTCATTAGCCCGTCACTAGGACATTTTAAATATAGCACATTGGCTTGTCACAAAAGACATGAAAGACATGGCACAAGGGCCTGTCATAGGATTGTGAAGAATATGGCATAAAGGCGTCATCACGAAGGACAAGAAAGACATGGCACTAAAGCCTTGTCACAAAAGACATTTAAGATATATATATATATATATATATATATATATATATATAAGCCACGATCTCATTTGATCAAAGGGCTTTAGGGTTTGAAGATAGTTCCTTACCTTTGGATAAGGGGTCGTAGACCAAAACTGTCGTTACAATTGACGATATAATATGGCCCGTAGGCGATTCGATTGACATCACAAAGGATGTTAAACTAATGGTCATCGCACTGATGATATCAGTCATGATCGCACTTGATCATATAGACTGCGAAACTTGGGCATAGCTTTCTACTTTGGACAGGGAACCATAATGGTCACAACTGTCATTGTCTCAAATGGACGATATAGTATAGTCTGTAGGCGAAACATCACTAGGAATGTTAAGTATGATTATCATGTTGATGATATTAGTCATGATCGCATTGATCATATAGACTATGAGATTTGAGCATAGCTCACCCCTTTGGGCAAGGAATCATAAAAGATTACAATTATCTTGTCACAATTGGACAATATAATATAGCCCGTAGGCAAAACATCATTAAGGATGTTAAATTTAATCATCATATTGATGATTTTTAGTCAGGATCGCATTGATCATATAGACTATTAGGCTTGAGCATAGCTCATCACCTTGGACAGGGGATAATAAAGATCACAATGTCAATGTCTCAAATGGACAATATGTTATAGCCCGTAGGCAAGACATCACTAAGGATGATAAATGCTATGATCAGCGTACGAGATGATATTAGTCATGATCGCATTGATCATATAGACTATGAGGCTTAAGCATAGCTCACCACCTTGGACAGGGAACCATTAAGGTCACAACTGTCCTTATTGTGACTGACAATGCAGTATTATGATTCCTCTCCTGTGACAACCCTCACCAAACCAGGTATCCATACGAATTAATTAATATTTAATTAATGCTTAATTACTGTGCTTGCTTACAGTTGTGATTAAACTGCTACTTGAATTCTGATACATACACATATATGCATCATACTTTATTGCTGTCACTCTATTATTTACACACAAACATCAGTGACAACCTTGATGCACAAAAGCACAGTAGCACAATGAACGGATAACCCAGTAAACATGCTGACATAGCCAGCATCAGACAGGCACTGTCTATGAGGCCAGTATGAGCCGGGAATAGATTACTACACTAGTAGGGAGTGTAGGGAGGTGAGGATTGTAGAACTGCGTCACTAGGTGATTGTTATAGTGACCGGATGTGCCTAAAACGTGCTTTAAGTACAAAATCCTGCACTTTAATACGAAAATTCAGCATTTAAATTAACTAGTAAAGTGCAAAAACATGGGAAAATAATACTAGACATTTTCCAAAGTGTCGGGAATTTATTGTGTCACTAAAAATAATATTAACGACACTTTAAACGCTTATTTAGCACTTTAACGGATTAATCTCCAACCGAACAACCAGACTTTACCCGGAACATAAAAATATTGTCAATGACATTGTTTTTCCTTTTCTGAGCTAGTTAGGGTACCCGAACACCCTAACACCCGTTACAAAACACTACACACTAGTAACTTAATTTTAATCTCCTAATTAAACAAACTAAGCCACTTAACTAGTAATTGAAATTTAACTATGAAATGCCCCCCCCCCCCCTTATAACCAAATCGGTTCCATAGGGGACACATCCTTACAACTTTTGAATATTATATTGATCCTTATCTAAAATCTAGATTACATAATACCTAGTGGATAATTAGAGTGGATGGTTTATAAATTTAACCTAAGGAATCACACTCCACTTACTTCAAACACTTAAACAAAGTTGGCTCTCTCTCTTTCCCCCATTGTTAACTTCGGCCGAAACCATACATACACATCCATCCATCTTCAAGTTTGATTCTTGCACTATTACATACATACAAGGGTGATAGGTCACACACAAGGAGGCTCGGTGCTTACGGAATCTCAAGGACCTCTCTATACCGCTATTAACCACCTTGTTTTCGCCTAGATTCTTCCCTAGCCTTGAGCTAGTTGTAAGTGATTCTAAACACCTTCTTGATCTTGTCTAAAGTGGTTAATAAGAAGTTTAACGGTTAAAATTTATGAACATGCGAAAACAAAACTTAAAGTCTTGCTAGTATGATGAACTTGATGGATAAAAGGAAAGTAATGGTGTAAAACTTGTTAAACTTGTTTTGTTATGATTATTTTATGTTGTTTAATGCTAGTAGTAGAAATATTTCGTCATCTAACCGGGCTAGGTCATGTTCATGAAACATGAACTAGTGTTATGTAAGGTGTGTAAATGGTAAGATGATGAACTCTACTACTTATGAACATGAACTTGTGTAAAAGTGATTTTTCTTGTAAAATGGAGTTCAAAACTAGTAGATCTATAGATCTAAAAGTGGTATTTTCGAAGAACCAAGTGTAATATGAAACCTTGTTTAAAAGACGGATCTTTCGTGAACTAAAAGTGTTTTTGTGAACAAACAAGTGTGTAGACACTTGTGTAACAAAAAGATTTAACACAGAAATATTTTCGTAAATATGGACTAGAAGTTGTCAGACTACATATTCTTTAAAAATAAAGTTTTCGAGAAACTGATTTTATTTTTAAAGATAGAAAGACCTATTAAAAATGTTGGAAGATTACTACATATTTTCACACAACTTACAAGTCCATGTGTTTGCGATTTATACTTGTTTTGACTAGTTTAATGCCTGATTATTGTTTGTTGATGATGGAAAATTGATTGGTTGAATTTTTTTTAAAGAAAATGATACGCTAGTAAGCGTGGCCACCTCCAGTTACAGAGGAAACTCTGGCGAAATTTTTCCAGAACTATAACACTTGGAAAATATTTTTACGACAAGTGTTTATGAATATATTTGTGACTTGTTTTTTTCCAAACAAACTTCGCCATGATTTTTTATTACAAAATAACCAAGTATTCGGAGGTGGATTTTCGTAAATGAAACTCGTTAAATATATATTGAGAATATATATTTCATAGTAAAACGCTTACGTGATTTTCGGATTATTTTGTGAACTATATATTATTTTTAGAGTAAAAATAATATAACTGAGATACATTGTGAAAGCACGACTCCAAAATAATACCAACGCCATCGCAAATGAATATCTAAGTGACACCGGTATTATTATTACCATCCGAACTTTAAAACGTAACTTACGTATTTTTCGGAAAATACTCTTAAATGTGTATTTTGACAAAATATTATTTTGGAAATTGTATAAAGTAAAATATAATATTTTTGGGAAAAGTATTTATATTTTGGAGATAGAATATTTTAGACGAATGAATAAAAATATATTGATTTAAGTGAGACTTAATAATATATTTTTCGGGTTACAAAACGCACATGTATTAAAACCCCGATCCTTGGGAAGGAATATAATTAATAAGTAATTAAGAAGTGTAAATACGAAATAGTTGCCTAACTATTTCCCAAAAACGTTAAACCTTAAGCCAAGGCACGACCGCCCGTCTAATAGAAGTTAGTACGTGTAGGTCGTCACGCAGCAGGTTATTTTGGGACGGACTATTTCGAGACGCACTCCAGTGAGTTCATGCTTGTAACACCTCAAAAATTCGTGTTCAATGAAATAACGACACGTGTCATGTAAGACAAAAAGTGTTATAAACCCGGATATAATTAAAGATGTATGACATGATTTAAAAGTGTCGTCATGTTAATTTTACACCTCTGAACGACCTCATTATGAATCCTAAGACTAATAAACATCTGGTACATATTCAAATCCGGTGATTTCTAGAAATAACTGATTCAAAATTTCAATGGTGGACTCCTACGAAGAAATGCACGATAAACCTTCATTTACGGTACTTTCAAAAGGATTCAATAAAACATGGCAAAGTGGTAGGGTATATAACTATTCAAGACCCAAATAGGAGGCCCCAAACTGATAAATCATGTCCCAAATTCGGAATGCACAAGTTACCCTTTCAAACCCCGAAAGAACAACAACTTTTAGCTTCTGCTGAAGGCTTACGGACCGTAAGCCTCACCCTTACGGTCCGTAAGGGTGTGCCAGCGACCAAAAAATCGACTGTTTGCTGTTTAAACGCAATAACCGACCTATAAACGATTTTTCACATCTTTGGACGCCCCCTACATCACTTTTAGACCCTAGGAGCACTTGTTGTTGATCTGGGGCACATGATAGACTTGTGTGTCAATGATTTATGAGATCAAGAACACTATATAAAGGGCCAAAGTTGCAACCATTTGTTCACTCACTTCTTCTGCAATTCTGGAGCTTCTTGGAGCTTAAGAGCAGACCCTAAGCCTTTCTAATCGTGCATAGGACTTCAGTAAGTATGCTTAACCTTTCTTAGTTAAGTTTTTGCTTAGTTTTAGCTTAAAAGTCAAACCGTCGTAATTAACGGTTGACTTAACGATTAATCATTGGTGGTCCAGTGATTAGTCAAATTGAAAGTAGTTATAAGTTGGTAATTATGTGGGCAATAAACCCTTAAAAGGGCACCCTCTGATTCCCACTCTAACTAGGTCAAATGTTGGGTCAAACTTGTTATTAAAAAGTCAACAGAATGCTTATTGTCCATTTTATGCATAATTAGCAATGTAGAACCCATACAACCTGTTTGATCATTAATATAACTTGGTAATTAGTGTAAGAACATGTCTAAACATGTTCAACCCGACAATTTTCAGTAAAGACCCGGTTCGGAACCGAAAGTCGCGTAATTTGACTTTTGCTTTGACTTTCAGTTCTGACCCTTTTAAGCATGTTTTAGAAATGCCTTAGAGCTCTAATTGGACTAGGTTACATGCTAGTATAACCCTCTGTGATTATACACCATAGTTCGATAGTTATCCAATTAATATGCATGTTTCCGTTAATTGCTCATATGTTGACCATTATGCCCTTTTCACCATAAAACGTGATTTTTGAAAATGTAAAAGTGTAGAAACCTTAGTTACTGATTTATAAACTTGCACCCAAAATTTGACATCAGTTTAAGGTGTAGATTGAGAGTTATGCTCATTAGCGTAATTAGAAAGCTTTTTAACGATTAAACGGCATAATTAGCGTATAGCCTATTTAAACCTACTTTTTGATATCAAACTCTTTACCCACTGATATAATATATTATTTTGGGATTTTTGATGATTTTTAATTAATTTTAGGCTGAGCATAACTTAGAGTCGTAGACTTGATTCGGTAATTGTCGGTTTTGCCCTTTCGGGCTATAAAATGAGTTCTACATATCTATTTGACTCCAAACCTTTTGCTACTGATTTCATAGGATAAATAAATTATTTTGAACCTTCTGGAATAATAAAAATATCATTTTTCTATATAGAAACCGGAAACGGCTTCTAAATCGCCTTATTAAGCGTTTTTAGCGCATAGTATGTACTAAAACTATTTTAAACATACAAGGGCTGATACCTACTGATATTTTAGGTAAACTATAATATTTTAACAGTAAGCAAAAGTTGTTTAACTCAGACTTCAGTTTTGAGCTTTTCGGCTTATGTGAAATTACCAAAATGCCCATACGGTGCATAGTTTGGTTATAATTGATAAATTTCACATATATGCAATACCATACTGTTATAACTTAGTAAACTAACTTTTTTTGCTGATTATATCAGACCTGTAACTCAGGATAATACTTAAACTCTTTTATAACCTTGTAAATGACCAAACTACCCCTACGGGGCATAGTTTGTGTTAAAATTCGTTTCGGGCATAATAAAAGATATCTTACTGATGTCACAACATATTTGAGGCATATTAACTTAGGAAACCTGTATATGGCTCTAATGATTACCCGTTACGTCTCTTACGCGTTCGGTTCGGTTTATGTAACTAGTTTGCATAAATTAGCCGAAACGGGTCAAACCTTATCGGTTTTATCTCAAAATCCAGAATGTGTATGAAATACCCATATTAAGCAAGTCTTCAAACTTGTCGGGTCTAAATCACATTCTATTCCGGTCTTCGCTTAATCGTGCGTACGAACCGTATCTTTAAAACTAACCGGTCTAAGCTTAAGCTTAACTAAAGACCCGTTAGGATTCTAATAGGTTATTATTAACCTTTGTTCCAGAATAGGAGAATCGGTAAAACCTACCCGCATTTGACTTATTTTCCCTATACGGGCTTGGGGTACGGTATATAAAATACCGCTTGGTCGGGCATTCGACCTTAATCGTTTGGTGGTTAAGTATTATCGAGATGACCCGTTTAAATTGTTTTGTTTTCTTAAAGCCTTTGGCGGGGGGGGGGGGGGTAATGACCATGTCCCGGATATCCTTGGCATCATTTTACGAAATGGCCACGACCTAAGCGCGGAGTGTAGGCGTACACTCGTCAGTGCATAAATAAATTATGTGGTGTGTCTATTGATCTTTAACCCGGCACGATCCGGGCTACTGAACGCATAAGGAACATGTAATTCTTTTACAAGTTTATATATTTAAATAATTATCCCAAGTTATAAATGTTTGTGCCATATGCATCCAAATCAATTTTTAATCATTTTTAAAATGAGTCAGTTGATTGTATTTACCAGTGTAAACTGACGTATTTTCCCAAAAAGATTAAATGCAGGTACTATTCGTAATAGGCTGGATTTCTCCTTAGCATCAATAAAGAGTCTCGCAAGCTTAAGATGCCTAACGTCTGTTGAACTACTGTTTCCTATTTATTTTTTATCCTTCTGTGGATAAACTTTCAACTGTTTGTGATACATGATATTACAATTAAATTCGGTTGAAATATATCTTTCATTTGCTTCCGCTGTGCATATTAAATATTGTGTTGTTTGACTGTAACGTTGCCAACCACGTCACGATACTCCCCCACTGGGCCCACCGGTGACACGTGGAAATTCGGGGTGTGACAGGTTGGTATCAGAGCCAACATTGAGTGAATTAAACACTAGCCTTTTGTGTTTAATCTCAATGACACAATTGCACATTCCTAAACTTTCGAGTCTAGACAAATAACGTAGGACAAATTCTACTTTGTTTTGTTTTATTTTGCCCTTTATTTTATATATTCTTGTCGTTATCTTATGTTATATTGACAGGACTAGATATGCCGCCAAGATTCTTTCGACGAAGAGGACGAGGCAAGGGGCCAATCACCGCCCCCTATGACAACGAGGTCGGACCTTCGCACATGCGAGCTCCTTCCACCACCGCGAGTGCCGACCCTAGAGAGAACAGGAGAAACCTTTTTGAGCCTGTGAGACGGTCTGTCTCGCACAGTTCGACACCTCCCTTTCATAACTCTTATGGGCCATAGTCGGAAAATGAGCCCGATAACCCTCAACCTTCTTACATACCTCTACAGCGATCCCTATCGCACCATTCCTTTGGTGACCCTACACCTGTTTTTATGGGCCGGTTTAACTCGGCAAACTACATACAAGAACCAGTGGGTTTTAACCCATTGGGGCCAGAGGATCATTTCTCCGGCGATCATGCAGAAGACATGGACGAGGACACGGATCCCGTCGAGCCCGCAACCGGAACTCCCAACCATCCTATCGAGGTCTCAGATGGTTCGTCTTTTCATGGATCACCCTACCATGGTCTGGACAGTTACCAGGCACAATTTAATCAGTACGAGTGGTATTTTACACCCTCACATCATTCGTCGCCTCACCAGCAGCAGCAGGATCCCTCTGGGGATTCACGTTTCGTGGCTGTCACGCCACCGCCTCCACCACCACCAGTTAATCAGGCACCTCCAGAACCGCCGAGGCGTTGGAGGACAGGCGCACGTATGTCTGCGCGAGCAGGGGATTTCCACTTTAGCTCCCCTCGTCAATCAAGTGGCAGTCATTATCCGCCACTACAAGAAGACCCGCAAATGGGTGGGCCTTCAAACCCAGTTGCACCGCAACCACCACCGATGGGTTTTGATAACCCGATTCCTGCATACACTGGTTCGATGGCGTACAACCCGTTTGAGCAGCCGGCTCACACCAACTATGGTTACGCTGAAGCCGACCCATACTTGGTAGCGGCCAATTATAACGCCCTTCATCCTGAAGGACAGTATGGAGCTCCTTGGGGATTAGGGTACCCGACTCATGGGTACCAAATACCTGCTAGACCTATTATTCGGCAACAATCGCAGCCGCCACGGTTTTCCCCACCTGAACGGGAAGAAATTCTTCAAAGGTTGGACCAAGTCGAGCGAGATTTTCACAGAGACCGCAGGGAGCGACCAAGTTTCTTCCAAGGATTGACAAGTTTAATATAAGGGAAGAGCAAGAAGGACTATTGAATCCTTCCATTTTTCGTTGTAATTTCCTTGTATCAGTTGAGCCCCTGCGTGGGCCTGTCTTGCTGTATTGACCCCTGTGTGGGTATATTTGTTTGTTTTGACCCCTGCATGGGTCTATCTTTCTGTTAACCCCTACGAGGGTATGCTGTTTGTTTAAGTCCCTGCGTGGACTAGTATTTCAATTTGACCCCTGCGTGGGTATGTTGTTCTATTAAAAAGTCCCGTTTAGGGCAATATGTAATCTTTTAATAAATTAATGGAATGTAAGTTTATAAATTTCATTTTTGCCATTTTATGCATAAATATATTATACATGAAATAAATAAATCAAAATCATTCCTTTTAAAAATTATAATTTGCCTATTTAAATATTAACTAAGGATCTTAAGGGTATAACCTAGCCTGCATGTCATTATAAGACGTGGCCAAGATGGTAAAACCTGTTAAAAAGATTCAAATCCCAGTTAACATCTGAAAACATGTTAACGCTCCTGGCAGACGTGATTCGTTAAAATCACGCACGTCATTCTTATATAGGGATTCTTCAAAAGATTCCTAACCTAACTTAATGATCTCTGAATCATGGGTTTAAATCATCAATTAAGATGATCATATTTTGACCATACATTGATAATACAATGCCTACAGGCCCTGCTCATTTTCATATGAGACAAAAGACAGTAATAGTCTATGACCATGTCTAAAGAAGGTAAAGAACTATGTTCAAACCTTCATGCCTCGATTCTCTGAAATCATGGCTTAAAATTTTAAAAATGTCCTTGTGACTAGGCCTTTTGTGCTACTAATAAAACTGTTATTGTTTTATAATTAAGATAAATTATAATAGAAATCCTAAATAAATATGATTAATAAATTAACCAAATATGGTCTATGTTTACCATGGTTAATGAATTGCCATAAAAGACAATTCCATAATAAACTCCCTAGTAAACTATTGTCCTTGTTTTATGTAACAGTTCAATTAAAATGGCTGACTCGGATGAAATTAATAGTCACCCAGTGGAGAATAATGATAATGCCCGAATTAATATAACGGGTGCTGAACTGAAAGCGTTAGTAGACGACGCAGTTACAAAGGCCTTAGAGCGGCAGTATGAAGAATATAGTGGGACTCGAAGTAGGACCCTATCTACACCGCATTCAAAGCCTCCCTCCAAGAAGGAAGAACCAAAGAAAGATGATGATCGACTCTCCTCGAACCACCACAGTGCTCCATCTCAACAGATTGTACTAAATCAAGAACCCTGTAATAAGGGTTGCTCCTATAAATACTTTGTTTCATGCAAACCCAGGGATTTCACTGGGGAAAAAGGAGCCATTGACTGTATGACGTGGTTAGATGAGATGGACACAGTAGTGGATATCAGCGGATGCGCTGAGAGGGATATAGTCAAGTTTGTGTCTCAATCTTTCAAAGGTGAGGCCTTAGCCTGGTGGAGATCGCTGATTCAAGCTACTGGGAAGATCCCATTGTACAACATGACATGGGAGCAATTTGCTGCCCTCATCAGGGAAAACTACTGCCCTCAACATGAGGTTGAGAAGATAGAGTCTGATTTTCTATCATTGGTTATGCAGAACCTTGACTGCCAAGCTTACCTCACGAGCTTCAACACAATGTCCAGATTGGTTCCGTATTTGGTAACCCCGGAACCCAAACGAATAGCTCGTTTCATTGGGGGTTTAGCCCCAGAGATAAAGGCAAGTGTGAAGGCCTCTCGGCCAGCTACTTTCAGATCGGTGGCTGATATATCTTTGTCCCTCACACTGGACGCGGTCAGACAAAGATCGCTGAGGAACAAGGATGCTGAGAAAAGGAAACGTGAAGATGAAAATTCACGGAGGTCAAACAAGAAGCACCGAGGAAACGGTGACAACAGGAAGGGGTCTGAGTCAAAGAAAGATGGGCACCAATCTGGTGAAAAGCCCAAGTGCAAAGTCTGTAAGAAACAACACTTCGGGAAGTGCAAGTTTGAATCGAACTCGCAGACTCAGTCAAGAACTTTTGCATGTGGTATATGCAAGTCCAAGGAACACAAGACCTTGGATTGCAAAAAGTTGAAAGATGCAACCTGCTACAGCTGTAATGAGAAGGGGTATATCAAGACCAATTGCCCAAAGTACGCGAAGAAAGCTGATGAAGGAAAGAAGACCAATGCTAGGGTCTTCAGAATGGATGCAAAGGAAGCAGTACAGGATGACAATGTGATAACAGGTACATTCCTTATAAATGACGTTTATGCAAGAGTGCTTTTTGATTCAGGAGCTGATAAGTCATTTGTAGATAATAAGTTTTGCAAATTGCTGAATTTACCTGTTAAAACCCTAAGAGTGAAATATGAGGTGGAGTTAGCATATGGCACCTTAGAAACCGCCTCAACCATATTAGATGGATGTTTCATATCCATTAAGAACCACTCTTTTCCTTTGTCCCTACTTCCTTTGAAGTTGGCTGGTTTTGACATCGTTTTAGGCATGGACTGGTTATCTCGTAACCAGGCCCAGATTGTCTGCAATAAAAAGCAACTGGTGATCAAGACTCCGTCTGGCGAATCACTTACCATTCAGGGAGATAGCCGGTATGGACTTCCTGAGCAAGTGACTATGCTCAAAGCCTCTAAGTGCTTAAAGAAGGGTTGTGTCATCTACATGGCACAAGTGACTATTGATGAGCCGAAACCTAAGATGGAAGACATCCCCGTCATTTCTGAATACCCTGAAGTTTTTCCTGAAGAACTACCTGGTTTACCACCGGATAGGCAAGTGGAATTCAGAATTGACATCATCCCTGGAGCAGCACCTGTTGCTAGAGCACCTTACAGGTTAGCACCAACAGAGATGAAGGAATTGAGGACGCAACTAGACGAATTGCTAGCTAAAGGATTCATTAAACCTAGTTCGTCTCCTTGGGGAGCGCCAGTCCTGTTTGTCAAAAAGAAGGATGGATCGATGCGTATGTGCATCGATTACCGTGAGCTTAATAAGGTCACAATAAAGAATAGGTATCCTTTGCCCAGGATCAACGATTTGTTCGATCAATTGCAAGGGGCAAGTTATTTATCAAAGATTGACTTGAGGTCAGGCTATCACCAACTGAAGGTTAGAGATGAAGATGTACACAAAACTGCATTTAGGACTCGTTATGGTCATTACGAGTTCCTAGTGATGCCTTTTGGGCTCACTAATGCACCGGCCGCGTTCATGGATCTCATGAATCGCGTTTGCAAGCCGTACTTAGATAAATTCGTCATCGTTTTCATCGAGGAAATTCTCATTTACTCAAAGAACCAAGCTGACCATGAGAAACACCTTCGCTGTATTCTTAAACTTCTACATCATGAGAAACTCTATGCCAAATTTTCCAAGTGTGAATTTTGGCTTCGAGAGGTCCAATTCCTTGGACATGTGGTTAGTGAGAGTGGTATTCAAGTGGATCCCGCTAAGGTTGAAGCAGTTATGAACTGGCAAGAGCCGAAGATGTCCACAGAAATTCGTAGTTTCTTGGGATTGGTAGGATACTACAGACGCTTTATCGAAAATTTTTCAAGGATTGCTGCACCCCTAACGTCGTTGACTAGGAAGAAAATAAAGTTTGATTGGGGCCCTAAGCAGCAAGAATCTTTTTATATTCTGAAGCAAAAGTTGAGCAATGCTCCTGTACTAACATTGCCTGAAGGTACCGAAGAATTCGTAGTTTATTGTGATGCATCACACACAGGCATGGGGTGTGTGCTTATGCAGAAAGGCAAGGTCATTGCCTATGCTTCAAGACAGTTAAAGGTGCATGAAAAGAATTACACCACCCATGACTTGGATTTGGGTGCCGTTGTATTTGCACTGAAGCTCTGGAGGCATTATTTATATGGAATCAAGTGTGTGATCTATTCTGATCACAAGAGGCTCCAGCACCTGTTTAATCAGAAGGATTTAAACATGAGGCAGCGCCGATGGATGGAGACTTTGAATGATTATGATTGTGAAATCAGACACCATCCCGGCAAGGCGAATGTAGTCGCTGATGCCTTGAGTAGAAAGGAAAGGGTGAAACCCATCCGAATCAATGCCAAGAGCATTGAAATAAAGAACAGTTTGAATGAAAGGTTGTTAGCTGCACAGAAGGAAGCTGTGTTGGAAGCTAACTATCCTAATGAAAAGCTTGGGGTAACTGAGGAGCAGTTATCTCTTGGCAAGGACGGAATTCTGAGATTGAATGGACGAATATGGGTTCCAATTTATGGAGGACTTCGGGATGTTATCCTCCAGGAAGCCCATAGTTCCAAATATTCCGTTCATCCTAGAGCTGATAAGATGTACCAGGATCTAAGGGCAAACTATTGGTGGATAGGCTTGAAGAAGTCTGTAGCTACCTATGTAGCTAAATGCTTGACGTGTGCGCAAGTCAAAGCAGAACATCAAAAGCCGTCAGGTTTGCTGCAACAGCCTGAACTTCCCACTTGGAAGTGGGAAATGGTAACTATGGATTTTATCACCAAGTTACCTAAGACAAGGAAAGGAAATGATACCATTTGGGTGATCGTAGACTGACTGACTAAGTCAGCACATTTCCTACCCATTAAGGAGACTTATAGCTCCGACATGTTAGCCCAATTGTACGTGGATAAGATTGTAGCTTTACATGGCATACCTGTGTCTATTATCTCTGACAGAGATACTAGATACACGTCACATTTTTGGAAAAGTTTCCAACAATCTTTGGGCACGCGTTTAAATTTTAGTACGGCTTACCATCCTCAGACGGACGGCCAGAGTGAGCGTACTATCCAAACTTTGGAAGACATGCTTCGAGCATGCGTGATTGATTTAGGTGGTAGTTGGGATAACCACCTACCATTAATCGAATTCTCCTACAACAATAGCTACCATACCAGCATTAAGGCTGCGCCTTTCGAGGCCTTATACGGTAGAAAGTGCAGAACGCCCGTTTGTTGGGCGGAAGTTGGAGATGTCCAATTATCAGGACCGGAGATAGTCTTTGAAACGACGGACAAGATTGTCCAGATTCGTGACCGTCTCAAAGCTGCCCGAGATAGGCAGAAGAGTTATGCAGATCCAAAGCGTAAACCTATGAAATTCGAAGTAGGTGACAAAGTGTTGCTTAAAGTATCACCCTGGAAAAGGGTGATGCGATTCGGTAAGAAAGGTAAGTTAAGCCCGAGGTATATAGGACCGTTCGAGATTATCGAATGTGTTGGATCAGTGGCTTACAAGTTAAACTTACCTGAAGAGCTCAGTGGTATTCATAACGTATTCCACGTCTGCAATCTGAAGAAATGCCTAGCTGACGAATCGCTAGTCATACCACATACGGATGTGCATATAGATGAGAGCTTGAAATTTGTGGAAAAACCATTGTCGATCGAGGATCGAAAGGTTAAGAAGCTTCGAAGGAAGCATGTGCCTATTGTAAAGGTAAAATGGGATGCCCGAAGAGGTCCCGAATACACGTGGGAGGTTGAGTCCACAATGAAAGAAAAGTACCCTCATTTGTTTCAGTAAATCTCGAGGTCGAGATTTCTTTTAACGGGGTGAGGATGTAACACCCCAAAAATTCGTGTTCAATGAAATAATGACACGTGTCATGTAAGATAAAAAGTGTTATAAACCCGGATATAATTAAAGATGTATGACAGGATTTAAAAGTGTCGTCATGTTAATTTTACACCTCTAAACGACCTCATTATGAATCCTAAGACTAATAAACATCTGGTACATATTCAAATCCGGTGATTTCTAGAAATAACTGATTCAAAATTTCAATGGCGGACTCCTACGAAGAAATGCACGATAAACCTTCATTTACGGTACTTTCAAAAGGATTCAATAAAACATGGCAAAGTGGTAGGGTATATAACTATTCAAGACCCAAATAGGAGGCCCCAAACTGATAAATCATGTCCCAAATTCGGAATGCACAAGTTGCCCTTTCAAACCCCGAAAGAACAACAACTTTTAGCTTCTGCAGAAGGCTTACGGACCGTAAGCCTCACCCTTACGGTCCGTAAAGGTGTGCCGGCGACCAAAATTCGACTGTTTGCTGTTTAAACGCAATAATCGACCTATAAACGATTTTTCACATCTTTGGACGACCCCTACATCACTTTTAGACCCTAGGAGCACTTGTTGTTGATCTGGGGCACATGATAGACTTGTGTGTCAATGATCTATGAGATCAAGAACACTATATAAAGGGCCAAAGTTGCAACCATTTGTTCACTCACTTCTTCTACAATTCTGGAGCTTCTTGGAGCTTAATAGCAGACCCTAAGCCTTCCTAATCATGCATAGGACTTCAGTAAGTATGCTTAACCTTTCTTAGTTAAGTTTTTGCTTAGTTTTAGCTTAAAAGTTAAACCGTCGTAATTAACGGTTGACTTAACGATTAATCATTGGTGGTCCAGTGATTAGTCAAATTGAAAGTAGTTATAAGTTGGTAATTATGTGGGCAATAAACCCTTAAAAGGGCACCCTCTGATTTCCGCTCTAACTAGGTCAAATGTCGGGTCAAACTTGTTATTAAAAAGTCAACAGAATGCTTATTGTCCATTTTATGCATAATTAGCAATGTAGAACCCATACAACCTGTTTGATCATTAATATAACTTGGTAATTAGTGTAAGAACATGTCTAAACATGTTCAACCCGACAATTTTCAGTAAAGACCCGGTTCGGAACCGAAAGTCACGTAATTTGACTTTTGCTTTGACTTTCAGTTCTGACCCGTTTAAGCATGTTTTAGAAATGCCTTAGAGCTCTAATTGGACTAGGTTACATGCTAGTATAACCCTCTGTGATTATACCCCATAGTTCGATAGTTATCCAATTAATATGCATGTTTCCGTTAATTGCTCATATGTTGACCATTAAGGCCTTTTCACCAAAAAACGTGATTTTTGAAAATGTAAAAGTGTAGAAACCTTAGTTACTGATTTATAAACTTGCACCCAAAATTTGACATCAGTTTAAGGTGTAGATTGAGAGTTATGCTCATTAGCGTAATTAGAAAGTTTTTTAACGATTAAACGACATAATTAGCGTATAGCCTATTTAAACCTACTTTTTGATTTCAAACTCTTTACCCACTGAAATAATATATTATTTTGGGATTTTTGAAGATTTTTAATTAATTTTAGGCTGAGCATAACTTAGAGTCGTAGGCTTGATTCGGTAATTGTCGGTTTTGCCCTTTCGGGCTATAAAATGAGTTCTACATATCTATTTGACTCCAAACCTTTTTCTACTGATTTCATAGGATAAATAAATTATTTTGAACCTTCTGGAATAATAAAAATATCAGTTTTCTATATAGAAACCGGAAACGGCTTCTAAATCGCCTTATTAAGCGTTTTTAGCGCATAGTATGTACTAAAACTATTTTAAACATACAAGGGCTGATACCTACTGATATTTTAGGTAAACTATAATATTTTAACAGTAAGCAAAAGTTGTTTAACTCAGACTTCAGTTTTGAGCTTTTCGGCTTATGTGAAATTACCAAAATGCCCCTACGGTGCATAGTTTGGTTATAATTGATAAATTTCACATATATGCAATACCATACTGTTATAACTTAGTAAACTAAGTATTTTTGCTGATTATATCAGACCTGTAACTCAGGATAATACTTAAACTCTTTTATAACCTTGTAAATGACCAAACTACCCCTACGGGGCATAGTTTGTGTTTAAATTCGTTTCGGGCATAATAAAAGATATCTTACTGATGTCACAACATATTTGAGGCATATTAACTTAGGAAACCTGTATATGGCTCTAATGATTACCCGTTACGCCTCTTGCGCGTTCGGTTCGGTTTATGTAACTAGTTTGCATAAATTAGCCGAAACGGGTCAAACCTTATCGGTTTTATTTCAAAATCCATAATGTGTATGAAATACCCATATTAAGCAAGTCTTCAAACTTGTCGGTTCCAAATCACATTCTATTCCGGTCTTCGCTTAATCGTGCGTACGAACCGTATCTTTAAAACTAACCGGTCTAAGCTTAAGCTTAACTAAAGACCCGTTAGGATTCTAATAGGTTATTATTAACCTTTGTTCCAGAATAGGAGAATCGGTAAAAGCTACTCGCATTTGATATTTGTGAATTATACTTGCAAAGGTAAATACTTTTAACTTATTTTCCCTATACGGGCTTGGGGTACGGTATATAAAATACCGCTTGGTCGGGCATTCGACCTTAATCGTTTGGTGGTTAAGTATTATCGAGATGACCCGTTTAAATTGTTTTGTTTGCTTAAAGCCTTTGGGGGGGGGGGGTAATGACCATGTCCCGGATATCCTTGGCATCATTTTACGAAATGCCCACGACCTAAGCGCGGAGTGTAGGCGTACACTCGTCAGTGCATAAATAAATTATGTGGTGTGTCTATTGATATTTAACCCGGCACGATCCGGGCTACTAAACGCATAAGGAACATGTAATTCTTTTACAAGTTTATATATTTAAATAATTATCCCAAGTTATAAATGTTTGTGCCATGTGCATCCAAATCAATTTTTAATCATTTTTAAAATGAGTCAGTTGATTGTATTTACCAGTGTAAACTGACGTATTTTCCCAAAAAGATTAAATGCAGGTACTATTCGTAATAGGCTGGATTTCTCCTTAGCATCAATAAAGAGTCTCGCAAGCTTAAGATGCCTAACGTCTGTTGAACTACTGTTTCCTATTTATTTTTTATCCTTCTGTGGATAAACTTTCAACTGTTTGTGATACATGATATTACAATTAAATTCGGTTGAAATATATCATTCATTTGCTTCCGCTGTGCATATTAAATATTGTGTTGTTTGACTGTAACGTTGCCAACCACGTCACGATACTCCCCCACCGGGCCCACCGGTGACACGTGGAAATTCGGGGTGTGACAATGCTCCCCCATTTCTCTTAACTGTTTTCAGTTTTATAACTTCGGGGGTGAAATACATGTTACGATTATTACGAACTTTTACTTACATGGTATGGTTAGCGTAAGGAGGGTTACTACTTAAATCATGTGAGTGGGTAGGCGGGAACTGGAGGCCATTAATCCTCATTGTAGGACCGAGGGTCGTAAGCGGTAGATCTATCTGGGTGTAGCGAGCCCAACCCCTGAGCCCGCGTAATGGACCAGGTGGTGACTCTGAGCCCGACGCAAAATCCGCTAGGTTTGAGTCTTCCTACAGCACTTCACACATATCAATGGCGTTACAAACCATTGGTGATCTCTTTATTTCATTATTTGCTACATACCACGGATTTTATACTTGCAAAGGTTTTACATACTCACTTTCACATGAACTCGCTCAACTTTATGTTGACTTTTCAACTTACATGTATTTCAGGGAATTAGGATTTGGCGAAGTATGCTATGTTTTCACGCTGCGTAAGAGTTATGAGGTCATCCACGTTTAGGGATTGTGACTTTTACCTGGACGAGTCGCAAGTCTTAAACGGTGTTTATTTTATGTTTGTGGTTATGTCGTATGAACAATGTTTTTATGGGTTGTAACTCATTGCATGTGTCAACTTTAAACAATGTTGTCGTATTTTACTTTTAAAACTTAAATCAACGGATGATCTTCATGGTTTTATTTTCATATAGCTTTGTTGTGATTAAGCTATGGTATTAAGAAGTCACACCATAATAAACCCACGCTTCCGCAAAGCCAGGGTGTGACATCTCCTTCCACATAGTTGGGATCTGTTGGAGATTTGGTATAGATATCGTCACGAAGTTGGACGAGAGTTTTCTCCTTTCCACACAGTTGGGAATTAGTTGGAGATTTTTAATAATGTTTTCCTTCAACGTATTGAATATAATTTCTTCTCCTCAGTTAGAGATGCGTCTTAGTTGATGTTTTAAAAACGTAAATCCTTTTCCATAGTGGGAGTTTTGGGAATACGTCGCAGTTGACTTTTAAATATAAGTCCATCTCCACATTGGGAGATTTGTGAACACGCCTCAATACAATCAGCGCATATGATACGGCTCGATACAGTCACAGTTTAAATATATATTCTTCTCCACATTGGGAGATTTGGGGATGATTAGCATTGCATAGATGTATGAAATTTCTATTTCCTTTCCATTCATTCTGGAATTAGTTGGAAATCTTAGGTAAGTGCTGTCCTATAGTTGAACGAGAATCACTTAAAGATTTTTAAGATTATATTGGTGTGAGGGAATCCATTTTCCACTACTATCACCTTTTAAACCACTACCATTGGTGGGAAGTATATATTTAAGACACAGTCTTTTATCATGGTCTTATTTACTAGTCTCAATTACATAAGAACTAATAGACTAAGTAAATTTAAAAGAGATTTATTTGCTTGATTGCTAGCGGTCCTTCGACTAATTTCTCTTCACCCAATAGAATTGGCACCTTTAGTCCTTCTCCTTAGTTGTAGTTTCCAGGACACGTCTCATTTGACGTTTTAATTATATGCACTTCTCCTTAATTGGAGATTTGGTATACGCCTCAATATAGTACAGCGTATACGATACGGCTCAATATAGTACACCGTTTAATTATATACCCTTTCTCCTTATGGGGAGATTTAGGAATACCCCTCAATAAAGTACAGCGTATATAATACAACTTAATAAAGTACAATGTATATGATACGACTCAATAATGTACACCGTTTATAAATATACGCTTTCTCCTTATGGGGAGATTCAGGAATACACCTCAATAAAGTACAACGTATATAATACAGCTCAATAAAGTACACTATATATGGTACGACTCAATAAAGTACAACGTTTATAAATATACCCTTTCTCCTTATGGGGAGATTCGGGAATACGCCTCAATTGAGTACAGCGTATATAATACAGCCCAATAAAGTACACTGTATATGGTACGGCTCAATAAAGTACACCGTTTATAAATATACCCTTTCTCCTTATGGGGAGATTCGGGAATACGCCTCAATTGAGTACAACGTATATAATACAGCTCAATAATGTACACTGTATATGGTACGGCTCAATAAAGTACACCATTTATAAATATACCCTTTCTCCTTATGGGGAGATTCGGGAATACGCCTCAATAAAGTACAGCATATATGTTACGGCTCAATAAAGTACACTGTTTTAAAAATAAGCCCCTCTCCTTATCAGGAGATTTGGGGATTTGTCGTCTCATATTTGGACGAAGATTTTGCACTTTTTCAACTACTCATTAGTGGGAACATGTGCGTTTTTGGCCTTCGTCTATTGCGCAATCAAGAGATCTGTTTGATAAGGCAGGGGCAATAAATGTGACCTTCATATTATTAGAAGGAAAAATCATAAAATGGGCTCCATAAAATCAATGATTCTTCTTATGGCAGTAATATCGCTAAATTATATTAGATGCTTACTATTAGCAGATATCAGTACAATACGACCGTTGGGAGATCTTAGTGGTTCCATGCATTAAACCGTTATACTGGCCAGGCATGAAAGCAATCTATGGGACACACTAGGATACTGCCAATTATCATATGGCGCTTCCATCAAACTAAGTTTGGCATTCGTAGTTGTTAAAATTCAATGAAATAAAAATCATTGTCGTACTCCAGTTGGAGAAATTGCTGACGAGAGTTGCCGAATCTATATAATATAATATATACCCAGATGGGTTTTAATCGAGCTCGAAGACTCGAAATTATATGCTTTAAGCATGAATTAGAAGAAGTGATTCCTTTTTCTGCTTATTCTCTAGAATGAGATAACATTTGAATCAAAGAATAGGAATTTTGGTGCAAAGTGCACATATATCTTAGCCATGATACGACTTTCCACAATTGTTGTTGTTTCAATTAGCTGGTGAGATATCACCGGAATGTCTATCAAATATGATAGACTTCTGATAAATGATATTAGGATATCACAGAGATTTAAAAAAAATATAATCAGATGGTGAGGTTTAGCATCGTCGTATAGGAGTCATTGTCTCCAAAACATATGTAGTTCACCATATGGAACTTCAAGCTACTCAATGGTAGAGATCCTCGAGTCCGTGACCCATTATAGTTTCTTCATCTGGCCAGCTACATCTTGGCGGTATAAAATCAATAACTACTATATAGATTAAGAGTAGTCTTATATTCAAGTCTAGACTCGGAGTTTTTAAAGGAATCTACATTTGTGATATTTGAGATTAGACACTAAAGGCTAGTGTCTAATTCACTCAAACTATAGCTCTGATACCAACCTATCACACCCCGATCTCCGGTGGGCCCAGATGGGTACAATCGTGACGGTTGGATAACAGTTATCACAGTATAATATTATGCAGCGAAAGTATTGGATTGAAAGTATTAAAAATAAAGCTTGAATATAAAAAAGTATTACAAGCGTTCGATACAAGCCCACCGACAGGATCCAAATAAACAGAGCTTTAGACATCATAGGCCTTAAGCATCAGGAGTGCAAATTCCTTAGCCTTCATTCTAGCCGACCCTTAATCCCAGCCTATAATAAGGTTCGGTACCTGCTGTTCAATCTTTAGAAAATACGTCAGCCAAAGCTGGTAAATACAATTAACTGACTCTTTGGAAAAATAATTTTTCGAAAAGAGTTTATACATATAGAAAACACGTATGTGATCTTTTAAATATATCTTGGGATTATTCTTGTTACGAGATTATGTACTTGATTAACCCATTGGGTTGTCTGGACATGGTATCATTAACCCCCAATTATGATAATTATCAGGAAAACAGATTAAATCGTATTCATACATTTTTGTGCAATCATAGGCGACTTACTTATGTAATAACCGTCCCAAGAGGTATATTTGCCATCCAAGTTTACACTAAAATAAGTCAAGAGTATTTACCTTTTTCTAGCTTCCAATCAATAAGACTATATTTGGAAAAGAGCAGCAAGTCTAAGTATTATTGACCCAAGTCCGATTATCTAGGGGGTACTATAGTCTAGAATGAACAGATTTATTATCTGTTAGAATGTATACGGGCCAAAGGTAGTTCATTTAGATATGACCCGATACTTAAGAATAGGTTCGCTAGATTAAGCGTATACTGAAAATAATGTGGTTTAAATCCAACAAGTACTAGGACTTTGATAATATGGGTAAACAATGTACATTCTGGATTTTGAGATCAAAACGATAAGGTTAAACCCTTTTCGGTAAACTTATGTAAACTGGTTACGTAAGTCTAACCGTACGCGTATAAGTGATATCGGGTAACCGGATTAGTCATGAACAAGTTCCATATGCCAATATACTTTAAACAAGTTATAATACCAGTAGGATATCAACTTGTATGCCCATTAAGGTTTTAAAATAAAACTATGCCTTATAAGGGCATTTTGGTAATTTTACAACTTATAAAAGGAGCTTGCAAGTAAACTGATGTTATGGTCATAAACATTCTATAAAAATGGTTATATTATGATATCATACTAGTAGGATATCAAATATATGTGTGGTTTATGCTAGAAGACCAAACTATGCACCGTAGGGGCATTTTGTTCATTTCACACATAGTTTGAGAATTTATTTGGGATTCTGAGTTCATGACTTATACCTACGGTAAAAATATTTAAAATGATTTATAAAATCAGTAGGTAACAAGTCTTGGTTCATAAATATGGTTAAAACCATACTAAGCGCCTAAAGTCGCTAAATGACGATTTATGTGATGGTTTATGAAACCTGATGTTATGACCAACTTTGAATAATTAAAATATTTTATTTGTCATAACAAATCAATAATCAAAAGGTTTGGTATGAATATTATGCTTAAAACTCATTTTAAGTGCCATAAGGGCATTATCGTCATTTACGAGCATTGTACAAGAACTTGAAGTTAAACTCAGTATACAATTTGACTTAAAATCCCAATAAATCCTAATTATGATATCACATCAGTACATGACGGGTTTTGCTTAGAATTTATGTTTAAAACTCATTTTAAATGAAAAGGGGCATTTTTGTCCTTTTAAAAGTACAGTTTACGATTATATGCGTAAACTCAGTTTATGACCAGATTATAAACATCAAAATATGTTAAACATGTTAACATATCAGTAGTTAAATTATTTACAAGCTTATTTGTGTTTAAAACCTTATTTTTGCTAAAAAGGGCATAAAGGTCAAAGTATGCCATAAATACGGAAGCTTGCATAAAACTCATATTACTAATACGATCATGTAATCTAACCTGATAGGGTTATGCTACATCATGTTACGATCATAACGGAACTTTAAATCTGTAGCATACTAGTCTAATTCGGTTTATAACCAAAAGTCAACGTAGAAATCAAACAACGCGACTTTCGGTTGCGAACCGACCCTAAAACTGGAATTAACGAGCCGAACATGTTTACACATCTTATAATAATTATTACTAAGTTGTTTAAGTGATAAAACATATTTTAGAACACTCTTAAACTCAGATCGCAATTATTTTAAAATCTGACCCGTTGACTTTTTAATATACTATTACGTTGACACGTCAATTGACCAAGCAAATGTGATTCTTAGGAGGTGCCCTTTTGAGGGATTAACACCTACCTAATTACGATCACGTAGCCATATTCATTGTGAACCATGGCTTGACCGTTTAAGGTCTAACTAAAAGTCAAAGCGTTTATCATAAACGCTTGACTTTTCGGCTTTAAAAGCCAAATTAAATATCTAGCCACGAAAGGAACACTTACAGTGGTCCTAGGGACTGAAGAAATACTCAAAGGTATGCTCCCAATTGCTCAGGAGCTCCCATAAGAGAAGTTAGAAGGAATTGAAGAAGAGGTGCAAGGAATGAAAGCACCCCAATAGCTCTATTTATACTTGAACAACCCACCCTTGGATCATGACAAGTGTTAGGGAGCTTCAAGGATCACTCCAGGTGTCTAAACTGGTTCTAAAAGCCATCCAAGGATCCATAGATTCGAGTTCAATAGTGTAAGAGGTTTACTTGCAGCCCAAACATAATTCTGGTGAGCTGAGCACCCCTTACGGACCATATGGGGTTTTCCTTTACGGTCCGTATGGACCTGGCAGGGGGCAGACTTTCTATTTTTGGCAGATTTAGCCCCTGGACTTGTATTGACGCGTTTTGGCACTTCTAACACCTGTTAACCCCATTTTTAAGCTCCATAAGGAAGTTAAAGTATATTTAACTTGAATTATGCTAAAAAATGTCATGGATGCTAGTTTGTTCGGTCGTACGGTCACGTTTTTCGCTTAAATACGACGAACGTTCGCACGGACGCGAAAACAATCCAAATTACGCAACGAATGGTATTTTTGCATTCCCATCATTAAAATATAATATTTTAATGATTACAAAAACTTTTGGATGTACGGATATGGTCAGAATGTAGAGCATGCCCGAGTATGCATACTTTCGCAGTTTTGACGCTTTTAGTCCATGTGATCAAATAAGCGTATTTTCACACACCGAACCCTCCAAAACTTATTTCTAAGCTATGTTAAGGGTATTTAGGGTATGTCTAGCTTATGACCTTTTTCCAGAGTGTACGGCGCTACGGGAATCGGCAGACTTTCTTAGTTTGTCGTAAATAATCCTTGAGCTTGAATAATGCATATTTTGTTATGATTATCACAAAAGCTCTCATTGGACAATATTAGGCACACCCAAGAGTATGAACAAACATCATAAAATTCTCGGTTCGTTAAAAGGTCACTCAGAGGTAAGAATTTACATGTTGACGCTTTTAACCCTTCGTCGCGCAAACTTTCAAACGATTACGCAACTTTCAAACAATTATGTAAACGGCTTCTCACGTCCAACAAGTGGTTCATATGAGTATACGGACACCGTATGCGGTCACTCAGAGGCTTAGTTTCAGCATGTTGACACTTTTAGTCCTTCCAAAAACATAGTTTCCGTTTTTGATGAAAATAGTCCCTCTTAACCAACCTTTGACCAAATTAGGATTAGGGACACGTGTCAATACATTATTGGACATGATTTTACGAGGTGTTACAAAAGGCCACTGAAAAGGAGTCCATATCTTGGCACAAACGTATGGGTCACATTCACTTGAGAGAAATGAACCATTTGGTGAAAATTAATCTTGTGAATGGTATTCCAGTTAAGAGTTTTCATTTACAAGACGTCTGTGTATCGTGCCGAAAAGGAAAACAAGCGAAGAAGTCCCATCCGATCAAGAAAGTCAACACCGTCAACATGCCTCTTGAACGTCTTCATATGGACCTCTTTGGACCTATGAAGCACAAGACTACGTTTGGAGATACTTATTGTTTGATTGTTACTGATGACTATTCAAGATTCTCATGGGTAGCAGTTATGGCACATAAAAGTGAGACTCTGGGAATCCTCAAAAATCTTCTCACTTTACTTGAAAATTTGTACACTTTGAAGGTAAAGCGAATTAGAAGTGACAACGACACGGAGTTCAAGAACCAAGTGAAGGACGAGTTCTGTACTTCTAAGGGAATTCTGCATGAATACAGTTCTCGATATACTCCTCAACAAAATGGTGTCGCTGAGAGGAAGAATAGAACACTTATCGATACGGCAAGAACTATGTTAGTTGAGTCGGAGCTTCCTGTTCAGTTTTGGGGGGAGGCTATGGCAACTACATGTTATACTTTGAATAGAGTTCTTACTGTTAAAAGGCATGGGAAAACATGTTTCGAATTGTTACATAAAAGGAAACCGGATGTGTCGTACTTAGAACCATTTGGAGCTCCATGCACTATGATAGATCCACATGGGAAGTTTGGTCCAAGGGCTATAGAAGGCTTTCTTTCTTAGATATGCTACTCCAAATTTCAGGTTGTGGAATCTGACAACTAAAAAGATTGAGGAATGGGGTGAAGTTCGATTTCAAAGGTACACTGAATGTGTGAGAGCTCCGGGTGCTCCATGGATGTTTGATTATGATGGACTGTTTGACACCTTTAATCTGCTAAACTTTGATGATGCGTCTGCAGCATCACAAATGTTACTTGAAAGGGATACTGCAGTTGACTCATCATTAGTGCGTCCAATCATTGTTAACCAACAAGAGTCGGCTTCGGTTAATAATGTTGTTCAAAATGAGGAGTTTGAAGATGCAGCTGATTATAATGTTTCGTCGGAAGATGAGGAGTTTCATGATGCAAATGAAGCAACTTCTGCTCCTGTTCATGCTCCTGTTCAAGGTGTTTCTGAAGCAACTTCTCAGGTGCAGAATCAAGACAATGTTGAAGGGAATGCTTCCACATCTACCGCGTCTCCAGGCATCGATTTGGTGGTTAATTTGAACATCAACAATTTGGGTATTAATGCTCGAGTTCCTGATGTTCCTGAAATTCGAATTCATGATACTCATCCTCGGCAGAATATTATTGGAGATGTCCAAAGTGGTGTGCAGACACGTAATCAGCTTCGAAACAACCAGAATGTTGGGTTGTATTCGGCAATTAGAGAATCCGGGGAACAAAATGATTGGTCTTTCACCTGCTATGTTTGTCAAGTTGTGCCGAAATCGTGGAAGGAGGCGATGAAAGACGATTCATGGGTTGAAGCAATGCAAGAGGAACTTCAGCAGTTTCAGAAATTGGGCGTGTGGAAATTGGTTGACAGGCCCCCGAACTAGAAGAAGATTGGTACTCGATGGGTTTATAAGTGTAAAAGGGATAATCGAGGTGTTGTTGTGAGAAACAAAGCAAGATTGGTTGTCCAGGGCTTTAATCAGGTAGAAGGTATTGATTATAATGAAGTTTATGCACCAGTGGCATGTCTTGAGGCGATAAGGATTTTCTTGGCTTATGGGTCCTTCAAGAAGTTTACGGTTTATCAAATGGATGTGAAGAGTGCATTTCTTCATGGTGTGGTCAAAGAAGAGGTATATCTTTTGCATACTATCTTTTGCAGAATGACTTTCAACGTGGTTAAATCGAATGTACTCTCTTCATTAAGGAAAGAAACGAGGTTTTGTTGCTGGTTCAAGTGTATGTGGATGACATCATTTTCGGGTCTACAAAAGATGAAATGTGCAAGGAATTCGAGCGGGTGATGCAAGATAAGTTCGAGATGAGCGCAATGGGAGAAATGAATTTCTTTTTGGGTTTGCAGGTTCATCAGTCTGAGAAAGGAATCTTCATTCATCAAACCAAGTACGTTGGGGATATCTTGAAACGATTTCAGATGGAAGATTCGAAGCCTGCGGGAACTCCTCTGGCTCAAAATCATGGGATTACTCCTGACGGAAAGGGTGAACATGTGGAACCATCTCACTATCGTGCTATGATCGGATCTGTCATGTATCTTACCGCTTCAAGGCCCGATATTATGTATC
Source organism: Helianthus tuberosus (assembly GCA_030545235.1). Taxonomy (NCBI): domain Eukaryota; kingdom Viridiplantae; phylum Streptophyta; class Magnoliopsida; order Asterales; family Asteraceae; genus Helianthus; species Helianthus tuberosus. The sequence goes on from CM060376.1 coordinate 183,067,515, forward strand.
CAACGTGTCTTCTTGCTCGTTACCAGTCCAATCCAAAGGTTTCTCATATGATGGTTGTTAAAAGGATTTTTGGTTATCTGAAGGGTTGCCCAGACACCGGTCTTTGGTATCCTAAGGATTTTAACTTTGATTTGATTGCATTCAATGATTCTGATCATGGCGGCTGCAAGATTGATGCAAAGTCAACATCAGTGGGATGTCGGTTTTTGGGGAATCGCCTAGTCACGTTGCAATGTAAAAAAGTAGACCTGTGTGGCCACTTCAACATGTGAGGCTGAGTACATTTCAGCTTCCAGTTGTTGCTCCCAGGTTTTATGGATCCAACAGCAAATGCGCGACTACGGTTTTGAATTCCTAACAATTCCTATTTATGTTGATAATGAAGCTGCTTTACAGATCACTCATAATCCTGTACAGCACTCTAAGACCAAACACATCGAGATTAAGTATCCTGTCATACAAGATTGTTATGAAAAGAAACTTATCGATGTTGTGAAAATCCACATGGATCACCAACGTGCCGACCTGTTTACAAAAGCTTTTGATAAATCACGTTTTGATTATCTTCTTTTGGTCAATGGCATCATGTTGAAACCCGAGTAGATCATCTTCGGCAAATCATTTTTGTAAATATTTTCTTAAAAACTAAAAATACAAAAATATTTTCAATTTATTTACTTTTTGCATTTTAGGGGGAGAAATCTTAAGAAAATACAAAAACATCAGAAAATCTAAAAAATCCAAAATATGTTTTTACTTATTTACTGCTTTCTGTCTTTATATTTGAAAAATTGAAAAATACAAAAACATCAGAAAATTGAAAAATCCAAAAATATGTCTTTTAGTTATTTATTTTCTGCATTTAAGGGGGAGAAATTCAGAAAAATCCAAAAACATTGAAAAATTTCAAAAATACAAAAACATTAAAAAATTTCAAAAATACAAAAACATTAAAAAAATCCAAAAATCAAAAATGAGTTTCTTGGAAAGATAAGAGAAGATGATGATACACCAGAGGTCGGTCAAATACGGTTAAAAATGAAGAATGAAAAATGATAAGCAGCTCTACTAATGATTTATCGGTAGGCTCACAATCAGATTAAGACGTGCAGGTTGATATAAACATAACGAACTGCAAGCCAGGTGGTAACCATTCATTGGCATATGGTCTTGGTACCGAAATTTCGTTTGATAGTATGCCGAGGTTCTAAGATATGCGGTCTTTATGATGATTTATCATCTGGGTATCATGGTTGAATCTTTTACCGAAAAATAACGGGGACGCAAGTCAAGATCTTCCATGATACCATACATACGTGTAAATATTACATACAACCTCAATAAGTGATAAACAATCACATGTCCAAAATGAATAAGTGATAAAATATCACATTTATCCGGGAGTCAAGTTCATCTCTTTGTCGGTACGATGGTACTAACCTGTTTAGGGACTTGCTATTATGCACTCATGCATCTGAAAATCAAGTTCCTCATCAATAATTGATTTAATCACATAGGGCTTGTTTTCAATCAAGAATAAGTGAGTATCTCACAATCTATACATTGAAAACAGATGATAAACAGTATACTCACCGGTAAGATGAATTCTCGTGCATGTCTTGATACGGGAATGTGTCGTCAGTGGATAAACACAGGCGAGTAGTATAAATCATACATTAAAGCGTATCTCCTAATCGTGATTACATCTGATAAGCTGAGCTTATGTGGACAACAATACCGATAATCATGGTAGAATGCTTATCCTAATTTTTACAAGAAACAAAATCCGTGTTTAACAAGACTGTAAGCTGGTATGATTCTCTTACCTTGAGACTCGAGAAAGGTGGTAACTTGGTGTACATGTAGTTAATGTTGTTAATGTTTGTTTTAGTTTTACCTTTTTGCATTTAGACTTTTTGGATTTTAATTTTTATTTATTTTAAAATTGATTTTTCTTGATTAGCCGAAGTTGACACTCGAATGTTTTCTACTAGGAAAAAGGCTAAAACCAACTTGTCTTAATGTCACAATGTCATAAAAACCCTTTTTGCAAAACTGGTAAACATGAAAACAAAATCTCTTTCAATCTGTTCATGGTACTTCATAAGTTGGTGTTTCTGTGGTTGGAAAAGGTTCAACGAAGAACCTAGAGGTTCAACGAAGAACCAAAGGTTCAACGAAGAATCTCAGGTCAACGAAGAATATTTGTAGTTAACGAAGAACCATAGTATTCTTCATGGATTATGGCTGTTGGGCTTAACTGTTTAGCCCACTTTAATTTCTTCGTCGGCCCAAAAGGTTCTTCGTCGAACCATGGATTGTTTGTGGGGATAGGGATATAAAAAGGTGTTCCCTGTCAGTCTCTCTTTTATCCAATTTCAAAATTCACTCATCACATTCTCTCTCTATGCAAAAACCTCCAACTGTTGATCTTCTTCGAAAACCCTAACCGACTCAAAATATACCTTGTCTAACGGTTATTGTGTGTTATTCCTAGGTAAGATAATGGATCAAAATCGACATTGCATCTTTCACAGACCCTCTGTTTTTGTCCGATGAATGTTTGAACCTTTTTAGTTCTTTAATGCTTGATAAAATTCTATATAAATCTGTTATAATCTTGATGTTCTTGTTTTGTGAAGATGATTAAGATTTGTAACATGTTGTTTGTGGGTTTTTGAATATTTGGAGTTGAATGGTTTTCAAATGTTCATGATTAAAACCCTAATTTTAACTGTCTTCTGTTATTAGAAATCGATGTCTTGATCAAAAATCAGTAACGAGATGAATAGTTAGATGATATTTCGTTGATAGATTGAAGATTTTGAATGAACTTGAATGTTGGGTTTTAACCATTAAAACAATGGTTTTTGGATCTTGATGATAAGATATTGTCCTTTGAATGTTTGTTAAGATGTCGGTAGTAAACTGGGTTTTTGTGTCGATTGGGTTTGTCAGTTTTTGTTTAAATTGTTTCTGTCAGTTTTGAGTAACAACTTGAATCAATTAACTGTGAGAATGAATTGGCAACAATTAACTGCAAGTACACGAAGAACCCCACAGTGTTGACGAAGAATCCTTGTTATTTAACTTCAGACGAAGAACCATTCTTCGTTCCTCCTTGACGAAGAACCCTGTTTGGTCAACGAAGAATAGGAGTTCAAATTGACTTTGATTCTTCGTCAGTATTGGTCATGAAGAACCTGATTCTTCGTGGAGAGAGGTTCTTCGTCCAAGATTTGGTTCTTCGTTTAGTACTATCATCAGTGTAAATAGGTTCTTCGTGGGACTTATACTTGGTAAAATTTTGGTTTCTCACCAAGTGTCAAGTCCACTGTTCAAATTCACATGTTCATATTGTTTGTCAAGTATCCTTGTTTACTCTCTTATTGTGGACGTTTTCTTGTGTACAGAATGGCACCTAAAGCACAGAAAAGGAAACCCGCAACAAAGAAAACTGATAAGTCAGAAGTAGAAATCATGTCGGAACCTCGTCCCAACATGATTGCTTATTTAGATCCGGAAGACAAGCTCATTGAATACAAAGGAATTATGAAGTGGTTACGTGAATCGAGGATCAACTATGCTATTACTCATCAGACCACCGTGTACAAGTCCTTGATAAAAGCTTTCTGGGATTGGCGGAAGTTGTTGAAGTTGATGGCAAGGAGGTGATACGAGGACGTGTTAACAATCTAGACGTTGTTGTTTCTGTCGAGACTCTTAACATTGTGTTACAACTTGGTGATAATCCTGATGCTTCATATTCTGTGCTGTTAAAATGTCAAAGAGGTTGTCTGCTATGTATGAAGTGTGTTGGAGACATTCTAGGAAATCAACTGAACAAGTCATGGTTACCGCTCCGTTACAAGTTCTTACTCCATGTTCTGATTATGTGTTTGAGTAACCGTCAAAGTGGATACGATATGGCGAACAATGATCTAGTTGGTTTAGTGGTGGCTTTGGTATTGAACAAACCGTTCAGTATTTCAAAGTACATCTTTGCTAACATGAAAGAAAATTTGGGAATAACAGGAAGTACTTCGGGAGGTAGCAAGTTTTGGATGTATCCACGCTTTCTTCAGATGATTATGAATGTCCAACATCCAGATCTCCCTAAAGATAACAACGATGTTCTGAAGATTGATGTCATGAAAGAACTCTGATTGAAAATATTTAGAGGGTATGGTGCTAAGAGCTTCAAGGAAAGCGATCCCCCATGAAAGTTATTCGGGTTCTTAGAAAGCAACACGTATGTAGCGCCGGAGAACGACAAGTGGCGACATGATAATAGTGATTCCGACAATGAATGCCCACTTTGAAAAAGATAATCGAAGATAAATTTGGTAAGAAGGTTGACGGTAATGATGATGACAATGATGACGAAGGTGGTGAGGGTGATAACCAAGGTGGTGACGGTGATAACCAAGGTGATGATGGTGGAGTTGTTGGTGCTAGTGGCACAGGTTTTACCGGCGGTGATCAAAGCAAGCAACCGGGTGATGATGACAAGTCGGATTCTGATGATAATACACTTAAACCTGGATATGAGTGGTATGTTAATGCACAAGGTGTTAGATAAATCAGACAGATTCGGACAGAACAAGATGAAGACTATGTTCCATCCGATACCGAGTCTGAGAAGGCACGAAAGAAGCAAGCTGCTATTCAACGCAAGAAGAAAAGTCGGAAATCGATTGGTGCATCACAATCTCAACCTGCTTCCATAAAGCCATCAGAACTCGTTCATGAAGCCGATGTTAGTACTGATTTTGTCTTAACTGCTGAAGAAACCGAGGCAATGATGTCATCTCCCACAACAGCTTCAGAGCCACCGCCTACTACCACATCTGTTGAGACACCCCCAATTCAACCACCTACAGCTCAACCACAACATTGATGTCCGCAAAATGCAACATATAAATTACATCAAATGTGGCATTAAACTAACCCTTTTTTAGTACTAATGTTGGAAAAAGTGTGTTTTTGTCTTCCTTTTGTATTTTCAGGATTAAATGAGCTCAAATGAACAAAAGAAACAAAAAGGCAGCTAAATCTAACATAAATACAAGAAAAGGAATAAACGTGGCATGCCCGACCCCCCGACAGCATCTTCCCAAGCAAAACAAGAGAACAGAAGGATGAACACGCCCCGTGGTCAATGAGCACGGGGCCGTGCCCAAGTGTCTGCAGAAAAGACAAAGCTGTAGAAGCTTCTATTGCCCACCACGGGGGCGTGCCCAGCGGACACGGGGCCGTGGTCAACTCTAAGATTCGCAGAATCTAGGGAAATCTTGATAGTACAGATGCGCTTCTGCACACGGGTTCGTGCCCAGCGGACACGGGGGCGTGGTCAACTAATGCAGACAAACTGCAATTAATGAAGAAAGAGAAGATGGGTGGACACGGGGCCGTACCCAATGGACACGAGGCCGTGTCCGGGCTTCTGTGCAGACTATAAATAGGGGTGCTTGGCTCATTTGCAAACCATCCCTTGGCAAACCACCTCTCTCACACTTCACCCACCCACCACCACCATCACAACCCACATCCACCACCATCATCCATCATCCATCATAGAGTGTGTAAGTAGTCTCGGGATCCAAGATTGATCGTAAGAGTTCTTGACAATCAAATGCCATGTTTGCCTAAGTCTCTTACATCACTTGGTGAAGACAAGTGTTTAGTGTAATACTTTTTATTTTTAATCTTTTTGCACTTTTTATTTGGTTATGTATTAATGACTTTAATAACTAGTTTATTATGTTGAAGGTGAGTCTTCCTTATCGTTTGTCCGTGGTGTCTTGGCATTATTTTACTGTCTATATAAAATAAAAGATTTTCAACATTCATATCTCCACGGTCTATATGGAGGTATGTTGGCTACCTGGTCAGGGGTTAAGGGAACGGTTTGGTAAGAGTCTTGCCTTGTTCAGTGTATAGATCCTGCAAGGACCTGGGTCAACTTTAGTAGGACCTCCTTCAATACCCACTGGTATTGGATGGCGGGGGTCCGAACTCCTTGATCCCCTCATATGTAAACTACTATTAGAACTTTAACCCGGCTACTTAGGACTGTATCCCTGCTGACTCAGACTACTTAGCCGAGGGTAACGTCACCTCCAGAAGAGGGGCCTACCATAATATGCATTAATAACTTAATTAATTATCTTTCAATAATCCAACCCTTTAGGATTGTATCCTTGCTGACTCAAACTACTGGGTTGAGGGTAACGTCACCTTCAGAAGAGGGGCCTACTACAATAACTAAGATAATCTCTTAAAAAGTGCAAAAGTGCGGAAATAATCAAAGGTTACACTAAACACTTGTCGGATCCAAGTGATTCATCTTGTCTATCTGTTTTTATTTTATTTTATTTTATTTTTCAGCATTTTAGTTAGTTTTATTTTTTTTTCTAGTTTAAAACGTTTTTTAAACTTTTGATTTGATTAGACGTTGAGGATAAACCGGTATTAAAAGCTCTTGTGTCCTTTGACGACCTCGGTATCTTACCAACACTATACTACGCTCACGATGGGTGCACTTGCCCATATGTGTGTTTAGTGTTAGTAAATATCGTGTTTTATAAATTTAAAACTTCGCTAAAAAGTGTTAAAGGGCTTAAAATATACATTAAAAACTATACGACACTTCACATGCATCAAGTTTTTGGCGCCGCTGCCGGGGACACAAGGATTTTAAGAAAGTTAGGAATCAACGGCCTAATCGTTTTCTCTTATTTTTCTATTTTTTAGTATTTTTTTTAGATTTTCCAGCTTCTACATAACTCAGCACGGGGCGTGCCTGCTGAACACGCCCCCGTGCCCAATCTTTGGTACTGGCAATCCTGTTTTAAGTCAGACAGTAAGCTGAACACGGGGCCGTGCCCACTCACCACGCCCCGTGCCCAAGTTTCAGTTACTGAAAACAGAACCGTAAGATCTCGACGGTTGGTAATTTCTGACACAAACATGAGTGATACTGATATTTTTTACTTTCGGCACTCTTATGGTACGTGGTGTTAAATATGTGGTGGCCCTCATAAAGATTTAGAATGTTATTTTCTAAATTATAAGCCCCATTATATAGACCCATTGTTTTCCTGTAGCCTTAAGAGGGGCGAAAGTAAAAATAATCCCTATCTCTCCCTCGAATGCTCTCAATCGTCCCTTCTAGGAGAAATGCTTCTCGATGAATTATTTCAAATAGAAGATCTAATTCTTAATTGGATGAAAGAACTTGAGATGGATATCATTAATTCACCTCAAGACGAAGCCCAAGAAGAATTATTGAGATCGCATTCGAATAAAAACAACTTCGTTGTTCCCGAAATCATGCCGTGAAGGACTCCCCATCGACTTCGTTCGGTGCATACATAGACCTGAGCGATTCGGCATACACCTTCTTTAACGAGAGCCTAGGAAAGGGTTGGACTTTCCCACCTACAGTTAGCATATGAATCACCCTCACCGACAACCTCTTGCGTTCTCGTCTTAGTCTAGAGCAATTAAGGTATCTCATGCACTTTGGGGTTGTTCCATCCAGTACGGAACCACCCGATCTGAATGAATTCCTTAAAAATAGAAGAAACTTCATAAACAGCCTCTAGACACGGGGCCGTGTCCAGGTCAGCACGCCCCCGTGTCCACCCAGAGATTCCCGTCTGATTTCGTGTCAGAATACGGACAAAATGTGTCAGGATCCTGCCTGCACACTGGGCCGTGTCCAGCCGACACGGGGCCGTGTGCAGCGTGTTGTCATTTCCTCTGGCAGTTGTAGCTAATAGGCTACAGGTCCTATTCTTCTAATAATCTCAAAAGGTCCAACATACCTGGCACTTAGCTTTCCTCTTTTGATGAATCTTACTACTCCTTTCCAAGGAGAGACTTTCAACAATACTTTGTCTCCTACTTGAAATTCCAATGGTTTGCGTCGGTTATCAGCATAAATTTTCTGTCGATCACGTGCTGCTTTTAGTCGTTCTTTGACTTGAATAATCTTGTCAGTTGTTTCTTGCACTATCTCAGGTCCAGATAGTTGCTTTTCCCCAATTTCTGCCCAACAGACTGGGGTTCGGCACTTTCGTCCATAAAGTGCTTCGAATGGTGCAGCGTTGATACTTGTGTGATAGCTATTATTATAAGAAAATTCTATTAAAGGTAAGTGATCGTCCCAATTACCTCCGAAATCAATTACACAAGCTCTAAGCATGTCTTCCATCGTCTGAATCGTCCTTTCGCTTTGTCCGTCCGTTTGAGGATGATAAGCTGTGTTCAGATTCAACTTGGTTCCCATTGCCTTTTGGAAACTTGACCAAAAATGAGAGGTAAAGCGGCTATCTCTATCAGAAACAATTGATAAAGGTATTCCATGTAATGAAACTATTTCATTTACAATATAATTTAGCTAGCTGTTCCATACTGAAAGTTTCTTTCATTGGTAAGAAATGAGCTGACTTGGTTAGACTATCTACAATCACCCAGATTGTATCATTACCTTTCCTTGTTCTAGGTAATTTGGTAACAAAATCCATTGTTATCAATTCCCATTTCCACACTGGCATTTCTAATTGCTGTAACAGACCTGAGGGTTTCTGTTGTTCAGCTTTAATTTGTGAACAAGTTAAACATTTAGAAACATAGGCTGCTATGTCCTTTTTCATTCCTATCCTCCAGAAATTTTTCCTTAAATCCTGGTACATTTTATCACTTCCAGGATGTATTGTATACTTAGATTTATGGGCTTCTTCTAATATACGATGACGTAGGTTTCCTATTTTAGGTACCCACATTCTCTTTTCATGGAATCTCCAAATTCCATCTGTTCCTTGTTCTAATTCCTTAATCATACCTTTTAGTTTTTCAGTATCGTCCTTGATTACTGATTCTTGTGCTTTTCTAATTTGATCATTTAAATCTACTTGTAGATTTAATTTAAGAGAACGTACCCTTTTTGGCTTATCATGATACTTTCGGCTTAAAGCATCTGCCACTACATTTGCCTTTCCTTCATGATACTGGATATCACAATCATAATCACTAAGCATCTCCATCCAGCGTCTTTGTCTCATATTCAATTCTTTTTGCCCGAAAACATACCTTAAACTTTTATGATCAGTGAATATGGTAAACTTACTACCATAAAGGTAACGTCTCCAAATCTTAAGGGCAAAAGTTATAGCTCCTAACTCTAGATCATGGGTTGAATAATTCTCTTCATGATTCTTAAGTTGTCTAGAGGCGTAAGCTATAACATTTTGACGTTGCATTAACACACATCCATATCCTAATTTAGAAGCATCACAATAGACTACAAAGTCTTCAGTTCCTTCTGGTAATGCTAGTATGGGTGTATGGGTTAATCTTTGCTTAAGAATTCTAAATGCTTCTTCCTGTTTTGGTCCCCATTCCAACTTAATGGATTTACAGGTTAACTTAGTTAAAGGAATGGCTATTCTAGAGAAATCTCGAATAAATCTTCTATAATAACCGGCCAATCCTAAGAAACTTCTAACCTCGGTTGGTGACTCAGGGGTTTTCCATTTGGTAATTGCCTCGATCTTTGTGGGATCCACATGAATTCCTTCATGATTAACTAAGTGTCCAAGAAACTGTACTTGCTCTAACCAAAACTCGCACTTTGAAAATTTAGCATAAAGCTTTTCCTTTCTTAATAGACTTAAAAGTGCGTGTAAATGCTTTGCATGATCTTCTTTACTCTTAGAGTAAATTAGAATATCATCTATAAAAACAATTATGAATTTATCCAAATATGGCTTACATATTCGGTACATCATGTCTATAAATGCGGCTGGGCCATTGGTTAAACCAAATGGCATGACAGTAAATTCATAATGACCATACCTTGTTCTGAAGGCGGTTTTAGGAATATCCTATTCCTGTACCTTTAATTGATGATATCCTGACCTTAAATGGATTTTAGAGAAAAATCGAGCTCCTTGCAGTTGGTCGAACAGATCATCGATTCTCGGTAATAGGTACCGATTCTTAATTGTGACCTTGTTTAATTCACGGTAGTCAATGCACATACGCATCGATCCGTCCTTCTTTTTAACGAATAATATTGGTGTTCCCCATGGCGATGAACTTGGCTGTATGAATCCTTTTTCCAGTAATTCATCTAATTGATTCTTCAGTTCCTGCATTTCGGCTGGTGCCAAACGGTAAGGTGCTTTGGAAATCGGTGCTGTTCCTGGTAGCAGGTGAATTCTGAATTCAACTTCTCTGTCCGGTGGTACTCCTTGCAATTCTTCTGGAAATATATCTGAAAACTGAGACACTACTGGAATGTCTTTTAGTTCTTTTCCTTTAGTGTTAGTGATTATAGAAATCAAATACACTATAGATCCTTTTCTTATATAGCTTGCAGTTTTCATCACAGAGATGAATTTTGTGGATCTAGATAGCTTATCACCTTTAATGGTGATCGTTTTACCTTTTGGTGAATTTACTTGAATTGACTTTTGATCACATAAAATACTGGCTTTGTTGGCTATTAACCAATCCATTCCTAAAACAACATCAAATCCTGCCAGATTCATGGGATAAAGGTTTGCCATAAATTTCTGGTTTAAAATTTCTATTCTTGCTCCCTGCAAGATTTCAGAAATCCTAACAGTTTCTCCAATTGTTGTCTCTAGTAGACATTCTTGTGGTAGTTTAGTTAATGACTGATTTAGAAGTTTGCAAAACGAAGTATCAGTAAAACTTTGGTTTGCCCCAGAGTCAAATAATACTTTAGCAAAAACATCATTAACTAAAAACGTACCGGCTATCACATCTGGAATCATTTTAGCTTCCTCTGCAGTCAGAACGAATGCTCTAGCATTTTTAGTGTTCCTGTTGTTCACAGCTGTAACTAATTTCGGACAATTCGGCTTGATATGGCCTTTTTCTCCAAGGTTGTAGCATAGTCCATTACTAGGTTTTCTCCTGCAATCTTCTTCCTTATGTCCGGGCATCTTGCAGAAATTGAAAAGTGTGGAGCATTTTCCCGAATGCTTTTTCTTGCAGACTTTGCAGAATGGTGCAGAGGTAGAACCTATATTCCTACGGTTGTAATTCCCAGAACGGAATTCTTGGGTAAGTCTTTGGGTTAGGTTTCTCCTCTGGTCTTCTTCTCTGGTACGGATTAGTTCATCTGTCAAGGTATTTGCTAGTTCTACAGCTTCTTCTATAGTTTGAGGTTTAGCTGCCTTGACTACATGCCTAATCTCTCCAATTAATCCCCATATGTAACGGGAGATTAATACCAGTTCAGGTGATGCAAGGGTTGGTACTATTCTAGCATATTCAAAGAATGTGGTGGTATAGCCCTTACTATCTACCCCGGTCATTCTTAAATTCAGAAACTTGTTTGCTATCTGTTCCTTTTCATTGGGAGGGCAGAATTTCCTTTCTACCATATCTTTAAATTCCTCCCATTCCATGTTGTATACCCTATCACTTCCTCGGGACTGGAGGATAGTATTCCACCATTCTAAGGCTGAGTTCTTAAACAGATTAGAAGCAAACATTATCTTGTCTTCTTTAGCACACTTGCTTATTTTTAAAACAGCCTCAGTCTTTTCTATCCAGCGTAGGGCTGCAATGGGTCCTTCATTGCCCGAGAATTCTATTGGTTTGCAGGACCAGAATTCTTTATAAGAACAACCATAAGGCATGGTTCTTCTTCTTTTGGGAATGGGCGCTTGTAGTACGGGTCCATTGTTCACGCTGTGTTCTGGTTCAATTGGTCGCTTACTACTATGCTTACTTTTATTATTCTCTTCTTGAACCGTTTGAATAATAAATGGCATGACATCTGTAATTCCTTGTGCCACTATGTGTTGAACGACACTATTATCCATTTGGTTTCCATTGTTATTGATGCTTGGATTCTCATTAACTAAGTTAATGTTACTCTGGTTATCGTTATTCAGATTATCTTGATTTCCTTCGTCGGCATCTGAATTTTAAACATTTGTCACTTATTAATATCACAAAATAATATTGAATATAGTCAATCACATGACACGCATTTTGGTCAAAAGCGTCGATCATTGCGACTTTACTCTATTAATCTATTATGCATCGATTTCACACTAGTACTAAAATTAAAATTACAATACCGACTGAAACGAAATTACACTAATAGTAGTAGACATCCGTACACACATATTTTATTTTATTATTTTATTATATTATTATATTATTATATTATTACTACTACCGTTTCCACCATCTCATCTACGGATATGGATTCATCCAGAAATCCATATTGGGCTCATCGTATTTCCATACGAGTCGCTCTCCCACCTGTCTTATTCGTTCACTACTTTCTAGAATTTCCTCACCAAAAGTCCTAAGTTCTTGTACGTTTTCTGCACTCATTGGGGGTGCAGGTTCTAGGACTGGGTTTGGAATCTGGGGTGCGGGTTCCTGATATGGGGGTGTAGGTGCCTGGAATCGGTAAAGATCTTTTAAAATCTCCCTAGTGTATTCATCGTGGTAATAGGGATCTAAAGGGTACAAACCTGGGTAGGCTCCTATGTTTGGCATGGACATGTCTTCGTGTATCGGATAACGTTGCACATAGTCCCTATTGTCGTCCCACCAGGGGTCGTAATTTGGGTCTAGGGGGTTTGGTACTGGTATCCTAGGTATTTCTTCTGGATTGAAGTCATGCATTTCTACTTGATTTTCGGGATTTTCTATCTCCATGGGTTCGTCAGGGATTGGTAGTTGTGGTTGGGGTGCTATTATTTCCTCCAGGTTAGGGTCAGCTGTAGTGGTTGCTAGGATATGGATATTGGCTATACCCCTATTTATCATATCCTGGGCATAGGCATCTGTTTTTCTTTTGGCTGCTGCTAGTACCCTCTGTTCTTGTAACTTTTTCATACGCTTTCTACGCTCGTGTGCCCCTCGACTGAACCATCCCCTCTTTTTCTGAGGAAACGGCTCCTCGGACTGAGCCTTAAATACAAAGATTCCATCTTCCGTATCAGCAAAGTACCCTGAGAGGGCAGGCTGAGAAGAGGAGGTGCCTTCGCTTCTAGGCGAACCAGACAATTGACGATACGCGTCAGATGGTCCTTGGTCGCTCATACTGTAAACTAACAAATAGTCAAATAACACATAACAATAAATACAGTTATGCACGTATTTCCGTAATTTATTCCCTAACAGATTGAATTTTGATGTCAGCAGAACAATTTTGTGGCTGAATCAGTGGCTTAGCTCTGATACCACCTTCTGTCGCAACCCCCGATCCCTGATCCCCGGGAACGGGCGGCCGCGAGCCAGTTTCGGTGGTATCGCATGATTGTCTAATTTGGCAGCGGAAATTTTTCATCAGGACCGTAGTTAGGAAATATTTGATCTGAGTAAAATACCACATTTTCATAATAGTAAACAAATGGGATAAAACCCAAGTTCATAGTACACACGTTTTCATAGGACTAAATCCTATTTTATTTAATAAAACATCTATTTTATTTTAGGTAACTTTATTGCCACTTTTCCAAGCCTTCAGTGCTGTCCAGCTGGCTTCTATTTGGCTTTCACATTTTGTTACATGAAACGCGTTTTAAAAACATTTGTCAGTGGGAAATACTGGTGAGTGAATCCTAGTTTAATCAAGTTTAAATAAAAATCAGTTCACAGTGTACAGTATTGAGGGCGATCCCGCAATTACATTTGTTTCCAAGTTATAACAATTAACATCCATGGTACTGTCGAACCCGACTTGTGGTCATGTTACTCCTCACAATGTAGTAACAAATTTTGTATACAAAACCCCAACATACTCATGATAATTGTAGTCTTACAAATACTCAATAACTGTCATTCGCATGGAAAAATATTTAAGGTTTTGTATAAACATTTCACAAAATAGGTTTACAAAAAGTGGATCAACTCACATTGCTGTCTTAGATTTTCCGTAAGGGTTTCCTGGTGACAATCTATAATTTACACAAATGCACACGCGTTAGTATAATAACCCATTTTAACATTAGTAATACCCTCCCCGAGACGGCATTTCAACGACTACGTCGGGCAGAACCACGACAGCCGTTACGGAACCCTAGATCAATCGGGCAGCGTATCTAATACGTATCCAGGGGTTATAATACTTACAACGGAGAAGAACTTCTCTATTTAGGGGGGTATAATACCCGAATATAAAGCCTACACTTTAGAATTTAGATAAATAAATGATTTTTGAACGAATTCGACTGAGATCCGATGGCTCCTTTATATAGTTGCTGAGTCTGGTTCTCTCGCGGCCCGCGTAAAATAAGACAGGGGCTTACGCGGCCCGCGTCAATCCCCGGTCAAAGCGTAGCTGATCCTGGTCAGCGTCTAGACTCGCCACGATGATGACACGTGTCATCACCGGGCTGCGCCACATTTTTCGATCTCACGCGGCCCGCGTCAAGGTTGGGGTGGGGTTTACGCGGCCCGCCTCAACTTAAAAATCAGACTTTTTAATTTATTTTTAATGCTATATTGTATTTCGGGCTCGGTTTTCACATACGGGGTATAATTAAAGACATATAGGGATATTTTAAAATATTTGTGGTGCCGGAAAAATATTCGAGGGTGTCGGTTTATTGAGGATTATTACAGCCGTGCTCATCCAACACGCCCCGTGCTCAACCATCTGCAGAAAAATGCCCAGTTCAGGTACCTGGACACAGGGCATGCTCACAGAACACGCCCTCGTGTCCAGCCTTCTGTTACTTTACTTTCTTTTCTGTTACTGGCGATCTGAACACGGGGCCGTGCCCGGACACCACGGGGCCGTGTCCAGACGCCCAGTAACATAAATTTTGCTTTTTCACATCTTTTTTACACACTCAATCAACCTCAAAAGTTATTTTTGGGACACATTGAGGACAATGTGTAATTTAAGTGTGGGGGGATGCTAAAACCTTGAATTTTGCAAATCCTAATTACAATCCTAATTTTTCATTTTTTTTACTTGTCTAGGTTTAATTTGGGAATTTCAAATTCTAAAAAGGTTATATTTTTACAAATTTACAACTGATAGCGTCGTGATAAAAAGAACCAACATAAGAAAATTATGAAACGGCATGACAAATCTAGTTAAAATTTGATTATATATACTTGATCACATAAAAACTCATTCCCACAAAAAGTGAGTTTTGAGCCTTTATTGAGCATACAAATACTCATCTTTAAACTAAAATGCTCATTTTTTGTTTCTTGTGTGTATAGCCGCTTGGTTCTTACAACTCTAGAACTTGCCACGACGATACAATCCCGGTCCTTACCAACTTAAACCCGAGTAAGTAAATGATGGAGGCATTAGGACTAACCCTTTTTATTTCAACACCATTATTTTTCTTTTTTTTACCACCTACCCAAAATCCCCCTACTTAACCCCTTTGAGCCTAAAACTTTTCATTTCTTAACCCAAAAACAAACACCTTTTTACCCACCAAAACCTTTTTTCATTTTAAACCCTTTATTTTAGTAACAAAGCTCGGTTTTTCATATGACCTTCCTTATCAAAAAAAAAAAAAGAAATATATATATATATATATATATATATAAATATATGATGATGAAGCCAAAAGAAATAAACAAACAAGTTTATAAAAAAAAGAACTTTGTTTGAAGAATCATTTCATCAAAATAAAAGGTTACAAAAATAAAAAGTCTTACGAAAACCGATGCTTTTTATGCCTTTCGCCCTTTTCTACTAACCACTAACCCAACCACCTACCTTTAACCCAAGCCTAACCCTTCCCCCAAAAGTCCTCTTGATATTTACAAAGGTATATAGTTAAAAAGGAGGAGGATTGATTGCTTGGCAAGCATATGGTAGGAGTAAGTTCCATGCCGCTCTCGAGTGTTTCACTAAAAAAAACATTTTCAGCCGAGTGTTGAGTTATCCCCCGTGAGGTATGTGAACTTGTATATAAATGGAATTTAAAAAAGGCATGTTATGCCCTAATAAATAATTTCTCTTATGAAACGTTTTAAATAAATCATGACGAATAATATTGTAAATAATTAAAAATAAGACTTAATAAAGAATCTTGGAAATCCCGACACTCTATGACAAGCCCAAAAACCTTCTCTTCTACCCGTTCCAATTGGGAGTACAAAGCCACATTATAAAGAGTTTTGTTTGAGGAAAAGCAAAGATTCAAGTGTGGGTGTATTTGATGTGCGCAAAATGCAACATATAAATTACATCAAATGTGGCATTAAACTAATCCTTTTTTAGTACTAATGTTGGAAAAAGTGTGTTTTTGTCTTCCTTTTGTATTTTCAGGATTAAATGAGCTCAAATGAACAAAAGAAGCAAAAAGGCAGCTAAATCTAACATAAATACAAGAAAAGGAATAAACGTGGCACCCCCGACCCCCCGACAACATATTCCCAAGCAAAACAAGAGAACAGAAGGCTGAACACGCCCCGTGCTCAATGAGCACGGGGGCGTGCCCAATTGTCTGCAGAAAAGACAAAGCTGTAGAAGCTTCTATCACCCACCACGGGGGCGTGCCCAGCGGACACGGGGCCGTGGTCAACTCTAAGATTCGCAGAATCTAGGGAAATCTTGATAGTACAGATACGCTTCTGCACACGGGGTCGTGCCCAGCGGACATGGGGGTGTGGTCAACTAATGCAGACAAACTACAATTAACGAAGAAAGAGAAGATGGGTGGACACGGGGCCGTGTCCGGGCTTTTGTGCAGACTATAAATAGGGGTGCTTGGCTCATTTGCAAACCATCCCTTGGCAAACCACCTCTCTCACACTTCACCCACCCACCACCACCATCACAACCCACATCCACCACCATCATCCATCATCCATCATAGAGTGTGTGAGTAGTCTCGGGATCCAAGATTGATCATAAGAGTTCTTGACAATCAAAGGCCGTGTTTGCCTAAGTCTCTTACATCACTTGGTGAAGACAAGTGTTTAGTGTAATACTTTTTATTTTTAATCTTTTCGCACTTTTTATTTGGTTATGTATTAATGACTTTAATAACTAGTTTCTTATGTTGAAGGTGAGTCTTCCTTATCGTTTGTCCGTGGTGTCTTGGCATTATTTTACTGTCTATATAAAATAAAAGATTTTCACCATTCATATCTCCACGGTCTATATGGAGGTATGTTGGCTACCTGGTCGGGGGTTAAGGGAACGGTTTGGTAAGATTCTTGCCTTGTTCAGTGTATAGATCCTGCAAGGACCTGGGTCAACTTTAGTAGGACCTCCTTCAATACCCACTTGTATTGGATGGCGGGGGTCCGAACTCCTTGATCCCCTCATATGTAAACTACTATTAAAACTTTAACCTGGCTACTTAGGACTGTATCCCTGCTGACTCAGACCACTTAGCCGAGGGTAACGTCACCTCCAGAAGAGGGGCCTACCACAATATGCATTAATAACTTAATTAATTATCTTTCAATAATCCAACCCTTTAGGATTGTATCCTTGCTGACTCAAACTACTGGGTTGAGGGTAACGTCACCTTCAGAAGAGGGGCCTACTACAATAACTAAGATAATCTCTTAAAAAGTGCAAAAGTGCGAAAATAATCAAAGGTTACACTAAACACGAGTCGGATCCAAGTGATTCATCTTGTCTATCTGTTTTTATTTTATTTTATTTTTCAGCATTTTAGTTAGTTTTTTTTTTCTAGTTTAAAACCTTTTTCTAAACTGTTGGGATTGAACCCTATCAGAGGAACAGATAATGTAAAGCCAAAACTGGATCAAAGCAGTGGATCCAGAATAAGCAGACGTTTACAGTTGATTCATGCAAATCTCTCCCCTTGAAAGTAGTTTCATATCTGCTGACCTCCTATCTGCTGATCATACTAAGTGCTGACCTACAACTGCTGCTTTATATCTACTGACCAATGTCAAAGACTGATGGAAGACCAAAGCTCTGTTGACTCAATCTACTGCCTTGGGTCAAGTACTGCTGATCCGGACAAGCACTGCTGGGTTCACAGCAGTGGAAGGATGCAGCAGCAGTTTAAGTGTCTTTTATGTAATGTAATGTAATAGCAGTAGTTTAGTACATCGGTGTTTATAGATCAGTAGTTAGAGTTTGTTAGGAGGTTAGATGTCACTTTCATGGTGACGTCAGCTAAGATGCTCAGTGGTTTGCAAGTGCCTATAAATAGTTCAGTACTTTGTACTGTTCTATTAGCTCTTTCATCACATCGTCTTCTTTGCACGAACAAACTACTGAGCTCTGGCTGAGGGGGAGTTTGCATTCTTACATCAATCATTGTAATCGTTGTTGAAACAAATTCAATCTTTCGATTCATTGTGTAAAGATGTTTGATAAAAGTATTACTCTCGTTTGATTGTATGCAAAGTTTGCTTTCATCTTATTTCCGCTGCACAACTCTTTCATTTCCATCTTAATTACAAACGAAAATACAATAAAAAAGAAACTCAGATCCAACAATTGGTATCAGAGCTTGGACAGTCAAATTTGATTTAACAATCATTTTGACGTAAATAGTTCAGCTCATAACAGTTGATACTGATCGTTTGTTCGTCCGTTGAAAAACAGAGCAAGGATTAATCACCATTAAAGTTGATTTCTCAGTGTCTGTAAAACAACAAGAATGACGTCACAATCTCAGGATGATAAAAACAACATCGGCTCACTTTTTAAACCACCTATGCTAAAAAGAAATGAGTACAACATCTGGCAGAGGAGGATGGGTCACATCCTCGCTCAACAAAGCACAGGTTGTTGGAGGTCTGTCACCTTTGGTCCTCATGTTCCTTCAGTGCCAAGCGCTGAAGATGTTAAAAAGTTCGTTCCAAAACCAGTTGAAAATTACACCGAAACTGATTTTCAAAAGATCGAACTAGATGCTAAAGCGTTTAGCATCATAGCATCAGCGCTGCCCAATGAAATATATGCTGGACTGTTACACTGTAACAGTGCCAAAGAATTGTGGGACGCACTTAAGGAACAGTTTGGAGGTACTGAAGAAGTCATAGAAAACAATAGGGAAATCCTGAACCAACAGTATGAAACATTTTGTCATGTTAGAGGTGAATCACTGACTCAACAATTTGAGCGGTTTAGTTGTCTCATCAGTGAACTGAGGCTTGTTAATACCACCTTTACAAACTCGACTCAAAACAGCAGGTTCCTCAGGTCACAGCCCGAAAAATGGGACACTGTAGCCTTTGTCACCAGAAATTCACCTGAGTTCAAGGATCTGACCTTGACCCAACTCCATGGTCGACTCCTGACCTACGAAAGGGAGTTGAACCAGAAAAGGAAGTTACAAGAGTCAGGAAAAGCCGTTGATGATTACACATTCGGTAATACTGCTCTTCTGGGTCAAGAAGAATCTGGGAGCAGTGGTAAGGACCAGGGTTATGATCACTTCATTGACATAACTGCTGGTGCAAATTTTAACAACCCTGATCCTCACTCTGCAAGTTATGCATTCACTGCAAACGAAAACCAGATGTCAGATAATTTAAGCTTTGAACTAAATGATTTGCAACATTTTGATCCCACTGATTTAGAGGAAATGGACATCCTACACCAACTGGCTTTGCTAAGTGTTAGAACTAGCAAGTTCTACAAAAGAACAGGGAGAAAATTCCCAGGTTTGCATGGGAATCTAAGGGTTGGGTTGGATAAATCGAAAATCAAGTGCTACAAGTGTAATAGGTTGGGACATTTCGCTAGGGAATGTAGGAGTCAAAATACTGGTCCCATAATTACTCATCCTAGCTCAAATCCTAGACCTCAAAACTAAAACACTGTGCACTATGCCCAATATGCCCCAGCAGCTCAAGTGAACACTGCTCACTATGCTGCTGCCCCTGTGCCAGTACATTATGTCCAAACTACTGTTCCACAAATCCAATATGTTCAAACCCCTGTTCCACAGGTACAAGTGCAACCTGTTGCACCTCAAACCACTGCTCCAGCAGCAGCACAACCAGATCAACAAAGTTTTTTCACTCAAGGGTTTGTTGACTGGAGCAGTATGCCTGATGATCTTTGTGATGAAAATTTTGCACTCTATGCTTCTAATGATTCTTCACATGATGAGTTTTGTTTGATGGCACTAGAGTCAATACAGGAGGGGGTTGAAGCTGAGGAGGAACAGCAGTGCTTTGAAACAGTGGAAGAGGTGATTGACGCAGTGGTTACTGCTGTGGCTGGTGAAGTACTGTTGGAAGAAAGTTCAGGTACTCTGATTGAACCAATGACAGATCCATGGTCCATAGAGGACAAAGAAGAAGAGAAAGAAGAAAAGGCTGGTGAAAAGAAGGTAAGAGCTGATGATGATGAAGATCATCAATGTGATTGTGCAATGATGGCAGCTGCCAAGGTATCTCCTCAAGTTCTTGAAAAACTGTGTTCAGACAATTGCATAATTGCTTTTGCTAACATCAAAGAGGTGAATGAAAACCTTCGGGATAAAATCTTAACTGATGAGGTCAAATTTGAAAGCTCTTTAAAAGAACTTAAAAACAAATTGACTGAAAAGGAAAAAGAAATCAGCTGTTTAAAAGAAAAGCAAAGTATAACCAAAACCCAACTTCAAACTATGGTAGAAAAATACCAAGTTTGCAAAAAGGAGTTGGAGTCTACCCAGATTACTTGTGAAAGATGGGTGGAATCCTGCAAAGGATATGAGGTTATGCTTGAAAAACAGAGAAAAAGCAATGTGAAGTTTGGGGTTGGGTATAGAAAATATGATGATGAAAACACTGCTTTTGAAAACTCTGTTCAAACCACTGATGAAGCTATTGAGCTTATCCCCACAAACAAGAATGGCCAAGAAGTGAAAATCACTGACAAACTTGGTAACAAAATCACACTTAACAGACCAATGGGTTCCTCCACTTTCAAGGAGCTTGAAGATCATCAGTTTAAACCAAAATGGTCTGATGAGTGTGATATTCTTGAAAATTTCAAGCCAATGGACTTTACATCAATCGATGGTGCTAAAGCTCCAAAAGCTAAAGTCATACCTCTCAAAGATATCCCAGCAGTGGTTAAAACCTCTGCTGCAAAGGAATCTGAAAAGAGAAAGAAGAAAGAAAACATTGATAACCTGTTTTGTGAATTCTGTGAGAAAAGGAATCATCTAACAAAAGACTGTTTCCACTTAAAAGCTTATGATCTAAACAAAACAAGTGTCATTGTTTCAGCAGAAAGCTGCATTGTCTGTGGGAAAACAAACCACAAAACTCAAGCATGTGTGTACCTCAAAAACTTTGATGTGAAAAAGAATGAGTACATTGCTAAAACATCCTTGAGTCCATCATCACCATCAACATCTGTTAAATTCACCAAGAAACAACCACTGTTTGTGCCAGTACAAACAGCTGTTACAAAACAGCTGAACCAAACATCTGTCAAAAGAGATGTTCAGGTTACTGATGCACCCCCTGCCAATCAGTTCAGAAAAGGCAGAGAAAAACAGTCTTACCAAAGGATTCCTCACGTTTATGAGGCCTACAAAAGGCCCTCTAAACCCAAAGTGAACAAGCATCCTTTTGGTTACCAGCAGATGATTGGTCAGGACCCACAACAGTGGTTAGAGAAACATTGTCCTAAAACAGTTCAAACCCCTGACCTAACCATTGTCCATCATCCTGCATCCATCCCAGACACTGTTGAGACCCCATCCAAAGCCTTGTTGGCTTTGGAGACCTTAATGAACTAATCCTTTTACTTCATGTGCAGGGAGCTTCTGCATGCTTTGATAGTCTTTGGTATGTAGATAGTGGAGGCTCCAGGCACATGACAGGATGTAAAGCCCTCCTCAAAGACTTTAAAATCCATGGTGGGGGTGATTATCCTTTGGGAATAATAGTAAAGGGAAGGTTCTGGGGTCTGGTACAGTGCAATCTGGAAATATAAAATTTGAAAATGTCAATCTAATAGACAATCTAAAATTCAACCTTCTGAGTGTGTCCCAAATGAGTGACAAGGGATTTGGGTCATTCTTCACAAAAGACTGTTGTAGGATTGTTGGACCAGAAATGGTCAAAAAGATTGAAGCAATAATCAAAACTGGTCAAACTAAACTTGTTGCTCAAAGAAGTGGCAATGTTTATGTTGTTGACATGTGAAAAGAGTGTCCCAGAGCTGATGCCTGTCTGTTCTCAGCTGCCTCTAACAAAGAGACAGAACTTTGGCACAGAAGGCTGGGACACACAAATCTTAAGACAATCACAGAAATTTCAAAAAATGGTTTGGTGAGAGGCCTACCACAAAAATTGTTTTCATGTCCTGAACATTGCATTTCCTGTTTAAAAGGAAAACGGCATAAAAGTTCTTATAAGTCCATTGAAGAGTCCAAAACAACCCAGTGTTTGCAAATGCTACACATGGATTTGTTTGGCCCAGTTCAAGTCATGAGCCTTAAAAAGAAAAGATATTGTTTGGTTATTGTTGATGACTTTTCTAGGTTCACATGGACTTTCTTTTTGCACTCAAAAGATGAAACTGCAGGCATTTTGCAAGACTTTGTAATACAGGTTGAAAAGCAATTTGACCTTCCAGTAAAAAGCTTCAGGAGTGACAATGGCACAGAATTCAAAAATAGGGAGTTGGATGCCTTCTGTGTGAAGAAAGGGATTGTAAGGCAGTACAGCATCCCAAGAACACCAGAGCAGAATGGGGTAGTGGAAAGGAAGAACAGAACTCTGATTGAGGCTGCCAGAACCATGCTTGCAGATTCAGGTTTGCCTTTAACTTTCTGGGCAGAGGCAGTAAACACTGCTTGCTATGTTCAGAACAGAGTTTTAATAAACCCCAGGCACAAAAAGACTGCCTATGAAATTCTGTATAAAATTAAACCACTGATCTCATATTTCAAAGTGTTTGGCTGCCCATGCTTTATTTTGAACTTAAAAGATTCCATTTCAAAATTTGCAGCCAAAATTGATTGTGGTTATCATCTGGGATACTCAACCACTGCCAAGGCCTACAAAGTGTTCAATACACGGACCAAGGCAGTGGAGGAGACTTTGAATGTAAAGTTCAATGAGCTTTCATCAATAAAAATCCCAGTAAACCCTGCAGATCTGTTTGATCTTGAAAAATTCACCTTTGAAAATACTGCTGTCAAGACTAACAGTGCAGGTCCATCAGAGGATACCACACCAGACTATGGGTATGAAATCATCATCCCTCAAAGGTCTGCCACAAAGGGAAAAGCACCAGCTGTTCAAAACAGTTGTCAAAGCTCAACCACTGCTACCTCAACAGTTGTTGACCAAAGTAGCCCATCAACCACTGCTTCCACATCCTCAAACACTGCTGACAAAAGTCCTCAAACAGTGGATAGAAGTCAGCAGTTGTCCACCTCATTACCTCCAATTCCACCACCTTTTGAAGCCACTGCTGGATCATCAAAGTCCCCAGCAGTGGTTAGCTCAGATGATACACATTTGCAGCCTTCACCAACCAATGCCATCATACCATACCAAGGAGATTTAATCTTCTTGAGATCTCATCCACCTGATTAAATCATTGGCAACATAAATGAAGGGGTGCTCACAAGAAGCCAAACCCAAAACATTTATCTTTTTGCTGGTTTTCTATCACTCCATCAGCCAGTCAAGTACCAAGAGGCACTGAAAGACAACAGCTGGGTAGAAGCCATGCAAGAGGAGCTCCAACAGTTTAAAAGACAACAAGTATGGGAGCTTGTACCACTGCCAGAAGAGGTTAGTCCCATTGGCACAAAGTGGGTCTTCAAGAACAAAACTGATGAAAGGGGTATTGTTGTCAAGAATAAAGCCAGGCTTGTGGTTCAGGGTTACAGACAGGAAGAGGGGATTGATTATGATGAAACATTTGCCCCTGTTGCAAGATTAGAAGCAATTAGACTGTTCCTGGCCTTTGCTGTCAACCACAATATGAAGGTATTTCAAATGGATATCAAAAGTGCTTTCCTCTATGGTACAATTCAAGAAGAGGTGTATGTTTGTCAACCTCCAGGTTTTGAGGATCCATTTTATCCAGATCATGTCTACAGGCTAAACAAAGCCTTGTATGGCTTGAAACAAGCACCAAGGGCCTGGTATGAAACTCTTTCCAACTTCCTACTCTCAAATGGTTTCAAAAGAGGTACCATTGATAAAACACTGTTTTTAAAATGGAGAGGGAAGGATTTAATGATTGTCCAGATTTATGTGGATGACATTATTTTTGGAAGCACATGTAACTCAATGTGTGAAGAGTTTAGAGAACTCATGACAGCTGAGTTTGAAATGAGTGCTATGGGTGAGCTGCAATGCTTTCTTGGTCTCCAAGTACAGCAATTGTAAAATGGAACTTTCATTCATCAAAGCAAATATGCTAAAGAACTTTTAACCAAATTTGATATGAATGATTGTAAACCATGCAGCACACCCATGGCAACAAATAAGCTGGTCATGTCTGATGAAAAAGATGAGCTGATTGACCAAACACTTTATAGAAGCATGATTGGGTCTTTATTGTACCTAACTGCATCTAGACCAGACATCATGTTTGCAACATGTGTCTGTGCAAGAAGTCAATCAGCTCCCAGAAAATCAAATCTCATTGCTGTAAAAAGGATCTTCAGATACATAAAAGGTGCTCCCACACTTGGTATCTGGTATCCAGCTAATGGGAACATCAAGCTTTCAGGGTTCTCAGACAGTGACTTTGCTGGATGTCACACCACAAGGAAGTCCACATCAGGAGGGTGCCAGTTTCTAGGTGATTGCTTAGTTTCTTGGCAAAGCAAAAAGCAAGCAGCTGTTTCAACATCCACTGCTGAAGCTGAATACATTGCTGCTGCAAGCTGTACAGCCCAACTCCTGTGGCTTCAAAATCAGTTGCTGGATTTTGGTATCACTGCCTTAAAGACACCACTCATGTTGGACAGTCAGGTAGCAGAAAATATCATCAAAAATCCAGTTTCCCACTCAACCACCAAACATATCGACATCAGACATCACTTTGTGAGGGATTGCTATGAAAAAGGTTTGATTTCTCTGCATCATGTCCCAACTAAAGACCAACTGGCTGATGTGCTCACAAAAGCACTTGATACAGCCACTTTTGAAAGCTTGGTCTCTAGAATTGGGATGCTGAACATGGAATAACAAGCAACATCTTGTTTTTCCATGAATAAAAGCAACAAAATGTTTTCAGAAAATCAAAACTCCATCCTTAAAAATAGCTAAAAATGAATTTTTTCATTAAAATCCTTAAAAGTCTGCCATTAACCACTGATTGTTCAAAAGTCTGCTCTACTTCAAAAGTCTGTCCACTGCTGAAAGTCAACCCCTGCTCTCTCTTTGATAAACTCTGTTGTTCAAAAGCAGTGTCTTATCCACTGATATGCTATCCACTGATAGTGAAAATCATCCACTGCTTTCATACCACTGCTTTCAACTGTCCCTATCACACAAGTACTGTCCTTCACTTTCAACAGGGGTTGTCACGTGGGCAGTACATATTGGTCTGACCTTTTGTAACGGCTGCCACCTCAGCATTCACTTTCTTCCCTATAAAATCCCCCACTCACCACCAAAACAGGGTTTTACTGTCGAATTGAATTCTCAAAAATTCTCTTCTCAAAACAGTTTTTCATCTCATTTTCCAAAAATTTCTTCGATCAATCATCCTCAAAATGACTAAATCAAAGAAATCTTCAAAACCCTCATCCAAATCTTCATCGACAATAGCCTCTCAAAAGGAAATCTCCACTGAAATTCCACACAAACCATCTCACAATCTTCTTGGTCTTCTTACAAAGCCAAGTTCTACAAAGGAGTTCGATTCCATCATTGATATCATCACCTCCTCAAAGTACAAAACTTTGTTGACAGCGGATGCACCAATTTACTTGGCAACCCAAAGGGAGTTTTGGAAGAATGCAATCCTTGAAACACAAGGAGATGCTGTAATAGCCATTAACTCTACTTTAAAGGGAAAAGAAGTCAAGATTACACCACAAACAATTTCAGAGGTCTTTCAACTCGACGATCAAGAAGGTAAACTTACTTTCCCTAAGAACGAGTTAAAAAATGATTTTCTGGAAAGGGGGTACAATGCAGAGGTCAAAAAGGACACCTTAGAAAAAGGTTACTTTCCTCCTGCAACAAGATTTTTATTTCACACCCTCTTAAAATGTGTTTCAAACAAAACCACTTCTTTCAATGAGATACCATTAAAAATTCAGAAACTGGGATTTGCAATTCTTCAAGATGAAAATTTTAACTACTCCCAGGAAATTTTTAATGATTTGGTTAAAAATGTTGAAACAAAGGCATTCCTACTTTTTCCAAGATTTTTAAGTTACTATTTTGAAATGAAACTTGGAAAGACGGATGCTGTTGCAATAAAACAAGGTGCTTTCATTCAAACAAATTGCTTAACTGCTGAAACTTTTACACGAATGTCCACACCTTGCAAAACACAAGCAGAGATGCCTGAGCAGATTTTAGCAGTTACAACTGCTCCTCAGGTATCTGCTGCTGAGCCCACTGCTCAAGGTGATCAAAGTAGCAGCACAACTGCTTTGAAACCCACACCTATCATCTCCAAAAAGCCAAAAAGAAAAACTCAAAAACCCACAAAACCCATCAATAAGGCATCTCTGGAGGATGAGATACCAGAGCTCCTGCCAGTGACGACACAAAAGTCACAAGAAACCACTGCTGCTACTTCCTCACAGCAGTTGGTACAAATATCTCAACCCATACCCAAAACTCCTCCTGCTTCTTCACAAAAAGAACAGGTTGTACAAATAGGGTCTCCACATCATGATGCTCTGGAAACACTCGTTTCTATCATCCACAGTCCAATGCCCGGGACACATCCTATTTCTACACCAACCATCACATCCACAATTCCCTCACCAATAAAACCACTGTTGGATGCAATTGATTTGAACCAGGCATTATCCAGTCCTTCTCAATCACCTACTAATGAGAATATACCTCAACAACTGACTGGGTCTGATGTATCAATCTTTGCTAACCCACCAACACAACCTGAGGAGGTTACACCCCTTGAGTTACAAGTAACTCTTGGTGGTAATCCAAGTGAAGCAGCCACTACAAGTGTTACACCCACTGGGTTATACTTGGACAGTGGTTACATTAATAAGACTTCCTTGGAGGCAATTCCTTTGATAGCACCTCTGACAACCACCAGTGGATTTATTTATCCTACTGGCAACATCAAAAGGTTGTCAAGTGTTGAAGGAAGAAGACCCCAGTACCAAGAAAAAGGGGCATCAGTGGTTAATGTTTGGAGTATATTCCCTACATCTACCACTGATAAAACCACTGCTAGTGGGAAATCAGATGATCCCATTAACTTGGGTGATGGTTTAAAGTACCAGAAATTGACGGATCGTATTGCAAAGCTTGATAACTCTGTTGCAGAACTCAAAGATATGCTACAACAGGTGTTACAAGTTCAGAAGGTATAATCAACTGCTGTTCCATCTCAAGCACCTGCTCCACAAAGGGCACCTGCTACAAATGAGCTCTGGAATCTATTTCAATCTTCTCTCCAACAACAAGCACAATTAGCAGATCAGCAACATGAAAAACATGTACAACAGCTGAGAAATGCAATGGAGTCAAGGTTCAAAACCACTCAGGCTGATTTAAAGGCTCTCAAAACTCAGATCTTGCAAACCACTGGCACTGCTCCTCCAAAAGTCCGCTTCATTTATCAACTCCCAGAAGATAATGCCAAAAAGGGGGAGAAAATTAAGGAGTGGAAAAGGAAGGGTATAGAGGATGGTCTCTATCTTGAACCAGAAAATTCAAACATGACCAAAAAGATCCCTTTGCCAGATGGCAGCAAGAAGATTGATGTGACAACAAATGCACTAGCAGAAGCAGTTGCAAGTGTGAAAAGAGATAGAGAGGCCAAAAGGAAAGCCAGGGTGGACAGAATGGATCATCCAGAACAGGGTACTTCTGGGTCAAAGGATCATGAAAATCCTGTTGAGGAAAAGAAGAAGCCTACTAGAAAAGTGAGGCAACCCAAATCCATTCCAATCAGACGTTCAAAGTCTGCTCAAAAACCACCATACAAAACAGCTGATGCAACAGGAGTTACAAAAACTACTGCTTGCCAAACAGTTGTTCCATCAACACACACCACTTCAACACACACAACATCCACTGCTTTACCATCATCACCACCAAAAACAACACCTGCTGACACACAGCAGAAGACAGCAGATGTTATAACATCTGTTGTAATGACAACAGTGGTTGAAACACCAGTTGTTTCAACAGCTGTTAGTCAATCACAATCCACTGCCACTACATCTACCACCACTGTTCCATCCAAAACATCATCAGTCCATCCTACAAAAAGGAGAAGGCTAATTTTAAAAGATGATGACACACCTCCATCACCAACATCTTCAAAATCCCTATCACTTGTCACTATTCCTAAACCCATACCTTCCTCTTCAGCTCAAATTGTAAAACCACTACCTCCTGCTGGTGTCTCATTTCCTCTGGAACTCATTGCAGTAAGAGAAGAAATCAAATCATTTTATTATGAAGATGACCCAGCCAAAAGGAGTTTGCCATCAATTGCAAATTATCCCAGGCCTAACAACATTGAAGAATATTTGAAGCTCAAAGCCAAACAAGCAGAGGATATTGCAATCAAAAACAGAAAAGGGAAATCTGATAGAGAATTTCAACAAAACTATCAGTTTTTGCTCTCACAGGTCAATGCTATGGAGCGTTTTGCTAAAAATGTATGTCAGAAAATTTCAGAAAGGGCAGATGAGTCCTTAAGAAAAGACTACATTGAAAACATCATGACCTACAAGAAATACAAGGGGGAGAAACACATGTACAAGAACTGGACCATCCCTGAGCTTGAAAAAGAAGCAGCCAGGATTCAAGACATGATAAAAAATAAGGTCAAGCAGACTCCTCCTGAAAAATTCATACAATTTGAAGCTGAAAAGATGGTAGAGCTGAGGAGAATGAAAGAGGAGCTGATTATAGCTGATTATGGGTCAAAGAACTCTGTGACAAAGTGGGGAGAAGATAGAGTCAGGGCAACATATAAAAGATTAGAGGAACTCAGAAAGAAAGATCCAAGAGTTCCACAAAAGCCTGAATACTCCAAAGCAGCGGTTTCAAAAAGACCACCAAAGCTGCAAGTCAAAAGAACCACTGCTCCAGCTGGTGCTGCCATCTACAAAAGAAGGAACAAAAACCAGTTCAGCATGGAAACAATTCAAGATCTTTTAGCCGGAGATGCTATTGTAAAAGCTGGCACAGAAGTAATGATAAAGGAAGATCTTGAATTGGAACAATCTGCAACCGCTGCTCAGCCAGTCATGAATAGGCCAGCCTCTCCAAATACTTCTGCAAATAAACATCTCCCAAGAAACCCACCAGGCTCAAAAATACAAAAGTGGGAAACTGACAAACAGACCTGCGTATTGACTTTGCTCAGGTCTGGTGGAGGAGTGGAGAAAATATCAAGGGAACAAGCTCTTGGCCTGAGTCTTGAAGATTTGCAGGATCTCCTTGATCTTCCACTCAACAGGGATGATGAAGATACAGATGCCCTAGACTTTGAATTACAATTTAAAGGTCAGATAAGGGAGCTGTTGTTGAGGCAATAAAGATTTCCACAAATAATGAAGAGTTTTGGCATTATCTGTTCCAGGGGGAGATTGTTGGGATTGAACCCTATCAGAGGAACAGATAATGTAAAGCCAAAACTGGATCAAAGCAGTGGATCCAGAATAAGCAGACGTTTACAGTTGATTCATGCAAATCTCTCCCCTTGAAAGTAGTTTCATATCTTCTGACCTCCTATCTGCTGATCATACTAAGTGCTGACCTACAACTGCTGCTTTATATCTACTGACCAATGTCAAAGACTGATGGAAGACCAAAGCTCTGTTGACTCAATCTACTGCCTTGGGTCAAGTACTGCTGATACGGACAAGCACTGCTGGGTTCACAGCAGTGGAAGGATGCAGCAGCAGTTTAAGTGTCTTTTATGTAATGTAATGTAATAGCAGTAGTTTAGTACATCAGTGTTTATAGATCAGTAGTTAGAGTTTGTTAGGAGGTTAGATGTCACTTTCATGGTGACGTCAGCTAAGATGCTCAGTGGTTTGCAAGTGCCTATAAATAGTTCAGTACTTTGTACTGTTCTATTAGCTCTTTCATCACATCGTCTTCTTTGCACGAACAAACTACTGAGCTCTGGCTGAGGGGGAGTTTGCATTCTTACATCAATCATTGTAATCGTTGTTGAAACAAATTCAATCTTTCGATTCATTGTGTAAAGATGTTTGATAAAAGTATTACTCTCGTTTGATTGTATGCAAAGTTTGCTTTCATCTTATTTCCGCTGCACAACTCTTTCATTTCCATCTTAATTACAAACGAAAATACAATCAAAAAGAAACTCAGATCCAACATAAACTTTTGATTTGACTAGACGTTGAGGATAAACCGGTATTAAAAGCTCTTGTGTCCTTGGACGACCTCGGTATCTTACCAACACTATACTACGCTCACGATGGGTGCACTTGCCCATATGTGTGTTTAGTGTTAGTAAATATCGTGTTTTATAAATTTAAAACTTGGCTAAAAAGTGTTAAAGGGCTTAAAATATACATTAAAAACTATACGACACTTCACACGCATCAGCATGCAACATCATCATCTCAATCAGCTCGGGAAAAGGTTCATCAACAGAGTGCAGAACGACATGGCACGATGTTCGAGCGTATGTCCGAGAGTGAGAAAGTGAACTTTTTATTCTCACAACTCCAAGCAGCAGCACTTCAGATAAATCGACATACGGAAGTCATGTCATCAAACCGCCAAATGAACATTGGTCAACAATTACAGATTAATACATTGAGAGAAATTGTGGGAAAACAGCATGCAGAGATTGAGCACTTGCGAGCTGAGAATGCTCAGTTGAGGGCTGTAGATGCTGAACGGGAGACACAATTGCAACAAATGCGAGCAGCTGACAATGCTCGTGGAATTTTCATGAATCGACTGAAAGAACGAACCACTGTTGTTTTATGAACTGCTGATAAGCTGTCTAGAAAGTATGATGAGATAACTGAATTGTACGACTCCAGGAACAAAACGATAGCTGACAACGTCAAGCAAATGACTAGCAGCTATGAAGTGACCAGAAAGCGAGTTAACATTCTTTGGGCTGACAGATGCAAAGCACAGGAAGTGCTACAGAAACGAGATCATGATAGTGAAGATCCCAGAAATCCTGATGTTCCTATAGCATCTGCACAACTAGAGGGGTCTACTTCAACTCAAGTTGTCCTTGGTTCTAGTTCTGAGCAGATCGTGACCGATCCTGTTGCCTCAGGTGGTACTCAAGAGGAACATAAAAGGTTAGAAGGAATGCAAGATGTTGAAGACATGGGTCTTCAGTTAGCTTTGATTGAAAGCGTGAGTGGTTTTGTTGGTGAAAGCTCAACGGGAGGTGGTGATGTGGTTTTAAGATCAGAAGATTTAGCGTTACAGGTGTGTCACCCTGTAACTGGTGAAGAATTGGAAGACGGAGAGATTATTTCTGAACTCTCAAGTGAACAGATGTTAGCGTTGAAAGATATGGAGACAGTAGATGATGCTACTATCGATGAGATACCTAGTGAGCCCGAGGTAGTGAACTTGGAAGGTTTGGAAAAAAATCATGTTTGAAGGAGATGCCAAGAAGTCAACGTATGTTCGTAAAGACGGTAAAGAATTTAATCCGTTTGATGGTGACTGGCTTCGTGAGAATGTAGATGAGATCGACGAAAAATTGAAGAGTCGTGACACATCTGCAATTCCCACTGACACATTTGAAGAATGGAGAAAACAGTTCTTGGCGAAGTTTCAAAAGCCAGCTCCTCCTCCTGTACAAGTCGACTACTTAAAGTATCAGAAGAATAGACCGCAAGGAAAAATCCTTAGTTGGATGTTTGTTAAAGATATTCACTGTGTGGCGGTGAAACGTGAAAACGAAATCCAATACTTTAACTCACTCCTTAGCATCTTAACTTTGCCTTTCTATGAGTGGCAGTAATAGCAAAATTAAACCTGATCAACAGATCCAACTATGAAGGTGCAACGCTTTTTGCAAGGAAGCTACGGATTGAACGTCGCAAGGGTTGGAAGTATGTACTGTACAAGCCTCAGTTCCCAATGCATGAGCAGATAAAGCATACGTTGGATCCGGACACCAACACTACTCGTTACAAGCTTGTATACAAGCCAGTGAAGGTTATGGACAAGATACCTCTCATGCCGATGAAACAAGATTTTTTGGGTAAAATGAAGCTGTGGTGCTATGATTCGGACACTCATGAAGTGGTCATCGTGTTCAAGAACGACGAAGGCGATTTTCGAATGCTTGATCCAATGTGGATCGTGAATATGTCAGCTGGTGACATCAAGACACTTCTTCAACACGACATCTTTTATGAAGACAAGGACGCGCATAAAGCGTTTCTATTTCAACGCGTCACTTGTTTTTGCTACTACCAAGGTATTCACGCGGGAAGTTCGTGCTCCGAGACAGGCCACTAAGGGATGAAGACCGAAGACCAAACAACAGCCAAGGGGGAGTTTGTTGGTGTAGTTTTGTGTCTTTCGATTGTTCTTATTACTTTGTAATTTGTACGGTCTTTATTTACGGTCTGTATAGTTTTGGTTGAGTCGGCCAAGTCAAGATATCCTCCTATCTTGACTTAGCACAACGTTTATTTTGTTAAGCGTTGTAAAACAGTTTGCAACTGTTAGTTGTTAATGTGTTTTGATCTTACTGTATTTGCTGCAAGTTATTTTTGTATAGGGTCCCCACGAAGAACCCCTAGCCTTCGTGGGATTACATATGTCACGAACAATGGTTTTTATCAAGTTGTTCACCAAGAAGAACCATTCTTCGTGGTGATGGATTGTTCGCTGGAATGGTCAACGAAGAATCCTATTCTTCGTGGGCCTGATAGATGTTCGTGAGCCCAGTAACCTTCTTCGTAGGGTTATTGGGTGTTGGGCCTATATAAACAGACACTTGCTTCACATTTCAATAAGAGAGTCCCTGAGAGTTGTAAGCACTGTGTGTATGTGTTGTACTGATTCTCTTCAGTTAATCTAAGATTGTAAATCTTTGGTTACTTGTGTTTTGCATTTCTTTGTTTCAGTTTGCATAACTACGTGGATTCCGCACTTGTATTTTTGTTAACAAACAAGGAAGTAGGTTATCTTGATCCTCCAAGTGGACCTACAGTTTATCAAACTTGTATTTATCATTCACGATCCTACATTAATTACCAACAATACATATTAACAAAGTTATTATAATATATGTTGATTGTCATTGTTTTATGAATTAAGTGCTTATATATATGTTACTTTCATGTCGCCTTTCCATATTATCTTATATTTTTTATGACTGTTCTGATAGAATTCAACAAAATAAAAACAATTAAGTCACACACAAATACTTTTTACCATTATAATTAATTTGTTTAAAAATAAAAATCTACAATGGTATAATAGTTTTTTAAAATGCATTTTTAACCTAAAAAAAGAAAAATACAAAAGATGTATAAATGTAAAGTTTAATTAAATTTCTGCATTAGGTATGGGTAAACCATGGTGCATTATTGCTAAGAGGCATGGGAAACGGTCTTTTGTAAGTAGTGATTTTGTGAGAAACTAGACAAGATCACCATAGACTTATAAGTTCCTTCATGCATAAAAATTTTAGACAAATTAGAAATAACCATCTAACTGAATTTGGCCGACAATAATCCCAAGTCAGTTATTGGCCGATAATAATCTGAACTGGTCAATTTTTTTTTGTAAAATAGTCCGCCGTTAAAATAGCTTAACGGAGTTAAGTTTTTTTCCGAATTACAAACCGATGTTTTAGGGCTTTTGATCAGAACGAGGATACGAGTCGATTGATTTAAAACTTACCTCAAAATTGTGCTCGAAATGGCTTGATTTTGTTAATTGGAAGTTTAAACACCCGAATTGAAGCACTGTTTTCGTGGGTTGGGGCAGTATTTCGAGGTAAGATTTACATGAATCGACTCGTATCCTCGTTCTGATCAAAAACCCTAAAACATCGGTTTGTAATTCGGAAAAAACTTAACTTCGTTAAGCTATTTTAACGGCGGACTATTTTACAAAAATAATTGACCAGCTCGGATTATTATCGGCCAATAACTGACTTGGAATTATTATCGGCCAAATTGAGTTAGGTGGGATTATTTATTTCCAATTTGCCAAAATTTTTATGTAGGTAATTCCTGTCTCGCTTATCAGACGAAATGGTAAGATGCAAAATCACAAAGTATATAAAATACATGAAAACTTATAATGCATTACGTGGGTAGTGAAAGATGTTTTTTTAAGAACTAGACATTCATGAACAAAAAAACATTACTTGAAATTTTGCATTGTGATAATTGATGATTTAATGGACCTAAGATAAGATGATCACCACCAAAATTTACCCAAAAAATCGAAAAAAACATGTGACTTTCAAATAACAAAGCCTTTTCAAGATTACGTACATGCATAGCCCGAAGAGAATAAAGAGAAAAAGAGCAAAGGAGATTTACAATGTGTTATTGACCTTTTCTTGATTTCATATCTACATCTACTAATTATTTAAAACTCAAATTGCTATTATGCATCATATTCTTTTAAGATTATACCACATATGAGAGCCACTAATTTTTTTATCTCAATTTGAATACACACATATTGTAAGGTTTCTCTACAAATAGCTAAAACCTTACAAAACATAGGAAGAGATATGACGTTGACATGTGGCATGGGAGCTAACTTATATGTAGCGGAAGGATCGTCTTTTTGTGTGTGTTTTTTTTTTGTGTTTTTGTAAAACATTGCTTATGTCAACGCCCTCAATATTAGCATTTACCTCTTCTACAAGTTTCAACTAATCTATGACGTTTGTAATGGCAGATGATTTGCAAAGTAATATCATGCATTTTTTATAAATTTTATGCATGATTTCTCCCTATGTGGTTGTTTTCGTCGTTTAAATGCTACTTTTCTCTTGCTGTTTTTTTTATTTTTACTAGGGTTCACTTTTTAAACCCCTGTATATGTGTTTTAGTTGACTTGGTCTACGTCATTGGCATTTAATTTATCCGTTAGTGGTTTCACATTAACCTTGAATATCTACCATAATGTGGCATTTTGTTAGTAGTATGCAGTTATTTTATTAGACGTGCAAGACGTTTAGTTAATGTAATGTATATTGTTTACGCACTTAGTTTTCTGAGTTTTTATGTTATACGTTGTGTGTGTTTCTTTTTATTGTTTGGCGTTTACATGGATATATAGACAAATTATATGAAATTATCATAATATATAATCACTTGTGGAGCTTTTGTAACTATGTTGAGGATTCGATGTTTGGTGTTTGTATATGGCGTTAACTATGCTAAGGATTCTATATATGGCATTAATTATCTTTCTGTTAATGATGCTTAATTAGCGTTGCTTAGAGTTTTATATATTACATTAACTCATCATACCATACTAAAGAATTTATGTTGAATGATGCTTAATTAGTGTTGTTTAGAGTTTTATATATTACATTAACTCATCATACCATACTAAAGAATTTACCATACTAAAGAATTTATGTTGAATGATGCTTAATTAGTGTTGTTTAGAGTTTTATATATTACATTAACTCATCATACCATACTAAAGAATTTACCATACTAAAGAATTTATGTTGAATGATGCTTAATTAGTGTTGTTTAGAGTTTTATATATTACATTAACTCATCATACCATACTAAAGAATTTATGTTGTTTTTTATGTATGGCGTTTATATGGTTATATAGACAAATCGAATCAAATTATCTCAATATATAATCACTTTGTGGAGTTTTGTATCTATATTGAGGATTTGATGTTTTAGCGTTTGTATGTGGTGTTTTTGTATATGGGGAAGGATCCACTAAAAAGTGGATTTTGCCTAAGTAGCCTAAGAAGGAATGTTAACCATTCATTTTTCAAATCAATGGTTAAGATGAAAGGGTAGGATAAAAGGAGGAGTGCAAGGGTATCTTGGGAAAATCATATTTATGGACTTTCTCTCTCCACATGCAAGGCACATGCATATTTCACCCCCATTTTTTAAACGTTCATAACTTTTTTATACGACATTATTTTTTCATAAAAATTTCACCATAAAATCGAGCGTCTTTTTATCTTTAATCTGAGTACCATATTGCTATATAAAATATGAAGACTCAAAAAACCCACTAAAATGTGTTGTATTTCTATGTTTTATAACATTTTTTATGCTGGATTTTTGTACTATATTTTTGTACTAAAAATTTTGTGCTGATTTTTTTTGTCTTAAATTTTTTTTTCTCAATTTTTTGTGCTGGATTTTTTTGTACTTCATTTTTTTGCTAAATTTTTTTTTTGCTATATTTTTTGTACTAGATTTTTTGTGCTATATTTTTTTGTGCTAGATTTTTTGTACTAGATTTTTTGTGCTATATTTTTTTGTACTAAATTTTTTGTGCTAGATTTTTTTATACTAGATTTTTTTTGTATTTTTAAAAAACAAAAAGGGTGCCACATGTCATTTTCACTCCTATTTATAAGGACCAAAATGCCCCTTCATTCCTACTTATTAGGAGTGTCACATGTCATTATCACAATCCTTCTTAGGCTACTTAGGCAAAATCCACTTTTTAGTGGATCCTTCCCCTTTTGTATATATGCTGAGGATTCTATATATATATATATATATATATATATATATTTGTTTATACCTTCATGAATTCTATATATGAAGTTTATTATCTTTCAGTTAATGATGCTTATTACCATACTAAACAATGTTTGGCATTTATCTATATATAGCATTCTCTTTCCTGTATAATAATTTTATTGAAGTTCTTATCTTCATGGTTTGCTTTGTTGCTTATATTTTAGATGACATGGCGTTTTTGGGTTTTTCTTTATGTGATACTATCACACCCAAAGAAAGAGTGTATCAAAAAATTGGCTTAATGCTACACATTCCTGATGTTATAGAAGATTTAAAACACAAGATTTGGATGACTTTTGATAGTCTAGAAGAAGCTTATTCTTTATATTAGAAGTGTGTTTCAACTGATGGTTTTGTGTTCGCAAGGGTACTGAAACTTTTGATTCAAAGGGTGTTAGGAGACGTAAGAATTATGTTTGTGCTAAGGAGGGTTTAAATATGAAAAAGGTTGATACATTAGATGATACAAAGTCATTTTTGATGAACTTGCTTGTTTTTTTGCTTCATCATAAAAAAATATTATTATTATTATTAATTTTGAAAAGTCATACGAAATACCGAGCTTGTTACTAAAACAAAGGGTTTAAAATAAAAAGGGTTTTGGTGGATGAAAGGGTGTTTGTTTTTGGGTTAAGAAATGAAAAGGTTTAGGCTCAAAGGGGGTTAACTAGGGGGATTTTGGGTAGGTGGTAAATAAAAAAGAAAAATAAAGGTGTAGAAATAAAAAGGGTTAGTTCTAATGCCTCCATCATTTACTTACTCGGGTTTAAGTTGGTAAGGACCGGGAATGTATCGTCGTGGCAAGTTCTAGAGTTGTAAGAACCAAGCGGCTATTCTCACAAGAAACGAAAAATGAGCATTTAGTTTAAAGATATGTATTTGTATGCTCAATAAAGGCTCAAAACTCACTTTTGTGGGAATGAGTTTTTATGTGATCAAGTATATATAATCAAATTTTAACTAAACTTGTCATGCCTTTTCATAATTTTCTTATGTTGGTTCTTTTTTATCACGACGCTATCGGTTGTAAATTTGTAAAAATATAACCTTTTTAGAATTTGAAATTCCCAAATTAAACCTAGACAAGTAAAAAAAAATTGAAATTTTTTGCAAAAAATTGCGGTGATTAGCGATTCCAATAGAGTTTTGTGTAAGGCTTGTAATTAGGACTTGCAAGATTCAAAGTTTTAGCATCCCCCCCACACTTAAATTACACATTGTCCTCAATGTGTCCCCAAAATAAGTTTTTAGGTTGATTGAATGTGTAAAATGGTGTGAAAAGGTAAAATTTTATGTTACTGGGCGTCTGGACACTGCCCCGTGTCGGATAGACACGACCCCGTCTCGGAGTGCCAGTAACGAAAACTTACAGAAGTTGGACACGGGGGCGTGTCCATTGGGCACGGCCCCGTGTCTGGCAAAAGTCTGCAGATTTAGACAAACAGCAGGTCCGGGGAAGTGGACACGGGGGCGTGTTGGCTGGACACGACCCCATGTAGACAATCTGCAAAGTTGAAAAACAGGTTTCTGGCTCCGGTTTTCCTGACCCGGCTTTAGTAGCACTAATATTTAGTGCTCTAAGCCTCGTATGTACCTGTTTTATCAATAAACACTATACCAAACCATAGCAAACATCCTAAATTACCAAGTTCAACATCCACATCACAAAGTTAAAAAGAAAAACAAATGCATAAAGTAAAAAAAAAGAGTTAAAGGAAAGTAAATAGTTTAACACACGGCACGCAGGCCGGAAATTGTTCAAGATAAAGGGGTGTTAACCTGTGGGATCTCCAACCAATGGCTCCTACTTCTACTTCTCCCGCCTAGTCCATGTCCTCGTCCTCATCATCATCATATCCTCCACCATGCCCCGCTATGTACTCCCGGATATTCCCGATGTCATCTTGGATGTCGGAAATGTTTCTCTCGATTGCTCCTACCCGGTTGTACGTATTGCTTGCCATGTTATAGGTGTTCCTGGTGCACATGAGGTTTTCCTGCAATAAATCATGTAAACTTTGGAAGTTAGGAAAACCGCCTCCTTGTGAGGAGGATTGGCCCGGATCACCGTGGGGATTGGTACTGGTATTGATGATGTTGTGGAGCGGGAAGGACAAGTGCCTCTTGCGGGTTCCATGCATGCCCCTGCATCCTTTGGAAGCTAACCGACCCGTCTTCAGCCTAATAAATTAGGTTCATGGAGCGGCAGATGTGTACATCCACTCTTCCCGACCATGGACTCCTTTCCAAGGACCTAGGTATGTTCGTGAAGTGCTTGAAGAGACGGCATATCCACCCCCCGAAGAAGATATGGGTTGGTGAAGTAGCAAGTCGATTCAAATGCATGTTACGGAGTAGGAGGTACGGAACATCTAGGTGTCTGCGGGTATGAATACAATGAAGGACCACCAAATCTCTCAACCCCACAACGCCACTGCTATCATGCCTTTGGCTAAGAGAGTAAGCGAGGACCCTATGGATGTATCGGTAGAGTGGGTCCCTTAACTTAGTGCTCTTAGTGCTGCTCGGGTTGTAGTGCCCTTCACCAATCTGAGCCCACGCGGCTTGGCGCTTGTTCTCATCCAACTCTCGCACCCCTCTGGTGTTTTCTTCATTACCCGCATCTTCCTCCGCATACAGCCCAACTATCGACCCAAATTGTGCCATCGAAATCGAGTACCTAGTTCCACCACATCGGAATGCTACCCCATTATTGTCAAATGGGTCGCACCTTAAATTGAACGTGAAGGTGCTATAGAATTCCATAGTGCACTCGGGGACTGAGCGAAGTCAAATGGTTAGGGCGACTCTTAGTGGGCTGGTAACCAGGTTGTTAAACCGGTCAAGTTGGTTCACCATTGCTAACAGATCCATGCATGCTTGTCTTGGGTATTCTTCCGGTCTTGTTTGAAGTACTTCGTATCTTGCCCTAGCTTCGAGCTCATTTGCGTTGAACCTCGTGAATTTCCTTGACATCTGAAAAAATACACCAAAAGTTAGCATGAAACAGTGGAATTTTCGGACAAAACTGCAAACAGCGAGCTGGACACGGCCCCGTGTTCAGCGGACACGACCCCGTGTCCAGGCATCTGTTACTCAAAATTTTCATTTTTCGACCCGGTCCCGAAAACTTGAAAATTTTTGCTCCACTAGGTGCGGTTTCCCCCGAAAATGAAACCCCAAGTGCCGTTTTTCCCAAAACAAACCGTTTACCCATTCAATTTTATCTTTTTCGGTTCAAAAACAAGGGTTTGAGGTTTCTGTGAGAAATCGGGCGAATCTTTGAACAATACAAGTGGTTTTACTCCCTATAACATTAATCTAACTAAATGCTAACAGATTTATACAAAAAATTGAGGTTCGATCCGGATGAAGTTCAAGAACCCTAGATTTTTCCCCAAATTTTTGATGTTTTAACTACATGCAAATGCTTAATCTAACTACTAATGATGATAGAATCATACCTTGGTGTTGTTAGAAGTAAAAGAGACGTCGAAAATCTGCGGAAAATCGCCTTGAACCAGAGTGTTTTGGGGAAACGGGGCGTGTGGAATGGTGTAAGTGTTATGAAAAAGGGGATTT
This sequence comes from Helianthus tuberosus, assembly GCA_030545235.1. NCBI lineage: Eukaryota > Viridiplantae > Streptophyta > Magnoliopsida > Asterales > Asteraceae > Helianthus > Helianthus tuberosus. The sequence continues at coordinate 183,107,957 of CM060376.1, forward strand.
ATCCCGACAGTCGTGCGGACATGGCCTCGTGCCGAATTTTTTTTTAGTGCTCGTGTGAGTGCCCTTGTTTCCCAAAAAAACTTGGTTAGAAGACTTACCGATTAAGATGTTATCCCGTTGGTTCGTAACTTACCAGGTATGATGTTATTGCTTTTACTCTTCGACCGTTTGAAGCTAGATTTCTTCCTCTTCATCCTCAATGAATCCTTGATAGAGTTTCAGCCGTTGGCCATTGACTTTGAATGGAATTCAATTCCGAGATTTAATTTCTACTGCACCGTGTGGGAAAATATGGGTGATGGAAAAAGGTCCTGACCACCTAGATTTTAATTTACTAGGAAATAATCGAAGTCGTGAATTAAACAAAAGAACTTGATCTCCAACTCGAAATTCATTAGGTTTAATATGTTTGTCATGCAAGTTTTTCATTCTTTCCTTATAAATTTCAGAGTTTGAGTATGCATAATTCCTAAGTTCGTCTAATTCATTTAATTGACAAAATTGATTTCTACCGGCAAATTCTAAATCTAAGTTTACATTTTTAATCTCCCAGTAGGCTTTGTGTGCAATTTCCACTGGCAAATGACAGCTTTTTCCATAGACTAGCTGATATGGGGTTGTACCTATTATTGTTTTATAAGCAGTTCGAAAAGCCCATAAAGCATCATCTAATTTATCTGCCCATTCCTTTCTAATTAACCCTACGGTTTTTTCAAGTATTCGTTTTAAACCTCTATTAGTCACTTCGGCTTGTCCGTTTGTTTGAGGGTGATATGCTGTTGAGACCCGGTGATAGACCCCATATCTTGTTAAAAAAAAATTCAACTTGATGGTTGCAAAAATGGGTACCTCTATCACTTATTAATGCTTTAGGTGTTCCAAAACGAGAGAATAATTTTTTCAGAAATCTTACCATGATTCTTCCATCGTTTGTTGGAAGTGCCTCGGCCTCGGCCCATTTAGACAAGTAATCTACTGCCACAAGTATATATTTGTTTCCTTTTGACGGTGGGAAAGGTCCCATAAAATCCAGTCCCCACACATCAAAAATTTCACAAACAAGAATGCCATTTTGTGGCATTTCGTTTTTGGAAGAAATATTACCTGTTCTTTGGCAAGCATCACATGTCTTGACAAGACTTTGGGCGTCTTTGTAAATGGTTGGCCAATAAAACCCTGAATCAAATACCTTTCGTGCGGTACTAGCGGCACCATGATGTCCTCCGTATGGACTTTCATGACAATGGCGGAGAATTCTTCGTGCTTCGTTACCATGTACGCATCGTCGGATGAGTTGGTTGGCACACATTTTGAAACGATAAGGGTCTTCCCAAAAATAATGCTTCACATTAGCGAAGAATTTTTTTCTTTGATGATGTGGCCAACCTTTTGCGACTATACCGCTAGCTAAGTAGTTAGCATAGTCGGCGTACCATGGTTCTTCTTTGTATTCCATCATTTCTAGGGACTCCGTTGGAAATTTTTCGTTGATTTGCTCGTCCCTAGTTGCCTCCAAACCTGGGTCTTCTAAGCACGAAAGATGATTTGCTGCGGTGTTTTCTGCTCCTCTTTTGTCTTTGATTTCAATATCAAATTCTTGAAGGAGTAAAATCCACCGAATCAAACGTGGTTTTGCGTCCTGCTTTTTGAAGAGATATCGAATGGCTGCATGATCTATATAGACTATAGTTTTAGAAAGAACAAGATAAGAACGAAATTTATCAAAAGTAAATACCACAGCTAGTAATTCTTTTTCAGTTGTTGTGTAATTTTTTTGTGCATCGTTAAGTGTTTTACTACCATAATAAATTGGGTGAAAATTCCTTTCTTTTCTTTGTCCTAAGACAGCTCCAACTGCAAAGTCACTTGCATCACACATGATTTCGAAAGGAAATTTCCAATCAGGCGCTATCATGATAGGTGCATTGACTAGCATTTCCTTTAGGGTTAGAAATGCTTGATTGCAATCCTTGTCAAAGATGAAAGGGGCATCTTTTTCAAGTAATTTCGTTAGAGGCCTTGAGATTTTAGAAAAATCTTTGATAAACCGTCTATAAAATCCGGCATGCCCTAGGAAACTTCTGATAGCTCTAATGGAGGATGGGGGTGGTAATCGATAAATAGTGTCTATTTTAGCTCGATCAACCTCCATTGCTTCGCTTGAGATTTTGTGACCGAGTACTATTCCCTCCGTTACCATGAAATGACATTTTTCCCAGTTAAGGGCGGGGTTAGTTTCCTCACATCGGGATAGCATTCGTTCAAGGTTATTGAGGCATTGGTCGTATGAATCCCCAAAGATAGAAAAGTCGTCCATGAAGACTTCCATTGTCTTTTCTATCATGTCATGGAAGATGGCTACCATGCAACGTTGGAAGGTTGCGGGGGCATTACATAGACCAAACGGCATGCGTCGATAAGCAAAAGTTCCATAGGGACATGTGAAAGTTGTCTTTTCTTGGTCTTCGGGTGCTATCGGGATTTGAAAGTAACCTGAAAAACCATCCAAGAAACAGTAAAATTTATGACCGGATAATCTTTCTAACATTTGATCAATGAAGGGCAAAGGAAAGTGATATTTCCTTGTTGCTTCATTTAATCGTCTATAATCTATACATACTCTCCATCCTGTGACGGTTCTCGTTGGTATTAATTCATTCTTTTCGTTAGTTATTACCGTCATACCTCCTTTCTTTGGAACTATTTGGACGGGACTTACCCAAGGGCTATCGGAGATAGGATAAATAAGTCCGGCGTCAAGTAATTTGATGACTTCATTTTTAACCACTTCTTGAACATTTGGATTTACTCGACGTTGTGGTTGTATTACCGATTTGTAGTCATCATTCATTAAAATTTTGTGCGTGCACATGGAAGGACTTATTCCTTTAATATCTACAAGCTTCCAAGCAATCGCATTTTTATGTTTTTTTCAAAAGGTTAAGTAATTTTTCTTTTTCTAAACTATCTAACTTAGATGAAATAATTACAGGTGATTTACCATCTTTGTCTAGAAAAGCATATTCCAAACCTTTTGGAAGTTCTTTGAGCTCAAGAGGTGGGTCTTTAGGAGACTCCTTATTTGGTTGCTCATTTTGATCAAGAACTTTAAAAGTTTTTTCTATGGCGACCTCTTCTTCAACAAAGTGGTCAAACTTTTCACTTGTATCGGGTGGTTCATCTTCATCTTCAATTAGGGGGTCATTATTGCCGAATGGATATTTCATTGACCGCTCAAGATCGACACTCTTTTTAAATGCCCCTAATTGAATAGGTAGATTGTTATACTTCCGGTTCTTCAAAGCTTCGTGGGTTTTTACAAAGGGTCGTCCCAACACTAGAGGAGCGTCATCGAGGATGACAAAGTCGGTTGGGATTACCATTTGATTTATTTGAACCAAGACATCCTCAACTACACCGATTGATTTTATTACTTTCCTATTAGATAGAAAAATGGGTATTTGAAGTGGAGAAAAATCACTAATACTTAATTTTTCGAAAATGTAGTTGGGCATTATGTTAACGCAAAGATCTTTATCAATTGTGACATTACTAATAAATGAATTTTGAAAAAAACATGGAACCGGTGTAATGTTAATTTCAAATGGATCTTCTTTTATTAGCGAGGTTTGATCTTTAGTTAATTTAACACTTACCGTTTCGTCAATTTTAGTGTTAGTATTTAACTCTTTTAAAAACTTAGCATGAGTTGGAACTAAATAATGATTTTCAAAAGAAGGTGACAAGAGATTAATTTCTTCAAAATTAGACTCTTCTTGAATTTTAGCGTTGTCGGACTCACCTTTTTCGTAGTTTAACCCATGTGTCGGTTTTTCACTTATTTGTTTTTTCCCTTTTTACACTTTCAATTATCTCTTCTTTATTTAATTCTTCTCTTGCGCGGGACTCCTCTTCCCTTGCGCGAGATTCTTTTATATAGCGCTCGATAACTTTAAGGTGTTCTAATATCCTATCGGTCACTTCGGTTATAGAAAAAGGATCGGGATTTTCAAAGCTTGAATCCGGTTGTTCGATCCTTTGTTCCTCATAATACCCGTATGAAGTAGATGGTTCACACCATTGTTCTTCATTGTAAGCATATGATGGATAAGGGTCGTAATTTTGTTCTTCATAATACTCATATGAGGTGGGTTGTTCACGCCATGGTTCCTCATAATAAGCATATGATGGTGGTGGCTCATATCTTGGTTCCTCAAAGTATGAGTAAGAAGGCTCATACCTTGGTTCATCAAAATATGAGTATGAGGGAGGAGGTTCATACCTTTGGTCTTCATAGGATGTGTATGAAATTGATGGCTCGTACCTGGGCTCCTCATAGTAGGTGTATGAAGTGGATGGTTGATATAAGTTACAATATTGAACCGAGTGTGGGTCACCACAATTAGTGCAATAGTTACTGCTATAATCATCCTCCTCATAGGTGTAGTTGTAATCTCCTGAGTATTGATCCATAAGAATCGCTCAGCAGACCACAACAAAGTCTCGAGATCAGGAAACAAAAATAAAAAACGGAAACAGAGGTTGGACACGGCCCCGTGTTCAGTGGACACGGCCCCGTGTACAGAATCTGTATCTAGGCGTTTTAATTAAAGTTACTGATTTCGTTGAGCACGGGGGCGTGTTCAGTGAGCACGGTCCCGTGTTTAAGCTACTGTATCTGGGCGTTTTATGAAAAATGTGCAGCACGGCCCCGTGTTCAGGGAGCACGGCCCGTGTTTAACCTACTGTAAATGCAAAGCTAAACTAAAATGCAGAAAAGTGTGCGCGCGTTTTGAAAAAAGTTTTGAAAAAACTGATTAGGCCGTCGATTTTAAGCTTTCTTAAAATCCTTGTGTCCCCGGCAACGGCGCCAAAAACTTGATGTGTGCGAAGTGTGATATGGATTTAAGTATATTTTAAGCCCTTTTACACTTTTTTTAGTCAAGTTTTAAATTTATAAAACACGATATTTACTAACACTAAACACACATATGGGCAAGTGCACCCATCGTGAGCGTAGTATAGTGTTGGTAAGATACCGAGGTCGTCCAAGGACACAAGAGCTTTTAGTACCGGTTTATCCTCAACGTCTAATCAAATCAAAAGTTAGAAAAATGTTTTTAAACTAGAAAAATAAAAACTAAGTAAAATGCGGAAAAATAAAAATAAAAATAAAAACAGATAGACAAGATGAATCACTTGGCTCCGACTCGTGTTTAGTGTAACCTTTGATTATTTCCGCACTTTTGCACCTTTTAAGAGATTATCTTAGTTATTGTAGTAGGCCCCTCTTTTGAAGGTGACGTTACCCTCAACCCAGTAGTTTGAGTCAGCAAGGATACAATCCTAAAGGGTCGGATTATTGAAAGATAATTAATTAAGTTATTAATGCATATTATGGTAGGCCCCTCTTTCGAAGGTGACGTTACCCTCGGCTAAGTAGTCTGAGTCAGCAGGTATATAGTCCTAAGTAGCCGGGTTAAAGTATTAATAGTAGCTTACATATGAGGGTATCAAAGAGTTTGGACCCCCGCCATCCAATACCGGTGGGTATTGAAGGAGGTCCTACTAAATTTGACCCAGGTCCTTGCAGGATCTATACACTGAACAAGGCAAGACTCTTACCAAACCGTTCCCTTAACCCCCGACTAGGTAGCCAACATACCTCCATATAGACCGTGGAGATATGAATGGTGAAAATCTTTTATTTTATATAGACAGTAAAATAATGCCAAGACAGCACGGACAAACGATAAGGAAGAATCACCTTCAACATAAGAAACTAGTTATTAAAGTCAGTAATACATAACCAAGTAAAAAGTGCGAAAAGATTAAAAATAAAAAGTATTACACTAGACACTTGTCTTCACCAAGTGATGTAAGAGACTTAGGCAAACATGGCCTTGATTGTCAAGAACTCTTACGATCAATCTTGGATCCCGAGACGACTCACACACTCTATGATGTACAATGGATAATGGTGGTGGATGATGGTGTTGTGATGGTGGTGGGTGGTGGATGAAGTGTGAGAGAGGTGGTGTGCCAAGGGATGGTTTGCAAATGAGCCAGGCACCCCTATTTATAGCCTGAACAGTAGCTCGGGCACGGCCCCGTGTCCATCCTCTCCTCTGTCTTCATTAATTGCAGTTTGTCTGCATTAGTTGACCACGCCCCCGTGTCCGCTGGGCATGCCCCCGTGTGCAGAAGCATATCTGTACTATCAAGATTTGCCTGGATTCTGCGAATCTTATAGTTGACCACGGCCCCGTGTTCGCTGAGCACGGCCCCGTGGTGGGCGATAGATGCTTTTATAGGTTTGTCTTTTATGCTGGCACTTGGGCACGCCCCCGTGTTCACTGAGCATGGAGTGTGTTCAGTCTTCTGTCTTCTTGTTTTGCTTGGGAAGATGCTGTCGGTGAGGTCGGGCATGCCACGTTTGTTCCTTTTCTTTTATTTATGTTAGATTTAGCTGCCTTTTTGCTTCTTTTGTTAATTTGAGCTCATTTAATCCTGAAAATACAAAAGGACGACAAAAACCCACCTTTTTCCAACATTAGTACTAAAAAAGGGTTAGTTTTATGCCACAATTGATGTAATTTATATGTTGCATTTTGTGCACATCAAGTACAACCTCATGGGCCGAGAGTGAAAACCATTTCTTTGCTCAAGTATGTAATTCAAAGTCTACTTTAGTTGAGTTTATGACTCATTATGAAACAAAAATTGAAGCACAACGTCATACTCTTTGGAAAAATGATCATGACACACGTTATACACATCCCTAGTTATATACGGAAAGAATTTTAATTGATGTATAGGCTGAACTTATTGGTATTGGGGATTGTATAAATTAACATATTCAAGACCAACTTTATGGTTTAGTTAACATTTTCATAATTGATTTTCAGCAACATGTTCGTCGATTTTTGAGGTAATAAGTGATATGTTTTTGTGTTCCATAAAGTGTATGTTAAGTTTGCATGGGTTATTGTTTTCTTGGCTTTTATTGTTAATGGTCAAACACTATCAGTTGGTTTGATTGACTGTTTATAGTTTCTTTTGTTTTTCAAAACGACATTTTTACCTAAAAAATGTGTTTTTGTTTTATTAGCGTTCTTAAATATTCATATCGAGTCAATGACTCACAAAAACATCTCATTAAAACCTATTTGGTGTTTTTGTTCTATACTTATTTGGCGTTTTTGCTTTACTGTTGTACATGTTATGTTTTGAAAGCTTAATTGTACATACAGACGTTTTTAACAGTTTGGGTTGTTATGCAGGGACATTTTTTATGTTTTGAGGAGCATGGATATAAGGAATTCCGAAATCAATATATACTCAATAGATGGCATTGAGATGTTGTCCCCAACTGTTCTACTAATTTTCCATTGAGACATGATTTTTTACTGATGTTGATCGCGATGCTCAAGCTATGGTACGAGATATCATTTTTGCTACTGAGTATACATTGAATCGATTGTCGAACAACAAGCTTGAGCTTTCTTTGTATAAGGAACATGTTCAATCTCACATGAAGACGGTTGAGGATTTGCAAGTTGTTACCTCCGCTCCTAGAAAAAAAAGGACACGTTTGCTGAGATAACTAAGCATTACCAACAATGACAAAAATCCTATAAGAGTGCATGTTGGATACAAGACTAAAGGTTCTAGATCCCACAAGCGTATGAAATCCAAACAAGAGGAGGCCGTTGAAAAAGCTTTTAAGAAAGCTGGGAATTAAGAAAGACAATGTTAGAATGGCAGAGCAATTGTATATTTTTCCTCTACAAGCAACCAACCCTTAATTTAAAGGAGATCAATATGGTCCTCGAGAGTGGATACTAGAGAATCTTAGAACATGGAACATGGTGTTTTATCCTTTGGTGTTTTTGAAAAATCTTCATTCGTCTAACTTTATATTTGTTTTGGTTAACATGTGGACGTTATGTCTCTACATGGTGTTTTTACAACAAAAATGTGTGTATTAGAATTAACCTTAGTACTTATCAGCACATCGTGTTTACCATTTGGCATTTTTTTTAAAGTTTTGAATTTTGGCATCTTAACATGGGTTTTTCAATATAGACAATGGTGTTATATTTCATAATTGAAAAGAAACATTTCTTTCAATACAACCAAAGATGTTTTATTATATCATTGAATAATGAGAACATAAATATTGGTGTTTTTAACATAATCATTATATCCGTTGGTGTTTATGTTATCTCATTATAACCAATGGTGTTTTAACACGGTTGACGTTTTATCATTAATAGTATCAGTATATCCCTTTGGCGATTGTGCCATCTCATTATAACAAGTGGTGTAATCAACATAGTAAATGATTTTTAAACATAGCATCATTCATAATAATAAAACACACAAAAACATTACATTAGAAACAAAAAAAAGGACACCAAATATTTAAGCATAAAACAATATTAAAAATTATCATCATAGATGTACCCATCACTACCTCCTCTTCCTTCTTATTCTTTAGAGCCATCATCTTCATCATGAGATGATTGGACCTCATTATTGGTGTTTAACTCAATTAGGCTGGTTATTCAGCCTCATTTGCATCATCTCTTTAAGAGAAACCACTGCAAAAGATTTGACAGTGTTTGAAGCCCTAAAACTACACAGTTGTTGTAGAAAGTCAAGACCTTCTCTGGTTAGGATGTCATTAATAAGGAAATCTTCTTTCACTTCGTTGCTCCATGTAATCGTCACTATTTACATTTCATCATCAAAGTCCAACCTGTTATTGTTTCTTCCAGAAATTCATCATCAACAACCTCCAGAAACTTTCTTCTTAATCTTCGAGTTATGTTTGTGTTTTTTCACACACATTATCAAAAGGAAACCCAAGTTGAGTATTCCCCTTTGAACATATTCAGCAATATTAAGTATGACGTGAATTGTCCTTACCATCACCCTTCTTCTAGTCTGCGAAGCTTATCACGAATCTATAGATTGATGATTTGTGCCTACATGAAACTATGTTTGCCATTACTTAATTTAGGGTTTTTTTGGAAGGCATTTACCTGATATGGTGTTTTTGATGTTATAAGAAGAGGTTAGTATGAGTTTTCTTATATAATGAAAACTTTTGGCGCGTTTTTACATGATTAATAAACGCAATATTGACTGTGGTGACTGTTTGTTTTTCGTTTCGAAAATAAATCTTACCTGCAAAAGACGATCTGACTTCTTTTAAAGGTCTCTGTATCAAGAAAAATCAAAATACATACATGACATATCTTCTTTTTGTGGTGTTTTACCCTTTATGATGTTTTATCCTATCACCATTTAGGCTCCCGAAAATATCATGTATGAAAAATGTTAAACATACTAGAACACATACTAGTCTGTGAAAAATATTTGGCGTTATGTAACAAATATTTAATAACACCAGTAACTTTTTATCGTACATCACTCACCATACTTTAAAAACCTTTGGCATTTTTCTAATCTTTATATATTTTTATACTTATGGTTTTTAAAAACACCAAGAAGTTTCCATCATACAATAGTCGGCATAGTTTAAAAACTTTTGGCATTTTTGTAATGTAACCATCTATGTGCCATATATTTTAAAAAAACATTTGGCGTTTATCACCTAGGGGTTTATCACGTTTCGGGCTGCGAGACGTTAGTGAGAGCAGTTATAAGTTTCACTTTCTTTTGATTGTTTTATCTGATGGCTACTTTCTTTTGATTGTTTTATCTGATGGAAGAAGTTATAAGTTTCACTTTCTTTTGAAGTTATAAGTTCTAGTTTTTTCCTTTGATTATTTTGATCCGATGGCTAAGATCTATTCCTACGTATAGTAAGGTTTGGCTCTTTATAGAAAATTTTGTCATATATATATATATATATATATATATATATATATATATATAAACGGGTTCAGGAGAAAACGGCAAAAAGTGTGAGAACGGTGAGAACGCATCCAGGCCCAACACGTGGCGTGGGGCATGATCAGGGTCCAAGGGGTTTTTTTGTCTTTTTAGTATTCTTCTCCTTTCCCGATTTTCGCGTTTGACATGCTGCTTATTTTTTGCGTGCAAGATAATTTTGGTGTTATCTAGAATTATTAATTACTTGGCGTTTTACTGTTTTTCTCATATTTCTTCTCGTTGAATTAATTTTTTTGTGTCACATAGTTAATTTTTTTGGCGTTATGGCTTTTTCCATGTCATTTTTTGGCGTTTTGTATCTTTTTGTTAATAATTGATTACCATAGATTTATATTTTATAAAATTACAATAATACGAAATCAAAATAAACTAATAGTCTTCCGTAGGTGGGATTATATCAGAGATGTACCCATCGCTTTGTTCATCACTTTCTTCAGATTCATCATCAACAAATTTCATATTTGTGTATAACGCCATTAGCTCGTCTCTTCTTTGCTGGAGCCTATTCTTGAATACCACTGCATCCTTGGATTTTGGATCGTTTGAAGGTGCTAAATCACAGAGTTGTTCAATGATAGATAGCAACCCTGTCTTCAACATTTCTTCCATTGGCCTTGAATATTGCACCCCGTTTTTATAAGTCACTTCAAGCGTTCCTTCTTCCTCATTCAACACCCAACTGCTAAGTTTTGGTATAGGAGTATCGTCAATATTGTCATCATCTTCATCATCTTCTGCCGGAAATTTTCTCTTCAGTCTTTTTATTACAGTTCTGGTTCCTTCACAATCGTTGGCCATTGGAACCCCAAGGGCCAGGATATCCTTCTGAACCCCTTCATTCATTCCAAGCATGGCTTTGATTGTCCTTACCTTTACCCTTCTCCTATCAGAGAACTTTATGATGAATCATTTCTCTTTCCTTTCAAACCTCCATGCAATAACCTTAGCCATTTTTAAAGTTTTTGGCGTTTTGGTCAATATGTCGCGTTTTAGTCAATGTTTTTGGCGTGTTTGAGCTTGTGTTCTCATGGTCTTCTTTTATATTGACTTTTTTTCCCACGCATGACAGGTAATTATGGTGTTTTGATAAAGATAAATAAATTTAAGAGTAAATTACAAGTTTTGTCCTTTATGTTTGTCCCAAATTTCAGGCGTTGTCCTTTACCTTTAAAATTGATGAGTGTTGTATTTAATGTTTCAAAATCCTGCACGTTATGTCCTTTAGGGCAAACCCAGTTACTTTTTTTTTGTTAAATCTGATCATGTGCAAGGCACATGAGGGCATTTTTGTAATTTCGTTTTTTTAGGGAAATTTATGTAATTAACTAAAAATGAATACCCATCATCTTCAAAAGTTGCAGACCACCACCTGCCGCCACCACCTCCCACCCTCACCTGCCGCCGACCACCACCACCTCCCACCCTCACCTGTCGCCGACCACCTACTATCTCCACCATACACACCTCCCCACTTATCATCTTCAACCTTCATACTCATCTGCAAATTTCGAAACTTTCCTGCAACTTATACCTTTTATACAAACTCTAAATCAAAGACAACAGTCGCAATTAAATAGATCTTCGACTTCGTTTCCCTGTTTTCAAACTGAAACAAGCAATTCAGATTTTTGAATCAAACGCAACCTACAATTACTCAATTCAGATTTTTCGATGAACACTTAAATCAATCATACATCATCTTCTTTTCGATGAACAACAACAAACACAATTACGTAATTCAGATTTTTGAATCAAACGCAACCTACAAATGATATTCTACTTGCAATCACCACTACCGTTCAGATTTCATCAGTCTCCACTGTTTGCAACCTCCACCACACCCGATTATCCACCGGCAACCTCCACCACACCCGATTATCCACCTGCAACCCACTCCACCACACCCGATTATCCACCTGCGAAAAAACCCCCAACCCTAACCGCCACCATCGTTCCGATCTATGAACCTAGGGTTTTTTATGGTGCGAAATTATGGAGGCTGACAGTGCTATACGAGTGGTACAAGAGCGCTGGTGTTGCGGTGTTCTGATGATGGTCCAAGAGTGTCAGAGAAGAAGAATATTGTGGTGGTGTGCTCTGATGACGGTGGTGCAGGAGTGTTGGCGGTGGAGGTGACCTGAATGGTTGTTTCCTAGAGAGAGAGAATGGGCTTGAATAGGGTGTGGTGGTTTGGGGTGAGGGTGTACGGCTGTGAGGGCGGTGGGGGTGGTGGTCGCTGTGAGGGAGGTGGCGGCTATGGGGTTCTTGGCTGAAATTCAGAGAAAGAGAGAGAGGAATGAGAAAGGGGCAGAGGGAGAAAGAGGTCAAAATATAAATATTGGTTTTCTAAATTTATTTTTCTTTTTTTATTAAAATAATTTTGATTATATAGGTAAAAACACCAACTTTCCCTTGGGTAACCAGATTTAACAAAAAAAATTAACTGGGTTTGCCCTAAAGGACATAACGTGTAGGATTTTGAAACATTAGGTACAAAACTCGTCAATTTTAAAGGTAAAGGACATCGCCTGAAATTTTGGACAAACATAAAGGACAAAACTTTTAATTTACTCTAAATTTAATTCCCTAAGTATTTTGCTTTCAATATAACAAATGTTAGTAATTATGTTTTCCGTCGTTTCATTTTACTATTTTTTGCAGTTACCATGTTGTGTTTTCAGACTCAACTGTTTTTATGGTGTAACACGTCTAATCTTGACGGCTGTAATTATGGCGTTTTGTTTTCCAATGGCGGTTAGATAACGATTGGACTTTTTTTGTTTTATATTCTTTGCACATTGTTTCACGGTTTTTTTTTATAATAGTAGCTGTTCAAAGTAGTTTTATGATAGTTTAGTACTTTTTGGGGGCGTTTTTATGGCATCATGGCGTTTTACAAGCGATTGCTCATTTTGGCGTCTTATTATATATTTCATTATAGTATTAATGTGATTTTGTTGTTTATTAACTGAAATTACAAAACAAACAAGAGATAAAGAAAATTAAAAAAAAAACAAAATAGAAGCAATTTATGATCTAAATCTTCAGTGTCATCAGTCTCTTTTTTTTTGTTTTGAAACTACAAGAACTGTGACAAATAAATGGCGTTTTGGGTTTGGCGTTGTTTATTTTCTTTGTTCATGTGTTGAAGTGTCTTTGTGGATGTTTGAGATATAGATCAACCCTTTGTTGGTGGATGCTATCTGCCCGTCGTCATCATTATAATCATCGAGGCCAAAGTAGCATTTACACTGGTATAGGTCTCTTCTTATCATTCAAACCTTCTTCAAGAACAAAGATGATAGAATGACATACGGGTGTCATCAGTCCCTCTTTTTTGAATTTTGTCCATCTCATGCAGCAAAATCTTACTACACTCACGTAACAAATCATTCAGCGATACTTCATGCAGAACATTACTGAGTATCAAAGAAAAGATGTTTGCCATCGTTGTATTTTTTGGCGTTTTACATTGAGTTGTATTTTTTTAGGAACCACTGTGTTTTTTGTGTGTGTTTTTTGTGTGATAAACGGAAGGTGGTGAGACGTTTCTATTTATAGAATTTGTTTTGGCTCGTAGTTTAGGCGGGATATTATTTTTTTAACAAAAAATGTAATTAACATTTATCCGGATGTAAGGTTTGGCGTTATATATTATGGCGTTTCATATTTTGTGGCGTTTTTGTAGGCGTGGAGCTTAAATAAGAACACAGAAAAAAGTACGCAGCGATAAAATTGGCGTTTTGTATTTATTTGGCGTTTTATTTTTCAATGGCGTTTTATGTGAGAAATGGTGTTTTACCTTTTTTACCCTTAATGAAGCGCGTCCACGTAATAAAATTGATGTTATTTACGAAAATGCCACCTCACCAATCTACTCCATAGATTGTTTTGATCGGACGATCAATAAGCGTTCTCACCGTTCTCACACTTTCTACCGTTTTCTCTAAATCCTGACCCTATATATATAGTGAAAGTGTAAAATACAATATTACTTAACGTACAATACGTACGATATAGTGAAATCACATGTTATAAAATAGCATGGATGAAATCGCATATGATAATTTTGATGGCATCGCATTTGGTTTTTTGTAAACCAACATGCGAAATTGTTACAAAAATCCAACATGCGATTTCAATGTGGGATGAAGATCTGACGGCTGAGATGATCGCGTACGTAATGTACGATAAGAGCATTTGTACGTTAACCTAACCCTATATATATATATATATATATATATATATATATATATATATATATATAATGTATTGATCATTATGTTTTGAGCTAGGTTATTCACTGCTTTCAGTGGCTAGGAACAAGAAAAAAAACATTGATGATTAGATTCAAATATAACCACTGATCGAATCGTCCATGCGTCAACCATGAAACTATATAGTGTTCATATTCAACCGTATATAGATGTGTCCTATCCGCAATCCCTTTTTAGCACACTAAAGTCTTTGTTCAAATATAAATATCACATTTTACTAGACCAGCAGTTATGCCATTAATAAAATATGTTTATGATTATAGGTCCATGGAGTTGAACATTTGTGTGATAGGATAAGTGAGAATCGTGTCAAAAGCATAAACAGATGACTAAACTAGATAACATTTAAAATATTATAATTAAGATATTTGTTGTTGCTGTTGATGAATTTGTTTAGAGTTTGGTCATTACCTACTTTCAACGGCTAGGAACAAGAGAAATATTCATAATTAGATTCAAATAGGACCATTGAACCAGCCATCTACGCATTGGCCATGCAACTTTATGGTGTTCACATGCAATTGTAGATGTGCCCTATGGGCAATCCTTTTTTGGCACTAAAGCCTTTGTTCATACATAAATATTACATCTACTAGATGAGAAATTGTGCCATTGATAAAAACATGTTTATGATTATGGGTCCATGTAGTTGAATATTGTGTGATAAGATAAGCGATAATCGTGTCAAATTCAAACACACAAAACAAAACTAGATAACATTTGGAATAGCATAATTGAGATATTTGTTGTCGGTGTTGCCTATAGTAGAAAACCCTTAAGGTTATACGTATGGTCCATTAGTTTGATATTTGTGTGATAGCGATATGTGTATCGTGTCTAATATGCATACACAAAACTAGAAATGGTACCGTTAATTTTATGATAATTAAACTATTCTTGTTGATATCAGGGCAAGACAGTATACTAATTAATACTCTATACGTTTGTTGGAAAATATAAATTACGCGAATCAAGTCATAATTCTTTCATCATAGACGTATTAGTTAAATGATTATTTCTATGCATTCAAATATGATGTAACATTATCCATTCATATGTATGATAACTCAAAACGTATTTGTAGAATTCTTGCTTTTGAAAATGTTAATAAGTATAAAATTGAGAATGAAAACATTATCTATTCATAGATGATTTAACATTATCTATTCATATGTGTGATAACTCAAAACGTATTTGTAAAATTCTTGCTTTTGAAAATATTTTAAGTACAAAAATTGAGAAAGACAACTATATAATAACAATCTGTAGTTTACCCATACCTTATATATCTTTATCGAAAATTTTCTAGACAACATTCTTTCTATTGTTTAATTTATCTTTAAAGGAATTTCGATTTTTATAGAAATTAAGAATCCACGTCATCGATGTTTGGATTACTCTAAAGATGGAGTCAGAGAGCACCCAAGTGCATTGATCCAAGTGTCCAAGATACTTGGACACCCCTGCGGACTGGGTCCACATTGCACGTGTACCATAGGCAAAACTATATTCAATCTCATTGGACACCCACGTGATTTTCACGGGTTTGTACATCTAATGTACAGTGTTTGACCCACATATAGCATTTTTTCCTGTACACACACTCCATGTAACCTTTGTTTTTTCTAAGGTGGCATTAATATTTTATTTTTCATTTATATAATTAACATAAGTTATATATATATTTTGATAGCAACACAGAACACTTTATTATCACAAAAAACAAATGGATCATAGCAAGATGTTATGAGAACCATCACAGTTAGGGCTGTAAACGAACTGAACGTTCAGTGAACAGTTCGTGAACCGTTCGGCGGGAAGTTCGTTTACGTTCGTTCGTTTAGTTAATGAACGAACATGAACAAGAAATTTCGTTCGATTAGTTAAATGAACGAACACGAACAACTGTCTCGTTCGTTCAATTGCGTTCATGAACGTTCGATAATGTGTTCGTGAACATTCGTTCATGTTCGTTTGTTTATGTTGTTCATTAAATATTGTTTTAGCATTTATTTATTTTATCTAAACCTTTTATATTCCTTAATTCTTATTTATCTCATTACTCAAACAAATAAAATAAGAAACCCTACCTACACCTTTCTTTCTTATTATTCACGTCGAAAAATACAATTGAACTTAGTCGATTTATCTGTGTTCGTTTGTGTTCGTGAACCGTTCATGAACATATTCATTTCCTTAACGAACGAACACGAACAAAAAATCTCGTTCGGTAAGTGTTCATAAACCGTTTGTGAACACATAATATTCTTAACGAACGAACACGAAAAAGGCCTTGTTCGTGTTCGTTCGGTTCGTTTACAGCCCTAATCACAGTACATCAAATGAAAACAGAAAAACAATTACATTTTTGCAAACTGAACTACCCTCACCACGAAAAATAAAGCCAATCCTCCCAAGAGATCGATTGTACCTTTGTTTTATGCTTCATCCACTGAAACGAATCCTCCTTAATTTCTTCCATCATCTTGTATAACTCACCGATCCTTTCTCTAAAAATCTTTTCGTTCCGATTTATCCAAATAACCCAAGTTGTTAATAAAAAAAACTGCATGTACAGCCTTTTTCTTACCTTTGCCCAGTTGTGATCATTTATCGATTGAAAGATCTCTCCAATTGTTTCTCTGTTTGCGGCCGTTGGTACTTTTACCCATGAAGCAACTTGTTCCCAAACTTCTTTTGCTGCCCTGCATCTAACTAGAACATGGTCAGGCGTTTCATCCTCACTGTTGCATACTCTGCACCTACTCGAAGGAATCGGGACTCCTCTTTCCCTCAGTTGTGTAGCCGTCGGTATTCTTCCTTTTAATGCTCTCCACACAAACATACTACATTTCTATGTCGCCCAATTATTCCCGAAGTAATTGAAAGAAGATGTCGATAGAATAGGATCCTTGATCCCTGTGCTCTTTTCCATTCCCTTGTATAAACAATATAAGATCTCCTAAATATGGGAGATATACAACCGAATTCCCTAATACATGGGATTATAATATTTACTCTAAATACAAATATAATACATATATTATTACACCCCCGCAGTCGAAGCGGGAGGGGAACGTATGCTGAGGCTGGATCAGAAATCTTCGAAGAGAACCCGTGGTAAACCTTTGGTAAAGATATCGGCTATTTGATAGCGAGAGGGAACATGAAGTACACGAACTTGGCCTCGTTGAACTTGCTCACGAACAAAGTGGATGTCGAGCTCGATATGTTTTGTTCGTTGGTGCTGAATAGGATTGCCCGATAGATAAATAGCACTTACGTTATCACAGTATACTAGGGTAGCACGGGCCAATGGTCTGTGAAGCTCTAATAAAAGGTTGCGTAGCCAACATATTTCCGCTACAACTTTTGCAACACCACGGTATTCGGCTTTGGCACTAGAGCGAGAGATGGTGGGTTGGCGTTTGGAAGACCATGAAATGAGATTGTCACCGTAGTAAACGCAGTAGCCACTCATGGAACGCCTAGTGTCCGGACAACCCGCCCAGTCAGCATCCGTGTAAGCAACGAGACTGGGTTACGGGGCGAATCCGAGAGATAGCCCGAAAGAACTCGTCCCTTTAATGTAGCGTATAATGCGTTTCAGAGCTAACTAATGATCCGTTTTAAGGGCATGCATATGCATACATATCTGTTGCACCGCATAACTGATGTCGGGGCAAGTGAAAGTTAAGTATTGAAGTGCACCCGCTAGACTTCTGTAAAGTGTTGGATCATGAAAATTATCTCCGGATAGGGAACTCAACTTAGCGTTAGTATCGACCGGAGTGGATACGGGATTGCACTCTTTCATCCCAGCCCGTTCAATAATCTCAAGAGCGTATGCCTGTTGTGACAGAAACATGGAGTTGGTTTCTCGTGTGACCGATATTCTGAGAAAGAAGCTTAGGGGACCGAGGTCTTTCATTGCGAACTCGCTTTTAAGATTATCCATAAGCATGTGTCGGAGGCTATCAGAGGACGTGACGAGTAAAATGTCGTCCACATATAATAATAAGAATGCAACATCCCTGCCATGATGATGAATAAACAGGGAGGCATCACATCGACTTTGAACAAAGCCTAATGTGAGAACATAATCTGTGAACCGTTGATACCAAGCCCGCGGTGCCTGTTATAAACCGTATAGAGACTTTTTGAGACGACATACATGATTGGGATAATCTCGATTCCGGAATCCCATTGGCTGGTACATGTATACAGTTTCATTTAGTGTACCATGCAAAAAGGCGATGGTGACGTCTAGTTGGTGGACAGACCAAGACTGAGACAAGGCAATCGATAGAACTGTGCGGATTTTGGCCGGTTTAACTACCGGACTGAACGTGTCCCCATAATCGATACCCACTTGTTGAAGACGACCATCACACACTAACCGTGCCTTGTACCGTTCCAAAGTACCATCGGATTTGAACTTTTGTTTAAAGAGCCACATGCTACGAATGACATGCATGTTCGGTTGATAAGGTACAAGCTCCCAAGTCTCATTTTTAATAAGTGCATGAAATTCGTTTTTCATGGCGTCGCACCATTCCGGTATGGACAAAGCATCGATCGGGCTTTTGGGAATAGGTTTGATGGTAGAGGTATGCAAATTTAATTGGTGTTTCGGTTTTGCAATACCATCCATAGCTCTTGTGCGCATTGTTCAAGATGTCTGTGGATGTGCATGTTGGTCAGTGGGCATAGGCGAATGTGGATTTGGAGTGGTGAATAAGGTGGGAGGAGGGTGAACAGTAGGTTCATGAGGTGAGTGGGTAGTGGATATGGGTTGGTGTGTAACGGAGTGGGTTGGGGATTTTGGGTGTGCAGGTGGTGGACTGGTGGGAGTGTTGGGAGGTTTTGGGTGGGCTTGTGTTTGGGCCGATGGCGATGGAGGAGGGTGGGCCGAAGTAGTGGTGATGTTTTGGGCCGTGGAGGAGCCAGGCGATGAGCTGACTAGGGGCCATAGTTGGTTAGGAAAGGAATCGTTTAGAAAGTCGTAGCTAGGGGTAGGGGTGATTATATTGGCAAATGGGAAGGTTGTCTCATCAAACGCTACATGGCGTGAGATGATAATTTGCCTTGTTTTTAAGGTAAAGCATTTGTAACCTCTGTGGGTAGAAGGGTAGCCGAGAAAGACACACGGGAAAGAACGGTGATCTAATTTGTGAATGGAGGTTGAAGGGATTAGAGGGTAGCATAAGCAACCGAATACACGCAAATGGTCATATGTGGGGTTGCGTTGGTATAGAAGTTCGGTTGGGGTTTGGTGAGTTGGGTTCTTGTTGGGAAGGATGTTAAGGAGGTAAGTGATTGTGTCAAGAGCGTGATGCCAAAAAATGTTGGGAAGTGAGGCATGGGATAGGATTGTGCGAATCATGTTGTTGATGGTACGGATTTTTCGTTCGGCTTTTCCGTTTTGAGAGGAAGTGTGGGGGCAAGATAGGCGAAAGAGCATACCGTGTTGGTTAAAAAATTGGTGAAAGGCCGTGTTAACATATTCTTTTCCGTTATCACATTGAAACGTTTTAATTTGGCGTTGGAATTGAGTTTCAATTTGTTTATGGAATAGACAAAAAAACGGAGTAGACTTGGGACTTTTTAGATATGGGATAAGTCCATAAAAAATCGGTAAGGTCATCTAAAAATAAAATATAATATCGGTGACCCTCGGAACTTAATATGGGTGAGGTCCATAAGTCACTATGAATAATGTCAAAGGGTTGAAATACACGTGTATAAGAAGTAGCAAACGGTAATCGAATACTTTTACCAAACACACAAGATTCGCAAACATGTTTATTAAATTTGTCAAAATCAATAGAAGTAGATTGTTTCAAGGCATTTATTGAAGTTTGTCCTGGATGACCAAGACGTTGATGCCAAAGCTGAGAGGAAATAGCTGCAAAAGATGATGGTGCGTTGGTGTTCCACGACCCAAGTGTGAGAGGATACAAATCACCGCTGCTGTTGCACCGGAGGATAGGGATCCGGGTCTTGTAATCCTTCACAAGAAAACCAAATGGGTCAAATTCAACAGAGACAGAGTTGTTAGTTGTGAAACGTCGTACCGAAATTAAATTTTTGATTAATTTAGGGGCGTAAAGGACGTCTTTTAGGATAAGTGGTGGGAAGGGTGGGGGGAGAGTTTGTGTGCCTTGTCCGACAACCGGTATGGTAGAACCATTTCCAACGACTATATTTTGATTCATGCAATTATTAAAATAAGAACGGAAGTTACCTTGCGTGTTAGTCATATTGCCAGTGGCTCCTGTGTCCATGTAGAGAGTCGGGTCCGGTTGGTTAATGGACATGTTGTAAAGCGCCTGCTCGATGTCGGTAGGAGCATAGGCCGTTGTATATGCGTGGTTTGGACGCGGGCCAAGAAGCCCATTCCCGGAGTTGTTGTTTGTGGGTCGCGGGCCAGAAGTTGGATAGGGGCATGGTGGGGCCTGCCATGGCTGCCAACCCATTTGTGGGGATTGGGCCCAATTATGAGCCCACTGTGAATTTGTATTTAGAGTAAATATTATAATCCCATCTATTATTAGTAATCATCTGCCGGTTCGTTTATATTTATGTGTCTTGACAAATCACCTCTGACCTTTTTGACCAAGAACTCCTTATCGCCTTCCCCTTCCCATACCCAAATGCCACTTGACTTCGATAATCTGACCTGATTTAATTTGCCCTGTAAATCCTCCATTTTTTGCTTTTCCTGATCTGTGTTCGGTGTTCTTACTCAAGCCCAATCCCATAGCACACCTTCATTAATTTTCCTATAGCATTCTTTTACTTTTGATCTTTTGTTTTTTGCAAGTTGGTATATTAACGGATATTCTTCTCTTAATGCTTTTGTCATCGAGCCAAACATCAATCCATAACATTGTTTTGTCTCCTGCTCCTACTTCGCTTGTAAGCTTCCTCTCGATTTGTACACCTTTTTTACCATATCCTTTTTTATTTCTGCAATTGTTTTCCACACCCCCGTTTGATCGATCCTCAATGGTATCATGGAAAACCTTCTTTTGTTGTTGTGTATTGCGTTTATGACCTTTACCCCTAGTTGTTCTGGTTCCATCTTCAGCCTCCACCACCACTTGACCAATAGTGCTAAATTCAAGTCTCTTATGCTACCTATACCAAGCCCACCATATTTTTGGCTGGCACAATTTTTTCCCATTTTACCCACCGCATCTTCTTGCCCGAATTGCATCCACCCCATAGAAATTTTCTTCTTATTCATTCACGAACCTTTATGACGGCAACTGGACATTTATACAGCGATAAGTAATAGTTTGGTAGGCTCCCGAGGACAGATTTCACAAGTATTGCTCGTCCAGCAAAAGATAAAAGTTTGGCTTTCCAGTTTGATAACCTCCTATTAAATGTATTGGTAACTTCCTTCCAATTGTGAATACGGTTCATGTTCGCACCTCCTTTCAGACCCATATACGTGAAGGGAAAATTCCCTGGTTTGAATCCGAGACTTGTTGCCTTTGTGATGACTTTTTCTTCCTCAATTCCTACACCAAACAGTTGACTCTTTGTTGGATTCACTTTTAAGCCGGATATCAAGTAATAAACTCTTAATATTCTTTTCAGATTTTTTATATTATTTTCTTCCCACTCCCCAACAAAAATTGAATCATCCGCAAACAATAAGTGGGTAATCATTAGCTCTTCCCCTGGTAGTTCCACACCCGAAAATATACCGGCTGATTTTGCGTTCATCATCATTACATGTAGTGCTTCCATCGCGATAATAAAAAGAAATGGAGAAAGCGGGTCCCTTTGTCGTAATCCCCTTTTATATTGAAATTCCCCCGTTGGTGCTCCATTTACAAGAATCGATCCTCTTCCTACGAATAAAATCCCCATAACCCAATTCTTCCACTTTGATGGAAAGCCCATGTGCGTTAAAACGGAGATTAAGAACTTCCAATTCAACGTATCATAAGCTTTTTCAATATCCGCCTTAAACACAAAAACTTCTTTTTCATTCTTTTTGCCCACCCTACAATCTCATTGACTATCAACGGCCCGTCTATTATGTTTCGGCCCGAAATAAATGCCGACTAGGAACTCGAGACAACACTATTTAAGACTTTTTTCACACGATTTGCCAAAACCTTAGAAATTATTTTATTAACTACTCCAATTAACGAAATAGGACAGAAATCGGAGAATACCATTGGATCATTTACCTTTGGTATAAGTGCTATAAAGGACGAGCTACATGAGTGATGTAACGAACCATGTATGAAAAATTGTTGCATCATCTCCTTAATTGTCGGTTTCAATTCTTCCCAGTACTTCTTTATAACAGTGACTGTAATCCCGTCTGGACCTGGGGCTTTATCTCCCCCGCATTCCCATATTGCATTTCTTATCTCCTCTTCTTTAAACTGTTCTATGAGGCCCTTTTTTCGTCTTCCGTCAAACTCTTGAACCCATCCATACCTATTCTCGGCCGCGATACAATTGGTTCCTTGAACTTCTCCTTAAAAGCCTCCATAAACTTATTTTTGATTTCCTTAGCATCCGTAATCCAGCTGCCATCAATCCACAACCTGTTAACCCTATTTTTGATTTTGTGACTATTTACTACCGTATGAGAAAATGTTGAATTTTCATCCCCCAATGCTATCCATTTTATTCGTGACTTCTGGATCAAGTCGTTTGTTTTTACTTTATGCCACTCCCTAATCGTTTTTTATATCCTTGCCACATTTCAATTTCCTGCTCCGTTAAACCTCTCATTTCCGCTTCTTCCTCTAACTTTTGTAGATTCTCGTTTTCCGTAACCAACTGTTCCTCCTCCTTTATCTTTTCATTAGATCTCCATATTTCTATTTCGTCTTTTATTGCTTTAAGCTTGGTCGCTACACATTCATCCTTAAAACATGAATCACATTCTTTTTCCAAACCCCTTCTAACCGCTTCATCGAACCCTGAATTTTCCATCCAACTATGGAATACCCGGAATGGTATTGGTCCAAAGTTATTAGCCGTTGTTGTAAGTATCTATGGACAATGGTCCGATACATCTCTGTTAAGTGCCAGCAGAGTTGCATCTGGCCATCTCATTATGAATTCGCCACATACTAGTACTCTGTCAATCTTACTTAAGTTTCTCCCATCCCCTGACATAAGCATATATTTTCTTCCCCTCATATTGTATTCTTGCAGTCCCGCATTCATAATAAAATTATTGAAACATAATGCACTCCCAGCATCAAACTGTGAATTAAATCTCTCCTCAGGGAAGCGTACCTCATTGAAATTGCCTAGAAGTATCCATTTGCCTTGGATCGACTCCTTTAGTGCTAAAAGCTCATTCCACATCTGTCTCCTGATGCTTGATATTGTCGAGGCATAAATATTCACTACAACCATATCCTCCTCTTCCCCTGTAATCCTTCCTTTGACTAAAATAAAGTTTTGGGTTTTAACATCGAATTCTTTTCTAAATATCACTGGGCTCCAAATCGATAATAATCCACCTGATCTTCCGTTTGCATCCACTTTGAGATACTCAAAAGCTGAGTTATCCCAAAACCTTTTTATCACCCTACCCGGTAGGTCCCTGAACTGAGTTTCTTGTATTGCTATAAAATTTAAACCATATTTCGACAAATACCCTCTAACTGCGTTTCCTTTACCCGCCCCTCCTGCCCCTTTTATATTAATAGTACCAAAATTCATCGCAAACCTGCTACCTCCTGTTCTTCAGTGACCATTTTCCTGATTAGATCCTCTTTTCCGATCAGATTTACCCCAACTGCTGCCCCTATTTTCTTTGTCTGTAGAACTTCATTGTTCACCTTTTCCACCGTTCTCTGATCTGTTGACCTGGGATCCTCCACATATTGGGTATCTTCTACTAAGGTATCAGCTGATTGTGAGTCCTCCTCCCATTCAAAATTAAAACCATCATCTGGGATTGTTTTCTAGAGAGAGAGAATGTGCTTGAATAGGGTGTGGTGGTTATGGGTGAGGGTGGATGGCTGTGAGGGCGGTGGGGGTGGTGGTCGCTGTGAGGGAGGTGGCGGCTATGGGGTTCTTGGCTGAAATCCAGAGAAAGAGAGAGAGGAATGAGAAAGGGGCAGAGGGAGAAAGATGTCATAATATAAATATTGGTTTTCTAAATGTATTTTTCTTTTTTTATTAAAATAATTTTGATTATATAGGTAAAAAGACCAACTTGCCCTTGGGTAACCAAATTTAACAAAAAAAATTAAATGGGTTTGCCCTAAAGGACATAACGTGTAGGATTTTGAAACATTAAGTACAAAACTCATCATTTTAAAGGTAAAGGACAGCGCCTGAAATTTGGGACAAACATAAAGGACAAAACTTGTAATTTACTCTAAATTTAATTCCCCAAGTATTTTGCTTTCAATATAACAAATGTTAGTAATTATGTTTTCCGTCGTTTCATTTTACTATTTTTTGCGGTTACCGTGTTTTGTTTTCAGACTCAACTGTTCTTATGGTGTAACACGTCTAATCTTGACGACTGTAATTATGGCGTTTTGTTTTCCAATGGCGGTTAGATAACGATTGGACTTTTTTTGTTTTATATTCTTTGCACATTGTTTCACGGTTTTTTTTTATAATAGTAGCTGTTCAAAGTAGTTTTATGATAGTTTAGTACTTTTTGGGGGCGTTTTTATGGCATCATGGCGTTTTACAAGCGATTGCTCATTTTGGCGTCTTATTATATATTTCATTATAGTATTAATGTGCTTTTGTTGTTTATTAACTGAAATTACAAAACAAACAAGAGATAAAGAAAATTAAAAAAAAAAACAAAATAGAAGCAATTTATGATCTAAATCTTCAGTGTCATCAGTCTCTTTTTTTTGTTTTGAAACTACAAGAACTGTGACAAATAAATGGCGTTTTGGGTTTGGCGTTGTTTATTTTCTTTGTTCATGTGTTGAAGTGTCTTTGTGGATGTTTGAGATATAGATCAACCCTTTGTTGGTGGATGCTATCTGCCCGTCGTCTTCATTATAATCATCGAGGCCAAAGTAGCATTTACACTGGTATAGGTCTCTTCTTATCATTCAAACCTTCTTCAAGAACAAAGATGATAGAATGACATACTGGTGTCACCAGTCCCTCTTTTTTGAATTTTGTCCATCTCATACAGCAAAATCTTACTACACTCACGTAACAAATCATTCAGCGAAACTTCATGCAGAACATTACTGAGTATCAAAGAAAAGATGTTTGCCATCGTTGTATTTTTTGGCGTTTTACATTGAGTTGTATTTTTTTAGGAACCACTGTGTTTTTTGTGTGTTTTTTTTGTGTGATAAACGGAAGGTGGTGAGACGTTTCTATTTATAGAATTTGTTTTGGCGCGTAGTTTAGGCGGGATATTATTTTTTTTAACAAAAATGTAATTAACATTTATCCGGATGTAAGGTTTAGCGTTATATATTATGGCGTTTCATATTTTGTGGCGTTTTTGTAGGCATGGAGCTTAAATAAGAACACATAAAAAGTACGCAGTGATAAAATTGGCGTTTTGTATTTATTTGGCGTTTTATTTTTCAATGGCGTTTTATGTGAGAAATGGTGTTTTACCTTTTTTACCCTTAATGAAGCGCGTCTACGTAATAAAATTGATGTTATTTACGAAAATGCCACCGCACCAATCTACTCCATAGATTGTTTTGATCGGACGATCAATAAGCGTTCTCACCGTTCTCACAATTTCTACCGTTTTCTCTAAATCCTGACCCTATATATATATATATATAGTGAAAGTGTAAAATACAATATCAGTTAACGTACAATACGTACGTTATAGTGAAATCGCATGTTATAAAATAGCATGGATGAAATCGTATGTGATAATTTTGATGGAATCGCATTTGGTTTTTTGTAACAATTTCGCATGTGATAATTTTGATGAAATCGCATGTTGGTTTTTTGTAACAATTTCGCATGTGGTAATTTTGATGAAATCGCATGTTAAAAAACCAACATGCGAAATTGTTACAAAAATCCAACATGCGATTTCAATGTGGGATGAAGATCTGACGGCTGAGATGATCGCGTAGGTAATGTACGATAAGGGCATTTGTACGTTAACCTAACCATATATATATATATATATATATAGGACAAAAATCCGTTAGGAACCACCCTTTATTGCGAGAACCGCGAGAACCAGTGTGAACACAGACAGTAATTCCTAAAAAAATCTAAAAAACACACAAAATTTTTTTTTAGTATTTTTTTTGGAATAATCGCTATATTTTGTTAATAAAAAAATTTAAAAAATTTTCAAAAAAAAAAAATTTTCGAGTAACAGTTATCAATGCACATGTGCATATGTATCATTTCTTTGTCAAATTCCGTAATTCATTACAAATATTAGTCAATTGCACTTTCATTTACACTACCACGTGTAATACACTACTTTTTACGTTAACAATATTAGAAATGCACATGTGCATCTATATGTATCAACATGAAATAAGCTGTTTTAGTACACTACTTTGAATACACTTTCTCTTTCATCTATCATTCCATCCATAATACACAAACATGCACATGTGCATATGTATCATTTCTTTGACAAATTTCGTAACTTATTACAAATATTAGACAACTGCACTTTCATTTACACTACCATATGCAATACACTATTTTCTACATTACCAATATTAGAAATGCACATGTGCATCTATATGTATCAACATGAAATAAGGTGTTTTGGTACACTACTTTGAATACACTTTCCCTTTCATATATCATACCATCCAAAATACACTACCATTACCTCCTACCATCCATAATACAATATCATTACATCCTACCATCCATAATACAATACCATTACCAATATTTTGACTTTATTACATGTATATCAACACCATTTATACCATCCAATCATCATATTACATCAGAAAGTAACAACTATAGCCAAACCATCAGCCACTATATATAACTAACTAAAAAACATGTATATGGGCCTACTTCTCCATTCAAAATCACAAACTTTTTGTACCAAAACATGTTATATCATGGTTATACCTAATGATGCACATGTGCATTTTGAATATTGGTAATGTAAAAAATAGTGTATTACAGATGGTATTGTAAATTAAAGTGCAATTTTCTATTACTGATAACGTATTAGGGAATTTATTGAAGTAATGATACATATGCACATGTGCATGGATAATTGTTACTAAAAAAAAAAGGTTTTTTTTTGTAACTAAATATAGCGATTTTTGTTAAAAAAATATAAAAAAAATTATTTTTGAGTGCTTTTTTTTATTTTTTTTAGATTTTATTTTGCGTTCAAATTGGTTCTTGCGGATCTCGCAATAAGAGTGGTTCTCGCATGAACCTTACCCTATGTAGGACAAAGATCTATATATAATGTATTGATCATTATGTTTTGAGCTAGGTTATTCACTGCTTTCAGTGGCTAGGAACTAGAAAAAAAAACATTGATGATTAGATTCAAATATAACCACTGATCGAATCGTCCATGCGTCAACCATGAAACTATATAGTGTTCATATTCAACCGTATATAGATGTGTCCTATCCTTAATCCCTTTTTAGCACACTAAAGTCTTTGTTCAAATATAAATATCACATTTTACTAGTCCAGCAGTTATGCCATTAATAAAATATGTTTATGATTATAGGTCCATGGAGTTGAACATTTGTGTGATAGGATAAGTGAGAATCGTGTCAAAAGCATAAACAGATGACTAAACTAGATAACATTTAAAATATTATAATTAAGATATTTGTTGTTGCTGTTGATGAATTTGTTTAGAGTTTGGTCATTACCTACTTTCAACGGCTAGGAACAAGAGAAATATTCATAATTAGATTCAAATAGGACCATTGAACCAGCCATCTACGCATTGGCCATGCAACTTTATGGTGTTCACATGCAATTGTAGATGTGCCCTATGGGCAATCCTTTTTTGGCACTAAAGCCTTTGTTCATACATAAATATTACATCTACTAGATGAGAAATTGTGCCATTGATAAAAACATGTTTATGATTATGGGTCCATGTAGTTGAATATTGTGTGATAAGATAAGCGATAATCGTGTCAAATTCAAACACACAAAACAAAACTAGATAACATTTGGAATAGCATAATTGAGATATTTGTTGTCGCTGTTGCCTATAGTAGAAAACCCTTAAGGTTATACGTATGGTCCATTAGTTTGATATTTGTGTGATAGCAATATGTGTATCGTGTCTAATATGCATACACAAAACTAGAAATGGTACCGTTAATTTTATGATAATTAAACTATTCTTGTTGATATCAGGGCAAGACAGTATACTAATTAATACTCTATACGTTTGTTGGAAGATATAAATTACGCGAATCAAGTCATAATTCTTTCATCATAGACGTATTAGTTAAATGATTATTTCTATGCATTCAAATATGATGTAACATTATCCATTCATATGTATGATAACTCAAAACGTATTTGTAGAATTCTTGCTTTTTAAAATGTTAATAAGTATAAAATTGAGAATGAAAACATTATCTATTCATAGATGATTTAACATTATCTATTCATATGTGTGATAACTCAAAACGTATTTGTAAAATTCTTGCTTTTGAAAATATTTTAAGTACAAAAATTGAGAAAGACAACTATATAATAACAATCTGTAGTTTACCCATACCTTATATATCTTTATCGAAAATTTTCTAGACAACATTCTTTCTATTGTTTAATTTATCTTTAAAGGAATTTCGATTTTTATAGAAATTAAGAATCCACGTCATCGATGTTTGGATTACTCTAAAGATGGAGTCAGAGAGCACCCAAGTGCATTGATCCAAGTGTCCAAGATACTTGGACACCCCTGCGGACTGGGTCTACATTGCACGTGTACCATAGGCAAAACTATATTCAATCTCATTGGACACCCACGTGATTTTCACGGGTTTGTACATCTAATGTACAGTGTTTGACCCACATATAGCATTTTTTCCTGTACACACACTCCATGTAACCTTTGTTTTTTCTAAGGTAACAAAATGTGCAAATATTGGCATTAATATTTTATTTTTCATTTATATAATTAACATAAGTTATATATATATATATATATATATTTTTTTTTTTTGATAGCAACACAGAACACTTTATTATCACAAAAAACAAATGGATCATAGCAAGATGTTAAGAGAACCATCACAGTTAGGGCTGTAAACGAACCGAACGTTCAGTGAACAGTTCGTGAACCGTTCGGCGGGAAGTTCGTTTACGTTCGTTCGTTTAGTTAATGAACGAACATGAACAAGAAATTTCGTTCGATTAGTTAAATGAACGAACACGAACAACTGTCTCATTCGTTCAATTGCGTTCATGAACGTTCGATAATGTGTTCGTGAACATTCGCTCATGTTCGTTTGTTTATGTTGTTCATTAAATATTGTTTTAGCATTTATTTATTTTATCTAAACCTTTTATATTCCTTAATTCTTATTTATCTCATTACTCAAACAAATAAAATAAGAAACCCTACCTACACCTTTCTTTCTTATTATTCACGTCGAAAAATACAATTGAACTTAGTCGATTTATCTGTGTTCGTTTGTGTTCGTGAACCGTTCATGAACATATTCATTTCCTTAACGAACGAACACGAACAAAAAATCTCGTTCGGTAAGTGTTCATGAACCGTTTGTGAACACATAATATTCTTAACGAACGAACACGAACAAGGCCTTGTTCGTGTTCGTTCGGTTCGTTTACAGCCCTAATCACAGTACATCAAATGAAAACAGAAAAACAATTACATTTTTGCAAACTGAACTACCCTCACCACGAAAAATAAAGCCAATCCTCCCAAGAGATCGATTGTACCTTTGTTTTATGCTTCATCCACTAAAACGAATCCTCCTTAATTTCTTCCATCATCTTGTATAACTCGCCGATCCTTTCTCTAAAAATCTTTTCGTTCC
Source organism: Helianthus tuberosus (assembly GCA_030545235.1). Lineage (NCBI taxonomy): Eukaryota > Viridiplantae > Streptophyta > Magnoliopsida > Asterales > Asteraceae > Helianthus > Helianthus tuberosus. Next base: position 183,138,156 of record CM060376.1, read on the forward strand.
GATTTTTCCAAATAACCAAAGTTGTTAATAAAAAAACTGCATGTACAGCCTTTTTTCTTACCTTTGCCCAGTTGTGATCATTTATCGATTGAAAGATCTCTCCAATTGTTTCTCTCTTTGCAGCCGTCGGTACTTTTACCCATGAAGCAACTTGTTCCCAAACTTCTTTTGCTGCCCTGCATCTAACTAGAACATGGTCAGGCGTTTCATCCTCACTGTTGCATACTCTGCACCTACTCGAAGGAATCGAGACTCCTCTTTCCCTCAGTTGTGTAGCCGTCGGTATTCTTCCTTTTAATGCTCTCCACACAAACATACTACATTTCTATGTCGCCCAATTATTCCCGAAGTAATCATCTGCCGGTTCGTTTATATTTATGTGTCTTGACAAATCACCTCTGACCTTTTTGACCAAGAACTCCTTATCGCCTTCCCCTTCCCATACCCAAATGTCACTTGACTCCAATAATCTGACCTGATTTAATTTGCCTTGTAAATCCTTCATTTGTTGCTTTTCCTGATCTGTGTTCGGTGTTCTTACCCAAGCCCAATCCCATAGCACACCTTCATTAATTTTCCTATAGCATTCTTTTACTTTTGATCTTTTGTTTTTTGCAAGTTGGTATATTAACGGATATTCTTCTCTTAATGCTTTTGTCACCAAGCCAAACATCAATCCATAACATTGTTTTGTCTCCTGCTCCTACTTCGCTTGTAAGTTTCCTCTCGATTTGTACACCTTTTTTACCATATCCTTTTTTATTTCTTCAATTGTTTTCCACAACCCCGTTTGATGGATCCTCTATGGTATCTTGGAAAACCTTCTTTTGTTGTTGTGTATTGCGTTTATGACCTTTACCCATAGTTGTTCCAGTTCCATCTTCAGCCTCCACCACCACTTGTCCAATAGTGCTAAATTCAAGTCTCTTATGCTACCTATACCAAGCCCACCATATTTTTTGGCTGCCACAATTTTTTCCCATTTTACCCACCGCATCTTCTTGCCCGAGTTGCATCCACCCCATAGAAATTTTCTTCTTATTCATTAAAGAACCTTTATGACGGCAACTGGACATTTATACAGCGATAAGTAATAGTTTGGTAGGCTCCCGATGTCACATCCCGACTTTCCACGTGTCACCGGTGGGCCCGGTGGGGAGTATCGTGACGTAGTTGGCAACATAATAGTCAAACAACACAATATATAAATGCACAGCGGAAGCAAAAGATAAATATTATTACATTCCGAATATAAAGTAATATTCAGTATTACAACGGAAAGTAAAGGATCCACAGGCGGATCTTAAAACATATCATTTGTTCAACAGACTTTAGACGCCTAGAACTTGCAAGATTCTTTATTAACGTCCTGAGCAGCTTCCAGCCTATTTACGTACTTGTGCCTGTCACTAAGACTTTTGAAAATACGTCAGTTTTCACTGGTAAATACACTCAACTGACTCATTTGAAAAGAGTTTAGGAAAATTGGTTTGAATGCGCTTTGGCACAAAATATGTAGACACATTGATTAAAATGCACAAGGCAAAATTAATCTTTTATACTTTGATTTAGATGCACAGAGGCAAAATAAATCTTTTATACTTTGATTTAGATGCACAGAGGCAAAATAAATCTTTTATACTTGGGGCAAACTATATCTCATGTTATCAGTTTTACATAACTTGCTCTACATACGGGGCCCGGATCTATGCCGGTTCATGATTAACCGACACACCACTATTCCCTTATTGGGAATCCCTTATTGGGTATAATTAATTAATTAGCATATAGCATCTGTCAGGTGTATGCCTACACCCCGTGCTTAAGTCGTGGCCATTGCATTTAATGAGTCAAGGATATCCTGGACACGGTCGCATTAATCCCCAATGTTTCAGTCAAGCAATACGAATTAAAACAGGTTATTTGGATTTCCCGACTTATTGGTCTTTGAATCCCATACCTGACCATGCGGTATTTATATTACCGTATCCCAAGCCCGTAATAGGGAAAATAAGTTAAGAGTATTTACCTGAGCTAGCTCCTGTCTTAAATAGCAAGAATTATAATAACTCAGCCATATTCACTTAAGTAAGCGTAGGTACAATTTACCGGAAGGCTCTAGTCTGGAATGATGGTATAAATAACCAATTAGAATGCTAACGGGTCTTTAATTAAGCCTAAGCTTAGACCGGTTAATTATACGGTTCAAACGCACGATTAGGCGAAGACCGGAATAGAATGTGATTTAAACCCGAAATGTTCAGAGACTTGTCTTATATGGGTATTTCTTATACATTCTGGATTTTTGAGATAAAACCAATAAGGTTTGACCCGTTTAGGCTAGTTTATGTAAACTAGTTACATAAACCGAACCGAACGCGTAATAAGCGTAACGGGTATACATATGAGCCATTTACAGGTTTCCTAAGTTAATATGCTTCATATATGTTGTGACATCAGTAAGATGTCTTTTATTATGCCCGAAACGAATTTAAACACAAACTATGCCCCGTAGGGGTAGTTTGGTCATTTAAAAGGTTATAAAAGAGTTTAAGTATTTACCTGAGTTACAGGTCTGATGTAATCAGCAAAAATACTTATTTTACTAAGTTATAACAGTAGGGTAAAGTATATATGTGAAATTTATCAATTATAACCAAATTATGCCCCGTAGGGGTATTTTGGTAATTTCACATAAGCCGAAAAGCTCAAAACTAAAGTCTGAGTTTAACAACCTTTGCTTACTGTTAAAACATTATAATTTACCCCAAATATCAGTAGGTATCACCATTGGTATGTTTAAAATAGTTTTAGTACATACTATGCGTTAAAAACGCTTAATAAGGCGATTAAAAGCCATTTCCGGGTTCGATACATAAATCTGATATTTTTATATTTCCAGAAGGATTAAAATAATTTATTTATCATATGTGATTAGTAGCAAAAGGTTTGGAGTCGATTAGATAAGTAAAACTCATTTTATAGCCCGTAAGGGCAAAACCGACAATTACCGGATTAAGCCTACGACTATAAGTTATGCTCAGCCTAAAATTAATTAAAAATCTTTAAAAATCCCCAAATAATATATTATATCAGTGGGAAATAAGTTTGATACCAAAAATATGGTTAAGTAGGCTATACGCTAAATATGCCATTTAATTAACATAAAGCTTTAATTTTACGCTAACGAGCATAACTCTTAACCTACACCTCAAACTGATGTCAAATTTTGTATGCCAGTTTATATATCAGTACTTAAGGTTTCTACTCTTTTATATTTCCAAAAATCACGTTTTAAAGTGAAAAGGGCATAATGGTCAACATATGAGCAATTAACGGAATCATGCGTATTTATCGGTTAACTAATGAACCATGGTGTATAATCACAGAGGGTTATACTAGCATGTTACCTGGTCCAAATGAAGCTCTAAGGCATTTCTAAAACATGCTTAAACGGGTCAGAACTGAAAGTCAAAGTGAAAGTCAAACTATGCGACTTTCGGTTCCGAACCGGGTCTTTTCAGAGAATTGTCGGGTTGAACATGTTTAGACATGTTCTTACACTAATTACTAAGTTATAACAATGATCCAACAGGTTGTATATGTTCTACATTGCTAATTATGCATAAATTGTAAACTAAGTATCCTGTTGACTTTTTAAATACAAGTTTGACCCGACATTTGACCTAGTTAGAGTGGGAATCAGGGGGAACCCTTTTGAGGGTTTATTACCCATTTAATTACCAACTTATAACTACTTTTGATCGACTAATCACTGGATCATAAGTGATTAATCTTAAAGTCAACCGTTAATTACGACGGTTTGACTTTTAAGCTATAACTAAGCTAAAACTTAATTAAGAGAGGTTAGGCATACTTACCAAGGTCCTATGCACGAAATGTGATCACTTAGGAGAAGTCCTTGGCTCCAGAAAATGCTCCAAATGTGTAGATGAAGGTGTGAGTGCAAAGTTGCAACTCATGGCCTTTATATAGTGGATTTTGATCCACAAATTGTTGACAAACAAGTCTACTACTGACCACAATCCTTCTACAAGTGTCCCTAAGTGTTTAGGGTTTGTTTAGGGGTCTCTTGGAAGGGTTTAAGGGCATTACATGTCGTTTAGAAGGCAGAACACGCAAGATAAACGTTTTTCTGCATCTGGGCAACTGAGGCGGCCCGCGTAAAGACTTAGCATGTCTTACACGGCCCGCGTGGGCCTTCTGATCAGATTTTCTTATTTTCAATTTTTTTTTGTATTTTGTCCCTTGGCTCTTCGAAAGGTCAACTAAGCATTTTTCTTGCAATTTGACCCCTTCTTATTTACCTTCAAGGGCTTTAGGACTTATACCCACTTTGCTAAGTCCATGGACACTTCTGGTTAACCCGAAAAGTCATAACTTTCAACGTTGACACTTTAACCCCTCACATACGAATTTGATCTTAACTTTCTCATACGATTACGAAACTTTATGAAATTTATATCGTGCATTCTAGTGAGCATAATTAACCGTTACAAAGCTTCGGGATTGTCAAAAGGTCACTCAGAGGTATAACTTATACATGTTGACACATTTAACCCCTGTGGTTTGTAATCTCTCACTTTTAGCTTCGTATGATCCATGATTTATTCGTTTGGTGATATAAACATCATGTAGGGTTAATGTACAATATATTTATTCACTGTTGACATTTAGAACTCGTATTTTCATATACTTTTCATGTTTGTCAACTTTAGTCCCTCTAGAGTATTCTTTTACACGTTCGAGCTTATGACACGTGTCAATACATTATAGGACGTGAATTTTTCGAGGTGTTACATCCTCACCCCCTTAAAAGAAATCTCGACCTCGAGATTTGTTAAAGTAAAAGGGAGTAATTTCTGCCCTATATTGGGCCTAATCTTCCCTAGTACCTTTGAGCCTCTAAGGCATTCCAATTGACCTTTATAATAGGTACATGTATCTTTTTGGAGCTTCTAATCCTGTCGGTCCTTAATCGACACGGGTTGCTCATCACTACATAAATCCGCATATCATTATGTGATAGTGCTTCTTGACTTATTGGCGAAACACATCGTTCGGTCACTAGTGTGCGAGGTATCGCGAGCTCCGCCAAGCTCCCTAAATAGGTTTTAGCTCAAAAGCTACTTGATCTTGATACATTCAATTTCCTTCGAACGATTCTATATATCCAGAGCTTAACTAGCCTGATAATTTAATAAATTTGGCACACCCTTCTTGGGTGATATCTTTTGCTGAGCCTTATTTCTTAACAAGAATTTAGGAGGGTTGCTAACTTCATTAATCCTTGCTTTTCTGCCGAAATAATGGCAACTTATAGATAATTAGGGGTTTGTATGATCTTATTCGTTGTTTCTACTACAACTTTCAGATCTTTATAATTGGACTTACCAATTCTCTATTTAACAATAGATGTTTAACATTCCACCCATACAAGGTCTCCAAAGGCGTAGCCTTGATATTTACATAATAATTGCTATAGAAAAACTTATTTTATGGTGAGATGGTTATTCCAACCACTGCTTAACTAATCTCAAAGAATAGCTAATCCTTACAGCTAGTCGAACCAATCGACGATCCTGGGTAGGTAATAGCGATTCTTAATTGTTGTCTATATAGGGTTGCGGTAATCAATGCTTAAGCAAGATGATCCGTCTTTCTTATTTATATAAATTGGAGTTCTTAGGACTTCGAATTTTGGCTTTATGAAATCTTCTCTAAAAGCTTATCGATTTGGCTCTTAGTTCTTCCTATTCCGTTGATACTAACAGATATAAGGCTTCTACAACAATTGTAGCCCTAAGCGGGATGTTCGCCCTAACATCCACTTGCCTCTCAGAAGGTAGACATGGTAATTCTTATAAAGAAGATAATCATGACACTCACAGAGATGTTAGAGATGTCTGTATACTCAGGCTTTGGTTCATCTATCGATGTCGGTGTCAGATAATGACACATTCTCTTTACAAATGTAAGGATGTCCTAAGTAGAGATACTTATAAGGACATTTTTTTATATTGTATATCTTCTTTGAATACTACTAGTCGACTTTAGTACAATATGACCATTGGGATATCTCAGGGGTTCCCTGCATTAACCCTCCATACTGATCAGGCATGGAAGCAATCTAGGGGACACACTAGGATACGCCAATCCTCATATGGCACTCTTATCAAACATAGTTTGGCATTTGCAGGCGATCTAAAATAATGAGAAAATAATAAAATAACATAATATATATTGTCGTACTCTTTCTGGGGAAGAGTACTCCAGATTCTTATGAAAGGATTTATCTCCGAGGATGGGAGAGAGGGTCATTAAAGATTTCCTTGGTAAATTATACCTTATTTTCAATATCCGAAGTTCTTATGAATGTAATCAAAAGTTTGTTAAGCTTATGGTTTACTAAAGGTTTATTGTCCCTTGCATTAACGTAAAATACTTAGCAGGTACAATCGATGCTAAAAGGTACGGGACGTACCTGATGCTATTATTGATATGTACTGTCTCTGTCATTCAATCAGTAGTTCATGCGTTTCTTTTCTCATCCTTCCCAGACTTAGCTGCTCCTTCTTTGGCAGCCTCAGGGCAATTAGTACTGATGTGGCCTTTTTCGCCACAGCTGAAGCAGTTTGCATTCTTTATGTCCCTACATTCGTGGGACTGGTGACCAGTTCTTTTACAGATGCCACATTGCTTTATCTTTTGGTTTGATCGACACTGTCCCCAGTGCCTTATGTTGCAAGTTTTGCATGTAGGCTTCTTGTTGGAATCCTGTTGGTTATTGTTGAGCTCGAATTTGCTCTTCTTAGGATTCTGGGAGTTATCCTCCTCCCTTTTACGCTTCCCATCTTCAGAAGCCTTGGCAGCCTTGTTTCTGACCACATCGAGTGTGAGAGATAGCGACAGATCTGCCGCTGACCTGAATGTAGTAGGTCTCGAGGCTTTCACACTTGCCTTTATTTCTGGGGCTAGACCCCCAATAAAGCGAGCTATTCGCTTTGGTTCCGGTGTGATCAAATAAGGAACCAATCGAGACTTGGTATTGAAACTTGTAAGGTATGCTTGACAATCTAAGTTCTCCATGACTAATGTCAAGAATTCAGTCTCGATCTTCTCAACTTCGTGTTGAGGACAGTAATTTTCTTTGATAAGAGCAACGAACTGATCCCAAGTCATGTTGTACAAAGGGATCTTCCCGGTGGCTTGAATTAATGATCTCCACCAGGCTAAGGCCTCACCCTTAAATGATTGCGACACAAACTTGACCACATCCCCCTCAGCGCATCCGCTGATATCCACAACTGTATCCATCTCATCTAACCAAGTCATACAATCTACAGCTCCTTCCTCCCCGGTGAAATCCCGGGGTTTACATGAAACAAAGTACTTGTAGGAGCAACCCTTATCACGAGGTCCTTGATTCAGTATGATCTGTTGAGACGGATCACTGTGATGATTAGAAGAGTGACGCTCGTCATCTTCCTTCTTGGGTTCATCCTTCTTGGAAGGAGGCTTCGAATGTGGTATAGATAGGGTCCTACTCCGAGTCCCACTATACTCTTCGTACTGCCGCTCTAAGGCCTTTGTAACAGCGTCGTCTACCAACGCTTTCAATTCAGCACCCGTTAAATTTATCCGGGCGTTATCAGTATTCTCCACTGGATGGCTATTAATTTCGTCTGAGTTAGCCATTTTAATTGAACTGTTACAGAAAACAAGGACAATAGTTTATTTGGGAGTTTATTATGGAATTGCCCCTTAGGGTAATTCATTAACCATGGTAAACAGAGACCATATTTGGTTAATTTATTAATCATATTTATTTAGGATTTCTATTATAAGTTATCCTAATTAGAAAACAATAACGGTTTTATTTGGGGCACAAAAGGCCTAGTCACAAGGACACTTTAAATTATAAGCTATGATTTCAGAGAATAAAAGCATAAAGGTTTGAATCTAGTTCGTTACCTTTATCTGACAGGGAGTCATTGCTACCACTGTCCTTTGGCTCATATGGAAATGAGCAGGGCCCGTAGGCGCTATATTACCACGTATGGTCAAAATATGATCATCTTAATTGATGATTTTAAACCCATGATGCAGAGATCATTAAGTTGGGTTAGGAATCTTTTGAAGAATCCTCATATAAGAATGACGTGTGTGATTTTAATGAATTACGTCTGCCCGGAGTGTTAACATATTTTCAGATGTTAACAGGGATACGAATCTTTTAAACAGGTCTTACTATCTTGGCCAGGTCTTTATAATGACACTCAGGCTAGGTTTCACTCTTAAGATTCTTATTCATGTGTATATTGGCAGGGAAGGAAGGATATTTATTTTACTTAGGATTTTTATCATAAATCCTAATTTACAAGTTAATAGTAGCACACATGGCCTAGTCGCGTAGACAAGTTTAATTTATAAGCCACGATTTCGGAGAATTGAGGCATTAAGGTTTGAATCAAAGCTCATTACCTTTTCTTGACAGGGAGTTGTAGGCTACCACTGTCTCTAGTTTCAGAGGACATTAACTATAGCCCGTAGGCACTTCCCTTCTAAGAGATGTTTATAATATGATCATCTTATAGGATGATATAAGCCATGATTTCAGAGAATCGAGGCATTAAGGTTTGAATCCAAGTTCATCACCTTTGAACAGGGAGTCGTAGACCACAACTGTCTTTGTCATAATTGACGATACAATATGGCCCGTAGGCAAATCAATTGACATTACTAAACGATGCTTTAAGAATAATAATCATCGTACTGATGATAGTAGTCATGATAGTATTGATCATATTGACTATGAGGCTTGGGCATAGCCCACCACCTTAGACATGGACCCTTAATGGTTACAACTGTCATTGTCGTATTGACAATATAATAAAGTATAGCCCGTAGGTACTTCATCACTAAGGATGTTAATAGTTTGATCATCATATTGATGATATTAGTCATGATCACACTGATCATATAGATTTATGAGGCTTGAGCATAGCTCACCACCTTTGACAGAGAATCATAAAAGATCACAACTGTCTTTGTCACGAGTGGACAATATAATATAGCCCGTAGGCAAAACATCACTAGGATGTTATATGATATTAGTCATGATCACATTGATCATATAGACTATTAGGCTTGAGCATAGCTCACCACCTTAGACAAGGAATCATAAAGATCACAATGTCAATGTCTCAAATGGACAATACATTATAGCCCGTAGACAAAACATCACTAAAGGATGATTATTTCAAATAAGGGAATTTAGATTAACCCCTGTGGCCTGTGTGACTTTAACGATTCACAGTTTGCCAAAAATGTAAACATACTTACAGATTTTAATAGGGATTGGAATTCTTTTGGATAGGTTTTACCGTCTTGGCCACGTCTGAAATGACATTTAGGCTAGGTTTTACCATCTTGGCCATGTCTGCATTAACATTTAGGCTAGGTTTTACCATCTTGGCCATGTCTGTATTGACATTTAGGCTAGGTTTTACCTTTAAGATTCCTTTAATATTTAACGCAGAGCAATCCTATTTTGAGATGTTAAATTATGGATCTGAACCTAATTATGGAACTACCATCTTGGCTCGGTTTTAAAATGACACGTGGCTAGGTTTTGTCCTTCTTAGATTTTTCCATTTTATAATGGTAGATCTTATAAAAAGAGTGTTATTTTTCATTTATTTCATATTTCATGTTTAGAATGAAAATTTAAATTTAATCATTCCACTATAAAATTTAAAATCAGGTTTGCCCTAAATGGGACTTGAAAGGTATAATGTTGTCCTCGAAGGGACTGAAAAGTTAAATATGTCCTTATAAGGACTATTGAGGAAATGATCTTCAGCAAAGGAGTTTCTTCTTCATTCAATTCCTGAATGCTTTTTCCTTGGTTGCACGTCTCATTCTGGTCGCGGTACGAAGCTCAGCATTTCAGGGCTCCAGATGTGGAGAATTTCTAATACAGCTTCTTCACTTGGCGACGTATATATAAAAGTTTGGAAGCAAAAATTTCCAGATTAGGATTGAGAATAATCCTATTTTAAGTCTAGACTCAGAAGGTCAAGGAATGTGCTATTGTGTCATTGAGATTAAACACATAAGGCTAGTGTTTAATTCACTCAATGTTGGCTCTGATACCAACCTGTCACACCCCGACTTTCCACGTGTCACCGGTGGGCCCGGTGGGGAGTATCGTGACGTAGTTGGCAACATAATAGTCAAACAACACAATATATAAATGCACAGCGGAAGCAAAAGATAAATATTATTACATTCCGAATATAAAGTAATATTCATTATTACAACGGAAAGTAAAGGATCCACAGGCGGATCTTAAAACATATCATTTGTTCAACAGACTTTAGACGCCTAGAACTTGCAAGATTCTTTATTAACGTCCTGAGCAGCTTCCAGCCTATTTACATACTTGTGCCTGTCACTAAGACTTTTGAAAATACGTCAGTTTTCACTGGTAAATACACTCAACTGACTCATTTGAAAAGAGTTTAGGAAAATTGGTTTGAATGCGCTTTGGCACAAAATATGTAGACACATTGATTAAAATGCACAAGGCAAAATTAATCTTTTATACTTTGATTTAGATGCACAGAGGCAAAATAAATCTTTTATACTTGGGGCAAACTATATCTCATGTTATCAGTTTTACATAACTTGCTCTACATACGGGGCCCGGATCTATGCCGGTTCATGATTAACCGACACACCACTATTCCCTTATTGGGAATCCCTTATTGGGTATAATTAATTAATTAGCATATAGCATCTGTCAGGTGTATGCCTACACCCCGTGCTTAAGTCGTGGCCATTGCATTTAATGAGTCAAGGATATCCAGGACACGGTCGCATTAATCCCCAATGTTTCAGTCAAGCAATACGAATTAAAACAGGTTATTTGGATTTCCCGACTTATTGGTCTTTGAATCCCATACCTGACCATGCGGTATTTATATTACCGTATCCAAAGCCCGTAATAGGGAAAATAAGTTAAGAGTATTTACCTGAGCTAGCTCCTGTCTTAAATAGCAAGAATTATAATAACTCAGCCGTATTCACTTAAGTAAGCGTAGGTACAATTTACCGGAAGGCTCTAGTCTGGAATGATGGTATAAATAACCAATTAGAATGCTAACGGGTCTTTAATTAAGCCTAAGCTTAGACCGGTTAATTATACGGTTCAAACGCACGATTAGGCGAAGACCGGAATAGAATGTGATTTAAACCCGACATGTTCAGAGACTTGTCTTATATGGGTATTTCTTATACATTCTGGATTTTTGAGATAAAACCAATAAGGTTTGACCCGTTTAGGCTAGTTTATGTAAACTAGTTACATAAACCGAACCGAACGCGTAATAAGCGTAACGTGTATACATATGAGCCATTTACAGGTTTCCTAAGTTAATATGCTTCATATATGTTGTGACATCAGTAAGATGTCTTTTATTATGCCCGAAACGAATTTAAACACAAACTATGCCCCGTAGGGGTAGTTTGGTCATTTAAAAGGTTATAAAAGAGTTTAAGTATTTACCTGAGTTACAGGTCTGATGTAATCAGCAAAAATACTTATTTTACTAAGTTGTAACAGTAGGGTAAAGTATATATGTGAAATTTATCAATTATAACCAAATTATGCCCCGTAGGGGTATTTTGGTAATTTCACATAAGCCGAAAAGCTCAAAACTAAAGTCTGAGTTTAACAACCTTTGCTTACTATTAAAACATTATAATTTACCCCAAATATCAGTAGGTATCACCGTTGGTATGTTTAAAATAGTTTTAGTACATACTATGCGTTAAAAACGCTTAATAAGGCGATTAAAAGCCATTTCCGGGTTCGATACATAAATCTGATATTTTTATATTTCCAGAAGGCTTAAAATAATTTATTTATCATATGTGATCAGTAGCAAAAGGTTTGGAGTCGATTAGATAAGTAAAACTCATTTTATAGCCCGTAAGGGCAAAACAGACAATTACCGGATTAAGCCTACGACTATAAGTTATGCTCAGCCTAAAATTAATTAAAAATCTTTAAAAATCCCCAAATAATATATTATATCAGTGGGAAATAAGTTTGATACCAAAAATATGGTTAAGTAGGCTATACGCTAAATATGCCGTTTAATTAACAAAAAGCTTTAATTTTACGCTAACGAGCATAACTCTTAACCTACACCTCAAACTGATGTCAAATTTTGTATGCAAGTTTATATATCAGTACTTAAGGTTTCTACTCTTTTATATTTCCAAAAATCACGTTTTAAAGTGAAAAGGGCATAATGGTCAACATATGAGCAATTAACGGAATCATGCGTATTTATCGGTTAACTAATGAACCATGGTGTATAATCACAGAGGGTTATACTAGCATGTTACCTGGTCCAAATGAAGCTCTAAGGCATTTCTAAAACATGCTTAAACGGGTCAGAACTGAAAGTCAAAGTGAAAGTCAAACTATGCGACTTTCGGTTCCGAACCGGGTCTTTTCAGAGAATTGTCGGGTTGAACATGTTTAGACATGTTCTTACACTAATTACTAAGTTATAACAATGATCCAACAGGTTGTATATGTTCTACATTGCTAATTATGCATAAATTGTAAACTAAGTATCCTGTTGACTTTTTAAATACAAGTTTGACCCGACATTTGACCTAGTTAGAGTGGGAATCAGGGGGAACCCTTTTGAGGGTTTATTACCCACTTAATTACCAACTTATAACTACTTTTGATTCGACTAATCACTGGATCATAAGTGATTAATCTTAAAGTCAACCGTTAATTATGACGGTTTGACTTTTAAGCTATAACTAAGCTAAAACTTAATTAAGAGAGGTTAGGCATACTTACCAAGGTCCTATGCACGAAATGTGATCACTTAGGAGAAGTCCTTGGCTCCAGAAATGCTCCAAATGTGCAGATGAAGGTGTGAGTGCAAAGTTGCAACTCATGGCCTTTATATAGTGGATTTTGATCTACAAATTGTTGACAAACAAGTCTACTACAGACCACAATCCTTCTACAAGTGTCCCTAAGTGTTTAGGGTTTGTTTAGGGGTCTCTTGGAAGGGTTTAAGGGCATTACATGTCGTTTAGAAGGCAGAACACGCAAGATAAACGTTTTTCTGCATCTGGGCAACTGAGGCGGCCCGCGTAAAGACTTAGCATGTCTTACGCGGCCCGCGTGGGCCTTCTGATCAGATTTTCTTATTTTCAAATTTTTTTTTGTATTTTGTCCCTTGGCTCTTCGAAAGGTCAACTAAGCATTTTTCTTGCAATTTGACCCCTTCTTGTTTACCTTCAAGGGCTTTAGGACTTATACCCACTTTGCTAAGTCCCTGGACACTTCTGGTTAACCCGAAAAGTCATAACTTTCAACGTTGACACTTTAACCCCTCACATACGAATTTGATCATAACTTTCTCATACAATTACGAAACTTTATAAAATTTATATCGTGCATTCTAGTGAGCATAATTAACCGTTACAAAGCTTCGGGTTTGTCAAAAGGTGACTCAGAGGTATAACTTATACATGTTGACACATTTAACCCCTGTGGTTTGTAATCTCTCACTTTTAGCTTCGTATGATCCATGATTTATTCGTTTGGTGATATAAACATCATGTAGGGTTAATGTACAATATATTTATTCACTGTTGACATTTAGAACTCGTATTTTCATATACTTTTCATGTTTGTCAACTTTAGTCCCTCTAGAGTATTCTTTTACACGTTCGAGCTTATGACACGTGTCAATACATTATAGGACGTGAATTTTTCGAGGAGTTACACCCGAGGACAGATTTCACAAGTATTGCTCGTCCAGCAAAAGATAAAAGTCTGGCTTTCCAGTTTGATAACCTCCTATTAAATGTATTGGTAACTTCCTTCCAATTGTGAATACGGTTCATGTTCGCACCTACTTTCAGACCCAGATACGTGAAGGGAAAATTCCCTGGTTTGAATCCGAGACTTGTTGCCTTTGTGATGACTTCTTCTTCCTCAATTCCTACACCAAACAGTTGACTCTTTGTTGGATTCACTTTTAAGCCGGATATCAAGTAATGAACTCTTAATATTCTTTTCAGATTTTTGATATTATTTTCTTCCCACTCCCCAACAAAAATTGAATCATCTGCAAACAATAAGTGGGTAATCATTAGCTCTTCCCCTGGTAGTTCCACACCCGAAAATATACCGGCTGATTTTGCGTTCATCATCATTACATGTAGTGCTTCCATCGCGATAATAAAAAGAAATGGAGAAAGCGGGTCCCCTTGTCGTAATCCCCTTTTATATTGAAATTCCCCCGTTGGTGCTCCATTTACAAGAATCGATCCTCTTCCTGCGAATAAAATCCCCATAACCCAATTCTTCCACTTTGATGGAAAGCCCATGTGCGTTAAAACGGAGATTAAGAACTTCCAATTCAACGTATCATAAGCTTTTTCAATATCCGCCTTAAACACAAAAACTTCTTTTTTCATTCTTTTTGCCCACCCTACAATCTCATTGACTATCAACGGCCCGTCTATTATGTTCCGGCCCGAAATAAATGCCGACTAGGAACTCGAGACAACACTATTTAAGACTTTTTTCACACGATTTGCCAAAACCTTAGAAATTATTTTATTAACTACTCCAATTAACGAAATAGGACGGAAATCGGAGAATACCATTGGATCATTTACCTTTGGTATAAGTGCTATAAAGGACGAGCTACATGAGTGATGTAATGAACCATGTATGAAAAATTGTTGCATCATCTCCTTAATTGCTGATTTCAATTCTTCCCAGTACTTCTTTATAACAGTGAATGTAATCCCGTCTGGACCTGGGGCTTTATCTCCCCCGCATTCCCATATTGCATTTCTTATCTCCTCTTCTTTAAACTGTTCTATGAGGCCCTTTTTTCGTCTTCCGTCAAACTCTTGAACCCATCCATACCTATTCTCGGCCACGATACAATTGGTTCCTTGAACTTCTCCTTAAAAGCCTCCATAAACTTATTTTTGATTTCCTTAGCATCCGTAATCCAGCTGCCATCAATCCACAACCCGTTAACCATATTTCTGATTTTGTGACTATTTACTACTGTATGAAAAAATGTTGAATTTTCATCCCCCAATGCTATTCATTTTATTCGTGACTTCTGGATCAAGTCTTTTGTTTTTACTTTATGCCACTCCCTAATCGTTTTTTATATCCTTGCCACATTTCAATTTCCTGCTCCGTTAAAGCTCTCCTTTCCGCTTCTTCCTCTAACTTTTGTAGATTCTCGTTTGCCGTAACCAACTGTTCCTCCTCCTTTATCTTTTCATTAGATCTCCATAATTTTATTTCGTCTTTTATTGCTTTAAGCTTGGTCGCTACACATTCATCCTTAAAACATGAATCACATTCTTTTTCCAAACCCCTTCTAACCGCTTCATCGAACCCTGAAATTTCCATCCAACTATGGAATACCCGGAATGGTATTGGTCCAAAGTTATTAGCCGTTGTTGTAAGTATCAATGGACAATGGTCCGATACATCTCTGTTAAGTGCCAGCAGAGTTGCATCTGGCCATCTCATTATGAATTCGCCACATACTAGTACTCTGTCAATCTTACTTAAGTTTCTCCCATCCCCTGACATAAACGTATATTTTCTTCCCCCCATATTGTATTCTTGCAGTCCCGCATTCATAATAAAATTATTGAAACATAATGCACTCCCAGCATCAAAATGTGAATTAAATCTCTCCTCAGGGAAGCGTACCTCATTGAAATCGCCTAGAAGTATCCATTTTCCTTAGATCGACTCCTTTAGCGCTAAAAGCTCATTCCACATCTGTCTCCTGATGCTTGATATTGTCGAGGCGTAAATATTCACTACAACCATATCCTCCTCTTCCCCTGTAATCCTTCCTTTGACTAAAATAAAGTTTTGGGTTTTAACATCGAATTCTTTTCTAAATATCCCTGGGCTCCAAATCGATAATAATCCACCTGATCTTCCGTTTGCATGCACTTTGAGATACTCAAAAGCTGAGTTACCCCAAAACCTTTTTATCACCCTATCCGGTAGGTCCCTGAACTGAGTTTCTTGTATTGCTATAAAATTTAAACCATATTTCGACAAATACCCTCTAACTGCGTTTCCTTTACCCGCCCCTCCTGCCCCTTTTATAGTAATAGTACCAAAATTCATCGCAAACCTGCTACCTCCTGTTCTTCAGTGACCATTTTCCTGATTAGATCCTCTTTTCCGATCAGATTTACCCCAACTGCTGCCCCTATTTTCTTTGTCTGTAGAACTTCATTGTTCACCTCTTCCACCGTTCTCTGATCCGTTGACCTGGGATCCTCCACAAATTGGGTATCTTCTACTAAGGTATCAGCTGATTGTGAGTCCTCCTCCCATTCAGAATTAAAACCATCATCTGGAATCGTTCCACCACTATTATCGTTAAATAGGTCCTCAATTATTGATTGAATCCTGGCATCCTTCTTGTTTTTCCTCTTGATCTTCAACGGAATCTTTTGTCGGTGTTGAAATCTGCTTTTGTCAGCCACCTCTAAATTTATGTCCGGTAGTTCCCCTTTATTGATCTTCGAGTTGGGCTTTAAGTTCTGGGCCCTTGCTATGGCTAGGTTTACTCTTTTTCTCTTGTTGTATTTGGTAATCATGGGCCCGTTTGCATTCATATCATGTGATCCAATTTTCTCTGGCCCATTTTGAAAAGATTGACTGGCCCCACACCCTTATCTGGTACGTCCGAGGTATTAACTACCTTACTACCACCTTTCTCAGGATTCCCCATGTCATCATTAATTCCTTCGATTTTGCTATCGTGACTATTCTTTGAATTTTGACTTTTGTGTTGGTTAGTTGTGTCGATCCTTTCATCTCCCTTTAACTTTTCATTTCCTACCACCGGTGTTTCTTGTGTTTCCAACGTCGCTGCTGCCGTTGATTTCTCCGGCGACGGTGTCCTTCCTGGCGGTTTATCCACTATCATCTTTTCCGGTGAATCGACTGGAACATCACCACTGGCACCTTTTTCGACCTTCCTGCCATTATTCCCTTTTGGTTCAACTGGTTTCTCACTGGAGTCTACCCTCCTCCTTATAATACACCCTAGTATCCATGGTTCCTCCACTTCTGATATCCATATATTGAACATCTGTTCTTTCTAGCTGACTGGTAATGTTTCTTTAATATGGAAACCATGATTCACCACCACCCCAACTAAGTCAAATTAAACATTTAGATCGTATTTATCAGCTTCCGAACTCTGTACTATTCTTCCGTATCTTTCAGTAATTACGTTCATTACTTCCTTCGTCCAAATCTGTATAGGTACCCCCCTTATCATTAGCCATGCAATCCGTTGGTATGACAGTAGCTGTCATTTCCACACTTCCACCTTATGAAACCATTTTTTCCATAGTTCCACTTTACCCTTCACAAATGATTCCATCTCTTTTACTTCATTGAACGTAATAATAATTTTTAAACCTTTAAGATAACGTATTATGCCTTTTTCCAAACTCAGTTCTACTGCACACTTATCTGTTTCCTTTAGTAGCTTAATATTATGGTATTAGCATACCACCGCTTTGTTTCGCCATTCTTTGAATGCTTCAGATTCCTTTGCAAACCTCATTACGTTTTCCTTTTCCATCGATACGTTTTTCCCCTCACAATATCCGCATACGATACACCTTCCTTTGTTCCTGGGTATTTTGCTTCTGGCCTGGCATTTATAACACTCGGTTTTTCATCCTTCCTAGCCCATGTTTCTTGTTTTTTCTCCCCCGGTTTCTTGACAATTGATGCGCGTGGGTGTGTTATATAATTTTAAGTATATTTTAAGTCTTTTTACACTTTTTAGCCAAGTTTTAAATTTATAAAACACAATATTTACTAACACTAAACACACATATGGGCAAGTGCACCCATCGTGAGCGTAGTATAGTGTTAGTAAGATACTGAGGTCGTCCAAGGACACAAGAGTTTTTAATACCTGTTTATCCTCAACGTCTAATCAAATCAAAAGTTTAGAAAAAAGGTTTTAAACTAGAAAAATAAAAACTAACTAAAATGTTGAAAAATAAAAATAAAAGAAAAACAGATAGACAAGATGAATCACTTGGCTCCGACTCGCGTTTAGTGTAACCTTTGATTATTTCCGCACTTTTGCACTTTTTAAGAGAGTATCTTAGTTATTGTAGTAGGCCCCCCTCTTTTGAAGGTGACGTTACCCTCAACCCAGTAGTTTGAGTCAGCAAGGATACAATCCTAAAGGGTCGGATTATTGAAAGATAATTAATTAAGTTATTAATGCATATTATGGTAGGCCCCTCTTTTGAAGGTGACGTTACCCTCGGCTAAGTAGTCTGAGTCAGCAGGGATACAGTCCTAAGTAGCCGGGTTAAAGTATTAATAGTAGCTTACATATGAAGGGATCAAAGAGTTTGGACCCCCGCCATCCAATACCCGTGGGTATTGAAGGAGGTCCTACTAAATTTGACCCATGTCCTTGCAGGATCTATACACTGAACAAGGCAAGACTCTTACCAAACTGTTCCCTTAACCCCTGACCAGGTAGCCAACATACCTCCATATAGACCGTGGAGATATGAATGGTGAAAATCTTTTATTTTATATAGACAGTAAAATAATGCCAAGACACCACGGACAAACGATAAGGAAGAATCACCTTCAACATAAGAAACTAGTTATTAAAGTCATTAATACATAACCAAGTAAAAAGTGCGAAAAGATTAAAAATAAAAAGTATTACAATAGACACTTTGTCTTCACCAAGTGATGTAAGAGACTTAGGCTAACATGGCCTTGATTGTCAAGAACTCTTACGATCAATCTTGGATCCCGAGACGACTCACACACTCTATGATGGACAATGGATGATGGTGGTGGATATTGGTGTTGTGATTGTGGTGGGTGGTGGGTGAAGTGTGAGAGAGGTGGTGTGCCAAGGGATGGTTTGCAAATGAGCCAAGCACCCCTATTTATAGCCTGAACAGTAGCTCGGGCATGGCCCTGTGTCCAGTGGGCACGGCCCCGTGTCCATCCTCCTTCTCTGTCTTCATTAATTGCTCTTGTCTGCATTAGTTGACCACGGCCCCGTGTCCGCTGGGCACGACCCCGTGTGCAGAAGCATATCTGTACTATCAAGATTTGTCTCGATTCTGCGAATCTTATAGTTAACCACGGCCCCGTGTCCACTGAGCACGGCCCCGTGGTGGGCGATAGAAGCTTCTACATCTTTGTCTTTTATGCTGACACATGGGCACGCCCCCGTGTTCACTGAGCATGGGGCGTGTTCAGCCTTCTGTTCTCTTGTTTTGCTTGGGAAGATGCTTCTGGCAAGGTCGGGCATGCCACGTTTGTTCCTTTTCTTGTATTTATGTTAGATTTAGCTGCCTTTTTGCTTCTTTTGTTAATTTGAGCTCATTTAATCCTGAAAATACAAAAGGAAGACAAAAGCACACTTTTTCCAACATTAGTACTAAAAAGGGTTAGTTTTATGCCACAATTGATGTAATTTATATGTTGCATTTTGCACACATCAAATACCCCCACACTTGAATCTTTGCTTGTCCTCAAGCAAAACTCTTTATAATTTGGCTTTACACTCCCAAATGGAATAGGTAGAAGTGAAGGTTTTTGGGCTTGTCATAGAGTGTCGGGATTTCCAAGATTCTTTATTAAGTTTTATTTTTATTTATTTACAATCTTATTCGTCATGATTTATTTAAAACTTTTCATAAGATAAATTACTTATTAGGGCATAACATGCTTCTTTAAAATTCTATTTGTATACAAGTTCACATACCTCACGTGGGATCACTCAACACTCGGCCGAAGATGTATTTTAGTGAATCACTCGAGAGCGGCATGAAACTTACTCCAACCATAGACTTGCCAAGCAATCAGTCCTCCTTCTTTTTAACTATATACCTTTGTAAATATCAAGAGGACTTTTGGGTGAAGGGTTAGGCTTGGGTTAAAGGTAGGTGGTTGGGTTAGTGGTTAGTAGAAAAAGGGCGAAAAAGCGTAAAAAGCGTCGGTTTTCGTAAGACTTTTTATTTTTGCAATTTTTTATTTGGATGAATCTATTATTCAAACAAAGTTATTTTTGATGAACTTGCTTGTTTATTTCTTTTGCTTCATCATCAACATTTTTTTTTGAAAAGTCATACGAAAAACCGAGCTTGTTACTAAAACAAATGGTTAAAAATAAAAAAGGTTTTGGTGGGTGAAAAGGTGTTTGGTTTGGGTTAAGAAATGAAAAGGTTTAGGCTCAATGGGGTTAACTAGGGGGATTTTGGCTAGGTGGAAAAAAAAAGAAAAATAATGGTGTAGAAATAAAAAGGGTTAGTCATAATGCCTCCATCATTTACTTACTCGGGTTTAAGTTGGTAAGGACCGGGAATGTATCGTCGTGGCAAGTTCTAGAGTTGTAAGAACCAAGCGGCTATTCACACAAGAAACAAAAAATGAGCATTTAGTTTAAAGATATGTATTTGTATGCTCAATAAAGGCTCAAAACTCACTTTTGTGGGAATGGGTTTTTATGTGATCAAGTATATATATAATTAAATTTTAACTAAACTTGTCATGCCTTTTCATAATTTTCTTATGTTGGTTCTTTTTATCACGACGCTATCGGTTGTAAATTTGTAAAAATATAACCTTTTTAGAATTTTGAAATTCCCAAATTAAACCTAGACAAGTAAAAAAATGAAAATTTTTGAAAATTTTTGGGGTGATTAGCGGTTCTAATAGAGTTTTGTGTAAGGCTTGTAATTAGGACTTGCAAGATTCAAAGTTTTAGCATCCTCCCCACACTTAAATTAGACATTGTCCTCAATGTGTCCCAAAAATAAATTTTTAGGTTGATTGAATGTGTAAAAGGTGTGAAAAAGCAAAATTTTATGTTACTGGGCGTCTGGACACAGCCCCGTGGTGTCCGGGC
Organism: Helianthus tuberosus; assembly: GCA_030545235.1. NCBI lineage: Eukaryota > Viridiplantae > Streptophyta > Magnoliopsida > Asterales > Asteraceae > Helianthus > Helianthus tuberosus. The sequence continues at coordinate 183,159,209 of CM060376.1, forward strand.
ACGGCCCCATGTTCAGGTGCCAGTAACAAAAAGTTGGGAAAAGAAACAGAAGCCTGGACACGGGGGCGTGTTGGGTGAACAGGACCCGTGTCCAGTTTACCTAAACTGTGCATTTTCTACAGACTGTGCAGCACGGGGCCGTGTTGGGCGGGCACGGCCCGTGCTGAACCTGCTGTAATGAAGAAAATTTGTCGGATGGCCCTGTTTTCGTGCATTGGGTGCTGGTCCAAGTTTCCCTTGTTATCCTTCACCATCCCGAGTGTGTTTTACTCATTACAACATCATCCAAACACCAAATTAGCTAAAACCATCATTCATTAAGTTATAGAGAGAATTACAAAATAATCCTAAAAGTTAAAAACAGAGCAGAAAATAAAATTAAAAGGGTCCTAAATTAGATAGGTCAAGTGATAAGTAAAATCATCTTATGGAGCTCTACGAGTACAATAAGAACCAAAAATCCGGAAATAGTTTTTCGGTATCTAAAAGCTTTGTAGAACTCCGAGCCGAGGGGCGTTAAAGCCATTCTTCTATCTCTCTTGGGAGGAAGAAGGCGGCGTCATTCTCTTCAACACCTTGTGGAGGAGGAGCGACACCAACCGGAACCCCTTGTAGCACTTCCCGAGGGGGCTCCAGATGTATGGCGTACCACTCGGCCGGTATGATGACTTCAGGAACCACATTCCATGCCCTTTGGGTAATGATTGGAACCAAAGGAGGAGAATCGAGAATGTTCAACCTTTGGTGCAAAAGGTTGACCTCTCGAAGACATCCCTCTAGCCCCACCGTCAAATGATTAATACGGTCAACCAATGCCTCTTCCACCCCTGTCATCTCATCAAGGGCCTCTCTTAAGGCGTAAACGTAGTTTACAAGAGAATCTTCAACCGTTGATGATCTTCTCCCTTGTCGGTTGTCCCTGGAGTGTGATGAAGATGTTCCGCTAGTTCTGCTCGCCATTATGAGAAAACATACCGAGAAGAGTTCAACTTTATGGGATCAGTACTTCGGACACGGCCCCGTGTTCAACGAACACGGCCCGTGTTCCAATGTCTGCAGATTTTTAGGACAAGGGATCATGGAGTTTTAATTTGTTTTTATGATGTTTAAAACGTTTTTAAGCAGAAACAACTTAAAACATTGTTGTAGAACTTATTTTTAACAAGATCCCATGAATAAAAATCTAACAAACATCTCAATAAAGCTTGAAATTGTAGAGATTTCAAGTTTTAATGGAAGCATGAAGGAAAATTGAAGAAGATGAAAGTGGATAAAAGAGGAAAGGACAAGAAGGTTGTTGAGAAACTTCTTTTAGAAAATACCTAGGATGGTATGTGAGAATATTCCCCAAATCTCTGTCCCTTGAATTGTTCAAATGTTCAGGATTCTTGGATGCATTTATAGAAAGCGACAGTACGCTGCACACGGCCCCGTGTCGGCTGGACACGGCCCCGTGTTCAGGTGGAATCCTGACACATTTTGTCCGTATTCTGACACGAAATCAGACGGGAATCTTTGAGTGGACACGGGGGCGTGCTGACCTGGACACGACCCCGTGTCTAGAGGCTGTCTTTATGGAGTTTTCCCTCTTTTAAGGATTTTATCCAGATCGGGCGGTTCCTTACTGGATGGAACAACCCCAAAGTGCCTAAGATACCTTAATTACTCTAGATTAAGACGAGAATGCAAGAGGTTGTCGGTGAGGGTGATTCCTAAGCTATATGTAGGTGGACAAGTCCAACCCTTTCCCGGGCTCTCGTTAAAGAAGGTGTATGCCAAATCGCTCAGGTCTATGTATGCATCGAACGAAGTCGATTGGGAGTCCTTCACGGCATAATCGACACAGGGACGACTATCGCTCAAGTCCTCACTAGGGTTAGAGGTAACGTTGGTAACAACGAAGTTGTTTTTATGCGATCCCAACAATTCTTCTTGGTTATCGTCTTGAGATAAATTATTGAAATATATCCTAAGTTCTTCTAACCAATTAAGAATTAGATCTTCCATTTGAAATAGTTCATCAAGAAGCATTTCTCCTAGAAGATCCGGTTGAGAGCATTCGAGGGAGAGATAAGGATTATTTTTACTTTTGCCCCTCTTAAGGCTACATGAAAATAATGGGTCTATATAGTGGGGGTTATAATTTAGAAAATAACATTCTAATTCTTTATGAGAGCCACCACATATTTGACACCACGTACCATAAGAGTGCCGAAAGTAAAAAATATCATTATCACTCATGTTTGTGTCAGAAATTACCAACCGTCGGGATCTTACGGTTCTGTTTTCAGTAACTGAATCTTGGGCGCAGGGGCGTGTTGGGTGGGCACAGCCCCGTGTTCAGCTTACTGTTTGACTTAAAATAGGATTGCCAGTTCCAATGATTGGGCACGGGGCGTGTTCAGCGGGCACGGCCCGTGCTGAGTTCTGCAGAAGCTGAAAAACTAAGAAAAATCCTAAAAAAATAGAAAAAATAAGAAAAACGATTAGGCCGTTGATTCCCAACTTTCTTAAAATCCTTGTGTCCCCGACAGCGGCGCCAAAAACTTGATGTGCGTGGGTGTGTTATATAATTTTAAGTATATTTTAAGCCCCTTTACACTTTTTAGCCAAGTTTTAAATTTATAAAACACGATATTTACTAACACTAAACACACATATAGGCAAGTGCACCCATCGTGAGCGTAGTATAGTGTTGGTAAGATACCGAGGTCGTCCAAGGACACAAGAGCTTTTAATACCAGTTTATCCTCAACGTCTAATCAAATCAAAAGTTTAGAAAAAAGTTTTAAACTAGAAAAATAAAAACTAACTAAAATGCTGAAAAATAAAAATAAAAGAAAAACAGATAGACAAGTTGAATCACTTGGCTCTGACTCGTGTTTTGTGTAACCTTTGATTATTTCTGCACTTTTGCACTTTTTAAGAGATTATCTCAGTTATTGTAGTAGGCCCCTTTTTTGAAGGTGACGTTACCCTCAACCCAGTAGTTTGAGTCAGCAAGGATACAATCCTAAAGGTTCGGATTATTGAAAGATAATTAATTAAGTTATTAATGCATATTATGGTAGGCCCCTCTTTTGAAGGTGACGTTACCCTCGGCTAAGTAGTCTGAGTCAGCAGGGATACAGTCCTAAGTAGCCGGGTTAAAGTATTAATAGTAGCTTACATATGAGGGGATCAAAGAGTTTGGACCCCCGCCATCCAATACCGGTGGGTATTGAAGGAGGTCCTACTAAATTTGACCCGGGTCCTTGCAGGATCTATACACTGAACAATGGCAAGACTCTTACCAAACCGTTCCCTTAACCCCCGACCAGGTAGCCAACATACCTCCATATAGACCGTGGAGATATGAATGGTGAAAATCTTTTATTTTATATAGACAGTAAAATAATGCCAAGACACCACGGACAACCGATAAGGAAGAATCACCTTCAACATAAGAAACTAGTTATTAAAGTCATTAATACATAACCAATTAAAAAGTGTGAAAAGATTAAAAATAAAAAAGTATTACACTAGACACTTTGTCTTCACCAAGTGATGTAAGAGACTTAGGCAAACATGGCCTTGATTGTCAAGAACTCTTACGATCAATCTTGGATCCCGAGATGACTCACACACTCTATGATGGACAATGGATGATGGTGGTGGGTGGTGGGTGAAGTGTGAGAGAGGTGGTGTGCCATGGGATGGTTTGAGCTTGAGCCAAGCACTCCTATTTATAGGCTGAACAGAAGCTCGGGCACGGCCCCGTGTCCAGTGGGCACGGCCCCGTGTCCACATCCTTATCTTTCTTCATTAATTACTCTTGTCTTTATTAGTTGACCACGTCCCCGTGTGCAGAAGCATATCTGTACTATCAAGACTTTCCTAGATTCTGCGAATCTTATAGTTGACCACGACCCCGTGTCCGCTGAGCATGGCCCCGTGGTGGGCGATGGAAGCTTCTACAACTTTGTCTTTTATGCTGACACTTGGGCACGCCCTCATGCTCACTGAGCACGGGGCGTGTTCAGCCTTCTGCTCTCTTGTTTTGCTTGGGAAGATACTTTCGGGGAGGTCGGGCATGCCACGTTTGTTCCTTTTCTTGTATTTATGTTAGATTTAGCTGCCTTTTTGCTTCTTTTGTTAATTTGAGCTCATTTAATCCTGAAAATACAAAAGGAAGACAAAAACACACTTTTTCCAACATTAGTACTAAAAAGGGTTAGTTTTATGCCACAATTGATGTAATTTATATGTTGCATTTTGCCCACATCAAATACCCCCACACTTGAATCTTTGCTTGTCCTCAAGCAAAACTCTTTATAATGTGGCTTTACACTCCCAAATGGAATGGGTAGAAGAGTAGGTTTTTGGGCTTGTCATAGAGTGTCGGGATTTCCAAGATTCTTTATTTAGTTTTATTTTTATTTATTTACAATCCTATTCGTCATGATTTATTTAAAACTTTTCATCAGATAAATTACTTATTAGGGCATAACATGCCTCTTTAAAATTCTATTTATATACAAGTTCACATACCTCACGGGGGATCACTCAACACTCGGCCGAAGATGTATTTTAGTGAATCACTCGAGAGCGGCATGGAACTTACTCCTACCATAGGCTTGCCAAGCAATCAATCCTCCTCCTTTTTAACTATATACCTTTGTAAATATCAAGAGGACTTTTTGGTGAAGGGTTAGGCTTTGGTTAAAGGTATGTGGTTGGGTTAGTGGTTAGTAGAAAAGGGTGAAAAAGCGTAAAAAGCATCGGTTTTCGTAAGACTTTCTATTTTTCAACTTTTTATTTTGATGAAGCCATTATTCCAAACAAAGTTATTTTTGATGAACTTGCTTGTTTATTTCTTTTGCTTCATCATCAACACAATTTTTTTTTTGAAAGTCATACTAAAAACCGAACTTGTTACTAAAACAAAGGGTTAAAAATAAAAAAGTTTTGGTTGGTGAAAGGGTGTTTGGTTTGGGTTATGAAATGAAAAGGTTTAGGCTCAAAGGGGTTAATAGGGGGATTTTGGGTAGGTGGTAAAAAAAAGGAAAATAATTGTGTAGAAATAAAAAGGGTTAGTCCTAATGCCTCTATCATATACTTACTCGGGTTTAAGTTGGTAAGGACCGGGAATGTATCGTCGTGGCAAGTTCTAGAGTTGTAAGAACCAAGCGGCTATTCACACAAGAAACGAAAAATGAGCATTTAATTTAAAGATATATATTTGTATGCTCAATAAAGGCTCAAAACTCACTTTTGTGGGAATGGTTTTTTTTTATGTGATCAAGTATATATAATCAAATTTTAACCAAGCTTGTCATGCATTTTCATAATTTTCTTATGTTGGTTCTTTTTATCACGACGCTATCGGTTGTAAATTTGTAAAAATATAACCTTTTTAGAATTTTGAAATTCCCAAATTAAACCTAGACAAGTAAAAAAATGAAAATTTTTGAAAAAAATCGGGGTGATTAGCGGTTCCAATAGAGTTTTGTGTAAGGCTTGTTATTAGGACTTGCAAGATTCAAGGTTTTAGCTTCCCCCCCCCCCCCCCACACTTAAATTACACATTGTCCTCAAAGTGTCCCAAAAATAAGTTTTTAGGTTGATTGAATGTGTAAAAGGTGTGAATCAAGCAAAAATTTGTGTTACTGGGCGCTGGACACGGACCCCGTGTTCAAGTGCCAGTAACAAAAATTAAACAAAAGAAACAGAAGCCTGGACATGGGGGCGTGTTGGGTGAACACGACCCGTGTCCATTTTACCTGAATTGGGTCATTTCTGTAGACTATGCAGCACGGGGCCGTGTTGGGCGGACACGGCCCGTGCTGAGCTTACAGTTGATGAAGAAAATTGTCGGATGGCCCTGTTTTCCTGCATGGGGTGCTGGTTCAAGCTTCCCTTGGTAACCTTCACCATCCCGAGTGTGTTTTATTCCTGAAAATTAAAACTAAACTAGAAAGCATAAAATTTAATCTAAACTAAAACTAAAGATAGTTCCGCGTGTCACACCCCAACCAATGGCGGAAACATCGGGATGAGACGAAGTGTGAAGATTGCTCGAGACATCATAACGCTAATTGTGACAATAGAATTAAAGATAAATTGATTTCTTTCATAAATAAATGTTACAATACATGAAAGTTGAAATACAACATGTTAAATTCAAGAAAAACAATACGACAACAAATATGACATTTATACAATGTATTTGACCTAAACGTCTATATGTGTATCTAGGCATCAACGCTACTTCATTTCATAGCATCATCATCCTCAACCTGTAACATGTTTAAAATAAAGTTCAATGCAAAAGCAAAGGCGAGTATACAAGTTTGGTACGTACATAGCAAAAGATAAGTTTTGAACAATTCCTCATAGCAAGCATGTGATTCAAGATAAACGTAAAAACATGGTATGTGTCTAACATATCAAACCAAGAAAATGCAATATGCTCATGACATAACCACAAGTTACGGGCGGCGGGTCGTTAATCCTATAGCGCTACATATGTCACGGTTTGGCTCGTACAAGTTAATGATAAGTTCAACACATAAGATAAATCCAAGTTTAAAGTATCAAGCCATCACGTATACAAGCATGTTAATAAGAATGTTCATGTGTTTAAGCAAAAGTTCATGTGTAAGTTGTTGATAGATAAACATGTTACACCCCAAAAGTGGTAAAAGTAAAGTGGGGAAAATACGAGTATACTCAAAAAGTTTGCATGTGCTTTCCAATTATCCAATAATTGACGAGTTGATGAGGTTAAGAGATTGAATGTGTAAGGGTTAGGGTTCAAGTATGTTTAGAGTCGAGATTCGGTATTTAAAACAACATAAAAATAAGATATGAGAATAGCATGTGAAAATAATTATCTTCAACACTTAACACTTGTATGACACTTGGTAACCACAAGGGTTATGATAATGTTTTCATGAGTTGAACACCCATAAGAATCACAACAAGGTTTTGGTTTTAGATGATGTTCTACTACTTTAACATATAAACACAAGTTCAACATCAAAGGTTCGAATGAGTATATATATATATATATATATATATATATTTAGGTTAAGTATTACATATTCTTTAGTCCAATAATTCAAGTAGGAGGTAGGAGATTAAATCTCCATTTAGGCACCTCTAGTTATCATGGAAGTCATGTATGGGGTAGGAAGAACAAGCTTCCATTTAGGAACCCCTTGTATGTTCACCACTACACTTGGTGTAAAAACAACCAAGGAGGGTCAAGAACTAAGGTAGGTACAATAATATAACAAGCTATACTAAGAGAAATCATCAAATCATGTAAGGATTTTATGTTGGAACAACCCAAGTTGATCCATAATCACTCATGCATCAAGATCTAAGCTTGACATGATTTGTGGGTTAAGTACCCTAATAAAACAGAAAGTATTTGAGGTTTAATCCTCTGATTTCTAGTGTCTCAACCTTGTTTTTAAGCCTAATCAACCATAAGAGAGGTTGTAAGCATTGGGACATAGGTATGAGATGTGTTAGACACAAGTTGGACAAGTTTAAACAAGTTTTTGAATAACATTAAACAAAACAGAAGGTTTAGGTCCTTTTTAGGGCAATTCCAAGCATGATTTCTCCAAGGAAAAACCAAGGAATCAAACCCAAGGATGTACTAAAGAAGTAGAAGAAAGAATCAAGTGATTTGGACTCAAAACAAGCAAGTTACACTCACTTTTGTAGGTGAGTATAAATCTGTCCAAAATGCAGATTTGCAGCTGAATGAGAGTGTACTTGTGGAGTGTAAAGAGTTGTGAAAGTGTAAAAAAGGTTAAGGAAGGTGTGTATTTATAATGGAAGAGTTTGGAGGTGATTGGAGGTGTGTAGAGGTGGATAGATGGTGATTGGGGATGGTTAGGAGATGGGATTTCGTGCATAAATCGCGAGCTGCTGTGTTTTCTATGATTATGAGGGCCATGCGGCCCGCATTAGTTATCCAGTAAGTCAAAGCAGGCCGCCCGGGGGTGGCTTATCAGACACAAAGTTTCGAAAGTTTACAATTTAGCCCCCGGACTTTCTATTTGGATGATTTCAGGACTTTTAGGGACTATTCTTGCCACAAAAGCATACTTTAAGATAAATTCGACTACGAGAAGTATAAACCAAGTATAATTGAGTGTAAAGTATCATAATCAAGTGTCGTTTACGTTCAAAACATGTTTTAGGCGTAAGTTTCATGCATTTACAAGTTTAGCACATTGTTTCCAAAAATAACGAATAAGTATCAATCGATTCACCGTTTCGAACATACGAGCATATATAAAGTATGTATATTATGAAATTAACAAAATGCGAGTTTTATTCATGATCCAAGTCTCGAATTTTACGTCACTTTTAAATGAAAGAACGATTACAAGACTACGAAGTTTCCAAAAATAGTTTTACAAACGATGGTTTCTAAATATAGAAAGTATGAAAACGCGGGGCGTTACAGTCTCCCCTCCTTTAGGAAATTTCGTCCCGAAATTTACTCAAGAGGTAGACTCGAAGAGTTTTATTAAAAATTTGAGACTTGAAAATTTTGAAACATTTTGAAAGTACAAAATTTTGGGAGAATGAAAATAGGGTTGTAAAATGATTGGTTTGTCTAAAATGGTTCAGAGGCATGAGCATGCGTGGAACATGTATAGGTAAGAATGATTTTGAATAGCTAAATTGGAGTTGCTTTTAAAAATGTATTGTATTCACGAAAGGGATATTCGTATAATGGTTGGAAATCAAGAAGGTAAGGTAGGTTGCGTAGGAAGTTTTGAGGTAGTATAAGGTCACATATTCGTAAAATTTGCTTCTCGAGTGAAACGAGAAGGTTTGGTAAAATAAAGTATTGACGACCCACTAAATGTGTTTACGCAAGAATAAAGATTAAAGGGGCGGTTCTAAAGGTAATAAGATAAGTTAGGATTCGAATGATTAAACAAACTTGATTGTAAACGAGGCTTGTATGAACTAGAAGGATAAGGTGAATAATACGAGCATAGTATGAACGAATGACTCTTAAAGAGTACAAGTATGAGAATAGCATAAGTGTTGGATAGACGAACGTAGTGTGTTAAGGATGAAGTCTCGTCATGGATAATCGGATATAATGCGTTTGTGAGTTGTGTGAAGTTGTATTAGGTCCAAAAGGTCTGCAAAACACTGAATTTCTCATGGCACGTTTTACGAAATTTGGTAATATGGTGAAGACACTTATATATTGGAAGTACCAGCGGCGTATCCACCATGTTTTGACCACATTATATACGTTTCGTTATTCATGTCATGTTACGTTCCGTGCCTTACCATACACAGTAGTACACTCTATAGTTCTCATACGCCTATCACTATAATCCCGTGTGCACCCATGATTATATTGATCGTCGCCTGATCCGCATAGCTTGTACTAGTTGTGTATGAATTAGGGTATCCAAAATTTAAAAATTAAGAATGTGCACGTGTAAGAATGTAGTATGTAAGCAAGTCCATGCTCAAGTATGTACAGGACCCACGTAAGCAAATCCCTCGGATTACGCTTGCGTACGAGTATGAATGTATGAATCATGAGTATGAATGAAAATATGAGCAATAGTATAAGTTTAAGTATGGATAAGCACGCAAGTATGTGTATCAACATAACACGTACAAGTAGTATGCGTATATGTATAAGCACGCAACGTATGAGTATAAGTGAAAACATGAAATATATGAGTATAGGTAAACTCATGAAACGTATGAGTATAAGTAAAACATGAAACGTATGAGTATAAGTATGAATACGATTATAAGTATAGGCATAAAACGTATGAATGTAAGTGTAGGTATGAATATTTAAATTTACGTATATAGGGTACGTTGGAACATCACGGATTTAGGTGTATAAAATCGTCCAAAAGGTTAAGTATGTAAATACGAATGATTATGAGTGAATTGTTGTGTTAAAATGACTAAAACGTGTAGGACGATACGTGGGTATAGTTGTTTAAATGAAACGTTGAGTTTATAGTATCAAAATTGGATTGAGCTTGGTTTGAAACGTAGAATATAGTTGCATATGTAAAAGGATATAAGGTACTCATTGGCTAAGCATAATGTATTTTGTGAAGAATAGAAATGCTACTTTTGTTTAAAAAAAAGAAGTTTACGAACTCCGAAGATGGTAAGTCTCCAAGAAGTCTTCTTGCCCACGTGTTTTGTAAATTGGTGTAAAAAGGTTTTCAATCAAAAGTAATTTCATTTCATTAAACAAGAAGTTATGAATTTAGGAGGTTTTTGGTGAAAACGAGGATCCTTAGAAAAGAATTTTAGCAAAAGGACTTTGTGATTGTTAAAAGTTCTAACAAATGATTTGTTGATGTGAAAAGGGATCTTTGGTAAAATAATCATGTAACATCCTTAAGATCTTATAGGTGTAAAAGAAAGGTTGGTTTGATCCTCCGATTGAGAATGAAGGTATTTAGTTTGGTGATATATATCATGAGTGCGTTTTAGTGATTAAGTCGAATAGGAAGTTCATGGGCAAGAGATTTGTTTGACCGATTAAAGTAATAGGTAGCATTTCGTAAGGTTTGGAAATTTGTGTAGTAAAACGTTTAAGTTAAGTTAAGAATCCGTGTATGTGAGTTAGGTAAAAAAAAATAGGTTGCAGGATAGAAAGTATGCTTGACGAAACAATGTATTTTGAAATCGTACACGTATGTATTTTGAATAATGATCAATAATTTAGATATAAACATGATTGAGTTTGCATAATAAGATATTTTGAAGAGGCGTTTTGGTAGCGATCACCTAGGTAAGGGAATCACCCCGAACTCGTTGGTGAGGTCGTTTTAAGAAAAAGGGGAGTGGAGTTAATCATCAAGGTAGGGAAATCACTCCTATCTCGAGGATATGTCTCCACTTATCGTTACAAGGAATATGAATTTAAATTACATGAAATCTTGCATATGTATAAATGTATGGAAAAGATTCAATATGTTGTGTGTGTGAGAAGAAAATATCGAAAGTAAATTCGAATTTGAAAGATTGCATCGCGTAAGATAAATAGTAAAACACGTTTGATTAAAATTCGGATGGTTCCAAAACGGAACCTTTGACTAACCAAAGTAGTCGAAAAGTCTTTCGAACTTGAGGACCATGCTTTGGCCTAATAGGTGAAATACTCTCGCCGACAAGTCGGTTGGCGGTATTTACCCTTCCAGTTACTACATGTCCCCAATTCAATCGAAATTTCGAGACTTGGCGGGATTAATGAAAATCAAGGAGTGGAACTAGTCGACAAGGTGCGGGTTTCACCCCTAACTTGGCGATTTAGTATCCTAAGTGTGGTTGGTACTCGTCGGGTCAAAAGTTAATTTCGACACTTTAGCGAGGGTCCACTAGAATTTGAAATTCGAATTTCTTCATCAAGGTGAGGGTTTCACTCCTAACTTGATGGTGAATTTCGTGTAAAAGAAAAGTAAAAGGATTGAGAGTTATTCACCAAATTGTGGGTTTCATGCCTATTTTGGTAAACTCATCTCTTTTGTATAATACGAGTGTTTGTGAATTTAGAATAGTCGTGTAAAACGTATGAGGGAAAGCGTATGTTGAAGATCACACAAACAAGTATAAACATGACAAGAGTGGCACAAAAGGATGACATATTAAAACAAATATTAACACATAATGAAACATATATTAACACATAAGAATAGCATGTCAAGTATGTTACATGAGGATAAGTGACACATATGTTTAAAAGGCTCAAAGAGAATGCATAAGAAACACATAAAGTGGCATGCATGTAGTTTCAATTAAAACATAAGAATAAGGCTCTAGAACTATAGACTAGGTAAAAAGCATGGCAATTCTACCTAATTCCCTATAGTTATGGCTCTGATACCAATCTGTCACACCCCAACCAATGGCGGAAACATCGGGATGAGACGAAGTGTGAAGATTGCTTGAGACATCATAACGCTAATTATGACCATAGAATTAAAGATAAATTGATTTCTTTCATAAATAGATGTTACAATACATGAAAGTTGAAATACAACATGTTAAATTCAAGAAAAACAATACGACAACAAATATGACATTTATACAATGTATTTGACCTAAACGTCTATATGTGTATCTAGGCATCAACGCTACTTCATTTCATAGCATCATCATCCTCAACCTGTAACATGTTTAAAATAAAGTTCAATGCAAAAGCAAAGGCGAGTATACAAGTTTGGTACGTACATAGCAAAAGATAAGTTTTGAACAATTCCTCATAGCAAGCATGTGATTCAAGATAAACGTAAAAACATGGTATGTGTCTAACATATCAAACCAAGAAAACGCAATATGCTCATGACATAACCACAAGTTACGGGCGGCGGGTCGTTAATCCTATAGCGCTACATATGTCACGGTTTGGCTCGTACAAGTTAATGATAAGTTCAACACATAAGATAAATCCAAGTTTAAAGTATCAAGCCATCACGTATACAAGCATGTTAATAAGAATGTTCATGTGTTTAAGCAAAAGTTCATGTGTAAGTTGTTGATAGATAAACATGTTACACCCCAAAAGTGGTAAAAGTAAAGTGGGGAAAATACGAGTATACTCAAAAAGTTTGCATGTGCTTTCCAATTATCCAATAATTGACGAGTTGATGAGGTTAAAAGATTGAATGTGTAAGGGTTAGGGTTCAAGTATGTTTAGAGTCGAGATTCGGTATTTAAAACAACATAAAAATAAGATATGAGAATAGCATGTGAAAATAATTATCTTCAGCACTTAACACTTGTATGACACTTGGTAACCACAAGGGTTATGATAATGTTTTCATGAGTTGAACACCCATAAGAATCACAACAAGGTTTTGGTTTTAGATGATGTTCTACTACTTTAACATATAAACACAAGTTCAACATCAAAGGTTCGAATGAGTATATATATATATATATTTAGGTTAAGTATTACATATTCTGTAGTCCAATAATTCAAGTAGGAGGTAGGAGATTAAATCTCCATTTAGGCACCTCTAGTTATCATGGAAGTCATGTATGGGGTAGGAAGAACAAGCTTCCATTTAGGAACCCCTTGTATGTTCACCACTACACTTGGTGTAAAAACAACAAAGGAGGGTCAAGAACTAAGGTAGGTACAATAATATAACAAGCTATACTAAGAGAAATCATCAAATCATGTGAGGATTTTATGTTGGAACAACCCAAGTTGATCCATAATCACTCATGCATCAAGATCTAAGCTTGACATGATTTGTGGGTTAAGTACCCTAATAAAACAGAAAGTATTTGAGGTTTAATCCTCTGATTTCTAGTGTCTCAACCTTGTTTTTAAGCCTAATCAACCATAAGAGAGGTTGTAAGCATTGGGACATAGGTATGAGATGTGTTAGACACAAGTTGGACAAGTTTAAACAAGTTTTTGAATAACATTAAACAAAACAGAAGGTTTAGGTCCTTTTTAGGGCAATTCCAAGCATGATTTCTCCAAGGAAAAAACCAAGGAATCAAACCCAAGGATGTACTAAAGAAGTAGAAGAAAGAATCAAGTGATTTGGACTCAAAACAAGCAAGTTACATCACTTTTGTAGGTGAGTATAAATCTGTCCAAAATGCAGATTTGCAGCTGAATGAGAGTGTACTTGTGGAGTGTAAAGAGTTGTGAAAGTGTAAAAAGGGTTAAGGAAGGTGTGTATTTATAATGGAAGAGTTTGGAGGTGATTGGAGGTGTGTAGAGGTGGATAGATGGTGATTGGGGATGGTTAGGAGATGGGATTTCGTGCATAAATCGCGAGCTGCTGTGTTTTCTACGATTATGAGGGCCATGCGGCCCGCATTAGTTATCCAGTAAGTCAAAGCGGGCCGCCCGGGGGTGGCTAATCAGACACAAAGTTTCGAAAGTTTACAATTTAGCCCCCGGACTTTCTATTTGGATGATTTCAGGACTTTTAGGGACTATTCTTGCCACAAAAGCATACTTTAAGATAAATTCGACTACGAGAAGTATAAACCAAGTATAATTGAGTGTAAAGTATCATAATCAAGTGTCGTTTACGTTCAAAACATGTTTTAGGCGTAAGTTTCATGCATTTACAAGTTTAGCACATTGTTTCCAAAAATAACGAATAAGTATCAATCGATTCACCGTTTCGAACATACGAGCATATATAAAGTATGTATATTATGAAATTAACAAAATGCGAGTTTTATTCATGATCCAAGTCTCGAATTTTACGTCACTTTTAAATGAAAGAACGATTACAAGACTACGAAGTTTCCAAAAATAGTTTTACAAACGATGGTTTCTAAATATAGAAAGTATGAAAACGCGGGGCGTTACACCGCGGAATGCCTCCGTGGTGCGCCACGTTTATAAGGGTCCTTGGCTAGACCCACCTTATCAGGTGGTTCTGGCTCAACTTCAATTAGGGGGTCGTTATTGCCGATTGGATATTTCATTGATCGCTCAAGATCAATGCTTCTTTTAAATACCCCTAATTGAAGATATAGATTGTTGTACTTCCGGTTCTTCAAAGCTTCGTGGGTTTTTACAAAAGGTCGTCCCAACACTAGAGGAGCGTCATCGAGGATGACAAAGTCGGTTGGGATTACCATTTGATTTGTTTGAACCAAAACATCCTCAACTATACCGATTGATTTTATTACTTTCCGATTGGATAGAAAAATGGGTATTTGAAGTGGAGAAAAATCACTAATACTTAATTTTTCGAAAATATAGTTTGGCATTATATTAACATAAAGATCTTTATCGATTTTGATATTACTAATAAAGGAATTTTGAAAAAAAATGGAACCGGTGTAATGTTAATTTCAAATGGGTGTTCTTTTATTAGCGAGGTTTGATCATTAGTTAACTTAACGCTTACCATTTCGTCAATTTTAGTGTTAGTGTTTAATTCTTTTAAAAACTTAGCATGAGTTGGAACTAAACAATGATTTTCAAAAGAAGATGACAAGAGATTAATTTCTTCAAAATTAGACTCTTCTTGAATTTTAACGTTGACGGACTCACCTTTTTCGTTGTTTGACTCATGTGTCGGTTTTTCACTTATTTGTTCTTCCGTTTTTACACTTTCAGTTATCTCTTCTTTATTTAATTCTTCTCTTGCAAGGGACTCCTTTTCCCTTGCGCGAGATTCTTTTATGTAGCAATCGATAACTCTAAGGTGTTCTAATATCCTCTCGGTAACTTCGGTTATAGAAAAAGGACCTGGATTTTCAGAGCTTGAATCCGGTTGTTCGATCCTTTGTTCCTCATAATACCCATATGAAGTAGATGGTTCACACCATTGTTCTTCATTGTAAGTATATGATGGATAAGGGTCACAATTTTGTTCTTCATAATACTCATATAAGGTGGGTTGTTCACGCCATGGTTCCTCATAATAAGCATACGAAGGTGGTGGCTCATATCTTGGTTCCTCAAAGTATAAGTAAGAAGGCTCATACCTTGGTTCATCAAAATATGAGTATGAGGGAGGAGGTTCATACCTTTGGTCTTCATAGGATATGTATGAAGTTGATGGCTCGTACCTGGGCTCCTCGTAGTAGGTGTATGAAGTGGACGGTTGATATAAGTTACAATATTGAACCGAGTGCGGGTCACCACAATTAGTGCAATAATTATTCCTATAACCATCATCCTCATAGGTGTAGTTGTAACGTCCTGAGTATTGATCCATAAGAATCACTCAGCAGACCACAACCAAGTCTCGAGATCAGAAAACAAAAATGAAAATGGAAACAGAGGCTGGACACGGCCCCGTGTTCAGTGGACACGGCCCCGTGTACAGAATCTGTATCTGGGCGTTTTAATTAAATTTACTGATTTCGTTGAGCACGGGGCGTGTTCAGTGAGCACGGCCCGTGTTCAAGCTACTGTTACTGGGTGTTTTATGAAAATATGCAGCACGGCCCCGTGTTCAGTGAGCACGGCCCGTGTTCAGGTTACTGTCAATGCAAAACTAAACTAAAATGCAGAAAAATGTGCGCGCGTTTTAAAAAGGTTTTGAAAAACTGATTAGGCCGTCGATTTTAAGCTTTCTAAAAATCCTTGTGTCCCCGGCAGCGGCACCAAAAACTTGATGCGTGTGAAGTGTGTATATAAGTTTAAGTATATTTTAAGCCCTTTTACACTTTCTTTAGCCAAGTTTTAAATTTATAAAACACGATATTTACTAACACTATACACACATATGGGCAAGTGCACCCATCGTGAGCGTAGTATAGTTATGGTAAGATATCGAGGTCGTCCAAGGACACAAGAGCTTTTAGTACCGGTTTATCCTCAACGTCTAATCAAATCAAAAGTTTAGAAATAGGTTTTAAACTAAAAAAAATAAAAACAAACTAAAATGCTGAAAAATAAAAATAAAAGAAAAACAGATAGACAAAATGAATCACTTGGCTCCGACTCGTGTTTAGTGTAACCTTTGATTATTTTCGCACATTTCCACTATTTAAGAGATTATCTTAGTTATTGTAGTAGGCCCCTCTTTTGGAGGTGACGTTACCCTCAACCCAGTAGTTTGAGTCAGCAAGGATACAATCCTAAAGGGTCGGATTATTGAAAGATAATTAATTAAGTTATTAATGCATAATGTGGTAGGCCCCTCTTTTGAAGGCGACGTTACCCTCGGCTAAGTAGTCTGAGTCAGCAGGGATACAGTCCTAAGTAGCCGGGTTAAAGTTTTAATAGTAGTTTAACTTATGAGGGGATCAAAGAGTTTGGACCCCCGCCATCCAATACCGTTAAGTATTGAAGGAGGTCCTACTAAATTTGACCCAGGTCCTTTGCAAGATCTATACACTGAACAATGGCAAGACTCTTACCAAACCGTTCCCTTAACCCCCGACCAGGTAGCCAACATACCTCCATATAGACCGTGGAGATATGAATGGTGAAAATCTTTTATTTTATATAGACAGTAAAATAATGCCAAGACACCACGGACAAACGATAAGGAAGGATCACCTTCAACATAAGAAACTAGTTATTAAAGTCATTAATACATAACCAATTAAAAAGTGCGAAAAGATTAAAACTAAAAAGTATTACACTAGACACTTTGTCTTTACCAAGTGATGTAAGAGACTTAGGCAAACATGGCCTTGATTGTCAAGAACTCTTACGATCAATCTTGGATCCCGAGACGACTCACACACTCTATGATGGACAATAGATGATGGTGGTGGATGATGGTGTTATGGTGGTGGTGGGTGAAGTGTGAGAGAGGTGGTGTGCCAAGGGATGGTTTGAGCTTGAGCCAAGCACTCCTATTTATTGGCTGAACAGAAGCTCGGGCACGGCCCCGTGTCCAGTGGGCACGGCCCCGTGTCCACATCCTTCTCTTTCTTCATTAATTGCTCTTGTCTTTATTAGTTGACCACGTCCCCGTGTCCGCTGGGCACGACCCCGTGTGCAGAAGCATATCTGTACTATCAAGATTTGCCTAGATTCTGCGAATCTTATAGTTGACCACGACCCCGAGTCCGCTGAGCACGGCCCCGTGGTGGGCGATGGAAGCTTCTACAACTTTGTCTTTTATGCTGACACTTGGGCACGCCCCCGTGCTTACTGAGCACGGGGCGTGTTCAGCCTTCTGCTCTCTTATTTTGCTTGGGAAGATGCTTTCGGGGAGGTCGGGCATGCCACGTTTGTTCCTTTTCTTGTATTTATGTTAGATTTAGCTGCCTTTTTGCTTCTTTTGTTAATTTGAGCTCATATAATCCTGAAAATACAAAAGGAAGACAAAAACACACTTTTTCCAACATTAGTACTAAAAAGGGTTAGTTTTATGCCACAATTGATGTAATTTATATGTTGCATTTTGCACACATCACTGACACTTGGGCACGCCCCCGTGTTCACTGAGCATGGGGTGTGTTCAGCCTTCTGTTCTCTTGTTTTGCTTGGGAAGATGCTTCCGGGGAGGTCGGGCATGCCACGTTTGTTCCTTTTCTTGTATTTATGTTAGATTTAGCTGCCTTTTTGCTTCTTTTGTTAATTTGAGCTCATTTAATCCTGAAAATACAAAAGGAAGACAAAAGCACACTTTTTTCCAACATTAGTACTAAAAATGGTTAGTTTTATGCCACAATTGATGTAATTTATATGTTGCATTTTGCACACATCAACAATTTTCACGAATCTTGCCACTTTTGCTTTGACTCTCCATCCATAGAATTCAACTTGATTCAATGCCTTTGCCATCTTATCTCCATCTTTTATGTTTACAAATCTAAGAAACCCGAAGCATTTTCCCCACTTGTCTTGTTTCCTTGCCATGTACGCATCCACCAAGTGACCAAAGTTTCTGTATTCCATCCAAAATTCTCCATCTGTAACTTGTGGATGGATATTGGAGATGTAAAAAGTTGTAGCGTCCTCCCTTGTGTATTGCTTTTCGTTCGCCTGGCTGTTGTCTCTTTCATGTTGTCTTTCTCCATTTCTCAGTTGATTGTTCCCTACACCGGAGCTTTCACCTTTTTCTCTCACCATGTCGGATAGTTGCCAATCCCGCCGGGGATACCCAAGACGCGAATGGATGATTCAAAGAACCTATTAGGATGACATAAGTTTTATATGAAAAGGATTTATCTCAATAAATATCCATAGTATATATTATGCATGGGATAAATGTATTTTAAACTTTTCTTGTTTTAATGCACAAGGTATAACTTAAAATAAGGATAATTTAATCTTTAAACATTAATTTCACTTTAAACCTTTATCTTAATTACACTTCAATTGCCTCATCTTTAACAAAATTATAGATAATTATTTAGTAGTTACACTTTATCCCTTTATAAAATCCTAACTATCTCTATGATTTTTGTATGATAATTACTTTTTTTACGTTAATATTTTAAAAAATACACCATAAAAACGAGTATTTTATTCTTTTGAATTTGTGTATAGTATTGTTGTATATTTTTTTAATTAAAAAAATGTTAGGTAATGATGTGTGCAAAATGCAACATATAAATTACATCAAATGAGGCATAAAACTAACCCTTTTTTAGTACTAATGTTGGAAAAAAGTGTGTTTTTGTCTTCCTTTTGTATTTTCAGGATTAAATGAGCCCAAATGAACAAAAGAAGCAAAAAGACAGCTAAATCTAACAAAAATACAAGAAAAGGGATAAACGTGGCATGCCCGACCCCCCGACAGCATCTTCCCAAGCAAAACAAGAAAACAGAAGGCTGAACACGCCCCGTGCTCAATGAGCACGGGGGCGTGCCCAAGTGTCTGCAGAAAAGACAAAGCTGTAGAAGCTTCTATCACCCACCACGGGGGCGTGCCGAGGGGGACACGGGGCCGTGGTCAACTCTAAGATTCGTAGAATCTGAGGAAATCTTGATAGTACAGATACGCTTCTGCACACGAGGTCGTGCCCAGCGGACACGGGGGCGTGGTCAACTAATGCAGACAAACTGCAATTAATGAAGAAAGAGGAGGAAGGTGGACACGGGGTCGTGCCCGAGCTGCTGTTCAGGCTATAAATAGGGGTGCTTGGCTCATTTGCAAACCATCCATTGGCACACCACCTCTCTCACACTTCACCTACCACCCACCACCATCACAACACCATCATCCACCACCATTATCCATCGTTCATCATAGAGTGTGTGAGTCGTCTCAGGATCCAAGATTGATCGTAAGAGTTCTTGACAATCAAAGGCCATGTTTTCCTAAGTCTCTTACATCACTTGGTGAAGACAAGTGTCTAGTGTAATACTTTTTATTTTTAATCTTTTCGCACTTTCTATTTGGTTATTTATTAATGACTTTAATAACTAGTTTCTTATGTTGAAGGTGATTCTTCCTTATCGTTTGTCCGTGGTGTCTTGACATTATTTTACTGTCTATATAAAATAAAAGATTTTCACTATTCGTATCTCCACGGTCTATATGGAGGTATGTTGGCTACCTGGTCGGGGGTTAAGGGAACGGTTTGGTAAGAGTCTTGCCTTGTTCAGTGTATAGATCCTGCAAGGACCTGGGTCAAATTTAGTAGAACCTCCTTCAATACCCACCGGTATTAGATGGCGGGTGTCCAAACTCTTTGATCCCATCATATGTAAGCTACTATTAATACTTTAACCCGGTACTTAGGATTGTATCTCTGCTGACTCAGACTACTTAGCCGAGGGTAACGTCACCTTCAAAAGAGGGGCCTACCACATTATGCATTAATAACTTAATTAATTATCTTTCAATAATCCGACCCTTTAGGATTGTATCCTTGCTGACTCAAACTACTGGGTTAAGAGTAACGTCACCTTCAAAAGAGGGGCCTACTACAATAACTAAGATAATCTCTTAAAAAGTGCAAAAGTGCGGAAATAATCAAAGGTTACACTAGACACGAGTCGGATCCAAGTGATTCATCTTGTCTATCTGTGTTTACTTTTATTTTTCAGCATTTTAGTTAGTTTTATTTTTCTTGTTTAAAAAACTTTTTCTAACTTTTGATTTGATTAGACGTTGAGGATAAACCGGTATTAAAAGCTCTTGTGTCCTTGGACGACCTCGGTATCATACCAACACTATACTACGCTCACGATGGGTGCACTTGCCCATAAGTGTGTTTAGTGTTAGTAAATATCGTGTTTTATAAATTTCAAACTTGGCTAAAAAGTGTAAAAGGACTTAAAATATACATTAAAAACCTATCACACTCGACACGAATCAGTAACGTGATTAACAGTGTCTAAGAGTCAACAATAACTGAAACCAAATTGAAAACTGACGAAAACGAACCGAAATCAACTAAAAACTAAATTAGCTGAAACCCGAATTAACCAAAATCAGTTATTGATTTTTTTTGTATCATCATTTAACCAAAATTAACTGAACTGAACCATTAATATTTTCATATATTTCTAGATTATATACCTTCAGCTCCTATATTTCATATTTTATACATCTGTTTTATGTATTTATACTTTCATTTAATGTATTTATACATCTATTTGATGTATTTATACCTATATTTCATGTATTTCTAAGCAAGAGTTTTAGCTTAAGTTTGGTTTTGGCTATTGATCGAAATTAAACGAACTGAACAAAAAACCGTTAATCTAACCAAATAAACAAAACTGATTAAGTGACCAACTGGTTAATAAAATAATTAACGAAACAACCAAAGCATGACCACCACAATGAAATGACTAACCGATGATTTCGCTAATGACGTATATCCACCACAATAATACTACAATAAATATTATACAAATAAAAAGATACCAAAAACGAGGGATGATTAAATTATTTGAATTACAACAAATAAATTAGTAAATTAAGGAATTCAAAATATTGTAGACGCGTACCAAAATAAGGAGATGACAATTTTGGATAAATACGGTTTAAACAAAAAATATACTTATATATTATGTGACTAGTCTTGGTTTTCTCAAAACGTAATAGTTTTCTAGTGATTCTTCTCGGCGCCTCTCTCTCTCGTACACTCTTTTTCTCTCTCTATATACGCACACAAATTGCATTTTTTATCGGGGTGCGACCATGGCCGACTCAAACCCTGTGTGGAGATAAGATGTTTCTCGTCTATCAAAAAAGTAAATGGTTCAAATCATGTAATATACATATATAAGTGGTTTATAGGAGTAGTTTAGGAGGTGTTATAAAAAGATGAGCAAGCTATAAAACTAGGACCCTTAAATCCAAATCAAATTTGGGAGTAAATTGCCATTTTCGTTCCTGAGGTCTGGGCACGTTTGCCATTTTGCCCCCCACGTTTGGCATTTTTTGCCATTTTCATCCAAATGCCTAACCAAGTTACTTTATAGTTGTCTTATGTGGTAATTTTGAAAATTTTCTAATATAAGGGAGTAACTTGCAATTTATGTGTTATAGATATATCACAACACATACATACATACATACATACATACATACATACATACATACATACATACATACATACATACATACATACATACATACATACATACATACAACACATACATAGATACTGCACTCATCTCCCACCCTCAACAAACGCCGCCACCACGACGACCATCAACAACCTGCAACTCCGGCACCATCTCCGGCACAACCATCGCAAATCCGACCCATCTCTCTCTCTCTTCTCTCTCTCTCTCATCTGCGATCGTGAAGGGTGATGGCAGATGAGGAGTCGCCGGCCACCACCACCACTATCTCTCTCTTTCTCACCGTTTTTCTCTCTCACTACGGTAGCCGGATGTTTCTAATCTAGGGTTTCGCTCAGATCTGATGAAGATGATGCTAATGGCGGTTGCTGGTGGAGTTGGTTGGTGGTTGTTGAGTGACGAACGACGGTACAGATAACGTGATTGAGAGCTAGATCGTTTTTTAACCAGAGATTTGGTGAATTTAACGGTGACGGGTGGTTAGGGTTTCGATTTTCAATTGAACAAGATGACATTGGATCGGGTTGTTGATGATGATTCGTTGTATGGTCAAGGGTCGAGCTTTTTGTTGAATGATAGACCTCCTGCGGATGATGCTGATGATGATGATGTTAATCCGTCAGTTTCTGCTCAAGGATCTGTTTTGGGTTCGTGGGGGAATAAGAAATGAGGTGATACTGCTTCTTATTTTGCTAAAAAGGTAAATCTGGTATTCAAGTTACTTTTTTGTTGTTTGAATGTACGATTAGTTCAAATATATGAATCGATCAGTTAGACTTTAATTTCTTGATGTATTTTGCAAAATGACTGTTATTGAAATGCTTATGTGTATACAGATTTGCACTTGTTGCAGAATTTGTTGAGATTGTTGTATGATATTTGCTAGATTTGAATGAATAACTGGTTGGGGGTTATGGTGGTGGTTGGAGAGAGAGAGAGAGAGTAAAGAGAGAATAAGAGATATGAAGGTGGTGGGGATTGGTGGCGGAGGTGGTGGTTGTGATGGTGGATGAGAGAAAGATGAGAGAGAGATAGAGAGAGAAAGAGAGTGGACTGATGAAACTCTATAAATTAAAAAATACTGATTCACTCTATAAATTAAAAAAAAACTATTAAAAAACATTATAAATTAAAGAGTAAACATTACAAGTTACCCCCTTATCATTAACAAATTTAAAAAATAACCCAATTTGACGTTATAAAGTGACTAGGTTAGGCATTTGGACGAAAATGGCAAAAAGTTACAAACGTGGGGGGCAAAATGGTACCAAAGTGTCATTTTGGACGAAAATGACAAAAGTGCCCAACCTCATAGACGAAAATGGCAATTTACTCCAAATTAGGCTTAAAAATTGTTTCTTCATTCACCCTTACCTGTGTGTACGTAGTTCCTACATGTTGTAGATAAAGTTTGAAGTTGTTATCGACTACTCGTTGTCTTTTTAGGCCCATCTAGTTTCACGTCAGTCACCAGCATCCATGCAATCTAATCTAAATCTGATAATAGAGAAAGGAAATGAATAGTGCTTAGACAGCCTGTCACTGTTGATTAGATGATTTGGGCGGTTGTTGACACGCGCCCTCACTTGCCACGCTGCCAAAATCACTAAAAACCTATCGCCACGCGTCTTCATCACGAGTGACCATCAGATTTCAACTATACGAGAGAGAGGGGGAGAAGTGAGATTCAGGAGACGACGGTGAGGTCTGAGACAAGGGAGACGAGCGGTGTGGTTGGAAAGGGATGATGATGATATTCAAATGGTATAGATCGACAAAAAGTTTCTGTATTTTCTTGATGCCTCAAAAGGGGATACAAGACTAGACTTTATAATACAAGAAACAAAGAAATAAAAGGAAACCAAATAAAAGGCAAATAAAAGGGCCGTAAATTATGAGCTGTAAATGGGCAGAGAATAAGGGAAAAGATAATGGTTTCCAATACTCCCCCTCAAGTTGGAGTGTGTAGATTGATGACACCCAACTTGCCCAGGAGAAGACTGAGCTGAGGAGCGCACAGAGCTTTGGTAAGAAGGTCAGCAATCTGCAGCTTGGAGTTGATATGCATCGGATGAATTTCTTGGCTTTCAACCCGTTCGCGAACAAAGTAACAGTCCATTTCCACGTGTTTGGTTCGCTCATGGAAAACTGGGTTGTTAGCAATGTGTCTGGCAGCTTGATTGTCACAGAATAGAGGCGTAGGTCCTTCAACAGCTATGTCTAACTCGTGTAGCAGCCAACGCAACCATAGAATTTCACTAACGGTGGCAGCCATGGAGCGGTATTCCGCTTCAGCTGAAGATCGAGAGACAACTGTTTGCTTCTTGGTTTTCCACGAGACCGGAGCACCTCCGAGGAGGAGTAAGTATCCCGTTCGGGATCTTCTTGTGAAGGGACAGCCGAGCCAGTCGGAGTCAGAATAAGCCGTAAGACCGTATCCTCCGGATTGAGATAAAAGGATCCCTTAACCAATGGTAGCTTTAAGGTACCGAAGGACGCGATGGGCAGCGTCCAAGTGATTTTGTCTTGGGTCACTAACAAACTGGCTCAAAACATTGACCGCATATGTGATATCTGGTCTGGTCGCCTGCAAATAAAGTAAGCGTCCTATCAAACGGCGATATAGACTAGCATCAACTCTTTGTTCAGTCTCTCCTTTGTCAAGTTTTGAGTTTGGCTCCATGGGAAAAGAACTCGGCCGACAACCTGTGAAACCACAATCTTCAAGGATATCCAAAGTATACTTTCTTTGGCTTAGAACCAGCCCTTCGGAAGTGCGTGCGACCTCAATGCCAAGAAAGTATTTGAGAGTGCCAAGATCCTTGATGCTGAATTGTGTATCTAGCTCATGTTTCACAGATTGAATTTGATCTTGATCGTCGCCAACAATGATAACATCGTCCACATATATTAGAATGGCAATGAATCTCTTTTCTTGCTTGCGAGTGAAGAGGGAATAATCAGATTTGCATTGCCTGAAGCCGAGATTCATAAGGGACGTTGTAAATTTTTGGTACCAATTTCGAGAGGCTTGTTTAAGGCCGTAGAGGGACTTTTGTAATTTGCAAACACGTGTTTCTTTGTCTCTCGAAAAACCTTGCGGTATCTTCATGTAGACCTCTTCCTCCAAGTCTCCATGTAAGAACGCGTTGTTGACATCAAGTTGATTTATTATCCAGTTCTTCTTTACTGCTAAGGTAAGGAGAGTTCGAACGGTTACAAGCTTGGCAACCGGAGCAAAAGTATCGTGGTAGTCTACTCCCTCTTGTTGTGTGAACCCTTTTGCGACAAGACGCGCTTTGTAGCGCTCCACCTCACCATTTGGTTTATACTTCACTTTGTAAACCCATTTCGAGTCAATGGCTCGCTTTCCTGCTGGGAGATCGGTGAGAGTCCATGTTCCGTTTTCTTCAAGAGCACGTATCTCATTCTTCATAGCTTCCTTCCACCGTTCATCCTGTATGGCTTGTGAGAAATGTTTCGGCTCATCATTGGATTGAATGGCCGTTAAGAAAGCTTTGTGTGAATTAGAAAAGTGATCATAAGAAACGTAATTAGATAATGGGTGTACCGTGGAGGAGCTTTGACCTGATGTGGTGTGTGACGGATCAACGGATGGGGGAAGCTTGACATCGTATCCCTTCAACCGGCTTGATTGAGATCTAACTCTTTTTCCACGACCTTCCTCAACATTCACATTTTCAATTTCTTCACTTGGGCCTGGTGGATCGACGTGTATGTGGGCCGGACCTGAGACACCAGGTTGGTTCAAGTCTACATCCTCATGTTGAAGAGTAGGCGAGTCAAACGGAACTTGAACTGATGGTTCGGTTTGGTCATGTATTTCTTCCGCCTCATTCATCGTGGTGTCGGCTTCTGTGTGATTTTCAAAATTAATGGTTGTAACAGGTTTTTCAATCTCAAAGATGTCTTCATGTTGACAACTTGTATTAATGCATCTGGAAGGAAAATGGTCTTCATAGAAACGGACATCTCTTGAAGTCACCATTTTCTTGTTTTCGAGATCATAAATTTTATATCCTTTCGTGCCCGGTGGGTATCCTAAAAAAATACCAGCTCTCCCCCTTTCGTCAAACTTGTCTCCCTTCGAATCGGTGTTCCAGTAATATGCCAGGCATCCAAAAACTTTCATGGAGTCATAATCTGGTTTCTCATTGTGCAGGAGTTCGAAAGGTGTCTTACTGCCAATCACTTTAGATGGTAAGCGATTAATCACATGGGCAGCAGTTAACACGCATTCCCCCCAAAACCTTTTTGGTAGACCAGCCTCGAAGCGAAAGGCACGAGCTATTTCGAGGAGGTGGCGATGTTTTCTCTCAACGACCCCATTTTGTTGAGGTGTGTGTGGACAAGTAGTTTCAAGCAATATCCCATTTTCTTTGTAAAATATTTTCATGTCATTAGATGTGAATTCGCCACCGTTGTCGCATCTAATTCTTTTAACGTTCTTGCCAAACTGGGTTTTTATCATTTTGCAAAAATCCTTTAATTGCCCACTAGCCTCATGTTTGTGTTTTAAAAGAACCAACCAAACGGCACGACTAAAATCATCCACAATAGTCAGAAAATAATACGCCCCTGTAAAAGATGGTGTACGGTATTTTCCCCAAATATCGCAATGTATCAAATCAAAACATTCAAGAGTTTTTGTAGCACTATGTGGAAAAGGAAGTCTAGTGTGTTTAGCTCTTGTGCAAGAGTCACAGACTTTATTAAAAACAACGTTTTTAAGAAAACTAATATCATTCAGTTTTTCACCGGAAGCGTGTCCCAATCTTTTATGCCAAGTATCACTTGTCACAGCCATAGCACTTCTTGTATTCCTGATCATCCCCATCCGATACAATCCTTCTTCACATCTACCAACACCAATCAAGCTCCCCGTGTGTAGCTTCTGCATAATACAGAAATCAGGGAAAAAGGAAACTACACATTGTAAGTCATTGGTTAGTCGTCTCACAGACAAAAGATTGCAACTGAACTTGGGAACATAAAGAACATCATTAATTTTGGTACCCCCTTTAAGGGTCGAGTTGCCTCTTCCCTTAACAGGTACCTCCATCCCATTGGCGATGGTAACCGGCGCTTCAAAACCGGTTTCAGTTTTATCATTAAGGAAATCAGACTCATAGGTGATGTTATCGGTGGCTCCCGAGTCCACCACCCAGTTGTCGTCCTTTTTCCTTTTACCTGCGAGATTGGCAGTCCGCGGTGCGTCTTCTTCTTTCTTGTTTTCACCAGAAAACGTGTTCAAAAAGGTCTGATATTGTTGTTTGGTAAGACCTGGAATTGGGCTGGTGTCAGCTTCAACATGTGCAGCCTTCGGACCATCTCGCTTTCCTTTGTTGCCTGGCCACCACTCCGGATATCCAATCTTCTTGAAGCAACCTTCTTTGTTATGACCATCCCTTCCGCACAAGGTGCAGTGTTCAATCACCTCGGTACGCCTCGGATCTCTACTCACGTTCTTGTCGCGTTTTTGGTTCTCTCGGTTACCTTGGCTGTCTTTACGGTTTGGAGTAAAAGCCTTAAAGGCAGCAGGCTCCATTGCAGATTCTTTGCCATTTGAAATTGCCCTTTGTCTTTCATCTTCCGCCACTAAATGATAAGCACTGCTTAGGCTAGGGACGGGTTTTGTGGCCAGTATTTGCGTTTTGATGACTGAGAATTCGTTGTCTAGGCCCATCAGAAACTCATAGAGTCTCTCTTTTTCCTTTGCTTCATTCATCTTCTTCCCAATCTCACAACTACAACTACCACAGTTGCACTGTGGTGTTGGCATAACTGAGCCAATCTCATCCCAGAGACCCCTAAGTTTTGTATAGTAAGCCGAAACGGAGGCTCCGGATTGTTTCGTGGTAGTGAGAGCATGCTTCAATTCGTAGGCTCTTGGTGCGCTCTCCTTTCCAAATCTTTCAAGCAGATCGTTCCAGATTTCCCGGGCTGTCCCGGCGTATTTCACGCTGCTTCTTATCTCCTTCTCCATGGCTGTTGTGAGCCATCCTTTTAGCATGGCATCACAACGCATCCAAGGCATGTATTCGGGTGAAGTTTTTTCGGGTTTCTTGAGGGATCCATCGATGAATCCCACTTTGTTTTTGGCGAACAGAAAGTTCATCATCTCCTGTGACCAATCGGTATAATTGTGATCGTTTAAGGCATCGTTGACGTGCATTTGTTTAGGGTAATCTGATGGGTGAATGAAGAGTGGTGAGTTGACATCGACTCCACTCTCATTCTTCCCGGTTGATGTTTCTTTGTTTCCGGTCATGGCGTTGGCTGGATGGGGCTGTGTGTTTTAGGGTATTGATGTTCAGAGACAGGTTAGAACCTGCTCTGATACCATATTCAAATGGTATAGATCGACAAAAAGTTTTTGTATTTTCTTGATGCCTCAAAAGGGGATACAAGACTAGACTTTATAATACAAGAAACAAAGAAATAAAAGGAAACCAAATAAAAGGGCCGTAAATTATGAGCTGTAAATGGGCAGAGAATAAGGGAAAAGATAATGGTTTCCAATAGATGACGGAGATGGTTGACTCAGCTACGATAAGCTTTTCTCAGTGCTTAGCAGCAGTGGTGCTTGCTATTTGTGGTCATATTGGTCTTCTGGTGGCCAGGGTTCTGCCATGAAACAATAGCGTCGGCGGCGTGTTCTTTGTCTAATCCGACACTTTTTAAACCCTATTCAATTCAATCCTCATGAAAAGTTCCTTGAATCGTTCATGCTTCCAAATCCTATTTACCATCGCGGGAAAGGTTCCGACAACACTCTGGTAAGTTCTATTTCAACTACATGTCTACTTTTTTTTTATTTGATCGGTCTACTACTGGCCTGATTTGGGGATATTTGTTTTCCGGTGACCTAGCGGAACTCCGGCATGGGAGGCATATTGTTTCCGGTGACATCCGACGTCATCGGAAATAATGAGGATGAGGCGCCGCCCAACAACTTATGTTGAATTTTTTATTTTGTTTGGAAACTGATGGGGGCAATGTTGTTGCAGGTCATCACCAGTGTCAAAGTTTGTTCATACATATTTCCATTTCTAACTATTCAATTAGTTAGACTATTTGAGATATATAGTAATGTGAATTTCTTATCTTTTACTTATTGACTGTTTGAAACTCACTTACTAGCTACAACAATGTTTTAGAGTTATGACACATCAATACAAAACACTTGCTATATAGTAATTCATTGTTTTTAATGTTGAGCAGTCGAAACCTTCCTAGATCATTGATGAGTCGCCTCCATGAAGCAATTGCTAATATAAGTAAGTTATTTCCCCTATTCATCTATAGTTTGTTTTTTTTATTTTGAGCTAATAAAAGAGATAGATTGCTTTTTAGGATTCTTGACTTAGATTATGCATTAAATTATAAGGCAATATGATATTCTTTTGTTATATGCTTCATTAGAATTGCACAAATCAGGTTTTTCTGTCCAAATAGGTTTTCTTTAGAGCTGGATTGGGTTTATATATTTTCCTGGTGTAAGCTTGAGCACAACAAACCATCAAGCACAACAACTTAATAATACCCAGACATTAGGTTAAAACTTAAAACACAATATCCAGACCATTATGTATATAGTGTGTATGGTATATGTAGTAGTTGTTGATAGATGTAGTCGGCTATGATAGTTAGTCAGACTTGGTTAACTCTGGATTCCTTTCTTCTGCTATATGTAGCAGAATCTATAGTATTGCTTCTTATAATTCTTGCTCTGTTTAGATTGTTAATTGTTATAGTCGATGTGAATGATGATATATGTAGATTAGTGCACTTTGAGGTCACTAACTTAGTATATATGCGATCTAGATTCTTTTTAAAATCTATGATATTGAAGTTTAATTATAGATCATCTTAAATGTTACTAACCATTCATTTCTTCCAATTGAACCTGCAAATGTGTACTTTAAAATTTGTTGTTTTCATGGTTTTCTTTGAAGTAGTTCAGCACTCAACAGTGGGACTCTTGCAGAACAAGTCACAGGCGCAACGATTTCGAATAACTCAACTGAAGAAACTTACAATTTTCCTAACATTGTGGGGTAAGCTCTTAACTCAAATGTATTAACAAATATTTAAGATCTATTGTGTTTCCTTTATGTCTACATTCGGAAAAGTGGGATTAGATGTTGCTGATGCATTTGCTATTTAAAGAGGGTAAATAGAGTAATTTTTCCTATTGAGGAGCTTTCAAAAAAAATAATTGTTTGTTATTGTTATATGAGAGCATCAATTAAGTGTTTGGTAAAGTGAAATTGTTGCAGCCACAAGTTAATTTAATCCATTAACTAATCGCTAATTGTATATTTTTTTGGTGCAACTGTAATTTGCGGATAAGGATATTGAAGTCGTAAATTGGGTGTTCGATTCGAGTATCAGCAATTTTAGTCTTATTACCGGGATTACATGCTTATGCTAAGATCTTAAAAAGGAAGATTTAATTGGTTTATAAGTGAAGTAAACAGCTTTTAACTATATTATGACCAGTTAAGTACACGTATGTCAGCAATTATGTTTTGTCTTCTCAAGTTATTCCTGAGTTCTTTTATGAGTTAATGCATGAAATGGGAGGTTGTGGTCATTGATTCGAGTAATATAAACATCACTAGGATAATAAAAATATTGCAATGCCAGGATGTTGCTGAGTTAAGGTTGTTGCAGATAGATTGCAGGATCTATATGGGCTGGATCAGAGTTCATTTTGATAAATTTTGCAAGTGTAACGCTAGCAGATTTGGTAACTATTGCTTGGTGAATTAGTTTAAATCGGATGACGAATCTATGACCCGATATTGATCCTAGGTGTTTTGAATATTGGTCTGTATTTGGGTTGTACGTGGCCTAATATGGATCAGAGCCCATAGGTTGCGCTCTTGGGTTTGCATGGGCCAAATGTCACTTCCCATATGTGGTCTATATCGGTTGGTTTTGCTTTGGTTACAGTCCTCTTTACTCAAAGAAAAACATCTTGAATCAAGTCTAGGGTAATCGTATTCAACCAGAGCCAAGTCTCGGGTAATCTTATTTATTATTTTAAATATATTGTTTTCTCCTGCCAGGTATATATGTCGTATGACGTGAGGCCTCTAAAGTTGCAACAAGTGCAGCTAATAAATATGGGTTTAGGACCCGTATGGGTCACTATTATGGCCACTTGTGATATAGTAGCAAAATAGTGTGTTGGTCAACCTAGCACAACCTAACCCAACTCATTTTGAGTTTTGATTAGAACAAATAACGTGATTTGAAGACTTCTAGCATTCTGCTTGATCAGGTACAAAGAGCATGCTGCTGCTAACATTAGTTGTTCATGGTGTTTTATGATAATATTTTAACTTGTGTTTTTTTCCATAGGTTTTCAATGCAAAAATCACTGAGTTTGGGCTGCCAATACATGGCCCAATATATGATGACACACATATATTATATACCAAGATGGCTGGATTTTAACAAGATTTCTTACACTTGTAAACATGTGGCATTGTTGCTTTTTATTAGATTTTTATGGTAATTTCTTGCAAGGGTATTCATTTACCTAAATTATAATTTTGTTTCCCCTCTGGCAACAACCTGCGTCGTAATAACATGGCAAAAAACATATTGTGAATAACGCGTCACGATAACAAGGCAAAAAACATATCGTAAATCGCGCAACGCGCGGCAATATATAGCACTAGTTACTTTCAATATGATAAGGGGAAATAATAAATAATCATGTCAGTGTAAAGTTGAACAAAAGAAGAACACATGTTCAACTCACACTCTTTGTGTTTCCTATCCTGATCCTAACTCCTATAAATCAGTCATATCTCTTAGTGAGAACATATCCTAATTGTCAGAAGGTGTAAATGAGATTATGAATCCCTTATCGTAAAAAAATATGCTTTATTATTATATACGTACATAATAAGCACCGTGCGGCAAAACTTCCATAAACAACTTTGTCATTTTGAAATTGTATACAATAATATTTACTCGTGTTTCTCAAATCTTATTAATTAATTTTCAGTAAATAGGAAAAGCAGCACCGTTATTTATTTATTATATATATAAAATAGCAACTTCTTAGCTACGGTATACAAATTATCCATCATATGAAATTGATTTAATAAAATGCCATTTCTTTTTTACTTGAGTGTGAGTGTAACTTTTGGGTTTGATCACGTCAAGTCATTTTTTTTGTCTTTAAGTTTACGCTTTTTCCTTCGGGTCATGCTATTCTCACACGCATAAAATTATTTTCACACTTCGAAGCGCCGCGCTATGGCCATAGCGGGGCGCTTAGGACGACTAAAGGTGATTACTGACATAAGTTGCAGAGAAATAAAGGTGATACGAGGTTGCAGGTGACCCGTGAACCCTAAGCGCCGCGCTATGGCCAAAGCGCGGCGCTTCGACCCCAAATTTTCACTTTAAAAACCTTCTCAGACACAACATTCAGCATTCGAGTGTTTTGTTGTTTGTCGATTTTCTTTGCTGTATTAGTTACGTGTGTTGAAAAAACGATGTCGTGGTTAAGCAACTATCTTTTCGGTCAATATTCTGACGAGTCAGTTGTTCCTGATTCTTACGAGGGGACCGCTATTTCTGACTCGTATGAGAAACCGGTCTCGTCCAACTTGAGGGAGGCAGAGGTTGTATCTGGCATTCGTTATCGTGATAACACGGTGACGCTGGATTTGAATACCCCTGTGGAGGACCCTTACGCACAACAAGGTTATTCGAATTTCGGTTACGGTGGCGAGTACAACTTTGTACAGCAGGAGTGTTATCCAAACGACAGTTACGGTTGTCAACAGAGCTTACAAGGTTATTCGAATTTCGGTTACGGTGGCGAGCACAGCTTTGCACAGCGGGAGTGTTATCCAAACCACAGTTACGGTTGTCAACCGAGCTTTGAACATCAAGTATATTCGGACCTCGGTGACGATGGTGAGCCGGGGGATGTGTCTGTTGACGAGGAAGGTTGTTACCTGGTTACATTTTCGTTTGATACAATGCAGACCTTTTCGTCACGTAAAGAGTTGGTGCGTTGGGTACAAGACATGGCAAAAGACAACGGTTACCTCATTGTGATTAAGAGGTCGAATAAAAGATGAGAGAATTACAAGATTTGGTTTCAATGTACTTTTGGTGGGGAGCATAAGAGTATAGCTACACAGAGGAAAACGGGTAGCAAGAAAATAGGCTGCCCGTTCGAGATGATCGGGTTTTCGGAATCATCCAGAAGTGTTTGGAGGATCGAGGTGACGAAGGCGAAGCATAACCACACTCCTATTGAAAACTTTGAGGGTCACGCGTATGCGAGAAGGCTTTCTTCGGAGGATAAAAAACTGGTTAAGGAGCTGGCAGAGCAAGATATTCCCAACCAAAGTATCTGGCGAACGCTGACAAAAAACAATCCAGCTAAAAAGCTTATTCCGAAAGATATACACAACGCTGTTCGGAAGATCAACGCCGAAAAAAATGTCGGTAAGTCTCCGATGCAAAAACTTGAAAACATTCTTCTCGAAAAAAATTACACTTATTACATGCGCACGAATGAGATATCGAACGAAGTTGAAGATGTCTTCTTTGTTCACGAAAAATCATTCACTATGTGGTGTGCCTTCCCGCATGTGCTAATGATTGACGCCACCTACAAAACGAACATGTACAACCTGCCATTTGTTCAGGTCGTAGGCATGACGTCGACAAACAAATCATTTACGGCTGCTTGTGCGGTAATTTCCGCTGAGAAGTCAGAGAACTACCTATGGGTGTTGCAGAGGATCAAGTCTATGCTGGTAGGATGTATGGAACCGCGCGTGATTTTAACAGACAGGAATTTTGCGCTAATGAACGCGTGTGAACAAGTTTTTCCAAAAGCGCATAAGTATCTTTGTCGGTTCCATATTCAACAAAATATTAATAAGAACAGCAAGAAGAAATTCTCTGACAAAGAGTGGAAAGAATTCGTACGTAGATTTTGGTTATTGTGCGAGTCTACGACCGAGGAAATATACAGGTATAACTTGGAAAACCTTGAAGCACAACTGAAAGAAGATGACCGTGAACGTGGGTATTTATTATTTAAATTGTTTAATAATATTATTTGTTTATTATTTTATATTTAATATTATTTGTTTATTATTTAAATAATATTATTTATTTATTATCTTTTCAACGTGCAGGGATGGATTCCTCCGATGACGAGATTGAGCATATGGAGGCTGAGGGAGATGTGGGAGAGGAGGGAGAGCCGGCATGTCCGTACCTGCAGTTTCCGCAGGGGTCACGGGCGAGGGGGAGATGCGCTAGGTTGCGCACCATAGAGATTGGGGCGCACGTAGGGATAGACTGGGACCTGCTGGAGACCGTGGGAGAGGCCGCGCGGGCGCGTGATATAGTTGGACTAGATACTCCTTGGTCGCGCCTATTTGAGATAGCGATGGAGGACTCGTACCCTGAGCTTACGGTCGAGTTTCTTTCCACGTTTACATACGCGCCGCATCCGGCGGATTACGTGGAGGACCCGGATTTTCCAGTCCACGAGGTTACATTCCGTCTTGCCGGTCAGGAGTTTCAGATGAGTGTGCGGCAGTTTGCTGTCCATACAGGTTTGTACACAGAGCCCGAGCTTGATACTGATTTATATACGCAGGCGGTTACGGCGATGGACAGGCAGACGCTTATCAGTTTCTGGAGGGCCATTTCCAGGGTTCCCTTTGGGAAATCCTGGCAAAAGGCCACCACCATTAGAGACCCCTTGTACCGATACCTGCACCATGTTATCGCGGCAACTATCGTGCCGCGGGGTTCCAGCAGGGAGAAGGTCAACCTCAGTGACCTTTTCTTTCTATACTGCCTACTGCGCCGCCAGCCCTGCGATCTAGCAGCCTGCCTGGCAGATTACTTTGCCACAGCATACCACCGGCAGCTCCGCGGGTACGTGCACACTGGCTCATACATCACCGCCATTGCACGCTCGCTAGGGCTCGTGCCCGAGCATGATCCGGAGCTGTCCGATCCGGTCCCGTCTACCAGGTTGGGCCGCGCGTCAGTATCTTTCATGCAGATCACCCGACCTTTGATGTTGGTCTGAGGTTTAAGGGAGGTGACGGGCTGATTTGGCATCCGGAGGTGGTGCCGGAGGTCATCCCGGTTGTTATTGAGGTGAGGCCTGGAGTGTTAGCCCCTCCTGATGTTCAGGTGGCTGCTCGACAGGCTCAGCTACAGGCTCTGGGACTCGATCAGTTCCCGGGCCAGCCTCAGGCTCAGCCTCAGGCTCAGGCTCAGCCTGTATTAGAGGATCCGGCTCAGGAGGAGCATGTCGAGGAGATCCCGGTACCACCAGTTCAGCCAGCTCCTGAGCCGCCACAGTACCCGCAGCACGTTTACGCTGACCTGCCTCCGGTAGCGCGTGAGGTGGCTCGGGACTTCGACCGGCGCCTCAGACGCCAGGGCGCACGCATTGACTGGATCGTCGAAACGCTCGTTGCTCTACGAGAGCTCGCTGGGTTGCCTCCACTTCCCCTCCCACCGTCCCCACCGCACGAGGATTAGTACCTTAGTTTGTTTGTATAGTGATTTGTTATGTATTATGTACTCAGTTGTACCTTTTTGTTTTGTATGTACAAACTGATATATATAAATATATATATTGCAGTTAATCTTCTATTTACATCACGTTGGTTTTGGATTGTTTACGTTTAATTCTTATGGCTTTTTGTACATTTTATTTAACGTGTTCGTTTAATTTAACAAAATAAACAAGGTTAACAGTTTATAAAGACGCACTTATATTATATACGTTATATAAAAAACAATGACGTAAAAAATCGTAATTATAAAACAACTATGAATTATATGTAACTAATATTTTATAATAATAATAAAACTCAAATACAATTTTTTCCTCCAAAAAACACTATCAAACTAACCCACATCCCACCTATTTAAAAAAAAACAACACAAACTCATGCCCACGCTTTTTGTCTTTTTGCACACTCAAAGCGCCCCGCTTTGGCCATAGCTGGGCGCTTTGGCCAAGGTCAACAGACAAGGACTAACAAATCTGTTGACCATGGCCAAAGCGCCCCGCTATGGCCAAAGCGGGGCGCTTTGAGTGTGCAAAAAGACAAAAAGCGTGTGCGAATAGACCAGGCCTTTCCTTCCTCTCAACTTTTAGGGGGTGTTTGAGTGGATAAACACATCGGTGACTATACCCTCCCTTCAAATGAGTGTGTTTGAGTTGGGTGTTTGAGTGGATAAACACATCGGTGACTATACCCTCCCTTCAAATGAGTGTGTTTGACCATGAGAGAGACTCTCAAAATCGGTGACTATACACCGATGTGAATGAGTGTGTTTGAGAGGAGAGGAGAGAGGAGAGAGATAGGAGGGACCAATGAGGTTTTTTTTTTTTTTTTTTTTAATTAAGGGGTGTTTGACTATACCCTCTGATTTCACTCAAACACACTAAGGTGTTTGAGTATTGACATGGGATAATATTATTGGCTAGAATTTCACTCAAACACCCTAAAGTGTTTGACTATACCCTCCACCCTTAAGGTTGTTGACCCTTGTTTTTTAAACATTTTATAGAGTTTGACTTTCATCCCCTCGACTTTGAATCATTTAGTGATATAAATTTGTGTGTTTTTTAATGTTTTTTTTAATGTTTTTTTCCAGTTTTTGGTCGGCTTAGCGGTTTTACGCCCCCTGACCTGTCGGTATAAACTTGAGTTCGTCTACGTTATACGTCACGTGAGTAACTTGATGTTATCAGTTCATGTTTTTTTTATTTACGTTTTATCCCGGTGTTAATCGTCATTAGTATGCTACTTATAATGTTTGTACTCCCCACCTCCGGTGGCATGATTTTATACCCGTCAACCCGTAACGCGGGACTCAATTCTATTAAGTTTCTTTCAAAAAGCTTAGCAACTTCATGCAGCACTATTCACCTTTATGAGTTTGAATCCAACATTCGTTTTAATTCTGATCTGAATATTAGTAGTCATATTAATTTTGAATATTAGATAAATTGATCTTATGTTAGTTATAAAATAATATCACCTATTTTTGTCTAAAGTTTAGGACCTTGTACATTTTTTAATACACTGATGTGAGTTTTGGATTTCTCACTCTAATTGTTACGTGTTGTTATATATAGGTTTCTGAAGAAACACTGACTTAAACGGTAAGCTCCGACTAGGACTTCAACTTTTGGCTATCCGAACCACTAAATGCAAAACAGAACACCGTTAGAACTCGTTACAGGAATGAGGTTATTCCTGAACCACCATTCGGTGTGAGAATAAGTCTCGGATTGGGAGTAAGAATATAAGTAGAGAGAGAGTAAACGAGAGCAGAATGAATGCATACCTTTGATGTTTACCTCTATTTATAGTTTAACATTAGGGTTTCCTCTAAATTAGGATGAGTTCCGATAAGTTAGGGATTTGCATGATCTTCCCAAAAGATTGGGGATTCGGTTACGTGGTTTATCCATGCAGAATAGAAGATTCTAGAATAAACATGTGTAATTATATATTTATAATAAAATAACAGGTAATGACCGGGTCGGGTTAGCCATTCCGAGTCATACCTCGTCATGTCCCCCCAGTCCGAAGTTAGGAAATGAAATTCATGGGATCGGACTAAAAAGGATAAAGTCAGAATGCCCCCTTTGAGTGCAAGTTTCTCGAGTGGGAGTACCGTTACTTTTTTGAAAAATGGCGGCGATGTGAAAGGGTGTGACAGTTAAGTCATCATTAGGATGAAAGTTGTATATGCCCTGTCTTGACACGTGTTTCCATCCGTTTGCCTTTTTGAATTCGAAAGGTTGTTATCCCTTTCCTATAAATAGGTTCCCCGTTAAAGGGTTTCCTATTTCGATCTTTGTTCTTAACTTCTTCCATTTCTTGGCTGCAAAAAATGGCTTCCAAAAACGGTGAATCTTTCTCGGCCCAAACAAGTTCCGATGCGGTGTATTGCAAATGGGGAACTGGATCATTCAACAATCTTATACAATAGTACAATATCAAACTAGAATGGAATCCGGTGTTGCCCTCGAAGACAAACACGGCGTTCCCATTGAAAAAGGGCAAAATCACTCTGTTCAGTGATTTTTTCAAATTCTGCAATTTCTGATTGCCAATCACCAAGTTTTGTAATTCCGTTCTTGACCAGTATCCCTGTAGGATCGTGTATTGACCCAAAAGAGTCGTTCAGAGGAGTTTTTATCAGTTTCAGAGGCGGAAACTAAGAAACTGACTTCAAAACAGCTAGCAATTCACTTTAAACACGTTTCTGATTGATATAAAATCTTGTACAATCACTGGATAAACCGGCAGCACCTCGGTATCCATAATCACAATCCTCCTCACCCTCCTCGCTTGAAAGACAAATGACCTATATATAGTGAACAGTGTTTCGCTTGAACGTGACAATGACATTTCAAGCGAACTACTAATCTGTTGATTTCGCTTGAACATGACACAAGTCATTTCAAGCGAAACATCCACCTTCAAGCGAACTCACTCTATTTTATACATAAATCTCCTATTATCTCGTACAATGTGCCCTGATCTAACATATCTAATGTAAGACTCGATACAAGACGAAATCGACAGATGTATGCACTA
This sequence comes from Helianthus tuberosus, assembly GCA_030545235.1. Classification (NCBI taxonomy): domain Eukaryota; kingdom Viridiplantae; phylum Streptophyta; class Magnoliopsida; order Asterales; family Asteraceae; genus Helianthus; species Helianthus tuberosus. Next base: position 183,197,834 of record CM060376.1, read on the forward strand.
ACAGACTCCCCCTCGGATGTTGACGAGTCTTCAGTGTCGAGTCTTCTCATCTTTAGTCTTAATCAGTCTCTGGGCAATACTCTTTTTAATCTTCTCTTTAATGTCGTCAGACTCCCCCTTACGATGTGCTAGCATTCCTTAACTTCATCAGCATCATCAACTTCAGGATCGTAATCTATTTCTCTCATATTCAGGATCATTGCCTTGCTCATACTTTGTCCACAGAGTCCTCAGGTATCAGAACCTGACTCTTTATCACTCAGCATTAGGAACCAGTCAATCCTGCACATCCTCTACCCAACAATAAATTTCACAAATTTAACGTTTAACAATTTTATAATTATAACCTCCTTCTCAAAAGATAAATTTCTGATGAACCACACGTAGATATTGTTTAAAAACACATTTGATTAAACACAAACTCCACTTCACCACATGGTCATCATGTCTAGCACTTGGAATTTTGAAAATTAGCTCTCCAACACCAGTTGTTGAAAATCTTTTTGAATTTTTTTTCAAAAAATTTATGCTAAAACACACTAAAAATCTTTTTGGATTTTTGAATCTAAATGAAATGCAGTAATGAAAAACAGTAAAAAAAATATTTACACACAATATTTTTGTGAGTTTGTGTAAGAGGATCATATTAGTTTCTGAGACAAATCACTAACACCATTAAGCTTCATTTCATTTTAAGTTCTAAACAATTCACCTAGATTGTCAGTATATTGATCCACTTAAATTTTCACACAAAGTTCAATTGTTTCGAGATACGAAATTAATGTTTTAAGAACTTAAACTTAATCGCGTGTCCCACTTACTTGAATATACTCCTGTATCCAGATCTCAATATTCAGTGTTACAGGTGAGTATACCTAGATGATATCTGTAAAGGGTTAGATGCGAAACCGTGAGAGCTCAGGTTAGAACTTCCGTTCAGTAGAGAGATGACGGCTCGACTTTTGGTGTGTCCCCTTTAGATGATCTTTTCTTCAACAGCAATGATTATCAATTTTATTGTTTCATCATTTTGCTGAGGGCGATGCTATATTTCAAGCTTTAGCAGAAAGTATTATGCGGGGACTAGGTCAGAATTTTCATTCAGCAAAAGTCCCGGAATAATACCCCAGATATCACTAAGCATAAAGACCTAGTATCCCAGAAAGAGGGACCTTTCAAACAAGATTTCGGGGGTTACCCATATATCCAAGAAATTGTTCCCCACGATATAAGCAAGTTTGAAATTTAGGTTTATATCTCGTCACAATATACTAAATGTGCAAAAACCTACTGGCACATCATCAGTGAGATTGTTTATCACATTTTTACTTTCCAATTCTTTAGCATGTTGTGAAAGTCCACTGATATACTATCATTTCCTCTTCTTCACAACAAAACTCATTTTTCATTTTATCATGTTTTTGACTTTTTCAAATTTTCTAATGTTTTTGGATTTTCTGAAAAATTCTTACTCCCCCTAAAATTCAAACACATTAAAAAAAATTTGAAAACAAACTGTACAATAAACGTGACAACGAATATCGAATCACCTCAAATCGCCATTCACTTGGCATAAACTGTAACAACCCTCGGTAAAACCAACACCCTTATAATATTTCCGACACCCTATTATATCTTAAAATATTCTAAGATGTCTTATAATACACCCCGTATGTGAAAACCGAGCCCAAAATATGTTATAGTTTATAAAATAAATTAAAAATCTGAAAATGTAAGTTGAGGCGGGTCGCGTAGGACCTCATCTCAAGCTTACGCGGGCCGCGCGGACTCATAAAACGCGGATACACCAGATGCCGACACGTGTCGACATCGTGGCAAGTCTACAAGCTGATCAGGCCAAGCTATATGTTGACCGTGTGTTGACGCGGGCCGCGTCAGGCTTAGCCTTACCTTACGCGGGCCGCGTGAGGACCAGATTACACGACTATATAAGAAGGCCATCAGAATTCGTTTTCCGTCGCTCACAATCTCAATTCTCAATCTAAATTCTGTAGTAGTGTTATAATACTCGGGTATTATACCCCTAATTAGCGAGGTTCTGCTCCATTGTAAGTATTATAACCCTAGTTTCGTAATAGTTACGCTGCCCGATTGATTTAGGGTTCCGTAACAACTGTCGTGGTTCTGCCCGACGTAGTTGTTGGAATGCCGTCTCGGGGAGGGTATCATTAATAATTTCAAAGGGTTATGATACTAACCTATGTACATTTGTATAAATTATAGATTATATCCAGGAAACCCTTACGAGAAGCCTAAGATAGCAATGTGAGTTTATCCTCTTTTTGATAATGTTTTTGGAAAGTGTTACAAAACCTTAATTATTTTACAATGCGATTAAGTAGTGATTGAGTCTTTGTAATTCTTCAATTACTGCCGGTATTTGGGGTTTTCTATACAAAATTTATTACTTGCGAGTAGTAAGTCGGAATGACAGTACGTTACCATTGGACGACGAGTAGCCAATGTGTAATATGACCCACAAGTCAAGGATTGACAGTACTGAATGAGTAATTGGGTAGAAATAAACAATATGATAGCTCTCAATACTGTGTTAATTGATAAAATGTTTCTTGATTAAACTGGGATTCACTCACCAGTATTTCCCGCTGACAAAATATTTTTAAAACATGTTTCAGGTAACACAATGTGAAAGCCAACTGGGAAAAAGCCAGCTCGAGAGCACTGACGGCTTGGAAATTAAGTGGCTATAAAAGTTATCTAAGAAACGATGTTTTAAATTAAATAAAAATAGGGGTTGTCCATATAAATGTATTGTAATAAGAAACTTGGGTTTTGCCCATGAGTTGATTAATATCAAATATGGTGGTTTTACTCTGATAAGCATTTCCTAACTACGGTCCTGATGTAAATTCCACTGCAAGATTAAATAACCTGATACCACCACTACATAGTTCGCGTCCGCCCGTTCCCGGGACAGATAAGGGATCGGGGGTTGCGACAGAAGGTGGTATCAGAGCCTAGCCACTGGTCTGAGCCAAAGAAGTGTTCTGCTGACACTTAAATTTTAAATTTTGTGTTAGGAAATAAATTACGGAAATACGTGCATAACTATAATTATGTGTTATGTGTTATTTGACTATTTGTTAGTTTTCAGTATGAGTGATCAAGGACCCTCAGATCTAAAACGTCAGTTATCTGATTCACCTAGGAGTGAAGGTACATCATCACAGCCTGCCCTCTATGGGTATACTGCTGATCAGGAGGATGGAATATTTGCTTTTAGAGCTAAATCTGAAGAACCATTTCCTAATAAGAAACGAGGATGGTTCAGTAAAGAAGCTTTTGCTCGTAGGAAGAGAATGCGAAAATTGCAACAGCAAAGGGCTTTAGCAGCTATTAAGCGAGAGACAGATGCCCATGCTCAAGATATGCTAAATAGAAGCTTAGCTAATTTTCATATCTTAGCTACGACTGCTGCTGACCCAAGTCTGGAACAACTAGTAGCCCCACAACCACAAAACCCAGAACAACCTATGGAGATAGAAAACCAAGAAAACCAAGTAGAGATGCATGACTTTAATCCAGAAGAAATCCCTAGGGTACCTGCTCCAAACCCTCTAGACCCGAATTACGACCCCTGGTGGGACAATAATAGGGAGGATTACCCAGCCATACAGAACATAGAAGCTTACCCAGGTATGGACCCTTTAGATCCTTATTACCAAGATGATTATATTAGGGAAATATTAGAAGATCCTTACCAATTTCAGGAACTGTCACCCCCATATCAGGAACCCGCACCCCAGATTCCAAACCTAGTCCGAGAACCTGCACCCCTAATGAGTGCAGAAAACGTCCAAGAACTTAGGACTTTCGGGGAGGAAATTTTAGAGAACAGTGAGAGAATGCGTCAGGTGGGAGAGCGTCTCGTATGGAAATACGATGAGCGCAATATGGATTTTTGGATAAATCCATATCCGTGAATGTTAGAATGGAGGAAGCGGTAGTAATAATAATATAATAAAAATAAAATAAAATATGTGTGTACGGATGCATATTATTATTAGTGTAATTTTCTTTCGGTTGGTATTGTAATCTTTATTTCTGTACTAGTGTGTAATAGACGCATAGTATATGAAAATAGAGTACAAGTCGCAATGATCGACGGTTTTGGTTAAATTGCGTGTCATGTAATTAACTATATTACCTATTATTTGTGATATTAATATGGGATAAATGTTTAAAATTCAGATGGCCGACGAAGGAAATCTGAATAACGATAACCAGAGTAACATTAACGTGGTTAATGAGAATCCAAGCATCAATAACAATAACAATCAAGTGGACAATAGTGCTATCCAACACATAGTAGTACAGGGAATTATAGATGCAATGCCATTTATTCTTCAAACTGTTAAGGATGCTGATAATAAAAGTAGGCATAGCAGTAAGCGACCAAGTGAACCAGAAAACAGCGTGAACAATGGACCTGTACTTCAAATGCCCATTCCCAAAAGAAGAAGAACTGTGCCTTACGGTTGTTCTTATAAGGAATTCTGGTCTTGTAAACCAATGGAATTCTCGGGCAATGAAGGGGCCATTGCAACCTTACGCTGGATAGAAAAGACTGAGGCGGTCTTAAGGATAAGTAAGTGTGCTGAAGAAGATAAGATAATGTTTGCTTCTAATCTGTTTAAGAATGCAGCATTAGAATGGTGGAACACTATCCTCCAAACAAAAGGAAGTGATAGAACCTATAATATGGAATGGGAAGAGTTTAAGAAAAAGGTAGAAAGGAAATTCTGCCCACCCAATGAAAAAGAGCAGATAGCAAACAAATTCCAAAACATTAGGATGACTGGTGTGGATAGTAAGGGATACACTAAAATATTCTTTGAATATGCTAGAATAGTGCCAACTCTTGCTTCACCAGAACCAGTGTTAATTTCCCGTTATATATGGGGATTAATTGGAGAGATAAGACACGTAGTCAAGGCAGCTAGACCTCAAACCATAGAAGAAGCTGTAGAACTAGCCAACACCTTGACAGATGAATTAGTTCGTACCCGAGAAGAGGATCAAAGAAGGAGCCTGTTAGGACCGGTTTGACTCCGATACAATTGTGAATCGAATGTTCTACGTGCGGAATCCGTGAACAATCGAGACCGAAACACACAAGATGTAATATAAACGTGATTCTATATAAGATCTGAAATTGTACAATCACTTGAATCACTTAGAGACTTTCTCTCTCTAGTTTCTCTCTCTAGAACTAGAGCTCTTCAAATCTCAAATGTGCAAAAGTCTTCTTCAAGCTAAATCATGATTTAGCTTGAAACCTATATATAGTGGTGTTGATTTAGCTTGAAATGACACATGCTACTTTCAAGCTAAATCATGATTTCCCTTGAAATGACATGTGACACTTTCAAGGTAAATCACCACTTTCAAGCTAAATTATCTTATGCACTGATAATCCTATTACATGATACAAGACGAAGTCAATAGACATAGTGCACTAACAGACTCCCCCTTGGATATTGACGAAGTCTTCAGTGACTATTCTCTGTTAGAATACCTTCTTCAGTCTTGATCATTCTGTATCCTCACTTAGATTGTAACATTGTACGCATCCATCACTCTCTTCTTCTATCAGCTTCAGGCTCCCCCTTTCATCAAGCTTCCGTGCTTTGGGATCGACACCTAGCTTTCCATCTACAAGCTTTTCTCTGTTTCAAACTTGTCTTCAGACTCCCCCTTAGACTTTGCTTCCGGGATCGTAGTCTGGACTATCATCTGCAAATTCTCAAACATTTATGAGTAACAGCATTTTGAATTTTCAATCAATCTCTCTAATCCACTCCCCCTATCAACAAACAGTATAGACTTAGCAGTATTAAAGAATCCAACTCCCTCACAGTTAATCATCCAAGTTCAAGCTAATGACCTTGGAGATATCACAAACTGTTTTTAAAATTTTTGATTTTAATTCAAGTTTCAATTTAATGAACTTGTTTTATTTTCAGAAACACAATCAGCTTACTTAGATTTTGAAACTCAGCACTCAGACATCAGTTGTCGAAAATAAAGCAGAAATCAAAATCTTTTTGTATTTTCTGAAAATATAAAGCAATAAAGAAATATGTACAAACATATTTACAGACAATATTTTTTGTTTGAGTATGCGTCAGAGGATCATATCAGTTTTTGACAAGTCACAAGTACCATTGAGCTTAAAATCACATTATGCATTAAACAATTCACTTAGATTGTCGATATACTTGTCCACTTAAATTTTCATACAAATTTCAACTGATTCAGGATACGAATTAGATGTCTTATGAACTTAAACTCATTCATGTGTCCCACCTCTTGAATATACTCCCGTATCCAGAATCCCAATAATCAGTCTTACAGGTGAGTATACTACAATGATATCTGTATATAAATTAGGTATGCGAGGGCCGAGGGATCTCAGATCGATACTTCCGTATACGCAGAGAGATATCAGCTTCGACTTTACGGTATGTCCCCTTTAGAGGATCTTTTTGCTTACAACAGCAGCGACTATCAATTTTATTGTTTCATCGGCATGCTGAGGGTTTAATGCTATGTTTCAAGCATTGCAGAAAGTATTATTCAAGGACTAGGTCAGAACTTCCATTCAGCAGAAGTCCCGGAATAATACCCCAGACATCATTGAGTATAAAGACCTAATATATCAGATTATGAGACCTTTCAAACGAGATTTCAGGGGTTACCTATATATCCAAGTAGTGTTCCCCACAAAATAAGCAAGTTTGAATTTAGGTTTATATCCCGAAAAAGTTTACTAAATGTATAAAAATCTACCGACACATCCACGGTGAGATCGTTTAACACATTTAAACTTTCCATTTCTTTAGCATACTGTAACTGTCTACTGATGTACTATCATTTCCTCTTTTTACGCAAAAACTCAATTTTTGAATTTTATCATGTTTTTGACTTTTTCAAATTTTCAAATGTTTTTGTATTTTCTAACAATATTACTTTCAAATGTTTTTGTATTTTCTAACAATATTACTCCCCCTAAAATGCAAAATCATATAAAGAAAATTTGACAACCAACACTGATAGCTTTGTCTCGCCATCCATTTTCTGCTTCTCATGCACTGATTTACAGAAAATATACATACCCCCATGATTTACAACACATTGATTTTACAGTTTGAAAACCGTTTTTCAATCTGATAAAAGTAATCATGTTTGTTCAGCCGTGAGGGTTTCGGCGTATTCAATCAAAACTCCCCCTTACAACAAACTATTTTCCCATAATGATTTCAAAACACTTAAGTTTGTTTTAATCAGAATGGTTTTTCTGGAAAACTTAATTTGTTTAACCCATCACTTGTGGGTTCGGGGTTATCACATCACCTTGTTCTCTTTTAACCATTTTGAAAAATTTTAACAATATAAGAACAAATACCACAATCACCTGTAGAAAATCAAGTACAATTTAATGTCCTTGATTAACCACTAGTAAGACGAAATATCACAGTTACCATCCTGTGAATTTCTCAAAAATGATGCCGATACCTGCTTCACACTTACCAACCTGGAAGCTCCGGCAAGTCAGATTTTTCTATTTGAAAAGTTTCACCCAAGCCTAACTGTCCTTGGGTGTATTTTGAGCTTTTCTCTTTTCTTCATAAAACTCTTTCACTCCTTTTTCCTTACCATCAACCATCTTACTAAAAATATGTTTAACATTGCTATTAAACATTTTTCCAGCATCAAAACCTTTTGATTTTGTGTTTGTGGCTTGTAATGGAGGAAATTTTTCATCATTCATCAAAGGAACAGTTTCTTCCTTCTTTACCTCAACTTGTGGCTCCTCTGATTTTGTGGAATCAGATTCATTGCCCGAACTTGGCTTATCTGACATAGATGAGCCAGATTCATCGCCTGATGGTGACTTGTCTGATTTTGAAACATCAGATTCATCGCCGACCATTTTCTTCTTTTCCTTTTTCTCTTTTGTCCTCAGATTTGTATCTGAAGAATTTGATTTGCTTGACTTTGCTGTCGAGGGAATCAATTCATCAGAACTTTTATTCGAACCAACCGGTGAATCCGAAGACAAAATTTTCTCCAAATACTCTCTTGCCTTCTTCCTCTTCTTCCTCAGTCTGTCTCTCTGCCCCTGTGAAAGCTTCACTTTCTGTTCTAGAACCTTCTGTTCTTTGGGCTTGACAGTAACTGGTTTCTTTACCGTTCTCTGAGATTCAACCCTCAATCTTCCCATCGATCTCTTTGAGCAATCTCTTGCAATATGTCCTCTGATATGGCAATTGTAGCATCTTCTTGTTTCATAATTCCAATTCTGGCAGTTAACAGCAATGTGTCCTCTAACACCACAGGTGTAGCACACTATGTTATCATACCATCCACTTTTGTCAGTCCAAACCTTCAAATCATAACATTGTTTGGCTTGGTTATAGTCATTTCTCCTCTTCAATGCTGGATTTGTCTTTTGAGCACTGTGGTCAAACCTGCACCACTTATTACCAACATTTTGTGAGTTAAAATTTTCAACTTTTTGTGGTTTTTTATAACGATTGGATGACTGAACTGATGAGCTTTTATTGTTGTTTTGAACATTTTTTGAATTTTGAATTTTTTGTTTCTGTTCTACTTTCTTCTTAACAGGTTTTTGCTTTGAGCATTCACCTATTTCAGTAGATTGCAAAACAGTATTTTTAAATTTTTCTTTTAAATCTAAAAATAATTTTTGTTTAGTTTGTTTTTCATTTTCATCATCAGTTCCTTCATCACAATCCTCAACTTTGGCATTGTCAAAGTTTGTGACATTGTCACTTATTGAAACAGAATTGATCGGTTTTGGACAGGGGAACTCAGATGAAGTCACAAAACCTTTCAATTTCTTTTCAAGTTCATCAATTTTGTTCCTTGAATTCTCAGCTTCATTTTCAAGCTGAGATATTCTCTCAAAATGAGACTTGATTGTCTTTTCATTCTCAATCTTAATGTTTTCAAGAACAGACTTTTCATTTTCCAAAGCTTTTATCTGTTCTTGAAATTTTGTTTCATTTGTTTTCAAATTTTTGTTCTCAAGTTTTATCCAGAAATCTTCATCTTCTGAAGATTTCTCTTGGCTTTCAAAATCCTTTTCTTTCTCTTTCAAAGCATTGTTTTCTAATGTCAAACTGTTCAAATTACCCAACAGTTTGTCATTTTCAGTTTTCAACTTCTCACAATTTTCTTTCAAAATAAGAATCTGCTTATCATCAGCTTGCTTCTCATCTCTCAACTTCTCGACTTCTGATGTCAAACTTTCTGCATCCTTCAAAAGTTTGTCATTTTCAGCCTTAAAGTTGTCACATTTAGAGCACACTGATTCTGAACTTGAAGATCCAAGCTTCAAAGATTCTTCGTTCTTTGGAATATCCTTTGTTTCCATCTTATATGTTCCTGCACAAAAGAGTTTAACGAAATCAAAAGGATTCATACTTTCATCAATATAACATTTCCTTTTAATATCATATTTCAGAATACTCTTTGTTTCAAGACACACACTAAATCTATTATCAATTTCAGTAATAACATCCAATTCCAATTTTTGTAAATTCTTTTCCATTTCGGTCAACATTTCTTTTTTTTTCTTATTTTCCTTACGAAACTCTCCATTAACCTCATTAAAGAACTGTTTTGGATAAAGTTCTTGAAAAAAATCTTCCCTTTTTAGCTCAACCAAAAATTTATCCCATTTAGCAGGTAATGCATTTGCCAATTTCGATATCTGTTCATCATTTGATATTCTAATATCCTTGTTTCTCAAACTGTCCATTAAAATTTTAAATCGTATTTCCAACTCATCCAACGTTTCATCCTTTTGACACATGAAATATTCAAATCTTTCAATTAAAACCTCCTTTTTATCAAAAGAAGAACAACAAGTCCAATTGTTTATTCTTTCAAATTTAGTGTTTTCCAGTTCATCAAACATTTTGAATTCTTGGTATTTGTGCCTTGTAAATCACCTTGAATCACCTGCAAACAAAACAAACACAATCAGTATACACAATAATATCCTGAAACAGACTGATACACAGTTGACGTGAACTAATCTCGACACAAAATTTCACTTTTCAAGCGAAATAGAAAATTTTAATCAAAATCACTTGTTGAACAGTTGAAGCGAAATCAACTGTTTGCCTCTTGAAGCGAAATCAACTATTGGTCTCTTGAAGCGAAATCAACAATTAACTAGTTGAAGCGAAATCAACTATTTATCACTTCAAGCGAAATCCCAAACTGATGTTCAAGCGAAATCACAAATGATCAGTTCTGAAGCGAAATCATCACTTATATTGTTCAAGCGAAATCAAGACCAACACATCATGTTCAAGCGAAATCCCTTATAATACTCAAGCGAAATCTGAATGATAGGTATTTCGCTTGAACTTCAAGCGAAATCTTGTTGTTTCAAGCGAACCTCGCTGAAAGTTACGGATTCGGACAGAAAAACTTGAAATTCTCCTAAACGACAACGAATTTGAATCTGAAACTTGGTAGAATTGTTTATCAACTATTTTCGCACAACATACTAGAAAATCAGCTGATTCGGACCATGAAATCCCGTTCAATTTGTCAAGAAACCGTATAAAACGTGAAAGAATGAGTAGATGAAGAAGAAATGATGCAATTCAGATCTGAAAACGTTGTAATCTGATACGAATCTTGTTGTTTGATCGCAATCAAGCTCCTGCTCTGATACCACTTGTTAGGACCGGTTTGACTCCGATACAATTGCGAATCGAATGTTCTACGTGCGGAATCCGTGAACAATCGAGACCGAAACACACAAGATGTAATATAAACGTGATTCTATATAAGATCTGAAATTGTACAATCACTTGAATCACTTAGAGACTTTCTCTCTCTAGTTTCTCTCTCTAGAACTAGAGCTCTTCAAATCTCAAATGTGCAAAAGTCTTCTTCAAGCTAAATCATGATTTAGCTTGAAACCTATATATAGTGGTGTTGATTTAGCTTGAAATGACACATGCTACTTTCAAGCTAAATCATGATTTCCCTTGAAATGACATGTGACACTTTCAAGGTAAATCACCACTTTCAAGCTAAATTATCTTATGCACTGATAATCCTATTACATGATACAAGACGAAGTCAATAGACATAGTGCACTAACAGAGCCTAACCCAAAAGTTGACTCAAGAATTTCGTTCTGGAAATTCTAACCGTGGAAGAAATGGAGGTTCTACCTCTGCACCCTACTGTAGGAATTGCAAAAGAAAGCATTCAGGAAAATGCTCTATATACTGTAACTTTTGCAAGATATCTGGACACAAGGAAGAAGACTGCAGGAAGAAAAACAGCAGGATATGCTACAATTGTGGAAAACATGGTCACATCAAGCCTAATTGCCCAAAACTAGCTCCAGCTGCAGACAACAAGAATACTAAAAATGCTAGAGCATTTGTTTTGACTGCAGATGAAGCCAGGATGATTCCAGATGTCATAGCTGGTACGTTCTTAGTTAATGATGTTTTTGCTAAAGTATTATTTGACTCTGGTGCAAACCAAAGATTCATTAATACATCATTTTGCAAATTTCTAAATAAGTCATTAACTAAACTACCACAAGAATGTCTAGTAGAGACAGCTAATGGGGAAATTGTGAGAATTTCTGAAATCTTGCAGGGAGCAAGTATAGAAATTTCAAATCAGAAATTTATTGCAAATCTTTATCCCATGAATCTAGTAGGATTTGATATTGTTTTAGGAATGGATTGGTTAATAGCCAATAAAGCCAATATTTTATGTGATCAAAAGTTAATTCAAGTAAATTCACCAAAAGGTAAAATGATCACAATTAAAGGAGATAAAATTTCTAGGTCCACTAAGTTTATTTCTGTGATGAAAACTGCAAGTTGTATGAGAAAAGGTTCTATAGTGTATTTGATTTCTATAATCACTAACACTAAAGGAAAGGATTTAAAAGATATTCCAGTGTATCGCAGTTTTCAGATGTATTTCCAGAAGAATTACCAGGACTACCTCCGGATAGAGAAGTTGAATTCAGAATCCATTTGATACCAGGAACATCACCAATTGCCAAAGCACCCTACCGTTTGGCACCTGCTGAAATGCAGGAGTTGAAGAAACAATTAGACGAATTGTTAGAGAAATGATTCATACAACCAAGTTCGTCGCCGTGGGGAGCACCGATACTGTTTGTTAAAAAGAAGGACGGATCAATGCGTATGTACATTGACTACCGTGAATTAAACAAGGTCACGATTAAGAATCGGTACCCATTACCGAGAATCGATGATCTGTTTGATCAACCGCAAGGAGCCCGATTTTTCTCTAAAATTGATTTAAGGTCAGGATATCATCAATTAAAGGTACAGGAAGAGGACATTCCTAAGACCACATTTAGAACAAGGTATGGCCATTATGAATTTACTGTCATGCCATTTGGTTTAACCAATGCCCCAGTTGCATTTATCGACATGATGAACCGAATATGTAAGCCATATTTGGATAAATTCATAATTTTTTTATAGATGATATTTTAATTTACTCTAAGAGTAAAGAGGATCATGCTAAGCATTTGCACGCACTTTTAAGTTTGTTAAGAAAGGAAAAACTTTATGCTAAATTCTCTAAATGCGAATTTTGGTTAGAACAGGTACAATTCCTTGGACATTTAGTCAATCATAAAGGAATTCATGTAGATCCGACAAAGATTGAAGCAATTACGAAATGGAAAACCCCTGAGTCACCAACTGAGGTTAGAAGTTTCTTAGGATTGGCCGGTTATTATAGAAGATTTATTAAAGATTTCTCTAGAATAGCTATTCCCTTAACTAAGTTAACTTGTAAATCTGTTAAGTTTGAATGGGGAATAAAACAAGAAGAAGCCTTTAGAATTCTTAAGTAAAGATTAACCCATACACCTATATTAGCATTACCAGAAGGAACTGAAGACTTTGTAGTCTATTGTGATGCTTCTAAATTAGGTTATGGATATGTGTTGATGCAACGACAAAAGGTTATAGCCTATGCATCTAGACAACTTAAGAGTCATGAAGAAAATTATTCAACCCATGATTTAGAATTAGGAGCTATAATTTTTGCTCTTAAGATTTGGAGACATTACCTTTATGGTAGTAAGTTTACCATATTTACTGATCACAAAAGTTTAAGGTATGTTTTCGGGCAGAAAGAGTTGAATATGAGACAAAGACGTTGGATGGAATTTCTTAGTGATTATGATTGTGATATCCAGTATCATGAAGGAAAAGCCAATATAGTGGCAGATGCTTTAAGCCGAAAATATCATGAAAAGCCAAAAAGGGTACGTTCTCTTAAATTAAATCTGCAAGTAGATTTAAATGATCAGATAAGAGAAGCACAAGAATCAGTAATCAAGGATGATTCTGAAAAATTAAAAGGTATGCTAAAAGAATTAGAACAAGGGACAGATGGAATTTGGAGATTCCATAAAAAGAGAATATGGATACCTAAATTAGGAAATCTACGTCATTGTATATTAGAAGAAGCCCATAAGTCTAAATATACAATGCATCCAGGAAGTGATAAAATGTACCAGGATTTAAGGAAAAATTTCTGGTGGTTAGGAATGAAAAAGGATATAGCAGCCTATGTTTCTAAATGTTTAACATGTTTACAAGTCAAAGCTGAACATCAGAAACCCTCAGCTTTGTTACAGCAATTAGAAATGCCAGTTTGGAAATGGGAATTTATAACAATGGATTTTGTTACTAAATTACCCAAAACTAGGAAAGGAAATGATACAATCTGGGTGATTGTAGATAGACTAACTAAGTCAGCTCATTTTCTACCAATGAAGGAAACAATTAGTATGGAACTATTATCTAAACTGTATGTAAATGAAATTGTTTCTTTACATGGTATTCCTTTATCAATTGTTTTTGATAGGGATAGCCGCTTTACATCTCATTTTTGGTCAAGTTTCCAAAAGGCAATGGGAACTAAATTAAAGTTGAGTACGACTTATCATCCACAAACGGATGGACAAAGTGAAAGGACAATTCAGACAATGGAGGACATTCTTAGAGCTTGTGTAATTGATATTGGAGGTAATTGGGACGATCACTTACCTTTAAATGAATTTTCTTATAATAATAGTTATCACACAAGTATCAATGCTGCACCATTCGAAGCACTTTATGGGAGAAAGTGTCGAACCCCAGTCTGTTGGGCAGAAATTGGGGAAAAGCAACTATCTGGACCTGAGATAGTACAAGAAACAACCGACAAGATTATTCAAGTCAAGGAACGACTGAAAGCTGCACGTGATCGACAAAAGAGTTATGCCAATAACAGACGCAAGCCATTGGAGTTTCAGGTAGGAGATAAAGTATTGTTGAAAGTCTCTCCTTGGAAAGGAGTAGTAAGATTCATAAAAAGGGGAAAGCTAAGTCCCAGGTATGTTGGACCTTTCAAGATTATTAGAAAAATAGGACTTGTAGCCTATCAGCTACAACTGCCAGAGGAAATGGCAGGAATACATGATGTGTTTCATGTATCTAATCTTAAAAAGTGTTTAACTGATGAATCATTGATAGTGCCTCCTAAGGATATAGAGGTAAATGAACAACTCAAGTTTGTAGAAAGACCTCTACAAATTGAAGACAGGAAAGTCAAGAATCTCAAGCATAAGAGACTAGTTTTAGTCAAAGTAAAGTGGGACTCCAAAAGAGGACCTGAATACACATGGGAGCTTGAGGCAGAAATGAAAAGAAAATATCCGCACTTGTTTCAGTAGATCTCGAGGACGAGCTCTAAAACAAGGTGGGGAGAATGTAACAACCCTCGGTAAAACCAACACCCTTATAATATTTCTGACACCCTATTATATCTTAAAATATTCTAATATGTCTTATAATACACCCCGTATGTGAAAACTGAGCCCAAAATATGTTATAGTTTATAAAATAAATTAAAAATCTGAAAATGTAAGTTGAGGCGGGCCGCGTAGGACCTCACCTCAAGCTTACGCGGGCCGCGCGAACTCATAAAACGCGGATACACCAGATGCCGACACGTGTCGACATCGTGGCAAGTCTACAAGCTGATCAGGCCAAGCTATATGTTGACCGTGTGTTGACGTGGGCCGCGTAAAGGCTTAGCCTTACCTTACGCGGGCCGCGTGAGGACCAGATTACACGACTATATAAGAAGGCCATCAGACTTCGTTTTCCGTCGCTCACAATCTCAATTCTCAATCTAAATTCTGTAGTAGTGTTATAATACTCGGGTATTATACCCCTAATTAGCGAGGTTCTGCTCCATTGTAAGTATTATAACCCCAGTTTCGTAATAGTTATGCTGCCCGATTGATTTAGGGTTCCGTAACAACTGTCGTGGTTCTGCCCGACGTAGTTGTTGGAATGCCGTCTCAGGGAGGGTATCATTAATAATTTCAAAGGGTTATGATACTAAGCAATGTACATTTGTATAAATTATAGATTATATCCATGAAACCCTTACGAGAAGCCTAAGATAGCAATGTGAGTTTATCCTCTTTTTGATAATGTTTTTGGAAAGTGTTACAAAACCTTAATTATTTTACAATGCGATTAAGCAGTGATTGAGTCTTTGTAATTCTTCAATTACTGCCGGTATTTGGGGTTTTGTATACAAAATTTATTACTTGCGAGTAGTAAGTCGGAATGACAGTACGTTACCATTGGACGACGAGTAGCCAATGTGTAATATGACCCACAAGTCAAGGATTGACAGTACTGAATGAGTAATTGGGTAGAAATAAACAATGTGATAGCTCTCAATACTGTGTTAATTGATAACATGTTTCTTGATTAAACTGGGATTCACTCACCAGTATTTCCCGCTGACAAAATATTTTTAAAACATGTTTCAGGTAACACAATGTGAAAGCCAATTGGGAAAAAGCCAGCTCAAGAGCATTGACGGCTTGGAAATTATGTGGCTATAAAAGTTATCTAAGAAACGATGTTTTAAATTAAATAAAAATAGGGTTTGTCCCTATAAATGTATTGTAATAAGAAACTTGGGTTTTGCCCATGAGTTGATTAATATCAAATATGGTGGTTTTACTCTGATAAACATTTCCTAACTACGGTCCTGATGTAAATTCTGCTGCAAGATTAAATAACCTGATACCACCACTACTGAGTTCGCGTCCGCCCGTTCCCGGGACAGTTAAGGGATCGGGTGTTGCGACATAAACAATCAGAACTCCCCCTTTCAACAAAACCATTTTCTCATTAAGATTTCAAAACACTTAAGTTTGTTTTAATCAAAATGATTTTTCCGGAAAATAAGTTTTGTTTTAACCACTTGTAGGGACGGTTCATCATCCTGTTCATTCAAAATCTTGAATAGAGATTACATCAAGTTCAAACTAATGACCTTGACGAATCACTTGTAAACCAAAACATTTAAACCTTTGTACCACTAGTGAACTTATCACCTATACCACATGTAGGAATAAAACATCTACACAATTCATTTTATCAACAAATATGTCGATTCCTACTTCACACTTACCAACCTGGAAGCTCCGGCAAGTCACAACCTGTAAAATTTAAACAATTTTAAAAATTTTCACAAAATCTATTTTAATATGAATGATGCTGATTCCTGATCCGCTATTACAAACTTGGGATCTCCGGCAAGTCAGATTTTTCAATGAAAGAAAATGTCTACCCAAGCCTGACCAGCCTTGGGTGAAACCAACTCATCTGCTGTCGGGGTGTAAGTTGCTTTCTTTGTAGCATAGAACTCTTTTACCCCTTTAACTTTTCTATCGACCATCTTTCCAAAAATCTTCTTTACATTCCCATTAAAAGGTTTCTCAACATCAAAATTATCCTTTTCAGAATAAAACTGATTTGAGATTTCAACTTTCCCAATCTTTTGTTTAAAATTCTCAGTCCTCAATGTTGGAAAGTTCTCATCATCCATTTGAGGAACTGAATTTTCATCACTCTCATCAAATTGTGGCTCCTCTGATTTTGTGGAATCAGATTCATCACCAGATTTTACACTTGATTTCTTAACAACCCACTTTTGGTTGTCAAGCTTCAGACTCCTTCTGCAAAATCTTTTTGAACATTCACCATCTTCATACGTTGAATTTTTAAACACTTTAAATTTCTCAGTTGGTGGTTCAGTTTTATCAACAACAACATCTTTCAGTTTTTCAGAAACTCCCTGTTTTGTTTTTGTTGCTAATGGACAGTTCCATGCAATGTGACCAACTTCATTGCATCTAAAACAGGTTCTAGTTTCTTTCTCCTGAACTTCATTTTTCTTCTTTTCAGCAAGAATTTCTTGATTTGATTGTCTCCAAAATGAGCTTCTCTTTTCCTCTTCAACAGACGGACCTGAAACAAATTTTGTATTTTTAGAAATTTTCTCATTTTTATAATTTTCAGGTGGAATAAAACCAAGACCTTTCTTTTTAAAATTACCATTATGGTTTGATTTCTTTTGAAAACCAGAACCAGAATTGTAACCTTTTTTCTTGTTTAAACGCTGTTGAACTCTTGAAGTGTATTTTTTAGGTTTTTTAGTAAGATTTAAATCTTTTATTTCAGAAATATTAATTTCTGTCATTTTGAAAACCTTTTTGATCATTTCAAATCGAATACTTCTTATTGGAAATTCTTTATCAAAATATAATTTGTCAGAATCATTCAAAGTATATGCAACTTCAAATGTTTCGTCATTCAAATTAGATTTTGACAACAAAAATTCTTTACTATACACCCGTTTTCCCGACGATTCTGAACTCTTTTCAGACGAACTCGAACTCCTGACTGACTGACACGAACTTTCGGACTCGGATTTTGACTCTGACTCCTCATCCTTATCCAACAACTGATCGACCATTCTTTTTATTAATTCGGACTCATGATCTGTTTCGGACGCAGTGAACGTGACATCAATGTTGTCTGGTAATACATCGGTTAACTCAGACTCCAACTTTATATTAACTGCCTTTTTTACTTGTTCCTTATTCGGTTTTCTAGACGAATACCCTTCCCAAATTGGAGGCGGACACTTGTTATAACAGACACTCTGTTTCTTACCAGTATCCTTTTTCTTCCGCTTCTTTTCTTCAAATGCCTCAAAACCTGCAACAGTTGGATAAATTCGATCAATTAAGTAATCAGAACTTGTATAACTTCTCAACAATCTTCTGATTCTTTCATTTTCAACTGTTTCACTATCCAACTCCTTCTTCCATTTTGCACATTCTTCAATGTAAAAGTTTATCTCTTTCTGCTTTGACATCATTGTTGCATTTAACATCTTCAAAGCATCCTCTCTTTCTGAATTGGTTTTCTGCAAACTATTCACAGTTCTGTTCAATACATCATATGACTCTTTTAAATTCTTCACATCAAACAGCAACTTTTCTTTCAACTTCTCAAGCTCACTAAACTTTTCATCTTTTTCTATACATTGTTTACATGACTCTAAACACGTAAGACATGGTTTTGTAACTTCAACAATCTTTTCTACTTCCACAATCTTCTCAACTTCAACTACCTTTTCCACTTCAACTATCTTCTCAATTACTTTGACTTCCTTCAATTCTTTTGCAGCTTTTCTCTCTTTGAGTTTCTTCAATTTATCTGCAAAATAAAATTCAAATCTGTCAGAAGATAAATGAGTTTTTCCAACATTTATCTGTTCAAGCTCTTCATCATTATCACTACTCTGTGAAGAAATAGATTCTTCATCTTGACTCTTCTCATCATCAGATAACACTACTATCCATTCTTTCAAGAATTATAGTTTTTGAACAATTTGAGCAATGAAGGCTTTAAAATTCCCATTTTCATCTGCAAACTTCAGCTAAATCCTGGTGCCATTTTCTCATCTTCTTGATACCAAAATAAGCTTTCCTGTTTGAATCTTGATCATCTTCCCATGAGCAGTTTGTGAATCCTTTTGTTGATATGGTTGATGAGCAACTTGTTGATATATGGCCTTTCGATAATAATCATGAACACCAAACGGATTCTTTGCTCCACTAGCTTCCTGATTCTTGCACTCTCTTTTGATGTGACCTTTCTCCCTGCATCGAAAACAAGTAACTTTAGATTTATCAAAACCTAAAGCAGAAAGACGAGCATCCAAAAAATCATTTCGTCCTGTAATCATTTTGAACTTCTCAGCTCTTCTCAGGACACTAGCTAGACACCATTTAATGTCCATAAGCTCCAACTCTTCTGCATCAATCTGATCGTAATCCTCCTTGGTTAGCATAGGATTTCCGATCTTTCCAGCAATCAATCCTTCATAAGATTCCAATGCAGTAACTAGTAAACCCATATGATTTTTCACAACTTCTTCAGAAAAGTTTTGACCCTTTTGAAGATGTAAAGCTACATTGCACTGAATCAGATGTTCATTTCCAACATTAGTATTTTGAACATTTTAAGGATTAACATTTGAAAATCCACTAGTGTTGACTGAACTTTGATTGCCTGTTCCAGAAGAATTTCCTGCACTAAATGCTGTTTGGATCTTTGGACTTGATTCAATAGTTTGAACATTTCCTTTATAGTATAGTTTGATGTCTTGTTGATTGCTTAAACTGTTCATTCTGGCAATCTTCTGCTGTTCAAGATCATGTGCCTCAAGCTTTTCAATAAACTGTCCGATCGACAATCTGCTAAACTGTCCAGAATTCTTCAGAATCATCAAATAAGTACCCCATTCTTTCTGTGGTAATGCATCAGCAAGTTTTTCAACCCATTCTGCTGGAGTTTTAGTAATTTTCAGCTGAGACATGGTGCGCACAAGATGGCAGTATCTCTCAATGAGAGTCTTTGTAGTTTCACCAGGCATATTAGTAAACAACTCAAATTCCTTTTTAAACAATGCTGCTTTACTCTGGAGCATTTCAGTACTTCCTTCAAATTTCTTCTCAAGTGCTTTCCAAATAGAAAACTCTGAGATGATTTTATCAACATTCATAGCAGTCTGTGGTCTGGTATATGCTGTTTCAATGCTTTCCCAGGCTCTTAGATGATTTGCCTGAACCCAATTCTCAAAACGATTCTTCCATCCATGATACTCTTCCATTCCCATAAGTTTCGGAGGTTTTTGCATTGTCCCATTTTCATTTTCCATGTTCATGTTCTTAGCAATGTCAGTTGAAGTAGTCGGAGTTGTAGCAAACGCATTGTAGAATTCAGAATCCATGTTTCGGCAACACGTTTTTCAAAAATCACACAGTTCAAGCGAAATAACCAACTGTCAACTTCAAGCGAAAATAGCAAACATGTACTTTCAAGCGAAATACCAAACAAAACAATTTCAAGCGGACTTATCACTTTCAAGCGAACTCATACCAGTTTCAAGCGAACTCAGACCAGTTTGAAGCGAACTCAGACCAATTTGAAGCGAACTCAGACCAATTCAAGCTAAACCTTTGATTTCAAGCAAAATGACTTAGTTCGCTTGAGATGAACACAACTTTCAAGCGAAATCTGATGGTATGTTCAAGCGGAACCACTTCGAAGATCAATTTTACCCATTTTTAGTTCGAATTTTAATGTGAAACTCTCAAGGGTTTGTTAAAATGCACTTTTACACATTCTGAGAAAAATCTGTCTGATTTTAACCGTGAAATATTGAAATTTTTGAAAAGAAGATGTAGAAAACAGAAATATCAAGCTGAATCGGCATGAACTCCTCCTCCTGAGCTCTGATACCACTTGTAGGATCGTGTATTGACCCAAAAGAGTCGTTCAGAGGAGTTTTTATCAGTTTCAGAGGCGGAAACTAAGAAACTGACTTCAAAACAGCTAGCAATTCACTTTAAACACGTTTCTGATTGATATAAAATCTTGTACAATCACTGGATAAACCGGCAGCACCTCGGTATCCAAAATCACAATCCTGCTCACCCTCCTCGCTTGAAAGACAAATGACCTATATATAGTGAACAGTGTTTCGCTTGAACATGACAATGACATTTCAAGCGAACTACTAATCTGTTGATTTCGCTTGAACATGACACAAGTCATTTCAAGCGAAACATCCACCTTCAAGCGAACTCACTCTATTTTATACATAAATCTCCTATTATCTCGTACAATGTTCCCTGATCTAACATATCTAATGTAAGACTCGATACAAGACGAAAACGACAGATGTATGCACTAACAATCCCATTCACATCTCTCAACTGCATCCTTTAGGGTTAGTTAAACTTCGCCACTTCGAATTTTCCTGCATAGCCCTGGGTCATATCCCTGAAATTACAGTGTTTAGGGCTTTTTTCGTTCTTGTGTGAAATCCCCCTTTGTTACCTTTAACCGGCGAGACATTGGTGTGTCTTGCCTGAGAGACATCCCTGCCAGTGCCCGGGATAAGGACTGGAAGAAGAAGTTTTTCTATATTAATGCCAGTGTTATCCCCGGGGAGATGCACTGGAGGGAGATGGGGGCCAAGGACATGTTCAAGGATGATGGTCCCCCTACTGATGCCTAAGTCAAAAACACTCTATTTAATAGATTGTGCCAACGCCCCTCCGAGTGCACCATGATCCTGGAGGGGGCCTTGGTGATGGCTGGGATGAGTTTGTTGTGGCATAATATCCGATTGTACCCTTCCTTTCAGAGGGTTGATGAAGGTATATGTCAATTTGCTTTGAATTTGTTATCTGTAAATTGTGTTTATTTTAATGTGTCCAAGTGTCAAATAGGTAAATGAAGTTTGTTTGACTTCGTTGATCCCCCCCCTCGGAACGCTGCTCTGAGACCCGCGGATCGCGTGATTGAGGAGCAGGAGGCTGATGTACTGAAGATCCACTGTGAGCAATTTCTGCTGCCCGCCGTGCCGGCGGATCCAATTGCTTATGTATCTAAGCTTCCCCCCAGCGGGGGGAGCATTGTTTCCGTTGCAGAAACAAAGAAACCATCCCGGGTAAAGGTAACCGGGAGGAAAGTTATTACCGCGGGGGCCACTTCTACGCCTGTGGCGGTTAGCATTTCTGTGGCCTCGGGGGTGCTGCCATTACTTCCGCCCCTACCAGCTTGATGAGTCCCCAACGCGCGCTGAAAAAGCATAGGATGGTGCCTCCTTTGACTTCTTTTCAAGCAATCAAGTATGTTCATGCCTTTCCTTCTGGTAAGTGATTTTATTTGTTAATGTAGGAGTTGAATTCCTATATTCTTGTTCTGAATATCTGATTTGATGCAAGTTCCTTTGCTGAGGCCCAAGTTGAGGGTGGGTCCTATATGCCTTCATCTTCTGGTGGAATTGTTCCTTCCGCGGCTGGCGGGCCAAGCCTTTCAGATCTTGTATCCCAAACGAGTGCTGCGCTGTTAGCTCTTCAATGCTACCGCTTGTGTTTACATCTGTTGTGGTTGTGACACCCAGCCCTGTTTCTACACCGGTTTTTTCCAGTGCTACCCCCGTATCCCTGTTTGACTCTCCTGTTAGTGTTTTCTCTGTATCTGAGAAGGAAGTTCCTACAACTTCTGTTGCTGGTGAGTCAACAAGTGCCAGAGATACCACTGTAAGTGATACTGGGGGATCTTGCGGTGGTTTTGTTGATGACGGGGCCCGTTTAGGTGATGATCTTTATCTTCCCACCATTTGTTGGGACTCGCATGCTCAGGACAAACGCTATCAACCTAAGTGGAAGAAAGCGGAGTCTTCCAGGTTGGTTTTCCCCCCGGTGGTGCATCACTGGGTTGAGCGAGCATACCCCCCGGCTGAATCAGCCTATGTAGAGGGGTTGGATAATAAGAACTTGATGAATGTGACAATGGTGGATGCTGTCAGTCATCCCCGGAGGTTGGCAGAAATCCGGCGCCGGTGGATGCATGATAACAATGAGCTCCGCCAGGTGCGTATTACCATTCAGGAGCTGATGGATGAAAAGTATCGCTTGGAAAACCAACTCCAAGCTGCTGGTCTCAGGGAGAATCGGTTTGTCTCCAAGAAAAACAAGGCGGAGGAGGATCTGAAGCGTGTAACAGCCAACCTTGCTGAAGAAAGGGTAATGTGGGCCCGCGATATAGTGGAAAAGGATCGGGTCGTTTCTCACGCCAAGGCTGTTCAGGAGGAGCTGGAGCATAAAGCCGTCACTGAGGCTGAAAAGGTGAGATCTGAGCTATCTGCTGAGATGGAAAAGTTCCGTATTGACACTGATTTTGTGTCTCAGGTGCAGAAGAGGTATCAAAGTCTCACCGTGGAGTTAGAGGCATCTAATGCAAAAGCTCAAGCCAAACAAGTTGAGCTGGAAGAACGGGAGAAGCAGCTTAGAAAACTGTAGCAGGTGTGTGACTCTCTCATTTCAGAAAAAAATCAGCTCGTTTAATCTTCAACCGCCCACCAGACGTGCCTTAAAGAGGCGGATAGTGCACTGGACCAGTCAAACGCCGAAGTGGATAGCCTGACTAGCTGCCTGGCTGGTTTACAGGGTGATAGGAACTGGTTGATAACCAATGGCTTGGTTGGGGCTTTTGAGTATCTCCGCCAGTCAGAGTCCTTTGTTGCTCTTTTGGACCGCATGTCTACTGCCGCTTATCAGTCAGGGCATCATGATGGCCTCTACGAGGGTTATTTTAGATGCCAACAAACGGATAGGATTACTCCCGCGTTCCAGGAGAATAGAGGCAATCTGACAGTAGAGATGGCGGATGCTCTTGAGGCAGCTTGTAATGACCCGCTGCCCGCATATGCGGAGCTGGTTGACAATGTGGCCGAAAACGGCGTGGACTCCTTGCGCCAAATACGGGATGTGGCAAAGAAATCTGGAGAGGAATGAGTGCTTTTTATTTGTTATATCCACTGTTCCTTAGATATTTTGTAAAAACACTTTTTGGTTTTGTTTGGAGTGCGTGTAAGCACTCAATTTTTGTCAGAAAATTAATACAAATATCATTATTATGGCGCTACTGTTTTACTTAAGTGTGGCGATTTGACGTGTAATGATGCTTTGCTATTAAATTTGTTGTCGTCACGATTGTCAGCCTTCTTAACCCTCTATAAATTGTGTCTTGCTTTTTCCAAATTTGGTAAATGAAAAGATGGACCGAAAATGCCGTAATCGGAAAATTTGCGACGTACTTCGAAACCTGGATGCAGCGGAAGCTCTGGTCCGTCTCCAGGATCCGGTGACGAAGAAGATGACCAGGGGTAAGAAGGCTAACTCCGGCGATCCCATCCCTTGTGTAAACAGGTCTTGCAAAGGTATCGGAGATGACGACCCTTCCCGTGTTCAAGCTAAGGCCGAAGTAGGTGTGGTGCTCTTATCGACCAACACCTTGATGCAAGCATTTCCTTCCGAGTATTTCCACGGTTGTAGAGCGGTATATGAACGACGCTGGAGTGGCCGTCGATGTGCAGGTTCAGTTGGTGATCGGAGGATGTCAGCTTCTCCGGTTGACGAGGTGAATATTGATGAACTAATCATCGATCCTCATCCATTGGAGTATTATGGTGGGGTATTGCATACCCCTGCAGAGGTGTTAGCAATGTTCCCCGGTGTTTAGATAAGTAGAACATGTTCGTTTTTTGTTTTCCCATATGTTTGTGTTTAACAACAGGGACAGGTACTTGGGTTTGTAAGATAGTTGTATGTATTTATTACCAAAATACCTATCTTTTATTTAGTGGTTAATGTATCTATTACCAAGATACCCACTCTTAGCGCTGTATAGTTTTGGTCAGCTGACTTATATATGAAAGATATTTCGTGTCAGAGACCTTTTTTACCTTGATATGCAGTTTGAATGCGATGGTAAATTTTTGTACCGTAGTATGCAGTAAAAATGTGATGGTAATTGTTGTTGTACATGTAGGTAATAAAAGAGAATAAAAAGTAAGTTTTATTAACTTAATAACTAGAAAGAAAAAGAGACATCGTTCCTGATGGATTACACTTGTTTCAAAAAAGGAAATAGCCAACCCCGCCGTTAGGGGCGGGGGCCTACATGTAACATCTTTTCAACTGAGCAGCGTTCCAGCTACGTGGAACCGCTGTGCCATCAAGCCTAGACAGGCGGTAAGCCCCCTTGCCTAAATCATCCTGGATTATGTAGGGGCCTTCCCAGTTGGGTCCCAGCTTGCCTGAAGGTTCCGCTCTACTGGCCTCGTTATCCCGCATGACGTACTCGCCCTCCATGAATGTTTACTTAGCCATGCACTGGTTATAATACTTCTCTAAGATTTTCTTGTATTTTGCCTCGCTGATGGCCGCGGCCTCGCGCCGTTCTTCCAAGAGGTCCAGGCCTTCCCGTAGGAGCCTGTCATTGTCATCATCGGTTGTTAGGCGCCTTAGCGAAAGTATCCCCACTTCCGCGGGTATCATCGCCTCTGCGCCATAGGTTAGGCTGAAGGGGGTCTCGTTGTTGCTTGTCTTGGGCATGGTTCGATGTGCCCAAAGGACATTTGGCAATTCTTCTACCCAAGAACTTCCCTCGTAGCCTAACCTTCTTTTGATTCCATCCAGCAGACTTCTATTTGCCCTCTCCACTTGGCCGTTTCCTTGGGGATGTGCAACCGATGTAAAGATTTGTTGAATTTGAAGCTCCGCACACCAATCTTGTAGGACCTTATCTGTGAAATGTGTTCCATTCTCACTTACAAGATATAGCGGCAATCCAAACCTGCAGACTATATGTTCCCATAGGAATTTCTTGGCATTTTCGGCAGTTATTTTGGCCAAAGGCTTTGCTTCAACCTACTTGGTGAAATAGTCGATTGCCACGATTAAGTACTTTAGCTTTACTGTGGCCAGCGGGAATGGCCCTACGATATCAACTGTCCATTTTTAAAAAGGCCAGGCCGCCGTAACGGGAATCAAATTGTTTTTAGGGCGGAGTGTTTGTGGGGCGTACTTTTGACAGCTGCTGCATTTTCTGAGTTCGCCTACCGCGTCTTCATGCATCCCGGGACAATAATATCCAGCGTTTTGGATCTTAGCAATGACTGCCCGTGGTCCGGTGTGAATGCCGCATATACCGACATGTATTTCTTGGATCAGGTACGTAGCTTCTGCTGGAGATACACATCGTAATAGTGGTCCCAGATACGACTTCCTGTATAGGACGCCGTTGTTTACCTCATATTGTAACACCTTTGTTTGTATCTTCTGAGCATCGCCTCTGGCGGACGGTAATTCCCCTTTTGTGAGGAATTTCAAGATGGGAGTGTACCAGCAAGGTTCTTCCACTGTGACGGCGGATACTTCCCGGGACTCTATGGAAGGTGACTGTAGCGTTTCCACCTTCACCTCCTTTTCCATGCCAGAAGTAGCCAGCTTGCTTAGGGCGTCAACTATCTGATTCTTTCCTCGATGGACGTGATTGAGTGTTACGTTGTCGAAAGAAGCTATGAGTTCCTTGGTTTTAGCCAAGTACTTTGCCATCGTCTCATCCTTGGCTTCATAAGTCTCATTCACCTGGTTATTGACCAGTAAGGAGTCAACAAATGCATTGACCTTTGTTACTCCCATGGACTGGGCCATTCTCAGGCCCGCTAACAGCGCCTCATACTCTGCTTCTTTGTTGGAGCATTCAAAATTAAACCACATGGCGTACATCAATTTTATTTCATCCGAGCTTATTAGCATGAGGACCGCTCTGGATCCCTTTCCACTTGAAGACCCGTCCATGTATAACTTCTAGGTTTGCCTGGATGTGCTAGATTCGGGTATGTCATTAACCATGGGGTCTTGTATTACTTCTCCATTAGGAATTTCAGCTAAAAAGTCGACGATTACCTGCCCCTTGATTGCTGTTCGCTTTCGATATTCAATGTCTAGGGCTCCCAACTCAATTGCCCATTTAGCTAACCTTCCAGAGATTTCTGGTTTTTGTAAAATTTGCTGTAGGGGATAGTTTGTTAAGATTTGCACGCGATGCCCTTGAAAGTATCTTCGTAGGCGCCGGGTGGCGTGTACCAGTGCCAGTACCAATTTTTCCAATGTTGGATACCATGTTTCAGGGCCTGCTAGTACCCGGCTAATGTAGTATATGGGTGTTTGTTTGCCATCCCTTTCGACCATGAGTACCGCGCTTACAACGTTGTGGGCTGTCGCCAGGTACATCTTCAAAGGTTCCTCTGGGTATGGCGCTGTCAACATAGGTAACTTTTCAATGAACCGTTTCATGTCTTGCAAGGCTTCTTCTGCTTCACTGGTCCATTTGAAGTTTTTCTTATTGAGACAGTCTTTCAACATTTTTATGAATGGCTATGATCTCTCAGCATGTCTTGCCAAGAACCTGTTTATAGCCACTAAACGCCCATTCAGTGCTTGCGCCTCTTTTAAAGTTCTGGGGGGGGGGGGCATTCACGTTATAGCGGCTATCTTTTCCGGGTTGGGTTTAAAGCCGTCCCGGGTGACCACTACCCCCAAGAACTTACCTTCTCCTACCCCGAATGAACACTTCTTAGGGTTGAGTTTAATGTTGTATTCTCTCAGCTTTTGAAAGGTTTCCTCGATATCTTAGAGCATTTGTTTTTCTTCCCTGCTTTTGATTACTAGGTCATCGATGTATACCTCCAAATTTCTGCCAATTTGCTTTTCAAAGGCTTTGTCCATTAGTCGCCGGTCCCGAAGGATTCCAGCCTTGACCAACTTTCTTACTTCTCTTACCACTGCATCTCTTCGATCAGGAGCCATGCTACGTTTTCCCTGGCCACTGGCTTGATGCCTGGAAGTGTGGCTAACCTTTGTTTCGCCTTATCCCGGGGTATCCCGGTCATGTCAGAATGTTCAAAGGCGAAAATGTCGGCGTTTCTTCTTAGCAATTGTTTTAAGTTGTTTTTTACTTCAGGAGAGAGGCTGTCTCCTATTGTAACCATTTGCTCAGGGTGGCGTGTGCTCAAAACCCACCTTTCTAGGCCGATTGCACCGGTAGGTCCCTGACGGCATCTTTTGGTTTCCAATACTTCACCCACCTTATCCCGGTAAACCGTTGCAATCCCCCGCGGTGTGGGGAACTTCATGAAGCCACGTGTCGTGGAGACCACAGCGTCTAGTTTTCCCAGGGTGAACCTTCCAATTATCACATTGTGGTAGAATTCAGCACGTACCACAAGAAATGTAAGGAGTATGGTCCTTTCGCGAGGGGCGAGTCCGAATGTTACCAGAAAGGTGAGTTAGCTATTTGGGTCAACTTTTTCTCCGGTGAAACCCTTAATAGGGGCGTGTACTGATTCGAGAAGCTTCTTGTCTTCCGGTTACATCCTGTTGAAACAGTGCTCATAGATTATATCTTCAGAGCTCCCGGTGTCTACTAGGATCCTTCTCATGTTATAGTCACCTACAGCGGCGGATATGATGAGGGGGTCCGTGGTGAGGTGTAAATCCTCAACACGTCGCTCGACTGTCATGGTTGCCAGCATCGAAGGTTCGAGTATGGAGAAGCTCCGTTTCGCTCCCTTTCCTTTATCGGCGTATACCATGTTTAGCTCCCGCTGTCTATTGCCCGCCCCTTTATCCGCATCTTCATTGCTAAGGAGCAGGCCATTCTTTATGTCTCGTACCAGGTGAGCCAGTTTCCCCGTCTTCACATAATACTCGATCTGATAGCAATCGTTAGTATCATGACCATTACCCTTGAGGTATTCACAGTATTTATTGGTATCTTTATTGGGCATGTCTTTCAACGGCTTAGGAGGATTGAGTTTCAGGTTCTCAAAGCTAGGATTTATGCTGGTGTTTTACTTAGATTGGGGTATTCAGACCTGGACTTGGAGGAAGATTCGTTTCTTGAATACGAGCTTATGGACCTGTTGTACCGCGAGTCTGACCGGTCGCTTTTCTGGAACCTGTCTCCTCTATTCTTTCCTTTGGAGTTCCGCTGCTCCCTGTCATCTTGACTTTTTTGTGCTTCCTTTTTCCTGTTATCAGCATGACTAGCCGCCACCGTCTTTTCTTGTGTAACGTACACCTTAGCTAATCTAAGGATTTCATCTATGGTTGAGGGCACGCCATCCCTTCCATATAATGTCCTTAGCAATTCATCATCGTTTACTCCTTGTAGGAAAGCACCACAAGCCAAGTCGTTTTTTATGCCTGGGATCGCCATGCTTTCTTTGTTGAACCTAAAAATGAAACTTTCCACTTTTTCGTTGTCTCGCCGACGTATGTGGAGAAGTTCGTTTCTGTCTTTGGTGTGACGCCTTTTCTGACTGAACTTCAGCTGGAATTTGGATACAAGGTCTTCGAAGCTATTGATTTCCCCCACTGGTAAAATATCCCACCATACTCGTGCCGCCCCAACCAGCGCTTGTACAAACATCTTGCACCAAAGAGGCATGGGCCAACAGGCTACCACCCCGGCGCTTTTGTATAGGTTTAGATGGTCATCAGGGTCACTTAAACCATCGTACTTTCCCACCGTCTGGGGCATCTTGGGCTTATCCTTGATTGGGCCCTCAGCTATCCTCCTTGTGAATTTGGATTTTAATGTGGCGTCTGCAGGCTTGTAAGGCCTGGTTACGTCGTCATCTTCCACATTGATAGGCTATACTTGTTGAGTTGCCCCACCCTGAATTATTCCTTGGGTGACCGGGGGCTGTGATGTGGCGATGTTGAGTGTGGAGCTAGGACCCCCATTTGGAGAGAAACGAGGCCTTGATCTGTTACTCCTGTCATAAATCGGTTCCACTGTAGGCGAGGCCTGACCATAAATGGGATGCGATGTTGGGAAAGACCACTAGGGTGGCATGTAGGCCGCGTATGGCGGCTGCTGTGTGTAACTTTGTGCTGCCATCTGAGGCGAGTATGCCTGGTTGTTGTATGGGGGTAGGTACCCATAAGAAGGTGCATAATAATGGCCCGGGAAATAAGCTTGATTCCCGGGTGTGACTGGAGCATTCAGGATTCCAGCAGGCATGATTACCGGCCGATGGGGTGGCGTAGACAACGCTGCTGTAAGCGCCGCTGAATACAACGGTGGCATAGCGTGCGTGAGGGACGACTGATAATATTGGGCCATGCTCATTTACTGTGTAATGTTGCCTAGACCCGCGGATGTGATAACGGGCATGGTGCTGTGACGTACAGTCTGTGCATTTGTCGTTGATGCTGGGGTAGAAGCAATAGTGGTTGCTGTGGTTGGAGCCACCGGTCGTAGTTGCCACGATGTGTAAGAGAGAAGGTCTACGGCTGCCTCCCCAGAAGGAGCAATTGAGGCCCTTGAAAAGCCCGGTGGTACCTCTGCTTCAAATTATTGGTTCAAAGACCTGGTTACGGCGGGTGAGGCCGGCATGGTGGTAACCACAGAACTCATCACCAGTAATGGATTACTAGTTATCACTGCTTGCTCTAGTGTTGTTGTCGTGTTTTGATCGCTTGCCATTGGGTCTAAGTTCATAGATGAAACTAACCATCTAAGTTGAGTGGATTTTGTTTATTTAAGCCGGACATAAGTTACATAGAGTGTAAAATACGTGACGAAAAACCTTGGTGAAAGTAATATTATCGAAGTTGCAAATTACGATTAATAATAATTTAAAATTCAATTGACGAGGAAGCTTTATAATAGAAATATTGGTGGTTGGGATAGAGCATCCCAACTGTCACACCCCAACCGATGGCGGAAACATCGGGGCGCGACACAAGGCAAACCAGATTGCTCAAGAGAATCCATAACAACTATTAAATGGTAATATTTAAAAGGTTCATTGTCTCATACCAATAAACAAACATTCCACAAACAATTATTACAGAGTCACATCTCTTAAACAAAACAAGTCCGACAACCTAGATTTCTATTAGATGAGTTTCTAGACTGCCTATCTTGATTTCAACATAACATTCCATTAACCTGCCACATATGTTAAAATAAAAGTCAATACATAAAGTAAAGGTGAATACACAAGTTTGCATAGTAATAGTATAAAAAACGTTTACGCATAACCAGCATGTAACACGTAACGGGCGAAGCATCTAACTATCCACAATGATACAACCTATCCACGAGACTGCGTTGTAGAGTATGCGTGACACGTGTTCACCGAAGCAAACACGTGAAGTAAAGTAATGTGATCCCTAGCAACCCTTGTCACACAGGTGCTGAGTCCAAACTACAGTACTATCGTTGCTAGAGGCGGTCTAGTGTAACACTGTATAAGCTTAGTAACAAGCATTCAAGAAATCACTTATAGCATGCAGGAGCTTTTAGCATTTGTAAAGTGTTTGCGTTATGTGTTGTGTTTTGATATAGAACGTATGTAACCCCCAAAAGTGCGTTAAACGAAAATGGTTCGAGTATACTCACAGTGTTTCTTTAGCGAGTAAACAGAATCTAGATTGGATTGAAGGGAGAGCGTTGGGTTAGTCTGTGCACGGAAACAGAAGCATAAGTTTTCTTCAGGGCTGAGTGGTTGTAAACATAATGTCGGACAGGTTAAGGGTTCAACAATCTATCCGAACAGATGCGTCCCATCCGGACGGATGGTCATCCGAGAGGATGGCCATTCGAATAGGCTGTGGTTTGTCTGCGAATTGTTAAAAATTCGAAGTCTAGTTAAAAACGATTACAATGGAGATTGTCAGGATCAGGTCATCTGGAAGGATGGTCATCCGGACGGATGGCCATTCGGACGGGTGATCTGTGGTTGACGTTTTGTAAAATTTTCCAAGTAAAAGTTTTGAGTTAATGGAGACGGCGTGACGACGTGTCAAACAACGGAAAACACCAAATCCAATCCATACGGCCGGATGGGCCCAACCCATTCGGACAGACGTGCTGTTCTTGATGAAGTTCATGTTTGACCCGTTAATCGGTCCATCTCTCCGGTGGAAATCCGTTTTCAAGCCGTCTATCGACTATAGAATGAGTCGAGAGTCGGACTGAGTCCAGATTCCATCGATATCGTGTAAAAAAACTGAAGAAAAGTTCAAAGCTAGTTGCAAAAGTGTTGAAATCTTTCATAACTTTGTTGAAAAGTGTGAAAATCCTTTAGATCTAGAACCAATCTTGATTAAATGTGCTCCACCACAGTTTGCCTAAGCAAAATGAGTGGAAACCACCTTCAAGCGGTCCAAATCAGATGATTTCGAGAAAAAGTTTAAGTGTGTGTGTGATTTTGATGAAGAATATGGTGTAAAAGTGAATAGAGATGAAGATTTGAGAAGATTTGAGGGAAAAAGCTTACAAATTGGCCTTGAATCGTGACAGAGTCTTGGGAAGTGACTAAAAGTGTCAAAGTCTTAGAATGAGGGCGCACGGCTAGTATTTATAGGGGAGAGCGAGATTTAAGGCGGTGCGTGTGGCAGTGTCCGGATGATCATCCAGACGAATGGCCATCCAGGCGGATGTCCATTCGGACGGCCGAGCTTGTGTAAGTTAGTTTTCCAACTTTGGTTTGTTTGTTAAGCGTTGCGTTGCGTCTATTATGTTGTGAGTGAGCATTTGAGCGTATAAACTTTGCGTTGATAACCATATAACATTCAACAACTAATCACACAAATAACACACAAAATATAACTAAATTCGTGTTTCGAGTCTGCGTTGAGTTTGCATTGTGATAGCGTTTAGTCCAAATAAGCGATGTAAAATGCGATAAAATGCGTTTATGTAGTAAGCGTTATAAAATAGCATTTAAATGTGATGACTGCGATTTGAATAAGCATTGTAATATGCGTTTAAAATGCGTCAAAAATGTAGTTTAACCCACTGCGTTAATCGAATCCCGAGAGTACAAGCATTTACGAAAGAAATGACAGCGATAGGTAATGATCCGAAAAGTCGGGTTGTTACAGCCTCCCCTACTTTAGGAAATTTCATCCCGAAATAAAGGAGCATGTGTAACAAAGAGTTGTGGATATTTAGCTTTCATATCACTTTCGAGTTCCCAAGTGAACTCGATGCCGCGTTTGCCTTCCCAGCGAACCTTCACTATGAGAATGCGAGAGCATTGAAGTTTCTTGGTCTCTCGATCCATGATTTCTAATGGGTTCTCCACAAAGTGTGGGGTCTCGTTTACTTGCAAATCTTCAAGAGGTACGTGAAGATTTTCCTCAGCTAGGCACTTTTTGAGGTTTGAGACGTGGAAAGTCAGATGTACGTTGCTGAGTTCCTCCGGTAATTCGAGTCGGTAGGAAAGTTTGCCAAATCTTTCCAGAATCTTAAAGGGACCCACTTATCATGGCGCTAGCTTTCCTTTCTTGCCGAATCGGATCACCCCCTTCCAAGGTGAAACCTTTAGGAGTACGTGATCACCAACTTCAAACTCAAGGGGCTTACGGCGTTTATCGTCGTAACTCTTCTGACGACTCCGAGCTTTCAAGAGATTGTCTCGTATCTGGAGGATCTTGTCAGTCGTTTCTTGTAACAACTCAGGACCGGTGATTTGAGCGTCTCCGATCTCGTGCCATACAATAGGCGATATTTAGTTCTTTCTGTTTCAAGATGTGTTGTAGGCTCTTATGGTTGGTGAATACCGCACACTTGGTACCATACAGGTAGTGTCGCCATATCTTTAACGCAAAAACAACTGCACCGAGT
Source organism: Helianthus tuberosus (assembly GCA_030545235.1). Lineage (NCBI taxonomy): Eukaryota > Viridiplantae > Streptophyta > Magnoliopsida > Asterales > Asteraceae > Helianthus > Helianthus tuberosus. The sequence continues at coordinate 183,231,382 of CM060376.1, forward strand.
TCGAGATCATGGGTTGTGTAGTTCTTATCGTGGACCTTGAGTTGGCGAGACACGTACGCGATAACCTTGTCTCGTTGCATAAGAACACAACCAAGACCTAGGTTAGAGGCATCACAATAAACAACAAAGTCGTCGTTTCAATCGGGTAGCACGAGTACGAGAGCATTGCAAAGCATTCGCTTAAGAGTTTGAAAGGCATCCTCTTTTTCGGTTCCCCAAACAAAAGACTTGTCTTTATGTGTTAGGGAGGTGAGAGGTACGGCGATTTTAGAGAAATCAGCGATAAAACGATGGTAATAACCCGCCTATACGAGAAAAGAACGAACTTCAGACGGGATTTTTGGAGTAATCCAACTTTTAACTGCTTCAATATTCGCAGGATTGACATGAATTCCTTGACTATTAACAATATGACCGAGAAATTGAACCTCCTCGAGCCAAAATTCACACTTGGAGAATTTGGCATAGAGGCGATTTCCTTGAAGAAGCTCGACAACTAAACGAAGACGCTGCACATGTTCGGCTCTCGACTTCGAATAGATAAGGATATCATCGATAAACACGATAACGAAGCGATCAAGGGAAGGTTTACACACACGGTTCATAAAATCCATAAAGACCGCGGGTGCGTTTGTGAGACCAAAAGGCATGACCACAAATTCGTAATGGCCATAGCGGGTACGGAAAGCGGTTTTCGAAATGTCTTTCTCTTGAATACGCGGTTGATGCTAACTAGAACGTAGATCGATCTTAGAGAAACAGGTATCACCTTGCAGTTGGTCAAATAAGTCGTCGATTCGAGGTAGAGAGTAGTGATTCTTAATGGTAAGCTTATTGAGTTCCATATAATCGATGCACATTCGGAACGATCCATCCTTCTTTTTCACAAAAAAACAGGTGCGCCCCATAGAGATGTGCTAGGGCGTATGAAGCCTTTATCAGGTAACTCCTGGAGTTGGCTAGAAAGTTCACGCATTTCGGACGGTGCGAGGTGATAAGGGGCTTTAGCGATAGGGTTAGCTCCAGGAATAAGGTCAATACGAAAATCGATATCACGGGTAGGGGGTAGACCAGGTAATTCGTCAGGAAAGACATTAGGAAAATCACAAACCATAAGTACCTTTTCCATCGGATTCTTTTCCTCCTTCGCTACTACAACGTGGGCTAAGAAAGCCAAGTATTCCTTGCGGAGATACTTTCTTGATTGAATACATGACATAAGTTTCAGTTCTTTCGAGGATACTTCGCCATAAACACAGAGTTGATCACCGTTTGAAAGAGAGAAACGGATCATCTTTTCAAAACAAACGACTTTGGCACGATTCTCACGAAGAAAATCCATGCCTACTATGACATCGAAACTACTAAGTTGCATTGGGATGAGATCGATTGGAAAGACGTGATTGTTGAGTTCGAGGGTACAATCACGGAGAACGGAACTGACGGTGACGGTTCTTCCGGTGGCGATTTCTACGTCGAAGGTCGTTGGGAGGTTAGCGCGTTTACGGTTTAGGAGCTTTTCGAATTCAAACGACACAAAATAGTTATCGGCTCCAATATGAAATAAGCAAGAAACATAAATACCGTTAACAAGGAACATACCATTGACAACGTTGTTGTCAGTCTGAGCCTAGCGGACGTTGATATTGAAGGTTCTTCCGCGGGCTGCTTGTTGTGGTTGCTGCTGCTACTGAGGTTGCGGCTGCTGTGGTTTCTGATGTTGCTGCTGCGGTGGTTGCTACTGCTGGGCTCTTGCTTCACAACACAGAGAGGGCAGACATTAGCAAAATGATTAGGGTCACCACAAGTGTAGCAAGTTTGAGCATTAGCAACGTGTGCTGGAACTGCTAGGTTACCCTGAATAGCAAAGGGTTGAGTTGGTGGTACTAGAGGAGCTTGAGCAGCTTGCTGGCGTCCGCCTGAACGGTAGTGAGCTGTAAAGTGCCCATAGATGTTGCAGATTGCACAGAAACGACAGTTGACCCCTGTCGGATGATGATAAGTGCAAGTTAGGCACAGAGGGTGGATACCAGTGTATGCACGCTTAGCAGGCGGTGCGTTGGTAACAGTAGTTTGACGGTTCTGGTTGTTGGGTTGTACGGGGATGACGTTGAGTGGAGCGGCGGTAGTAGCATAGTTCTTGCTGTTATTGTTCTTTCTCTTGCGGCTCTGGTGTGAAGACTCTGAACCTTGAGATGCCGCATTGTCGATGCTGGGTGTTGCGGTAGCTTGATTGAGACTCTTGGTCGAGGTTTTGAAATATCCAGCCAAGACTCACTTGTCGTTGATCTCAGCTGCGAGTTGATAGGTTTCCTCAATAGTAGCAGGTTTTGCTGCCTAAACAAAAGCTACACAGCCGGGGAGAGCTCGAATGTACTTCTTGATTGTTATATCAGGCATGGCCACCTGACTGGGACAGATAATACTCAGCTGTTTGAAGCATGCGGTGAGACCAGCGTTGGCACCTCCTTCCTGCTTGATGTGCCAGAATTCATTCTCCAGTTTCCGGACTTCATGAGGAGGACATAACTCCTTCTTCATAAGCTCCCTGAGTTCCTCCCATGAGAGGCCATAAGCTGTATCGTTACCGCGCCTGTTGCGCTCAACAGTCCACCAATCTAGTGCCCTGGACTGGAAGACTCCAGTAGCATTCATAGTGCGTAGATTTTCTTGGCATCTGCTTTGACGAAAGGCGACCTCGATAGAGTCGAACCACTGGAACATAGCACTGGGTCCATCTTCGCCAGTGAAGTTAGCAGGACCGCAGGCCTCGAATTGTTTGAAACTGAAGGGAGTTCGAGGCGCGTCGCTCTTTGACTAGACAAAAGATTTGCTGCTGACCTCTTTGATTTCACTGACAATTTGAGGTATGACTTTAGCCATTTCCTTGGCCACAAGTGAAGTAATATGCTTGTCAGTGTGGTTTCGTCGGGAAACACGGTGCGTGTGGGATCCAAATGGCGACTTTGTCGAGTGTAAATTCTGCATCAGACGTCGTCATATGAATTAGACGAGATTCGATTATATCGGGTTTTGAAAAGTTTAGCGTTTCAATATCCTCTATTATTATTATTATTATTATTATTATTATTATTATTATTATTATTATGTAAAGCTCGGGAACACACATAATCACATAATCATGTAGGCACATAAACCACATAAGCACGTATACACATAAGCACATATGAGCACATAATTCACATAAGAACATATTTTGCACGTATTCACCAACATATTTTGCATGTATTCACCTACATATTTTGCACGTATGCACCTACATATTTTGCACGTATTCACCTATCTTTCAAGGTCCACGTAGCGCGCTCGAGAGTTGCGAGCGATAGCGAGCAGCGTAGAGAGTAGTATAGCGTACGAGAGTTCTTAGTTTATCTACGATTAGTTAGCGTTTGAGATTACGGAAGTTGTAGGAGTTGTGTGCGTTTTGTAAAGCGAGAAGAGCGGAAAAGCGTAAAATCTCCAAAATCGAAATCTATAAACACATAAAATTGATAATGCGTAAAATCGCCGATTGCAGGCTCAAAATCGACAGAGTGTCCTAGGTGTTCGACATCGACTACCCAAAGTGATTCGATTATTCCCAACAAGCTCAAGTACACGGTTTGGCCTAACAGACTGTGCTCTCACCGAAATACGGTGAATGACACTCATCCTTCCAGTTACTACGTGACTCGAGTTATTGGAACAGTCGAGACTTTGGTGAGAGTTTGTAAAATCGAAGTAGGGAGTGGAACAGGTCATTAAGATGCGGGTTTCACCCCTAACTTAACAACTTCGTTCCTGAGTGTGGTTATACAACCACGAGATAGAGATGGAGATTCCCGTCGAGGTATGGATGTCACTCCTAATTCAACAAATGTTCTCGTGCTGAGAATAAAAATACGTGTAGAGTGAGTGATCTTATCGAGAGTTCTTGGTTTTAACACCTAATCTCGGCCCATTCACTCAGTTGTGTTATGCGAGCATTTTCAAAAACGTTTGTATTGTATTAGCCTTTGGAAAGGCTCCTCCGTATGAAACTGTAGTATGCGGGTTCGCACGAAGTTATAGTTTTCGTATGTTCGAATGAGAGTATCAAAAGTGGGCTTGTACGAAACCCCTACTGGGTTCGCACGAAGTTAGTCTGTTGATACTTAGACTATAGACTAGGTCAATTCTACACGACTAGACCTAATTCCCTATAGTTATGGCTCTGATACCAATCTGTCACACCCCAACCGATGGCGGAAACATCGAGGCGCGGCACTAGGCGAACCAGATTGCTCAAGAGAATCCATAACAACTATTAAATGTCAATATTTAAAAGGTTCATTGTCCCATACCAAAAAACAAACATTCCACAAATAGTTATCACAGAGTCACATCTCTTAAACAAAACAAGTCCGACAACCTAGATTTCTATTAGATGAGTTTCTAGACTGCCTATCTTGATTTCAGCATAACTTTCCATCAACCTGCCACATACATTAAAGTAAAAGTCAATACATAAAGTAAAGGTGAGTACACAAGTTTGCATAGTAATAGTATAAAAAGCATTTACGCATAACCAGCATGTAGCACCTAACGGGCGAAGCATGAAACTATCCACAATGACACAACTTATCCACGAGACTGTGTTGTAGAGTATGCGCGACACATGTTCACCGAAGTGAACACGTGAAGTAAAGTAATGTGATCCCTAGCAACCCTTGTCACACAGGTGCTGAGTCCAAACTATAGTACTATCGTTGCTAGAGGCGGTCTAGTGTAAAACTGTATAAGCATAGTAACAAGCATTCAACAAATCACGTATAGCATGCGGGACCGGTTAGCCTTTGTAAAGAATTTGCGTTGTGTGTTGTGTTTTGATATAGAACGTATGTAACTCCCAAAAGTGCATTAAACGAAAATGGGTTCGAGTATACTCACAGTGTGTGTTTAGCGAGTAAACACAATCTGGATTGGATTGAAGGGAGCGCGTTGGGTCAGCCTGTTCACGAAAACAGAAGCATAAGTTTTCTTCAGGGCTGAGTGGTTGTAAATAGAATTTCGGACGGGTTAAGTGTTCAACAGTCTATCCGAACCGATGGGTCCCATCCAGATGGAGGGTCATCCGGGCAGATGACCATTCGAATAGGCTGTGGTTTGTCTGTGAATTGTTAAAAATTCGAAGTCTAGTTAAAAACGTTTAAACAATGGAGATTGTCAGGATAAGGTCATCCGGACGGGTGATCTGTGGTTGACGTTTTGTAAAATTTTCCAAGTAAAAGTTTTGAGTTAACGGAGACGGCGTGATGACGTGTCAAACAACGGGAAACACCAAATCGAGTCCATTCGGCCGGATGGGCCAAGCCCATTCGGACAGACGTGCTGCTCTTGATGAAGTTCATGTTGACCCGTTCATCGGTCCATCTCTCCGGTGGAAATCCGTTTTCAAGTCATCTTTCGACTATAGAACGAATCGAGAGTCGGACTGAGTCTAGATTCCATCGATATTGCGTAAAAACTGAAGAAAAGTTCAAAGCTAGTTGCAAAAGTGTTGAAATCTTTCATAACTTAGTTGAAAAGTGTGAAAATCCTTTAGATCTGGGACCAATCCTGATTAAATGTGCTCCACCACAGTTAGCCTAAGCAAAACGAGTGGAAACCACCTTCAAGAGGTCCAAATAAGATGATTTCGAGAAAAAGTTTAAGTGTGTATGTGATTTTGATGAAGAAGATGGTGTAGAAGTGAATAGAGATGAAGATTGGAGAAGATTTGAGGGAAAAAGCTTACAAATTGGCCTTGAATCACGACATAGTCTCGGGGAGCGGCTGAGAGTGTCAAAGTCTTAGAATGAGGGCGTACGACTAGTATTTATAGGAGGAGAGCGAGATTTAAGGCGGTGCGTGTGGTAGTGTCTGGATGGTCATCCGGACGAATGGCCATCCGGGCAGATGTCCATTCAGACGGCCGAGCTTGTGTTAGTTAGTTTTTCAACTTTGGTTCGTTTGTTAAGCGTTGCGTTGCATTTATTCGTGTTGCGAGTGAGCGTTTGAGCGTATAAGCGTTGCGTTGATAACCACATAACATTTAACAAATAATCACACAAATAACACACAAAATATAATTAAATTTGCGTTTCGAGTCTGCGTTGAGTTTGCGTTGTGATAGCGTTTAGTCCAAATAAGCGATGTAAAATGCGATAAAATGCGTTGAAGTAGTAAGCGTTATAAAATAGCGTTTAAATGTGATGACTGCGATTAGATTAAGCGTTGTAATATGCGTTTAAAATGCGTCAAAAATGTAGTTTAACCCATTACGTTAATCGAATCCCAAGAGTATAAGCATTTATGAAAGAAATGACAGCGATAGGTAATGATCCGAAAAGTCAGGTTACACCAACAATCATATTATTCATACCTATGCATTAGATAATAGGTTTTGCTACATAAACTATGCTAAAAATGATAGTTTTTTTTCCATAAACAAAGAAAATTAACAATATTTCTACATAAATGAAAGAAAATAACAATATATCGCCATTATTTTGGAGGTGGGCTTCGCAGCGAGGAAAAGACCGATTTTTAACAAAATAAAAAAAAAACGTAGAAAAAAATAAGCATCTCTCAGTGGAAACTTTATATAAGAAAAGGTAAAACCTAACACGCACGTTGCGTAATGTTAAACCGTTGAAAAACTAACGTTTCCAAACATTAAAAAAAACTGTAAAGAAAAAAAACAACTTTGTACAATTAATACAAGCATCGTTGCATGAATATATGGATTTTATTTGAGAGGCCAAATTCTTGATTAAATAGTTGGGGGATTATTTCTGAAATTTTGTCACCATGCAGCCTGTGGAACCCAAGACCAAACACCTAAAACACAACACACCTACCATTGGACTACTAGTGCTACTGCTAGATTTTATTAGAAGATATGGATCTGCTAAGTGCAGGATTATTATTAGATATGGATTTTGAATTTTAGGTGTAGTGTATGGTCGTAGATATGTAACTATGTGTATAGGCTGTTTTGTGTTGTCACACTTGTTCTGTTTTACCATGCACTCTTTCACAACTCATGCTACATTGGTAGCTTCATACACACACGCACACCTCATGTTCTATTTATTTCTTTCCTGAGTGTTTTGGAGCAGCCAGGAAATAAATAATTGTGTTCTGGAGCCGAGGGTCTCTCTGGAAGCAGCCTCTCTATCCCTAGGGGTAGAGGTAAGGTGTGCCTACATCCCACCCTCCTCAGACCCTACAAATAGCTTTGCTATTTGTGGGATTTTACTAGGTATAATTGATTGATTTTGAATTTTAAAACAGTTCTAAAAAGTTAAAGGAGAAATTGCACGGGACGGGAATCGAACTTCAGTTCACACAATTAGAAAAAATTTAGCACTTCAGATTCTAAGTTAAGGGTATTTATGGGTTCACTTTATATTTTCTATATAATTTTTACTAAGAATTCGAAACCGACTGGGTTCCTAAGAACCCGGTCTCTTCAAGGTAGACCCCCCCTCGATTTTGCTACATAAACTAAGCAAAAAAAAAAAAAAAGATTGGTCTTTTTTTTTTTTTTTTTTTTTTTGCATAAACAAAGAAAACTAACAATATTTCTACATAAATGAAAGAAAATAACAATATATTGCCATCAGTTTGGAAGTGGGCTAGGGGCTTTCTCATTTTTGGCATAGAAAAGTAGCCATTTTGTTACAGTTTTACACCTCTAGACAATGTTTGCTTACTTATTTGGGTTTTCTTAACTAGACACCACATGAACTAATTTTATTTCACCTAATTTGAGTTAATTTTTGGTTGGTTTCGTTACGTAGTGTGAGTGAGTTACGAGCCACAAATTAGTTGGGTAAGATCCAAGCAGGATATGCTTTTTAATCTTTGCCGTAACAAAATTATAAACTATAAATTACAGTAAAGTTTTTTTTTATGTTTTACTTATAATTTGTTTTCATCAAAATTCAATATATAAATAAACTTTCTTTTTTAATGGCTAAGTTGTACACCATGAGAATTGAACCCCTAACCTCTCCTATCCTAAGCTTTATCTAAACTCACCAACACAACTTTGTTATTCCCAAGTGGATATATAAATAAATTTTAGTTTACTCATTTTAAAATAATTTTTTTCTTTACTGTTTTAGTTTCGAATCACTACGATCCGCACGTGATGAATTGAATACTGCATGTCGGCATTATTCACCGTATACAAAACCCATGAAGGGTAGTAGTAGTTGCCTTCGATTGGGTTAAATGGGCGGTTGCCTTTTTTTTTTTAGTTTTAATTTAATTAATGTTAGTATAATATAATATAATTATAATTGCCATTTTCAAAAATTACGATTTCACCCTCAGTTGTTTTTGCGCTCAGTTCAAAATAAATTTATGCTTTTTTCCCCAGCTAAAAATTACGATTTCGCTCTTAGTTCAAAACTATGATTTTTTCCCTCGTTCAAAACAAAATTTCGATTTTGCCCCCCAGCTAAAAATTACGAATTTGCCCTCAGTTTAAAATTATGAGTTTGTCCTCTTTTAAAAACTTATGATTTTGCCCTCAGTTAAAATCTAGAGTCTTGCCATCGTTTTAATTTTTTTTTTCAAAACTATAGTTGTTTTTACTTTACTTGGTTTACTCAATCTAACTTTTTCGTCAAGCAGGTGTCTGACACTCGCTCATTGTTTATGACAATTTACTATTTTGCCCCCAGCTCAAGCTTGTCATCTTTTTTTTTAGCAAATCTATGACAGTGTTTTGGTTTAATTGGTTAAGTCGATATAATCTTTTTGAGATCGTGTTATTAGTAGTATGCACAAGTAACTAAAATACATGTTATTAAACCAAGAAATATTCGGTTTAACGCCCTGCAACGCCGGCGGGCATCCAACTAGTTGCCCTACAAATTCCATTCTAGTGGCCTAGTTGACACGTGGCTATCTAGTCATTTCTGCTAGTGGTAATCAAAGGGCAAACGACAAACTGACGTCACGCGGTTTCATGTGACACCCACGTGATTTTCACAAGTCTGTTAAAACTTTTTTCTTTTTGTCTCAAATTTTAGCGACTAGGAATAGCGATGGAAACAGGTCGGGTTCGTGTGGGGTATTGGTAATTTCATATCCATATCCGCTTATATAATTGTGTCTCATACTTGACCCAATACCCGTCGGGTATTTGTCGTGTAATTACCCGTCGGGTATTGGGTATACCCGCAGGTAACGGGTATATCTATTATTTTGTTAAAAGATATACGTTGAAGTTTTCAAATACATTTTCTTTACTATTATATATTTTATTTATGCAGCAACTATTATAAAACTAAACAACGTACATTACATAATATAAGTTTTATTATAAATTAATAATAACTTTATAATACTTATACATTTATATGTACATTACATAATATAAGTTTTATTATAAATTAATACTAACTTTATAATACTTATACATTTATATATAGGGTGAGCTTCTAGAGTGAACACTAATGTATTTGCGAACTGAGTGAACAAATCTTGGCCATTGATTTACACACGTGGATGGCTAGGATTTCATCATCAAATCGTAAAATACACTAGTGTATTTCATCATCAAATCCTGACTATTGATCTACACACATGTATGACCAGGATTAGTTCGTTCAATTCGCAAACTACACTAGTGTTCACTCTTGAACTTAATCCTTTATATATATATATAGAATTGCGCTAAAATAAGAAACACCTCGAGTTGTAAGAACCGTGAGAACTTTTTGATCCGGGCCTAGGTGGACCAAATTTTTTTTTTCATAAACGTAGATGCGTGTATTATAAACACATTTGTAAAAAAAATTCAAAAAAAAAATGTCGTGTGTGTAGTTTTGAGCACCACAAGTTTGTGTTTACGGTACCCGTAAATTTTCCGGTTAGATTTACGGTACCCGTAAACACAAATTTGTGGTGCTCAAAACTACACACACACACATATATATATATATGATTACTGACGTTACTAACCGAGTTGCCTATGAGAATGAAATGAAGTGCAGGTACGTTACGTTGACTCATTGAAGGTTAAACTCCAATTTGAAGTGCTTGAACTCAAAAGGAAAACCAAACGAGATGCTTAAGAGAATCGAACGCAACGCGATCCAATAACATACAATTTAGATTATATAGATATCATGTCACTAAGTACTAATGATGTAAATGTATGCGATGACTGCAGGTTATACCGAATCACGGATCATCATCAGGAGGTGTAAACGGTTAAAGATCGAGTCATATCATAAATTGTACGGAAATATGTGATTATGAAATCCAGTAAACATAAGTCGTGTTTTATTTCCTAAATGAGAACGTAGAATGTATTTAATGTAAAAACGTTATTTTTAAATGGACCTTCAAGTATGTCAAAACATTTGCAAAGAAAGAAATTTTAAAGTTCGTATTTCCCGCTGCGTCTTTATGGTTAAAACGTGTTAGGTCGTTACATGTGTGTGCAACGCCATTAATCAAACTAGGTTGTTTATTCATTGTGTTTATTCCTAGTTCTTTTGTATGAAGGATGTGTATGGAATTGTGTTTAATTGTTGCAACTGCAGGTGTTGTATAATATATGTATTTTTTTGTTGCAATTAGTAAAAACCTACTATCAATAGCCACATGGTATAAAAATATGTTGTATGCAATTTATTTGGTAAAAACTTGCTTTCATTACTAGTGTATGCAATTTATATGTTAAAAACTTGTTGTCAATAGCCCACATAATGTGATCAAAACTTGTACAAAACAAAGTTTTAAAAACTACTCAAAACCATCCAATAGTCAAACAACCAAAAGACATTTCCAAACTGTCCAATTATATACCATATACGTCAAACAACCATATTAGACCATATTTTTTAAACAACCAACAAACCAAGTTCCAAAAGATCATATTGTTAAAACAACCAAAAGAGCAAGTTCCAAAATACATGAAGTATTACCGTAAATTTCATCAATATCTTCTTGTTCGAGACTTTAACAAATGAAGAGTCGTTCTTGACGATTATCTGGAGGGTTATCCATGGTGCATGTGAGGATTCTTAGGGTTTTAGGGTTTAAATTCAGATGGTTGTGTGTGAGAAGATGAGGAGACGATTAAATGGGCTGCATCTATTAACCTATGATGGTTTTTAAAGAACAATACATGTAATTTACATAAAAATGATGAAATGACAATTTTGCCCCTCACATGAGGGGCACATGATTAGTCTTGACCAAGAAAATGGACAGAGATTAGGGTAAAGGACATGTGGTGTGCAAAAGTTTCAAATAAAAGACACACCGTATAATTTCTAAAGACAAAAGACATACGGTGCAAGTTAGTATATAGTTAAAGGACAAACAATGTAATTTACTTTTTTTTTCCTTTGAAGTTTATGATACACATAAGTTAACGCTATGACAAAATTAGTTTTGACAATAGGTGACTAAATAAAAGAAGAGGGGCGCATAACATGGAGAGTGTGGACTATATATATGGTCTGTTGGCAAAATAATCCTGCAACCATTCTTTCAATAAGTTATAATATGAGTTGCCGAATAGTGGTGATCGACCAACTGGCGATTAATCACCAACTAGTCGTTGATTAATCCCAATTTTTCCTAACAGTGGTTGTGTGCAATTATATTAGGCCACACGGGGTGGACACGTTATGGACCGTGATAAATTTCTATCACTCGTGGAACACCGCCCCGCCCAATTCCATAACGAGTGATGAAGTATAACGAGTTATATATATAACGCGTTGAAGTATTGGGTGATGAATGAGTATCTTGTACATTGTGCATTAATACTTGTACATTGGAATCCCATCACTAGTGATACCACCCCCCCTACATTTCTATCACTAGTGATAGAATAGTGGGTGATGACATTGCATGATTTCATTGGATAGTGGAAGTGATAGAAATCTATCACTAGTGAACCACCCCTCCTCCTCTTTTATACCGGCTCTAAAAGAGACTTTGCTTATACTTTTACTGTTTTACTCGGTTTAAATTTGAGGCACTATGGGCCACACTTGTGAATCGAATATTGAAATAGTGCATGGTGTCATTATAACCATACAAATTATATCCAGAAAGCCTCACGTGGCGAGCAACGAACTCATCCATGCATCGTATGTTTGACAAAAAGAAATCAAAGAATTGAAAGTGCATGCGAGTCCGACCACATACTTGGACATTTCTACTGACTACGGCTCGACTGAACATGATCATCAAATCAACAACAACAACAACAACAATAATAATGATAATGATAATGATAATGATAATGATAATGATAATGATAATGATAATAATAATAATAATAATAATAATAATAATAATAATAATAATAATAATAATAATAATAATAATAATAATAATAATAATAATAATAATAATAATAAACACGCCACGTGATTTCTTGTGACACCCATGTTACTTTCACAAGTTTGTAAAACTATTAGCACGTACATGTAAATCCCAAGTTCGTAATTAAGTTATTTGACACACTCATGATATATATAGTGTGATATTACTAGGGCTGCAAATGAACCAAGCGTTCGATGAACAGTTTGTGTACCGTTTGGCAGGAAGTTCGTTTATGTTCGTTCGTTTATTAAACAAACGAACACGAACAAGAAATTTCGTTCGTTTAGTTAAATGAACGAACATAAACTCATGCTCGTTCACTTTTAAACAAACGAACACGAACAAGAAATTACGTTCGTTTAGTTAAATGAACGAACATAAACTCGTGCTCGTTCACTTATGTTTGTGAACGTTTGGTAGCGTGTTCGTTTTTGTTCGATAGTTCTTTAGTGTTTTTAGTTTTCATATTTTATGTAAATACTTCAAAATTCTGACAAATAAAATATTTGATAAGTGTCAATGTATTATACCTTCGGTTCATGAACGTTTTTTGTGTTCGTTTGTAATTTTCATTTGTTTTCATGAACTTTGTGTTTATCAATGATCGTTTTTGTTCGTTGCCTAAAATTAACATATAAACGCAAACAATTTCATTTCCTTAACAAACGAACATAAACATAAAATCTCTCGTCATGAACAGTTCGTGAACACATATATTTCTTAACAAACGAACATAAACAAGGTCTTGTTCATGTTTCGTTCGTATTCTTTCGGTTCGTTTGAAGCACAAGACTTTACGTTAAATTCAATTTTAAAATGTGTATTTCATAATTCTGCCATGTTGTGAAGAATTACCATGAGATCGGAATGGAATGTACGGACAGTTTATATTATAAAGATTACTAGTGCTATTAAATCGGTGCGTTGCGCCGGAAATCCTCGCGTTGCGTCGTGGGTGGGTATTAGTTCGTTTAACTTCGGTACTAACACTTGTTATAGCAACCAATAGAGAAAAAACTAAAAAAATTCATGATATGACCAAAAATATACCAACATAGCGAGAATTTGATCGGTATTGGTTTTTTTTTTTTTACGCCACCTACCCTCGTTATTACAACCCATAAAAAAATCTTGATATGACCAAAGAATACCGACACGTGATTTACATGGATAAAAACAAACGCAAGTTATATAAGATATATAAAAAACCAAATAATACATATAAAAAACCACTAAACAACACATATAAAAAAGCCTTTAAAACAAATAATTACTTTTCTTTATTAATAGTATACAAGCTATTAAAACCGCGCGTTGCGCCAGAAATCCTCGCGTTGCGTTGTGTGTGGGTATTAGATCGTTTAACTTCGGTACTGACACTTGTTATAGTAACCAATAGAGAAAAAATTTTAAAAAAAATCATGATACGACCAAAAATATACCAACACAGCGGGAATTTGATCGGTATTGGTTTGTTTTTTTACGCCACCTACACTCGTTACAACAACCCATAAAGAAAAAATCTTGATATGACCAAAGAATACCGACACGTGATTTACATGGATAAAAAACAAACGCATGTTATATAAGATATATAGAAAACCAAATAATACATATAAAAAACCACTAAACAACACATATAAAAAAGCCTTTAAAATAAATAATTAATAATTATACAAATAATTACTGTTAATTTAGTTCAATTATTAATAGTATACAATTATGTAAAGCAAGCTTGGTTATCCAAAACAGAAAGTTTTCACATTTTGCTTGATGGGGAATTGCCCGTAGAGTTGAATTTTGTGTCATAAAGTAAGCGAGCATCATGTCAAATTCAAATTCATATACATATATTGAGAATTGAGAATTTTGTTTGACTTGGTGTGTTGGCATGTTGTTCGTTTTGGAGCCGAGAGTCTCTCTGAAAGCAGCCTCTCTATCTCGAGGGATAGAGGCAAGGTCTGTCTACATTGTGAGATTTACTGGGTATGGTTGTTGTTGTTATATTGAGAATTGAGATATTTGTTGTTAGTGTTGACAACTGTGAAAAAACGTTAGGGCTTATGTCATTGTCCATGAGTTGGATATGTGTGATAGTGATAAAGGTATCGTGTCGAATTTGCATACACAAAACTAGATATATTGTTGGTAAGATTATGATAGAAATATATTTGTTGATTCATTGTGTATGGAAACTTATCAAAAGAATACTAAGGGTGGCCGGGGCACAATCGGTGACCCCATGCGGGGACCGATCTCACCGATCGGTGAGGTGCTGCCGGTGCAGCGGGGAGCCCAAAACGGGGAGCCAAGGCGGTGGGGAGTCACCGAAGAGGGGGAGTGATGGTGGTGGGGCCAGCCGCAATTTAGACCAATCAAACCATTTTCTTTTTTTTTTTTTTTTTTTGAATAAAAAAACAAGGGGTGTTAAGAGGGGAGTGCCGCCATCAAAATGGGGTGTTAGGGGAGTTTAAGAGGGGAGTTGACGTGGCACTAGTTGGTTGGTTGGGCGTAAGAGAGGGGACTCACCTCTTAGGTGAGTGCCCCTTACACCCTAATTACACCATCTATGCAATACAATATTGCACAAAGTCAGGAACTCGAGCATCTAAATCAACAATCCATCAGTATTTCAAAACATTATTTTACCAGTCAATCTATCATCCATACAATTTCAACATTATTATCATTTTCACGTATATCTTTTGTAACCTAATTATTTATTATAATAAACTTTTTCTTTTAATATCATATAATTAACTTTAATCAATTACATTTAAATAATTAGTATCTAAAAATAAAAAATAGAATACAATACATTAAATTAAAAAAAAAAAAAAACTTAAACAAACTTTAACCGTTTAAAATGTATATAAAAAGTATATGAATTTAATCCTTATACAAATTCTTCTTACATTACAAAAGTTTATATATATTATTAATAGTTGATTTATAAAAGCTTAGAATAAATAAATATTTTGAAGTTCAAAACTTTTAATTAATATACATATATTTTCTAAAAGTTTATTTTATAAAAGTTTAAAATATACAAAACCATATAAGAAAATTAAAATAAAAACAATAAATAATAAATTAATCAACTCTAGCTTACCCACCATTTTTAGTCCGTTTATTTTCATAGATGAGCATCCAAGGACGGAGACGTGCAATGCGAACGTCCTTCACAAGGAAGTCTAGGTAAAAAAAAGAAAGATGAATTAGAGTTTGGATGAAGTAAACAACTAGCAAGAGGAAGATGATTACGAAAATTTCACTAAATGGTTTCATTATATTTTTTAAGATTTCCATCAACTAATCCATTCAAATGAGATTATAATTACTACGAAACACACGTCACAAATTTAGAGATGTATTTCGAAATGTCCCAACAAATTCAAATCTGGCAATCTGGTAGTCATTTTCATCCATGTGCATTGGTCCATAGCCCAACATACTCGGACAATTCTGCTGACTGGGTTACATTGCACGTGTTGCCATAGCCCGAACTATGTCTGTGTCTTAAAATATCATCGGACTCGCACGTGATTTTCACAGGTTTCTACAACTATTTGTACTTCTGTAAGAACATGTTTGACCCACTTGTAACATTTTCCTGTACACACTCGATCACTACTCTATAACTTCTTAGTCTTTGTCTAATAAAAAGCGTTTTGTATATTGATCGAGGATGAGTGTTATCTGTTTCTGTAATAATTACTTCACATTGTTTGATTAAATCGGATTAGCTCACAAGATAAATTTTTGAGTGTTACAAGGATTACGAACATCTTTTTAATACAATCGGCTGGTGTTGGACCTAAATATTTGAGACGAATGTATCAAATATACGCTATGGGCTACGAGTTACAAATATCTAGGTTAGGCCATATGGGCTAGGACGGCCCATGGGGAGCCCATAAGGGGGCATGACTACCTAGCTATAGTATATAAACAAGTTTATGCTCCATTAGTTAGGTTAGCTAGTTTTGAGAGCCTCCAAAGAGAGAGTTAGACATATAGGAGTTTTAGAAAGAAGCAACTTTTTCATGCGATTTTTATTGTTATCTAACAGAATCATATGAAAGTAAAGAGATTTCTTCGTGTTCTTGATCATATAGTTTTTTAATTCCACCAAACAACTGTATTTTCTTGATATCTGTGTTTTTCAGGACTTACATGTGGTATCAAAGGCATTGAAGTCTTTCAATAGGCTTAGTTTTGATATCAAGATTCAAGACGACTATTATCAGAAGTTTTTGGCTCAGATTTGTGTTTTTTGGATATGTTTTGGTGACGATTATGGGTATTGAAACTTTTTCGAGTTTATATTTTTGTTTAAATCATTGTTTTTACAGTTTTTGGATCAAGGTTTGGTAGTTTATTGATCGAAAACTTGAAGATTTGGACTTATCTTCATCGTCTTCTTCGGGTTTTAGTTTGATATTCATTGAGTTTGCGAGAAATTATAGTAATTTGCTTAGGCGATTCAATCAAAAGTGTTTAGGAGATAAAATAAATTAAAAATTTTAAAAAAATCAAAAAATATCTTTACATTTAAAAAAAATAAAAAACAAAAATATTTGAAATCCCATAATCTTTCGGATTTGGTTTTATCTAGTATTTTTTCAAAGTTCAAAGTTGTTGACCAACTAAAAACTAAAGAAATTACAGAAGTAGCATATTTCATTCAAAGGTGATGTTCACGAGTTTGCTTGATAGGTTCAATAACTTTCAAAATTACAAGTGTTCTCGAGTTGTCTGTTGGTTTCTCACTTTTCAAGGTTTAAGAGAACAAGCAACATGTAGTATCAAGGAAAGGTTCATGAGTTCTGCCATTTTTTGGTTTCAACGGTTCACGGGCTCTAAGTGTTTACGAGATTCATTGTTTGCTAGTTTACGAGTTACATATTCAAGGTTCACAAGATCATAATATAGTGTTCACAATTTCTGCTAATTGCGGGTTGTCAAGTTCTGGTTCGTGTTCTCGAGTTTACAAGGTTTACGGAGTCGAGGCATTTACGAGATCAGCCTTTACGGTTTTAGCAGTTTACAATATTTATGTTTGTTGAAAGCTTGCAATTCTCGAGTTATGAGTCTGCGGGAATCCTTGTTCTCGAGATCACAGTGTTTATGGGAAACATGTTATGAAAAGTGTTCTCAAATTCAAAGTTTAAGGGATTTGTCAAGTTACTTTTGAGGACGAGTAGCTTTCGAGATCGTCTGTTCTTAAGGTTCCAGTAGTTCAATATACCCATCTCTATATATGATCTATTTTGCGAATAAAGAGTGCAGTGCAGATGGGAAGACAACAAGGTTTAAAAACCTAAGTTTGTTTTTTCGAAAAACAAATGCATCAACTAAACAGCTTTTTGAAGAGGAATTTTATGCACATCATGATCATCATCATAAGAGGATTGTGCAAAACATGCTCAGAAGAATAGAAAGATTAATAACCTTTCACACAAAACATGTGAAAATCATTCCAAGAGTGATAGATCTTATCATTCATATTCATCATCATCTTTATGGTTAGTCTGTTCAGGCTATGCTCCTTATGCAAAGAAGCAGACATGTTACAATTGTAGCACTGCTGGACACATTGCAAGAAATTGCACACATCGTCCTTATGAGCCTTATTATATGAAAAATCAGAGGGTTACACCAAGGTAAAAGTTTTCTTCCAAGCCAACGATGGTTGAAAAACCCAAGGAAATAAGGAATAAGCGTCCAAAATTCGAATGCTGCCAAGAACAAACGTAACGTTGTTCAGGAACAAAAATCTGTTTCTAAACTAAGAAACCTAAAACAGCTAGAGTTGCTCAAGTAAAGGTAACTAACTCGTTTGTTAAGCCAAAATAGATTTGGAAAGTAAAACCAAAATCATTAGTATCCCTAATTTTGGAAGATGATAAGGACATGTGTCAAACCCCTTTCTAAGGCGGAAGCACGAGGTGTGATCCTGAAAGGTTCTCATTGCATACGAAAGGTAAACTTACTACATGCTCGTAAAAATAACTCCAAATGCCATTATCATTGCATAATTAAAACATAACATAGGTTAAGTGTTTACATCACAAGACAGCATATTCTCTGAAAAGTTTTACACCTTATTTTAAAGTCAAACATGAAGGCTTCGATTCTTATATCCCACACAAAATGGAATATAGAAACCAACTCCCACAAAACAGGCATCGGAGTCTTGACACAACATAGCTAAGAACATAAACAACATCTAAGAGCAAGAGTGAGACTGCGCGTACATCCACTTTAGTTACCTGAAATACATGTGAGTTTTGGAAAAACCGTCAACATAATGTTGGTGTGAATTCATGCAGTTTTTGTATTGAATGTTTATATACTTGAATGAAAACATGGTATGTAATTGTACTGAAATATGTACTTCTGTAAATGTAAGGAAATCGAGATCGCTAATGGTTTGCAAGGCCATTAACATGTGACACGACATAGGAAGCCACCAACCCTAGGCATTTTTGTCGAGATTGACTGAGACACAAAAGCACTTATTGGTAGAAGTAGGCCAAGAGTGGGGTTGCCTGAAACCCATTAGATCTAACCCTTCTGTTCCGCGGTCTAAATGTATACGTTGATTAATGGTGCTTATAGTACCCTATTCGTGACATGATCTAAAGTATCATTCCTTAGTTTTTGTATTCAACATACCATAACACATGTATTTTCCCCAAGTTTAGAAAACAAGTAAAAGTTTAAAAGTGGGGACATGAAATCACAACTTTGCGTATCCTGCGCCGTAAACTTCACCGGTTGGTTTTATAGCGTCGTGACCTATACGTGTTCTATTAACGTTAGTCACTAGACTTGTATCGCACAAGTACAAGTCACCATCTTTTATGTATGTGTTCTTTGTTGTTAAAAATAATTTATAGAGTAAACTGCCATTTTGGTCCCTGTGGTTTGGCCAGTTTTGCCACTTTAGTCCAAATCTCAAACTTATTACATCCAGGGCCCTGTGGTTTAAATTTTGTTGCCATTTTGGTCCAAATTTCAAATTTGACCAGATTCTCCTACTTAAACCCTTCTATTTTGTCTTTATTCTCAGGGGCATTTTGGGCATTTTGTAATTATTATAACTGAATTATGTATATAAAATACCCTAAAACAATTATATATGTGACAACTGCCACTTTCGGGTAATTTACTTACATTTAAAACAATAATTTACATTATACAAATATGTGTTTTGAATATTCGAACTGCATGATTTGATGATATACATCTTAAAACACTCATGGAATATTCATTTATGATGCACATTATTCATTTTTTATTTGTTACATTTGAAATAGTGTAAACAATGCATCGAAACAACTAGAGTAGTACCTAGTAAACTAGTGTGCTGACAAAAACTCAGGATCCGCAAAAACCATTTAAAAGACATCTTTAGGACTCAGACGAAAGTCCAACATCAAATATACATTAAACACTATATGGGAATACAAGGGTTTGGTTTAATATGTTACCAATGTCCGGTAGCACCAAAAACAGCTCGAAAACTGCCGAAAAGCGCTAAAACTTACCATTTCAATTACTTTCCGCAAAATTCAGCATTATTATTTTTACTACAAGATGCAAAAGTGTTGTTTAAACACAAATTTCATATGAAAATACTTAGGGAATATCAATTACACACATAACCGAAATTTTCCCTACAACTTCCACAAGTTTACCATTCGACTAGTTACTTGCGGAACAAATGCCAAACGAATATCTGAACGATATCTAATTTTTTTTTTTTTGCAACTATCTATCATTATGTGGATCATTTTGGTCTAGTTATAATCACCTAACACCTTGAAGCATCTTGAAAATTTTCAAACACCTAAACCCTTAAACATCTAATATTGAGTTAATTGCCATTTTCGCCCATGAGGTTTGGGCACACTTGCCATTTTCGTCCAAAATGAAGGTTTTGTACCATTTTGCCCCCAACGTTTATAACTTTTTGCCATTTTCATCCAAATACCTAACTAAGTTACTTTATATCTTATTATGGGTTATTTTTAACCTAACCAAGTTAGTTTATACCTTATTATGGGTATTTTTGAAATTTATCAATTATAAGGGGGTAATTTATAAATTATCTTCTAGTTATTATTTATCAGCCTTTATAAATTATCTTCTTGTTATTATTTTTGAAAAAGATGATCCAGCATTAAATTTTAAATTTTACTTTAATTAATGCACATATATTGGAGATGGTCTATTATTAAAGATTCGAATTATAAAAATACAATTCATATGATAACATATGCTTTGTTCATTGTTACGCTTTTATCTATTTCTATGTTTGTATACCTAAATAAGATCACATTGGTGTTAACATTTTTATAATATAACACGATTTTTAGCTGTGTATATATTTTTTTACATTAATAATATAAGCATTTATACTTTAATATGTTTGCATTTACAGTTTTACAAAAAAAAAAAAAAAAAAAAAAAAAAACGTTAAAAGTCTTGTAATTAAAATGTAATTTTACAGATCACAATTAACAATTCAACCTAGAACTTTCACTAAAATTATTGAACCAAAATCACCTATTGATTTTATTAGGGTTACTAAACGGGTCGTGATGTCACGTACATAAACCCAAACACGACACGTATATTCCCGAATTAATGCAAAAACAACCATTTTAACCCAAAAATTTTTATTTTAATATTGTTTGCATGTTAATGCTTTAATCATAAATGTACATATCATTTTAGTTTTTAAGCAATCATTCTTAAATTGTGTATTCTTATTTTTAAACTTATTTATTATGACACAAAAGTAGTCAAAATTTAATTTATTACTAGAAGATAATTTATAAAGGCTGATAAATAATAACTAGGAGATAATTTATAAATTACCCTCCCTTATAATTGATAAATTTCAAAAATACCCAATAATAAGGTATAAACTAACTTGGTTAGGTTAAAAATAACCCATAATAAGATATAAAGTAACTTTGTTAGGTATTTGGATGAAAATGGCAAAAAGTTACAAACGTTGGGGGCAAAATGGTACAAAACCTTCATTTTGGACGAAAATGGCAAGTGTGCCCAAACCTCAGGGGCGAAAATGGCAATTAACTCTCTAATATTTTTACCACATTTTTATCAAGTATAAATTTCTTAACACTTTGAAACAAATACAAGACCCACCCCTCCCTCATGTTCACGTTTTTAAGGGGTCCCACACTCTTAATTTTGTGTTAAATATCTAGATATTTTTATTATGTTGCAAGTGGTTAAGTTGGTGGATGATTATATCACTTAACCACTAAGTAATCTAGCTCCTTACACTCATTTTTTTCATCTTTTATTACTTTCACTAAAACTCTCTCATCATCTTCATCCATCTTACCAAGAACACCAAAAACCCACTTCACTTTAGTCTTTTATTTGTTGATCAAAATGGATTTCCAAGTAACATAAGAAGATCTAAAGCTTTTGTAAGTAAAAGGAAGGGTTTTCATCCATTCAAGAGTATTCTACCATCAATATCTTCATCTTCTTAGTTCTTAATCATCTTCTAAGATCATCCCTAGCCAAGTGCTAGAAGTAAGCTTCAAGATCCATTTTTTTCATACTTATATTATGTTTATGATTGTTATTATAACTAATAAATAACTAAATAATCATACATAATAAACATGAAAAATACAAAGAAGCAAAAATAATAATCATGATATATTTATGTTGGTTTATATTGTGATCTAAGACTTGTTATATGCATATTTGATCTTGTTATGATGATTATGATATAAATAAATTGTTAGAGGATGTTTTAAAAATATGATCTAACAATTATACATGTTTATGTTAAAGGGTTTTTAACATAAAGGTTTAAAGGGATGATCATAACATTTGATCTTGTGAAAGTATTTGAGGTTTTTCACTAAAAACAATACTTTACAAGATTATAAAAAGTAACATACAACTTGAGATTTTTATAAAAGTTGTTAAAACTAGAATTAAACTTGGTTTTTGAACTAGTTAGCATATGTTATGATCATGTATAAAATCCTACATGATTTTGAGATCATCTTAATGAGGTTATGTTATAAATCTCATGTGTTTTTTTTTTTTTGTATAAATGATATGAGAAATTGTTGATGATTTGAAAAGAAAATGATATGTAAATAAACATGGCAAAGTTCATATTACAAAGGAACTATGGCCAACTTTTCTTAGAAATCATATGTTAGAAAAACTATCATTTTTTTTAACAAAGTCTTTACAAGATTAGAAAGTTGGTCTTTCTAAACATAAAAATTGACATAAATATATATTTTGGTAAAATACATATTTATTGAGCATATCAAGTATGTGCTGTGTGTTATTATTTGTATTAGTTATATATAAAAGTTAGAGACTTGATAACAATGACACAAATAAATACAAGACATACTTACAACTAAAGACTTACAAGAATACATATAGACACACTTGAAAACAACCTACGGACATTCCGAGCTTTCGGACATAACTTATGGTCAAAACGGACGACGGGCGAATCTATAAACATATCGCCAATCCAAGGACTTACTACGACGTATAGGCGATCTTTCGACGCGGACACAAAATTTACGTTACCATTAACAAAATTCGGACATTTTGAAACTTATAAAAACTATTATGTTTTTATTAACTAAAAAGTATACTTAGTTATTTTTATAAAAATGTTTTTATAAAAATGAAAGACTTATACTTTCAAATGGGCTTACACTTCTTAATGGGCTAGTTTATACAAATGGGCTATCTTTTACAAATGGGCTATTATTTATAAATGGGCTTAACTTCATAATGGGCTTATCAAACATATGGGCCAAGGCCCAATAACATTAAGCCCAATACTATTGAGGCCCAATACTATTGAGGCCCAACACTATTTAGGCCCAACACTATTTAGGCCCAACACTATTGAAGCCCAACACTATTAAGGCCCAACACTATTGAGGCCCAACACCATTGAGGCCCAACACTATTTAAGCCCAACACTATTGAGGCCCAACACTATTTAAGCCCAATAACATGAATTCTTGGATTAAGCCCAATGACTTATAATTGATAAAAACACAATTATACAATTTACTTATATGAGACACGAAATCAAGAAGACAAGACCCGATGATACAACTTACAAGATACAAGATTACATATATATATATATATATATATATATATATATATATATATATATATATATATATATATATATATATATATATATATATATATATATATATATTTGGTGAAATGTATATATGACAATTTAACAATTCATATATCTAATACACAAATCAATGAACAACAAAGACATACAAGTCTTACACATATTTAAGACACAAGACTTGTACTCAAGTCATCTATAAAGACCGAAGTGTCTAACAAATGTAAGAACATTTGTAGGTCGCAACACTATTCAGGATGACCGCACGTGAGATCATAGTTAGTTACTATTCACGGAAGCAATTCTGTGAGTTCATGTCCCCTATTCATTTTAAATGCTTTACAAGTTTACAACTATCGGGGAAAATACATGTTTAATTGTATGTTAAGTCATGGAATGAAACACCTTAGATCATGTGCGATTAGGGTCATACATCTAAGCACCATTAATCCAGTTTGGACCTAGGTACAGAGGGTTAGATCTAATGGGTTTTGGCGAGCCCCACTCTTGGTCGTGGACCCATACAGAAGAGTGCGTTTGTGTCCCAGTCGATAGTAGTCGACACAAAATCGTCTAGGTTTGGATTGCTTCCTAATTCATCACACATATTAATGTCCTCGCGAAACATTAATGATCAACGATTTCATTGACGCTTTACATACTACATCATTACATACAGATACATTTTATACAACTCACATTTTATGGATACATTTTATACAACTCACATTTTATGGATACATTTTATACAACTCACATTTTACGGATACATTTTATACAACTCGCATTTTACAGATACATCTCATACAACTAAACTGCATGAACTCGCCAACTTTTGTTGATGTTTTCAAACTTAACATGTATTTCAGGAAATTAGTGGACCATGCAGACATTTCAGTCAAGGAAAGCAAGTATCAAGACTCCATGCCACCATTTGAAGGGTTTGCCCGTTATATACCGCCTCTTTACGGTGATATAGTGGTCAAAGCCTTCACATTTTAAGACTTACATTTTGATGTATAAAACGATGACAACTTATTTTCATTTTATGGTTTGTAACCAATACATTTAACTTATGTTGCGTTCTTTTGAAACGATTATGACAATGGCATTGGAGCTTGTTTTTATTCATTTAGTATGTTCACTTATATTGTTATGCAATGAGAACCGATCAGATCACACCTCGCACTTCCGCTACGAGCGGGTGTGACAGATTGGTATCAGAGCATCGATTGTAGTGAACCAGGATTCTTTCTCGAGTCTAAGTCTACAATCACTAGGGACCTCTCACGAAAACCTCTTGTTCATGTTGAACAGATTATAAATACAATTTGACAGGTCAAAAGGTTTTCATTGCATAAACATTTTTCAAGGTCCACTACAACAAAAATTCACTTCACATAAATCAAGCGAGGACATTTCCATGGGTGAAGTCTATGAGAAATAGACACATTACATTAACATACTATGTGCCTACAATACATTACATTATCAGTTTACGCATTATAAACGGTTTACAAGTTCAGCATATACAAATTCAACTTATGCAAGATAGAAATCCTTGTTAGATAGGATTTCATGTGATTATATATATATATATATATATATATATATATATATGATTTATTTATATATGTGTTCTACAAAATATTTTGCCAAGAACAAAATACCTTCGACTTCAAACTCTATTATTATTCTTTACTCGCACGATGAAAATATCGACCTCACGTCTACTGCGGAGCTTATGGCGAACATGATTCCTAAGTGAAATCTTAAACTTAATTCCGTAAAATATGGTTGCTTTCTCGCGAATGCTGAGATGCCTGACCATGATAATGACGAAGAGGCGGAGGTGGTAACCTTGGACAACAACTCCATTAGTGGGACGAGATCCCCGTGACTCATACTAATCAAGGTTGATATACTCTTGTCCTTACAAGGAAGATGAAGTACTCATCTTGAAGGTGCCCCTTCAGTTGTTATTGTTAGAGATTCTTTCCATTTCTATTTCATCTAACGTCGTGCCGTTCTGTGAGTAATGACAACGAACGTTGACACGTGAGCTATCACGAAGGTCCCTCCTATGTTGAAGGTATATTGACAATAGTGTTTGCTCTCTTATTGATCGGCTGCTTCGTACGAGAGAACGCTAGGGTGACCATACAAGGCAATTTATTATTACCGTGGCCAACGTAATAACAACTTGTAGTGCATGGGAATTCTGGTGGACTCTGCGGGCCAAGCTAATGATCACTATTCGTTCAAATTCTTAAATTATTATTTGAGATTCAATTTTTCTTATCTATTAGAACACGAACTGTGGTGGTTAGTATAACACCCTACAATACAATACAATACAATACAATACAATACAATACAATACAATACAATACAGGAAGACGACACGTATTTGTTCACACCTAACATTCGATCTATATCACGATTCAGTTGAGACTAGTCATCTAAACAAACAAAACTTGTTAGCTACTCAGGGAGGATTTTCCTCAACATTCTCGAAATTCTTGAACATGGGTTGGTTCCATGGTGTCTATGACACTTTATCCCACTTTACCTTACCTTACCTTATCATATTCCACCTTATCATATTTATTGGAAATAGATACAATAAATTCCTTCGCTTGACATTTGTCTTTTCCCAAGGGATGGTATGGCATGAGCCATGCTGCAACTCCCTCATTGCATTCTATTCAACATCTTTGGAGATTCTAATGATCTTGCTAGAGCTCGTGAAACTCAAGCACTATTACCATAATTGTCACATGAACAAGTAAGACAAAAGATTTTCTCTACTTAGGACGATCGAGGTCCATAGAGTAGGGAATACATATTATATGGACGAAGACCACTGGTTGGTTTCCCCTCCTCAACGAATTATTTCTTTGCCACTAAAACATATAACCAATACACGCAAGAGGCACTACGCATTTTGGTTGCAGTTATTCACATTATCATTTATTTTTTTTATTATTTTTTTTCGGTTATCAAAATTATCATATATTCAAACATATATGAACAATGCGATCTTGAGGTTTCCATGAACGATTGCATTCTTCATTCTTGGGCGCATGATAGACTATATTTATCCAAATATATGTCTAGATTCTTTTAATAGTGTGTATTAAAAATATCATGGCACCAAAAGAAACAAATGTTTAAGTCAAAAGTTATGTGTTGAAAATCATTGCTTTTACACAAGACGTGGTTTATACATGACACTGTTAAGCAAGACATTGTTATACATGACATTTGACGTTAGTATATACAAGACATTTTCGTAAATAACGAGACGTGTGTAATATGATAAAAGCATGGTGGATACGCCGCTGATACTTCCTATATATAAGTGCTTATATTATATTGCATATCGTGGTGTTATTCAAACTTATTCAACAAAGACAAGACATGACATTTTGCATAAGACGCGACATCTTCTACACAAGACATAATATTCTATTTCAAGACATGATATATTTCTATTGGTTATTTATTTAACCATACATCATTCTTTTATATCATCTGATTTTCATATCTATTTTCATATGATTTTATAAAAGAACTCGATCATAACGGGAGCCAATATTGTTGGTTACACTTGATGCTTTCACGATATCTCAAGGGTTGTTTCCATACTACGTAACACCCGAATTCAAACACCCTGAGTGTTACATTTTGGGTTTAGCCTCGGAGATCCGAAGCATGACCGCATCATCCCTCCCTACCTCGATCACTCAAACAATAACTCTCGCCATGAGAGAAATGAAGACAATTGCTGCCATAAACGATGTTGGCACCAGGATGTATGCTGGTAACTTGCCGAAATCCTAAATGTGACAAGTGAGACGTTCATCATGAGGGCAATTGCAAAAGCACCAAGAGTAGCAGTGTGCTGATACCGGGCGTAAAACAAAGGCTAGTAAGACGATAATACTTAAGAACGGATCAAGCTAGTGAATAAGTGTGTGTGTGGCTAGAACTATGAATACTCCACAAAATCCCAATGAAGTCATGAGTACGTACACTCTACGATCATCATGTACCAATTCTTTTAATACCAACACCGAGCTTAGCTATTGTCTTTAAATGTTAAGCATATACTCGAATTAGAGTCATGTTGGACACACATTACTATATCAACTTAGCTAATGGGAAATTAGCTGACTCTTGTCAAATCATAAAGGGTCACCGTTACGTATCCTATCAATCAACATTTCACATCCATATTATTTGATACCATTACCGATTTTTAGCTTTATCGCAACATTTCACATGCATAGTTTCATGGCTAGTGACGGGATTGTCCTAGCTACAAATAGGGATTGGGTTATCCTACATCTAAACACAGGGATTGGATTGTTCTCTACATTTGTACAGTGAAGTCCTTACTACATAGAATTCAAAATGTACTTGGCCTAGAGTCACGTAAGCTAGACGTCTCCTCATTCTATAGAATTGGCAAACGGTAAACTAGTCGAGTCTGGAGTTGAAATTCAATATCGATCTCTTATCCATTCAGTCGGGTAGTTTCGAAGTAGGGGTTGGCATTAATTGGTTATCCGATAACCTAGCCGAAGTCTTCTGTCATGAGAAGATCATTCGCTTACCACTACCGAATGAAGATACACTTGTTATCCATGGAGAGAAGCGCAACACATCATTGCGGACCATAAATTGCATGAAGCCACAAAAGTGCTTACGAAAAGGTTGTATTGCCTTTCTAGCACTTGTAGTCGACAAGAAGGCCGATGGGCCTCAGATGACAGATATTCCTGTGGTAAAAGAATTCCCTGATGTCTTTCCTGAAGACTTGCCAGGACTACCACCATATCGACAAGTCGAGTTTCACATCGACTTGGTAACGGGAGCCACACCAATAGCCAGATCTTCATATCGATTAGCACCTTCTGAACCTTGTAGTTGACTGAATAAGGATGCTGTGAGTTCATAACCCCCACTCTTTACCATTATACATCTTTATAAAGGTTTTGGGGGTAGAAAGACATGCAAGTTTTGCAAAAGTGCACAACATTTCGATGAATGAAATTTCATATTTCTAAACCATGTTACAAATGAATTTCTAACTAACTCAAATGGTTTATGAAAGATTCTAGCTTCTACTCTAAGATAGACTTACGATCGGAGTATCATCAGTTATGAATTCATGAGGAAAGCATACCGAAAACGGCTTTTAAAACTCGTTATAGTTATTACGAGTTTCTCGATTATGCCTTTTGGTTTAACGAAAGCAACAGTGATCTTCATGGATTTAATGAATCGTGTGTGCAAGCCGTACCCCGACAAATGTCATAGTATTTATTGATGACATATTAATATACTCACGATCGACTGATGAACACGAACAACATTTGAGAACCATTTTGGAGCTGCTAAAGAAGGAGAAACTATACGCGAAATTTTCCAAGTGCGAATTTTGGATTCGCGAAGTACAATTTCTCGGGCATATAGTGAACGAGAAAGGCATACATGTAGACCATCCAAGATTGAAGCAATTAAAAATTGGGAAGAGCACAAGACTCCAACTGAAATCCGACAATTCTTGGGATTAGCGGGGTACTATCGGAGATCAATTGAGGATTTTTTTTTAAATTACTCAATTGCTAACCTCCCTCACCAATAAAGACAATAATTCGCCCCAATCGAAAAACAAGAAATAGCATTACAACTTATTCTTAAGATTGGTGCATAGCATTTTACAACCTTATCATTATCCGACGATACCGATGACTTTGTTGTAAACTATGATGCTTTGCATCAAGGATTGGGTTGCGTACTCGTGCAACGTGAAAAAGTTATCGTGTACACGTCGCGCCAATTAAAAAGTTCACGAGAAGAACTATACCACTCTCGACCTTGAGTTAGGTGCGGGGGTATTCGCTTTAAAAATTATGGCGACATTATTTATATGGTACTCAATGAATTATTTTCACGGATCATAAAAGTCTTCAACACATATTCAACCAAAAAGAATTAAATATGCGTCAACGATGTTGGGTTGAATTGTTGAACGACTATGATTGTGAAATAAAGTACCATCCGGGAAAGGCGAACGTTGTAGCTGACGCCTTGAGCCGCAAGGAACGAGTTAGAACACTGAGAGTTCAAGCATTAGAGAAGATAATTCACAAGCGCTCAAAGAAGAGCATATTCAAGAAGAAACACTTCGAGGCATGAAGGAACAATTAGCGCCGAAAGAAGATGGAACTTTATACCTTATGGGTCGAAAATGGGTTCCATTCTTTGGCGGCCTTCGAAATGATATTTTGAGGAAGCACATAGGCCTAAGTATTGAAAGAATACTATTGGTGGCCTAACCTCAAAAGTGTTATCGCTACTTATGTCGGAGGATGCTTGACTTATACGAAAGTCAAAGCCGGGTAGCAAAATCCCTCGGGATTGGTACAACAACCTGAGATTCCCGTTTGAAAATGGGAAAAAATATCGATGTACTTCATTACGAAGTTACCCAGGACCTCAAGAGGTCACGACATGTTATGGGTAATCATCGATAGACTAACAAAGTCCGCACACTTCTTACCAATTCGGGAAAAGGATAGTACAGAGAAACTAGCAGAACTCTATCTCAAAGAAATAGTGGCTCATCATGGAGTGCCTATTTCAATCATCTCAGACCAAGACGGTCGCTTCATTTCACGAATTTAGAAGTCATTTCAAGAGGCCTTTGGATCTCGTTTAAATCTAAGTACAGCCTTTCATCCACAAACTGACGGCCAGATCGAACGGACAATCCAAACACTCGAAGATATGCTTCGTGCGTGTGTTATGGATTTAGGCGACAATTGGGATACTCGTCTACCTTTGGTTGAGATTTCCTACAACAACAGCTACCATACAAGCTGCACCGTTCGAAGCTCTTCATGGTCGAAAGTGTCGCTCTCCGCTATGTTGGGCGGAAGCGGGCAATAAACAACTTATCGGTCCGGAGTTAGTCCAAAAGACTACAGATAAAATCTTCCAGATCAGAGACCGTATCAAGGCGGCTCGAGATCGACAAAAGAGCTACGCAGACAAGAGACGGAAGCCATTATCCTTCGAGGTCGGAGACAAGGTCTTATTGAAAGTCTCGCCTTGGAAGGGCGTGGCAAGATTCAGTAAGCGTGGAAAGCTTAACCCCCGTTATGTAGGTCCATTTGAAATCTTGGAAAATATTGGCACCGTTTCCTACAAACTGAAGTTACTAGAAGAACTAAGTAGACTACACGACATATTTCATTTGTCAAATCTCAAGAACAGTTCAACGCAAGAAACAGTTTTCATCCCGGAGGATGAGGTTCATATAGATAACAATATTAACAAAAATTCATTGGAACTCTCGACACGGACCCGAATATACTTGGGAACGTGAAAATCAAATCAAAACCAAAATACCCCCACCTGTTCGAGAATACTCCTGCAAAGAATGACTCAGCTTAAATTTCGGGACGAAATTCTCAATAACAGGGGGAGAATGTGACAACTGCCACTTTCGGGTAATTTACTTACATTTAAAACAATAATTTACATTATACAAATATGTGTTTTGAATATTCGAACTGCATGATTTCATGATATACATCTTAGAACACTCATGGAATATTCATTTATGATGCACATTATTCATTTTTTATTTGTTACATTTGAAATAGTGTAAACAATGCATCAAAACAACTAGAGTAGTACCTAGTAAACTAGTGTGCTGACAAAAACTCAGGATCCGCAAAAACCATTTAAAAGACATCTTTAGGACTCAGATGAAAGTCCAACATCAAATATACATTAAACCCTATATGGGAATACAAGGGTTTGGTTTAATATGTTACCAATGTCCGGTAGCACCAAAAACAGCTCGAAAACTGCCGAAAAGCGCTAAAACTTACCATTTCAATTACTTTCCGCAAAATTCAGCATTATTATTTTTACTACAAGATGCAAAAGTGTTGTTTAAACACAAATTTCATATGAAAATACTTAGGGAATATCAATTACACACATAACCGAAATTTTCCCTACAACTTCCACAAGTTTACCATTCGACTAGTTACTTGCGGAACAAATGCCAAACGAATATCTGAACGATATCTAATTTTTTTTTTTTTGCAACTATCTATCATTATGTGGATCATTTTGGTCTAGTTATAATCACCTAACACCTTGAAGCATCTTGAAAATTTTCAAACACCTAAACCCTTAAACATCTAATATTTTTACCACATTTTTATCAAGTATAAATTTCTTAACACTTTGAAACAAATACAAGACCCACCCCTCCCTCATGTTCACGTTTTTAAGGGGTCCCACACCCTTAATTTTGTGTTAAATATCTAGGTATTTTTATTATGTTGCAAGTGGTTAAGTTGGTGGATGATTATATCACTTAACCACTAAGTAATCTAGCTCCTTACACTCATTTTTTTTTTCATCTTTTATTACTTTCACTAAAACTCTCTCATCATCTTCATCCATCTTACCAAGAACATCAAAAACCCACTTCACTTTAGTCTTTTATTTGTTGATCAAAATGGATTTCCAAGTAACATAAGAAGATCTAAAGCTTTTGTAAGTAAAAGGAAGGGTTTTCATCCATTCAAGAGTATTCTACCATCAAGATCTTCATCTTCTTAGTTCTTAATCATCTTCTAAGATCATCCCTAGCCAAGTGCTAGAAGTAAGCTTCAAGATCCATTTTTTTCATACTTATATTATGTTTATGATTGTTATTATAACTAATAAATAACTAAATAATCATACATAATAAACATGAAAAATACAAAGAAGCAAAAATAATAATCATGATATATTTATGTTGGTTTATATTGTGATCTAAGACTTGTTATATGCATATTTGATCTTGTTATGATGATTATGATATAAATAAATTGTTAGAGGATGTTTTAAAAATATGATCTAACAATTATACATGTTTATGTTAAAGGGTTTTTAACATAAAGGTTTAAAGGGATGATCATAACATTTGATCTTGTGAAAGTATTTGAGGTTTTTCACTAAAAACAATACTTTTACAAGATTATAAAAAGTAACATACAACTTGAGATTTTTATAAAAGTTGTTAAAACTAGAATTAAACTTGGTTTTTGAACTAGTTAGCATATGTTATGATCATATATAAAATCCTACATGATTTTGAGATCATCTTAATGAGGTTATGTTATAAATCTCATGTGTTTTTTTTGTATAAATGATATGAGAAATTGTTGATGATTTGAAAAGAAAATGATATGTAAATAAACATGGCAAAGTTCATATTACAAAGGAACTATGGCCAACTTTTCTTAGAAATCATATGTTAGAAAAACTATCATTTTTTTTTAACAAAGTGTTTACAAGATTAGAAAGTTGGTCTTTCTAAACATAAAAATTGACATAAATATATATTTTGGTAAAATACATATTTATTGAGCATATCAAGTATGTGCTGTGTGTTATTATTTGTATTAGTTATATATAAAAGTTAGAGACTTGATAACAATGACACAAATAAATACAAGACATACTTACAACTAAAGACTTACAAGAATACATATAGACACACTTGAAAACAACCTACGGACATTCCGAGCTTTCGGACACAACTTATGGTCAAAACGGACGACGGGCGAATCTATAAACATATCGCCAATCCAAGGACTTACTACGACGTATAGGCGATCTTTCGACGCGGACACAAAATTTACGTTACCATTAACAAAATTCGGACATTTTGAAACTTATAAAAACTATTATGTTTTTATTAACTAAAAAGTATACTTAGTTATTTTTATAAAAATGTTTTTATAAAAATGAAAGACTTATACTTTCAAATGGGCTTACACTTCTTAATGGGCTAGTTTATACAAATGGGCTATCTTTTACAAATGGGCTATTATTTATAAATGGGCTTAACTTCATAATGGGCTTATCAAACATATGGGCCAAGGCCCAATAACATTAAGCCCAATACTATTGAGGCCCAATACTATTGAGGCCCAACACTATTTAGGCCCAACACTATTTAGGCCCAACACTATTGAAGCCCAACACTATTAAGGCCCAACACTATTGAGGCCCAACACCATTGAGGCCCAACACTATTTAAGCCCAACACTATTGAGGCCCAACACCATTGAGGCCCAACACTATTTAAGCCCAACACTATTGAGGCCCAACACTATTTAAGCCCAATAACATGAATTCTTGGATTAAGCCCAATGACTTATAATTGATAAAAACACAATTATACAATTTACTTATATGAGACACGAAATCAAGAAGACAAGACCCGATGATACAACTCACAAGATACAAGATTACATATATATATATATATATATATATATATATTTGGTGAAATGTATATATGACAATTTAACAATTCATACATCTAATACACAAATCAATGAACAACGAAGACATACAAGTCTTACACATATTTAAGACACAAGACTTGTACTCAAGTCATCTATAAAGACCGAAGTGTCTAACAAATGTAAGAACATTTGTAGGTCGCAACACTATTCAGGACGACCGCACGTGAGATCATAGTTAGTTACTATTCACGGACGCAATTCTGTGAGTTCATGTCCCCTATTCATTTTAAATGCTTTACAAGTTTACAACTATCGGGGAAAATACATGTTTAATTGTATGTTAAGTCATGGAATGAAACACCTTAGATCATGTGCGATTAGGGTCATACATCTAAGCACCATTAATCCAGTTTGGACCTAGGTACAGAGGGTTAGATCTAATGGGTTTTGGCGAGCCCCACTCTTGGTCGTGGACCCATACAGAAGAGTGCGTTTGTGTCCCAGTCGATAGTAGTCGACACAAAATCGTCTAGGTTTGGATTGCTTCCTAATTCGTCACACATATTAATGTTCTCGCGAAACATTAATGATCAACGATTTCATTGACGCTTTACATACTACATCATTACATACAGATACATTTTATACAACTCACATTTTATGGATACATTTTATACAACTCACATTTTATGGATACATTTTATACAACTCACATTTTACGGATACATTTTATACAACTCGCATTTTACAGATACATCTCATACAACTAAATTGCATGAACTCGCCAACTTTTGTTGATGTTTTCAAACTTAACATGTATTTCAGGAAATTAGTGGACCATGCAGACATTTCAGTCAAGGAAAGCAAGTATCAAGACTCCATGCCACCATTTGAAGGGTTTGCCCGTTATATACCGCCTCTTTGCGGTGATATAGTGGTCAAAGCCTTCACATTTTAAGACTTACATTTTGATGTATAAAACGATGACAACTTATTTTCATTTTATGGTTTGTAACCAATACATTTAACTTATGTTGCGTTCTTTTGAAACGATTATGACAATGGCATTGGAGCTTGTTTTTATTCATTTAGTATGTTCACTTATATTGTTATGCAATGAGAACCGATCAGATCACACCTCGCGCTTCCGCTACGAGCGGGTGTGACAGATTGGTATCAGAGCATCGATTGTAGTGAACCAGGATTCTTTCTCGAGTCTAAGTCTACAATCACTAGGGACCTCTCACGAAAACCTCTTGTTCATGTTGAACAGATTATAAATACAATTTGACAGGTCAAAAGGTTTTCATTGCATAAACATTTTTCAAGGTCCACTACAACAAAAATTCACTTCACATAAATCAAGCGAGGACATTTCCATGGGTGAAGTCTATGAGAAATAGACACATTACATTAACATACTATGTGCCTACAATACATTACATTATCAGTTTACGCATTATAAACGGTTTTCATTGCATAAACATTGATGTTGTTTGAGGGGGATTAGATAGTGGTGGGGGTTAGAGATCAGAGAGATTGGTGGTGGCGGTGGTTATGGTGGTGGCGGTGAAAGAATGAAGCAGAAAACGAAGAAGAATTTATGTTTCAGATCCGCGATAAGGTCGACTAGATATTGTTGTTGTGTAAAAGAATCGTTTTTTTTTGTTGTAAATTCAGAAAACAAAGAATTTTTTTTTTGATTTGTTGCTGCAGATCTGAGATAAGGAAATAAAGATATTGTTGTTGCTGCATCGAAGAAGAAGAGAGGGGGTGGTGGTGTTTATGAATCTAAGATTGAAGTTCATGGTGTTTATGAATCTAAGATTAAGTTGCAGGTTGTAAATTCGTGGTGTTTTTGAACTCAAATCTGTATCTTCAGGTGGTGGTGCTTGGCGGCGAGAGGGGGGTGGTGGTGGTTGAAGATGATGAGGTTGAACATGATGAGGTTGAAGATGTTCTTGATTTTCTGGGTTTTGATGATGAACTTTGAAGATGTTCTTGATTTTCTGGGTTTTGTTGTTGTTGAAGAAGATGTTCTTGATTTTCTGGGTTTTGTTGTTGTTGTTGTTGAATTGCTTTAAATAAAACATAAATGACCAAAATACCCCTGCACTAAAGGACAAAATAGGCAGCTCTCAACAGTCAAAAATGGGGTTTTTTGGATTTTGGACTAAAATGGCAACAAAATGCAAACCACAGGGCCCTGGATGTAATAAGTTTGAGATTTGGACTAAAGTGGCAAAACTGGCCAAACCACAGGGACCAAAATGGCAGTTTACTCTAATTTATATTTTTAACTATGTATCTTACTTATATTATTTTCCCAAAAATAAATATAAGTATTTTGTATTTTTCACCAAAAATCAAGACTTTGATTTTTATTACTTTCCGGATTATATTTCTTAAAAATATTATATTTTTAAGACTTGTACGAAATATATATGTGTTTATTCTTGTTATCCACCAGAGTTATATATTTTCGTCCAAAAATATATTTTAAGTTCATAACTTGTCCAAGTTAAATAATGTATTAAGAAATATATTTTCATAAATATATTTTCTTGTATTTGTCCATGCATGTTGTATGTGTATTTTTGTATTTTTACTCCTTAGGAATATTTAGTGTATTTTCAAGTCCTAATACACTACTACATATAATACACATAATGTACACTTAGCACAAAGTTTAGTGATCAATAAATATATACATTTTCCTCAAAAATATACATACTTAATATCAATTTTTATCTTGAAGAAATCATCATTTCTTAACATGAAATTTATACAAAAATTTGGGAAACCTTGGTAAATATTTTTAGGTGAATTTTTAAGGAATAAGTTTCACCAAAACTTATATTTTTCTAAGTGTCAAAATTTTGACATAGTTTCCCCTAAAAATGGAGGTTTTCCATGTTTTCAAAACATGTGTTTATTTTCTTTTCAATCATCAAAACAATTTTCAACAACAATCATCAACAACATTTACTAATCTCTTTATATGAAACATCATAGTGAACTTGATTCTTGTTAAACATGTGTAGTCTTTTAGATCTACACTTTACATAAGGTGATCTTTCCAAAATAAGTGTTCTTGTAAATTCTTAACCAACTTTTTATAAGACTTTATTTTACTAACCAACTCATCCATGAGTTTAATGGTTTCAAAGTTTGTAAATCATGTTTCTAAAACCACTTTTATGTTTATTAGGAAGATTATTGTTTTTTTTAATCTCATGT
This sequence comes from Helianthus tuberosus, assembly GCA_030545235.1. Lineage (NCBI taxonomy): Eukaryota > Viridiplantae > Streptophyta > Magnoliopsida > Asterales > Asteraceae > Helianthus > Helianthus tuberosus. Next base: position 183,268,549 of record CM060376.1, read on the forward strand.
TTACCCATGGATCTTTCAAAACAAGCTTTATGTTATATTTTTAACAAACTTTCCATGATTTTTAGTTTCAAAAATTAGTTCTACACATACTTTACCACTTCAAAACTACAAGTTTATGCACAAAATTCATATTTCAAGTTCACATTATGCTTCATATGTTCACCTTCAAGTTTAACCATGGGTCCTTCAAGATCCATGCTTAAACTTGGTAGATCATAGCTTTAACGTACTTGATCTAATCATAAACACAAGATACCACATCAACAACTTCATTACATACACTAAAATTTCATGCAATCACTTATTTTCTTCATGAATATGTTAGATCTTCTTATTTTTAACATTAGAAGTTAAGGTGTTTAGATGGTGAAACTTGTACATAACATAAACATGACTTAAATTAGTGATCAATGGGCTTACTACTAGCTCTAATGGCTAGGGAAGTGGCACCAAGATGAAGGTGATGCACAAGGAAGAAAGTGAGTGGTTAAAAGCTCCACAAGATGGTCCTTTAAGTTCCGACACTTCAAGCCTTCTTAGATGGTCTCCATACACCTTGTAGTGGCCTTGGAATGGATGTATGATGATCAAAAGTGAGGGTGTGTGATGGTGGAGGTGAGGCCGAGAGCAAGAGGGCAAGGGAGGAAGGAGGTGAAGTGAATGAGAATGGGGGATTTGTTTAGGATCTTATAAGATCTTTCAAATCTTCTTAATGGTATAATCCTTAGAATATTCCCAACATAATATCTAATAAGATCAAATGAGATCAAATAAAATCCCCTTGGTGGGACACTTGTCCAACCATCCAACTAAAGAGGGGGGGGGGGGGGGTTTCACTAGGCATTGTCCGGTTGTTCGGTTCGTTAAAGTGCTGAAGTGCGCAGTTTCACTAGGCATAAAGCACTTTTTGTGGCAATTTTAATCCCCAACACTTCGTAAGTTATTTTGGACAATAAGACATAAATTTTGCATGATATTTTGAGGTTAAAAAGCTTATTATAGCTGAATTATGGCTGATTTGTGCAAAATTATGCATTTAAAGTGTGTTTCGGGTGCTTTTAGTGCATAGTTTAGCTTCCGGAAAGTTTATATGTTAACCCTTGTATCCATACTTGGGTTTTAATGTATTTTAGACGATGGACCTACTCGTCGGCCCTAATTTTATTATCTGACTGCTTTCTGCAGAGTTGCTGACACAGTGTGTCTTACCGGTGAGTTTACTAGTCTTTCTGACGCAACGCTAAAAGTAAAGCATGAAGCAATATTTGAAGTATAGAATGTGCATGAATTCACAAGTATAGCATGTAATCAGACAATGTTGATGTTTAAGTACATAATTGCAGAGATTAAATAATAATTAAACTGTACGGAAATTACCGGTTTTGTGCCAGTTGTCACAGTCTCCCCCCGTTAAAAGAATTTCGTCCCGAAATTCAGGCTGAGTTATCTCTCGCAGGAGTTTTTTCGAACAGGTGGGGGTACTTGTCTTTAAACCGGTCTTCACGTTCCCACGTGTACTCAACTTTCCACGTTTTCCGAATCTTACTACACCCTTCCAAGGTGAGACCTTCAACAAAACTTTGTCTCCCACCTCGAATTCTAAGGGTTTTCGTCTTCGATCAGCGTAGCTCTTTTGTCGATCTCGAGCCGCCTTAATGCGCTCTCGGATCTGAATGATCTTGTCGGTTGTTTCTTGAACAAGTTCAGGACCAACATTCGTTTGTCTCCAGCGTCTGCCCAACATAAAGGCGAGCGGCACTTGCGGCCATATAGAGCTTCGAACGGTGCGGCTTTTATGCTCGTATGGTAGTTGTTATTGTAGGAAAACTCAACTAAAGGTAGGTGAGTATCCCAACTTCCGCCTAGGTCCATCACACATGCGCGAAGCATATCTTCCAGCATTTGTATGGTCCGTTCGCTCTGGCCGTCTGTTTACGGATGGAAGGCCGTGCTTAGATCTAGTTGAGATCCAAAGGCTTCCTGGAAGGATTGCCAGATCCTTGAGACAAAACGTCCTTCTATGTCTGAAATAATTGAGATAGGCACTCCATGACGTGCCACGATTTCTTTCAGGTACAGCTCAGCAAGCTTTCCAGTGCTATCCTTCTCCCAGATCGGTAGGAAGTGCGCAGACTTCGTTAACCGATCGACTATCACCCATATCATATCATGCCCTCTAGGGGTCCTGGGTAATTTTGTTATGAAGTCCATTGAGATTTGTTCCCACTTCAACATGGGTATCTCGGGCTGCTGCAGAAGACCAGACGGTTTCTGATATTCAGCCTTAACCTTAGCACAGGTTAGGCACTTACCAACGTAAAAAAGCAACATCGCTTTTAAGCCTCGAACACCAATAGTATTCCTTCAAGTCTTGATACATTTTGTCTGATCCTCGGTGGATCGAGTATCTTGTCACACCCTGACTTTTGCGGAAGCGTGAATTGGGGCGACTTGCTTAATATCATTGCATTCAACCATAACAAACAACTATATGATAAATCCAAGATGTTCATCCATTGATTAAGTTTTAAAACATTACATCATCATTGTCTCAAAAAATAGACTTAAAACCCGAGTTACAAAACGCATAAAATGTTTAGAGTTCCATAAGGACTCATCAAAAGACTTTAGTTAAAACCAGGTTTCGAAAGATGTGTCCCGTCCAGGATAAGACACTCTAACCAAACCCTAAGACACGGATAACATCTTTTATTCTCAACACGACTTGAAACTCCAACGCCCGCCAGATCCATACTTAGTTTCCTGAAATACATGTAGTTTGAAAATATCAACAAAAGTTGAGCGAGTTCATGTGTTTAGTAGGTGTGCCCGAATAAACCTTGGAAACTTTTGTACGTATGTATGTACTTGTAAACCGGTTTGAAGCAACAAGGAAAACATATCAATTAATGTGTAGCTAATACATTAATATAAGTGACATGGTATAGGAAGCACTCAACCCTGTAAGCGTATTTCGTATCGGCCCCTCCGGCGGAACGACATAGTCACCACATGCGGCCAACTCGCAGGCCCATGGGTGGGGCTCACAACACCCAATAGATCTATCACTCATGCCCCTCGGTCCTTATACAAGGATTAATGGTCTTAAGTTAATCGCCTACCCATTCACGTGATCTAGCAGTACCTTCCTTAGCTAATCATACCATCTGTAATTGTTTGTAAACAGTATGTAACATGTACTTCACCCCCGAAGTTGTAAAACTGAAAACAGTTAAAAGAAAAGGGGGACATGAACTCACAGTTTTGCGTTCCTTGTATCCGATGTAACTCAAAGCTTCCTTTAGAACTCACGACTACCTACATGTGTACTATGGTCCATTAGACGAGCGGGTCGTGCCTTGCTTTAGTATTAGTTAGTGTCTTTGTGTTTCGTTTCTTTGTGTCATCAATGTTATTCCAAATACATAATTATTTGTTAAAATAATAAATATCTTAACTTTAAATTATATTTAATTTTGGAATAATCGCTAAACAATATTTTTGTAATAATTGGAGAAATCATATTTTCCTTTCTTGTGTCCAAAATATTATTTACCAAAATATATTTTGTAAACATATTTTCCGGAAAATATTGTAAGTTACATTCTTTCGTTCGGTTTCCCGATATTTTGTGTGTAACTTGTGGATTTATTCCTTGAGAAGTTTTGTAGTATTTTGGATTGTAATTTCGTGGTATTTTGTTAAGTTATATTATTTCAAATCCTAAAATAATATAACTAATACACATAGTATACAAATAATCACACACATGTGTCTTCTAAATATGTATCTTTCAAACACATATTTAGTCATTTTTATTTACAAAAACCAACCTCCAATGTTTATACCCTTTTGTAATAAAAATTATGGCAAACTTTGTATGAAAATCAAGGTTAAAAATATACTTGTAAATGTTTGTTTGAAAATATTTCTCTAAGTGTTTATATTTTTAGAAAATTCTGCCATAGTTTCCCCTAAAAATGGAGGTTCCCATACTTTCGAAGCATATCATTTTCTTTTAAAATCATCACAAGCAATTAACAATTCAATCAACACTTACCTAGTGCCAAAATTATGCAATTTATATAACAACATGAACTTGAACTTTTATAAAAACTTGTAGTAACTTGGTAGTGTGTTTAGTAGGTTTAGTTACCCTTTAAAATGTATTTACTTCTTTAAAAACTTCATTTTTAAAGAAGTTGGGTGTTTACAACTTCCAAACACATTTTCTAAAAATGCTTCTTTATGTAATCTTTTTGTTACACAAGTGTTTCTACACTTGTTTAACCATTAAAAACAAGTTTGGTTTATGTAAGAACCAAGTTTATATAAATCTTGTTACTTAACTTAGTTTCTTAAGAAAATTATTCTTGAAGTCATCCATTTACAAGACTTATGTTGTGTTTAAATCATCATCACATATGAAAACAACTTTATTATTCAAGTTCATGTATTCATAAAGTATGATCATCTTGGTCTTTCACAAGATCATCTCCTTAACTTACTAGATCATGTGTTTAATCACAATCTAGTAAGTTTCATATGATGTCTAACCTCACAAACACCAATAATCAATCATCAAGAAGCAACACAACACTAAAACAACATATATTCTTATGGTTTTGAGCTTTATGTTAAAGATTATGTTCTTGTTCATTAGTGTTCTCCATGATTTTCAACATGTATCATTCTTTAACCACTTGAAATAGATGTAAAATGAAGAGTAGAAGATCTTACTACTAGCTCAAGGCTAGGGATGATTCAAGGGTAGAAAACAAGTGGATAAAAGCAATCCGTGAAGGTCCTTCAACTTCTGAAAGCTCCTATCTTCCTTATGCACCTTCTAACACCTTTGTATGAGTATGGAATGTATGGAATTGGATTGATGAAGGTGGTGGTGCTTGTGGGAGATCTCGACCGAGAATGGGAGAGGAGAGGGAGGAGAGTAAGTGTGTGATGTAGTGTGTGAAAGATAATGAATCATACTCCTTCCGTGTATTACTTATATCCATCATAAGGGTTAATCCATTGTGTAATGTGCTCTCTAAGTACAAGACATAATCTCTTACATATCAAAATGAATCAAAACAAATCTTGGTGGTGGGGCCATGCTTGGCCGATTACATAGGTGGGGGGTGTTAGCTTAGGTTTAAACCATTTAGTTAACAATCTAGTTAATTTTTAAGTATTAGTTACATACTTTAGTTAGTAGATATTTTTAGTGGGTGTTATGATATTCGGGGATCATAACTAGCTTGGAAACATTAAAACAATGCTTCTAGTGCAATTTTGTTGTTTCGGGTAGTGTCCGGTTGTTCGGTTAGATACCGGTTCGTTAAAGTGCTAAACTATACCATTTAGTGTTCTTTATGTACCCTTTGTGACACTTTTAATTCCCGACACTTAGGAAAGTATTCTGGGCCAGTTAATCATTTTTCTGAATGGTATAAGAGTGTTAAAGAGCTGAATTTTGCTGAATTATGCTGAATTCAGCACTTTAATTGACTTTTAGGCACTTTCCAGCACTTAAACTATCTCTAGGAAGGCAGTTTTATGACCCTTACTTTCCTACACACTATACTAGCGTAGTACTTAGTTTCTGACTCATACAGGGTCTCAAAACACTGTCTATCTATGTACTGAACTTCGTTAGCATTGTCCCGGTTTATCTGTTAACTGTGCTAACTGTGGTTTATGCATCATTTATGTCAATATGTTTGCATGCAATAATGATATGGCATTTGCGATATTTGATGCACATGTGTGTATAAAGCAATAACCAGAAAGCAGTTCAAGTCATTAATTGTAATTCAGCACAGTTATTAAGCATTAATCAAGATTAATTAATTGTACGGATACCTGGATTTTTTACAGTTGTCACATTCTCCCCCTGTTAAGAAAATTTCGTCCTCGAAATTTATACTACCTTAACTCCTTAGGGTTACATTATGCGTGTATGTATATGAATAATACTGAGGTAGATAACCACAAAACCGAATCAAATCTCATTCACACCAGGTGAATCCAGGGATATACTTCAACAACAAGAACCCAATGGTTCAAAGGTATGCGTTCTAGCATTTGCTGTCAAAGGACACGAGGCGTATAGATGTATAATCTAGTGTAACTTAGTTAACAGAGGTGCAACAAAGGGGTTTTGACCAATGGATTTTCAAACAATCGGTCACAATATGCAAATGAGTTTTCAAAAACCATAGCATTCGCTGTATGAACTCAAAATCAACAACTCGAATATGATAGCAACCTGAAAATGATCTGTCAATTTTCGAATAAATAATGGTAAGGGTTGTGTGTTGACATTCTTGAATTGCGAAAATATGCCGAATGAAATACAAGCGAATCTGGTGTATCGTTGTCTTAATTCGTAGTTGCATTAGGAATGTTTAAATGACAAGTCAAACAAAAGTATGTGTAGTTTTGTGTGAAATGGTTGACCATGATTAGCACAGGCTACAATTTGTAATGACACCACAAGGTGTCGTAATTGACATATTTCAAGAATAGCGGTGACCGAACAAGTTCACCGTGCTTGAGAACGAATGAAAGTGTAATGAAACAATCCTGAGGATTTGATTCCAACAACATAGTAGGACCTTTCAATTGAATATAGAATATCAAAGAGCCACTGTTTCCGATCGAAGATGAAAAAGTAATAAGTACCGCAAGGCATTCGATCGACGATGAAAGAATCGTTAGGATGTACACCGTGACATGAAATGAACCTATGTACCATTGTCTTAACATACAACTATGTGGAGACCGTTTTAATCATGATAAACAAAACAGATTTAGAGCAGTCAATAAATAATTAAATCCGTGTATGAGGTGCGTAACGAAATTAGCGCAAGCTTCAATTTTGTGAAAGCATCACCACAAGGTGTCGAAACCAACAAATGATTTAGTGGAGTCGTAGACCAAACAAGTCTACTACGACTCGAAACAAAAGAACCTTTGCAAAAATAAATTTGAATATGATGCTCTCAATACATCATATGGTGCTTCGAAATGAATATGCGAAATGGACAAGTTCAAGCAATTGAACTTGGTTTCAGCGTAAGTCGATAATAAACGTATGTATCAACAAGGGAATCTCAGCATGGTTACGAAGATAAACCATGAATGTCACTTGAAAGTAAAGAAGTTTTAAGAAAGTGTGTTGACTCAATAGCAAAGGAGCCAACAATTACAATAATGTAGGTCCTTTGAATCACAAATCAATAATTAGATTTAGCAAAATAACATTTGAGCCTTGATGAAGCGCTTATTCGAAACGAAACCGTATGCATAACAAATGGTTCATGCGTAACATATGAATTTCCAAGAAATGAAATAATGGGTATCTGCTAAAGTGAAGAAATGACCAAGTACCGAAGCAATTGAGTATTCGCTCTCAGCGAAGAAAATTGACGCGTTGCAACTACCATTAAGGATCTACTTGCTAGAAGCAAAAGTGGAAATTTCATTAAAAGAAATTTGAGTACTTTACACGTTCGGTTAACTAAAATAGCTTGCATGACAAAATAATAGTGTTTGTCTGAGTTAATAGACGTAGTTTTTAAGAGGAAATCTCTAATGGACCTTGACATAAGTCCCCGAGAGTCCTATATACGCGTTTCCTAGACTCTTAAAGTTTTATACTCTGTGTATAACTGTTTTGTGTATCGTGTGCAGAACACAGCATTAGTGTATGTTTAAAGCAAGTTATTGTCTCACAATTCCTCGGTATACTTTCTTCCCGGATTCACAGTTAATGACGCTCGATCAACGATCAGTCTTAGAGTACTTAGTTAAATGAATAATTCGTTAATTCTCAGCAAGAGTTACCGACTCTTGTTGATTAGCTCGTTCGGCTCCTAGTAGTTGATGCTCATTTGAAAATCATCGTCCTTCTTTTTGATGAACAGTACCGAATTCCCTAAGGCAAAAAGCTTGCCTTATAAATCCCCCAATCTGGCAACTTCTGAAGCTACGCTGACAATTCTTGTATCTCAGGAAGTGCCAGTCGATAGGGTGCCTCGGCTACAGGCGCGGTGCCTGGAACTGAGTCAATATGGAATTTGACTTGTCGTTGGGGCGGTAGTCTTGGCAAGTCTTCGAGGAAGACTTCAGGATGTTCTCTTATCACAGGGATACCTTCGAGCTTAGGTTCTTCGGCTTCTTTGTCCATGACATGAGCCAAGAAGGCAACACATCCTTTGCACGAAAACTTCCGTGTCTTCAATGACTGATAATCCATAGGGGCGTATCCTGCTCCATGAATCACGATCGTTTCTCCGTTCATCGTCGGGATGCAGATAACAATCTCCGCTTGATTGCTCGACACCCAGTCCATCCCAATTACCATGTCGAAGCTTCCCTTTAGCTAGTTCTATCGAGTACGGGTTATCTAACTTACTTGCTACTAAACCAAGTATACTCTCAAACTCTAGAGATATGAAGCTATAGTCGGTACTAGTATCGGACAACATAAAATGCATAACGTTGGCTAACATGGGACGTACCGATGACCATGTTTGGATCCTGGCGTGCTTCCCTAGCTCAGGTGTTGGACATTCTTCCACGATCTTGTTTAATCTCCCTTGGGCAATCCTTCCTAAAGTGCCCCACGTCGCCGCAGTTAAAATACCCTTGACATCTCTTTCCACGTCCCGTCTTATGCCAACAATTTTCCCTGCAGTGCCCTACCTTGCCACAGTTATCACACTTTCCATCTTTACATCGCCCGGTATGATGACGTCGACACTTGTCGCATTTAGGTAGTTTACCCATGTACTCTTTTCCCTTTTTGGCCTTGTTGTTGTTATTCGTCTGAGTACCCTTCTTGAAATTGGTAAACTTCCTCTTGTTCTCACCAGATGACTCCACATGAGTCTCCTTTTTCTCCTCAGAGGTTGAAAATCTTCCTAGTCTAACCGCTTCTTCAGTGAGCGTCACACTTAAGTCGATAGCTTCGGTGATTGTTGGAGGTTTAGATGTTGTTACCAGGCTTAGAATCTGAGGTGCAAATCCCCCGATGAAACGTTCGATCCTCTTACATTCTGGTTCTACCATGTAGGGGACAACACGAGACAGATCATGGAATCTCTGCACATACTCAGCTATCTTTGGACCTTCCATCTTCAAGTTCCAGAACTCAGTTTCCAACTTCTGGATTTCTGCTCTCGAGCAGTACTTCTTATGCATTAGTTCTTTCAGTTCATCCCATGACAAAGCATACGCAGCAGCCTCGCCCAACGTCTGAACCTGAAGGTTCCACCATGACAGAGCCCCATCTTGGAGCAGTCCGGAAATGTACGTGACCTGATGCTCTGGGGCGCATTTGCTCAACCGCAAAACAGAATCCGTCTTCTCAACCCAGCGCACGAAGGATACGGCACCCCCAGTGCCGTCGAAATCCAGGGGCTTACAGCCCAAGAACTGCTTGTAGGTGCAGCCTGCGACATAAGCAACATCATTCACGTAAGGCATTAGCAAAGCACACTTGGAAATGTCCAAACTTTTTGTAAAGTTTCTTAAGTGACTGAACATTACCGTTGGGTGGGTTATTTCCTGAGGTGCCTCCACTGCGTTTGGAGCGAAGGGCCTCGTGCAGTGCGATGGCCTGCAAGATGCGCTCTTGTAATTCTGCCTCTGTCGTCGGCAGAGGGTTATTGGTATCGGTGTTCCTTTGAAGCGACATCTTCTAAGAAGTAGATCAGTTAGGTCAGGCCTTATTAAGGACACAGGCACATAAGTCTCTACTTAACGAATGAGACCTAGGAGGTGTATTTACATGTATATATACACAGTCGTTATAACAAGCAATCATATAACATCACAATTATAGCACAAAATTGTAGATAGGAACATGTTTAATGAGAACATAACAAGCAAGCATGTAGCATCACAATTATAGCGCAACCATGCAGATCAATAACGTGCTTAGTAAGGACATAACGACTGGGCTTTTATTATTCACCGACCACAATCACATTGTCTACAAAGTGTATCACATCAAACGGGACACAGGGTCACCCTACCCTTGTCCAATAAGTTTATTAGTGTACCAAAATCACATGGTCAAAAGTGGTCTTCGAAAGTCTCTACAATCTCGGTTCATTAGTAGTGTCTTTACCCAAAAGTAATGCAATCCGCATAAAGCCAAAAGCCAACTATATGGGTGTCTGTGGTGGAGGAGTGAAGAAAAGCAAACTGCTAACATGTGCAAGCTCCTTCTCGAGCTCGTATACACGGTGAAATAAGTAACTGATCTGCTGCTCGATAGTAAAGAAACGAGCATCAACACCTAGGGAAGGTGTAAGAGCAGCAGGTGAGAGTGCAAAAGAAGACGGTGATGAACGTGGAAGATCAAAGTGTACTGGCATGGACATGGTGGAGCGCATGATATCAGCACAAGCTCCAAAACTCTATGACTCAAAACCTCAAACTGTAGCTGAAGTAACAGGAGCAACTCATCCGTGTGTAGCCTCCATAATGTGAGGGATGGTAGGGGTCTGAAATCAGCATAGGGTATGGTAGGGACCATTGGAATGGCTCGACCAGTGGTGAAGAAATGAACAGTGCAGCCTGAAGGATCTGTGGAAAAGCTGCTAATACAAAAGGACCGTCACGCGGGTGCTGACCAAGGTACCTTCCCCTGGACGGGGTGCGGGTATGTCTTGAAAGAAAACAATTGGCAAACTGGTGCGATGGACGTTGGTCTCCATAGGGGTAAAGGAGCAACATCAGCAGGTGCAGGTGCAGTAGCAATTATCCCAACGAAAGGAAGATCAACAGGTGCAGGTACTGCTTCAGGTACAAGGGGTGCAATGTCTGGTAATTCAAATGGAACATAGTCAGGATCAGAAATTGGCTCAAGATCAATAGGTGCAACATCAAGCTGACCCAAAAGGAACTGGAGCTGTCTCAGGAGTAGGCTCTGGGTCGTGTGAAGGTGTGGGATGTCGAGCAGGTGATAGGTAGCAGTCATAGCGGTGTCGTCATCCAAGTCAGTAGTAGAAAGCTGCAATCCGGCCGTCTGTAAGGCTGCCGATGCCACAGACTCAAAGGAGTCTGAAATCGAGTGTAAAATGGAAGCAGATGTTACTTCAATGGCAGGAGTGTCAGGAGGTAGAATAGCAATGACGTCCTTAGCTATCTCCCCATCACCCTGGGCGTTAACAGGAGGATCATCAATAAATAAATCAACATCATTATCAAACAAATCGTCAACAAGGAAGATCCTTGGGAGGAATGACCACGAGAGGTACGGCGTCGAGGATCGGAGTCATGATAGGCTCACCATCGAAATGACCAGTGATGGGGTGGTCATGGATTGAAACAAGAGGGACAAAAGGATCCTCATCAGGGAGCCATCAGCAAGGGTAAATCATCACCAAGATCTGGTAGCACGAATGGTTGGAGGTCGTCCTCGTCCTTGGTCAGCATGTCAGGGTCACTCTCAGTGTCTGACGTAAATATCTCTGGCGCAGGTGCAGTCTCATTATCTGTGGCGGTGGCCATAGGGTCGTCTACATCTGACAACTCGCTCTCCGAGGAAGGTGAAGTGTGTGCCAGTACATAATAATCATAGCATGTATATCTATAGTAATCACTAATACTTAGTGTTTGCAAACAAAGACAATTCATCATGTAATCATGTATTCACATTATTTTTCATGAAACTTTCTATCCTTCTTAGTCTCCCGACTGAACTTCCCACTCTCTCGGACTGAACTCCCTAGTCTCTCAGACTAAACTTCCCAGTCTCTTAGACTGAACTCCCTATTCTCAGACTAAACTTCCCAGTCTCTTAGACTGAACTCCCTAGTCTCTTAGACTAAACTTCCTAGTCTCTCAGACTGAATCATAAGTATAAACATTGAAATGTGTTTCGTGTCTTTTGTATGTAAAAATGTTTGTTTCCTGGATCTGGGCGTTTCGTGTATGCAATGAAAACATGTTTGTAAAAACGTTTTTGTGAGAGCCCTAATGATTGTAATCTAGACTCGAGAAGGAATCCTAGTTCGCTACAATTGAAGCTCTGATACCAAACTGTCACACCCTGACTTTTGCGGACGCATGATTTGGGGTGACTTGCTTAATATCATTGCATTCAACCATAACAAACAAATATATGATAAATCCAAGATGTTCATCCATTGATTAAGTTTTAAAACATTACATCATCATTGTCTCGAAACATCGACTTAAAACCCGAGTTACAAACCGCATAAAATGTTTAGAGTTCCATAAGGACTCATCAAAAGACTTTAGTTAAAACCAGGTTTCGAAAGATGTGTCCCGTCCAGGATAAGACACTCTAACCAAACCCTAAGACACGGATAACATCTTTTATTCTCAACATGACTTGAAACTCCAACGCCCGCCAGATCCATACTTAGTTTCCTGAAATACATGTAGTTTGAAAATATCAACAAAAGTTGAGCGAGTTCATGCGTGTAGTAAGTGTGCACGAATAAACCTTGGAAACCTTTGTACGTATGTATGTACTTGTAAACTAGTATGAAGCAACAAAGAAAACAGATCAATTAATGTGTAGCTAATACATTAATATAAGTGACATGGTATAGGAAGCACTCAACCCTGTAAGTGTATTTCGTACCGGCCCCTCCGGCAGAACGACATAGTCATCACATGCGGCCAACTCGCAGGCCCATGGGTGGGGCTCGCAACACCCAATAGATCTATCACTCATGCCCCTCGGTCCTTGTACAAGGATTAATGGTCTTAAGTTAATCGCCTACCCATTCACGTGATCTAGTAGCACCTTCCTTAGCTAATCATACCATTTGTAATTGTTTGTAAACAGTATGTAACATGTACTTCACCCCCAAAGTTGTAAAACTGAAAACAGTTAAAAGAAAAGGGGGACATGAACTCACAGTTTTGCGTTCCTTGTATCCGATGTAACTCAAAGCTTCCTTTAGAACGCACGACTACCTACATGCGTACTATGGTCCATTCGACGAGCGGGTCGCGCCTTGCTTTAGTATTAGTTAGTGTCTTTGAGTTTCGTTTCTTTGTGTCATCAATGTTATTCCAAATACATAATTATTTGTTAAAATAATAAATATCTTAACTTTAAATTATATTTAATTTTGGAATAATCGCTAAACAATATTTTTGTAATAATTGGAGAAATCATATTTTCCTTTCTTGTGTCCAAAATATTATTTACCAAAATATATTTTGTAAACATATTTTCCGGAATATATGGTAAGTTAAATTCTTTCGTTCGGTTTCCTGATATTTTGTGTGTAACTTGTGGATTTATTCCTTGAGAAGTTTGGTAGTATTTTGGATTGTAATTTCGTGGTATTTTGTTAAGTTATATTATTTCAAATCCTAAAATAATATAACTAATACAGAAAGTATACAAATAATCACACACATGTGTCTTCTAAATATGTATCTTTCAAACACATATTTAGTCATTTTTATTTACAAAAACCAACCTTCAATGTTTATACCCTTTTGTAATAAAAATTATGGCAAACTTTGTATGAAAATCAAGGTTAAAAATATACTTGTAAATGTTTGTTTGAAAATATTTCTCTAAGTGTTTATATTTTTAGAAAATTTTGCCATAGTTTCCCCAAAAAATGGAGGTTCCCATGCTTTCGAAGCATATCATTTTCTTCTAAAATCATCACAAGCAATTAACAATTCAATCAACACTTACCTAGTGCCAAAATTATGCAATTTATATAACAACATGAAATTGAACTTTTATAAAAACTTGTAGTAACTTGGTAGTGTGTTTAGTTGGTTTAGTTACCCTTTAAAATGTATTTACTTCTTTAAAAACTTCATTTTTAAAGAAATTGGGTGTTTACAATTTCCAAACACATTTTCTAAAAATGCTTCTTTATGTAATCTTTTTGTTACACAAGTGTTTCTACACTTGTTTAACCATTAAAAACAAGTTTGGTTTATGTAAGAACCAAGTTTATATAAATCTTGTTACTTAACTTAGTTTCTTAAGAAAATTATTCTTGAAGTCATCCATTTACAAGACTTATGTTGTGTTTAAATCATCATCACATATGAAAACAACTTTATTATTCAAGTTCACGTATTCATAAAGTATGATCATCTTGGTCTTTCACAAGATCATCTCCTTAACTTACTAGATCATGTGTTTAATCACAATCTAGTAAGTTTCATATGATGTCTAACCTCACAAACACCAATAATCAATCATCAAGAAGCAACACAACACTAAAACAACATATATTCTTATGGTTTTGAGCTTTATGTTAAAGATTATGTTGTTGTTCATTAGTGTTCCCCATGATTTTCAACATGTATCATTCTTTAACCACTTGAAATAGATGTAAAATGAAGAGTAGAAGATCTTACTACTAGCTCAAGGCAAGGGATGATTCAAGGGTAGAAAACAAGTGGATAAAAGCAATCTGTGAAGGTCCTTCAACTTCCGAAAGCTCCTATCTTCCTTATGCACCTTCAAACACCTTTGTATGAGTATGGAATGTATGGAATTGGATTGATGAAGGTGGTGGTGCTTGTGGGGGATCTCGGCCGAGAATGGGAGAGGTGAGGGAGGAGAGTAAGTATGTGATGTAGTGTGTGAAAGATAATGAATCATACTCCTTCCATGTATTACTTATATCCATCATAAGGGTTAATCCATTGTGTAATGTGCTCTCTAAGTACAAGACATAATCTCTTACATATCAAAATGAATCAAAAGAAATCTTAGTGGTGGGGCCATGCTTGGCCGATTACATAGGTGGGGGGTATTAGCTTAGGTTTAAACCATTTAGTTAACAATCTAGTTAATTTTTAACTATTAGTTACATACTTTAGTTAGTAGATATTTTTAGTGGGTGTTATGATATTCGGGGATCATAACTAGCTTGGAAATATTAAAACAATGCTTCTAGTGCAATTTTGTTGTTTCGGGTAGTGTCCGGTTGTTCGGTTAGATACCGGTTCGTTAAAGTGCTAAACTATACCGTTTAGTGTTCTTTATGTACCCTTTTGTGACACTTTTAATTCCCGACACTTAGGAAAGTTTTCTGGGCCAGTTAATCATTTTTCGGCATGGTATAAGAGTGTTAAATAGCTGAATTTTGCTGAATTATGCTGAATTCAGCACTTTAATTGAGTTTTAGGCACTTTCCGGCACTTAAACTATCTCTAGGAAGGCAGTTTTATGACCCTTACTTTCCTACACACTATACTAGTGTAGTACTTAGTTTCTGACTCATACAGGGTCTCAAAACACTGTCTGTCTATGTACTGAACTTCGTTAGCATTTTCCTGGTTTATCTGTTAACTGTGCTAACTGTGGTTTGTGCATCATTTATGTCAATATGTTTGCATGCAATAATGATATGGCATTTGCAATATGTGATGCACATGTGTATAAAGCAATAATCAGAAAGCAGTTCAAGTTATTAATTGTAATTCAGCACAGTCATTAAGCATTAATCAAGATTAATTAATTGTACGGATACCTGGATTTTTTACAGTTATCACATATCTCGACTTGTGAGCTTCATTAAAGATGACTTCCCGAATACCGCCATGGAGCGGAACCCAAATACGCCCCTTAAAGTATAAGGTTCCCTCTTTGTTTGGCACCAAATTCTTCTGCATACCTCGGAGATATTCCGCTCTACGATTCTCCCTCTTAAGGGCTTCTTGTTGCGCGTCATGAATGTGTGCAGTGAGGTTCGTCCGAATAGTCATTTCCAATGCTCGAACTCTTAGGGTCTTAACCCTTTCCTTTCGACTTAACGCATCTGCCACTACGTTTGCCTTTCCAGGATGGTACTTAATCTCACAGTCATAATCGTTTGGCAGCTCGACCCACCGTCGTTGACGCATATTTAATTCCTTCTGATCAAATATGTGTTGTCGGCTTTTATGATCTGAGAAGATTGTACATCGAGTACCATATAAATAGTGTCGCCAGATCTTCAAAGCGAATACCACCACGCCTAGCTCCAAGTCACGCGTGGTGTAATTCCTTTCATGCACCTTCAACTGTCTTGAAGCGTAAGCGATGACTTTTTGGCGTTGCATGAGCACGCAGCCCAAACCTTGACGCGAAGCGTCGCAGTATACCACGAAGTCTTCAGTGCCTTCGGGTAAGGATAGTATCGGTGCATCGCATAGCTTATTTTTGAGCAGTTGGAAGGCTTCTTCCTGCTTATCACCCCAGTCGTACTTCTTGTCTTTCTGCGTAAGGGTAGTCAGCGGTTGAGCTATCTTGGAGAAATTCTCGATAAATCACCGGTAATAGCCCGCTAAGCCCAAAAATTTCCGAACTTCAGTTGGGGTTTTGGTGGCTTCCCAATTCTTTATTGCTTCTATCTTGGCTGGGTCTACATGAATGCCCTTCTCGTTCACAACGTGACCAAGGAACTGTACTTCGCGAATCCAGAATTCGCAATTTGAGAACTTTGCATAAAGTTTCTCTTTCTTCAGTATTTTCAAAATGGTCCTGAGGTGTTGCTCGTGCTCTTCTCTCGTTCGCGAGTAAATCAGGATATCATCGATAAATACAATCACGAATTTATCGAGATATGGTTTGCAAACGCGGTTCCTCAGATCCATAAATACTGCTGGCGTGTTCGTCAGTCCGAATGGCATTACAAGGAACTCGTAATGCCCATAACGCGTTCTGAATGCAGTCTTTGGTACGCTTTCCTCTTGGATCCTTAAATGATGGTATCCCGATCAAAGGTTGATCTTGGAATAATAGTTTGATCCTTGCAACTGATCGAATAAGTCGTCAATCCTCGGCAGTGGGTACCGATTCTTGATAGTGAGCTTATTCAGTTCTCTATAATCGATACACATCCGCAGTGTTCCATCCTTCTCTTTCTTTTTCTTTACTCTCTCCTCTGTCCTCAGATTTGTATCTGATGAATTTTTTTTGCTTGATTTGTTATTCTTTGGCGAGCAAGATGATTTATCAGGACTTTTATCTGTTTTACCAGTTGTATCTGAGGAAAACAGATACCACTTGTAGGATCGGTTTGTGCTGAAGAAATCTCGTTTGATCCATGACAAGACCTGCGGTGGTTTCTGGGCAATGAATTCCATAATCATGTATGCATCCATAATTACGAAATTCCTTGCACAGTCCGCACAGTTCATTTCATCATTGGGTCACTTCCTTCAGATAGACCACTGCTTTCACACGAAGACACGTGTACGTGTGATATTCTATTTCTAGTATATGTATATATTAATTATTACACATAGTTGCAAGTAATTCTTAGTCAAAGACAAGTGCTACCCTAGTGCACCCTAAGTCTCGTAGTGTCCTTACTTGACTCTTTGAAAATAGTTTCAGGTAGTGGATGTCGCGGAACGTTTTATGCAATGAAAACTTTTGAAAAATTATTTTCGTGAGAGGATCCTAAAGATTCTAGTCTAGACTCGAGAAAGAATCCTGGTTCACTACAATCGCAGTTCTGATACCAATCTGTCACACCCCTTTCTAAGTCGGAAGCACGAGGTGTGATCCTGAAAGGTTCTCATTGCATACGAAAGGTAAACTTACTATATGCTCGTAAAAATAACTCCAAATGCCATTATCATTGCATAATTAAAACATAACATAGGTTAAGTGTTTACATCATAAGACAACATATTGTCTGAAAAGTTTTACACCTTATTTTAAAGACAAACATGAAGGCTTCGATTCTTATATCCCACACAAGATGGAATATAGAAACCAACTCCCACAAAACAGGCATCGGAGTCTTGACACAACATAGCTAAGAACATAAACAACATCCAAGAGCAAGAGTGAGACTGCGCGTACATCCACTTTAGTTACCTGAAATACATGTGAGTTTTGGAAAAACCGTCAACATAATGTTGATGTGAATTCATGCAGTTTTTGTATTGAATGTTTATATACTTGAATGAAAACATGGTATGTAATTGTATTGAAATATGTACTTCTGTAAATGTAAGGAAATCGAGATCGCTAATGGTTTGCATGGCCATTAACATGTGACACGACATAGGAAGCCACCAACCCTAGTCATTTTTGTCGAGATCGACTGAGACACAAAAGCACTCATTGGTAGAAGTAGGCCAAGAGTGGGGTTGCCTGAAACCCATTAGATCTAACCCTTCTGTTCCGCGGTCTAAATGTATACGTTGATTAATGGTGCTTATAGTACCCTATTCATGACATGATCTAAAGTATCATTCCTTAGTTTTTGTATTCAACATACCATAACACATGTATTTTCCCCAAGTTTAGAAAACAAGTAAAAGTTTAAAAGTGGGGACATGAACTCACAACTTTGCGTATCCTGCGCCGTAAACTTCACCGGTTGTTTTTATAGCGTCGTGACCTATACGTGTTCTATTAATGTTAGACACTAGACTTGTATCGCACAAGTACAAGTCACCATCTTTTATGTATGTGTTCTTTGTTGTTAAAAATAATTTATATTTTTAACTATGTATCTTACTTATATTATATTATTTTCCCAAAAATAAATATAAGTATTTTGTATTTTTCACCAAAAATCAGGACTTTGATTTTTATTACTTTCCGGATTATATTTCTTAAAAATATTATATTTTTAAGACTTGTACGAAATATATATATATTTTGTCATGCTATGAAATATATATGTGTTTATTCTTGTTATCCACCCGAGTTATATATTTTTGTCCAAAAATATATTTTAAGTTCATAACTTGTCCAAGTTAAATAATATATTAATAAATATATTTTCATAAATATATTTTCTTGTATTTGTCCATGCATGTTGTATGTGTATTTTTGTATTTTTACTCCTTAGGAATATTTAGTGTATTTTCAAGTCCTAATACACTACTACATATAATACACATAATGTACACTTAGCACAAAGTTTAGTGATCAATAAATATACATATTTTCTTCAAAAATATACTGTCACACCCTGACTTTTGCAGAAGCATGATTATTGGTGTGACTTCTTAATACCATTGCATATGATCATAACAACACTATATGATAAAACCAGTAGATGTACATCCATTAATTTAAGTTTAAAAGTAACAACATTGTTTCAAAACGTAGACTTCAAATTCGAGTTTTACAATTATACAAAATGTTTACGAGTTCACAAAGGACTCATCAAAAGATATTAAATAGCACCAAGGTTTGGAAGGCGTTTCTTGTCCAGGAAAGAGACACACTGACCAAACTTAAAGACCGTGGATGACATCTTTATTCACAACGCAGCTTAAAACTCCAACGCCCGCCAGATCCATTTACTAATTCCCTGAAATACATGTAGTTTGAAAAATCAACATAAAGTTGAGCGAGTTCATGTGTATGTGAGTGTGTATAAACCTTTAAAGTATGTCTGTATATGAAAAGTCCCTGGTATGTAGCAATAAGGAAAAAGAGATCACCATTGGGTTGCAAAGCCAATGATATGTGTGAAGTGATGCAGGAAGACTCAAACCTAGCGGATTTGTGCGTCGGGAACTTAGTCACCACATGGTCCACTCGGCGGACTCAGGAGTGGGGTCGCTACACCCAAATAGATCTATCACTAATGTCCCTCGGTCCTACAACGAGGATTAATGGCCTCAAGTTTCCGCCTACCGACTCACATGATCTAAGTAGTAAAAACCCTCCTTAAGCTAATCATACCATGTAAGTTTTGTCTGTAATAGTTGTAACATGTATTTCACCCCCGAAGTATAAAACTGAAAACAGTTAAGAGAAAAAAAAGGGGGACATGAACTCACAGTATTGCGTCTTCAGTATGTGTAACCCAAGTCTCCTCGGCAAACACGACTACCTACAATGGTCTAACGTCTATTAGACGAACGGGTCGTGCCTTGTCTTAGTATTTATGTTTTTGAGCTACGCTTCTGACATTATTCCAAGTTATAATGATTATATTTGGCTTTGGAATAATTGTTTATACAATATTTCCGTATTAATACTTTTCAAGTATTCGTACTCGTATTTCCTTCCCAAGAATGGGGGTATCTTATACATGTATTTTCGTATTTGTATATCTTGCCAAGTAACGTCGTCGAATCTCGGTGTATTGTTCTAAATAAAATATGTTAATATATTCCCAATATATTTTTCCCAAACCATGTATTTCAAACCTCACTTAGAAAAATATATTTAAATTGTTTGTCTAAAACATCATAATTCTCAAAAGATATATATTTTTCCCAAAAATATTATATTTTACTTCATCAATTTTCCAAAAATAATATTCTACCAAAAATATACGTATAAGAGTATTCTTCCGACAAACTACGTAAGTTACGTTTTAGTGTTTCGTATTATAACAATACTTGTGTAACTTAAACTATTTATTTTGCGAGAGCTTCGGTATTAGTTTGGAGTCGAAATCTCGATACCATAAGTTATACTATTTTTACCCTAAAAGTAATATAACTAGTTTACAAAACAAGCAAATATTCACACAAGAGTTTTAGTATAAAATATATATATTCTAAATATATATTTATTAAGTTTTATTTACGAAAATCAACCTCCGAGACTTTGTGTTTTCGTAATAAAAATGATGGCGAAGTTTATTTCGAAACTAAGGTTAAAAATATAGTTGTAAACATTTACTAGAAAAATATTTCTAAGTGTTGAAATTTAGAAAAATTTCGCCAGAGTTTCCTCTGTAAATGGAGGTGTCAATGTTTTTTAGCATATCATTTTCTTTTGTAAAATCATTCAAACAATCATCAATAAACCAACACAAAATCTCTATCCATCAATTTGACAAAAACAAGCATAAACCATAAACTTATGAACTTGAAAGTTTGTAAAATATGTAGTAACTTACTAGCACACTTAGTAAGTCTTGTTATCTTTAAAAATATGATTAGTTTCTTAACAACTTTATTTTTAAAGAATTTGACCATTCACAACTTCATGTCATGTTTTCTAAAAATATTTCTTTATGATATTTTCTTTTTACACTAGTGTTCCTACACTTGTTTACCCACTAAAAATGTGCTAAGTTCATGTAATATCCAAATTTTAACAAAACTTATTCCTTTCACTTGGTTCTTCCGAAAAAACCACTCATAGATCTTTAGATCTACAAGTTTATAACTTTATTTTCCAAGAAATTACTTATTTGTTCAAGTTCAAAGTTCATGTGTGGATGATTCCAACATTCCACATATCTTTAACCTTCACATCTTGCTAGTTCATGTCTCTAAACATGATCTAGCAAGTCCATGTGATGAATCATCTCATTTTTACTAACAAACAACATTCAAAAATCATAACAACACAAGAACAACAAGGTTTCTTCATTAATATAACATTACTTCATCTCTAGTTAGTTTATACTTCAAGACTTAGCTTATGTTCTTTAGAGTTCTTACTTTTTTCACCATTCTTTTTGCTATTAACCAACAAAAACATGAACAAGATGAAGATCTAAGACGCTTACTACTAGCACAAGGCTAGGGGAGTTCAAGAAGATAAATGAAGTGGATAAAAGCAAATGGTGATGGTCCTTCAACTTCAGAAAGCTCCACGCTTACTTATACACCTTCTAACACCCTTGGATATATGTAGAATTGGATGAAGATGGTTGAATGATGGTGGTGTTGTGGTTATTGTTCTTGGCCGAGAAGAAGAAAGAAAGGAAGAGAAGAAAGAAGTTTGCAAGTGTGTTGGTGAAATGAAGTCCTTAACCTCTTGTGTTCTTTTATAATCCAATTTCAAGTTCACCCACCATGTAATGTGTTCCTTTAACCAACAACCATCTAAATAAAATAATCAAAAGAATGTGGGGGGTGTCCCCACATCTTGTGAACGTCAATTAGGGGGGGGGGGGTATGGGGTTGGGTTGTGATGATTTAGTTACTTATTTAGTTAAGTTTGAAGTGTTTAGTTAGTATGTTATTGTGTGTTATCTAATATAAAGTGTGTTATGGTGTTCGGGGACCCTAACTAGCTCAGAAAAGTAAAAACAATGTGTTTGGCAATATTTTTATCTTCCGGGTAAAGTCCGGTTGTTCGGTTGGGTATCGTTCCGTTAAAGTGTTTAATTAATCTTTAAAGTGTCTTTTATGTTACTTTTAGTGACACAATAAATTCCCAACACTTTGGAAAGTACCTAGGACTATTTTACCAAGTTTTTGCACTTTACTAGCATTGTTAAATGCTGCATTGTGGTTATTTAGTGCAGAATTCTGCATTTAAAGTGTGTTTTAGGCACTTCCCGGCACTATAACTATCACCTAGTGACGCAGTTTTATGGTCCTCACTTCCCTACACTCCCTACTAGTGTAGTGTCCTGTCTCTGGCTCATACTGGCCTCATAAACATTGTCTGTCTTTGTGCTGGCATTATAAGCTTGTTTTCTGGGTTATCCGCTCACTGTGCTAACTGTGCTTTGTGCATCAAGTTTGTCACTAAAGTTTGTGTGTAATAAATGGAGTGACAGTATGAATGTGATGCATGTGTATGTATGTATCAGAAATCAGAAAGCAGTTTAATCAACAGTTGTAATTAAGCACAGTCATTAAGCACAAATTAATTATTAATTAACTGTACGGATGCATGCAAATTTGACAATTGTCACATTCTCCCCCCGTTAAGAAAATTTCGTCCTCGAAATTTGTACTACCTTAACTCCTTATAGTTACGTCACACGTGTATGTATATGAATAATACCGAGGTGGAAAATCACCAAATCGAATCAAACCTTACTCACATCAGGTGAGTCCAAGAATATATAGCAACCCGAATCCTATGGTTAAAAGGTGTGTGCTCATAGCATTTGATGTCAAAGGTACAAGACGTATTTGACGTATAGTCTGGTGTGATCCAGCTAACAGGGGGGTTCCACAAAAGAGGAGTTTTGACTAATAAGATCCTCAAACGATCGATTGCAATATGCAGATGAGTTCTCACAAACCATAGTATCTGCTATATGAATTCAAAATCAACAACTCAAACGTACTAGTAAAATGATATGTCAACCCTCGAATAATTGAATGGTGAGGTTTAGTGTGTTGACATTTTTGAATTGCGAACGTACGGCGAATGAAATACAAGTGAATCTAGTGTATCATTGTCTTGATTCGTAGTTGCATCAGAAATGTTTAAATGACAAGCCAAACGAAAGTATATGTAGTTTTGTGTGAAACGGTTGGCCTTGATTAGCACAAGTTACAAGTTTGTAATGACACCACAAGGTGTCGTACTGACATAATTCAAGTATAGTGGTGGATGAACAAGTTCACCGTGTTGGAAATCAAATGAACATGTACCGAAACAAGCCAGAAGGTTTGTTTTACATAATGTCATAGAGTTTTCAGTTGAGTATGGAACATCAAAGAGCCATTGTTTTTGGTCGAAGGTGAGAACGCAATAAGTATCGCAAGGCATTCGATTGATCATAAAAGAATCGTTAGGAGGTACACTGTGATATGAAATGAATCTATGTACCTTTGCCTCAACACACAACTGTGTTGAGACCGATTTAATTGTGATGAACAAGACGGATTTAGGGCAAGTTATCAGATAATCAATTAAATCCGTGTATGAAGTGAGTAACCAAATAAGCGCAAGCTTCAATTTCGTGAAAGTATCCCCACAAGGTGTCGTAACCAACAAACGATTTAGTGAAGTCGTAGACCAAACAAGTCTACTACGACTCGAAACAAAAGAATCTTTGCCAATGATTTGAATATGATGCTCTCAATACATCATATGACGTCTAAAACTGAATGTGCGAAATGAATAAGTTCAAGCAATTGAACTTGGTTCTGGCGTAATCCGATAATAAACGTATGCATTAACTAGGGAATCCCAGCATGGTTACGATGATAAACTATGAATGTTATTTGAAATAAGTGAAGTTCCAAGAAAGTGTGTTGACTTGGTAATAAAAGAGCCAACAATAACAATAATGTAGGTTATTCGAATCATGAATCAGTAATTAGGTTTAACAAAATAATATTTGAATTTCAATGAAGTGTTTGTTCGAGACGAAACCACATGCGTAGCAAATGATGCATGTATGTCAGATAAGTTTCCAAGAAAAGGAATAATGAGTATCTGCTAAAGTGAAGAAATGACCAGATATCGAAGCAAATGTGTGTTCGCTCTCAGCGAGAAAATTATTGTGATGCAACTACCATTAAGGGGAGTAGAGATGCAAACATCTACTCGCTAGAAGTAAAAAAATTCAAGTACTCTCTGTTTGGTCAACGGAACTGGCATATATGTCAAGTTAATGGTGTCTGCTTGAGTTAACAGATGTAGTTCCTAAGTAACACTCTTTGTGAATTTGGACCTGGGTTCCCGATGGTCCTAAGTACATGTTTCCTAGATTCTCAAAGTTTCGTATTCGGGGTAGAATCATTATGTGCATCGTGTAGGGAATGCCATTCTTGTGTATGCCTAAAAACAAGTTATTGTCCCGCAATTTCCCCGGTACACTCCCTTCCTGAATTTACCGCCAATGACACTCGATCGTCGATCAGTCGTATAATAGTAGTCGGATCCTCACAGTTAGTCAAATAAGTAATTCGTCAATCCTTAGCAAGAGTCACCGACTCTGGTTGGCTAGCTCGTTCGACCCCTGGTAGTTGATGCTTATTTGAAGATCACGTCCTTCTTCTTGACGAGCAGAATTGGAGTTACCCAAAAGGGAACCTTGGTCTGTTATCTTCCTTCTCTATCCACCACTGAGGTTGTACTGACAATCCTTGCATCTCCGAAGGCGTAAGTTGCTATGATGCATCGACTACAGGCGCGATGCCTGGAATCAAATCGATGCGAGATTCGGCTAATTGTTGAGGAGATAATTCTGGCAAGTCTTCGGGAAAGACTTCAGGATATTTCCTTATCACAGGAATATCTTCGAATTTTGGTTCTTCGGCTCCCCTGTCCCCGACATGAGCCAAGAAAACAACACATCCCTTACGTAACAAATTTCGTGCCTACCAGCAATTAGTAATTTGTAGAGGCGTATCCTGTTTCATGAGTCACGATCGTTTCTTTACTCGCCACCGGGATGCGGACGTCAATCTCTGCTCGACCACTCGGCAATTAATCCATCTCAATTACTTCGTCGAAGTTCCCCAATTCAACTGGCAGTGGCTCAAGCGTAAACTCACGCTCTCCGGGTGCTATCTTGCCATTTCCAAATACTTCGTTGGCTTCCACTAGCTTCCGATTAGCTAGTTCCATCGAGTGCGAGTTATCTAACTTACTTGCTACTAAACCAAGTATACTCTCAAACTCTAGAGACGCGAAGCGTAAAATTTGCAACAGTATTTGGCAATACAGATGCATAACATTGAGTAATATGGGACGTACCGATATCCTTGCTTGAATTTCTGGCGTGTCTCCCTGGCTCCGGTGTGGAGCTTTCATCCTTGTGCCTGATTTTTTTTAGGGCAATATTTTCTGAAATGCTTTTTGCTTCCACAGTTAAAACAACCTTGTGCACATTTCTACTTGTCACTCGTTCTGCCCTGATATTCGTCATTGTCGTGGTTTCCTCCGTGATTCTCACTACCATCTTGGCCTCCATTTCTACTTCCAGTACCTTGCCTACAAGTTTCCTTGGGATGCCCCCTTTTGCCATAGTTTCACATTTTCCGTATTTACATCGCCCGACATGATAACGTAAACAATTGTCGCACTTAGGTAGGATACCCATGTAGTCTTTTCCCGTTTTGGCCTTCTTCTTGCTACTCGCCCGAGCCACCATCTTGAAATTTGCAATCTTTCTCTTACTATCCCCAGATGACTCTACAGGAGTCTCCTCTTTCTCGTCCGTAGTGGAAAATTTTCCTTGTCTAATCGCTTCTTCAGTGAGCGCCACGCTTGTCTCGATAGCCTCGGTGATCGTTGAAGGTTTAGATGTTGTTACCAGGCTTAGAATCTGAGGTGCCAATCCCCCAATGAAACGTTCAATCTTCCTAGATTCTGGTTCCACCAAACGCAAAGAAACTTGTGATAAATCGCCAAATCTCTGCACATATTCAGCTATCTTCGGACCTTCCATTTTCAAGTTCCACAATTCAGCCTCCAAGTTCTGGACTTCTGCCTTAGAGCAATATCTTTTACGCATCAGTTCCTTCAGCTCGCCCACGTCAAAGCATTCGCAGCAGTCTCGCCCATTGTTTGAACCTGAAGGTTCCACCATGATAGAGCCCCATCTACAAATAGTCTAGCTACGTACATGACCTGATGTTCTGGGGCACATTTGCTCAACTGTAAGACCGAATTCGTTTTCTCCACCCATCGCACGAAAGCTAAGGCACCCCCAGTGCCGTCGAATTTTCGAGGTTTGTGGTTCAAGAACTGCTCGTAAGTGCAGCCGCTGGGTGGGCTATTTCCTGAGGTATCTCCGCCGTATTCGGAGCGAAGGGCCTCGAGTTGTGCGATGGCTTGTGAGATGCGCTGTTGTGGTCCCGCCGTTGTTGTTAGCGGAGGATTGTTGGTATCGACGTTCTCTCTTATCGACATCTTCTGAGGAGAAGATTGGTTAGGTCAGGTCTTATTTGTTCGGAGAGTGCATATAGTTGTTTAGAGCTCATATGCACATACACATAATAGGTTATCAATCAATCAAGCAGTAGTATGATCATAGTGTAACCAAGTAGTTTGGTAATTATGTTTAATGAGAGCATAACAAGTAAGTACGTAGTATTATAATTATTGCACACACATATAGATCATTAACGCGCTTAACGAAGACATAGCGACTAAGCTCTCGTTGGTCATTGGTCACAAAGTATTTCCGCATGCTTTATGATGATTGGCTTCTCATTATTCCCTGACCACAATTGTATTGTCTTCCGAACGTATCACATCAAAGGGGCACAGGGTCACCCTACCCTTCTCCAACAAGTATATTAGTGTTTCGAAATTATGTAGTCAGAAGTGGTCTTCGAAAGTCTCCACAATCCTGGTTTATCATTAGTGTCTTTGCCCAAATGTAATGTAATCCTCATAAACCAGAAACCAACTATACTGGTGACTGAGGTGGAGGAGGAAAGAAAAGTAAACTGTTAACATGCGCGGACTCCTCCTCGAGCTTGTATATACGTCGAAGTAATTAACTGATCTGTCGTTCGGCAGTAAGGAAACATACATCAAATCCTGGGGAGAAGTGTAATAATAATAGGTGAGAGTGCCAAAGGAATCTTTGGTAAATGTGGAGGATCAAGGTATACTGGCAATAGATAAGGTGGAGGACGTGGTGTCTTACATGAAAGTTTCAGACAATATGCTGTCTTGTGATGTAGACACTTAAATCATGTTTTCGGTTATGTAATGTTTTGCATTTGAAGTTGCCAAATGTGGTGTCAGCTCAAGCTCCAACATTCTGCGACTCATATCCTCAAACTGTAGTTGATGTTACAGGAGCAACTCATCTCGTGTGTGGCCTCCATAATGTGAGGGATGGTAAGGGTCTAAAATTAGCATAGTGTATTATAGGAACCATCGAAATGCTTCGTCCAGCGATGTAGAGGTGAATGTATCAGACGGTGCAGCCTGTGAGGTCGTAGAAAATGCTGCTGTAGCAAAACGGATAGTCATGTGGTGTGCTGACCTGGAGTACCTTCCCGGGGTGTGGGTATGTCTTGAAGGAAAGCGATAGGCATGTTGGCGCAATGGACGTCGGTCTTCACAAGAGTAACATTAGCGGGTGAAGGTGTAGGAACAAACGTCTTAACTGATAAGGAGATTGTCAGGTGCTGGTACTGGGTCAGATAATAGGGGCGCAATGTCTAGTAAACCAAAAGAAACAGGGTCATGATCAAGTAAAGGTGCAGGTTCAGTAGGTGCAGCATCAAGCTGACCCATAAGGTGCAGAAGCTAGCTCAGGAGCAGGCCTTGGGTCGTGTAACGGTGTGGTGCCTCGAGCTGGTGATAGTGCAACAGTCATAACGGCGTTGTCGTCCGTGTCAGTAGTAGAAAGATGTAATCCGGCCGTTTATAAGGCTGTAAAATGTCACAGACTCAAAGGAGTCTGAATCGAGTGTACTCTAGAATCAGAGGGTAGCACGACGACATGGATCTCAAAATGTGCAATTAGTAACAATGTTCTCATCAAATTTCCCATCGCCCTGGGCGTCAACAGGAGGGTCACCAACAAGCAGATTAATGTCGTCATCAAACAATTCGTCAAAAAGACGGATTCTTGGGGAAAATAACCACGAAAGGTACGGCGTCGAGGATCGGAACCATGATGTGCTCGCCATCGAAGTGTCCAAATGATAAGATGGTCGTGGACCAAAACAGGAATGACAGAAAGATTCTTGTCAAAGAAGCCATCAGCAAGGGTAATTCATCGCCAAAGTCTGGCAGCGCAGACGGTTTGCATTGTCTGACGTAAATATCTCCGGCGCAGGTATGGTCTCATCAGGTGTGGTCCCTTCATTTGTGGCAGTGGCCATAGAGTCGTCATCATCTGACAATTCGTTCCCTGAGGAAGGTGACGTGTGTGCTAGTACATAATAGTCATAGCATGCATATAGTAATCTTTAACACTTTGTGTATTGCAAATAAAGACAATTCATAATGTAATCATGTATCCACATATTTATCCTAGTCTCCCCAGACTATCCCACCCAGTCTCTCAGACTAAACTCCCTAGTCTCTCAGACTAACTCCCTAGCCTCTCAGAGTAATTTCCTGATCTCTAAGACCAGCGTCCCAGTCTCAAAGACTAAATCCCTGGCCTCTAAGACCAATCCTCCCAGTCTCTAAGACTAAATCCCTGGCCTCTAAGACCAATCCTCCCAGTCTCTAAGACTAAATCCCTGGTCTCTAAGACCAATCCTCCCTCAGCCTCTAAGGCTGATCCTCCCTCAGCCTCTAAGGCTGATCCTCCCTCAGCCTCTAAAGCTGAACTATAAATATAAATTTTGAAATGTGTATGTGTGCCTTTTGTTTGTAAAAATGTTTGTTCCCTGGATCTGGACGCTTTGTGTATACAATGTAGAAGTGTTTGAAAATGTTTTTCGTGAGAGCCCTGATGATCGTAGTCTAGACTCGAGAAAGAATCCTAGTTCGCTACGACCGAGGCTCTGATACCAAGCTGTCACACCCTGACTTTTGCGGAAGCGTGATTATTGGTGTGACTTCTTAATACCATTTCATACGATCATAACAACACTATATGATAAAACCAGTAGATGTACATCCATTAATTTAAGTTTAAAAGTAACAACATTGTTTCAAAACGTAGACTTCAAATTCGAGTTTTACCATTATACAAAATGTTTATGAGTTAACTAAGGACTCATCAAAAGATATTAAATAGCACCAAGGTTTGGAAGGCGTGTCTTGTCCAGGAAAGAGACACACTGACCAAACTTAAAGACCGTGGATGACATCTTTATTCACAACGCAGCTTAAAACTCCAACGCCCGCCAGATCCATTTACTAATTCCCTGAAATACATGTAGTTTGAAAAATCATCATAAAGTTGAGCGAGTTCATGTGTATGTGAGTGTGTATAAACCTTTAAAGTATGTCTGTATATGAAAAGTCCCTGGTATGTAGCAATAAGGAAAAAGAGATCACCATTGGGTTGCAAAGCCAATGATATGTGTGAAGTGATGCAGGAAGACTCAAACCTAGCGGATTTGTGCGTCGGGCACTTAGTCACCACATGGTCCACTTGGCGGACTCAGGAGTGGGGCTCGCTACACCCAAATATATCTATCACTAATGTCCCTCGGTCCTACAACGAGGATTAATGGCCTCAAGTTTCCACCTACCCACTCACATGATCTAAGTAGTAAAAACCCTCCTTAAGCTAATCATACCATGTAAGTTTTGTCTGTAATAGTTGTAACATGTATTTCACCCCCGAAGTATAAAACTGAAAACAGTTAAGAGAAAAAAAGGGGGACATGAACTCACAGTATTGCGTCTTCAGTATGTGTAACCCAAGTCTCCTCGGCAAACACGACTACCTACAATGGTCTAACGTCTATTAGACGAACGGGTCGTGCCTTGTCTTAGTATTTATGTTTTTGAGCTACGCTTCTGACATTATTCCAAGTTATAATGATTATATTTGGCTTTGGAATAATTGTTTATACAATATTTCCGTATTAATACTTTTCAAGTATTCGTACTCGTATTTCCTTCCCAAGGATGGGGGTATCTTATACATGTATTTTCGTATTTGTATTTGTATATCTTGCCAAGTAACGGAGTCGAATCTCGGTGTATTGTTCTAAATAAAATATGTTAATATATTCCCAATATATTTTTCTCAAACCATGTATTTCAAACCTCACTTAGAAAAATATATTTAAATTATTTGTCAAAAATATCTTAATTCTCAAAATATATATATTTTTCTCAAAAATATTATATTTTACTTCATCAATTTTCCAAAATAATATTGTACCAAAAATATACGTATAAGAGTATTCTTCCGACAAACTACGTAAGTTACGTTTTAGTGTTTCGTATTATAACAATACTTGTGTAACTTAAACTATTTATTTTGCGAGAGCTTCGGTATTAGTTTGGAGTCGAAATCTCGATACCATAACTTATACTATTTTTACCCTAAAAGTAATATAACTAGTTTACAAAACAAGCAAATATTCACACAAGAGTTTTAGTATAAAATATATATATTCTAAATATATATTTATTAAGTTTTATTTACGAAAATCAACCTCCGAGACTTTGTGTTTTCGTAATAAAAATGATGGCGAAGTTTATTTCGAAACTAAGGTTAAAAATATAGTTGTAAACATTTACTAGAAAAATATTTCTAAGTGTTGAAATTTAGAAAAATTTCGCCAGAGTTTCCTCTGTAAATGGAGGTGTCAATGTTTTTTAGCATATCATTTTCTTTTGTAAAATCATTCAAACAATCATCAATAAACCAACACAAAATCTCTATCCATCAATTTGACAAAAACAAGCATAAACCATAAACTTATGAACTTGAAAGTTTGTAAAATATGTAGTAACTTACTAGCACACTTAGTAAGTCTTGTTATCTTTAAAAATATGATTAGTTTCTTAACAACTTTATTTTTAAAGAATTTGACCATTCACAACTTCATGTCATGTTTTCTAAAAATATTTCTTTATGATATTTTCTTTTTACACAAGTGTTCCTACACTTGTTTACCCACTAAAAATGTGTTAAGTTCATGTAATATCCAAATTTTAACAAAACTTATTCCTTTCACTTGGTTCTTCCGAAAAAACCACTCATAGATCTTTAGATCTACAAGTTTATAACTTTATTTTCCAAGAAATTACTTATTTGTTCAAGTTCAAAGTTCATGTGTGGATGATTCCAACATTCCACATATCTTTAACCTTCACATCTTGCTAGTTCATGTCTCTAAACATGATCTAGCAAGTCCATGTGATGAATCATCTCATTTTTACTAACAAACAACATTCAAAAATCATAACAACACAAGAACAACAAGGTTTCTTCATTAATATAACATTACTTCATCTCTAGTTAGTTTATACTTCAAGACTTAGCTTATGTTCTTTAGAGTTCTTACTTTTTTCACCATTCTTTTTGCTATTAACCAACAAAAATATGAACAAGATGAAGATCTAAGGCGCTTACTACTAGCACAAGGCTAGGGGAGTTCAAGAAGATAAATGAAGTGGATAAAAGCAAATGGTGATGGTCCTTCAGCTTCCTAAAGCTCCACGCTTACTTATACACCTTCTAACACCCTTGGATATATGTAGAATTGGATGAAGATGGTTGAATGATGGTGGTGTTGTGGTTGTTGTTCTTGGCCGAGAAGAAGAAAGAAAGGAAGAGTAGAAAGAAGTTTGCAAGTGTGTTGGTGAAATGAAGTCCTTAACCTCTTGTGTTCTTTTATAATCCAATTTCAAGTTCACCCACCATGTAATGTGTTCCTTTAACCAACAACCATCTAAATAAAATAATCAAAAGAATGTGGGGGGTGTCCCCACATCTTGTGACCGTCAATTAGGGGGGGGTATGGGGTTGGGTTGTGATGATTTAGTTACTTATTTAGTTAAGTTTGAAGTGTTTAGTTAGTATGTTATTGTGTGTTATCTAATATAAGGTGTGTTAGGGTGTTCGGGGACCCTAACTAGCTCAGAAAAGTAAAAACAATGTGTTTGGCAATATTTTTATGTTCCGGGTAAAGTCCGGTTGTTCGGTTGGGTATCATTCCGTTAAAGTGTTTAATTAATCTTTAAAGTGTCTTTTATGTTACTTTTAGTGACACAATAAATTCCCAAAACTTTGGTAAGTACCTAGGACTATTTTACCAAGTTTTTGCACTTTACTAGCATCGTTAAATGCTGAATTTTGGTTATTTAGTGCAGAATTCTGCATTTAAAGTGTGTTTTAGGCACTTCCTGTAGGATCGTGTTTCGACCTGAACGAGTCGTTCAGAGGAGTTTTCTCTGTTTCAGGTGCGGAATAACAAGAAACGGAGTAGAAATAGCTGATTCTTCACTAATATCACTGATTCTATTGATTTAACAAAAGATTACATCCAAATCTCGATCCGGCAGCACTTCGGTATGAGTTACAAGGTCTGATCTTATGAGGTTCGCTTATGTCCTATATATAGGGCATGGAGATCCCCTTCAATGGACATGTCCGAATAAGCGGACCTGACACATAAGCGGACCTCCTATGATAGGTCCCCACATACGGACATGTACACATAAGCGGACCTCCTATGATAGGTCCCCACATACGGACATGTACACATAAGCGGACCTCCTATGATAGGTCCCCACATATGGACATGTACACATAAGCGAACCTATCTCTAAACACACATACAATATCCTGTTTTCTCGTAAAACATGCCCTAATCTAACACTCTAAGACTAAGACTCGATACAAGACGAAGTCGACAGATGTAGTGCACCAACACTTCCCGGCACTATAACTATCACCTAGTGACGCAGTTTTATGGTCCTCACTTCCCTACACTCCCTACTAGTGTAGTGTCATGTCTCTGGCTCATACTGGCCTCATAAACATTGTCTGTCTTTGTGATGGCATTGTCAGCATGTTTTTTGGGTTATCCGCTCATTGTGCTAACTGTGCTTTGTGCATCAAGTTTGTTACTAAAGTTTGTGTGTAATAAATGGAGTGACAGTATAAATGTGATGCATGTGTATGTATGTATCAGAAATCAGAAAGCAGTTTAATCAACAGTTGTAATTAAGCACAGTCATTAAGCACAATTAATTATTAATTAACTGTACGGATGCATGCAAATTTGACAGTTGTCACATATACATACTTAATATCAATTTTTAACTTGAAGAAATCATCATTTCTTAACTTGAAATTTATACTAAAATTAGGGAAACATTGGTAAATATTTTTAGGTGAACTTTTAGGGAATAAGTTTCACCAAAACTTATATTTTTCTAAGTGTCAAAATTTTATAAAAATTTTGACATAGTTTCCCCTAAAAATGGAGGTTTCCCATTTTTTCAAAACATGTCTTTATTTTCTTTTCAATCATCAAAACAATTTTCAACAACAATCATCAACAACATTTACTAAAATCTTTATACGAAACATCATAGTGAACTTGATTCTTGTTAAACATGTGTTGTCTTTTAGATCTACAGTTTACATAAGGTGATCTTTCCAAAATAAGTGTTCTTGTAAATTCGTAACCAACTTTTTATAAGACTTTATTTTACTAACCAACTCATCCATGAGTTTAATAGTTTCAAAGTTTGTAAATCATGTTTCTAAAACCACTTTTATGTTTATTAGGAAGATTATTGTTTTTTTTAATCTCATGTTTACCCATGGATCTTTCAAAACAAGCTTTATGTTATATTTTTAACAAACTTTCCATGAGTTTTAGTTTCAAAAATTAGTTCTACACATACTTTACCACGTCAAAACTACAAGTTTATGCACAAAATTCATATTTCAAGTTCACATTATGCTTCATATGTTCACCTTCAAGTTTAACCATGGGTCCTTCAAGATCCATGCTTAAACTTGGTAGATCCTAGCTTTAACATACTTGATCTAATCATAAACACAAGATACCACATCAACAACTTCATTACATACACTAAAATTTCATGCAATCACTTATTTTCTTCATGAATATGTTAGATCTTCTTATTTTTAACATTAGAAGTTAAGTTGTTTAGATGGTGAAACTTGTACATAACATAAACATGACTTAAATTAGTGATCAAGGGGCTTACTACTAGCTCTAATGGCTAGGGAAGTGGCACCAAGATGAAGGTGATGCACAAGGAAGAAAGTGAGTGGTTAAAAGCTCCACAAGATGGTCCTTCAAGTTCCGACACCTCAAGCCTTCTTAGATGGTCTCCATACACCTTGTAGTGGCCTTAGAATGGATGTATGATGATCAAAAGTGAGGGTGTGTGATGGTGGAGGTGAGGCCGAGAGCAAGAGGGCAAGGGAGGAAGGAGGTGAAGTGAATGAGAATGGGGGATTTGTTTAGGATCTTATAAGATCTTTCAAATCTTCTTAATGGTATAATCCTTAGAATATTCCCAACATAATATCTAATAAGATCAAATGAGATCAAATAAAATCCCCTTTGTGGGACCCTTGTCCAACCGTCCAACTAAAGAGGGGGGGGGGGGGGCAAAGTGTAATTTTGTTTTTGAGAAATTGAAGGTTTAAAGTGTAAATGGTAAGGTTTAAATATGTTCAAGTGTGTTTAGGGGTTTTTATGATTTTTAAGGTGTTCTAGCATTAGTACTAGTTTAATATCATAAAAACATTACTTCTAGTCAAATTTTGATGTTCCAGTTATTGTCCGGTTGTTCGGTTCGTTAAAGTGCTGAATTGCGCAGTTTCACTAGGCATAAAACACTTTTTGTGGCAGTTTTAATCCCCGACACTTCGTAAGTTATTTTGGACAATAAGACATAAATTCTGCATGATATTTTGAGGATAAAAAGCTGATTATAGCTGAATTATGGCTGATTTGTGCAAAATTATGCATTTAAAGTGTGTTTCGGGTGCTTTTAGTGCATAGTTTAGCTTCCGGAAAGTTTATATGTTAACCCTTGTATCCATACTTGGGTTTTAATGTATTTTAGATGTTGGACCTACTCCTCGGCCCTAATTTTATTATCTAACTGCTTTCTGCACAGTTGCTGACACAGTGTGTCTTACCGGTGAGTTTACTAGTCTTTCTGACGCAACGCTAAAAGTAATGCATGAAGCAATATTCGAAGTATAGAATGTGCATGAATTCACAAGTATAGCATGTAATCAGACAATGTTGACATTTAAGCACATAATTGCAGATATTAAATAATAATTAAATTGTACGGAAATTACCGGTTTTGTGCCAGTTGTCACAACATGTGCTTACATGAAGTGTCTTTTATTGATGTTTCAGGAATGGCCAAGACCACGATGACCTAGGTACCTATGTCTAACTAATCTCTTTATTCATTCAAGGAAAACCAAGGAGGAAGTGTTACCAATCTCTGGAATGTTGATAGTGGTTATTCCATGGATATGATGGGTGACATTTCTCTGATAGATAATGTTCAATTTTCTTTTAACAAATGATATGTTTTCTTTAAAGGAGATAAGGGAGGTAAGATCAGCCAGAAATGTACAATCAAATTTGGTACACAAATTTTTAAAATTAGGGCTGCAAACGAATCAAACGTTTGGCGAACAGTTCGTGAACTGTTCGGCGGGAAGTTGGTTTGTGTTCGTTCATTTATTAAACAAAGAAACACAAACAAGAAATTTCGTTCGTTTAGTTAAATGAACAAACATGAACAGAGGGCGCGCTCGTTCATTTATGTTCGTGAACGTTCGGTAACATGTTTGTTTGTGTTCGATAATTCATTAGTGTTTTTAGCTTTTATATTTTATTTAAATACTTCAAAATTCCGACAAATAAATATTTAATAAGTGTCAACGTATTACATATATTGTTCATGAACGTTTGTTGTGTTCGTTTGTTACCATTTGTGTTCGTGAACATTAGTTTGTGCTCATTTGTGTTCATCATTGTTCGTTTTCATTCGTTGCCTAAAATTAACAAACAAACAAACACAAACGAACACGAACAAGTTCATTTCCTTAACAAACAAACATGAACATAAAATCTTTTTCGGTAAGCGTTCATGAACAGTTCGTGAACACATATATTTCTTAACAAACGAACAGGAACAAGGACTTGTTCGTGTTCGTTTGGTTCGTTTGCATCCCTATTTAAAATGATTGGTATTAAATTTGATGATGGAATGGTTAAGAAAAAATAACAAAAATATTTTTCTTAGTTTATAAATTTGTACATAAAGTTTATGCACAAATTTAGGGGTGGGGGATATGAGAAATACGAAAAGATTTTCTTTATTCTTTATGCATTGTTTTAAGGGGGGTAAACAGAAAAATACAAATGTAGTTTGTTGCATCATATGGGAATTGATATAAA
The DNA here is from genome assembly GCA_030545235.1 of Helianthus tuberosus. Classification (NCBI taxonomy): domain Eukaryota; kingdom Viridiplantae; phylum Streptophyta; class Magnoliopsida; order Asterales; family Asteraceae; genus Helianthus; species Helianthus tuberosus. The sequence goes on from CM060376.1 coordinate 183,305,014, forward strand.
CTTCCGTTTGTAGGTGAGATTGACACATGTAAAACATTAAACTGAGAAAAACTAGAATCTAATGTGATATATTGATAAGCTCTATTTTGACTTGGAAAATAAAGTGTTTTTGACTGGATTGAATCTAATATTTGGCTTTAGTGAGGAACATCACTTAGATCAGTACAATTATATTTGACTGTTTGTGTGATGTCCCTATACACATTGTGTTTGTTTTGGGGTCTGAAATCGAATATGAGAACATTCTGGTATCTTCTTGATGTGTGTAAAATGCAACATATAAATTACATCAAATGAGGCATAAAACTAACCCTTTTTTAGTACTAATATTGGAAAAAGAGTGTTTTTGTCTTCCTTTTGTATTTTCAGGATTAAATGAGCTCAAAAACGCAAAAGAAGCAAAAAGACAGCTAAATCCAACATAAATACAAGAAAAGGAACATTAGTGGATTGCCCGAACCCTCAACGGCACCTTCCAAAGCAAAATAGAGAAAACAGAAGGCTGAACACGCCCCGTGCTCAGCCAGCACGGGGCCGTGCCCAAGAAGCAGCAGAAAAGACAAACCTATAGAAGCTTCTATTGCCCACCACGGGCCGTGCTCAGCGGACACGGGGGCGTGTCGAAAGTACAGCAGGCGCATTTATTGTAATTGCGAATTACAATTAATGAGGAGAGAGAGTGTCAGACGGGCACGGGGCCGTGTCCAGCTCTCTGTTCAGCCTATAAATAGGAGTGCTTGGATTCATTTCATCTCATCCCTTGGCACACCACCTCTCTCACACTTCATCCACCACCCACCACCATCACAACACCATCATCCACCACCATCATCCATTGTCCATCATAGAGTGTGTGAGTCGTCTCGGGATCCAAGATTGATCGTAAGAGTTCTTGACAATCAAGGCCATGTTTGCCTAAGTCTCTTACATCACTTGGTGAAGACAAAGTGTCTAGTATAATACTTTTTATTTCTAATCTTTTGCACTTTTTATTTGGTTTTGTATTAATGACTTTAATAACTAGTTACTTATGTTGAAGGTGATCTTTCCTTATCGTTTGTCCGTGGTGTCTTGGCATTATTTTACTGTCTATATAAAATAAAGGATTTTCACCATTCATATCTCCACGGTCTATATGGAGGTATGTTGGCTACCTGGTAGGGGGTTAAGGGAACGGTTTGGTAAAGGTCTTGCCATTGTTCAGCGTTTAGAGGTCCTGCAATGGACCTGGGTCAAATTTAGTAGGACCTCCTTCAATACTTCACGGTATTGGATGGCGGGGGTCCAAACTCTTTGATCCCCTCATAAGTTAACTACTATTAATACTATAACCCGGCTATTTAGGACTGTATCCCTGCTGACTCAGACTACTTAGTCGAGGGTAACGTCACCGCCAAAAGCGGGGCCTACCACAATACTGCATTAATAACTTAATTCATTATCTTCCAATAATCCACCCCTTTAGGATTGTATCCCTGCTGACTCAAACTACTGGGGTGAGGGTAACGTCACCTTCAAAAGAGGGGCCTACTACAATAACTAAGATAATCTCTTAATTATGTGCAAAAGTGCGGAAATAATCAAAGGTTATACTAGATACGAGTCGGAACCAAGTGATTCATCTTGTCTATCTGTTTTTTTTATTTTTATTTTCAGCATTTTAGTTAGTTTTTATTTTTCTTAGTTTAAAACATTTTTCTAAACTTTTATTTTGGTTAGACGTTGAGGATAAACCGGTATTAAAAGCTCTTGTGTCCTTGGACGACCTCGGTATCTTACCAACGCTATACTACACTCAACGATGGGTGCACTTGCCCATATGTGTGTTTAGTGTTAGTGAAATATCGTGTTTTATAAATTTAAAACTTGGCTAAAATAAGTGTTAAAAAGGGCTTAAAATATACACCTAAAATATACGACACTTCGCACGCATCACTTCTCTATTTTGTGAAAACAAAGACCTAGAGATGCTTAACACATCAGCTTTTGTTATCCCGAAAGCGGACACCTAGTTGTTTGTTGTTCAAAGCCAATGTGCTTTTAGATCAATCAAAACATCAAAAGAGACCATATGAGTCCAAAAAGATGCCAATGTGCACAACAAAAGAGACCCTCTATTGTCCAAAAACCTCCACCCTTAATCATATGAAAAATCATTTTATGTGTATTTTATACACATCTCTACATATGATTTATTCTGTTCTTTTCTTAACCCAGTTCCAGATAAGATTTTAGATTCTAAGGCAGATAGTATGAAAATATATGGTAGGGAAACTACTTGCATGATAGAATGTACAAAACATGTTCTAGGGTATTTGTGGGACCCACTTTAGATCATAATTAATGCATAAAACATAATAAGAAATCAAGATGATTATGTAAGAAAGGTTTAAAGCAAGAGTTCAGGTGGACAAACATATTGACAATCACATAGACTAGTTTAAGTAAATTTGTGCTGAAAAATGTTCTTCGGTTTATCCTAAAACGATTTGATCCCATTTCAAATGCAATTGTATATTATAACCATTGAGTTAATTTTTATGTTTGTATTTCAGTTTTTAAGTTATAGTTTTCTTATTATTTTTATAAAAAATAAAAATAATAAAAAACATTATAAACCATTCTTGAAAATTTGACTAATCATTGAAGGTTAAAAGAAATTCAGATATTGAAATTTCTAGTACAAGTACTAATCATCTTTTTTTTTTTTATTTTTTTTTTTTTAGGATTTTCTTAGTTTTTCAGCTTCTGCAGAGCTCAGCACGGGCCGTGCCCGCTGAACACGCCCACGTGCTCAATCTTTGGAACTGGCAATCCTGTTTTACATCAGACAGTAAGCTGAACACGGGGCCGTGTCCACTCAACACGCCCCCGTGCCCAAGTTTCAGTTACTGAAAACAGAACCGTTAGATCCCGACGGTTGGTAATTTCTGACATAAACATGAGTGATAGTAATTATTTTTACTTTCGGCACTCTTATGGTACGTGGTGTCAATTATGTGGTGGCGAACATGAAGAAGTAAAATGCTACTTCCTAAATTATAGGCCCCACTACATGGACCCACGATCTTCTCACAACCTTAAGAGGGGCGAAAGTAAAAATAAGCACTATTTCTCCCTCGAATGCGCCCAGCCAGATATTCTAGGGGAAATGTTCCTTAGCGAATTATTTCAAGTAGAAGAGCTAATTCTGAAATGGATAGAAGAGCTTGGGAAGGATTTTATTAATCCGCCCCAAGACGATACCCATGAAGAAATGTTGGAACCGCATTCCGACAACCTCGTTGCTCCCGAAAATACCTTCGTACCTAGCAAAGACTTGGACGATAGTCGTCCCTGTGTCGATTGTGCTGTGAAGGACTCTCCATCGACTTCGTTCGGTGCATACATAGACCTGAGCGATTCGGCATATACCTTCTTTAACAAGAGCCCGGAAAAGGGTTGGACTTGTCCACCTAGAATGAAAATAGGAATTACCCTCACCGACAACCTCTTGCGTTCTCGCCTTAGTCTAGGACAATTAAGGTATATTAGGCACTTTGGGGTTGTTCCAACCAGTCAGGAACCACCCGATACAAACAAGTTCCTTAAAAAACTAGACAACTTCATAAAACAGTCCGTAGACACGGGGCCGTGCCCAGCCAACACGCCCCCGTGTCCATCGAAAGATTCCTTTCTGATCAGTACGACAGAATACGGACAAACTGTGTCAGAACTCCACCTGCACACGGGGCCGTGTCCACTGAACACGGGGCCGTGTCCAGGTTGCTGTCATTTTCTATAAATGCAGCCAAGAATTCTGCACATTTGGACCAACTTGAGGCAGAGATTTGCAGGAATCTTCTCTCAAACTATCCTAGGTAAGTCTAAAAGAAAGTTCCAACAACCCATCTTGTCCCTTCCTCTTTTAGTAATTTCCTTCTTCTTCATCTTTCTCCAAGAACTACCATTGAAAGTTTGGAATTCCTCCAACTCTATGGTAGGGATAAATGAGTTTTGTTCAAAGAATCTTGGTAAAAACATGTTATGAAACATGGTTTTAAGTTATTAGTAACCAAAAAGGGCCTGCAACATTCAGAAAATAACTTAAAAATACAAGTTTCCTTGTTCCAAAACTCGGCAGAAAGATGGACACGGGGCCGTGCTCAGTGAGCACGGGGCCGTGTCCGGTTACTGTTTCATTAAATAAGCTATTTTTAGTTTATTTTTCGTAGGATGTCAAGTGAAAACAGCGATACATCTTCTGTGCATTCGTCAAACAACCGAAGAGGAAGAAGACCCTCCATCGAAGCTACACTTGTTCACTATGTGATAGCATTAAGGGAGGCTCTCGACGAAATGACTTCAGTAGAGGAGGTCCTTATCGACCGTATTAACGATCTTACGATGGGACTTGAAAGCAGCTTCCAAGAAATTAACCTCTTGCACCAGAGGTTAAATATTCTTGTAGCACCTCCAATGGAACCAGTCCTTCCTCAGCAGGATTGGAACCTGGCTCTCGGAATCAACAACCCTACCGGGTGGGAAGACTTTCCGGCGGAACCTCCCATGGAACACCAACAAGAGATCCCGGTGGAAGTTGAAACTCCTCAAACTAATGCCAACGAGCCTTCTTTTCTCCTTCCAAGGGAGATAGAAGAATGGCTCGCCGACATTTGAGGAGAACCGCACTCGGAAGAAGGAGTTCACTAAGGCCTTGTTTAACCAAGATTGAGTATTTCTTGGAAATTTTGCTAAATTAAAATAAAGTAAAGGCTAGGACTCCATGGTTTGTTATTTCTTTTATCTAGTTTAATTTAGGATTATGTAAGTTCTCTCTATGATGAAATGAAATGATGGTTTTAATGTTTGGATGGTTTGTAATGAATAAAACACACTCATGGTGGTAAAGGATGAAAAGGGGAACGAGAAAAATGATCCCATGCACAAGAACGAGGCAACCCGACAATTTTCTCCCTTTCAGAAGGTTCAACACGGGCCGTGCCCAACCAACACGGCCCCGTGTCGAACCACCTGCAGAAAACGCCCAGTACAGGTAACTGGACACGGGCCGTGTTCACCCAACACGCCCCCGTGTCCAGACTTCTGTTTCTCTTATTTCAATTTTGTTACTGGCACTTGAACACGGGGCCGTGCCCGGATAACACGGGACCGTGTTCAGTGCCCAGTAACACAAATTTTTGCTTTTTAAACACTATTTTACACATCTAATCAACCTAAAAATTTATTTTTGGGACACATTGAGGACAATGTGTAATTTAAGTGTGGGGGGGATGCTAAAACCTTGAATTTTGCAAGTCCTAAATACAAGCCTTACACAAAACTCTATTGGAACCGCTAATCACCCCAAATTTTTTCAAAAATTTCAATTTTTTTTACTTGTCTAGGTTTAACTCGGGAAATTCAAGCTCTCAAAAAGGTTATATTTTTACAAATTTACAACCGATAGCGTAGTGATAAAAAGAACCAACATAAGAAAATTATGAAAATGCATGACAAACTTATTTAAAATTTGATTATATATACTTGATCACATAAAAACCCATTCCCACAAAAGTGAGTTTTGAGCCTTTATTGAGCACACAATTCCATATCATTTGACTAAATGCTCATTTTTCGTTTCTTGTGTGAATAGCCGTTTGGTTCTTACGACTCTAGAACTTGCCATAACAATACATTCCCGGTCCTTATCAACTTAAACCCGAGTAAGTAAATGATTGAGGCATTAGGACTAACATTTTTTTTTCTCTACACCATTATTTTTCTTTTTCTTTTACCACCTACCCAAAAATCCCCCTAGTTAGCCCCTTTGAGCCTAAACCTTTTCGTTTCATCACCCAAAACAAAAACCCTTTCACCCACCAAAACCTTTTTCATTTTTTTTTTACCCTTTATTTTAGTAACAAGTTCGGTTCTTCGTAAAAAAAAAAAAAAATAAAAAAAAAAAAAAAAATAATGAAGCAAAAAGAAAATAAACAAACAAAGTAATCAAAAATAACTTTGTTTGAATAAAAGCTTCATTAAAAATAAAAAGTTGAAAAAAAAAAAAAAAAATACGAAAACCGACACTTGTTACGCTTTTTGCCTTTTCTTTTTTTTACTAACCACTAACCCAATCACCTACCTTTAACCCTAGCCAACCCTTAACCCACAAAGTCCTCTTGATATCTACAAAGGTATAAAAGTTAAAAAGGAGGAGGATTGATTTTTTGGCAAGCCTATGGTAGGAATAAGTTCCAAGACCGCTCTCGAGTGATTCACTAAAAATACACCTTCGGCCGAGTGTGAGTGATTTCCCCGCGAGGTATGTGAACTTGTATATAAATAGAATTTTAAAAAAATATGTTATGCCCAATTAAGTAATTTCTTTTATGAACAGTTCTAAATAAATCATTACGAATAGGAGTGTAAATAAATAAAAATAAAACCCCAAAAAGATCTTGGAAATCCCGACACTCTATGACAAGCCCAAAACCTTCTCTTCTACCTATTCCATTTGGGAGTGTAAGCCAAATATTAAAGAGTTTTGCTTGAGGACAAGCAAAAGTTCAAGTGTGGGGGTATTTGATGTGTGTAAAATGCAACATATAAATTACATCAAATGAGGCATAAAACTAACCCTTTTTTAGTACTAATATTGGAAAAAGAGTGTTTTTGTCTTCCTTTTGTATTTTCAGGATTAAATGAGCTCAAAAACGCAAAAGAAGCAAAAAGACAGCCAAATCCAACATAAATACAAGAAAAGGAACATTAGTGGATTGCCCGAACCCTCAACGGCACCTTCCAAAGCAAAATAGAGAAAACAGAAGGCTGAACACGCCCCGTGCTCAGCCAGCACGGGGCCGTGCCCAAGAAGCAGCAGAAAAGACAAACCTATAGAAGCTTCTATTGCCCACCACGGGCCGTGCTCAGCGGACACGGGGGCGTGTCGAAAGTACAGCAGGCGCATTTATTGTAATTGCGAATTACAATTAATGAGGAGAGAGAGTGTCAGACGGGCACGGGGCCGTGTCCAGCGGACACGGGGCCGTGTCCAGCTCTCTGTTCAGCCTATAAATAGGAGTGCTTGGATTCATTTCATCTCATCCCTTGGCACACCACCTCTCTCACACTTCATCCACCACCCACCACCATCACAACACCATCATCCACCACCATCATCCATTGTCCATCATAGAGTGTGTGAGTCGTCTCGGGATCCAAGATTGATCGTAAGAGTTCTTGACAATCAAGGCCATGTTTGCCTAAGTCTCTTACATCACTTGGTGAAGACAAAGTGTCTAGTATAATACTTTTTATTTCTAATCTTTTGCACTTTTTATTTGGTTTTGTATTAATGACTTTAATAACTAGTTACTTATGTTGAAGGTGATCTTTCCTTATCGTTTGTCCGTGGTGTCTTGGCATTATTTTACTGTCTATATAAAATAAAGGATTTTCACCATTCATATCTCCACGGTCTATATGGAGGTATGTTGGCTACCTGGTAGGGGGTTAAGGGAACGGTTTGGTAAAGGTCTTGCCATTGTTCAGCGTTTAGAGGTCCTGCAATGGACCTGGGTCAAATTTAGTAGGACCTCCTTCAATACTTCACGGTATTGGATGGCGGGGGTCCAAACTCTTTGATCCCCTCATAAGTTAACTACTATTAATACTATAACCCGGCTATTTAGGACTGTATCCCTGCTGACTCAGACTACTTAGTCGAGGGTAACGTCACCGCCAAAAGCGGGGCCTACCACAATACTGCATTAATAACTTAATTCATTATCTTCCAATAATCCACCCCTTTAGGATTGTATCCCTGCTGACTCAAACTACTGGGGTGAGGGTAACGTCACCTTCAAAAGAGGGGCCTACTACAATAACTAAGATAATCTCTTAATTATGTGCAAAAGTGCGGAAATAATCAAAGGTTATACTAGATACGAGTCGGAACCAAGTGATTCATCTTGTCTATCTGTTTTTTTTATTTTTATTTTCAGCATTTTAGTTAGTTTTTATTTTTCTTAGTTTAAAACATTTTTCTAAACTTTTATTTTGGTTAGACGTTGAGGATAAACCGGTATTAAAAGCTCTTGTGTCCTTGGACGACCTCGGTATCTTACCAACGCTATACTACACTCAACGATGGGTGCACTTGCCCATATGTGTGTTTAGTGTTAGTGAAATATCGTGTTTTATAAATTTAAAACTTGGCTAAAATAAGTGTTAAAAAGGGCTTAAAATATACACCTAAAATATACGACACTTCGCACGCATCACTTCTCTATTTTGTGAAAACAAAGACCTAGAGATGCTTAACACATCAGCTTTTGTTATCCCGAAAGCGGACACCTAGTTGTTTGTTGTTCAAAGCCAATGTGCTTTTAGATCAATCAAAACATCAAAAGAGACCATATGAGTCCAAAAAGATGCCAATGTGCACAACAAAAGAGACCCTCTATTGTCCAAAAACCTCCACCCTTAATCATATGAAAAATCATTTTATGTGTATTTTATACACATCTCTACATATGATTTATTCTGTTCTTTTCTTAACCCAGTTCCAGATAAGATTTTAGATTCTAAGGCAGATAGTATGAAAATATATGGTAGGGAAACTACTTGCATGATAGAATGTACAAAACATGTTCTAGGGTATTTGTGGGACCCACTTTAGATCATAATTAATGCATAAAACATAATAAGAAATCAAGATGATTATGTAAGAAAGGTTTAAAGCAAGAGTTCAGGTGGACAAACATATTGACAATCACATAGACTAGTTTAAGTAAATTTGTGCTGAAAAATGTTCTTCGGTTTATCCTAAAACGATTTGATCCCATTTCAAATGCAATTGTATATTATAACCATTGAGTTAATTTTTATGTTTGTATTTCAGTTTTTAAGTTATAGTTTTCTTATTATTTTTATAAAAAATAAAAATAATAAAAAACATTATAAACCATTCTTGAAAATTTGACTAATCATTGAAGGTTAAAAGAAATTCAGATATTGAAATTTCTAGTACAAGTACTAATCATCTTTTTTTTTTTTTTTTTTTTTTTTTTTTTTTTTTTTTTTAGGATTTTCTTAGTTTTTCAGCTTCTGCAGAGCTCAGCACGGGCCGTGCCCGCTGAACACGCCCACGTGCTCAATCTTTGGAACTGGCAATCCTGTTTTACATCAGACAGTAAGCTGAACACGGGGCCGTGTCCACTCAACACGCCCCCGTGCCCAAGTTTCAGTTACTGAAAACAGAACCGTTAGATCCCGACGGTTGGTAATTTCTGACATAAACATGAGTGATAGTAATTATTTTTACTTTCGGCACTCTTATGGTACGTGGTGTCAATTATGTGGTGGCGAACATGAAGAAGTAAAATGCTACTTCCTAAATTATAGGCCCCACTACATGGACCCACGATCTTCTCACAACCTTAAGAGGGGCGAAAGTAAAAATAAGCACTATTTCTCCCTCGAATGCGCCCAGCCAGATATTCTAGGGGAAATGTTCCTTAGCGAATTATTTCAAGTAGAAGAGCTAATTCTGAAATGGATAGAAGAGCTTGGGAAGGATTTTATTAATCCGCCCCAAGACGATACCCATGAAGAAATGTTGGAACCGCATTCCGACAACCTCGTTGCTCCCGAAAATACCTTCGTACCTAGCAAAGACTTGGACGATAGTCGTCCCTGTGTCGATTGTGCTGTGAAGGACTCTCCATCGACTTCGTTCGGTGCATACATAGACCTGAGCGATTCGGCATATACCTTCTTTAACAAGAGCCCGGAAAAGGGTTGGACTTGTCCACCTAGAATGAAAATAGGAATTACCCTCACCGACAACCTCTTGCGTTCTCGCCTTAGTCTAGGACAATTAAGGTATATTAGGCACTTTGGGGTTGTTCCAACCAGTCAGGAACCACCCGATACAAACAAGTTCCTTAAAAAACTAGACAACTTCATAAAACAGTCCGTAGACACGGGGCCGTGCCCAGCCAACACGCCCCCGTGTCCATCGAAAGATTCCTTTCTGATCAGTACGACAGAATACGGACAAACTGTGTCAGAACTCCACCTGCACACGGGGCCGTGTCCACTGAACACGGGGCCGTGTCCAGGTTGCTGTCATTTTCTATAAATGCAGCCAAGAATTCTGCACATTTGGACCAACTTGAGGCAGAGATTTGCAGGAATCTTCTCTCAAACTATCCTAGGTAAGTCTAAAAGAAAGTTCCAACAACCCATCTTGTCCCTTCCTCTTTTAGTAATTTCCTTCTTCTTCATCTTTCTCCAAGAACTACCATTGAAAGTTTGGAATTCCTCCAACTCTATGGTAGGGATAAATGAGTTTTGTTCAAAGAATCTTGGTAAAAACATGTTATGAAACATGGTTTTAAGTTATTAGTAACCAAAAAGGGCCTGCAACATTCAGAAAATAACTTAAAAATACAAGTTTCCTTGTTCCAAAACTCGGCAGAAAGATGGACACGGGGCCGTGCTCAGTGAGCACGGGGCCGTGTCCGGTTACTGTTTCATTAAATAAGCTATTTTTAGTTTATTTTTCGTAGGATGTCAAGTGAAAACAGCGATACATCTTCTGTGCATTCGTCAAACAACCGAAGAGGAAGAAGACCCTCCATCGAAGCTACACTTGTTCACTATGTGATAGCATTAAGGGAGGCTCTCGACGAAATGACTTCAGTAGAGGAGGTCCTTATCGACCGTATTAACGATCTTACGATGGGACTTGAAAGCAGCTTCCAAGAAATTAACCTCTTGCACCAGAGGTTAAATATTCTTGTAGCACCTCCAATGGAACCAGTCCTTCCTCAGCAGGATTGGAACCTGGCTCTCGGAATCAACAACCCTACCGGGTGGGAAGACTTTCCGGCGGAACCTCCCATGGAACACCAACAAGAGATCCCGGTGGAAGTTGAAACTCCTCAAACTAATGCCAACGAGCCTTCTTTTCTCCTTCCAAGGGAGATAGAAGAATGGCTCGCCGACATTTGAGGAGAACCGCACTCGGAAGAAGGAGTTCACTAAGGCCTTGTTTAACCAAGATTGAGTATTTCTTGGAAATTTTGCTAAATTAAAATAAAGTAAAGGCTAGGACTCCATGGTTTGTTATTTCTTTTATCTAGTTTAATTTAGGATTATGTAAGTTCTCTCTATGATGAAATGAAATGATGGTTTTAATGTTTGGATGGTTTGTAATGAATAAAACACACTCATGGTGGTAAAGGATGAAAAGGGGAACGAGAAAAATGATCCCATGCACAAGAACGAGGCAACCCGACAATTTTCTCCCTTTCAGAAGGTTCAACACGGGCCGTGCCCAACCAACACGGCCCCGTGTCGAACCACCTGCAGAAAACGCCCAGTACAGGTAACTGGACACGGGCCGTGTTCACCCAACACGCCCCCGTGTCCAGACTTCTGTTTCTCTTATTTCAATTTTGTTACTGGCACTTGAACACGGGGCCGTGCCCGGATAACACGGGACCGTGTTCAGTGCCCAGTAACACAAATTTTTGCTTTTTAAACACTATTTTACACATCTAATCAACCTAAAAATTTATTTTTGGGACACATTGAGGACAATGTGTAATTTAAGTGTGGGGGGGATGCTAAAACCTTGAATTTTGCAAGTCCTAAATACAAGCCTTACACAAAACTCTATTGGAACCGCTAATCACCCCAAATTTTTTCAAAAATTTCAATTTTTTTTACTTGTCTAGGTTTAACTCGGGAAATTCAAGCTCTCAAAAAGGTTATATTTTTACAAATTTACAACCGATAGCGTAGTGATAAAAAGAACCAACATAAGAAAATTATGAAAATGCATGACAAACTTATTTAAAATTTGATTATATATACTTGATCACATAAAAACCCATTCCCACAAAAGTGAGTTTTGAGCCTTTATTGAGCACACAATTCCATATCATTTGACTAAATGCTCATTTTTCGTTTCTTGTGTGAATAGCCGTTTGGTTCTTACGACTCTAGAACTTGCCATAACAATACATTCCCGGTCCTTATCAACTTAAACCCGAGTAAGTAAATGATTGAGGCATTAGGACTAACATTTTTTTTTCTCTACACCATTATTTTTCTTTTTCTTTTACCACCTACCCAAAAATGCAACATATAAATTACATCAAATGAGGCATAAAACTAACCCTTTTTTAGTACTAATATTGGAAAAAGAGTGTTTTTGTCTTCCTTTTGTATTTTCAGGATTAAATGAGCTCAAAAACGCAAAAGAAGCAAAAAGACAGCTAAATCCAACATAAATACAAGAAAAGGAACATTAGTGGATTGCCCGAACCCTCAACGGCACCTTCCAAAGCAAAATAGAGAAAACAGAAGGCTGAACACGCCCCGTGCTCAGCCAGCACGGGGCCGTGCCCAAGAAGCAGCAGAAAAGACAAACCTATAGAAGCTTCTATTGCCCACCACGGGCCGTGCTCAGCGGACACGGGGGCGTGTCGAAAGTACAGCAGGCGCATTTATTGTAATTGCGAATTACAATTAATGAGGAGAGAGAGTGTCAGCGGACACGGGGCCGTGTCCAGCTCTCTGTTCAGCCTATAAATAGGAGTGCTTGGATTCATTTCATCTCATCCCTTGGCACACCACCTCTCTCACACTTCATCCACCACCCACCACCATCACAACACCATCATCCACCACCATCATCCATTGTCCATCATAGAGTGTGTGAGTCGTCTCGGGATCCAAGATTGATCGTAAGAGTTCTTGACAATCAAGGCCATGTTTGCCTAAGTCTCTTACATCACTTGGTGAAGACAAAGTGTCTAGTATAATACTTTTTATTTCTAATCTTTTGCACTTTTTATTTGGTTTTGTATTAATGACTTTAATAACTAGTTACTTATGTTGAAGGTGATCTTTCCTTATCGTTTGTCCGTGGTGTCTTGGCATTATTTTACTGTCTATATAAAATAAAGGATTTTCACCATTCATATCTCCACGGTCTATATGGAGGTATGTTGGCTACCTGGTAGGGGGTTAAGGGAACGGTTTGGTAAAGGTCTTGCCATTGTTCAGCGTTTAGAGGTCCTGCAATGGACCTGGGTCAAATTTAGTAGGACCTCCTTCAATACTTCACGGTATTGGATGGCGGGGGTCCAAACTCTTTGATCCCCTCATAAGTTAACTACTATTAATACTATAACCCGGCTATTTAGGACTGTATCCCTGCTGACTCAGACTACTTAGTCGAGGGTAACGTCACCGCCAAAAGCGGGGCCTACCACAATACTGCATTAATAACTTAATTCATTATCTTCCAATAATCCACCCCTTTAGGATTGTATCCCTGCTGACTCAAACTACTGGGGTGAGGGTAACGTCACCTTCAAAAGAGGGGCCTACTACAATAACTAAGATAATCTCTTAATTATGTGCAAAAGTGCGGAAATAATCAAAGGTTATACTAGATACGAGTCGGAACCAAGTGATTCATCTTGTCTATCTGTTTTTTTTATTTTTATTTTCAGCATTTTAGTTAGTTTTTATTTTTCTTAGTTTAAAACATTTTTCTAAACTTTTATTTTGGTTAGACGTTGAGGATAAACCGGTATTAAAAGCTCTTGTGTCCTTGGACGACCTCGGTATCTTACCAACGCTATACTACACTCAACGATGGGTGCACTTGCCCATATGTGTGTTTAGTGTTAGTGAAATATCGTGTTTTATAAATTTAAAACTTGGCTAAAATAAGTGTTAAAAAGGGCTTAAAATATACACCTAAAATATACGACACTTCGCACGCATCACTTCTCTATTTTGTGAAAACAAAGACCTAGAGATGCTTAACACATCAGCTTTTGTTATCCCGAAAGCGGACACCTAGTTGTTTGTTGTTCAAAGCCAATGTGCTTTTAGATCAATCAAAACATCAAAAGAGACCATATGAGTCCAAAAAGATGCCAATGTGCACAACAAAAGAGACCCTCTATTGTCCAAAAACCTCCACCCTTAATCATATGAAAAATCATTTTATGTGTATTTTATACACATCTCTACATATGATTTATTCTGTTCTTTTCTTAACCCAGTTCCAGATAAGATTTTAGATTCTAAGGCAGATAGTATGAAAATATATGGTAAGGAAACTACTTGCATGATAGAATGTACAAAACATGTTCTAGGGTATTTGTGGGACCCACTTTAGATCATAATTAATGCATAAAACATAATAAGAAATCAAGATGATTATGTAAGAAAGGTTTAAAGCAAGAGTTCAGGTGGACAAACATATTGACAATCACATAGACTAGTTTAAGTAAATTTGTGCTGAAAAATGTTCTTCGGTTTATCCTAAAACGATTTGATCCCATTTCAAATGCAATTGTATATTATAACCATTGAGTTAATTTTTATGTTTGTATTTCAGTTTTTAAGTTATAGTTTTCTTATTATTTTTATAAAAAATAAAAATAATAAAAAACATTATAAACCATTCTTGAAAATTTGACTAATCATTGAAGGTTAAAAGAAATTCAGATATTGAAATTTCTAGTACAAGTACTTGGAAGTATTAGGTTTTCATGTGGTACTTTCCCTTGTTGTATATAAATTTTTGCTGACAAAATTATGAGAATTTGATTAAAATAAAGATATAATGGTAGATAAATAATGAAATGTTGTTAGTTGCTGCAAGCATGAAGCACCATGACGACAAATTGTACCTGAGTCAGACGAATCTAAAGCATCATCTGACAGTGAAAGTACATATGAAAAAGTATCCGTGAACCTGCTTGAAAGAGAAGTATTGAAAAAGAAAAGAGTTGCTGAGAATCTCCCTCTCACATCCTTTTTTCAGCAAGATGTTCAAGCAAATGCTAATTGTGATCCTAATTAATATGGAGCTAACTCCAAGAGAAGTAAAAGAGATTCAGTGCTAAGAGTTCAAAAGTAAAGAATCTCAACTACATCAACACCATGGCAACAACCATAGACTTTGATGAAGAAGTTGTCGCATTCACATTCTGAAGACAATTTGATAGCATCAATCTAGGAAGAAATTGATGGCCTAAATATTTAAGACTGATGTATTAAATATATACTATGGGCTACGAGTTGGAATTATTTGGGTTAGTTCGTATTAGGATTTGGGCCATAAAGGGTATTTGAGCCTTGTATTGGCCATGTGGGCCAAATTGGCCCATGGGGAGCCCATAAGGCGGCATGGCTACCTAGCTAGTATATAAACAAGTTTATGCTTCATTAGTTAGGTAAGCCAATTTTGAGAGACTCAAGAGAGAGAGAGAGAGAGTGACATAGAGAAGTTTTAGAAAGAAACAATTTATATCAGACCATTTTCATTGTTTATCTTATAGAATCGTATGCAAGTTAAAGAGATTGCTTCGTGTTCTTGATCATATAGTTTTTTAATTCCGTCAAACAACTGTATTTGCTTGATATCTGTCTTTTTCTTACATGTTGGTCTTCGAGTATTTCATTCTAATTGTTATGATTATGAGTTGTTAAAGTTCGTACTTTAAATTGTTTCAATATATGGTTTAAACATTTGAAACCTTACACACACTCAGAATGTTCGTGGAAGCTTTTCACTAATGACTAGCTAGTTAGTTTCTAGCGAACAACTCTTAGAATTTATAAACAAAAATAGTATTTTTTATGATTAGTTTGTCTTAAACTAACCTAAATATATTGCAATAAAATTAAGTAGTAAGAAACAAAACAAAAACACCCGTGATTTGGAATTTTTTATGAAGATGAAAAACAAGCAACCACTTTCAGTTTCAAGTTTGGTTAGTTAGTTGTAGTCTTAATTAGTGATAACAATGTTTGATTGGATACATAGATATGTCTTATCTTGATCCTACCACTAACCTTGAGCAAGATCCATATACTTACACACTAACCTACCAATCCTTAACAAAACTAATTTGTGAGTATGTTGGTACACAATGTCTATCACCTACGTCAACAGTCTAAGTCATGTCTAATAGCTTGTAATAGGGTGTAAAGTGTCAAAATGTAAAGTTATGTGTGTTATGTACCATTTCGCACGAAATGGGTTGTTAGGCCATTTCGTACGAAATGGAAGTTGGCCATTTCGTATGAAATGGACCTGGTCATTTCGTGCGGAATGGTTGCCCTATATATATGGGTGTTGGGTTTTCCATTTGGTACGAATTGGAGAAAGCTGTAACGAAGTGCTGTCAAATTTTCTCCGTGTATTAACGTCATATATCAATGGAAACCAGTATTAAAGTGTATTTCTCTGCTTCTACTCACATTCTAACACCGATTCTCAGTTACTAGATTGTTTCCGCCATTCTAGTGACTTTGATTTGACTCAGATCGACTCATTCAGGTCGAATATCGATCCTACAAGTGGTATCAGAGCCAGAGATGAGTCAAATCGGCTGAATCAGTGCTTTGAATGTTTGAAAACCTGATTTTTCTACTCATTCTTGGATTTCTGGACAATTTTACGGACAAAATGGACTGATCTTTGAATATAACGTGTAAAACACTGTTTTAATCAATCCTTCAAAGTTTCAGAACTTAATTCGGACTAAAATTGATAAAAAAGTTCCAAAAACTTCATTTCGTGTGAACGAACAGCATTTCGTTTGAAAATTTGTGTTCATTCTGTATGAAATGAGCCATTTCGTGTGAGTTGTTATCATTTCACTTGAAAAAGTTGATCATTTCGCACGAAATGAACCATTTCGTTTGAAAAACCATTCTGTCAGATCATTTCGCACGAAAAGAAACTTTTCACTCATTTCGCACGAAATGACATTTCAATTCATTTGAAAGTGTCATTTCGCTTGAAAGCTCATTTCGCTTGAAAGTCCATTTCGTTTGGAAAACCATACGGTGTGGAAGTCCATTTCGTTTGAAAAGTGATTTTCAAAAACTTAGAAAATTTTTCAAAATTGTTTTCAAAGTTTAAAATGGAAAACCAAGAATTTTATAACATGTTTTTCGGAGGAGGAATGACAACATCTCAAACTCCAGGGAGTATTGCACAAAACGTAAACATGGAGAACGAACTTGGTACAATGCAAAAGCCGCCAAAGTTAATGAACATTGACGAATATTCAGGGTGGTCAGAAAGGTTTAAAACCTGGGTGCAGGCAAATCATTTTGAATGTTGGATGAAAATTGAGTCAAGGTATGAACCTCCGATGAATGGAGCGGGTATTGAGAAAGCACTTCATCAGTTAACTCCGCTTGAATAGGATAGCTTTAAAGCTGAAAAGAAAATGATGAGTATCTTGCAACAAGCAATCAAAGAAGATATTATGGTTTTGCTACAACATCAGGATAACTCATAGTCTGTCTGGAATGCATTAAAAGTAAAGTTTCTTGGAAGTGTTTCGATGATAAAGAGCAAAACGGCATTGCTGAAAAAGGAATTTGATATTTTTACGGGTATCAAGGGTGAGACTACAAAAGAGTTGATCGAAAGATATTGTCATTTGGTTGTAGAAATGAAGCGTTTGAGCATTGAAAAACAAATGAAGAATGGGTTGACAAGCTGGCAGATGCTTTACCGTATGATGAGTGGGACACATATTTGTTGGTTTTGAAAAATAACTTGGAATATGCTAGTTTCAATCTAAGCACGTTCATCGAGAAAATTGAATTGCATGAGCTTGAACTTAAAAAGATTAGAAAGATGAGATCTTCTAATGTACAACAAGATGTTCAATTGTACTACAAAGGAAGTTCTTCTGCAACATCTAACCAAAGTCCAAAAATTCAGACAACATTTAGTGCTGAGCCTACATCTGGAGTTACTCAAAGCACACCGAGCAACAGCTACTCACCATTCACAAGTTTTGAACCAAATCCAAAGGTTCAAGAACAGGTGTCTCCTCAAAGTTCATCAAGTTCAAATAATCAGAGTTACGTTTCTGGGATACAGTGCAACATTGTTGTAAACATAAAAAAATGGTCAAGAGTTTACAGAAGCAGCTGCAAAGCAACATATCGCACTATTAGCTTCCGTTCTTGAATCATATGAGAGTCTAGTTACTGTAAGGATCAGTAATCCAGACATGACAAAGGAGGATTACGATCAAATTGATCCTGAAGAATTAGAGCTTATTGATATCCAATGGGGAATGGCGAGCTTAGTAAGGAGAGCACAAAGATTCATGGAAATAACTGGATGAAACAGTCTCTCAGGACCTGATTGCAAGCTTGGATTTGACAAGGCGAAAGTAACTTGTTTCAAATGCAAAGAAAAAGGGCATTTCAAACGCGAGTGTCCAAACAGGGAAGTAAACAATCATCAGAATCCGTTCACAAATGACTACTACTGACAAGCAATCTATCACAAAACTAGTCAGCAACCATTCAATTCAAGACCTCAGATTGAAAACAAACCAGAAAAGGTTGTTTTGGTTAATCAGGATGATGAGAAACTTCCGGAAGGGTTTAGCTGGGATAAATATGTTCCTGGTGAGGGTTTTGCTATGATGGCAGAGATTGTTGAAGAGCCAAAATATGATGTTGAAACTGAGGGAGTTAGTGAAACAATGAGAGAAAAGAGTCTGGCAGAGCTTGAAGAAGCAGCAGCAGAAGTTTATTACTATCAATCAGAACAGGAGATTATTGCTAATTCTTTTAAATCAATAATGCCTCCTAACATGTTTGATTCTTTTGCAGGATTCTTCAATGAGCCAACTACGGGATTCTGTCCCCAATATGAAGCAGAAAAAGCTCCAGTTGAAGAAATCATAGATGTTTCTAAAGAAATGAATGAAGAAACTCTGAAGGAGATAGCTGACAAGGCGTTGATGGTCAAGTTGAAAGAGGTAGACAAAACTCAAGAGTCAGTGTATGTCAAAACGGAGTCTGTCGAAACGGAGTCTGTCAAAACGGAGTCAGTCGAAACAGAGTCAATCGAAAAGGAGTCAGTCGAAAAGGAGTCCGAGTTCAAATCAGAAAATCTGGATATCAAATCAGGAGAAAAATCAGAGTCTTAGTCTGACGGGTTTGGTAAACCAGAAATTAAAACTGATAAAGAAGAAAAGGTTTTTGAAAATATTGATCCAATTCCTGAAACACCATGCGAAAACTGTTTAAAACCCTGCATGGATTGTCTTGAAAAAGACAAACAGTTTCAAGAATTGAAGAAATATACTGACGAACTAAAATTTGATCTTTATGATGTGAAAGAAGCATATGACACTTTATCACGTTCAATCAAAATGATTCAAAAAGAAAATATAGAAAATGGTAAAGCTACAAATTTGTTTAAAGAAACGGTCATGGAAAAGCAGATGGAAATTAACATTCATCTGGATACAATCGCATCCTTGAAAAAGGAACTTTAATTGATGCGTATTGAAAAGGAAAGAGTTGATAAGAAATTGATCAGTTATATTGCTTCATCTTATGTGATTGATCAAATTGTTCCTAAACAATCTGATGCTAAACCTGTTTTCAACAATGTTCCACCCCCAATATGGAATCATTACACACAGAAATTTCCAGATGGGGTGGAAGCAGCTTTGAATCTCAAATTGAGAACTGAAGAAAATGAGTTACCGGAAAGCATTGATGTTACATTTTCTCCATCTGACACTGACAACGAATCACAAGTGATTAAAACTGTTGTTGACCAAGTGTTGGATGAAGAAAGTGATAACTCTGATTTTGGAACGGCCAAAACTCATTTGGAGAATTCCATTTCTAATTCTGAAGATGATGGAAACTTTCTGGATAAATTCATACCAAAATCAGATAAAGGTGTGGATGACGTCCCGATCATTGTGGCTTACACGATGACCAGAACTGACAAACTATATACTGATTTTGAGTTTCCAATTCAGAATGCAAAAATGGAAAATGTTGAAAAAGTTTTTAAGCTTGTGGAAATTGACATTTCAGAGGTGAACAACAATGAATTTATTTCAAAACCAAAGAAATCTTTTGTTAAAAACCAACCAAACAACCCGGGAAAGAAAGAGTGGGTGGGTAACGGTGGTAACACCAAAAGACATGGAAACAATTTCAAAAATAAAGGTGTTGGTTTTGAAAAGAGAATGGCTAAAAAGGATGTCAAGCCAAAAGATAAATTAAGTGATGTGTTTGTCACTGGTCCTAGCGCTGAAGCTGAAAAAGAGTATATCTTTAGTCAGAAAGCAATTGATGATTTCAATGCAGCCAAAAAGTTGAAAGATGAGACCAACAGATCCACTTTTGTCGAATATGACAAAAGAATCTGTTACCGCTGCAATGAGATTGGTCACATGGCCAAACAGTGTGTTAAAAAGATTGAAAAACCAATTTTCCAGAAACCCAAACCTAAAACTTCAAATGATGTTAAAGGAAAAACACTGATGGTTTCCCCAGCGCGTATTTTGAAACGCGGTGAATCTTTGAAGTCCGAGGACAAGCCAAAATCAACCTTTGAGATTGGTGAATCTTCAAAATCTCCAAAGACTTCAAAGGTTTATCCCAAAACGAAGATTTTTCCACATCAATCATGGGTGGAGAAATCTAAACTATCGTTTGAAGAAATGAAAATGGAAAAGGTTTTGAAATCTGAGCCGAAGGTCGTTGTAACTAACAATGAAAAACTTGAGTTTGAATTGGACAAACTGATTGAGGAATTCCCACCAATCAAGGAGGGAGATCTAAAATCAAAGTCAAAATTTGTTGTTCCAAAAGTTGTATTCAATATTCCAAAAGTTGATGTGGCTCATGATCTTATATTTGGTACTGTTCTAAACACTGAAAAATCTTGGGCTTCGTTGTTTAAATAAATGTCTTTGATGTGTGCAGGGGCTTCCGAGGTCGATCATATCCAAGTGGATCATGGATAGCGGCGCCTCGAGGCATATGACTGGGATGTTAGCATTGCTCTATGATGTCAAATCAATCAATGGAGGATATGTTGGATTTGCAGGAACGCAAGGAGGAAGAATCGTTGGTGAAGGAATTCTTACCAATGGTGTTGTAACGTTTGACAAAGTGAACTACATCGTTGAACTTGAAAATACTCTGTTGAGCATATCACAGATTTGTGACAAGTCATTCACAGTCCATTTCACAAAAAATGAGTATATGATCATTAAACCAGGTTTTAAAATTCCAGAAGATATGGTGTTGATGCGAGCGCCACGTGAAAACGATTTGTATGTCCTAGACATGAGCATCGCAACAACATCAGACAGAAAACCAAAATGTTTTGTAACTAAAACAAAAGCAACCGAAAAGGAATCAATAATGTGGCATCGTAAGATGGGTCACATTCATGTGAGAAAAAATGAATTTCTTAGTTCACAATGATCTTGTTGAAGGGGTAAATTTGAAGAATTTTCATCTGAATGATGTTTTTGTAGATTGCAAGAAGGGTAAGCAAACAAAGAAGTCACACCCAAAGAAGCTCTTGAATTCTATCAGACTACCGCTAGAAAGACTCCACATGGATCTTTTTGGACCGGTAAATGTAAAGAGCATAAGTGGAGATCTGTATTGTCTTGTGGTCACTGACGATTATACAAGATTTTCATGGGTGATGTGTCTCGAAAGAAAAGATCAAACGTTTGATTCGCTGATAATCTTATTCAAAAAGATGGAGACGTTGTACAAACTGCCGATCAGAAGAATTCGAAGTGACAATGGAACGGAGTTTAAAAACCAACGTATGCTTGATTTCTGCAATGACAGAGGCATTCTTTATGAATTCAGCACACCGTATACTCCACAACAAAATGGTGTCGCAGAACGAAAGAATCGCACACTGATTGAAACAGCCCGTACAATGCTAGCCGATTCCAAGTTTCCGATATTCTTTTGGAGTGAAGCAGTTGCTAGAGCATGCTATATGCTAAATCGTGTTCTTACAGTCAAGAAGTAAAAGAAAACCTGCTTCGAATTACTTCATCGCTATAAACCAAATCTGAAATTTTTAGAACCTTTTGGATCACCTTGTACATTTATTGATCCAGATGGTAAATTTGGTGCCAAGGTTAACGAAGGTTTTTTTGTAGGTTATGCAAGTCCACTGAAGAGAGTATTTGTTCCATGTCCAGGAAAGATCATACAAGTTCAGCATGTTGACTGTCAGCAGCATACAGCGCCACCTCAACTTCCTGGAAAAAGATTGCTATTCGATTACGAAAAACTTTGGGAGTCATTCCAGTTGCCAACTGAGCCAAATGAAGAGGAACTAGCATACTTATACCAACAACAGCAATCTATGTCACAAGAATAAGTGCCAAGACCACCGGTAGTTTCTCAGCCCACCGTGGGTGCAAATGATCACGAGGCTGGTCCAAGTGGAACTACACAAGAAACTCCAGAAGAACCATCTCCAACATTTGATCAATCTGACGACTCAGAATCGGAATCCGATCCGATTTTTTATGAGGAACCAAATGTTGCAACTTCAGAAGCTGTGGATCACACGGGTGATCAGGACATTACAAATTTGCAATCGGAAGTGAGTGTACCTGACATAGTCATGCCGAGAACTTTGTCGTATCACCCATCGGAACAAATCATTGGAGACCTTCACAGTGGCGTGAAAACTCGAGAACAAATCAATAAAGGGCTTACATGTTTTTATTCTTCTGTAGCTCCTTTACAAGAAGAATTCTCATTAAAATGCTTTATTTTGCAGGTAGAGCCAAAGACATATAAAGAAGCGTTAACTGAAGATAGCTGGGTGAATGCGATGCAGGAAGAGCTACTACAGTTTGAGAAGCTCGGAGTATGGAGATTGGTTGATTTACCAGAAAATCAAAAACTGATCAAGACCAAGTGGGTCTTCAAGTGTAAGCGGGATGATAGAGGGGTAATTGTTTGGAACAAAGCACGGTTGGTAGTTCAAGGTTTTAGTCAGCAAGAAGGGATCGACTTTACCGAAGTGTATGCTCCCGTTGCTAGAATCGAGACGATTAGAATCTTCCTGGCATTCGCGTCTTGGAAAGGATTCAAAGTCTACTAACTAGATGTCAAATCTGCATTCCTTTACAGAAAGATCAAAGAAGAAGTGTACGTCGGACAACCAATGGGTTTCACCGATCCAGTGCACAAAGACAAAGTCTATCTACTCGACAAAGCACTTTACGGATTACACCAGGCCCGAGAGCCTGGTACGAGATGCTTTCTCAACATCTGCTGGCCAACGGGTTCATCAGAGGGATAGTCGATAGTACCTTGTTTACAAAAGAGGTTGCAGGGCATCTACTTATTGTTCAAATCTACGTTGACGACATAATCTTTGGTTCGACGAACGATGAGCTGTGCAAAGAGTTTGAAAAGGTTATGAAGAAGAAGTTTGAAATGAGTTCGATGGGGGAGATGAAGTTTTTCCTAGGGTTACAGGTTGAGCAGAAGCCCGAAGGAATCTTCATTCACCAAACCAAATATGTGAATGATGTGTTGGACAAGTTCAACATGTCTGAATCATCGCCCAATTCAACCCCCTGGCTTTAAATCATGGTATATGTCAGGATGAAGCTGGTGAAAAAGTGGATGAGACGCTATATCGGTCAATGATAGGATCGCTTATGTACCTGACCGCATCCAGACCGGACATCATGTATCCAACATGCCTCTGCGTCCGATATCAGTCAAGTCCGAGACAGTCACACCTGACGATTGTGAAGAGAATTTTACGGTATCTTAATGGCTGCCCAAGCACCGGCTTGTGGTATCCTAAGTCTGGTGACTTTTCTCTTACCGGTTATGCTGATTCTGACTTCGGGAGCAGTAAGCTTAATGCAAAGTCCACAACTGCTGGGTGCCAGATCTTTGGAACTCGGCTTGTTACTTGGCAGTGCAAGAAACAAACCACGGTCTCACTCTCAACCTGTGAGGCTGAATACATTTCGGCTTCCAGCTGTTGCTCTCAGATCCTCTAGATCCAGCAACAGATGAGGGACTATGGTTTGCAGTTCTTGGATACTCCAATCTTTGTGGACAATGAGGCAGCAATAAATATAACTAAAAATCCGGTCCATCACTCTAAAACGAAACATATTGAAATTCGACATCATTTCATCTGTGATTGCTACGAGAAGAAATTGATTCGAATTGATCATATACACACCGATGATCAGAGAGCTGATTTTTACACAAAACCTTTTGATAAAAAGAGATTTAACTATCTTTTGAAATTAAATGGGTTGAAAAATTTGTTTTCTGGGAAGGTTGTTGAGTGTGAAGCCGAGGAGGAGGGCGATCAGAAGTGATCTGCGTCTTGTTGTCAAGTTTCTGTACATTTTATTTTCTGCTTTTGATAAAACCAAAATCACAAAAATATGTTTTTTCTTTTAGGGGGAGAAAGTTTTCAGAAAATACAAAAACATGATAAAATTTCAAAATCCAAAACCAGTGAAAAAGTCAAAAAGAGTTTGTGTAAAAAGGGGAAATGATAGTACATCAGCTAGACAGTTGTAGTACGCTAAAGAATGAAGAGTTTAATTGTGTTAAGCAGTCTCGCTGATGATGTGCCGATAGGTTTTTACACATTTAGTAAGTTTGTTTGGGATATAAACATAAATCACAACTTGCTTATTACGTGGGGAACATCTCTCGGATATATAGGTAACCCCTGAAATCCTGTTTGAAAGGCTCTATTTCTGACATACTAGGTCTTTGTACGTCTTCATATCTGGGGTATTATACCAGGACTTCTGATTTTGCGGGAGCAATAGCCTAGTCCTCGTATAATACTTTGCATTGCTTTAAATTTTGAAGCCCGCCCTCAGCATATAAAATGATGAAACATTGAAAAACGCTAATCATGTGCTGTTGTAAAGAAGATCCCCAAGGGGGACCCACCTAAAGTCGAGCCATCATCTCTCTGATTTTGCGGAAGCAATAGCCTGAGCTCTCATGGCCTCGCACTTAACCCAATTACAGATATCACTAGTGTGCACTCACCTGTAAGACTGAATATAGTGGTCTGGATACGGGAGTATATTCTGAGGTGGTACACTGACGGGTAGTCCGTATGACAACCCTTAAGTGGTATAAACGATATTAAAATCCCATATTTAATCGGGTAATTGTCTAGAATTAGATAACTACGGTTGCTTGTGTTTCAGGTACATTTGGGGCTTAAAAGTGTGGAAATCAAGCTTCGAATAGGCGCGACTGGATTGGAGATTGAAAGACGGAGAATAAATGAAAAAAATCAATTATTGGTATGGAAGAATTAAGAGGATAGCATTATAGAGGACGAAATTACGAGAACGTAGGCGAAAACGGTGAAGAAAACGGAGTTGAAACGAAAAAGTTATGCTGAAAACAAAATTGCATGCTGAAGCCTACCGTAATTTACTGTAGCTACAGTAAATTACGGTAGCCCCCAGCATTTTTCTTCCACCGTAAGGCAGTAGAGACCCACCGTAAGGCATTCCAAGCCACCGTAAGGCGAGAAATGTGTAACTGCCCTAATTTATGATGTTTTAATGTGTCTTTTCAAATCCAATCATTCCCAACCATTTTGAGCAGTCCTTGGGGGCGAAAATAGGTGTTCTTGTGTGGATTTTGGAAGATTCTAACATTGGGTTTGTTGTTTTAATTCCTGTGAACAATATAATTGATGTAATGATGATTCACCACACTATGAACGGCTAATCTCGTTGGTGATCATCCCGAATGTAAGGTTTGCTCGTGACACTTATGTTTTGTTCTTTAATTTCTGGAATATTAGACTGTGCATGTGTTGTTAGTTTATTATGGTGTTTGATTGGTTGTTTGTAAACTGTTGATGTATGTTTGATCATAGTTCTAAATCATACGTTCTTGATGCCGTTGGCAATCGAGATATCATGGGAGGGATTAGGGTTGGATATATGTTGATTGGTCATCGGGTAACAACCTCGCGTTCTAGGAATCCGAGTACTTGGTTCCCTTTCATCACAAACAATTGATCTTACATGAGCCATGTCTATGTGGTTCTTTCCAGTTGAACATGAACGTTAGTTGTCACTTAAAACCTGAAACTCTGGATGATCACTACCCTCTTATCCTATTACAAAACTTGACTTTGATTTGTATTATAATTTAGTAATTCTAGATAATTAAAACTAATCAACCCAAACATTGAAATTTACGTTTCTTGCAATTTAGATTAATCTAGTTAGTTAAACATACATTGAGATATCACATATTCCACAAACTCCCTGTGTTCGATACCCACTTACCGCTAGCTAATTAGTTGTAATTGGATTAAATTTGCGTGTACTACGACAGCACGTCAAATTTTGGCGCCGTTGCCGGGGAGTAGTGCGCAACGTGTGTTATCTTGTGTATTAGTTAACAAAAATAAAAAATTAAAAAAAATTAAAATCCCAAAAAGATTTTTAACACATATCAGTGTGCATTGATACCGCCATAACACATATCAGGTATGGTCTGGCTGAAGACCTTTAAACTTAGCGCTATCGGGAGGCAACCCGAAGATGTAGAGTATTGTATTCGTGTTTTGTTTGGTTTTGTTTTGGTGTTGTTTTTTGTGTTTTGGCAGGTTACTACGTTTCAATCCTCGCAAATACAATGATTCAAGTGTGGGGATGTTTGGCAACATCCCCGTTGAGATATCAGAGAATCCAAGAGATGCTTATGTTCCTGTCCGATCACCGTGGTTGCATCACTACCAACACTGTTGATTTACGGATCAGGTCGTGTTTTGTTCTCATTTTGTGCACCGTTGTATATATTCATGTTTATGTTCATGGTTGGGTGGATGGGTGGTGTTTTGATATGTTGAGTGATGGGTTGTGAAAGTTGGTGGTGTTTTTAGTAATAAGAATAAAAAAAACAAAAAGAAATTTGGGTTTGAGTGGAAAAGCTACAATTGATTTTGTAGTGGTTTAAGCGATCTTCCCTACAAAACCACACATTGGGGACAATGTATCCCAAGTGTGAGGATGAGGGGAAATTTAAAAAAAAAATATGAAATTTTTAAAAATCAAGCGAAAAATGGTCCAAATTGAACAGTTGAGTATTAAATTGCATGACACGCCGGCAACCCATATCCCTTGTTCTTTCTTGGTGAGAGTTGAGCCACTACTTGAATTTATTAGAATACATTTTTTCTTGATGAGAGTGGCAATGGGTGGTGGTGCATTAGAACTTATGCTTGAATGCGGTTTGAGGCCTTAGCTTGATATGCATGTGAAAAGGATAAAGGCAATTAGGTAGCCTCGTCTTGGTGTGTGCGAGTGTGGGATTTGGGGGGTTGGACCTCATAAGTTATATATATGAGCATGGTAGCAAGAGGGTGGGGGGTTTGGACTTTAGTAGCCCATTTGAGCTTTGAGCCGATCTTTTGTAACCCGTGCCTACTTTCTCTTAAAAAATTAACCCGTATTTGACCCGGTCTATTAGTATAATCATCTTGTTCCAGTATGCTTGTTTGTTATGTTTATTAAATCGAAAGAAAAAAAAAGAGATATGAAAAGAAAAGAAAAAAAAGAAAAAGCAATGAAAAATGAAAAAAAATGAGATAGTTTGTATATAGTTGTTTATGTTTTGTTTTAGTTAGAAATAAAAGACCGGGTTGAATCGTTAGCTACTTCGCATATGTATTTCCATTTCTTACCCATTTGCCTTGCCACGTTACAACCTCTAAGTTCCTTTGATTCATGTGCATGTTTAGCAAATCATTTAGGCGAAGGACCGATTTAATTACAAGCTTATTGTCGTGCAACCACCCCGTTTGCTTTAAGTGTGATCTAGCTTATCTTTGCTAGTTATTGCTTGTCGCCGAGAGGAGAGTTTTATGAGGGGTGTGTCATGTGCAATTTTAAGAAAAAGTTAGTAAATGAGGACATTTGTTTGCTTGGTTTGTGCTTGATCGCTTGAATAAATTGTGTTTTGTTGAATGACTTGCTTGGGGGCAAGCAACGGTTAAGTGTGGGGATGTGACGGGTAGTCCGTATGACAACCCTTAAGTGGTATAAACGATATTATAATGCCATATTTAATTGGGTAATTGTCTAGAATTAGATAACTACGGTTGCTTGTGTTTCAGGTACATTTGGGGCTTAAAAGTGTGGAAATCAAGCTTCGAATAGGCGCGACTGGATTGGAGATTGAAAGACGGAGAATAAATGAAAAAAATCAATTATTGGTATGGAAGAATTAAGAGGATAGCATTATAGAGGACGCAATTACGAGAACGTAGGCGAAAACGGTGAAGAAAACGGAGTTGAAACGAAAAAGTTATGCTGAAAACAAAATTACATGCTGAAGCCTACCGTAATTTACGGTAGCTACCGTAAATTACGGTAGCCCCCAACATTTTTCTTCCATCGTAAAGTAGTAGAGACCCACCGTAAGGCATTCCAAGCCACCGTAGCTTACGGTGGAGGCCAGCGAGAAATGTGTAACTGCCCTAATTTATGATGTTTTATTGTGTCTTTTCAAATCCAATCATTCCCAACCGTTTTGAGCAGTCCTTGGGGGCGAAAATAGGTGTTCTTGTGTGGATTTTGGAAGATTCTAACATTGGGTTTGTTGTTTTAATTCCTGTGAACAATATAATTGATGTAATGATGATTCACCACACTATGAACGGCAAATCTCGTTGGTGATCATTCCGAATGTAAGGTTTACTCGTGAAACTTATGTTTTGTTCTTTAATTTCTGGAATATTAGACTGTGCATGTGTTGTTAGTTTAGTATGGTGTTTGATTGGTTGTTTGTAAACTGTTGATGTATGTTTGATCATAGTTCTAAATCATACGTTCTTGGTGCCGTTGGCAATCGAGATATCATGGGAGGGATTAGGGTTGGATATATGTTGATTGGTCATCGGGTAACAACCTCGCATTCTAGGAATCCGAGTACTTGGTTCCCTTTCATCACAAACAATTGATCTTACATGAGCCATGTCTATGTGGTTCTTTCCAGTTGAACATGAACGTTAGTTGTCACTTAAAACCTGAAACTCGGGATGATCACTACCCTCTTATCCTATTACAAAACTTGACTTTGATTTGTATTCTAATTTAGTAATTCTAGATAATTAAAACCAATCAACCCAAACAGTGAAATTTACATTTCTTTCAATTTAGATTAATCTAGTTAGTTAAACATACATTGGGATATCACATATTCCACAAACTCCCTGTGTTCGATACCCACTTACCGCTAGCTAATTAGTTGTAATTGGATTAAATTTACGTGTACTACGACCGCACGTCATACACGCGTATAAGTTAAGCCTTAAAACACTAATTCGTATCCTGAACAGATTGAAATTTGTGTGAAAATTTAAAGTGGATTAGTATATCGGCAATCACTGTGAATTGTTTAATGCTTAGTATGAAATCGAAGCTTAACGGTGCTTGTAGCTTGTCAGCAGCTGATATGATCCCCTAACACGCTCACAAAACTATGTTTGTACAGTTTACTGTTTCAAATTCCAAAAGATTTCATGTTTGTTTAGCTTAATGTTGTAAAATCTAAAAAGATTTATTTTTCATCTTGTTTTAGACAACAGACGTTGGGGATCTGACGGTCAAAGTTTCATAATGCTATACAAGTTGGATCATGAGGGTTGGTTAAGAAAAGTTTGTGAAAAGGTGTTGGTAATTGCTCGAAAAGTTTAAAAGTTCATTAATTTGAACTTAAATCTGTTTCAAAAAGTCAGCAAGTTCATAAATGGGTCAACCAAGGTCATTAACTTGGACTTGGCAGGCTAAACAGTTGACCAGGGTCATTAACTTGAAACTGGTTAACTGGGTGTGATGGTAAAAAGATAAAAATTTGAAAATTTTTGAAAAACTGAAAATTCAAACGAAATGACCATTTCGCACGAAATGGCCATATCGTTTCAAATAACCATTTCGCGTGAAAGTGCCACTGCCTCAAATGTCCATTTCGCACGAAATGGACATGTCTATATATAGTGCCTCATTTCGCTTGAATCAGTCATTTCCACCATTTCGTTCCAAACACCCTGTCAAAGGCGATTTCAAACGAAATCACCAATTTCATCGATTCTAGCCTGAATCTTGCTTGTTTGTTGCTCGTAATCTGTTTATAAGTTGGTTGGCTCAACTTATAACATGGGAAAGGTAAGAATGATGTTGATATAACCTAGATCTGTCGATTTCGTATGTACTTCGATGAACAGTACTTTGATTTAGATCTAGGGTTGTTTAAATGGTTTAAATCAGATAAATAACACTTCAGTTTGTTCGGAATGTGTTGCAGATTAGTTCTAGGGTTTCAATTTGTTCTAGATATCTTGATTTCATATGAACTCGGTAGAACTGGAAGTTTGAACATAGATCTAGGATGTTTGTGTGGTTGAAAATGAATAATAAACACACCCATGTACTCGGAATCTGTTATAGAACAAATTTTGGGTTTCAATTTCATCATAAAATCAAATTTTGAAGACTGTAATTTCACTGTTCATCACTGTTGATTTCAAACGAAATGACAATCCATTTCGTACGAAATGGCTCACTGCTTGATGTTTCCATTTCGTGCGAAATGGCCATACCGTTTGAAACATCATTTCGCTTGAAAACTGGCCATTCCGTTTGAAAAGACTATTTCGCTTGAAACATCATTTCGAATGAAACTGATCATTTCGCTTGTAATTCATTTCGTATGAAGCATGTTTTATGTTGAAAATCATTCAAAGTGTATAACTTGTGTTTTGGTTGTATTTTTCAGGCTTCGAATGTGCAGTTTGATCCGTTACACAACATTTGTTGTGTATATGATGAAAAGTTATCGAAGATGGCTGCATTCAAAGACATTTTGGAATTCATGAAACGTCTACCGATACAAAAGGCATTAACTAATCAACATAATGTGTTCAGATCTCATATTGAACGATTTTGGAAGAATGCTAAGTATGACGAAGAAAGTAAAGTGATATCTTTGATTGTTAGCTTGAATGGAGAAGATAAAGAGGTTGTTATCACAGAGCAACTGGTTCGTGAAGTGTTGGATTTTCCTGACGATAAAGAGTCTCCAACGAAGTTTCCTGAAAGAATGGTGAAAGGATGCATGTTGAGGATGGGTTATAGTGGTCCTCTGAACAATGCAAATTATTTGAAAGCATGTTTCTCTAAGCCTTACAAGTTTTTTATTCATTCAATTGTACATGCTCTGAGTCACAGGAAGGGTGGTTATGACGTGATGCGAGACTATCAGATGTGCATGGTGACTGCACTTGTGTTGAACAAAAAATACCATTTTTCAAAAATTGTTTTTCATTATATGAAGGAGAGCATTACGTCAGGCAGCAAAACTTGGGTGTATCCAAGATTTATACAGATGATACTTGATCATGCCTATCCAGATCTAGTGAAAGATGAGAATAATGATTTATTGGCATTGTATCATATGGATAATGAAACGTTGACTGTATTATCCAGGTATCACAAAAATCATCCAGAATCAACAAAAAAGGCAGAATTCTTTGGATTTATCAAGAGTGCAAACTATCAAGATCCAGATCATGTCAATCATCTAAAGTGGAGAAACGATGAAGAGATGAAGGAAAAGAGTGCAGCTGATGAGCTTGCAAAGTTAGCAGAGTTCAAAGAGACAAGAAGTGAGTGGTTTTTGAAAGAAGATAAAAAGAAAAGAAGTAGAAAGACCACTCCGAAAGTTCAAGCAGAAGAGGGGTCATCTTCACAACCGAAAAAGAAACGTCAAAAGAAAGTTATCGAGACAATGCTGGTCGATGAACCAGAGGAAGATGAAATAGAAGCAAATGTTGAAGGAAGTCAAGATCCAATATCTTCTGAAACAGAACGAGTGTTGAAAAATATTGATTATGGTTTGGAAACTGGTGAAACAGTTGGTGAGAATGTTGGTGAGGATGTAGAGGAAAGTTCTTCTAAAGAGGAAATTGATGAAACTGAACGTTGGAAAAAAATAGTTTCAAAGAAAGAAAAATGGAAGAAAAGAAAAAAGAGTGGTAATGACGATGATGATTTGTATGTTCCATCTCCAGAACATGTTCAGGATGTTCAAACACCACCATCATCTGGAGGTAGGAAGAAGCAGTCTGCTAGAAAGCGTGTCGTATCTCCTGCTACTGCGAAAAGGTTGAAGATCAAGTTTAAGACAAGACCTACACCAGTGCCATTACAACAACCACCATCACCACCACCACATCAATCACCACCACCACATCAATCACCACCAAAACAACCATCACCACCACAATCATCATCACAACATCGTATTTCTACACCAACACATGAACAACCTGTCATAACTTCACCTCACATACTTCAAACACCACCATCTTCACAACCACCAGTACAAACTACTCCTGGATCATCGACTTTTAAATATTTTCCGCGTGTTCCAGAGAATATACCTCTTGAAGACATTGGAGATTTTAGTTTTGTGAACGATGAGCTTGTGAAGAAGCTGGAAGAGCGTGTAAAGACTGTTGAAGCTGAAAATTCATCGTTGTTGAAAAAGGTTGAAGCTAATCAAGCTGAGATTGATATTATGAAAGTTCGTATAGAAGAGCTAGAAGAAGAAAAAGCTCGAAGAGATGAACAGAACAAGTACTTTGAGTTGAAAAACAAAGAATTGGAGGCCAACAATGCGAGAAGAGAACATGAAGATTATATGTTGAGAAAAGTAATTAAAGATTTGATTGACAAGCCAATTAAACAAAGATTCGAGGAGATTGAGCTTGAAGAAGTTAGAGCGAAACGAAAAGCTGATCTAGAAGCTCAAATGAAAGATAAGGGCAAAGGTGTTGAAGGTGAAAAAGTTGTTGAAGTGTCGGAAAGGGCAATGGTTGTCTCGTAGCCAATAGAAGCTCCAGTATCGTCTGTTCTACCAATATCTTCAGTATCTGGTGATAATGATGAAGATGATGAAGATGAAAAAGATGATGATGATGCTTTGAAAGATGATGCTGATGATGTTTATTCTGTTAACAGTAGTGATGACAGCAATGGTAATGATGATAATGATCAGGGTACTTCTGGTATCAAGATTACTGAAGAGTCAAATGAAGAAAATGTTGATGATTATCTTCGTGATGATGCTAATGAAGAGCCTGAGAATGCTGAAAGTGAGGGGGAGCATGTTGATGATAAGAGTGTTGATGAAAGTGAAAAATTGATTCTACGTCTGGAACCTGATGTAGAAGAAGGTGAAATTAGGCATACTTATACGTTAGTCGAGATCATAAAGTTGACACACATTGATGAAAATGAGTTCAAGTTTGATTTTGAAGAAGAACTGAATCAGTTTGATATCAATCAGCAGCCCGATTATCAGTATAAGTACGTTGAAGAAGCTGATAATTACGACAGGGTTGAAGTTGAAGATTGGAGTGATGAGGATCAATCTGAAAGTGCTCATGTTGATACTTCTAACTTTCCAACGCTTGTTGAATTCTTCAGTCAAGCAAACATAGATGAGTTAAGAAGGAGAGTTAAAGAATGTTTAAAGAATAAAAATTTTGATGGAACGTCGAAAGATGAACGTCGCGAAGAAAGAAAGAAATGGTTTAGAAAAGATACTGAGAGAAAATTCAAGAGACCGTTGAAGTTTTACAAAAGAGACAGAGAAGTTTCTCTTGGCGACATAATCAGTTGGGGATATCTGCCGCAGGTGAACGCGTATGCTATCAGACGAGAGTTTGGAGTTCCATATTTTGCTTATATTCAAGATATTATGTCTTTGCCTTGGTGGGACGTTGAAGAACTTTCAAAAGTCAGAACATTTAATTATCCTGTCAGAGAGCGAGATATGCCTACCTGGGGTCTGATAAAGTTCAAAGCGTTCAAAGATTTCAAACACTGGAAGCCGCACTATCCGAAGAAAGTGAAGAGGATAGATCCAGTAACAGGTGTTGAAGAGACGATTTTGCAGATAAAGAAGCCCAGGGTGATAAAGAACATTCCGTTGCCGAAAATGGAACAAGATTTTTACAAAGGGTTTTTATGTTGGGTATACAGCTGCTTGTCAACTGAAGTTGTGATCACATACAAGGTGGAGAATGAAGTTAGATACATTCACTTGTATGATCCTCTATGGATAGTCAACTGCTCTGCGAAGGATATAGAATGTTTGTTCGTAAACAAATCATTTACAGAGCTGAAGATAAAGACCAGACATTGCAGTTTCAGAAAGTTGCAACAATATGTTTTCAGAAAGGAATCAATTCTGAGAATGTGTGGTCGTCTAAGTGGAGGAAAATTGAGAAAGAAGAAGCTCTGAAAGCTGAGAAAGAAAGAAAAGCACGTGAAGAAAAAGACAAGATGTTAAGACATACTGTTGTGCAAAGGATGGCTGAAGAGGAAAAGCGAGCGGCCGAAGAGAATGAAAAGCTTAGGAAGCTGTTACTGAAGAAGCCTAAGCAAAGAGAAGAAAAGTTCAAGTCCCTGTGAAGAAAGTGTTGAAGACAACTTGACTGAAGACTCCGGCAATATCCAAGGGGGAGTTTGTTGGTACACAATGTCTATCGCCTACGTCAACAGTCTAGGTCATGTCTAATAGCTTGTAATAGGGTGTAAAGTGTCAAAATGTAAAGTTATGTGTGTTATGTACCATTTCGCACGAAATGGGTTGTTAGGCCATTTCGTACGAAATGGAAGTTGGCCATTTCGTACGAAATGGAAGTTGGCCATTTCGTACGAAATGGAAGTTGGCCATTTCGTACGAAATGGACCTGGTCATTTCATGCGGAATGGTTGCCCTATATATATGGGTGTTGGGTTCCATTTGGTACGAATTGGAGAAAGCTGTAACGAAGTGCTGTCAAATTTTCTCTGTGTATACATTAACGTCATATATCAATGGAAACCAGTATTAAAGTGTATTTCTCTGCTTCTACTCACATTCTAACACCGATTCTCAGTTACTAGATTGTTTCCGCCATTCTAGTGACTTTGATTTGACTCAGATCGACTCATTCAGGTCGAATATCGATCCTACAGAGTATTGGGCACGATTGGGTCATTTGGTATAAAACATATGTCAAACCAATGCAATACACAAAACAGATACAAATTATACGCCTACGATTATCACATGCTCAAATTCTTAAACATAATTATCATTCACCTAAGTGGGATTACAACTTGTTAACAAGATATGTGATTTAAGGCCTTGGGGTGTACCTTAACGCCTGGGCGTTAATGGTGAATTGGCATATTAATCAACATTGCACATCACTCCCTCCTTGTGTTAAAAGGCGTTAAAGGGACTATTTTTAACATGTTAAAGGGATATTAAGTGATTGAATTAATTTGTTTCCTTTTTTATACCCAAGACACTAAAAGAATAGGGTTGGGTGAAGTTAACAAGATTAAATCATTTCCTTAAGGCCTAAGTATTCATGTGGTTATGTAAACATAACCTATATAATTGGTTGACCAAATTAAGGCATGAGATATGTATATTCTTACAAATTCTCTTTTCCTAATTTTTTTTTTTTTTTGCAAACAAATATTTATATTGTTTCATTCCAATCACCATGGCAAATTACATTAGGATAGTAGGTAGACGAGCAACAAACTGCACCGCCATCCACTTCTGAATATAAAACCCTAATTAATTAATTAATCTCTCTATGCTGGAACTGACGATGAATAAGGGTATAATAACATGTTCGACGATTAACAAAACCAAACAATATCACAAGAAATAAATACTAAACCAATTGTCACCATTCATAACAATACTTCAGGTGTAATTCAAATATTGGTTATCAAAGTTAAATATTAAAATAACGAAACCGTAGTTCTGGTCGTGATCATGATAATTAATAGGGCCGGAAATTTTATACACGTACACGAATACACGACACGAATCTACACGAAGTTAACAGGCATTGTGTATGGCCTTAACAGGTAACATGTACCAAATAGGTAGAGACGGAAATACTTGTTAATTTTCATGTCTAAACAAGTAAAATACCTGTTTACCTGTTTAGTAGCTGTTAATACATGTTAACAATTTTAATATAATAAAAAATATAATTTAGTGTAACCATGTGATTTGAAAACCTGATTTTATCACTTATTTTTCTAGTTTCCCTAACATTTCTCGTTCCCATTCCAATGAACATTACATTGTTTTGATTGGATGTTATGAATTATTTGCACCTTTTGTGATTTGTCATTTATGAATTTTGTTTCAAACTTGTTACGGATTATGCGTTTATGCATTATTTAAGCCTATTGTGTACTTTTGGCAACTTTTGTTTCACTAAACAGGTTCCTAGATATGTAATTATTAAAACATTCGTAAACAGGTATTAATAGGTAATTATCGTGTATACCTGTTAAAAAATATTCCGTGTTCGTGTATGGAAAACTGGACACGAAACTTTATCGTGTCGTGTTCGTGTATGGGATTTCGTTGTCGGAAAGAAGAAAATTAATAGTATAGGGTCTATTATGTAACTTGGTGTTCTACATAAGACACCTTCTAGTGTTACCCTAATTGATGTTCAATACAATTCTTGATCAATACAATTCAAACCCTTGTTCATTCTCTATACCAGTCAACATGGTATCAGAGCAGAGTTCCTGATCCTAAACAAAATCAAACTTCAAGAAATCAGCCATCGATCTTGTGCAAAACTCAACCATTATCAGCAATCAATCCAATCCAACCAAATCAAACTCCGGAACAACATCAAGGTCTTCACCGGAAATTAGTTCGGATCTCAATCAGTCTTGTCTTCGCTGAGATCTCTGTTCAGATCTCGGTTTCACCGGAAATCAGTTCAGATATCAAAACCTCAACTCAGACCTTTATTCAATCGGTTCTAACAACAGTAAGCCGCCGCCGCTTCAAACCAGGGTCCGACAAATCCGCTGGTTCCCAGTAAATCCGCTACTCTAGCTCCAAACTCCCAGCAACTTCTTCCGGAGTTTCTCGGGCCAAACAAAGAATTCAAACCCTAGCCGGAGGATAATTTCGCTGTCGTATTCCCGAGTGAATTCAAATCTTGAACGCGAGTTCAAGTTACCGGTGTGTTTAATAAATTCGCCGGTAAAATACCTTCGCTACCTAGCGACGATATTCCAAACCAAAATCTTGAACGCGAGTTCGAGTACCCAACGAAATTGATAACTACGCTGGTTGCTTGAAAACAGTACCGGCGTAATTAACGGCGAATTCTTGATTTCGGCGTATTTGACTGTCTATTAAATACGCTCGAGTTATTTATTGTCAAAAAAAAAAAAAAAAAAAAAAAAGGGAAATGGAAATCAATCATGCCAGTTCGTGGATATTCGATTCTGGAGCCACTGACACCATGACTTTTGATCCATTGGACATAAAGTCACTGTCCAATCCTAAAAAAACCCAAATCCAGACCGCAAACAATGGAATGATGCACGTAGAAGGAGGAGGGACTGTTGAAATTTCACCAACTATGAAATTATCAAATTGTCTCTATGTTCCATCATTATCTCACAAACTGCTCTCCATCAGCCACATTACCAAGGAGACCGAAATGGAAGCCCTCAAGAAGAATAACACGTGGGAGAAATGCATCCTCCCTCCAGGAAAGAAACTAGTGGGATGTCGGTGGGTGTTTTCAGTCAAACACAGACCGGATGGAACGATTGAACGATACAAAGCCCGGCTAGTTGCAAAAGGTTACACTCAGACTTATGGAATCAACTACTCTGAAACCTTCTCCCCAGTAGCCAAAATCGATACAATCAGAGTCTTGTTTTCTATAGCTGCGAATAAAGGATGGCCTCTTCATCAATTTGATGTAAAAAATGCCTTTCTTCACGGGGAACTAAACGAGGAGGTCTATATGGATGCTCCACCAGGTTTCAATGAGAATTTCAAGGCTGGAGAAACATGTCGGTTGAAGAAATCTCTGTATGGGCTTAAGCAGTCTCCTAGAGCTTGGTTTGGGAGGTTTACCCTTGCTATGAAAAAATATGGCTTCAAACAAAGCAACTCAGATCATACCTTATTTTTGAAACGTAGGGGCAGTCTTGTGACCTGCTTAATTATCTATGTTGATGACATGATTCTTACGGGAAACGATGAAGAGGAAATGTCAATGTTAAGAGATAAACTGTTTTCGGAATTCGAGATGAAAGATCTGGGAAGATTGAAGTACTTTCTTGGAATTGAAGTTTTGAGATCTAAACAAGGGATTTTTATCTGTCAAAGGAAATATGTCCTTGATCTGCTAGCTGAAACCGGAATGATTGATTGTAGACCGGCGGACACCCCAATGGTGGTTAATCATGGCTTACACATGGAAGATGGAGCAGATCTAGCAGATAAGGAGAGATATCAACGAATGGTGGGAAAATTGATATACCTCTCTCACACTCGTCCAGATATAGCTTATGCAGTAGGCGTGGTGAGTCTGTTTATGCACCAGCCCCAAGCAAGCCATATGGAAGCAGTATTAAGAATCATCAGGTATCTCAAGGGAACAGCAGGTCATGGTATATTGTTTAGATCAAATGGGCACTTAGAAATCCAAGCTTATACAGACGCCGACTGGGCAGGGGATAAAGGAACGAGAAGGTCAACCTCAGGATACTTCACCATGGTTGGAGGAAATCTTGTTACCTGGAGAAGTAAAAAACAAAAGGTAGTCGCCCTATCTAGTGCAGAAGCTGAATTCCGAGGGGTTGCTCGTGGCTTAGCAGAGGTTCTGTGGATTCGCAAGCTCCTAACTGAGATTGGCTTTCTTCCTACTACAACAACCAAAATCATGTGCGACAATAAAGCTGCTATACAGATCTCAGAAAATTCAGTCCAACATGATCGAACAAAACATGTAGAGGTAGATCGACACTTCATTAAGGAGAAATTGGAGGAAGGTATCATAGAGCTCCCATATATAGCCTCGAAATATCAACTTGCAGATATTCTAACAAAGGCAGTCAACGGAAACGCGTTTAGTAGCTGTTTGAGCAAGTTGAGTATTGGTGACCCCACTACTCAACTTGAGGGGGAGTGTCGGAAAGAAGAAAATTAATAGTATAGGGTCTATTATGTAACTTGGTGTTCTACATAAGACACCTTCTAGTGTAACCCTAATTGATGTTCAATACAATTCTTGATCAATACAATTCAAACCCTTGTTCATTCTCTATACCAGTCAACATTCGTGTATCGTGTATTATCGTGTTCGTGTATTATCGTGTATTGGTATACACGATATGTCAGCCATAATAATTAACTACTAGGGTAAAGATCAAATAGGAAGTTAATTTTCGCTAGGAAGGATAGGAAGCCATAGGATTATGACATGTGGCAAATTTTAAAATAAAGAGAAAGGGTATTTTAGTCAATCCAACTCCTTCTTCTTCCTTTTTCAAAACCCAGTAAATTCAAAAACCCATCATTTTCAAAACCCACCATCTTCAACTATTTCTTCACTTTCTATCTCAATAATCACTACATTATAGTGCGATTTTCATCACAAATCAATGATTCAGAACCTGATCAACGTGTTCTTCAGCTTTTTTTGAAGAAAACCCAGTTTAATTTCATAAAAAAATCTCGTTTTTTCCGGTGATTTTGGAGATAATCACTCGATTCGTTCGATTCGAGCGTTGATAAGTGTTTCTATCATTCAAATTTCGTCAATTGATGAAGAAATCGGCTTCGATCCATGTAAGAAATTCTTTAATTTCATTTTCATGATCTGGGTTTTTGATTTAGTCATTGCGTTTTACGATCTTTGCGGGGGTCCGGGGGCGGCAGCCCCTGGTAGCGGGGTCCCACGGGCGGCAGCCCCTGGCGGGGTCCAAGGGGCAGAGCCCCTGGCTGGGGTTGAGATTAAATTGCTGTACTAAAAACGCATCAGAAAAATTAAATTTTCATAAATTGGCTCATTTCGAAGACAGTAATTCGTAGACAATTCAGACAGTTCACAGTGACAGACAGTTTTATGTGTCCATTGCGTTTTAGAAATAAGAGAGTTTTATGTGGTTTCTGGCTATTGGGTTTTAGAAAAAAACACATTTTTAAGTGTTTTTAGTCATTGTGTTTTAGGTAAAACACATTTTTTTGGTGTTTTCAGTCCATTGCGTTTTAGAATGAGTCATTTTTAAGTGTTTCCTAGCCATTGCGTTTTACATATAAGACATTTCTTTGTGTTTTTGGTGTATTGCGTTTTAGGTAAAACACTTTTTTATGTGTTTTCAGTCCATTGCGTTTTAGAAAACAGACATTTTAAGTGTATTCTGGCCATTGCGTTTTACAAATAAGTCATTTCTTTGTGTTTTTTGTGCATTGCGTTTTAGGTAAAACACATTTTTATGTGTTTTCTGGCCATTGCGTTTTACAAATAAGTCATTTCTTTGTGTTTTTTGTGCATTGCGTTTTAGAAAAATGTCATTTTTTAGGTTTTTTTTTCATTGCGTTTTACGTAACTGGTGGTTTTTCTATTGCGTTTTACGCAACTGGGTTTTAATTTTTTATTTTTTTAAAATATAGCAATAGTATACTCGTTTTAAAGATAAAAAAACGCTCGTTTTTTTGTGCAATTTTTATAAAAAAATAATGTCGTATGAAAGAGTTATTAACGTTTAAAAAATGGGGGTAATTGGAGAAGAGAGAAACTATTGGCTTGGATTGACTAGAATGCCCTTGAACAAACTCACGCGCCTCTTTTCTTCATTTCAATTTGCCTGATTTAATCTTAGCCCTTGATTAACTTAATGGATGGTCATGATCACTTCCTATTGTTCCTAGCCAAATAAACTTCCTATTGTATCTGCACCCTTAACTACTAAGCATAAAAGCGAAAAAAAAAATTATCATTGCCACTCCGTATATCCTCATATTTAGGCTTCGCAAAGAGAAGTAATTAAAATTGATGTTACTTTTCACGTCCCGAATCAACTAGAATCGCTATAAACACACATAACATTGAATGACTACCAAATACTCACGCACGCACGAAATATAAAAACTAATATAACTTTCTAGCTAAGGCAAGATCAAAGAACGAGACGAGGCTACTTCAATACTTAGACATGCGATAAACACTAGAATACAAGAACATGCGGGAGCTTCGACTACTCAAAGGAACTTCTGGTTTCCCGCACCGAAATAGGAATGTTGTCAAAGACGTGGCACATGCACACTACCTACAAACATCATTTCTCTAGTAATTTATCCTTTTTAAATGATTCAGGAATTTATTCGATATTGAAACGAGAACATGGGAGAACCATTTCATCTCCATTCGAGGAGTAGGCGAGTTCGACATGCACATATACAATATATATTCCTAGTGATTTCGACACACCCGACTAGAACAAGAATGTTATAAGCATTAATAAATTATGATTGCAAGCAGGGCCGGCCCATAAGGGGTGCGGGGTGAGTGATGGCACAAGGCCCAAACCCTCCAAGGGCCCAAATCTTTTTAATTTTGTGTAGAAATTACAATGTATAAGATGGAATATAGATGCACTGAATCGAGAAATAACATTAATAAGCTCTTGTACTAATGGTTACTGTCTTGTGTAAATAACAAGGATACGTGGGTTCTAATCCCGGCGTCTCCAAATTCTTTATTTTAGCTTATTTTTTTGTTTCTTTTTGTTAGTAGCATTTAATGCTTAATTTTTTCAACTTCATCTTTCCCTTTAGTTAATTTAATGCTTAATTTTTTCAAGCGCATCTTTCCCTTTAATTAATGAATTACTCCTAAACTTAGCTAAAAATAACTATTTAAATTACATCCACATAAATTTTAGTGTTTGATGAGTTCATATTAAATGAGGATTTTCGAATAGGCCCCAAATTTTTTTATCTCGCATGGGGCCAAAAAAAAATTTGTGATTTTCAGAGACGGATCTGATTGCAAGAGTTTCTAATCCGAATGGAGGGCACCGTGTGCTATATCAATTGCAAGTTGGTGTCGATCAACTTGAAGTTGTAGACAATCAGAGTAAACAAAAAGAGGAACATATGACGTTGAACATGGATAAAGAAGCAGAATTTTAGAATACGAAGAAATATTATCTCAAATCCGGTTTCGAAAAATGAAATTAACGTGTGATAGCACATAAGTTACTTGGTGACATATGATCATTGCAGCAATGTAATTCAGAACTTTTGATGACTACATCGTCTTACTCGACATGATAGATGATGTAGAGCCTGTCTTTCAAAACGAGACAAACTTCAAGTGAAGTTTGATGCTATGGTAAAATGGTTCTTGCACTACCGGTCAATTTCACTCACACAAGATGAAGGAAGGAATGTTACTTTTCTTGATTTTGTACACGACAGCATAAAAGAAGGAGGACATCGAAGAGTAATAGAAAATAATATTTGGAATGTGATAGCAAAAGATCTTGGGTTACGTTGGGAAAACAGAGATTTGTTTCGCATTTTATACGCACATATCTCGATGTTTTGGAATGGAATTACAAAGTGCGAAAAACAACGAGGAATCAACGATCTAATGCAGAAGGTTCAAGCTCAATACATGCCGAAAATGACCCAACAAAACCAAGAAGCCATGAAGATGTTTTTACAGTCTCAAAGTCATTAAATGAAGATGACTATGCATTGTATGTGGGAGGAGATTGGAACGCTTTAAAGAGGTTGATCAAGAAAAGAGTATTCAAGTTTCAACGTGCAACACAAGCACTTGATGAAGCCAATAAATCATTCCTGAAGGAATCACCTATACGTGTTTTGTTTACGGGGTGTGTGTTGGTCATCGATTAAACTAAATTTTAAAATATTATGATTTTTGTGTAGAGGGTGTTTGGGATAGAGTTTGTAAACAACTTATTAACTTATTTGAGCCAACAAGTTATTTGAAAAAGCTCCAAATCCTGCTTTTAGAATTGACTTATTAGTTTTTTTAAAAAGCCAATAAGTGAATAAGTTATTTCCAAACTCAATCCAAAAAACTCTCTAAGACCATGTGTAGTGGTGAAGAAAAAATAATGCCCCCACCATGGGGCATTATCCGACACGTGGCAATCCAGTCAGCATGGGGCGTTATTGCAAAAGTGACGTAGTGGGTATAATGCCTAATAATGCCCTTCCAATCATTAAACAAGAAAAAAGAAAAAAAAAGCAAAGTACTAGCTTATTGGCTAGTCAAACTTCTCCCTGACAGACTCACACTCCCATTGGCCACATGTATTGCTCATTTAACCACTTCGGCGTTTTATTTAAAACGCTTTCATGCAAATTTTTCAAAAACAACCCCCTATAACGCCTAGTGTAGTGGGGTGGGGGGCGTTTTGGGGCCATTTTTTTCAATTTTTTTTTTTAAAATACCGCCCCACTACGGGTGGTCTAAGAATAGAAAAAATAAGTTTTAAACCAATAGAAATGTTCCACTTAATATATGTATTTAATGTTATTGTAAGGGTGTATAAGTAAATTTACAAAATTAATTAATTTATTATATTCCCCTAAATTAAACTTATAACTCATTTTGAAAATATAATCTTTTAAGACAACCTAATTTGTGGTGAAAGACAATTTTCGATACGTATAGGATACATTTTTCGATATTTATAGGACAAAGTGTGTGATAAATTCGATATATGTAGGATAAATATCGATATGTCAAGGAAAACTTTCAAAATGTGTGGGATAAAGTGATTTGACCTAATTAATTTAAACGGGAATAATTAACGGAAGGATTTATAAGCTATTTATTATTAAGTACAGGTGCTAAAGTCAATAGCCATAGTAAAGAACACAACTAAATTTGGTGGCTTTCTTATGAACAATGTAAACTTATGCGATTACAGCTAACACTCTAATTACATCAACTAACTTACAGGTGTAACTTACAGGTGTAAACAACAAACACAACTCAATCTCTAACAAAAACTTCCAAAACCCTAAGATTATGGTTGGATGCGAACCCTAATCATGTTTTAGTGATGTTTTCTTCTGCCGCTCTACTCCAACAGGATTCTGGCAGTTATGTGATGTTTAACAAGTTGACGCGTCACCCATTCTAACCCTTTCTAACTTTCTCAGACAAAACTGGCAACCCGTTCTAACTCTCTCAACTCCAAGTAAAGACCCATCCTGGCTCGTTCTTAGTTTTGTTTTGTTTTAGGTATGCCCCGAAGTTTTACTCATGTCCATAATAACCCAGTAGGTGTTCATTGAAGACCCAAATCGACCCAAAACTAGATACTTGGGTCAGATTTGCCAGGTACATGTATGTGTATAAGTTTAACCAGTCATGAAAATTACTGTACAAAATCATTCAACAACTCAAGACCATTAAAAGACAAAACTAGAAAACAGTTTCATTGGGTACCTTTGACTCTATGATTTCTCCATAGCTAGCATGCTCCTTTATCACAACAACTAATTGAGCACTAATGCGTGATTTCAACCCCGGTAGCATTGCTTTGATATGTTGTACTAGAATCTACAAGCAATAAAAAACAAGAAAATAGATTACTTTATCTTAACATTGCCATCTTGATCATGAGTGACAACAGAGACAGCTTCAAAAGTGCTTGACCAGATTGCAAAATACATGGTTCAATGTTTTTGCCAGCCGAGGCACTCCATATATATCAGCAAGCTCATTATAAATTTAGACCACAATAAGTAGTTATAAACCGAAAAAAACCATAACCACCAAATTATTAAATTATAATGAAAGAAATATTATACCGGACAACGTTGAAAAATTTGTTAAACCATTTGTTCACCAAAGTAAACCAACTGAATCAAATGTTTTGCACCACCAGCATTGATAACAACTTTTGAATGATCAAGGTGGAGATAGTTTTTCGAGCACGCGAACTTGGTCAGTGTTATGGTGGCTGCTCTGGTGATCTTAGCCTGGCGTTCATCAGGAAGTTGAACCAATGGTTGGATCATTTGACACTCAGTGGCTGGCCTAAAACATTATATCTAGGTTCCCAACTGTTTTAACACATGGGAGCAGAAATTTCGAGTCT
The DNA here is from genome assembly GCA_030545235.1 of Helianthus tuberosus. Taxonomy (NCBI): domain Eukaryota; kingdom Viridiplantae; phylum Streptophyta; class Magnoliopsida; order Asterales; family Asteraceae; genus Helianthus; species Helianthus tuberosus. Next base: position 183,349,920 of record CM060376.1, read on the forward strand.
GCGTTTTCAATAACTTTTAGCAACTGTTCAATGGGCCTTCCAAGTAAAGATCTAGAACAACTGAAGGATAAACATGTAGAAGATAAATTAGAATTAAATCTGTTGACTAGCACTTTTATGTAAAATGCTAATTTGAATAGACTGGTAAAACATGTAATCCAAATTTCTTCAGCATACCTAAAGATCATCTAAGCAATCAATTGCAATGTTGAGTAAAATTGTAGGCGCAACTCTAAGAATAGAGGTTCCGTTCGAGCTACAATTGAATCTGATCAAAACATTAAGCGCATGTTGGGAAAACATTAATCACGCATGATGAAAACATTAATCACGCCACGTTATACACATAATCACGCACATTATCGTTTGTAATATACATTAAGCCGTATTGTATTTTACACTTTTCCTATATTATATATATATATATATATATATATATATAGGGTAAGGTTCATACGAGAACCACCCTTATTGCGATAACCGCGAGAACCAATGTGAACACAAAATAAAATCTAAAAAAAAATCAAAAAAGCACTCAAATTTTTTTTTTAATATTTTTTTTAAAAAAATCGCTATATTTCGTTACTATAAAAAAAACTTTTTTTTTTCCGAGTAACAGTTATCTATGCACATGTGCATATGTATCATTACTTCGACAAATTCGGTAATACGTTAGTTATCAAGAATAGACAATTGCACTTTAATTAAAATACCATTAGTAATACACTACTTTTTACATTACCAATATTCAAAATGCACATGTGCATCATTAGGTATAACCATGATATAACGTGTTTTGGTACAAAAAATTTGTGATTTTGAATGGAGAAGTATATCTAGTGGTTGATGGTTTGGTTAGTTATATCTAGTGGTTGATGGTTTGGTTATAGTTGTCAATTTATGATGTAATATGTTGATTGGATGGTATAAATGGTGTTTACATACATGTAATTAAGTGAAAATATTGTTAATGGTATTATATTATGGATGGTAGGAGGTAATGGTATTGTATTATGGATGGTATG